>OX403585.1:9437616-10709021 GCA_948107665.1 Lomographa bimaculata
TTTTCACCATCGGAAAGTAGAGATTTCAACGAACAGAAACCACACCAACTTTTTGAAAAAAGCTGATATTTTGACGGGTGAATTTTCGATTGAAATTAGGGTGTTTTTTCGATATTAATTCAAAATAAGGTGAAAAAATAAATATTTTTAATCAAATAAATTACAGCGTATTTGAGACATAAAAAGGTAAGTTTTCACAAAATGTCGTTAAAAAAAAAAAAATTTTGTAAAAGATAAAAATAAAAAACCAAAAACTTGGTTTTTTGAATTTTTCACATAAATTTTGAGGTTATGTGAAAAAAGTGTAAATACAAAAGTTTTAGATCTTTTTATTATCTACAACTTTTCCATTTGACTTTTTTCGATAGGACTTTTAGTTTTGCCGGAAATCGAGAAAAACCGTTTTTTACCCTTAAAAACTCACCCCCATCCCCTTCCCAACCTCAGATCGCCCGTAAATTATTTTTCCTTTCATTTTTATCATATTTCCCTCCTTTTCTAATGGGTTTCATCCTATTATGATTTTTTTTGGTTTTAAAAATTATCGACCCTGGACTAAAGTACATAGGTACTACTATCGGAAAATTTTAACTGCTCGTTAGTTGACGTCCCAGTTGGCGCAGTGAACAGGTGTCCGTCCTCTGCGCCGTGGGTCCTGGGTTCGATTCCCGGCAGGAGCACGAATTCCTTCCCAAGGGATATTTGTGCTTCTGGTTCTGGGTGTAATGTGTGTGTGATGTGAATGTTTCCGGCACCCACCAAGTGCGTGTTCTAAGTGGGAGTATCGAGATCGATTCCCGGCGAACACTTTTCTCCACAAGGAAAATTTGTGTTTCTGGTTCTGGTTGTAAATGTGTGTGTGATTTGAATATTTCCCGCACAAGTCATCGAACTTAGTATGGCTGACTGTGAAAGCGTTTATAAGCGTTTAATCCGATAAAAGCCGCCGCGAGTCCCATCCGGTTAGTAAACAATAATAATTAATAACACTCGCGATAGTTTTCAAACTCCAATCCCACAGTCTTAATGGTTAGATGATTATTATGAAGGTTTTGCACATTTAATTTTTTTTTATTGTTGCCATTAAAAACATGTTCAAGAACATCTGAGATCCGGAAACGAATTTAAATTATAATAGCCGGTTGTAGGTAATCTGTGGTGAGAAAATATTATAAAAAATATTGTAATATCCACTGAGTTTCCGCGGAAAATCTGTGTATTGTATATGCTATTTGTGTTGTATTATATAATATACCAGTTGTGCACCGCGGCTTTGGCCGCGTTAATTAGGTTTTTAAGTAGTCTGTGTTATTCCGAAACCTAAACTCATCTAAATTGCATCAAAATTGGTTTATTATTTACGGAGATACGTGGATAAAAACATTCACACACACACACACACACACAAACTTTTGCATTTATAATATTAAGTACGATAGGATAAAGATAATCACATTATTTTGATACGCTTTGTTTTTAACTCTTCAATAATCTTGTCCATTTGAACACTTACAAGTAGGTATATCTTGTAAAGTGTAGATTTTGTGAAGATGTTAGATTTAAATCATATTATTAAAGATTGGTGAATGGCCCGGGGTCGCCCAAGTGCAAAAACGCTTTAACACTCACAGCCCCTCACTAAGTTCAATGGCTTCTTTCGTATGTCCGTATAATTTCAATAATAAAGACCATTTGCGTGAACTTTCATCCGCCATTGCACCGCCTTAATGCACCCCTGGCAAAATTAAGAAATTATTATTTTACAAAGATCCAGTATATTCTATGGGGGTTCATGTCTGCTTACATCCGTAGGATTTAGCCCTCGATGTCCTACACGTAACCCCTGGGTGGCGCTAAAGAGCAACCAGTCAAAGAGGTGGGAGGCTTCGGCCGTCGGCCTATGTACCACCCCCCGATCAAAGCCATGGTGCCAAGCAATTCACAACGATTTGTGTTCCACCATGATGTCCGGGCCAGCCGTTCGGAGGAAGTAGTGGGTTTAGTTGCGATGCTCGTTATGACTGGCATTGGCATAGTCAATGACGCTGCATTGGGTGACCAAACTCGGAGAGCAGCGGGATCCGAGGCACGGTTCTCCGCTGGCCGACCGCAGATAGTTGGGGGCCCAAGTAGTGAGCTAGCCACTCATGAAAGGCTGCCCCGCCATCTAGCGAAACTTCCCAGGAGAGCGCCATCGTGCCGGTTGGCGACCGGACGAGAGGACCCGATGGACTCTCTTGGGGGGGCTCGGGCGTCCCCGCGGTCTCCGTTTTTGGTTCCCCTCTGGTGTAGTGAATTTGTCTCATGCCATGAGTCAACGAGTATCGCCGCGACCCATCTGTTACCTCCTACCATTCTACAAACATGAGAAACAGATTTAAAAAGAATATGGTTAGACAGCGGAAGCACGTCCTCTCCTTACAAGTGCACCTCTCTAACATTCGAGGCTTGCACTCCAATGTCAATCCGGTCCATCACCATCTAGAGACCGAAAAACCGCAGCTTCTGTTTCTCACGGAGACGCAGATCAGATGTCCAGCTGACGCGTCGTACCTAGCGTATCCGGGCTACACCCTTGAGCATAAGTTCAAGCCACGCTCGGGTGTCTGCGTGTACGTTCGCGATGACATCTGCTATCGGCGTCTCCGGAACCTTGAAGACCCCAGCTTTTCCACTATTTGGGTTTTGGTTGATACTGGCATGGAGAAAATTCTCTATGCCGGTGTCTACCGTTCGCACACAGGAGATGCGGAGACAACCAGGCTCATAACACACCTCAGTGAGGCGGCTGACGTGGCTCATCAGAGGTATCCTTCTGCCGAATTAGTATTTCTGGGGGATTTTAATGCCCACCACCAGGAGTGGATATTCCCATACCAGATTACTGACCATGCTGGGAGAGAGATGCGCAAGTTAGCCTTGACGCACAACCTCACCCAGCTGGTCCAAGAGGCAACTAGGATACCGGATGTTGATGGCCACACAGCCAATTGCTTGGACCTTCTGCTGACATCAGACCCAGACCGCTACTCAGTGTCAGTTTCATCACCGCTTGGTAGCTCTGACCACTGTCTGGTAAAGTCTGTATCAGTCCATTCCCCGCCTGACCCCAGCCCTAAAGGCACTCGGCGGGTATGGCGATACAAGTCAGCAGATTGGGATGAGATGCGTTCTTTTTATTCATCTTACCTTTGGCAGCAGGTATGCTTTTCTTCTAGCGATCCCTCTGCATGCGCGGATGCTGTGGTGGATGTGCTGCGTCAAGGTATGGAATATTTTATTCCATTCTCAGACGCACCTCTTTCCAGCAAAGCTCGCCCTTGGTTTGGGGCAGAATGTAGTAGTGCAGTAGCGCAAAAACATGAGGCCTACACCGCCTGGGCTGATGCTCGAATCCGCAAATCTAAGGACATACGCGAAAAGAAGAAAGCCTTTAACAAAGCTGCCAAGTCCTGCAAGTTGGTTCTTAAGAAGGCTCGTTTCGATCACATAAGCCGAATAGGGGATAAACTTGCTTCCTATCCCGCGGGGAGTAAAGCATTTTGGTCCCTGGCTAAGTCGGTTGAAGCGAACTTCTGCCGTCCCTCACTGCCTCCACTGCTGAAGCCTGACGGCTCACTGGCTCACACCGCTATGGAGAAAGCAAATTTGTTTGCTTCTCTCTTTGCGGAATCTTCACGTCTAGATGCTGGTAGCGCTATACCTCCGAGTATATCTGTATGCGAGTCGTCCATGAAGGAAATCCGCATTCGACAGATTGATGTACGTATAGCGCTACGCAATCTGGACGTGAACAAGGCCAGTGGCCCTGATGGCATACCAGCTTTAGTTCTGAGGACATGTGCGCCTGAGTTGACTCCGACATTGACACGCCTGTTCCGCCTCTCTATGGAGACTGGTCAAGTGCCGAAGGCTTGGAAGTCTGCCAACGTGCAGCCTGTGCCCAAAAAGGGAAGTCGTGCCGACCCTGCCAATTACAGGCCCATCTCAGTCACGTCCATTGTCTGTAAGACAATAGAACGTGTACTGAATAAAAAGCTCCTAGGCTATCTTGAAGCGAATGACCTTCTGAGTGACCGGCAATATGGGTTTCGCCAGAACCGGTCAACAGGAGATCTTCTTGCATATGCCACTCACATATGGAGCGAGACCTTGGAGAAACACGGCGAGGCACTTGCAGTCTCGCTTGACATTTCCAAGGCTTTTGACAGGGTTTGGCACGATAGCCTTATTGGCAAGCTCCCAGCCTATGGTTTACCTCCCGATTTATGTATTTGGATATCTGACTTCTTGAGGGAACGATCAATTCGAGTGGTCGTTGACAGTTGTTCGTCCGATCTAATGGCTATTAATGCCGGGGTACCTCAAGGATCAGTTCTTTCGGCTACACTCTTTCTGCTCCACATCAACGATCTGCTTAAGCCCGGTATCTTTGGGTATGCAGACGATAGCACTGTTGTTGAAAGTTATATATCCAATGCACGAGCTGGTGAGGTACAAGTCCAGTCACTAAGAGAGGAGATGATAGACCGATTAAATGAGAGCTTATTAGCTGTGGCCGATTGGGGCGAAGCCAATTTAGTTCAGTTTAACGCATCTAAAACACAGGCGTGTCTTTTTTCCGCAAAACGGAGACCTTTCCTCCTATCTCCGACCTTTCGAGATGTATCAATACCGGTAGGAAATAAACTCGAGCTTCTTGGCGTTTCCTTGTCGTCTAACCTTAACTTCGGCACCTTCATTGAAGCCAAAGCTCAGCTGGCCGCTAAGAAACTGGGTATCCTCGCAAAGGTTAGGCAGTACTTTACACCGGGGCAGCTTCTCAATCTATATCAAGCTCAAGTCCGATCGTGTATGGAGTACTGCGGCCACCTTTGGGATGGATCAGCGAAGTACCAGCTTGAAGCTCTTGAGTCAATCGACCGACGAGCAAAAAGACTCATTGGCGATGATAAGCTTATTGAGTCCAAATTGCAAAGTCTCAGTCACCGACGTAAGGTCGCAAGCCTATCGGTATTCTATCGGTTACATTTCGGCGAGTGTGCGCAGGAATTACACGAATTAATACCCCCATGCCCGTTTTACCATCTAACAACAAGACAAACTGGCAAACGTCATCCATTTATGGTAGACATTCCTCCGGTTCGCTCAAAGCGTTTTGCTTCTACATTTGTCATCCGTACTGCGAAGGAGTGGAATTCATTGCCCGCGTCTTTGTTCCCTGAACGGTATAATCTGGGAGTCTTCAAGTCAAGAGTAAATAGGTATCTTCTAGGCAAGCGTGCTACATCTTCGGCCGCATCATCACTTTCCATCAGGTGAGATAGTGGTCAAACGCTTGCCAATCGAGTATAAAAAAAAAAAAAAAAAAAAAACAATATTTCAAACGCAAGCAAAGCTTCAAAATATCGACTTCTTAGCTTTTTTTGGGAACCCCTGATCAGATTAAATGAACTAAATACGCATTATTGAAAATAACTCAAAAACTGCAGGTCAGATCTTGATCAAATTTTAATGGGACGTCATTGAAAACACCAGATATCAAATAAAAATCATGAAAATCAGTTTATCTAGTTACACGTCAAAAAATAATGCAGTCGAATTGAGAACCTCCTTAAATTTTTGAAGTCTGTTAAAAATGAAGGCGATCTGATGAGTAAATTATTATTGAGTATCAGAATAAAAAAAAACAATTTAACTTACGGATACCCAATGTTACATTCTATATTAATTTCGTTATATAACTACTTTTTAACTTTTTTATTGATATATTACATTAATTTCATTTCATATTTCCAAATCTCACATTTATTTATGTTCACACTGTGATGTGGTGAGACTTTTGACGCCCAAACTAGTAATAAAACTGTTTCGGGTGCCACAGCCCTTCGTTTGTTACTTGATATTACTAGATGATTGAAGTTTTGAAGGTTGAAATTACGACATGACACTTCATATAATATAGTAACATGTGTAATAAGTATTGAGTATATTACACTGATAAGTTTTTTACAGGAGTGGCTGTTAGATGAACCAATTGAAGGGGAAGAGGGAATCAAAAGTTACATTGAATTGACCCCTGTCACCGTATTTGCATCCACTGCTTCACAGCTGCATAGAGTTCTTCTAAGTAGAGCCAGGATGTTGAAGAAAGTGAACACTCCGAGGGCAGAGAGACTCTCCCGCCTCGCAGAGAGGCGGGCTAGAGATGGTAAGACTAAAATGTTTATGATTGAACTACCCACTGGAATATGAATAAACAAATACGGTGTTCCGGCAGTTATCCTTGAGAGCCTGCGTATTCCAGGTCTAGTGTGTTTACCAGCTTCGATCACATCGTCACTTACCATCAGGTGAGATAGTGGTCAAATACTAGACTGTCACAAATAAAAAAAATTAAAAAAATTATGGATTTTGAGATGTTGCGGGAATTACGGATTTTTAGATATTGTTATACAATAGTAAATGCTTATGAAAAGGTTAGGGACTCAGCGAATGTTATTTTTCAGCCCTACCTGCTCTAATCGCATCCACTGCTCTCTAGAGATGACATTGTTCTCCATCTCATCAATAGATTAACACATTCACAGTCCGTATACAAAATGTTTAGATTTCCTCATAAGTCCCGCATATTACTTTAATCTATGTAGGTACGTCTTGTTGAACACTTTCATAATAACAAATGCCTTCTAAACACTTCAAATTACCTATTGAATACAATAGGAAGTGAATCATACTTCTTATTATCATGTGTGCAATCTTCTAAAATTTCAAGAGCCATACAGGATTCTAAGCACGTAATATAAACTTATCGATATACATGTTCTAAAGAATAGTTACTCATTGGATTTGAAGCGGGTGTAACAGTCAATTTACGTCAATGTTTCTTGATTACTGTACGAATTTAAAAATGAATGAATGATTACGGAGAATATTGAAAGATTCTGATTTCGAGGATGATTTGATTGATATCCTTAATGCTTGCCCGGTTTTTTCTTAGTGACCCATATATGGGATGGGGCATTAGACTGTGAACGTGTTGAAATTGTAATGTCTACGAATGATACACGTATTTATATTACTAGGATAATAGTGTGTAGTAATAGTAATAGTATAGGTGGTTACTTGTCTATATTTTATGCTGCGGGTGTTTGATTCGATTCCCATTTGGAAATTCGTGTTTCCGATTCTGGTACATACATCACACAGACAGAATTACATCTGTGTGTGTGATGTATGTACCGGCATCTGCGTAACAAGTCTTTGGAATAAGTACAGGGCTGTGAGTGTGAAAGATTTATTGTGCGTTAAATTGATTATTCCTATGTTTTCTTTGTTTGTGTAACTGTAAATTATAAATGGTGCAACACGCTTTAGTGATTACCGAATCATACACGCATAAAACAGAAACACTTTTACGCTTACAGTCCCACACTAAGTTCGATGGCTTGTGTCGTGAGTGCCGCAAGAATTCACATCACATACACAATGATCCCCAGAAACTGAGGAGGTTTTCAATTCAATTGTATTTTTTTATGTGTGTTGTTACCTCAGAAAGCTATTTAATAAAAAAATAATCATCAAAATCAGTTCACCTAGAAAACAGTCTAGGTGAACTGATTTTGATGATTATTTTTTTATTAAATAGCTTCCCATGTGCTCCTTTTTAAATTCAATAAAGATCTGACCAAGGGTTCCGTAGATAAAGCGGTGAAGTCGGTTTTTAAAACCTTGCTTGCGTTTATATTATTATGTTTTTCAGCGGGTGAAACAACAAAGACGGCACATGCAATTATAGAAATCGGCTGCTGTCAGCTGATGATGAACAATCTGAACAATGCCCAAAAGACTTTCGAAAGAGCGTTCAAGATATTCTCGCAGGATAACAATGTGGAGGGACTGTGTGAAACGAACATGCACCTGGCAGCTGTTATGCAAAGGTATACAATGTGTTACCAACCAAAATCACGAGGACTGTAATCGTTTCGCATGGCAGTGTCATGCTGAATAATGATCACACTAATATTATAACAGCGAAAGTTGAGTGTGTTTGTTTGTTACTTCTTCACGCTCAAAACAGTTGGACAAAATTTATGTTGTATACGGCTTGAAACACGTAGGAAATTTCAACTTACTTTGTAGTATCGTATAGCGCGTCTGACTCATCCTGATGAAGGACAACAAATTTATCCGAAACTAGTTGACTACAAAGTAAGTTGACATTTTCTACGTGTTTCAAGCTATATACAACATAAATTATGTGTAATAATCACGATGGTTTTAATTTTCAAAGAAAATTAAAACCATCATGATTATAATTTGAATGTTTTCGGCACCCACGACACAAGTCATCGAACTTAGCGTGGGGCTGTGAGTGTGAAAGTGTTAAAAAAACATTTAAAAAACTCAGTTTAACTATTAGACAATCTCATAACTACTACTCACCTACGAACTCAATTACTAGTATAAAAAGCCATTTCATACTAGTAGTTGAGTTCTGGTTTTAAAATTCCGTCTTTTATTTTAACAGAACTCTTTTCAGTTCAAAAAGTTCTATTGAGTGTATGAAAACGTCGAAAGTATATTTCGAAAAAATATGTAATAAAAAACAATGTTTTTATATGTTATTGTTAGCTGCATTATAAAGTCGTGGATGTTAAATAATATTTATCTAGATTTATAAATAGTAGTACCAATTTACCTTATTTATTTTGCCTTCTTGGTAAAGATGAATCTAGTGTTATTAATTACGGAAGCGATTAATTTTCTTACGATCTCAACCTCCTGTTATAAACCTGTCAACAAATGAGAATAATTTACTTATATCGTGGTAAATCTAAATTATGTTTAAAATGCCAGTTTCATCCAGATCTAGACTGTTTTATTACTGATTTAATTCGCTACATATAAGGTAAAATAATAATTAATCTCATATCTCACGGTCAAATTTAAAATATGAACGAGATTTTTTATGAAATTGAGAGACGAGACAAGGAAGTCGCTCGAATGATGGTAAGCACACTTGCCTGTATGGGCTACCAAGAGATTTTCAAAATCCAGCGCGGCAAAGCACTGCGCTCACTACCCTAAGATGTTGGATGCTAAATCTCTAAGAGGCCGGGGACTTTGTGAAACGAGTCTATATGCTGTCTCTGTTTAACTGGCAAACTGTGTCCATGCTTGATGCGATAGCTCTACAGACCGAACAAATTAGATAGGTGCCGTAATTCCAAAAAATATGAATGAAAATGTAATGTTGAGCCATTGTTTTTTGCATTAATAGTACCTTAAAATGATAGAATATGTTCCTGTTGTAATGACAAAAGAAATGTTTGAGTTTTATGTTGACAGCTACGACATTTACGTCGTAATAATGTATGAAAATCAATTGGTTTATATTTCGTTTGAGGTAATTATTTTGGAATAAAAACTATTCAGGAACCTAGATTAGTATGTTTGTAATCTGAATAACAGCACAGTATGGTGGTAATATGCTTGAATGATAAATAATTTCAAAACAACCACCGGTGGCCCCCTAAAGCCCTATCTATAATTTCACTGGAAACATTGTTCTACAACCCCATGAAACTGTTTGCACACTACTGCTGCCGATTGAATATGTGGCATTGGTGTGGCACTGCTTCAGGCAAACTATGCAAAATAATCCTACCACATTTTTTTATACGCGTCATCAAAACAACCAAATTATATTCGAATTAACCAGAATTTATACGACTTCATTCACGGTTGTTTGCTCGCATTGTTACTAGACTAGTTTCGAAACATTCGGTGCTCCTTCATCAGTTGAGTACGCGCGTAGAACGTCCGGCGTTTTAACGTGTTCTGTTCTAATACTTGCTCGTGTTATACAGAATGGTTTTTTGAGAAGGGCGGTGATAGCCAAGTCTGAAACCACTAGAGTTAGAGAAAAGTCGTGAAAAAGTAATGCCCTCGATTTATAGGAAAACAACAACTGCATATTAAGTTTTTTTTTATGTCTTTTGACGGATATCGACCCGATTGAATTTTCCAAATTATAGAACCTGTATTATATAACCCATGGATTTTGTTGTTGATAAGGATCAATGAAATGTATTACTAAAAATGAAAGGAAATAGCAAATTGTGGCGTGTCCACTGGGCTAACTAATTTGTATGTACCTACACCACACATTGCTATCTTCGCGGATCTGGCAATCAGATTAATTATCTTTCGTAGTTCGTTCTGAGAGGCACTTATCACTATGGGACCGAAAGGATGTCAAACATAGACTTATACATAAATACGTACTAAATGTGTACAATGCTTTGTATGATTGTGACTTTGGCCTTCATTTAAATGGAACACTAGATCAACCATTTATTTGGCTTACCAAAGTACAACGTGCTATGAATAGTTAAACACTTTTTACTAACATGGATATGACGGACGTCAGCGGTCTTGGGATTACCGCAAATAAAATATATACCTATTAAGCAGACTCCTTAGTACTAAAAGATTAAACTCAGTGAGTCGATTTTACTAGTGATTGTGATTGCAATTGTACTTTAGGCGTGCCATTTACTGACTTACAGGACTAATTTTCGATCCCCACCTCAAGGGGTAATTTTTCCTTTCTAAAGAATCAGAATCAGAATCAGAATCAGAATTTTTATTGCCAGAACTGTGTAACAAAAGATCTTAGTATAAAATATTGTATCAACAGTTGTCCTTTTCGGACATGCAATATTTACAATTTGAAATAACTGAGTTATGTTATAAAATAAGATACAATAATTTATTTACAATAACTTAAAACATGTTTTCGTATCTATGCATTTAACACTGTTATTTAATAAAATATTAATGCACAATGCGAGTTTATCTATTAAAGTATTCTTCTAGATTATAATACACTTTAGAGATTAACCATGCTTTCAATTATCTTTTAAAGTGAGGCATTTTTAATATCTTTAACTCTACAGGTAGGTGATTAAATATTTTAATTGCAGAATAAAAAGTGCTTTTATAGTATAAAGTGTTATTGACTTGAGGGATACAAATGTTGTGTTTATATCTAGTGCGCAATTTATCAACACGTCTAGAATGAACATCAAAAAAGTAATTTTCGTTGTTTTTAACAAATAAGCTTATTTCATAGATGTATAAACTTGATAATGTAAGGAAATTATGTTGTTTGAATATTTGACGAAGAGAATCTGTTTTTTGTAGATTATATATAATACGGAGACATTTTTTTTGAAGTAGGAAAGTAGACTCTACGTTTACAGAGTTTCCCCAAAAAATTATTCCATATGACAGTTGTGGGTAGACATATCCATAATAGGTGTTAGTAGCAATAACTTTTGACGTAGCATTTTTTATGATTGACAGAGTAAAGCAGTATTGTGATAATCTGCTGTTTATTTTCGTTATATGAGATTTCCAATTTAGATTTGTGTCTATTTGAACGCCTAAAAAATTTGTTTCGTTTACTAAATTGACTTTATTACCGTTATTCTCGATATTTAGCTGTATGTGATTTTGTTTGTAATTTTTAAAATGTATTAGTTTAGTTTTGTTTATTTTTACTCGTAGATTCATATTGTCAAGCCATATAACTACCCTTTCAAGGGTTATGTTTATTTCAGTTTCAAAGTCTTTTTCATTTAGATTATTTTTAGGTATATAAATTGTTGCATCATCTGCAAACATAACGCATAGATTTTGTAGTAGTTTTGGGAATTCGTTAATATATATTAAAAATAAAAGTGGCCCAAGAATGCTTCCTTGTGGCACCCCTAGTGAAATATCTCGATATGTTGATATAACGTTTTCGACAGTTTTTGTAGCTTTATTATAAGTTTGAAGAATGGTTGATTGTTTTCGGTTGATCAAATACGACTTGATAAGTTTCAATGCCTGTCCCCTTACACCTACATGTTCCAATTTGTTCAACAATATTTGATGTACCACGCAATCGAAGGCTTTCGATAAATCTAAGAACAGGGCCACTCCCGGTTTCTTTAAGTTAATATCGTCTGCTACCTGTTTTAGCATTTTAAATATAGCTATTGATGTATTTTTGCCTTTTTGGAACCCAAATTGGTTTTTATCAAGAATGTGGCTTGAATTTAGAAAAGAAGTTAACCGCCTTAGAATTACTTTCTCAAATATTTTTGAGATATACGTATATATATATATATGTCACTATAGGACTAATTTTACACATAAATATGTCACTATAGGACTAATTTTGTTTCTGCTTAAAACTCGAGGTTATTCGCTAATATTTTTTGTTAATTATTTGTTTTTAGTAATTGTTATTTAATTACAGGATATAAATATAATTATAAATCAATAGCAAATTAGTATAGAAAGCCGTTTTTGAGATAGAGCTCGGGTATAATATATTTCATCCCCCTTAATAATTCAATTTATGTCATTTTAATTGCCATTTTTGGCTGTGAACGGACGGACGGACGGACAAAGTGCTTAAGTCAATTAAGAGACCTCGCTTCGTTTGGTTTTAATTTTTTTCAATCACACTAATTAAATGCGAAAGTTTGTGTACGGATTTGGATGAAATTTGGAAGCTTCTACCCGAGATTAACACATGGATTACTGTTTAGCCGCGGGGCACGGCTAGTGACATTTATCAAATTTTGTAAAAAATTTGGATTTATCACAATACAGATGATCCTCATCGGTGAGGACATAGATAAATGAACTCAGTAATTTTATTCCATACAGATTGAGTGACTACGAAAACGCAGCAAGATTGCTGACTGAAATGGGTGCTCTGGCGATGGAGCACGGACTAAGGAGACAGCTGGGTCGAGCACTGCATTTACTCGGAGAGCTGCATCTTAGGAGGGAAAGACCTGAGCTTGGAACCCAGCACCTGTCTGAGGCGTTTGCCTGCTTCATGGGATTCGCTTTTCATGTAAATATTTAGGTTGATTAAACTAAGTTCCAGAACGACAAAAGAAAACAATTTTATACTTATAAATATTTTTGCACTTTTTTTATGCTGGATAGGCAAGCATTTGACCGCTATCTCACCTTATGGAAAGTGACTATGCGGCCGAAGATGAACATGCTTACCTAGAAAGTAACTATTCACAGACTTGAAGACACCAAAATTATACCGTTCAGGCAACAAAGACCAAGGCACTGAGTTAACTGGAGACATATCAGCCATAAATGGATGACGTTTGACAGTTTGTCTTGTTGTTAGATGGTAAAACTTAAGAATGGAACTCATTTCAAACGGTACAATCTGGATGTCTTCAAGTCTAGAATGAAAAGGTTTTTTCTAAGCAAGCATGTAACATCTTCGGACTCATCTTCATTTTCCATCAGGTGAGATAGTGGTCAAATTATCTATCCAGCATAAAACAAATGAAACACAAATACATTTACACTTACGTCCTCACACTAAGTTCGAAGATTTATCATCGGCCGGATCACAAATACAAAAAAGTATTCCTATCTGCGTATGAGTGGAACTCCTTGCCCGCGTCTTTGTTCCCTGAACGGTATAATCTGGGAGTCAAGTCTAGAGTGAATCTTCTAGGCAGGTAAACATATTTGGCCGCATCATCGCTTTCCATCAGATGAGATAATGATCAAATGCTAGCCTATCGAACATAAAAAAGATCGTACAAATGATGCAAAAGAATAATTGAGGTGGTTATTTTATAAGGAGTAAGGGTACATAAGGTAAGAGGTAAGAGTAAGGGTACGTAAGGTAAGAGTAAGGTTACGTAAGGTCCAACATATACCCAAGTGAGTTTCTGTATCGAGAATATTGCGTGTTCGTTCTTTTAATCTACCAATTTATTGGAGGTTGTTGATTGCGCGTATCTTTACGGGGCAATAAAAGAAATTAGGTTTATTAAAATAGCTCCTATTTGTTTACAGTCTTACTTATAAAAATGTCGCTAAGCAATGCTTAGCCACCTCTTAGTTAAGCAGCTCTTAAACCCATAATCAATGATTAACTTTTTTTCACTCATAAACATTAGTTAGCCGCTGCTTAGTTTAGGGACGCAAAGAGAATCGAAAATAATCGAAATTTACACGATCGCCACAGATTATAACCAAAATAGTCGACTAAAAGTGAAATTATACGAGTAGAGTTGTCAAAAATGTGGTTTTATTAATCTATTGAAATGAAAATAAAAGAAAGGTGACATTCAACGGTTGTCGAAGTAAACAATTTTGCACCTTACGTAAAAAGTTTTGACACATTTATTATTGAAAGATATAAGACCCGCCATCTTGCCTCTTAGCAAGTTTTAAACTAGGCAATGGCGGTGTTTAATTTTGACAACTATTTAAGCATTACTTAACGCTAAATCGCGTTTATGAGTTATTTTTTTGCTAAACTGTAGCTAAGCAATTGATTAAAAATTAAGAGGGGTTTATAAGTAAGACTGTTAGTTGTTTTGGGCCTAAAACGTATTTCATAAAAACTAGTCTTGTGACCTATGTTCCCATCGACATACATCTAGTAATAACGATCTTTCTGAATGAATGATAAAAAAAATCATCCCCATTTTAATTCCCATATGTAGTGAATTATAAAAAATCCTTACGTTTTACTTATTGACCGAACAAGCATAGCGAGCGAAGCGTCTCCGTTTCAGCTTGGGCAAAACTGTTTTCGTATGTCCGGCGGATTTCCGGTTAGTGTCTTCTACAGGTCGCATTCATCAACCGATTCTCCTGATATTTTGTGAGCAGGTATATTCGAAAACCTAAATAAAAAAAAAATATATTTTGATTATTCCGATCAATATATATTTTTTTTAATTTAGTTTTTAGATTTTTTAATTTATTAGATATGGGGGTTAAAAACGTTAAAAGTTCTCAGAGCCACCAATTTTTTAAATTCTTAAATTATATTAATATATAAGAATCAAAGTGATAATAATAAGTCTTCAAGTGTGTGAGTGAATAGGTATCTTCTAGTAAAACTTGTCACATCTTCGGCCGCATCGTCACTTTCCATCAGGTGAGATAGTGGTCAAATGATTGCCTATTCAACATAAAAAAAAAAATTTAATGCATAAATAAATTTGCTTCAGTTCTTGTGTCTTGATTTTGTCACAGAGCTGCATGTCCCATATTCTCGTTTATTTTATTTGTTTTTGGCAAAGTAAAAAATCATGGAAATCACGTCATCGTCATCGAACGCTTTCTATGAGCTATATGTATACTGTGTGGTGGCGCGAGTAAAATCGCTGGCGTGTAAATAGCCCACCATTTACGTATTAATATTTTTAATGATAGCGGTAAATTATTTTGAACATTGGCAAAAATCAGTAGGGATACACGAATCAATTTACAGCGTTTATTTAAGCCCACGTACCTTAGACTGCTTCGAAACCGCCTCCGGAGCTCCCCAAGAAAGGAACTACAGCAAACTGTATGTATGCCTAAGCGCACACACACAACTCCACGTCGCGCCGGCCGGCGAGTTTGAATCCGAGGAAATCCGAGAGGGTACGAGGCACGGAACACTCAATCACCTCACAGTTCACGCGGTCGATCACAATAAACACGATGAAGTTTTTATTTTAAGTCCTGGTTAATTAGATGATAATTATTTAATTAGTTTTCTACGTCACAAAATTAAATAGCGGAGCGTTTTTCGACCACACGGATCAGGTGACACACACGACTGAAGTTCTTCCTTTTTAAGTCTGTGAAGTTAGTCGCGAGTGCAAAAAATGTCACTCGATACAACTAGCGCCATCTCTAGGGTCGTCCTTGAACGATCTCTAACAGTGGTCAGCAGAGAGCCCAACACACTGTAAATGTATTCAGATATCCAAAGATTCTTGCCAATATGAATATTAGGTATATAACGTGAAGTATTTATTCACAGATGTATAATTTACATTTATTTTTTATATTATAAAAGGCAAAGACGCTTCACCACTGTGTATATATATATATATATATATTATATATAGTTTTCACTTCTATCGGCAGTCCCCAAAGACTACCCCGCATGTTTTTTTTCACAGTATTAAATTTTAAGCCTTTTACAGCAAGGCAGCGATACCAAGATGGCTTGGGAAGGTCGGAGTGATGAAGATAAAACATCAGATCTTTATAAACCCGCACAAGAAATATATCATGAGGAGGCCGAACAATCTAGACTTATGATGGCTATATCTGCAGGTAAATAACAATATTATAAATCCGAAAGTTTGTGTGTAAATGTGTAAGTATGTTAGTTCCCTCTTCACGATTTAACGGCTGAACGGATTTGGATGAAATTTGGAATGTACATAGCTTATACCTACTTAGGATTAACACATATAGGCGACTTTTTAACTTGATAATAGCGGGCGAAGCTGCAGGGCACGGCTAGCTAGGCATAAAGGCCAAAAAAGGATTACACAAATAAATTTAACATGTAAAGTTAACGAACTAGAGGAGTAAAGAGGTACATATCTAGTACTAGCCGTGCCCCGCGGCTTCGCCCACTATTATCAAGTTAAAAAGTAGCCTATTTGTTAATCCTAGGTATAATCTATGTTCGTTCTAAATCCATTCAGCCGTTGAAGCGTGAAGAGGGAACTAGCATACTTACAAACTTACACACACACAAACTTTCAGATTTATAATATTAGTAGGATTGCATTGCGAGTATAGTAATTCTACTGGTAATTATTATGTTGCAGTAATTTCATAAGTATTTAAATATATATATATATTTATGTATAAAATATTTATTATTATAATTTCGAAAGTCTTTAAATATCTATATATATAAAAGAAAGTCGTGTTAGTTACTCCACTTATAACTCAAGAACGGCTGAACCGATTTAGCTGAAAATTGGCAGGGACGTAGTTTAGAGCCAGGAGAAGGACATAGGATACTTTTTAAGAACGTACATTTCTTTAAATTTTTTTTTTACATTTCGACATGCTTTCCATTTTCTCATACGTCACTCGGATTTGGTAAAGTACTAGGCAAACATAAACATGAAGGTTGTAATAATATAGTCACGTGACATTGTAACGCATGCCGGGTATGGCTTCCTAAATATGCACATTCATTGACTGTTAGGCGGAACGAAGGTCGCCGGGACAGCTAGTATATGAATAAAAATAATTTATAAATTACCTATATTTAAAATAGGGCTAGTGGTTATGCTAAAATAATTATTATGACAATTAGCATTTAATTATTGCCACCGGTAGTACAAATAAAGTCACGTGCATTCCCACGGTTTATTCTCCTGGTTAAAGTTAAACAAAAAGTTAGGTCAGGTGTTTTAACCAAAATTATTCATAAAAAACAACAATTATAATAACGAGGTAATTTCTTACGACCCCGGCGTTATGTATTTGTCTATTCTCTAGTGCTCTTGTTATATTTACTTATACACGTTTTTTATAAAATTATTTAAGATAGGCAAACTTTTGACCATATCTCACCTGATGGTAAGCGACGATCTGGTCGACGATTGAGCAAGGTTACCTAGAAGATACCTATTCACTCGTGACTTGAAGACTATCATATAAAAAATGCTTGCCTATTTGACGTTAAAAAGTAACATCTGCTCTATTTTCGGTCTTGACTATTTATTTTTTATACTAGATAGTCAAGCATTTGACCGCTATCTCACCTGACGGAAAGTGACGATGCGGCCAAAGATGGAACATGCTTGCCTAGAAGGTACCTATTCACTCTAGACTTGAAGACACCCAGATTATACTGTTCAGGGAACAAAGACGCAGGCAATGAGTTCCACTCCTTCGCTGTACGGTTGATGAACGTAGAAGCAAAACGCTTCGAGCGAACTGGAGGTATGTCAACCATAAATGGATGACGTTTGACAGTTTGTCTTGTTGTTTGATTGTAAAAAGGGCTGCATGGAGGAATTATATCATGTAATTCCTGAACATACTCTCCAAAATGTAAGCGATAGAATACCGATAGGCTTGCTACCTTACGTCGGTGACCAAGACTTTGCAGTTTTGACTTAGCGGAGCTTCTAGCTGGTACTTAGCGGATCCATCTCAAAGGTGGCCGCAGTACTCCATACATGATCGGACTTGAGCTTGATATAAAATTAAAAGCTGCGCCGTTATGAAGTACTGCCTGACCTTAGCAAGGATACCCAGCTTCTTAGCAGCCAGTTGAGCTCTGGCTTCGATATAAGTGCCAAAATTGAGATTCGACGATAAGGTAACGCCAAGTAGCTCAAGCTTGTTAGCTACCGGTATTGGCACATCTTGAAGGGTTGGAGACAAATGAAAAGGTCTCCGTTTGGCGGAGAAGAGACACGCCTGTGTTTTGGACGCATTAAATCGAACCAAATTAACATCACCCCATTGGGATACGGCCATCAAGCTCGAGTTCAATCGTCCAATCATAGCCTCTCTTTGTGTCTGGACTTGTACCTCTCCAGCTCGTGTATTGGACATATATCTTTCGACAACGGTGCTATCGTCTGCGTACCCAAAGATACTGGACTTTAGCAGATCGTTTATGTGTAGCAAAAAGAGCGTAGCCGAAAGAACCGACTCTTGAGGTACCCCGGCATTAAGTGCCATTAGATCGGACAAGCACCCATCAACGACAACTCGAATCGACCGTTCCCTCAAGAAATCAGAAATCCAAGCACATAAACTGGAAGGTATACCATAAGCTGGAAGCTTGCAAATAAGGCTGTCGTGCCATACCCTGTCAAAGGCCTTGGAAATGTCTAGCGATACCGCAAGCGCTTCGCCGTGTTTTTCCAAGGCCTCACTCCATATGTGTATGGCATACGCAAGAAGGTCTCCTGTTGACCGGTTCTGGCGAAAGCCATATTGCCGGCCACTCCGAAGTTCATTTGCTTCAAGGTAGCCCATTTATATTTGAGTTAAGGTATATGTAGCTATAACGGCTGAACTGAAACTTGGTAGATAACCTAGACCTTGGAATATGACATAAGGCTGACACACGGGACATATTATTGCAATCTATTGTAATATACTTATTATTTTATAAGTTATTGGCTTGTTTGATAGTAATTGTGTTATTTTACGGTCTATCTAATATATGGCAAGGATTATTGAAATTAGAAAGCACGTACTTTCCCACATATGTGTTTCTCAGAGACATTCCTAATAGAGATGATGCCTGGGTACAAAAAAAACAAATCTAATTAGTTACATTATCATAAAATATTGGACGCGTATTTATATTTAACAAAACGATAAAAATTGACAAAAATATAGAGCGTCAATGTTACGTGACGTCACACCTGATTAAAAAAATATACTGAGGCCTAACGTCACGAGTAATTTCACCGGACTATATCTTCGTAATATTTTCTTAATTGACCAAATAAAAAATACTTTTCCAATATGTTTTAATAATGTAATGACTGACTAAATAGAATTTTTAAGGCATCTAGCCTATTCACCATTATTATCAACAAAATCCGCAAAACATTGCTGTAAAAGCAATGAGCTCGATTTGACGTTTCTTTTTTGGTACGTAGAGTCTGAGTACCAAAAAAATTACATAAAATGTTTGTTTCCTCGTGTATTGAGCTCATGACACGGATTTAATTATTTTTTTTAACACACACACAGCCCCACACTAAGTTCAAGAACTTGTATCGTGGGTGCCGGAAACATTTACATCACACACACATTACTCCCTGAACCAGAAGCACAAATATCCCTTGGGAAGGTAATTGTGCTACTGCCGGGAATCGAACCCAGGACCCACGGCGCAGCGGGCGGACACCTGCCCACTGCGCCAACAGGGTCGTCATATATCTCATAATTTCGGAATTTTGGCCATAAAAGCCCTAATTGTAACAGTTTGTTTTATGTATTAATTGTAATAAAAAACAAAGTTAATATTATAAGAGAAAGAATTGTTAGCGTTATTCTCCAATAAAATGTAGCAAGTAAAATTTAAATGTATTAAGAACTGGTTATAAAAACTAGGCGCATTCTATAGGTATATTGAAACAGCATTCTAATCTATTAAAGAAGTTTATTACCAAATGGAGAACATTATAACGGTTCTTAATACCTATACCTACCTATTACTACCTACTCTATCAATATTTTTTATAACGTTATTCCTACATGCAAATGCAAAACTTTATTTTTTATCAAGATTGGTCAATTTTGTTAGGCAGCTTTATTGACTACGACTACTATTTAATCATCTAATAGCAAATGATACTCATCTTCTAATATATAAAATTCTCGTGTCACAGTTTTCGTTGCCATACTCCTCCGAAACGGCTTGACCGATTTTGATGAAATTTTTTGTGCTTATCCGGTATCTATGAGAATCGGCCAACATCTATTTTTCATCATCATCATCATCATCATCACTTTTCATCATTATCAACGCGGGTGAAACCGCGGGGCGCAGCTAGTTATATATATAATTTTACTGTACGTGTGTATGTCACTGAACTCCTCCTAAACTGCTGGACCGATTTGAATTCATTTTTTGTATGCGTTTGGGTGGCGCCCTGGACGTGAAGCATTAAATCCTCATATAAAATATACATATAATATGTACATAAAGTATTAAAAAAAAAACAATTGCTACATATGAAAGATCACTTGAAAACAGCTCGACCGTTAAGTGGTTTTTTGTTGTGTTCGAACAACGATTGTATGAAAGATTTCATTGAAAAAACCACCGTAAATTGCATCCGAGCGAAGCCGATTCGCTGGTGTAATATAAATACGCCCGAGAGTTTAGTTAAAAGACTTCGTCTAGAATTACTAGCTTTCAAGTGTATCTGCCGGAAGATAACTGATTGAGCGAGGCAAGATCTCTAAGTTTTGTAGTGTTTTGTTTAAATTGATCTGTCCGTTCGTCCGTCTGTCAGAGGTACCTAGCGTCTAAATCATACAAGCAAATAACTAATTCTCAGAGAATATGTAAATGGCTATGGCTTAAAGCAATTGAAATTATATTTAAATTCTCAGATAATATAAATGGCTATGGCTCAAAGCAATTATAATTATATTAATGAAAATATTAAGCAAATTATTTTATTTTCTATCCATGTTGGGTATCATTAAAAAGAGCTTGACAAGTAGAGTATGAAAAGCTGTTTTTTTTTTCAAATCTACGTTTAATAATTGTTTAAATTGTTTAATAAACAATTTGGTAGACTACCACAGTCATTGTTCTTAGACCTATTTTGTCCCGGGGTCTATCTTAAAAGCGGCTACACATTTAAAGATGAAACTTAAGTATAATATCGGTTATATCCTGTACTTGAACAACGAGTACAGAAACTGAACAATTGTTTTAAAGAAAAAAAGTAAGCTATTACCCTAAAAAGGTTTTCTCAATCAGGCAAAATGTAGGCGCGAGATTTTAGTTCGGCGCGAACGACTAGTTAAGTTATTTGGCGATAGATGTTTCCATTTGAGGGTGGTAGGTAAACTAGACCAGGCAAGTACGCGATAATACCATATCTTGTTAATTGCACCGAATTGGATCACTTCTCAACAACCTGCTGGTGCCGTATATACCTGGTTTTTAGTTTGAAAGATGTTGCTTTCTAATTGGTCCCATTTAAATTTGATCAAGATCTGTAGTTCTTGAAATATCGTCAATAATGCATATTTTGTGGACTAGTTTGACGATTTTTCCGTTTAACCGACTTCAAAAGTTACCTCATAACTTCTTTCGTTGTGAGCCGATTTTGATGATTATTTTTTTATTTGAAAGCTGGTGCTTTTCATGTGGTTCATTCTATCAAGATCTGATCTCTAGTTTTTGAGTTATAATCAATAATGCGTGTTGAATACATTAAATCTGATCAATGTTCCAAAGATAAAGCAGTGAAGTCGGTTTTTTAAAACTTGCTTGCGTTTTATTATTTCTTGCCTTATGAAGTGGATCGATAAATTGATTTTATTTATAAACTAAGCATTAGCTATGCTAGTAGTAGTAGTCGTTGGCTGTAATAGTTTCTAAAACTGTTTCGGTAGATGACGTCACACGTTCCCGTAAGACGTTGATAATAAGGAAAGGATAATTTGGTCACTTCGGACTGTAACCATACGGTACCCATTACGCCATACACCGGAAGAGGGAAAACTTACGCTAACCTTGTAAATTAAACGGATTTTTCCTTCTGACCATCTTAAGCATCGACCTACAAACAAATGGACCTCGGCTCTAACACAAAATTTACGTAAATAACTGTACAGATTAATCTATCAGATTAATAATAATGGTTATAGTCGTTTGGTGTTGAGACACTGGGTCCATGGGGACAGGGAGCTCATTCTATTTTCAAAAATCCTATCAGAGCGCCTGGTTGAGGCGACGCGTGATCAAAATGCTGGCACTTATTTGGTTCAACGTATTAGCATTGCAATTCAGAGATGCAATGCCGCCAGCATGATTGGAACGCTACCCGCTGGTAGTGGGCTTGAGCACTTGAGTTACCTATAAGCTCGATGTCTTGTAGGTACTTTGGTCTTTGCTGTAGGTACATAGTTTTAGTTTAGTTTTTAAAATACAGGCAATTGGTCCGTAGAAAGTACTAGCATGGATACGTGTATAATAACATTATCATCATCATCTCAGCCGGACGGTTTGAAGTGACTTGCATATAGCTTCTGTATGTATAATATGTATAAAATATGTATATATAAACCGGTAGCACATTTATCTTCCTTTTTGCTTTTATTTAAGTTGCAATGTAGGTATGTATGTTTGTCCGGGTGGGATTGGAGCTGAAGCAAGCCGATCTTTCTTTTTACAAGCTTTTATTAAGCTTGCTCTGTATGTACCTATGTATGTTTGTTCGGTTGGAATCTTACTTAACTTAAGAACTCAATTTTGAAGCAGATATCTTCATGCGGTTGAGTTGAAATTTTGTATTCACGTTTAGTTTGGATGACAATGCATGGTTAGGCTGTGTGACGTTATTCTAAATCCAACATAGCGGAACACCCAAAATGGCGGACAAGTAATTTGTAATGCAATCCTACAATATGGATATCAAATGAGAGGGCTAGCTGAGAATAACTCGAAAAATAAAGTGACTTCACTTAAAATCCAATATAACGGACTTTTAAAAGTTTGTCTTTAATAAAGTTTTTAACAAGTAACTTTTTTTTATGTAGGTCGTCTCATTAATGATTCGCCTTTTTCAGACTTTTTTGTATAATGTTTTAAAATAATATTATTATTGCCTCAAGATATAAAATTTCAAATACCTACTAATATTAATGACTTACTTTTTCCTATTTTTGTTATTCATTTCTTTTTTGGAATTCTCACTTATAGTTCTTTTTGTCGCATCTGTACCGTGGAAACCTTTGAGAGCGTATCCGAAATCTATAGATTAGTAGATCGATGATCTTATGTAGGTAAGTATAATAATACAAGTAATCCTATATAATATATATACAAGGTTACTTTGAATTATCGCTACATACTTTACTTCTACATACATACACTTTTTTTTTTAACCCCCCTGTGAAGTATGGAGCGCTAATTCAAAGTAACCTTGTATATATATGTATGTGCTTCCTCTTAGGTCAAGAGCTAATGGCGTCTTATTTCAATATCATACGGGAATCACGAGATTGCGCTGTAGCTCAGATGAAGATAATTGAATGGAAGCTCATTAAAGCTGGCTGGTGGCTGGACAAGAACCATCACAAATTAATGCCGTGCCTATGCCGAAACCATAATAGGACTCCGTTGGATGTTCTGAGGTATACTTCCTGAATAAATGTATGCCTAATTCAATTGTCGGCTAGTGAATACAATATGCTAATGTATGTGCATTCAGAATAATATTAATATTAGAATGCATTGGTTATGATTTCAGTTGCTTCTTTGTTAATCATCATCTCATTCCCCTTACTTTAAGTCGTTTTGTTGGTGGATTAACTGTGCCTTTGGCCACAGCTTTTTCAAGAGCCAGGGCTTAAAAGTGTCTCAATTTATATGGTTCGAAATTGATTCCTGTTTCATCTAATACTATAAGATTTTTTGTTCGGATATACTGACTCACTTACTGACTGACTGACTGACTTAGAGACAACGCACAGCCTAAACAGCTGGTCGGATAGACTTTAAATTTGGATGGTACATTTGTCTTAGTACGTAGTGGTTAAGAATGGATTTTTGAAAATTCTTCCCCGAAGAAATCGGGTGAAAACGTTTGTATGAATGTTCTTTTGTTTTTGAACTTATAGCGATGAAAATTGGTATTTGAGTAATTCGTTTAATATTAAAAATTAAGTTATCAATATTTTTTGCCAGGGGTGCATTAAGGTGGTGCAATGGGGGATGAAATCTCATGTCGAAAGTTCTTTATTTATGAAGTAGCACAGATGGAAATTGGTATCTGAGTAATTAAAAAAAAGGTGTGCCTCAAAACCGACAGATGGTGCCGGCGGAGCGAGTATATAATAGGACGGTTTTTTCCCGCGCGGTTCAGCTCCTTCTCGACATCCACACTGAATAGCTTAAAGCTTAACAAATGGCGATCTTCTTCGCATCAATGCGGGGAAGATCGCCGCGCTATTTGCACTCGAAACCTCTTTGACCTGGAAACTTTTATTCAGCTGGCTGCGTTCAGTGGCTACGCTCTGATTGCAACTTTTCACCCTAGCCCGTTCGGAGGCTCGCTCGGTAAGAGGGTTCCGTCAGTGCGAGTTGAAATGCTTTAGCGCGTTCGGTTTAACAACTTCATCAAAAACAAACAACCGCATTGAGAGATGGTTTTATAACACTCAACGCCTGTCAATGTCAAATTTCTATGAGAATTCCCGCCAAAATATGTACGTGAAGTCAAACTGAAAATTGAAGATGTAAATTCTTGGATGAAATTGACTGTCATATGTAGATTACTATACCTACTATTCATTATTCCATATTGCTGTGTCGTTCGGAGCTTTCGATTGTGGATAAAAAATACCGAACAACCGATGTTAGGCATTGAACGCAGCCCAGTTCGGCAAAGCCGTAGTAGGTATTATAAACCTCTAGACTCGCAAAAAGTACATATATCGATTTTAGTGTAAGGTTAAAAGTAAAGCAATAAAATCAATTAAACCCTTTTTTTATTTAACCTTAACAAATTCTCATCTCATCCGACAACATATCTTTTTATTTTTATTACTCAATCAAAATGTGTTATTGACTCATTGTGTTCGTGATCTCCCCGCCAAATCACTATGTTATTTTGATTCATAGTTACATGAAAGATACTTAAAATATCAGGCAAACATAAACATGAAAGATGTGGTAAAAGCCTAAATTTTTGACCAAACGATCGCAAAGCGACACGCCAAGCTTGGGCAAAATTGCTTTCGTATTTCCGGATTTCTGGTTGTTCTCCTTTACAGTAAGCTTTTCTCAACCGATTCTCGTGAGCAGGTTCAATAATTATACTGATTTTTTGTAGATTCAGTTTTAGGAATTTTTTCAAAATTGCGGAGATATGGGGGTTGAAAACTTAAAATCATATTTCAGCCATTTCGAAGAATATGTGAATTAAAAAGTAAGTCCTCATATCTCCCCCGCCTAGGGAAGACACCAGGACTGAAAGAATCCTGTTGTCTCCCCGAGGGTAGACATCAAGGGAGACACGAAACCGGAATCAGGTCTTCAGCTTGGAGAGCCACACTTTGTAGAACAGAACAGCACGAACCAACGGTGCGTCCAACACGCTTGGTTTCTTTACATACTACATATTCTTATTGTTTGTTTTCAAGGTATGAATTGGAGATGAAGAGATCGGCTTCGAACATTGACCCGATGGCTGACAAGTTTGGGACCGTGGCTGACGCAAACCAGCACCGCAGCTCTACGAGTACTCTACACTAACAATCGTAAAAAAAATGGTACTTCGACCCTTATAATTCAAATAACCTACTTAAAATAGGGAAATAAACAGGTGTTAGGTATCTATCCAATACCTTTAAACGAGCAATTCTTGTATATATATAATTTGAATTTTTGGAAACGGCCCCGACGATTTTCATGAAATTTTGTATGCAGGGGGTTTCGGGGGCGATAAATCAATCTAGCTAGGTTTCATATTTAGAAAACGTCATTTTATCCGCGTTTTTAGCCGAGCAAATCTCGATCATCATCTCGGTTATTCAGGTACGTTACTTAATAGCTTGTTTACTATATAACTATTGTACGTAACTATTTCTTTTTTAATTTCACTTTAATTATAAATTTTATTTATATTGAATCTTATATAATTTAAATAAAGAGCTATACAGAAGAGGCTCTTCTTTCAGTTAAATATATGATGTATTACCAACGGTTGTTTTATTGACTATGTGCATACAAACAGTTATTAGACGACTACCTATTGACAAAAGTGTTGACGTACATATATTCAAATTATGTAATGTATTACTAAACTATTCTAACTTCTCGTATATAATATTCCAGTAATTATATGCAATTAATCTATTAATCTTAAGTGAATTACTACTGTAATATATATATATTACTAGCCCTGCCCCGCGGCTTCGAACGCTTTTATCAAATTAAAAAGTAGCATATGTGTTAAGCCTAGGTATAATCTATGTACATTACAAATTTCATCCAAATCCGTTAAAGCGTGACAAACATACTTAAAAACTTACACACACACACACAAACTTTCGGATTTATAACATTAGTAGCTGTAGTTCTCATATATTTGTACGTATTTTTATCGAACTGCCCGTTGGCTTAGTTGGGTGGGGTTCGCCTTCTATTCCCGGTGGAAACACAAGTTCTCTCCCCAAGGAAAAATTGTGTTTCTGGTTCTGGTTGTGATTGTGTGTGTGATGTGAATGTTTCCGGCACCCACGACACAAGTCATCGAACTTAGTGTGAGTGTGAAAGTTTTTATTATTGTTGGTTGCTAATCGATGACACGAAATGTATTAAACAGGATGCATGCAGTTTAAGATTTGTTTTCTGTTTCTGTAGGATTCTTGAGTATGTACAGTGATTTATACATGTTTAATTTGTACAATTATATTATATCTCGTTATTATCAATTTATGGCTTTAATCATTGTGATGCATATATTGTAATATCATATTACTACATTTTAATAATAACATATCAGGCGTGTCCAAACATACGACGGACATCTCTTACGTTAGAAGTTCTTTTTTCTTTATTAATTCAATATAGACAAGCGTTTGACCTCTATCTCACCTGATGGTAAGCGATGATGTGGTCGACGATGGAGCAACCTGATGCCATTATATATTATTATTATTGTTGTTATTATAATTATTATGCTAGTAATAGGTAAACATCAGAGGCAAATGAAATCAATAGTTAATATTCATATTTTATTCACTTTCAAACTTACATAATAGATAATTTAAATCACTTAACTATTTACAAGAGTTTCTAGTTAACAAGCTTGAGCAAAATATGTAATCCTTACCCATCGCGATCTTCCCTTAGTAAAAAATTCTGCCACCAATGTCATCCATAAAAAAATCTGAACATATGTTACTGTACTTGATTAAATAAAGTTTTAGGACAGTGTAAAATTAATATCACAAAATGGTTAATGAAGTTATTGAGTGCATATCTACAACGCATATCTGTCGGATTTTTTCTTAAATTTATGCTTTGGCTGTTCTCTTGCGGGGCTGTAGTTTCACCTTGAAACCTTCTGCTCTCTTCAAAATGATGTCGGCTTGCAACTTGAAGTCGGATTCCTTGAGGTCAGACTGGACACGGAAGTTTCTCAATATGGTGGACAGAATGATCTTGAGCTTCAACATGGCGTATTTGCGACCTTAAACGGAATAGATATGTTAATTACAATCCCTAGCGTAGGTAATAGTTGATCGATCGAAGCGAGATTTCGTAAGTTGACTTGGGTGGTTTAGCACTTTGTCCGTCCGTCTGTCTGTCAGAGGAACCTAGCGTCTAAATCATACAAGTAAATAACTTCAAATTCTCTGAGAATATATCTGTTTTGACAACTTAATATAATGATATAATAAAAGCTGAAATTTACGTATATTATTCGTTATAACCTGTACTTAATAAAAAATACAGAAATCAAACAATTACTTCAAAGAAAAAAAATGCAATTAACCTCTAAAGTTTTTCTCTGTATTTGGCAAAATGTAGGCGCGAGATCTTAGTTCTACTAACGACTAGTAATAAGTACTTAGCTGTTGTAAGAAGATAAATAACTCACCGACGCAGCTTCTAGGTCCAGCGGAGAATGGCACGAAGGCGTAATAGTGACGGTTGGCGGAGCGCTCCGGCAGGAAATTGTCCGGGTCAAACTGTTCAGGGTTAGGGTACACGTCGGCGCGACGATGCAGCTTAAAGGTGGCGACAACAACAGTGGTGCCAGCCGGGACCTTCTTTCCATTTGATGCTAAATGACAATTAGGAACATATTTAGACTTGTTTTTTAATGCACTTAAGTAGACCTAAAAAGTTGATACGAGCAGTACTTACGAAGCGTGATATCCTGTTGGATCTGTCTGGCAATGATGGGCACTGGCGGGTACATCCTAAGGGTTTCCATCAGGCACCTCTCCAAATATTTCATCTCAAGCGTATCTTGGAAGGTAGCGGGTCGGTCTGAATCACCGAAGATCTGGTCGAGTTCTTCGATAACTTTATCTTGGATATGCTGGTGGATACCCATCATGGACAGGAAAAAGCTACTGCCAGCTGCGGTGGTGTCATGGCCCTGAAACGTAATGTGATCTTACATGCCAATCCATTTAAAGATTGTAGATAAGCCGTGTGTAGTAAGGATAATATTTACCTCGAACATAATAGTGTCGACTTGTTCTTTGATTTCCTCATCAGATATGACAACTCCACTTTGGGAACTCTCTAGAAGCAGGTCGAGGAAAGCGAGACGCTTCTTCTGACCTACATCGGCATCATCGACATCCAGATCGTCTTTAAGACCCGCGGATTGGCCAAAAGATAAACCTTCCACTGATGTAGTTTTGCTGGTCTCGGGCTCCGTGACTTTGGTCTCAGCTGCAACTTCGGTGGGCTTCTTGCCAGATTTGAATTCCGCCTTTTTCCTCTTGATAACCTTTATTACACATTATTAAATTAGTTTGTGTTAAGACAACAAGTAACTCAATAAATGACGTCAGGATGTTCATTTAAATAAGGAACGGGTTGTGAGACTCGTGAGACAAGTATACGATAAGAATAAATTACCTTCTTGGTTAGTCCATGGATGACGTCAAGTAGTTTAGTCTGGTTCTTGGCGTACTCAGTGAAGTTGAACAAAAGCTCGGGCCTTAGCCAGATCTTAGTGTGTCTGAGATGGAGAATGTCGCACATCTTCATCACGGCCATGGCGTATTCGAAACCGCTCTGATCTTGTGTGCTCTTGCTAACGCCCATAGCAGTCTCTGTAATCATGTTTCATCATTAACCACTAGGTACATGAAACCTGATATACAAATCAACTACCTGCCTATTACTAGAAAACATCTGTTGTTTTTAAGCATTTCAATTGGTAGGTATAACTTCCCGTAATAATAAATCATGCAATAACTACTTAATAACAGGTATCTACTATAATTTGAAGCATAAATTATAAGGACCACTTTTAGCGCTGTCAAGGACATCAGCTCAATATTTCGTTTTCAATCACTCTGAGCAATTTCAACTAATCGTATATGGACCGCAACTAGTCGATTTATAATATAGAGTCGCTAGTCACGCAATAAGATAGATTACAAGATTCAGATCGCAGAAACCATTCGGCGAGCAGTTTCGAAAAGAAAGAGCTCTTGACCTCCATTGAATTTAAAACAATTGTGTAACACAGGGCGCATTAAAGGACCGTAACGACCCGACGCCTGTGATGGTAAGCAGAGTCCATTAGCAAGTACGTGTTATCGTGGGGGGTCGCATGACTTGACACTGGCAGCACGGCCTACGTGACTCCGTCTAGGTAGCCCCGACTCTCTTTGTTAACTTTGAACTACGCGGGAAAATGTCTCGCAAACAACATAATTAGTTCCATAAACAGTAAATATTACGCGATATGCGGATTGCAGTTTAGTTGCACACTTAAACAGACTTCCTTTCAAATAACTATTATTATCCGCAATACGGACATTATTATGAGACATTAGCAATTTTCTTTGGAATTGCTGGTTATTTATCATAGATCATGCTAGAGTTTTATAATATAGCAGGTGATTTGATACGTTATATATTGCTTGGATAAGGCATGTTTTGTAAGATAATGATGCTATGTATCAGCACGTTTAATTTTGGTTTGTTTCGCAAACGACTTTAATAGGTTCTAGAGGCATTCGGTTCAAGCTCACAATCTAACGTCCCGGTGAGGCCATCGCGTGTCACTAACTTTGCTGTGAACGTGCCGACACATGCAAATAGCTGTTTAAATAGCATTATTTTCGCTTACTCTTTGATATTTGACACAATTCGCACTAAAACCAGCGCGAAATATTATGTTGTCATACGTTTCATATTCGAATTACGAGACATACTTAGTAACCGTTATTTCTATATTATGCTGTTTGTTACGCAAAAACTTCAGGACCAATTTTAATTAACCATTATTAAAAAAAAACGAGATAAACATTATATAATATTTATAATCATCGTCGTCAAACATCGCAGGAAAACCGGGATGTCCAAGTTTATATAATTCGAGGACATGATTGTGTCAATCTGACTGAGCCAACGTGTAGGGTTAGGTTTATTTAGATTCAATAGAGATTAGACCTTCCTAGTGATAGAAGGCTTCGAGTCTCAAAAGTGGGCTGATGCTTAATCATTATAAATTATTATGCATAGTTCCAAAGGTCTAGTTACAAATAAATTTCACTGACAAAAATATAGTTTGTTTTAGGTACTTGTTTCTAACAGAGAAACGATGTCTGTTCTATTTTTTTAAACAGTTGAACGGATTTGGATGAAATTTTAAACGTGCATTGTTTAAGACTGGTAAATCTAATACAGCTACTTTTTATCCTAATTCATTATGAATGCAAACCCACGTGCATAGTTTTTTATAAATAAAATATTCCTCCTCCGACACATTAATCTCTCAGTAGCAACAAAATAAAGGCTGAAATAAACTAAATGCTAATAAAATTCATCGAATTAACATAGATGCTGTGACTACTCGACTTAGAACAGGCATGCTAATGAAGATTAAACATTAAACACAAGACTAATGGTCAGTTAAGGAAATTCATATTCAAAACACATATAGTTCAAGTATACCTATCTCAACTCATTCAAGTTACGTAACATTTTTCTCCTTTTTTGCGATTGGATTATATTTATTTTTGAATGGTTCAAGTTTTGTGACAAACATAATGGAAACAGCGCCTGTATGTTAAATTTATCTTGACTTAATATTTTTTAATTTGTATGACATACCCATGGAATTATTTTTGTTTATATCTGTAGTCGCTACAATCTAAAAATAAATGGATTATTTTATGATAAAAGATAAATCGAATGTAAAATAAATAAAATGTGTCATCTAAGACACCGTTAAGTGATAATTATGGAAATGTTATAGGATATGTTATATGTATAGGCTATTTTGGAATATTTTACAATAAATTTTTACGTTAATGGTACTTTTGAACCGTCTCAACACGTCTTGCACGTGATCTTCACATGTTTAATCAAACATTTTTAAACGTATAATTTGTTCTAATTAATGTCCACTTTCTGACTTATCGTTATGTTAAATTTAAAATTGATATAAAAGTTTTGCCATTAATGTCCCATCGATTGCTTGACGATTAAAGGACCAATTAAATTAATTCCATTTTCTGAAAGGTTTTTTTATCCTAAGCATTCAAAGATCCTATTTGCTGATGTTTGCCTTAATTACTGAACATAAGTTATTAGTAAATTATGTGTGAGTATAAAGTATGTATTATGTTATATCAAAGCGTCTTATCTGAATAAAATCTAAGTCAGTAAAGTTTTAATTTAAATGAAACTAGATATACATTATTCTTGGCCTAGCGTGGCGGACAGGTTAGATAGTTCTTGAAAGTTAACACAAAAGTTTATAGAAAAAACTATACTTAATTAAAGTGCAAACAATTGCAAACCGCCTGTCGTCAGTCAATCATTATATTCGTCTCCTATGTATCAGATTGACTTAAATCCAATTATCTATTGACCTGCAAATTAAAATACTTACCAAGTAAAATTTCCACGGTGCATTCACTCATGTAGTCGTGGCAGTCGAAAGACCCGGCTTCCTTCTTCAGCTTGTTGACCACAGCCCTCGAGTTGGCATTGAAAAGGTCGATGAAACTCTTAAGCACGTTCAAATGGAAAGTGGGGGCGATCAGCTTGCGGTGCGAACGCCATTTTTGTCCTACGAACACATTATCCGTTACATCAAAATTCATAGGGAACTGCCAGTTGGCTAGCTTAGTAAACGTTCGCCTAAGCAGGGGAATCGTTTCGATTCCCGGCGGGAACACAAGTTTTCTCCCCAAGCAACATTTGTGTTTCTGGTTCTGGTCGTGATTATGTTCGTGATGTGAATGTTTCCGGCACCCACGACACAAGTCTTCTAACTTTGGCTGTGAGTGCGAAAGCGTTTATGTTAATGTAATTTATAAAAAATATTAATAGTTTGTATAGAAAACATGTTATGTTAATATAGATTTTAGTGTTTTCCTAGTAAATCTATATATAGCGCATATTCTAGATTTCATCAATGTGCCGGATTTCGTTTATTTATCAAATCCTAAATGGATAATTTATTTGTTATTCTAAATAATTGTTGTATCATTTTAAGCTTAGCATATTGGCATCGCCTTGATTAACATATCCTACTAATATTATAAATCTGAAAGTTTGTGTGTAAGTATGTTTGTTCCCTCTTCACGCTTTAACGGCTGAACGGATTTGGATAAAATTTGGAACGTACATAGATTATACCTAGGATTAACACATAGGCTACTTTTAAGCTTGATAATAGCGGGCGAAGCCGCGGGGCACGGCTAGTAATACAATATGGTTGTTAACCTTAATCAATTTATATCTTAAAAATGGGAGTTCTTTATTTCAATCTTCACTTTGATTTGCAAGATATCTTTTTTTGTAAGCGTTCAAAGGTTTAAAATATCTAAACATAATTTAAACGAAAGCGGTGATTTCGTTTAAACGGTTGATACGCGATTTAAGCGGTGACATCACCGCTTAATCTTTGGAGCCCTTGCCCAGATTAAATGTAGTACCTGGATGACCTAGATTTGTCCTTTTTTTTATTTTGAAGTTTTATTAAAATGAGTCTAAGCAAGATCGATTTATCGCCCCCGAAACCCCCTGCATACTCATTTAATGAAAATCGTTGGAGCCGTTTCCGAGATTCAGATTACATATATACGAGTATATATAAACAAGAATTGTTCGTTTAAAGATATTAAAACGCATTATTGAAGGTAACTCAAAAACTACTGGTCAGATCTTGATCAAATTTAAATTGAGCACTACTACTCGGGAATATACATACAGCTTTGAAATATAAAAAAAATATCAAAATCGGTTCACATAGAAAGAAATTATGAGGTAAAAGTGTACAGTCACATAACACATTAAAAATACAATCGAATTGAGAACCTTTTTTTGTAGTCGGTTAAAAAAGATTTAAATGTCATAGGTTCAAAGTTATAATATTTTTACGGTTAACAAGGCAAGAAAAGTACAATAAACTTCAAAGTCAAAATGTTATGAATCTATAAGTATATAATCGGTTCAATGTAGTACCTACTAATATGGTAACGGTAAATATGGCAGATTTTACTGCTGTCCTTGCCAAGTCAGTTTAGTCTTTTTATTACCTTCCTTCTAAGATTTCGATGCTTCTTCAGTTCATAAGGTTAATTATTTAAAAGTTTAATATTAAGTCGATAACCTAGATTCTGGAATAGTACTTTAGTGACTTTTGTGTGTGATTTAAATGTTCCAGTCACTCACGATAAAAGTATTTGAACTTAGTGTGGGGCTGTGAGTGTGAATAAGTTTTTAGTTTATTTATTTATGTAAGCGTTGTATACTTTAGTATATTTTATAATAAACTTTGATACTAATATTAGTAATATTGATAAAATTAGTATCAAATTTATAATAATATTAATATATATATATATATATATATATATATATATATATTAATGTATCTACAATGAAAAATTGACAAAACTTTTGAAAGACAAAATATGTTGAGTAAACAATAATACTGGCAGTACATAAATCTATTATTAAGATTATTTAAATGAAGTACATTTATATATAGAAAAGTAGATATATCTTTGATCAATTTTAACCGATTTAAAAAAAAGGATAAGGGTTTAAATTCTCGAAATCTATTTTTATTTATGTATGTTCCCCGATTAATCGAAGACGCCTGGACGAATACGAGTTTTTCTTTTTTCTTAAAGGGGTATACTCCCCAAATTATTCCAAATTCGGTTTCTAAGGCTGCAAAGTCCTTTGTTCTAGTTTCGTTATAGTTAAGTATCGGTCAATTAAAAATCTACCAAAGAGAATACCCAAATAACCTCTTTATTACAGATCAAGCGATCTATAATAGTGGTACAATAACAGTAAATAGTTTCTATAGCGCCATCCCGCATATTATATACGGCATATTGCCAATTTTTATTATGAGAAATCCGTTTTATGTTTAATCAAATTTAATTATAAATAAAATATAAGTATAGTTGAGGTCGACTTATATTAAATTGTTAAAAGGTTATCAGATGACCATTTATGACATTTGGCATATTAAAATATTTTTAATCTTTTCTACACAAGTGTTTTTATGTATCGTATTTTTTTATATGAACACAAAAATATATATTACACATAGGTATCAGCTATAAAACATGTCAGTGTTATTTTTAGCTGACGACTTAAATGCCAAATCTGTTTTTAGTCTATTAGTAGTTCTTAAATCATAATTTTAATCTATTTATAATATTTATTTGTTTATATTTATTTACTTATTATAAAATTGTTTTTTTTACTCCCATACTTAGCTCTCATACTGTTCTCTGGAACCTTTCACCTGTTCGTAATTGATGTTTTGTAGGACTAATTAGAGAATCATAGCCTCTCAAAAATAATTAAGACGTATTTAAATTAAAATACCTTAAAGTGTCATAACTATTTTTAGGCAAATTGAAAATATACTACTTTATTTGAAATTGGTTGAAAATACAACAATATTGAATACAACCTTGTATTTATACAACCCAAAAATATACTCTTGTGGTAACTATACTATATTTTAAAACTGCCCATTGGTTAAGTTGGGTGCGCGTTCACTGGTTGGGTGCGCGTTCACTGGTTGGATGCTAACACATGTTATCTCGCCAAGGAAAATTTGTGTTACTGGTTCTGGCTGTGCTTGTGTGTGTAATGTGAATGCTTTCGCTACCCACGACACAAGTCATCAAACTTACTGTGGGGCTGTGAGTGTGAAAGCGTTTATGTTTTTTGTTATTGTATGTGGTATGTACATCTTTATATAAGTATAACTCTTCTGTACGCGGTTTTGCGACTGAACTCCTCATAAACGACTGGACTGATTTTGAGGTTTTTTTTGTGTGTATTCAGATAGATTCATGAATGAAACTATTCATGAATCTATCTGAATATAATCAAGCAGAATAAATATTAATCACTGAAAAAAACATGCTAAAGAAATAATTTTCTCTTGGTCAGGAACACTCGAGTTTGGTAGAGTACTAGGCAAACATAAACACGAAGGAGGTAATAATTTAGTCACGTGGCATAGCAACGAATGACAGATATAGCTAGTACCTATATATTTGTTTTTGTAGTCATAAAATGGTAGCACTTACCAGTACTGATCAGAAGACCGTTTCCAAGCCAGGGCTTGAAGAACCTGTACTCTTCAGCCTTGTCAATGTGGACGTGGCTGCTGAGAATCAGCTCTACATCACGAGGGTCGTACAGGAAGACGAGAAGACGGGAACCGATCCATAGTTTCACTACAGCTTCTTTGTCGAATTCAGCACTTTTAGAGATGACGTTTTTGAAAATGTCTAGAAAAAATGTTCGGGGTAAGAATTGGATTTTTGCGAATTACTCAACGTGATGCGGGTCAATAGGAATATTGAACGAATTGCCAATGTAATAAAGCCTATGTCAGCGAGCAGTCCAACATGGCTGTTCTGATAATTGCAACGTGCATTGTATTAATGTCCATATAGTTGGTTGAAAATATTTTTAAAAACACACGTAGCTAATTGTGTTTATTAAAAATATTGAAATGTGTGAGCGAGAGAGAAGACAAGGAATAAACCCTCTTAAATATACACTAACGCCATACTGATCATAAGTAGTACATCACTTACTATTATTATATCTTAAATAATAAATTTTCTGACGACATCGCAGTTTATTTCTCAAGCAATTTATATCATTTATACATACAACACGACGAACATTACGACGTACAAACGTAAGAAGCTCATAATTAAAGTTGTGCGTATGTCCGTATGCTTAATGATACACGCTTTGTAATAATAATTAACGTTTTATTATCATAACCAGCCCAATCTCCATAAATATAGCAAACACCTTATTTAACATACTCGTTTAGCAGGACCACTAATACTCTTTACGATATAAACGTCAAATGATTCCGTTTGAATTTTATCTAACTTTTTATATCTGTAATAAAGCATTATCCTTTAATTATATGCGGATTATAATTTTACGTTATTAAGTATTTAAAATAATAAAATACCTACCACATATCTTAATTTTCGTGTCACACCTTACCTGCTGAGTAAGTTCTTAGAGTAAATAATATAGGTATTTTTCATGTATACAGTGAAATATACTTTTGGATTTATAAGATTTATTAGATAATATATTTGAGATATTTTCTTACTAGGATTTCGCAGTTAAGACCAAATATATTTAAAATAATTAACGTTTACCGAGCTTCTCATATTTATGAAAAAGTATTAAATATTTTCTTATGTAAAATTAAGATCCGTGGAAACACAAGTTTTATCCCCAAGGGAAAGTTATGTTTCGGGTTCTGGGTGTGATTGTGTGGGTGGTGTGATTGTTTCCGGCACCCACGTAATCGAACAACTGTGGGGCTGTGGAAGCGTTTGTGACGGCTCATCATTAAAATCAGCGGCTAATTAATAATATTAATTAATAAAAAGTGATAAAGCAAAACGCACGCTATTGAATAGATTGATTCGTGACGTCAGTTTCCGCGTTTTTTATGTCAATTACCTGTCTATTCTCCTTCACGGTAACCGTGGTGTCGTAGATTCACACGTCATTGAAAGAACGGCACAATGGACTATCAAATATCAGGACTTAAATAACATCTTACCAGCTGACCCTCCAGTAAACTCCAGAGCATTTCCGATTAAAGGTAGGCCTTTGGGTCCGTTGAGTTTTTCTGCCAGTTCATACAAGTGTCTTCTGGACATACGCCAATATGTGTACCAGAGGAGTAGTGCTGGTACTAGAAGAACGTAGAACATGTTGGTGGCAGCCCAGGTGCTGTTTTGCACCACATTCTCGGCCGCCGTGTAGCTCATCGTGAAGAGTTTTTACACCTAGGAAATATAATTTGAATTTAGAATATGTAGAGCGTGTTCTAAAACTGATTAATTCTTGTTAGTTCTTAGAAATGATTGCAAACTCAAAAAGTTATTGTACCCGCGGCTTCGCCCGCATTAATTAAGTTAAAAAGTAGCCTATGTGTTATTTCGGAACCGAAACTATCTACATTCTTAAATTTTATCAAAATCGGTTTTATCGTCACGAAAATACGTGGTACACAGATATTTTTTTCTTTATGTTATACATGTTTGCCGTACTTTGGCTTAGCAGTAGAGAAAGTATTTCAAAACTGAAATAAATTATTATGATGACATTTAAAAGATACGCTGAGGCGCAATAAATCCGTTATAATTAAGGCATGATTTTATAGCTACGTCTTAGTTTAAGTTTTTTGTTTGTTAGATTACTTATCCTGAATCCGCTATCTACGGGCCAATAACTTTATTTACATCTATACAGCAAATACCTAAGTTACCTACAAGTCATCGAGCTTATAGGTAACTCACGTGCTCAAGCCCACCAGAGGGTAGCGTAATTGTTTAAGTACTTATATTTTAAATGTTCTAAATTTAAAAGTTTCTTATTGCCTAAAATAAATATATTTTTTCATTTTAAATCAATTCGTGAATAAGTATCTATGCTAAACTATCGATTGCAAATACAGCAAACATTTGGAAAGAACAATCAATGTTGTAGATTGTTTAAACGTTATTACAGAGCTTCCTTGGTTTGACCAACTTGATGATCTTAAATTTATCAAGAACTGCAGATGAAAAAAGCATAAAAACTCGGAATTTATTTTCTTATTATTTTTAATTGAAGTAAGTACCTACAACTCTTCCTGGCAAAAGTTTGGCGTCAAACGATAAGCGACTGGACAAAGTACTGTGAAATTTGATGCAAAAATACCCCCATATATTTAATTAAACACATATTATTTAAGCTTTATCTTAATTACTATATCGAGTTTTATGAAGTTACTTGATTAAGTTTTCTCACTGCCATATATCTGTGGCACATGTGTATTAATTACTTGTAAAAGGATATCTAAGTAAGTGAATTGTAAATTCTTATTAGATAATAAAGAATTCTAAACAAAAATTTATATTATTTTATAATATTATTATTGCATTAATTATAAATTATAATAAATCCTTTGTTCAATTAGTGATTTACGACTCCTTATTAAAAAACATAAATATAAGAAAAAAAATTCGCAAGACAATAAGATAACTTGTATAATATTTATTGAATAAATTATTTACATGTGCCAGAGCCTCGTAAAAAATATATGTAAGTTCTAATATAAATAAATTTTAAAAAATATATAATATAAATATATGTCGTGTATAACTTATGTAATATAAATACATTACGCTCTTGTCAACTATGCGGCATGGCGGGCGGACTTTTAGATTAACTTTTGTACATTATTGAATTTATTTTTAATTATAATATTTAAATTCGTACTTTTGAATGTGTAATATAAAATATTATTCTGTTAATTCACATGAAGACACGACACAACTATAACCTTCCACACTCTACTGTAAAATCATACTAATAGATCAAACGTTTTATTTTATACAAAAGATGTTTAATTAATTAGTTTAATTATATATTAAATACCTATTTATCGTTTATCAGCGAATAAAATAAATACTAATGAATGAAGTGACGTTTGGGGATTGAATAACAATTACTTTTATGTAAAATAGCACAATAGATGACGAATGTATTTTTGTACTTGACCCTGTTTCCGGTTGTCAGCTCATCAGCATGTTATACTGTTTAATTATTACCTTTTACTACCTACACTTTGTAAGTGGACGATGATAGTTTAAATTAGGCATATTGAATTAACAACAACGTATACTTATACGTAGGTACACAAGCGAGCACTTCAATTTTATCCTGCGCATGTTAATTTTTACTGTTGTTTAAACAAATAATATAATAACGAGATCAAAGATAAATTTACTATGTTTTATTTTTTGTATTTCTGTCCCAAGAAAGGTTATGGTTTTTTAAGGTGGCTATACCAGAATTTCATCTGAAACACGTATTTTTTTAACCGTTTTACTCGGCATTCGTAATAAAACCTGATACATAAATTTCGCCGTGATCTGTGTGATATGATAAATTATGCCTTCTTATTAGAATATTCATAACGTTCGTAAATTTATAGGAAGAAACATCATATCTCATGCAAATAACATCAATTTATATTTTAGTATTATTTTTGTACCATTTCGTTTCGCCATTTTATTTCAAAACACTGAGAAAGTTATTTCATATACGTATATTTACTAGATGAATGATTTATTCAGCTAGTTTATTTTTGTGGTGCGGGTTTTCACGAAATTTGAATAAAACCATAAGAAAACAAAGATGACCACGCGTGACCTTGCGTTACCGCCACGATGTAATTAACGCAATATACACTTTATGTGCAAAAATGTAAAGGGGATAATTAGCTGTGGTTAAAAAAAGGAGCTCGCGTTAATGTATATCTGCCCTTTAAATAGGTATCTACAAGGCTAGATTCGATTAGTAATGTACATACATCGTTTAAGTCAATTTAATTGACTCGCATAATCTGCCAATTTAGCCTAGTAGTAACCATTCTGAAAATCCGTAACCCATTTTGGGATAAAAAATAAACATGCGGGGCAGTCTTTGGGGACTGCCGATAGAAGTGAAAACTAGAAGGACAGATGCCGGTAGCCAGTATACTACGCGTTCGGTGACGATGACGCGAGTTCTATGATTTTTGTTCACCCAAAAAGTGCTGAACGCGCCTAAAGAAGTTTTCACTTCAAAAAAATAACAACTTTTGTGCAACACTGTGGGTTATTGTTTTTCTTCTAATGTTATATTATTTTTATAATCACCATGCAAACTCTTGTGATTGTAACTGAAATATTAAAGTTTTACTTGAGTAATTTTCACGTTAGAAAAATATAAAATATGTAATGTAGAAATATTATATCTATCTTTCTATTTAAATAAAAATCAATGACTGCAAATATGAAAGATTACTTGTGAACAATTCGACCGATGTTTTTGCGATGCGAATGGCGAACCCGCGGGGCACAAATCTTCTTCAATAGATGGTAGTTTGTTTATTTTTCCGTTCTAAGAATGGCAAATGTATACTTAAGATTAAAACTAAAAGGATTTTTGGTTTAATTTTCACTACAATAATTGACTAGGCATTCTTGTTTTATTTCAAAGCGTAATAATTCCAAATCGACACAGATAAAACAAAAAGACATTTTCAACCGACTTCAAAAAAGGAGGTTCTCAATTCGACTGAAGGTTTTTTTATGTGTGTATATACGATATTTAAGCAAATTGTGAATAGATTTTGATGTTTTTTTTTTGTTTGGTAGAGTTTACTTCATTAGGGACTACCAATTTTAAGCTTAAAAAAGCGACTTCACCGCTTATATTTTGTGGCTTGACCGATTTAGATAAAATATATGTGGGACCACTTCTGAAGTGTTATCTACCAAACAAAAAAATTATCATCGAAATCGATTCATAATTGGCGGAGATATCGCGTAACATACATACAAAAAAAAAACCCTCCAGTCGAATTTAGGAACTCCTTTTTTGAAGTCGGTTGAAAATATTGCAACACAATTAAATCAAAACTACACAAATGTTAATAAACTCTAACTAGCCTTAATTAGTCTAAAAAACAGGTACTAAATAATAATTAATCCTAATTATCCGGATCTAAAATACGTCTATTTATATGAACATTCAATAATTTTGAAACTAATGTTTTTAACAATATAGATCAGAGCAATAAAATGATAATAATTAGAGTAAGACTACAATCAAATTATTATTATCTACCTATATTAAGTATGTAGGTATTATCTATGTACACGCGTATACGTAGGTACCGTATGTGTTAGTAAGAGTGCCTCTTGGAGTCCATGCTTATAATTTATTTTGAATTACATTAATATTAAATAGTTTGTGTTAGATAATGTGTGAGTTACATATAGTCTCTGTTAAATTTAGAGGTAATTTTGCAATATATGAATAGCTCCCCACAAAAAATATATAGAAGTATAAGTACTTCGATTATCTACTAAAATGCTTGTGTCGGTACTAAAATTGATAATCTGTATATATGGTATACTTGCTGCGCCCTGCGGTTTTACCCGGATAACTCCTGGACCCGCGAGCATTCCGGGATAAAAAGTAGCCTATGTGTTAATCCAGGGTGTCAGCTACCTCCGTACCAAATTTCATTAAAATTGGCCCAGCCGTTTGAGCGTGAAGAAGTAACAAATATACAAACAACCTCACAAACTTTCGCCTTTATTATATAAGGTAGGCAAATTATTTTGTTGACTCTAACGTAAGAATCTCAAAAAGGAAATTTTACGTACAATGTAAGAACATACAATAGGACCGTTATATTGTTAAATAAAGGTCCATAGATAAAATAAAAGCTGTACGCAATATATTTTAGTAATTATTACAGGTAATCAATTACATTTTATATCATACTAACTGCGCCCGCAGCTACAATCATGTTGAACAAGGATAAAAAGTCATAATTTGACTCATCATTCATACAAAATTTCATCAAAGCCAGTTCAGCCGTTACGTATGTTTTTCACAAATAACAATGTTCCCCACTCTTAGTTTACTTATACGAGTAGGGATAAATAATATATATAGAGGTAATATTTAGTTTCAGATTATTAAAGTTTGTGTATGTTAATAAATGTGCGTTTCTTTTTTATTGCTACGGTACAAACAACAATATTTTTAATTTTATAAAAATTATTTTGTATTTTATAATAAAGTATAGAATGATTATTGATAGTTTCAAAAATCCAAAAACATTTGCACCCTATCCCAAATTAAACACGAAATTGGTTAAACAAGAGTAATTGAAGGGGCCGAAATTATCGGGAAATTCCGCGGCCATTATGGATTACCCTCAGTAAACAACTAGCCAGGTTTTTACATGCATGTCTCATCGCTAGTAATACAATATCTTCCACAGTACAATCACAGCTCCTTGTAGGACGTCGGCCTAATTATCTATTGTTAATAACGCGCTATACTATATACGTATCAGCTAAATGATTCGTGTTTTCCTATACATTGTACCTTGAAGCATGCTACCTTGCAAAACTTCTACTCCAAAGGTATTTATTTAAATCGCAAGGCTGACCTAGACAGGCCAACACGTGTTCCTATTCTAGGCTACCTAGCTTTACATAAGATGCAACCTGCAAACGCGCTACCTAGACTTTTACGTTGTGTATAGTACTTTATGATAAATTTGCAGTAAGCTTGCAACACTTGTTTTACTATCTATAGATACCACCTATATGTAGGTACGTAGAAACAGAGGCCTATTTGAAAAGCCATGAAAATATTACATGTTTACAAAATGCGTCTTTGTGTGTTGTGAAGCAATTTCTTAGCAGAAAAGGTAGCTTAGTGAGATTGCGAAAAATATGTCATAAGTCAGAAAGTAAAATAATTTTATTATTACGCTAAAATTGGTTTCAAAAATGTTTATAAGTACTCGTACCTAATTAATAAGGAACGGTTTTCTATGTTAAACATAATTATAATTAATAAAACCGTTACCGTATTCCAGGTCTAGCGTGTTTACCAGCTTCGATCACATCGTCACTTACCATCAGGTGAGATAGTGGTCAAACACTAGCCTGTCACAAATAAAAAAAAAACATACATTTTAGACTATAGCTTAGAATTTTGGTTTGAACTCCAACTGATTTAATTTGTGAAATAAATAAAACGATATAGGAAAAAATAATTGATATAACGAATAAAAAATAAAATTAAAAGTTTACTGACTTTAAAAAATATTTACTTAATCGTAACTGGTTAATTCATAAAAAAAATAAAACTAATAGGTAGGTAAATTAGATCTAAGCCTAGATCGTAAAGCGCCAGATCGGATAAATAGGTGAAAGCAAATTTTAATTATTCTATTATTTTTACTAATCGTAAAGCGCCAGATCGGATAAATAGGTGAAAGCAAATTTTAATTATTTTATTATTTTTATGATAACAAAAATATTTATTTTTACTTAAAATCACCACGATAATTTTGCACATGCTCAAGAAATCACCATAAGTAATAACGTCCTAATTTTCAATTTTCCACTCGAAGCACAAACAACTATTTATTATATATAATAAAAGGGCCCTACCTTTTGTCCGGAATGGTCACAACACTTGTTACTTGGCTAGATCCCCAAATGATGCGCCTGAGTCTATCCACAGACTATTTATGAAACAGCCGCGCAACTCTCTATATACGAGTGACAAACGTGTGACGTATGCTTAGTCGGTAGTTTGTTGGATGTAAACTAAGTTATTGGTAAGTATGTTCGTTTCGATGCTGTTATTAATTGTATGAAGTTTCAGTAAATTGGCTCATGGACTTATGGAAGTATGTGTCGCTTTAGAATGAAGGATTTAATTGATTTCGAAACTTGATTGATCTAATTTCTCAAGGTGACGAACGCAGTGCTTTGCCGATTTTCACCTAAGTTTAAAACTCTCTCTCACTCTAGCTAAGAATTGGATTGTATTGAGCAAGCGTGACGCTTACCATCAGAGGCGAGTGACTTGCTCTTTTCGTTACTCAATAACCATAAAATAGAAACAAATTGAGACATTTTTGATTTGATTTATCTAACGACAGACTGTAATGTTTTAAGACTAACAACCTCTGGAAGCTAAATTGTTTTCTACGTGCTTTAATACAGTCATATTCAAATTCATTTTTTAGACATTATTTACACATAAACCTCTTAACATAAAAAGAACATATAAAGGTTTGCATTTGACCACTATTTCCTGTGATGGAAAGTTGAAATATCTTAAAGGGTGTACACGATCTTGACATAACGATAAGAATCCGAGCTTGACGGTAGATAATGCGAAAACATCCTAGTCACTCTGTTAAATTCTCTTTTACTTTTTGATATAACACCAGGTCTCATATACCCAATGATACCGGCAATATGGCTCTGTTTAAAAAGAAAGTTGACAATGCCCAGGCACCAGTGTGTAGTATAAGCAAGCTATAAGTATTTTACTAATAATAAACCAATGTAAAGGTTCTATTTGTCCTTGATGTCATTCCTATAGATATTTTAGTGTTAGGAAACTTTTGCAGTTCGCCTGGGGCTCTACCACACCATACAGTTATTCAACCGCTAGTAGTTGTGCAAACATTTCTATATTTTGGATTGAAGGGCAATGTTTCCAGTGAAATTACAGGCTATAAAGAGATTTAACATCTCATATCTCAGGGGGAAGAGCGCAGTGCTTTGCTGCGCGGATTAGTTAGATAAATAAGTACGTGGGTGGGACTGAACTGTAATAGGCAAACGTGACGCTTACCGTCAGGCGAGCGACTTGCTCCTCTAAATTACATAAAAAGATGTCTTAGTTTTAAGAGATGGTCATCTTCATTATTATATAGTGAGAATGAGGAAGTGTACCACTTCAATTAAACTGACCGAAAGAAGTAAAAGTTAGAGTCGACAAGTGACCAAAATGCCGGTTTGTATTTTGCACAGCAATTAAGTCTCGCTGTGCAACGAGGTAACGCAGCCAGCATTTTGGGCACATTGCCGACCAATGACTTTTTGTATTAGGTAAGTAGTTTAGTTAAATCTGTATTTTTAATAATCATGAATGTACTAATAAATAAATAATAGTAACTGGCCGTTGGCTTTATAATATTGATTGGTCTGACTCCCGGCGGGAGCACAAGTTTTCTCCCCAAGGAAAAAGTGTGTTTCTGGTGCTGATTGTGTGTGTGATGTGAATGTTTCCGGCAACACAATTACGTTTAAGTTAAATCCTGGATGGTGGCTACAGACTTATTTTATATAATTAATTATATGCTTTAAGATTTTTAATGCTCAACATTTTTAAATTTGCGGTAAAGTGAATAGGTACTTCAGTGTATCTCAATTAGAATTTATGATGTTTTACACTACTATGTTTTGCAATACAATTTTGTATACCTACCTAATGTGATTCGCTGGTGTGTGTGATTGCGTGTAAGCACTTCAGCATCATACAGTTTATGCGTGTGTGTATATTTTTATCAAGATATCTTCCAGTTTTAAAATACCCGCCTAAGTATTCCTCCTTTCTGGGTGTGATTGTGTGTGTGATGTGAATGTTCCGGCACACACGACACAAGTCATCGAATTAGTGTGAAGCTATGAGAGTGAAAGTGTTTTTTTTATGTTTATGTTACCCTCAAGTCCTAGCGTGATTACCAATCACATCACATCTATGATAATAGTCAAACGCTGGCTTATCCTTATCCTTACTAATATTATAAATGCGAAAGTAACTCTGTCTGTCTGTCTTTCTGTCGCGTTTTCAAGCCAAATCTACTGAACCGATTTAAATGAAATTTAGTATAAAGATAGTCTAGAGCTTAAGAAAGAACATAAGCTTCATCCCGGAATTCCCGCAGGTCCAGAACTTACGCGGGGAAAACCGCGGGGCGCAACTAGTCAAAGATAAAAAGTACTACACCCAAATCAATGTAAGCGAAGTCACGGGGCACAACTAATTTATAAATAAAATATACTAGAATAACAACGATTTCATGATTGTCATTCATTGAATTAAATAACTTGTAACGATTTCTACCTATCGCGTATATTCTACATAATTTTAATATGGGTAGTTTGGTGTAGGTTTTTAAAAGTAATAAAATTGATTTAGTTGTTGAATTTAATACTATAAGATTAGAAAAAAAACATTATATTAATGTATATATTAACACTTCGTATTTAATTGTCTAGAAATGCTAATATACTCGAAAAGTTAGATTTAAAAAAATTGGTGGCGTAGGAGATAAAGTCAGGGTCATCATCCTCAATATTTTTTACCGACTTCCCAAAAAAGGAGGAGGTACTTAAGTCGACAGTTTTTTTAAATGTTTGTTACCTCATAACTTCTTTCCACGAGAGAAAATTTTTTTTTAGTTTGAAAGATGTTGCTTTCTAATTGGTCCCATTTAAATTTAATCAAGATCTGATCAGTAGTTCTTAAAATATCGTCAATAATGCCTATTTTGTGGACTACTTTGACGATGTTCTCGTTTACCCGACTTCAAAAGTTACCTCATAACTTCTTTCGTTGTGAGCCGATTTTGATGATTATTTTATTTGAAAGCTGGTGCGGTGCTTTCTATGTGGTCCCATTTAAATTTGATCAAGATCTGATCTCTAGTTTTTGAGTTATCGTCAATAATGCGTGTGCAATACCTTAAATCTGATCAAGATTCCGAAGATAAAGCGATGAAGTCGGTTTTTTTAAGCTTTGCTTGCCTTTAATTATTCTGTTATGCTCTAGCTGTTTACCACTATCTCACCTAATGGTAAGTGACGATGTGGTTGAGGTTAGTAAACGCAGTAAGCCTAGATTTATTGTTTCGATTCCAATTGAATTACTAGATCAATCCAAGTTCGATTAATAATTGGCACTGTCACATATTTTTGTCAAGACCAGAAACAGCATGTACATTATTATCCGGTCATGTTATTTCACGTATTGCGACCGATCAAGGAGGTAAATTATTTTTCAACATTCAATTGTCTCTTCGACATTCAATTGTTTTCCTTTACCACCTTTTAAAGACTTATATTATTTGTGGGTGTGTTTGTATGTTTGTTACTTTTTACGCCAATTTTGGTGAAATTTGGTATGGAGGTAGCTGACACCCTTGGTTAACACATAGGCTACTTTTTATCACGACATAGCGGGTAACACCGCGCAGCTAACTACCTAAACCTTTCTTAGTATATTTGTATTTGTCTTAGTCTATGACTATAGATAAGTACTAAGAAAGGTTCACGTAGGGGTTTTGCCGCGAAAGTGAAAAAATTGCGTTGATTTTGGTTAATTTTTCCTGTGATTCTTCAAGTGTTCATGTGTAATAATGGTGGATATTTTAATCATGTAAATGTACATAAGTGTAGGCATTTAGGCAAGTCATGCAAAGTTGAAAAACGTGATTTTCGCCTTCGCTCCAAAACTCCAATAGAACTTTTAGTAAAGTTTCTATGACTTTACTAAGGCATGCCTTTACTATGAGTGGACCTTGACTTTGACTGTGACTTGTGACTAGGACTTTTAATATGAAATACACCTGAAATATATATATATTTTTTTTATTTGTAAATATATTATTACTTGACACTGGCTAAATGCACAAGATTGCGAAGCCAAAATAAATAGAAAAAAAGGTTCACATGAGTAACCCGAGTTTGCGAAAGGAGCCAGACCTTCTCCGAAACTGAACTACTTATTACAGAACCTGACCTCCTGCGAATTCGGCCTACAGGATGTTTATTTGTATAATTGCTCACACCACATCTTCTATATTTAATTGTTTTGACGCAGATTCGAATTAAATGCTTAATTACTTTACTCATTTCATTGTAAATTATGTAAACACAATTAATAAGACATTAGACTAGGATACGAAAAATACCAGACGTCACACCTCCCCAAACGTTTGTTAGAAATTGCTCAAGATAATATAATAATATATTAACAGTTAAAGGTAATGGTAATGAATGGAGATGAATTTATTTATTTATATTTATTATACAATGTGCAACAGAAAGGTGTAGTAATACTCAAGCCACGCATCTACCTACATATATGGAATTTAACAGGAACTTTTAAATTTGCGGAAGCAGCATGAATATTGAGTTAGGATGAAATAAAATTTCTAAAACAAAATGTCATCTGCAACCCTATTTAATCAGCTACCGTTCTATACCACAATATAGTCTTTGGACCTAGACGTATGACATTGGTGGCCATAACGTAAGACTAATTACATAAAACACAGAAATAGCGCATAGCACTATCACCTAATCTATAATACACAAAGGTTAGCTGAAAGAAAGTGTTAAATTGTTAATTAGCATTAAGTTCGCGTAGTTTTATCTCGGGCAAGATAATATAATTTTAATTTATCTAAATGAAGCGTTAAGTGTATTCTTCCACTTATTGCGCTATGGTTCTTGTCATGTTTTAAATATTTTATGTAGTGAAAACTTCTTTAGCGGCGTTGTGCTCATTTATGGGATGGGTAAAAACTTTTAAACTCGTGTCAGGACACGTGACCTGATCGAAATTCGTAAGACGGAAAATATGTAAGACGAAGGAGAGGAAGTAAGTACCACACCACTGCCAGACATTCAACCACCAAGCAGTAGTGTGCAAACATACTGTATTTCGAATTGAATGTAAAATCACTAGAAACATTACCCATGTTTCCAGTGATTTGACAGGGTTGTTATTTTTTATTTAAAGCAATGATTTTGAGCCAACGAACTTTTTTTTAAATACATTCAATACAGTACACAATCATACAGTCAAAGTCGTGATCTATGAAGATCACGACTTTGACTGTATTCTTGTATGAACATATCAAAGCAGCAATTATCAAATAATACGCCGACCAATTCATGTATTTAAATATTTGTTTTACAGATAAATGGTTTCAAGTTAGTATTTATAATCTACATCTCTACAAACAAAATAAAGAAGGGTTTATATTAAAAAACCGGCCAAGTGCGAGTCGGACTCGCGCACGAAGGTTTCCGTACCATTATCTTTTGAAACAGTAAAAAATCATGTCTGTTGTATGCGAGCCCCCTTAGATATTTATTTTATTCAATTTTTTTGTATTTGTTGTTATAGCGGCTACAGAAATACATCACCTGTGAAAATTTCAACCTTCTAACTATCACGGTTCATCAGATGTATCCTGGTAACAGACGGAAAGACAGACGAACGGACAGTGGAGTCTTAGTAATAGGGTTCCGTTTTATCCTTTGGGTACGGAACCCAAAAATCTTGATTAAATAAATTCTTCTAATTCTAATTAGACTTTATAAAAAAAAATACCAATCCTACTTACTTTATTTATTTGTTTGTTACTCAATTGAGTTGTGCTCAAAGACTTCGAGCTGCAACTTCTTTCCCAATAGATTGGCAATCAATTACAAATACTGTAGTGGTAGGACTCTTTTTTAGTCCGCCTGGGATAGCACACAGCATTGCCAGACATTCAACCGCCAAGCAGTAGTGTGCAAACATACTGTATTTCTAATTTAATGTAAATTTTTTTGACAGGGCTTAAAACTCTTTAAGCTTTTTAAGCACATATTAGCAACTTATGTATATGGGTGAAAAAAGGTTAATAATTGATTATGAGCTTAAGAGCTGCTTAAGCATTGCTTAGCGACATTTGTATATCAATCAATCAATCAATCAATCAAAATCGTTTATTCACATGGCCCCCCAAGAGGCACTCATGATAGTTAATGATTCTACTGCCAAATTCGCAAAATTACAACCATTTCGAGAAGAGCCTGGCAAGAAACTCGGCGGCGCATTTTTTTTCATTCATTTTTTAAATCTTTCTTAACAGGCGTCGGGATCGGCCGCCTTGTTGACTCCCAGATGAAGAGCGTCGTATATGCTCGAAACTGGTCGGAGTATTTCGACACACTATATAGCACGATTAATAGCCGGTTAGTATCATAACAATGCTTTTAAAATTGTAATTATGGATCCAGACTACACGGAGTAGTTAATATATCTATATTGTACTGGATTAGACAGATATTGGTGTTGTGAATATAAACCACGATGCATAAATGCGAATTACAACGCAAAAAAACTATCATGTTTTTAATTGGCTTTTAGTTCTATAGACATTTCTTGTATTCATGTACCTAGCTGTTAGTTTTCCATTATATGAAAAATAAAACAAAAATATTAATTGTATCTTTCAACTCCGCAAAAACTAACGCAAAAAGCAGCATGTTATAATTTTAAAACGTGTGTAAAGTAGCTCCTAAACGGCTGAACTGTTCGTTTTTGTCTAAAGGGCGACTGGATCGTAAATGTTTGGGGAAAATAGTTGAAGGTACCTATTTTTGACATAAGGCGTCGTGGGTATCAACAAAATATAGCTTTTGTTACTTGTATTTTTCTTTAGAATTAGCCATGCTAAGCAGAACTAAGGCACATCATTTGGAAAGAAAAATATCACTTGTTACAAGATTCGAACCCACGCTCATAAGGTGTCATGCTCAATTGTTCTTACCGTTACAGCTACCCAAGCTCTGCTTTAAGCTACGAAACTATCCATATTTTATTATTGATGTCTTAAGTTGGACGCCACGAAGAATCGTTTCCAAAGGATGCAAACGGGACTCTACAAACATTACCTCGTTTCCCAGGCCAAACTGGCGAATATAGAAGGAAAGCTTGACGAGCCATTAACTATATTATAATACTCGTAATCAAAAATTGCAGGAGTATATTTTCCTCGAAAGATTCGTGGATTGTACTTACCGATGAGGTAACACTGACGCTAAAGATATAGTTCGTATAAATGTAAATAAAAAAATTGTGCAATTGAACAAAAACATCAATTGCTTAGCTAACTTATCTAATATATACGTACTTTGTTAGGCTGCTCTTCCACTGAAGCGGAGAGGAACGGAGCTGAGCCGGTGGACGTGTATTTGTAAACTTAATTAAATGTTTATATATTTTAACGCAGAGTAGAGTAGTGAAACGGGAAAGCGTGGAGGGAAGGGGAGTGTGGTGTTTTTTTTTAACGGACTACCTGCTTCTGGCTGTGTATACCTCTGCAGCGTCACCGGGCGGGAGGGAGAGCGCGAAAGGTGCTCCGCCGCAAAAGAAAGGGTGTAGGCAACTAGCACAAGGGCACACAAGGAGGTGCGAGCTTTGGCTTGGACCGTTGCCTGGGCAGTAGGAACGGGAGAAAACGCCCCAGTACATGAATGTACCGTTGATTAGATCGGTTATGATTTGAATTTGGAGAGACATGACGAGAGAATCTATGTCCTCGCCGGCGAAGACTGTTTAGTCTGATTGTGGTCTGTGTACCGGACGATAACCCACCACTCGTCAGTGCGCACAGTTCCGCACCGATTTCCAACCCCGCTCCGCATACCCCTCATTCAGCTGCGCTTCCTCGCTCCGCGTCACTACTCTGTATTACTCGCCTCACTCCAGTGGACGGGCAGCCTTTTGTTAGTACCTAACTTCTATATTGAAAGTGATGCAATAATAAGTTTTAGTAAACGTTTCAATGTGTTTGGAGCTGTTTAAACATATCAATATTTTGTAAACATGCTGCGTATCATTTTTAGTATATTATATATTGAACATTTAGGCTGTGATTAGATAAACGTTTTTTTTATCTTTTTTTAATAACATTTTCGCAAAAAGTTGAAAATTTTTAAAGGGGTAGGTCTACTACAATTCTTTCCATATCCAGATATCAATTTCCTAAAAAAAAATCGAATTGAATACCTCCTCCTTTTTTGTAAAGTCAGTAGAAAATGCACACCACTCTATAAAAATGTTCAAACATTTAATTTCAATTTGTATACACAAAAACAAATTTAAAATAAATATTCACACATTAGTAAGATCAAACAAATCCTATTACATTTCCGTGAGTAGTGGCGTGGGAATTGCCAAATTATACTTTTCAATGTTTGTTTTTATCTCTTTGTTCTATATACCTAATCATACTCCAGACGGCAAAATAATTTCATTACTAATTGTAATATGAACGCAACAAATAAATGATAGAGTAATTGATTGAGCGAAGCGAAATCTCTAAGTTGACTTTGGTGGTTCAGCACTTTGTCCGTCCGTCTGTCGGAAGTATTTAGCGCCTTAACTATAGAAGCGAATAACTTCAAATTTTTAAAATTGTTCTTTATCTAGTAGTGATGACTCGACCTATTTCGTCCCGAGGTCTATCTGAAAAACTGCTGTAAATTTCAAACTGAAACTTCCGTTTAATACTTTTGTGTCCTGTTATTAAATAACAAATACAAAAATTTAACAATTATTATAAAGGAAAAAGTTACAGGCAATAGTTTTTCTCTATAAGGCAAAATGTAGACATGATCTCAGTTTAGAGCAAAAGACTAGTAATATATAGTTTAAAGATGAATCTGACATCAACTAACACAACTGCCACTAGCCGAACCAAACAGGAAGTAGTCACTAAGTTATAAATAAATAATTTGTAGATTTTGTACTGACGTATGTCTGATGGGTATCAATCACCAAGAGCGCCTATATCTGCAGTGAATGCAACGTGCAAATGAGACATAACATTATATGTATAGTGATAAATTTAGAAAGGAAAAATTGATAATGCTATATAAATTAAATCAATTCAAAACATTATATGTGGTATATATTAACACATAAACAGGACACATGGAAAGGTGAGGTGATGGTAGGTGGAGTCCTGACCGAGTGGACACCTAGAGAAGGCAAGCGAGCTGTTGGCGAATCAGCTGCTGGATAGTTCGACGATGTAGCAGTGATCGCAGGAAAGACCTGGATGCGATCAGCGCAAAACAGAGATGAGTGGCACAAGAGTGAGGAAGCTTATACCCTTGGGTCGATACAGACTGATTAATAACACCTTAAGCTTCAGAGAGGCTTACCAATATTAAGTAAATACACTGATACCTTGCTCTTTCAGTCGCAATCAGCCCTGCTTGCTGAGTCCTGATATTTAGCTGTTAGATATATCAGTCCCAAGCCGTTGGCTTATTTAGGTGTGCGTTCGTCTTCTGAGCTGTGGGTATCGTTAGAGTCCCGGTGGGAACACAAGTTTGCTCCCCAGGGGAAATTGGAGTTTATGGTTCAGGATTTCAGGGTGTAAATTACAAAATGTAGCTAAAATATCTTCGGATCAGTTGCCTTATTTATATCATTTTCATTTCCATTTTTTGCTTTCGGCCACAGCTCCACATACCTATTATCTGTGAATTTGAAATGTTTTGCTAGTATGGTATAATGCTAATTGCCTCTTAAAGACGGATCGACGGACAAAGTGCTGAACCTTTCAAGTTAGCTTGAAATTAGACTTAGATATAATTATTATAGGTAATATTAACATATTTTAAACTGCAATAATAAAAGTAATGTCTGTAATTAAATTAAAAATTCAAAGCAAATAAATAGTTTTGAATACGCTTAGATTTTCCAGAGCAATTACTATCAACTTCCCACAAAAAAGTTTTTGTATTGTCTACCAAGTCCTGGGCCGCTTAAATCACATCCCGATTATTCACATGAACTTCACAAAATTAAACAAAACTAGTTACCTATGTATATAAATAGATCTTTTCTCTAAATCTTAATCTTAAATAAGACAACATAAAAAGAAAATAATTATTTACAAAAAAGTGTAACGTAGGCGGTCGTATCGCTAAAAGTGATCTCTTCCAGACAACCTTTGGATGGAGAGGAATCACGCAATAGGGTTGGACGTCGGTGTTTAAGAATACAACATTTTAAAGAGTAAATCTAAAAATAATAAATTATAATATATTTTTTTAATTAAAAGTAATGGTAATTGACAAATAATAAGATAATATATACCTTAACAATGACCTAATATAAATACATATTAATTTTTAGATCGTTTCACATATAATACATACATACACATGTAAAATGTTGTGATTGTCTGTCACAAGCATAATCATCATCCTTCGATACTTTTTCGACACAGTTTGGGGTCAGTAGAGTTTTGTAGCCAATTTTTCCCTTCCATTCCCGTCGATTTGAGGCCAAATCTGCAATAAAACAATCTTCTTTCATTATTAGCTTAGAACTAGTAACTTGTGCAACGGTTGCTACCATCTATACACCAGATGCAATTCATTATATAAGCAAATGAAACTAGTGCAGTTGCGACCGAAAAAAGGGATTGTCGAAGTATAATCGACGAGGTTTCTCTGCTTTTGGATGAACGTTCTACTGTGGGGGCGATCTATACCGACTTCAGCAAAGCTTTTGACAAAGTTAACCATCAAATCCTCCTCCGCAAGCTTTCGAAGTATGGTATCGCTGACCCCTTGTTGGTCTGGTGTCGATCGTACCTCAGGCACAGGAAATCCACTGTAGTGGTGAATGGAGATTCTTCGGAGTTATTTGATGCTTGTTCTGGCGTTCCACAGGGCTCTCACTTGGGCCCATTGTTTTTTAACGTTTTTATAAATGACATTGCTCAATCTTTTTTACACTCAAAATTTTACCTGTTTGCAGATGATCTTAAATTCTTTAGAGTATTGGATAGTAGTGACGATGCTAGAAAACTGCAGGAAGATATTGATCGCTTGGTTTCCTGGTGCGACGATAACCTCATGAGTCTTAATGTGTCCAAGTGCTTTTCGATTCAGTTTACCCGAAAAAAGCATGTTGAACCAACTGAATTCCGTGTCAAAAACGTCGCACTGTCTCAAGTCAACGAAATAAGAGACCTGGGTATACTTTTAGATAACAAATTACGATTTAACTTTCATATTGATAACATCGCTTCTAAAGGTTTCAAATGCTTAGGGTTTGTTTTACGCAACTGTAGAGATTTCAGGTCACCCACCACTAAAACGTTGCTATTTAACGCATTTGTACGGAGTGGATTAGAGTACTGTAGAGTCGCCTGGAACCCATTTTACGAGGTTCATAGTAAGAGATTGGAAAGCATCCAAAAAAGATTTCTGCAGCATTTAACATACTCGTGTTACCTCGGTAGGGAATTATTGAGCTATGATTCAAGATTACAATATTTTAAGATGGAATCACTCGAGCAACGGAGACGCAAAATCGACAACATGTTTCTTTTTAAGATAGTGCATGGAATTATGGATACGCCAAATTTGCTCACCAAGGTGTCTATTTCTGCCCCCACTAAATTACCGAGAGCCTCGAGATTTAACGCATTTCATGTCGCTGGAGCTAACTCTAACCTAGGCCAGAATGCCCCGTTGACTACAATGATTCGACACCATAATATTCTTGCTAAAACCAAACAAGTTGACATATTTATGGGTAATGTTAATATTTTCAAAAAGTCCCTGACATCCTGATTAAAAACTTAAAATAGATTGATTATGTTTAGTATTTTTTATTTTTATTTAGTCCATTATAACGCTTGTGTATAATTATTATTATTACCTATATTATTAATTTGCAATTTTATGTTCACTCTGTTATTACGGTAGGTATAATAAGTTATTCGCTCAAATTAAAATTCATATGCATGTAGTCTTCACCTTTAAATATAGTGACATTTGGTTTGAAATTTTTAAGATGATACTGTTTTGATGTACACTATGTTGGTGATCTAATAAATAAATAAATAAACATTGACACTCAGCTCTCGAAATACTCCCACACTATATTTTCAAAAACTATATACATCTATACAACAAAGATTAAATATTATTTTTATTCATCATCACAATTAATAACATGAGAACAATTTGGACAAATATGCTAATTTCACTTATTAATTTACTAACATTTAAAATGTAAATATTACATGTGACATATTATTATGATTATGAATGTATTAGCGTTTGATAGTTTTATTAAAATTGGTTCTTAACACTTGACTGTGGCCCCACACTAGGCTCAAGGCCCGTGTCGTGGAAACCTACTGTTACGATATATTATATATATTTTTTATTTTATTTTTTTTTACAAAGATCTAAGTTACTTACAAGGCATCGAGATTATGACCTGCCCATTGGCTTAGTTGGTTGAGCGTTCGCCTTCTAAGCAGGGGTACCGGGTTCGAATCCCGGCGAGAACACAAGTTTTCTCCACAAGGAAAATTTGCGTTTCTGGTTCTGGTTGTGATTGTGTGTGTGATGTGAATGTTTCCGGCACCCACGACCAGGTCATAAAACTTAGTGTGAGGCTGTGAGTGTTAAAGCGTTTATGTTTTTATGTTATACGTAACTCAAGTGCTCAAGCCCACTGCCAGTTTTCTATCATGCTGGCGACATTGCCTCTCTGAATTGCAATGCTTATTCGTTGAGCCGAATAAGTACCAGCATTTTGATCACGCGTCTCTTCAACCAGGTGCTCTGACAGATTTTTGAGAATAGAATGAGCTCCCGGTCCCCACATGCCCAGAGTCTCATCACCAAACGGCTTAAATATGTAACCACTGTCGAAGTTTCCATATATTTGCCTTGCTTTTTTAATCAAAAATTATACTAGTCGTTCCCCCCGAACTGAGATCTCGCGCCTACATGTTATCTTATAGAGAAAAGCTTTTGAGGTCAATAATTGCTGATAACTTTTTTTCTTTATAATAATTGTTTGATTTTTGTATTTGTTGTTTAATATGCACGTTTCAGTTTTAAATATGTTGCTGTTTTTGAGATAGACCCCGGGACATTTTTTTGTTATATTCAGAACTGATGATGGGAATGGGTAGGTAGTAAAATATGGGCGTATAGGAAAGCAATCTATGGCTATTTTGATCAATCGTGACGATATGGATCAGACAAATGACTTGCTTCTCACTTCTTCTAAACCAGGCTTCTAATAGAGGTTAATTGCTTGCCAATCTAGCAACGAATAAAAAAATACATAATATCTTGTCAAAAATAAAAGCGGTCCTGTACCATTACCTACATAAACATAAACATAATAGGTTTATCCATGGGTTGTACGTCCGATGGCGATACGGACAATCTAAAGGCTAAGCTACATAGCCCCCTGACCAATAAATAATAGTAAAAAAAAAACTAAAAAACACGCTTTATATAGAAAACCAAACTAAAAAATAGAAAATTAATTTTAATAAATTTGAATTAAGAATAGTAAAATTTTTTTTAATAAATATAAATTAATAATAGTGTAAATAAGAAAAAAATATTTTATTTTTAAAAAAGCGTGGGGTGCATGGTGTCAATAGTTATAAATATTTTATTGACAGATATGAGAAATAAAGCGTGTATAAACCAATACGGTTACTCTATTCTATCATAAGAAACGCTTTCCAAATGTTACAGACTTTAAAACTTGTGTACAAAGGTTCAAAATTGCTTGTCTGTAACTTTGCAATCTCGGTGAGCGCTAAATAACAAGTCAAGATTTTTTAAACCTTATGCGTGCAAGTTTTAAGGTCTACATTTAGAAAGCATTTCTTTTGATAGAATAGAGACGACGCGTTTAGGTTTTTGGATCGTGGGGACGCGGGTGCTGCCGTCGGTCCGTACTATAATCGTCCTGTGTGGCTAAACCTTTATCGATATTATCATTCACTTATTGCCACCTCTTAGCTAGACAATATTTTATTGCTGTTTCTAATAAACTTAAAAAAAAAACAAGAATATTGATGATTCTATAAAATTATATTTGTGCTAAAAATATAAAACATTGACTTGACCTCTACTGTTATATAGATTTATTTAAGTAAGTATAATTAACTTCACAAAACGTACCTAAAGATTTTATTTTGTTTTGAACAAGGTCTGTGAATAATATATTTAGTTACAGTAAAATCTGTGATTTTACTGTAACTAAATATAAATGTAAGTTTTTTGTAGCTAAAGTAACCGTAGGTTTGTTTCCAATCTCGATGCCAAAAAGCGATACAGTGTCATTGTGTATCTGAGTAAAAGTGTTTGAATGTTTCCAAGTAAGACCAATGCGGCTTGGTAGGTGAGAGGAAACAAGTGTTGGACTCTTTTCTTGGACACACTGGTTTTTGGTATGCTTTCACCGTTAATCTACGATTAATTACGCAATGATAAAACTATTTGTATAGGATTTTTGACTACTATCTCAACCAAAGACTATAATACCTGGCTTTATTGTATCGCTCTCGAAGAACTAACGGTAGGGTGTAATATGTAATAGTATTCTGTGTCAAAGAATTACAAGTTTACAAAATCAACAAGGGTTTTGCCACGAAAGTGAAGAAATGGCGTTGTGGATTTTGTATAATTTTCCAAAACCTGTGATTCTTCGAGTGTTCATGTGTAATAATGGTGGATTATTAACCGTTAATACTTAGTAAACGTGAATAAGTGTAGGCAAATCATACAAAGTTGAAAAACGTGATTTTCACCTTCGCTCCAAAACTCTAACAGAAGTTCTAGTAAATTTTCTACCACTTTACTAGGGCATGACTTGACTATGACTGACTACATGACTTTGACAGTGACTTGTCACTAGGACTTTTAATATTTCGACTGAAGGACTATGCATGGTCATGAAATAGTAATAAAAAAAAGTTCTCGAAGAATCACTAGTTTGTAGTTTACAAAATCAACAAGGACATTTTTTCACTTTCGCGCCAAAACTCTGCAATTTTGTTTACGAGTCCAAGGTGACATTTGATGACGAGTCTCAATTTTTATATTTGACAAGTGATATTTTGACCTGCTAGTAACCTCGGGTAGAGTATATTCTTTTCTATGCTAGTAACTTAGGTGGATAACGGAACTCTTTGGTGGTAGAAATCCTTCAAGCTAGTGCTCATATGTATTCTATTGATAAAAGTCTTTGGTTTGTAAAGTTCAAGATTTTACTATCATATGAACTGTTATTGTTACATCAATAATTTAATAATATGTAATTAAATTAATTGTTTTATTTTTAATATAATGTAACCTACCAAAATTTTCAAGGCAAAGATGGGCCACAATAAACATAAAACACTCGAGCCTGTAAAATATGATTCATTATTTTTTATATTCATTTAGTCTTCTCTTACGGAATAATCATATCTTGTCGAATACAATTTTTATTTTTTAAGTTCGAAAGATAAGCAGTTAACCATAATCTCGCCTGATTTAAATGATGATGCGGCCGTAGATGCAGACGCATGCATGAAGACAAATGCCTGCCGTGAAGATTATTCACTCTTGACTTGAAGATGCCGAGACTATACAGTTCAGAAAACAAAGACGCGAGAAATTCAGATTTTAAAATTTGGTAACAACATTTAAAAACTTTTGTTAATAAATGTTTGTTGTAAGCATGCCGATTATTGAATCCCATTCCCAATAGAATTATTTAAAGGTATGTTGTTTGACACGTGAAATATGGGCAAAACGTGTGAATGATCATTAAATTTTTATCGGTTAAACAAGTGCTTAACAAAAAAAAAGTCACAGTTACTGTAATAGTTACATTTGGAATAGATTATATCTGCCACAAATCCAGTAAATTACACATAGACAGACACGGCATAGGTAATAGTACTATTGGCACAGAATAGGTAACAGTTATTTTCCACAGAATAGGTAACAGTTACCTCAGCACAGATTAGGTGTATTGATTTGGCATAGCCGAGTAAAGCACCAGAGGACGATATTCGTTCAAATAAGGTAAAGTCAACGTAGGTTTGTTTCCTATCTCGATGGGTAAAATATATGAGCGAAGTATCTATTCCCGATATAAAAAGTTATGGTCGCTGCAGTAAACTGACAAGTATATATTATCTGTGTAAATAAATTTGCAAATTCATGTGTACAGGTTAGGTAAGCTTACAAAATATTGGCATAATGTATAAAAAACCAAGAACCGGTACGATAAAATCACCACCGTATAAAAAAGGGCGAAGTATTCCTACACTCAATGACCTAAAACTGGAAGAAAAATCACTGTCGACACTTGACCTGAAACCCGTCCGAGAAGAAACCAAAGCAGAGCTAGTGGAGGAAACGCCTGAAATTTCGGAGAGCTACGATGTTGGTAGCGAAGCTTTTAAGCAGGAGGTGGAAAGATTCATCGAAATATCGAAATACTTTTCGAGCCCTCTCCGGAAGACAGCATCATATCTGAGCGACCAGCATCTTGTAACGTATCCCAGCACATTCAGTGTTGAATATAAAAGAGGAAGTGTTACCACAGAACATATAAAATTCTCCAACTTGACTTTGGAACCTGTTTATGTGAAGTTGTTTAAACTGGTACCTGATTTGGAACAGATAAAGTATATAAATCTGACTTTATCGAGATGTAAGAGAATACCTCCTGGTTTGTCCTTCAATTTGGGATTTGTTTACGACGATGTCAATGAGAAACAGGCTTGTAATGCGAAGATGATATTTGTGGCATCTAGGAAAACTTCGACCCCGTGTTACCAAGTATGCGAGATAGAATTACTCATTAATGCTATGAAGATACGTAAAGTCAATCAATAGCACAAAATAATTAAATATGTCTTAATTTGGGTCAATTTAAGAACTTCATGAAAATAATGAATTAATGTTGTTGCTGTACTTTGTAGAAATGTATTATTTTGTTTTTGTAATGAATATTTACTGTAACTGTTTACTTCACTTTTTAAATGAAAATATTTGGCGTGTAACTGAAGTTTGTTTTTTTTGCAATATGAAAATGGTTAACTATAAAAAAAAATGTAGTTTTCATCGCTTCACATTCTATTAGCCTACAAAAAAATGGTTCAAAACGGGGTAAAGCAATGGTTCGCATGATATTGTGTTGCATTTTCATCCATTTTTAGGCAAACTTTATTTTAGCACTGAATGTATACATGTATGTAGGAATATTTATGTACATATATAATTCTTCTGTACGCGTGTATGTGACGGAACTCCTCTTAAACTTGACCGATTTTGATGCAATATTTTGTGTGGTCACCTGGATTCAAAAAATATCAAAGAATTCATGAAAAACAAATTATGAATAAATTAATAAACAAACTCTCACTCTCTTGGTTTTAGTAAAGTACTAGGCAAACATGAGTAAAAAGGACGTAATAATTTATAGTTTATAGGCATAATTAGTTGCAAAGTAATTAGTTGGGAAAAATTAAAAAAATATCAGGCAAATAGCTTTAACATACAAGTTTGTAAGGAACCCTCGGTGCGCAAGTTATGCTCGCATTTAACAGATTTACAATACAATACAAAATTCTTTACTGTACACCAAAAAATTAAGACACTCGAGAAATTAATATTAATTTATTAAATTAAGCGAGTACAATGGGCGGTCTTATCGCTTTCAGCGATTTCTACCAGACAACCTTTGGATGGACAAAGTTAGTAGTAACAACTGAGGTCGGTGGAGGTGTACAGTATAAATATACATTCAATATTTTTTTTTATGTAGGTACTCGTGGATTAGTGCGGAATGGCGGGCGGGGATAAAACATAATGACATTGTAATTATTATTACTGAGAACATGGTCACGTGTTGTATGCCAATCAAGTTTATTAAATTATGGAGAACTACGTAACTGACAAAGACCAAGAGTTCAATACCACAAGGAAAACTAGTTCAAGCTACGCCGTTTGTACATACCACAACAATAATAAGTTACCTTTAGACCTTATAGGTATAAGCTTAAAGGCACAAATTAAATAGTAAAGGAGATGTTTCAAAATTGAAGGAGCCTGGGCCAGCACCATGTACTATATACATACATATAGCTATACAATATAGTAACCGTTTTTGAATGCTTATTTTCTTAACTTTTATTTCGTTTTAATGTACATTTAAAATATCTTGGTACATTGATAGCAACACAACACAGTTACAAATGGCGGATTGCGACAATATTGAACTGTCATTTTGACGTGTCATTCATTGTCAATGATCATCTATCTATATATATAAAAAGAAAGTCGTGTTAGTTGCTCCACTTATAACTCAAGAACGGCTGAACCGATTTAGCTGAAAATTGGCAGGGAGGTAGTTTAGAGCCAGGAGAAGGACATAGGACTTTTTAAGAACGTACATTTCTTTAAATTTTTTTTTTACATTTCGACATGCTTTCCATTTTCTCATACGTCACTCGGATTTGGTAAAGTACTAGGCAAACATAAACATGAAGGTTGTAATAATATAGTCACGTGACATTGTAACGCATGCCGGGTATGGCTTCCTAAATATGCACATTCATTGATTGTTAGGCGGGACGAAGGTCGCCGGGACACCTAGTATATATATAAAAGAAAGTCGTGTTAGTTACTCCACTTATAACTCAAGAACGGCTGAACCGATTTAGCTGAAAATTAGCAGGAAGGTAGTTTAGAGCCAGGAGAAGGACATAGGATACTTTTTAAGAACGTACATTTCTTTAAATTTTTTTTTTACATTTCGACATGCTTTCCATTTTCTCATACGTCACTCGGATTTGGTAAAGTACTGGGCAAACATAAACATGAAGGTTGTAATAATATAGTCACGTGACATTGTAACGCATGCCGGGTATGGCTTCCTAAATATGCACATTCATTGACTGTTAGGCGGAACGAAGGTCGCCGGGACAGCTAGTTTATTATAAACAACATACAAATACTAAAATATTTGGGTTTCGTTATAATTATAATAGGACTATAGAATATGTTACTCGATTGAAACTCAGAACAGAGTGATATTCAGTATCTTCTTGTCATGACTGCCCCAAAAATATGGTTGACATATTTAATAACTCACAAAATAATGTACAGTTATAATCTTCTGCAGATTAATTTATTTGTGTTTTTAAGAAAACGCAATATTTTTTTCCTATTTTTCTATGTATGTACATAGTGCTGGCCCAAAATGAAACATCTCCTTTGGAATGGAAAAATTATTGCTTGATGCGGGGATAGAACCCGTGGCCAAAGGCAGTATTTTTTTTTGTTTTTTCTTCCCAGGGGTGAAGGGATGGGGTGTGTGGGGCCAACCCAATAAAAACCCTCCGTGAGCAGTCCCTCGCTGAGGTGAGGCAAGATCGCGCTAGCAGTCAATATCTTGCCCCGGCGCGCGATAGGCCCAAATGCAAACCGGGCCACTGTGCCTATGGAGGGGTGACCTTGCATACCAAACCATCCCCCAGACCTGTGGGGCCAAATAAGCTGATAGAGAGGTCCCCTGACTCTCCACCAGTGACCCATAGACAGTCATGCTTTCACCCGCCTCAATGGATTTTTTTTCCTTTCTGGCATAATGCTATTAAAACAAAATCCACATTCTTATAGTTCAATAAATCAATATTTTTGTAAAAAATACAACATCGGAGTCTTCAAGTCGCAAATGAATAGGTATCTTCTAGGCAAGCGTGCTCCATCGTCGGCCACATAGTCGTTTACCATCAGGTGAGATAGAGGTAAAACGTTTGCATACCTTGAATAAATAATTTAAACGTAAGCAAAGCTTAAAAAAACACAGCTTCACAGCTTATATTTTGGTTTTGGTTTGATCGATTTTGATAAAATTTATATGGGACCACCTCTGAAGTATAATCTACCACCAAACAAAAAATAATTTTGAGAATCAGTCCACAAATGGGAGAGAAATCTGTGAACATACATTTGAGAAAAAACATACAGTCGAACATAGTACGTCCACCTTTTTTGAAATTGGTAAAAATATATATGCAAAAGACAGACAACAAAGTGTACGTTATTTAAATACATTAATTTTTCCTTTTGTAGTATGGAACTCTAAGGAACATATTTTTTATGCTGAATAGGCAAGCATTTGACTACTATCTCACCTTATAGAAAGTGACGATGCGGCCGAAGATGAAACATGCTTGCCTAGAAAGTACCTATTCACTCTCGACTTGAAGACACCTAGATTTTTACAGGGAACATTCCGGGAACAAAGACGCAGGCAAAGAGTTCCACTCCTTCGCTGTACGGATTTCATTTTTTTCAATTCAATTTTCATTTTCAATTAATTTATTTCATGATAAACGTAGAAGCAAAACGCTTCGAGCAAACTGTTCTATTGTTATTATTGGATATAATATTATTATCATATTTATTTATTCTTATTTGAGATCTCACCTGTTCCGCCGAACTTGTTGGCAAATGGTCGAGTTTACGAGGAGGAGCTGCTTAGTAACCACGAGATCGAACCCTACATCCATTCTGAGCGGGAGCCAAAATATAGTTCGCCATAATAAGCGAATTGATTTTAGTTCTCAGAATGGATGTAAGGAGCTTGTACAGCTTAGGCAAGTATGTGATGGGTCTATAGTTTTTTGATTCCGAGGTACCTACTACCAGATTTATGGAGTAGGAAGGCGACACCAGTTGTCATAAAAGAAGGAAGGGAACCAACCTCAAGGGCTGTTGGAATTTATATTATTATCTATATATAAATATATATAACTCAAAGGTGACTGACTGACTGACATAGTGATTTATCAACGCACAGCCCAAACCACTGGACGGATCGGGCTGAAATTTGGCATGCAGGTAGATGTTATAACGTAGGCATCTGCTAAGAAAGGATTTTGATTAATTCTACCCCCAAGGGGAAAAAATAGGGGATGAAAGTTTGTATGAAACTTTGTCAATTTTAAAATAATACTTCTTAACGCGAGCGAAGCCGCGGGCAAAAGTTAGTTATTAATAATATTTGCACTTAATTATGTGCTGCCCTGTAATGTTAAATAAGATACAAACAAACAATCGTTAATCTAATACATTAACCGGTAAGTTTCCATATTAATGTTCATCGTGTTTACAATTACCTTTATTCGCAAGTCACTCAGTAGTTTCAAGTATAGCGTAATCAAAATAGGTAGGTATATACCTCGATTACATTTAGGCTTGGATAAAGCGAGCTCTATTTGCGTCACTATTGAGACTCTGAATATATTTTGATCACGAATGATGAGATAAAAAGTAGTATTATTTGATGGAAACTTCCATCTTGATGTAAACATAATCATAATTTATAACGTCCGCCTAATGATCGCGTTGGGCGTCATCCAGCAGTGCTATACAATTTGCTTACATTTGCTATGAGGTTAAAATACGATAATTTTAAAGTTAGCAGCAGGCTGTATTTAGGGTTGCCACGATTGTTCTCATAGGCGAATATAGAGCGTTTGATGTAACACATAGGGCGCAACATCACGCGTGCAATAAGTACTTAGATTTTTAACGAATAGATTATAATCTTTTATTTTTTTTCATCCAAGTATTACCATAGACGATTATATATAATAATATATATATATATATATATATTCATTATATTATGTATTACCACAGAGTATAATATCTATATTCCAGTATAAATAATCATCAATTTTTTATGTTTGTGTATTGCATAACCACTCCGGTGGTGAATTACATTTTTTAACTCTATGCATTAATAAAATATAAAAAAACTTTTTATAAGCCTTTGAAAATGTTTCTTTAATTAATTTTTAATAAATAAATACGTTAACACTCCCAGCCCCACACCAAGTTGGAACACTCGTATTATGGGTTCCAGAAACATTCACATCACACACACAGTTACACTCAGAACTAGAAATTCGATTTTCCCTTGAGGTTAACCCGATACCCGCTCGCTTGTTACTATACTTAAGCGTAACAACAGACGGTTTTATCGCTAAGAGTGATCTCTTTCAGACAACCAAGTAATAACGCAAAATAAAGATTTGTATTTAATTAATATTAATTGATATATAGTTAGATAATTCATATACATTGACCACTTATAAGTAAGATAATATTATTATAGGTCAAACAAATCATAAGATGATATCATGGTTTACAGCTTTCCAAAGGTTTGGGTAGCCGAACGGCAAATAACACGGAGGTGAAGTATGTAGTTAGGTATATATTGTATACCTATTATATATAAAAAAACAATGTTTGTTCGTATTTCATGCCATACCGTTCATCCGATTGTGATGAAACTTTGGTGAGTTGCACTCTGCATAACGGCGAAGGATCCTGGTCAAAAAAAATATTTCTTTTATATTTTTGAACAGGGTTTTTAAGTTTTGGGATTAGGAAAGTACTAGGCAAATATAAATCCGAGTGTGATGGAACTTTGGTGAGTTGCACCGTGTGTAACGGCGAAGGATCCTGGTGAAAAAAAATATTTCTTTTATATTTTTGAACAGGGTTTTTAAGTTTTGGGATTAGGAAAGTACTAGGCAAATATAAATATGAAAGATTGGTAAATGCTCGAAGATGAAACAGTAAGTTTATGTTATGTTGATAAAGTACTAGGCAACCATAAACGTGAAAGAGATCAATCACTTTTTGCACGCTGGGTACATCTAGTCTCGGAGCAACTTATTGCCCTTATAATAACAGTTTAATAACGTAATAATCGTAATTAAGGATTTTATAAAAAAGTTACACTACTTGATAACAAGTAATTATGGCAGAACTAGTTTTCAAACTTACCTACAGAAAGCAGGGTATACTAGCGATAAAAAACTACTGGAGGATTTTGCACACTCGAGCCGATTAATTTTGAGGCAAATTGAGTGGGACCGCAATTACCGCTCGCGGTAAACGTGGAATTGCGGTAGTAAATATAGAGTATACTACTTCTACCGTCTATCTACGAAAAAAATATCGATATATCGATGTATATATTTTTTACTTCAACTAAGTAAGGGCCAATTGCCTATATTTCCTAAAACTAAACTAAAATTATATACATCTATACAGCAAAGACCCAACATGATTCTCTTAACCTCGTTCTAATTATGCGTTCCATTCAAATTGTAGTGTTGGTAGTTGTTTCGGTATTTGTAGGTAATAACCGTAGGCATCGAATGTAACTATAATATTATTTGTACTTGTATAACTGTGACGAATTGGCCCGAGCAGATCAGAACAAAGTTTATTCAATATTCCATGGTTAAAAACTCGGTAAAGAACTGGAAGTAAAATGGTGGCTAATGCCCACTTGTAGTTTATGATTAATGAATTTCTGGCATTCATGATACAAGTCTTCAATCTTAATGTAGGGAAGTGAGTGTGAACGTGCATAATTGTTTTGTATTATGTAATCTGAGATTTCCGACTCAATATAACGGAGAATGTATGTTTTTTTTTGGTAATCTTTTTTTGAATGTAATAAACATTATATTTAGGTTGTCTTAACAATTTTCAAATAAAATGTCTTCACATTTTTCATTGATAAAAATGCATAACAAATTCAAAATATAAAAACGCACACAACTGATTCTTGACGTCACACAACTTTTTACCTACGCGTTGCTAATGTAAATAAAATATCGAATTGCCTTGACGGCAGCTATTGGTTGGTGGACAGTTTTGAACACTAAGACCACTTTCTCACCAGATGGTAGGATATACATTTTATTTAATACCTTATAATCTCGAAGTTACAATAATTATAGATAGGTATACCAAAAACGTAATGAAGCTTTAAAGTACCTATTATGTATGCCTATAAAAACGTAGGTTACAGATAGGTACATAACTACTAATTAACATTATCATTGGATTGTTTTTCATACACTGCATTAAGTGCTTACATAATTGACTTCTAGGTGTAAAAGTCCACTCGGTGCCCCCGAATATTAACAAAGTCGAAGTCACGGTATATACTTACTAATTAATTATTGTGAATATAAATACTTCCTGATAGAACACCTTCTTTGAAAGTCAATTAATGCTATTTCAGCTCGCCAAACATGTCTTCAGTCAGGTACACTATGCAAATCGTGAAATCCTACTACTATCTCACCTGATTGTAATCGACGACGCAAATATGCATATTCACTCGCGACTTAAAGATTGTCATATTTAATACCTTTTTTTTTTGCCTGGTTGAGGCGAAGCGTGATCAAAATGCTGGCACTTATTTGGCTCAACGTATTAAATTTAAGAGAGGCAATGCCGCCAGCATGATGGGACGCTACCCACTGGTAGTGGGCTTGAGCACTTGAGTTAACTATAAGCTCGAGGTTTTGTAGGTTACTTAGTTCTTTGCTGTATATAGATTTAGGAAATATAGGCAATTGGCCCGTAGATAGCACTATTGAGTAAAATATTGTATTAATAATATCGTTTAAATGTAATATAAGGTAATATCGTGTAAATACCGTTTATGTTTTTATACCTTTAAACGAGAAATTCTTATATATATGCATATATAATCTGAATCTCGAACATGGCTTCAACGATTTTCATGAAATTCAGTATGTAGGGGGATTCTGGGGTGATAAATCGATCTAGCTAGGTTTCATTTTTAGAAAACGTCATTTACCAAAAATAAAACCAGGTCATCCAGGTACTTATACTTATCAGGGAACATATACTCAAGGAGTTCCATTAGCAGTTCCTTGAATTTGGAAGCAAAACACTTTGTCCGCATGTATAATATCAACTCTAATATGGCGGTATAGCAGTCGTGTCTGAATGTCCAGTGAGATTGTACACTTCCGTTGCAAATTCTCTGAAATGTATCCGATAAAATACCGAGAGACCCTCCACTATACGCTTTGAAGTTTTGCATCAGTCAATTGGTCACTGCTAATAAGTTTCATGGTGGTAAAAGATAAAATTTACACACTTTCTCACTCACAGCCCCACGCTTGATGAAAAAATGTAAATACGTACTTGAATTTTTCATCTCAATCTCAAATTCAATCACATCCAGAACCAACACAAATTACAATCGTGGAGCAAACTTTGTTTTGTATAGTTAATTAAGAAGAAATTACCCTTTTTACAACAGACTAAGCAAACGTTTGACCGTAACACCTGATGGAAAGTGACGATGTAGTCTAAGGTGGAACACGCTTGCTTAGTCAATACTTCTAGATTTTCTTTTGAACATACCGTTCCCTGACGGGAAATATAGAAGTCGACAAAGCGTTCCATTCTTTTCTTGTTCTAATAATAAATGATTGTACAAGCACTATACAAAGTCTAGAATGAATTAGGTATAGGGAAAAAAAACAAATGATAATGAGTAATTTTATTAACGTCGGCCTCAAAATATGTTTCTTCTCGCTAAATGCATCTTCGATGAATTGGGTTTTAGGGGGAAAAGTGCTTATAATTTATTCACATTGGACCAAAGCATGCTTCTTCTAGCTAAATGCATGCCTCGATAATAACTTCGATTTGAGGGCTGGCCATTAATGTCACGTGGTAAATAAACGCAGACCTTCCTCGAATGGGCGTCACCGATGAAAATGCCCCGAAACTTCTGATTATGAGTAGTGCGTAGATATATTGATGACTCCGTGAATTTTGTAACGCGCCATCTATTGACAGTAATTCGAAGTAGCGATTACCATACCTACATAATTACCAAATTCGATTTTTTGCTGTTCCTTTGATTTTACCTAAACCTGTTATAATGAGGCAAAAAAACAAATCGAAGGTACTTTCGTAAAATATAAGTGTTCTTTTCCTGATATGGTTTTAATTACATAATGTTTTATTATTTTAACTTTTTTTTATATTCATGATGGCTTGATCACTATCACACCTGGTGAAAAGCGATGGTGTGGTTGACGATAGAGAACGTTTCACTTGTAACTTGAAAACCTCCGGTACCGCCGTAATACGTTTCTGGAAGCATAGACTCCGGTAAGAAGTTTTACTCCTTAGTGACATACATGATCAATGTAGAAGCATGCCACTTGGTCCGCACATGAGGAATGTCAACCATATAGCAATGCTGTAACATGCCAAGTTACTAATGTAACTTAGCTAAAGTTACTAATGTAACTTGGCTAGAACCTTACTAAATTAAAAATTACTAGAATTAAATAAGTAAAAAACACGTTGCAAGTAATAAATGTTTATATTCTAAAAAGGTAAAACACAGAAAATTGTACGTCTGAAAAAGACAAACTGTTGAGTCAAAATTGTATATATCAAATCTGTATTTTTATTTTTTACACAATTATAAGAATAACATTTTCTTGTTTTAATTATATAAAATTATTCTGTAGTTGTTTAAAACACCTTCGTTTTATTTTCGATTTGTAGCTGTAGTCAATTATCTTCTTCTACTATTTCTTTTTCACTTTTATGTTCCAATAGCTTCGGAGGCTTAAAAGAAGATGTTTACACTTAGTATACTTCAGTCTGTCCTTATGTTTGTTTAATGTTTACTTTTTGTTATTTGCTTTTTACCCGACTGTCAAGGAAGGGTTATGTTTTTCGCGCGTATATTGTATGTATATTTCTTTATTACTTCGTATCTGGATGGATTTCGACAGTTAAGGTATCGTTATATTCGTCTTAAAAACCCAAGTGCCTTTAGATAGGTGTTTGAAAAAAATGCGAATTTTTTGCACAAAATTATAATAAATACCTACTTACGATTATTAAAAAAAAACAAGTAAACCTAACGAGTAGGATATCAAAATGAAAAGGGATTACATAAAAAATTGTTTAACATGTTCACAGTTGGAATTTTTGAATTTTTACAACATTGATTTGTTCAGGTCTATAGACAGCTTTAGTGTTTTAAATTTCTCGTCTTTAATCTTAGTAGTCGTAAATCAATGAATTGTGGTAAAATACATGTGTAAAAAGTCACTAATTTATGTTGCATTTGTAGGTATATGCCAAAAGTGGTCATCTTTATAAATGATTTTAGTTTTAATTGGCACATTTAAGCCGGACCAAGAGGCGGACAGACATTTTTCTTTTTTGTTATATGGAGTTGGCCTTGAATTTGGAATTACTAATTGTGATTAATATTGATAAAATTTCCATCAATTTAAAAATTTGATCAATTAATTTTTTATTGGCAAAAACTGTAGTGTTAGTTAGTATTCGCCAGATCTTATGGCAGTATATAATGTTAGTACAGCTGACCCATCTCGGGAATCCAATGACATATTGTTTTTTTTTTTTTTATTTGCTATGGCTCTCTATAACCTCGTTTTACGAGTATATTGGGCCCGATTTTAAAGGTTTTAATTATAGTTTTAGAACTAATTAAAAATCTTAAATTTAAGTGACAGTACTAAAATTTATTATGCACTCACTTATTGATCATTTGTTTTCGCAGATAGTATGGTTATCAATAATCGTCCAACGATGGACCCAAAAATGGTCTTCGTCCAGAAATAAACCGCAGGGTTGAATTCTAACATTTCTTTCTTTTTCTGATTGACTATTTGCAATAACTGTTTCATTTTCAACTCCATGTTTTATGGATTTTACATGATCGATTGACTTTTGTACATTGAATCCTTCACAATGCTACTACATTTAAAGTCATTGCGCCTTTTGATAGTTTTAGTGAAGTTCGAAGACGTTAATAAACTTTGTTTCAGCTTGAGCCATTCACTTAACCTGATTGCAATATTGTACATGATTCGTATCATCTTCCATAATTTCTATTAAAATATCTGGTTTCATGCAATCGTCTTCGTAGATGGAAGAGATGAGTTGGTTTTCAAATAATCTTCTTTTATTTTTATAGGATCATTGAATTTGTTCTGACAAGTTTATTTTCTTTATAATTTTTGTTCCTCTGGGATTTATACCAATAATTGATTTATGCAATATGCTCAATGGATTTTTTGTGTTGTGTTAGAGAACAGCAACGTCACATCTCATTATGTTGGTATTGGGCTATGTTGGTATTTTGGAGTTTAGTATGTTTTATGACAACATACTTATGCTGTGATGTTCCATCCAGAGTTGTTATCCATATCGTGAGACAAGCTGCGCGAATGAATAATTTATAGCATGTATTTTTTCTGTCTTAGTAAATAAAAATGTACTTGTCTCTTGTACGATTTCCGGTTTGATTTTGTTCTTGATTTAATGATGGTTTTTTAGTACTGGCGCTGAAAAAACAATAAGTAATTATTGTATGACCACAATGACTAAATTAAATTATAAGTAATGTAATTTTTCGGTCTTACTACAAAGGCTTACCAGTCTTTTTCACGTTTTCCGTTTTGGTTTTGGTCTTGTTGAAAATTGTCATTGTTTGCAATGGACGACGATGGTTGATTAATCGTGACACTGAAAACAAGTAACACTTTAATAAGTTTTTTAAAATCAGCTTTTACCAGTTGTAAATAAAAAAGGACTAAAATGTTATGACCAGAGAACTATGTCAAGACGAAACAAACAAGCCCAAACTCGATGGGTTTATCTTGTATAGTTCAAAATTAAAATAAAATCAAAATCTTTTATTCCCATAGGCTCCAAAGAAGCACCCGTGACAGTTAATGACTCTACTGCCAGAATCGCAAAATAACAGCCATCTCGAGAGGAACCTGGCAAGAAACACGGCGGCGCATTTTTTCATTCATTTTATTTTTTAATCATTCTTAAACACTATTTAACATAATCATAACATAAACGCTTTCACACTCACAGCCCCACACTAATTTTGATGACTTGAGTCGTGGGTGCCGGAAACATACACATCACCAATCACAACCAGAGCCAGATTTTTTCCTTGGTGAGAAAACTTGTGTTTCATTCGGGAATCGAACCCTGCTTAGAAGGCGTACGCCACCTAACTAAGCCAACGAGGATTACATGAATTATATTAACCTAGGTATATCTTATATAATGTAGTCGCTAGAAAGCGCTTGTGAAGTTTGCCTCTATGCATCCTGGTCATTAATATATATAATCAATCGTTTTAAAATAAGCTTTCGTAATCGTGTCCGTTTTGTTACTGATTTGAACTTTCCCAGTGGTAATTCAGTTACAATTTTAGGAATTTTACTCTAAAATCGAACCCCATTTGCCATAAAAGATTTATACGTTTTGCTTTATCTAAATGCGCGCAAGTAATTTTTTGCTTATATCTATAGTAAAATATTAAGATTGTGTGCGTCACTTCTTAATTTATATTTATCAATATTTTTGCGAACATGCATAATAATTTTAAAGATGTAAAGCGAAGGCATGGTAACTATGCCTGTTTCTTTAAAGAATTCCCTGAGATATTCGTGCCCATATCATAGATTGCACGAACCGGTCGACGCCCTCAGAAGTTCCAATGGCCACCTTCCATCTCCATCATCAGACCGGCTCCATGATATCACATCATTGTATTGTCATCGAAGATATGTATCTTAATGTACTTACACCACATTTAAGTTAAATCGGACATCGGGAAGTGAGTCTAAATTAGCTTGCAAGATTTGATTACAGACTCACAAAGAAACAGACTACGGGATAGGTGAAACTAAATGAAAGTTTGTTACCTATATATGTATGGCAATGACTTAGTATAATATGTATAAAAATTTTATTTTTACCGACTTCCCAAAAAAAGAGGAGGTACTCAAGTCGAATGTTTTTTTTATGTGGGTTACCTCATAACTTCTTTCCACGTGAACAGATTTCTAAAATTTTTTTTAGTTTGCAAAATGTTGCTTTCCAATTGGTCCCATTTAAATTTGATCAAGATCTGATCAGTAGTTCTTGAAATATCGTCAATAATGCGTATCCTGTGGACTACATTGACGATGTTCTCGTGTCTAACCGACTTCAAAAGTTACCTCATAACTTCTTTCGTTATGAGCCGATTTTGATTATTATTTTTTTATTTGAAAGCTGATGTTTTCCATGTGGTCCCATCTAAATTGATCAAAATTTTGGTCTGTAGTTTTTGAGTTATCATTAATAATGCGCGTTTAATACATTAAATCTGATCAAGGTTCGGAAGATAAAGCGGTGAAGTCGGTTTTTTTAAGCTTTGCTTGCGTTTAGTTTAAATATTTGCTGAATAAAAGGTTACCTGTCTTTTTCAGAATTTCCGGTTTGCTTTTGTTCTTGTGCTTTGTGTGTGTTGTTGTGTTCGATGGACAGTGCCTTTTTGGTAGCCGCGCTGGAAATATACAAAAACATATATTTTCAAATGACCATAATTAATTTTCAACCGATTTCAAAAAAGGTGGTTATCAATTCGACTCTATGTTTTTTATTGTATGTGTACGTTACGCGATAACTCCGCCAATTATGAATAGATTTTGATGATTTTTTTATTTGTTTATTAGATTATACTTCAGAGGTAGTCCCATATAAATTTTATCGAAATCAATCAAGCCAAAATCAAAATATAAGCGGTGAAGTCGGATTTTCAACCGACTTCTAAGAAGGAGGTTCTCAATTCGACTGTATGGTTTTTTTGTATGTATTTACGCGATATTATAAAGTACAGGATATAACGGATATCATACGTAAGTTTCAGCTTTAAATATGAAGCCGTTTTTGAGATAGACACCGGGTTAAAATAGATCTAAGAACAGTGTCTTTAGTAGCCTAACAAATGGTAGTTTTCCAACATAGATTTTTTTTAAACCGGATCCTTACTTTACTTGTAGAGCTCTTTTCAATGATACCCAACAAGGGTAGAAACAAAAATGAAGATTATTTTGCTCGCCACTTACGTGTATGGGTGCTCCCTTATTATTTTCATTTAATTCATTTTAAATGCCATTTCTGGCTTTGGGCCTAAGCTTTACATATTCACTGAGAATTTGAAGTTATTCGCTTGTATTGTTTAGACGCTAGATGCCTCTGACAGACGGACGGACTCTAAGTTGACATTAGTGCTTCAGTACATTGTCCGTCCGTCAGTTCATCTGCCAGAGGCATTTCGTATCTAAACCATACCAATGATTAAAAGAGTAAAATAATAAACTCCAAATTGTTAGAAAATGTGTAAAGGCTTAAAGCTAAAAATGCCATTAACATAATACTTATTAGGAATATTTATTGAAAAGAGGCAAAGTACGAAACCGGGTTTGAAAAAATCAGGTAAGCCACCAAAGTGACCGTTTTTAGACCCGGGGTCTATCTCAAGAACGCATACACATTTAAAGCTGAAAGTATGTGCATTATCCGCTATATCCTGTGCTTGAACAAATAAATACAGAAATCAAACAATTATGAAAAAGAAAAAAGTTATAAGCAATTAACGACAGATTTCAGTTTGGTCCGCACGACTCGTTTTATTTAGGATACTTTTTTTACACTCACAGCTCTTCAGCAAGTTCGAATCAATTGAAGAATCGAACTCAGCACCTGCGATCCAGAACCCATACATACCGCGATAGGCACCATACCTATAGTCGCCATCCAAGCAGTCGGATTACAAGGCTATTTCGACGTCTCTCTATATTCATGTACATTTACATATTTATACGACCTACTCACTTACCTATACCACAGATAAGAAATGCTTACCTAAGTTATATTCCTGCTAAGTTATAAAGACATAAACTTAACTTTAATTATCAGCAGGAATACTTTAGACATAAAATGTACCTTGCTTACCTTTTTATTCTCTGTATTCTTCTTTTATACTTTATTTTCAAATTACGCGGTTGATGTTTTTGTTTGTTACCCATTTTGATTCAATATTATTTACGTAACAAGATTTAAGCAAATTATTATAACGATATTTTTATTTAGCAATGTATTATTAACCAACAAAATACATCGGATATACTTTCATTTACACATGTATATATCCGTCTGGCGCTTAGCAATAAAAAGTAGGTACTATTTCCATAAAATGTCAAAGAGATTTAGCCGAAAAAAGTTGCACAGGTCCACACAGTACAGCGTCTCGTCTCGTACTGATTTATGCGTGACAGCGCTGACACAGAGGGGAACCGACAGCTACCATAGCACTACGTATGTGTTCGTGACGTTAAAAATGAGTAAAAAATATCATAACAGTATAATAATATTGTAAAGTATTGAACGTGATCAGTTGCCAGAACTGCGCAAATCGTGCGAAGTCAAACTCCTAAAGAATAAAATATGCAAAATATAGTTAACGGTACTGAACGTGTTATCAATATTGTATTCGTCTATTTTCTAAAAGAAATGAAGGAACATTGTGATTTATAGTTTAAGAGAAAAATGGTTATAACTAAGAAAATAAAGGAGACTGATAATATTTATTTAAGATTGAATAAAAAATCTATAATTTTAAGGTACCATGACACCATAGACAGGGTATGTGATGTAGTTAGATTGATAAATGTTTTTCTAATAGTTTTTCTATGCGATTTCAAAGAAAAACGGTTATCTAGTCAAACTAGATATATGAATTTTCAACCTTTTTTTTTGTACCATACCCTAAGTATTTACAACAAATTAAGTGACTATTCTTTACCGCTTTAAATAACAGATATATATTTGAAACGCAAGCAAAGCGTAAAAAAACTTACTTCATCTCTTATATTTCGGTCTCGGCTTGACCGATTTCGATAAAATTTATATGGCCGCCTTTGAAGTATACTCTGCCAAATAAAAAAATAACATCAAAATCGATTCATAATTAGCGGAGATATCGTGTAACATACATACTAAAAAACATACATTGGAATTGAGAACCTCCTTTTTTGAAGTCGGTTGAAAATCAACATCGAACGTTTACAGTTCGAAAACGTTTAAACTCCTTAGAAATATGGTTCATTATTGCTTAATTCAAATAGAAACTGCTTGCAACAAAGATACGTAATAAGGGGTCAGTTCCGACTCGTTTATTTTCTCATCAATTCATGATTGTTGCACAATTATTAATCCCAACGCGACGAGTCGAAAAACGTCTTAGGTACAGTTAGTTATGTTTAGTCATTGAAACATAATATGAAGCATCCGTCGTACTTTTAATTTTCATTGGTAGGTATATAGACCGTGGGCCGGTTGTCGTCAACCCTACCTCATCGAGTACCAAGATGAGACCTATATGGGGGTGTCGTGTGTAAAAAGTTATGCTAAAAAAATTAGGGTTGCCTGTTCCTAGCCTGGAGCATTTTGTGCAGGGGACAAAAAACTGATCCATTTTTTTGGTGAAATTTACCTCATCGAGTACCAAGATGGGACCTATCTGGGGGTGTCGAGTGTAAAAAGTTATGCTAAAAAAATCAGGGTTGCCTGATCCTAGCCTGGAGCATTTTTGGCAGGGGACAAAAAACTGATCCATTTTTTTGGTGAAATTTACCTCATCGAGTACCAAGATGTGACATATGCCAATCGATAGCCCCGTTCCTCCTTCTATTAAAAAAATTGGGTTGCCGGCTCTAAACCTGGAGCATTTGTTTTTCGGCCTACTTTAGTGTTCAGGCATCAGAAGTAAGTTTTATGAAAATAGCATCGAAATGATATATTTTAGTTATTTAAACAACAAAATATTGTAGAAAATGATGATGCGCATCATACAATTGACTATTTAGTACTGTCAGAAAGAAAGTGACCTCACAGTGAGCCAAAACCGTGGTGGCGGAGAATACAAAACTTTGTTTTACAATTACAACGAGTTTTGATTGAGCAACAAGATACCATATATGGCGATCGATAGTTCTATTCATCCTTTTACTAAAAAAATTGGGTTGCCTGGTCTGATTTCGAAGCACTTGTTTTTTGGCCTAGTTTAATATTAGGGCGTCAAAAGTAAAGTATTTATCAAAATCACTTCTAAACTACATATTTTAGTAGTGTAAACGACAAAATATTGTAGAAAGAAATAATGAGCAACGTAATTTTGACTTTCAAGTCCAATCAGAAAAGAAGTGAACACGTAGTAAGATAAAACATAAATCACACAGTAAACAAATCATATCATGCAATTACAACGTCTGTTCATTGAAATGAGATAAATAATGTGTGGCAATTATTAGCTCTACGGATCCTTTTATTAAAAAAATTGGGTTGCCAGGCCTTACATTAGAGTATCAGTTTTTCTGCCAAGTTTAATTTTCAGGCAAAAAAATTACCTCATCGAGTACCAAGATAAAACATATGCCAATCGATAGTGCTGGTCTTCCTTATATTAAAAAAATTGGTTGCCGGCTCTAAACTTGAGCATTTGTTTTTCTGGCTGCTTTAAAGATCAGGAAGTAGGCTATATGAAAATGCCTTGTTTAGTTGTTTCAACGACAAAATACTGTACAAAGTAATAACATGAAACATACATTTGACTATTTAGTACAGTCAGCACAAAAGTGAACACGCAGAGAGCAAAAACAGTGATCCACAAAATTGGTATTGTGCACATATTACGAGTTTTGATTGTGTTCTAAAATACAATGTATAGCAGTCGAAAGTTCTATTCATCCTTGTATTAAAAAAATCAAAAGATATCATGTCGTTCATAAAAACTACTCCTTATACCTGAATTTTTTAATAGGCCGAAAAACAAATGCTTTACATTTAGGCCAGGCAACCCAAGTTTTTTAATACAAGGATGAATAGAACTATCGACTGCTATACATTGTGCTTTAGTACACAATCAAAATTCGTAACACGTGCATAGTATAGTTTTGTATATGGCGTTATTACTGTTTTGCTCATTTTGTGTTCACTTTTTTTCTGACAGTACTAAATAGTCAAATGTATGATGATTTTTATCGCTTTCGTTAGTGTTTTGTCGTTTGAATCATCAAAAGATATCATGTTGTTCATAAAAACTACTGATTATACCTGAATATATTAATAGGCCGAAAAACTTTACATTTAGGCCAGGCAACCCAAGTTTTTTAATACAAGGATGAATAGAACTTTCGACTGCTATACATTGTATTTTAGTACACAATCAAAACTCGTAATATGTGCACAATACCAATTTTGTGGATCACTGTTTTTGCTCTCTGCGTGTTCACTTTTGTGCTGACTGTACTAAATAGTCAAATGTATGTTTCATGTTATTACTTTGTACAGTATTTTGTCGTTGAAACAACTAAACAAGGCATTTTCATATAGCCTACTTCTGATTCCTGATCTTTAAAGCAGCCAGAAAAACAAATGCTCAAGTTTAGAGCCGGCAACCAATTTTTTTTAATATAAGGAAGACCAGCACTATCGATTGGCATATGTTTTATCTTGGTACTCGATGAGGTAATTTTGTGCCTGAAAATTAAACTTGTCAGAAAAACTGATACTCTAATGTAAGGCCTGGCAACCCAATTTTTTAAATAAAAGGATGCGTAGAGCTAATAATTGCCACACATTATTTATCTCATTTCAATGAACAGACGTTGTAATTGCATGATATGATTTGTTTACTGTGTGATTTATGTTTTATCTTACTACGTGTTCACTTCTTTTCTGATTGGACTTGAAAGTCAAAATTACGTTGCTCATTATTTCTTTCTACAATATTTTGTCGTTTACACTACTAAAATATGTAGTTTAGAAGTGATTTTGATAAATACTTTACTTTTGATGCCCTAATATTAAACTAGGCCAAAAAACAAGTGCTTCGAAATCAGACCAGGCAACCCAATTTTTTTAGTAAAAGGATGAATAGAACTATCGATCGCCATATATGGTATCTTGTTGCTCAATCAAAACTCGTTGTAATTGTAAAACAAAGTTTTGTATTCTCCGCCACCACGGTTTTGGCTCACTGTGAGGTAACTTTCTTTCTGACAGTACTAAACAGTCAATTGTATGATGCGCATCATCATTTTCTACAATATTTTGTTGTTTAAATAACTAAAATATATCATTTCGATGCTATTTTCATAAAACTTACTTCTGATGCCTGGACACTAAAGTAGGCCGAAAAACAAATGCTCCAGGTTTAGAGCCGGCAACCCAATTTTTTTAATAGAAGGAAGAACGGGGCTATCGATTGGCATATGTCACATCTTGGTACTCGATGAGGTAAATTTCACCAAAAAAATGGATCAGTTTTTTGTCCCCTGCCAAAAATGCTCCAGGCTAGGATCAGGCAACCCTGATTTTTTTAGCATAACTTTTTACACACGACACCCCCAGATAGGTCCCATCTTGGTACTCGATGAGGTAAATTTCACCAAAAAAATGGATCAGTTTTTTGTCCCCTGCACAAAATGCTCCAGGCTAGGAACAGGCAACCCTGATTTTTTTAGCATAACTTTTTACACACGACACCCCCATATAGGTCTCATCTTGGTACTCGATGAGGTAGGGTTGACGACAACCGGCCCACGGTCTAATAGTATATATTTGCGGTGTCAGTAAGTAGGCATGTATAAAAATTATCTGTTCGATCGACCAATTCAAAAGCGTTTGTTTTCATTGAAAGCTAGTTTAAACGGTGTGGTCCTTGTCTATATTACGAGGTTATGTTATTGTTGCAGCCGTGTTTCCGGTGTAAATTTATAATTATGTATAATCAATGCACTATGTGAGCATTAATTCAACACAGGCTCCATCTGTGTTAAAAGTTCAATACTCCGAGAACCCAACATTCAGCACGCCTCGCACACACAGCAACAGGAATACCCAGCGACCTAAACGTTGCAGTAATGTTAGCGAGTTTCGATAGATGTCGCTTATACACAAAAAAATCTGGGTATTGAAGTGCCTACAAAAAGATCTGTGGAGTTTTATTGAATAAAAACAGCAGGCGCTTAAAAACACAAACTATCAGAAATAGCCGTACCTATTGATTTTAGCATTGCTATTTGAAAATGTTAGAGTCACGACATGGTCACAATTCAAAGATAATTTAGTGGTGTTTTAAGTAAATCAGATGTTCAAAAACGATGCCGCATGCCGTGTTGTAGGTGTTTAGCACAATACCAAAGACAAATTTAGCATCCTTCGGCATTGGTACTTCTTTTTTTTTTTTTGGCTTCGCAATCTTGTGCATTCAGCCAGTGTCAAATAGTAGTACCTACCTAAATTTATTTCAAGCATAACGTTTCATATTAAAAGTCCTAGTCACAAGTCACAGTGAAAGTCAAATAAAAGAGTCAAGGACCAGTCATGCCCTAGTAAACTGGTAGATACTTTTACAAAAATTTCTACTTATTGGAATCTATCACGTAAAGTTGTAAGAAACTTTGTATGACCTGTCTACACTTATGCACGTTCACTTAGTATTAACGGTTAATAATCCACTATTATTACACATTAACACTCAAGAAATCAGAAGTTTTGGGATATAATGCATTTATCGACATAGTTTATTCAACAAATAGACAACGAAATGTTTATATTTAATAGACAAAAAATTTATAACTTTTTGTTACATTAATGTTTATTTTTGTAACATTTTTATGAAGTGTCTACATTAATGAAATTTAAAAATCAATTAATGTTGAATTTTAAATTATTAATAGTTCATGAACGTGCATGAATGTACGCAAATTATACAAATTTGAAAAACGTGATTTTAGCTTTCTCTCCGAAAGTCCGTTAAGTAATAGAAGTGCTAATAAAGTTCAAACACTTTATTGGGGAATAACTTGACATGCCTGGACCATGACTCTTTTACTCGACCGTGACTTGTGACTGGGACTATATTTATGAAATACTCAATTATACCTACTTATGTACTTGAAAAATATTAATAACTTGACACTGGCTAAATGCACAAGATTGCGGAGCCAAAATTAAAAAACAAATAATGGTATGAAAGTTTTTTTTTCCTTTACTTTTGGCTTCGCAATCTTGTGCATTTAGCCAGTATCAAGTAATAATATATTTCAAGTGTATTTCATGTTAAAAGTCACAGTCACTTATGCACGTTAACTAAGTATTAACGGTTAATAATCCACCATTATTACACATTAACACTCGAAGAATCACAGGTTTTGGAAAATTATACAAAATCAACAACGACATTTTTTACACTTTCGCGGCTAAACTCGTATGAAAGGTTGAGGGGTATGCAGACTATGCAGTACTATGGTTAATTGGTTCATTACCAAAGAGTACGTACTACGATAGACTGGAGTTGACTGCACCGAACATAAAGCCATGATAAAAATGTGAAAAACGAAGGTTAAAGCCCTCATGATAGTCATAGTACATATCCTCGTGTTTGTACCAGGTTAATTAGCGGAAACATTTGCGTTTTGGTCAGGACTATGTACCGTTACCTCTATGTGGGACGCGGCTCAATCACTCTCAGTGCCGTCCACGGCGACAGTGTGGGTACGTGTGCTATTATTTAATCTGTGGTGTTGGTACCATTATGTCATCATCATTAGGCCATTTTTTAGTTCTATATAGACTAACGTTTGATCACTCTCTCACCTAATGGTAAGGGATGATGTATTTAGTTCCCATTGATGGGTTCTCGCACTCGGAGAGTCTAGCCAGGGATGGCGAACCAATGGTACGCGACAAAATAATTTGGGCACGCCTTCGGTCATTCGGTGTACCTACATTTGATCGAAAGAACACGCCAATAAATAACGAATCTATATAGGTACTAGATCACCAATGATTTACAGAGAACATTACATTACACACACCCTTACACTCACACATACACACGGCCCACCCACACATACTCTCACACACGCACAAACACACACACACACACACACACACAAACACACACACACACAAACACACACACATACATACACTCGCACACCACAAACACACTAATCGTTACTTGTATAAGAACTAAATATTATTATTATAACTTAAAAAACTTAATTATGTATAATTATTATCTACTTATCTGAAACCTTAATATATTTTATGGTATGGATATGGAAAAGCGGGGTCTTCTGACACAGGTATTTTTATAGTTAATAGAAGGTCCCAACCTACCTTAAGTTAAGCAAAACTTGGTTACAGAAATAAATCATTTTTCATTTTTTCATTTTCATTTTTCATTACATTTAAAAGAAAAGCCAGACGAAGACAACGTCTTTATAAGTGCCCGTTATAAACGTTTTTAGAACTGCCCGTTGACTTAGTTGGTTGGCGTTCGCCTTCTAAGCAGGGGTATCGGGTTCGATTCCCGGCGGGAACACAAGTTTTCTCCCCATGGAAAATGTGTGTTTCTGGTTCTAATTGTGATTGTGTGTGTGATGTGAATTTTTCCGGCACCCACGACACAAGTCATCGAACTTAGTGTGGGGCTGTGAGTGTGAAAGCGTTTATGTTATGTTTATACAGGTCTGTGAACGCAGTGTGCGGCTGAAAGTGCGAATAAGTTTGTATGTTTGATTGCGTCATAAGGCTACATTATTTGATGGCACGTCATTGCAACATTATTATTTGTTTTATAAAAAACGGCACGTTCACCATTAAAGCCTCTACATCCTTAAATAAAAAAAAAACACTATATGGTGTTCATTAGATCAGAATCTAGGCCACACCATATAGTATTTTTCATTTTTATAATCGATAGGTAAGGATTTGACTATCTTACCGGATGGAAAGTTATTATGTGGCCGAAAATGTAGCATGCGATGAAGCGTTTTGCTTCCACATTTACTATACGTACTGTTAAGGAATGGAATTCTTTGCCCGAGTCTGTGTTTCCCGTTAATTACAATCTAGGAGTCTTTAAATCTCGAGTGAACAGGTATCTTCTAGGCAACCATGCTCCGTCTTCGACCACACTGTCACTTTCCATCAGGTGAGATAGTGATCAAATGCCTTGCTAATCGAGAATAAAAAAAAAATACTTGCCAAGAAGATGCCTATTCACTCTTGACTTAAAGTTAGTTACCCAGTTATATATATTTTTTATTATTTCATTGAGAGACGAGACGAGTAATTGCTGGCCTGATGGTAAGCGCCAAGCTTGCTCATAACAGCTCAGTGTCACTCAGAGTTTAAGGCAAAGCACTGATGACACAGGTCGTCATGTCCGCTTACCTCACTATGTTTTCCTTCACCGTTATAATAAGAGTTCGAGTTCTGCCATAACATTAGAAAGTCATTGATGAGGGGCCGAGCAGGGTTCGAACCCGAGTGCGTAGGTTTAGTCACATACAGCCGAGCCACGCTCGCTCTACATTATTTAACATGTGTAGTGTAACTTAAAACATTAGTACTAGTACTAACTTAGAACATTTAATAAGTTACACTACCGCTTCTTCCCCACTGCTCAACCAAATTGCTTAACTGCATCAAGTTGAGCAGTGGGTAATACTAACGGCTCAACGGGTAATTGCTCAACTATACATAGTTGAGCAGTGGGTAATATATCTGATTTACCCACTGCTCAACTAGATTGCTCAACTAGTTGAGCAGTAGGACATAGTGTGTATTACCGAACATTTTAAGCTCAATATCTCAACTTTTTTTTGCTCAACTTAGTTGTCCTGTTATAAAATCGAACATATAACCTACAGCTCAACTAAAATAACCTTTTTAGCTAGAAATAATGGAAATTTTTTTAAGAAAATTAGACCGTTTTTCTTATAGGTTCCTGGTAAACAATGATATATGGTATCTATGTAGATACCTCGGAAGAAGGATATTTTCTTTCTGCTTTCGTTGGTAGAAAGAAGATACATCATCTTTTATTCCCACTGCTGGTGTGCCTTCGAACACATCTCACTTGCAAATCCATGTTGCAACATTGGGCATAATTTTGTATGATACATGTGTGTGCCTCGACCGATAAAGATTCAATTTTGTGTGTGTGTTCAAAAATAGTTTAGATTCAAGTAATTAATTCACGAAAAAAACATATACTCGTGGAATATGTCGGTCAGATTTTAATAAAGTACTAGGCAACCATAACCTGAAAGAGGTAAATGTTTTTTTTCTTTACGTGGAATTGCAATGCCGATTATAGCTAGCATTATTTATACTATGAAGCACGTTCTATTTTCCAGCTCAACTTGTTGCGCTGTTACTTTACCAACCGTTGCTGTAACGTCCTTGAAAATGACGCAAAACGAGGGTACAGTTACCAGCGGAGATCGTCTCAGCCGGGGACTATCCATGACTCACTGTGTGATCGCATCGCATGACGCTCGACTTAACGGGAGCTTTCCATCTCGGTCCAGCGAAGGTTGCAAGGATAACGGGATCACTCCCTTCGTTTTCGAACACCTTTCGTTTTCGAGTGTTGTCGCGATCGACCTCCAGGTTGCGTCAAGTCGTGTAATCGGGTTTTAGAAAATGAAATTCATACAGTCGTGTCCTTCTTTATATGGCGATGAGTTCTTTTGTTCCGTTGCTTGTGACACGGTGACTACAGGAAAGAGTTGTATGTTTATATTATAGACTGTGGTCACGTAGTCATGTTGCGTAAAGATGGAGTCGTTAGTGGTCAGTGATATAATGTAGGCGGTGCTTGTAGCTTGTCCAAGGACACAGTCGTAATGGACGTAATGGACCAAGGTCCATTACGTCTTTTATGAACATGATACACAAAGCGTCCGAGGCGCGCGCCCTGGGCGCTGAAGGTAAAATGTAAGGTAATATTCTGATGTATACACCTTAATTTTGCAAAAATGGGATTACGTCTTTTTTTCTTATGTCGACAGAACAAAATATACAAAGCGCCCGAGACCCTATACGCGCGCCTTGTGCGCCCGCTCCGGGCGCTTTGTATATGAAGTCCCTTATACTTCAGTGGCAATGTTGGATGTGTTCTGAAGAGTGTAAGAATATAGTTTTAGAGTTTGTTAGAAGAAGGTTGATTATGGAATTAAATCTTTTAATTAAATATGTTGATTGGCATGCAATTAGAGACGCTAATGCGCAGCAATTAGATAGATTGAAATTGTTAAGCAATGACAAGTATGGGATACATAGCGCAACGACAAAACACTGAACAGGTATAACGCTTTCACATTCACAACTCCACACTAAGTTCGATGACTCGTGTCGTGGTAGCCGGACAAATTCACATCACACACACACAAATACTTCCAGACCAAGAAACACAAGGTTTTCTTAGAGATAAAACTAGTGTTTCCACTGGGAATCGGACCCGATACCCGCTACCGATGCCGCACCCGACTTAGCCAACGTGCAGTTCAATAGTATATATTTTTTATCACACACTACTCGCGGTCAATAACTTACTAGCAGACTTTGGAGTAGATGGTTTTCCCGGAGCGGAGTCCTTTTAAAAGGGAAGTAAAAGGAGTCTTGTAAAGGACGTCAATGCGGCAGTAATACCGCGAATTTACGTCTATAGGCGACGCGCGATGGTGACCGTTTCCCGTCAAGCGGGCGCCGCCGGGCGGTCTACTTGTATGCTACCACTAATAAACTGCAAAGAACTGACTGATGCGAAGCTTTTAAGCCTTGAAGATCGTCGCAGGGTCGTAGGTCTACTGGCTTTTTACCAACTTCAAAAAAGGAGAAGATACTATATTCGATTGTATGTATATTTTTTTATGTATTTTCACCGATTTCTCCCCCATTTGTGGACAGATTCTCAAAATTTTTTTTTTTTTTTGGTAGATTATACTTCAGAGGTTGTACCATACAAATTTTATCGCAATCGACCAAGTCAAAACCTCAATAAGCTGTGAAGTCGGTTGTTTAAGCTTTGCTTACGTTTAATTCCCCCATCCCCCTTTTACCATTGGACAATCAGGCAGATCAATTTATGGTTGATATTCCATGTGAGCGTACGAAGCGTTTTGCTTCCACATTTATTATACGTGTATTATACTGCTAGTAATGAATGGAATTCTTTACCCGAGTCTGTGTTTTCCAATAAGTACAATCTGGAATCTTTTAATCTCGAGAAATGGTATCTTCTAGGCAACCATACTCCATATTCGACCACATCGTCACTTTCCAATGTTTTTTTTTAAATTTTGGCTTCGCAATCTTTTTGCATTTAGCCAGTGTCTGTCCATCTAAGGTAACGTCTCATGAGCCATGGTAAATTTATATCCCTCTACGATCCATCTGGAGATCCAAAACACCTTTATTTTTCTTGATCCGCATATAGGTCACTTTTTAACCGACTTAAAAAAATGAAGTTCTCAATTCGGTTGTATGTTTGTAACTCGATATCTCCGCCAATTATGAATCGATGTTGATGTTTTATTTTTTGTTTGGTAGAGACAGGTGGTCCCATATAAATTTTATCGAAATCGATCCAGCCAAAACCAAAACATAAACGTTGAAGTCTGTTTTTTAAGATTTGCTTGTGTTTAATTATCATTCCCATACGATCCACATGTTACGAATACGTCTCAGGATCCATGGTTACTTTTTATACCACTACGATCTATCTAGAGATCAGATCTTTTACTTGATCGCCTTTTACTTGATCGCCTTTATTCCTGTATGATCAATGAAAAGACCATACACATGCACGTATGGGTCACGTTTATCCCTCAATGATACAAATGAGAATCATTTAATTCACAATTAGCACTTATGATGGGCACGCTGCCCACGCTTGAGCACTTGAGTTGTAAAGTCTATATGTAGTAAACTTATAGGTAACTGAAACTTAAATAATTTAAACGAAAGCAAAGCTTAAAATAATTAAACGCAAGCAAAGCTTAAAAAACCGACTTCACCGCTTTATCTTGGGAGCCTGATCAGATTTAATGTATTAAACACGCATTATTGATGATAACTTAAAAACTAGAGATCTGATATTGACCAAATTTAAATGGGACCACATGAAAAGCACCAACTTTCAAATAAAATAAATAATCATCAAAATCGGCACAAAACGAAAGAAATTATGAGGTAATATTTGAAGTTGGTTATAAACGAGAGCATCGTCAATGTAGTCCACAGAATACGCATTCTTGACGGTATTTCAAGAACTACTGATCAGATCTTGATCAAATTAAAATGGGACCAAATGGGAAGTATCGACTTTCAAACAAAAGAAAAAAACCAAATTGGTCCACCCAGAAAAAACTTATGAGGTAATATACATGCAAAAAAAACTACTAACAGCTGAATTAAGAAGCTCCATTTTTGAAATCGTTACCTGTTATGTGTCATAAGCCGAGTAATAATTAGCTATCACAAATTTCAGGAAATCTATTATTTAAAACATATTTTAAACCAACCAGATATATGTCGTTGTCGATTTTATTATTTTCCTAAATGACACTGACAAATTGAAAATACATTTACTTGGTTTGCAAAGCCAACATAAAAAAAACGATTAACCAGTCTAAGGCTTTTGCCGCGAAAGTAAAAAAATGGCGTTCTTTATTATTATTTTATATATTTTTCAAAACCTGTGATTCTTCGAATGTTAATGTGTAATAATGGTGGATAATTATCCGTTGATACTAAGTGAACATGCATGAGTGTAGGTAAATCATAAAAAGTTGAACAACGTCATTTTTGTTTTCGCTCCAAAACTCCGATAGAAGTTTGACCACTTTACTGGGGCATGACTTGATTATGACTGGACCATGACTCTTTTACTTGACTTTGACTGTGACTGGTGGTTAGGACTGGTTTTATGAAATACGAAGCTAGTTTGAAAACTATTTACCTATAACTTGACACTGGTGCTAATTCTGTTGAGCACCGAACTAAACTAAACTAAAAATAAACTAATTTTAGTCAAAGAATACCTAAACGCTATTCTAATTTTACGTTGAACTTAATTTAAAAGTTTAAATGACAGGACTAAAACTAATTTTAGGCTAGTTTAGTCTAATTCTGGACAACAGAATCGGCACCACTGGCTCATTGAAAATGCATTTATGTACTTGTTTTGCATAGCCAACATTTAAAAAAAGAACAACCAGTCTAAAGGTTTTGCCGCGAAAGTGAAAAAATGGCGTGGTTTATTTTGTATAATTTTTCAAAGCTTGTGATTATTCGAGTGTTCATATGTAATAATTGTGGATAATTAACCGTTTATTTAGTAAACGTGGAAATCACATAAAGTTGAAAAACCTGATTATCGCCTTCGCTCCAAAACTCCAATAGAAGTTCTAGTGAAGTTTCTAGGCATGACTTGACAACGACTGGACCTTGACTCTTTTACTTGACTTTGAATGTGACTATAATAGTATGAGTACTTTTAATATGAAATACACTTAAAATATATACTTGACACTGGCTAAATGCACAAGATTGCGAAGCCAAAATTAAAAGAAAATAAAACCAGTCTAAAAATAAAAAAAGCATACATTTGACCAAAGATCTAATCAAGCTGAATTCTTTGCATTTAACAGTTCTTTGGAACGTTCATTTTTACTGGAAAATCTCCACCAATTTTTCGCATATCTAATGAATGCTTCATTCAAATATCATTGCATTCTATAAAAACAAGGCACAGGAGATTCTAGTTTTGAGAGGCCCGATATAGGTTCCGAAGATGTTAAAGCGACATCGAATAGCATTCTACCATCTCTTTCTTTCTTATGATGCTAGTGAAAGGTGAAAGAGGATAGGTGATAGCTCTGGGGCTCACGTAAGTAAGCCAAAGTGAAATGACCGCAGTTGACCATTTTGGATGTTGCGTCATTCTGCGAGGCTTGAATCTAAAGTTTATGTTTTTACAAGACTTGAATGAAGATGAAAACAATGTTGAAGTGATGTGTTTTGTTTTTAACGTTTTTATTGTTTACTAGTTGTGCCCCGCGGCTACGTCCATGTTAATAAAGTTAATTAGTTACTAATTTTCTTTAACACAAGCCTTGTCCTGAAAATTACGAACTCAGCTAAAAAGATCAGCCAAATCGGTCAACCCGTCAGTCGAATTGTTTCTTATTTATATATAGAATAGTTGTTGCCGGCGGCTTCTCCCGCGTATATAACAAAATATTAATTATCTGATCGAATTGTGATGAATCTAAAACATCCTTGAAGCCCCTGAACACACGAAAAATTTTTATCAAAATCGGTCCAGCCGCTGTGTAGAAGTTCAGTCATATATACACATTATACAGAAGAATTAAGTATCTAGTATCTATAAATATAGGTACACACTGCGTGACAATTGAATACTTGATCTATCTGGATTTTCTTGATATTAAAAAGTAGCTGTAACCTATATAGTTTATGGAAAGTAGACTTCAACTAAGAAGAGAGAAGAAGTAGATTCAAGAGATATATTTCTGCAGTTTTCATTTTAAGCTTGAGTGAAAATTTGCGTTGAATTTTCCATAATATTTCTTGCATATAAACGTTTTCCTTACAAAACAGCATAACGAAACAAAAATTAGCCAAATTGGTCGAGTTGTTTCGTGTCGAATTATTGTAAGCATATCGTAATGCATAATATAAAACAAACTAACTGACTGATAGCTAAACCACTGATGAAATTTAGTTGCCAGATAGTGTAAAGCATGAAGAAAGACATTCAAGATTATTGGAAATAAAAAATAGTTTATTATTTTATAGTTATATAGTTACATGGGCCCGAAAGAGGCACTCATAAAAGTTAATTAATCTACAACCATTCTATATTATTACATCAGCAATGCAGGCAAAGCCACGGGGCATGGCTTACCAGCTAGATGTTCCCTACTAGTACATTATTACTATATAGTAGGTAGTATTTGTTGTTATAGTTGCAAAAATACTATATAAAATGTTGTTATATTTTTGCAATTATAACCAAACAAAATATGTGATTTTTTATTACTACTATGTCAGTTGGAAATGTCTAAGTAAAAACACTTAAATTCTTGCCACAACAAATTAAACTATTGTTTTTTTTTTAATATAGAATTTCTTCTTATTCTCTCTTTTTTTAATCTTTATAGAAAAACAAAACGAGGAGGTACATAAGCAATTACCATGGGGCCCACGTGAATTAGATTTTTTTTATTTGTTATTTTTATCATATTGCCTCTGAAAATAATGCCACAAAATATAATCCAATTTTAATCATAATAAATAATTATTATAGATCATACTTCATATCGTTGACGTTGACGCGTCGTGGTGCTAGGATCGATACCCGACAGAAACACAATCGATATAAATTCCCAAGAAACATAAAATATTTCCGATACACATCATAAATCCGATACAATCATATCTATCGTATATAATGTTTTACCACAAAATAATGTTTACAGTTCGATATGTTATAAATCTATCGGATTATCTCTAGTGCATAGTGCGGTGAACAATGTCAATTTGGAGACATAATTACGAAACCAAGTCAGTGTACTATTTAAGTACTATTCACATTTAGATTCATAATAATAATTTATTTCATTTACCAAAAATATTATCACAGACTAACATTATATGTACACACACATAATGTTATAGTTAGTGAGCCCTGTATCCCACACTAGGATACGTCCTGTGTCGTGGGATTCAGTGTCTTTCAGTATTGATTGATGCACTTTATTTCGAGAATTTATGCTTTAATAAAATATATGATAATTTATTAAATATGCATTATACAACTATTTATATTATTGGCATTATTGACAAGAATACGAAATAACAACTCAAAAATAAAATTATTAATTAAATTTACAAATAAATAATTTTAAGTAATACTAATAGCAATAAAGGTTTTGGAAAAGAGAAAATTTAGAGAAATGCGTGTTCTCGTGGTTTGTAAACACTATACAAGCACACAATAATAACATTAGTGTTAATAAAAATCTTTCAATGTAAAACTACGTTTCATTAACTACCTACCGATTTAGTTGAACTAAAACCATATTCAGCAGAATTGGGTTACCAATTAAATTGTTTGTACAATCTATAATAAACTATACAGTAAAGTACCTATTTGTGAGATGGCGGCAGAGCACTGATTTGCTACAAACAGGGCAACCTAGTTAGGAGTTAGGGTTTATCCACGTACACAACAAATACCTGATCAGCATAGTTTATTTATGAACCACCTGTGTGAGCCAAGTTATAATATAAGATGCTGTGTTGACACACAATAGTGTTCCTACTATTACTATAGCTAGTTATAAGTACATGGAGTGTTACAAATTAGTTAAGTTTTTGTCCAAATAAAAAGTTTTTTTTTCACACATAATACAAGTCTTTGAGCTTGTGTGCGGGATTGTGAGTGTGTGTTTATTAAACGTCTCACTTAGTATCCAATTATAACAAAAGTCCAAAGTGAACTTCGACTGTGAATTGAAAAACCGTGTTTTTACATTCAAGTTCAACACCAGCCGCTCTAGACATAGTCAAGGAAGGATGGAGTCGACCTACTTGCGGTTCTATGACCTCCGACGCAGCCTAGCATGCCATCTCTCCTCTCTTTCCCACATAAAAAGGAACCAGTTGCCGTCTCCGTCACTCCCGGAATATTTTCGCGACGTGTTTGGAAAATGGCGCACCGCAAGGCGGTTGATGAGCAGCCTCACAATTAGGTATTATGGGTTTACAAATAGGACTTTGCCTGATTTGTATAGGGTTCTATTTTCGACGAAAAAGTAATGTTTGTTTATTCCAGTCACCTCTTTCATGTCCATGCTTGCCTAGTACCTACTTTAACTGCTAATCTGTTAATTGTTGTATTAATTTCATAAATTGATTTATGTAATTAATAGAATCTATGATTTTACTTATATTATATACTTGTGCATATAATATAAGAAAAATCATAGATTCTGGGCCCTGTGTATGTAAGAGTACAGAATAAAATTAAGCCTTTCATACATGAAAAATAAAAAAAAAGTTAGCACAGTTTGAAAGAACTTAACCGAGCATGGAATGGAAAATAGACATTAAAACCGCTTTCACACTCACAGCCACACTTAGTTGAAAGACTTGTGTCGTGGCCGGAAACATTCACATCACCCACATTCACACCTAGAACGAGAAACACAAAAATAATGTCCCTGATGGACAAAAAATGTGTTCCCACCGGAAATCGAACCCGATACCCGCTGCTTAGAAAGAAAACGCGCTACCAAAAACGCCACTAGGCCGTTTAAGTACTATATGTCGCTCTATTACATTTCGATCACAAGGAATCTATTTAATGGAATCAAGTTATTATAAGAGACTCTGATGTTTTAAAGTATTTAATCTTGAATGGTTACCTATAGAAAATTTGAATACTGTGCCCGTAATACTAAGCCATAGTTGAGTGCGCGTTCCCCGCCAGCATCTCGGAAGGCGAAGTTTTCTGCCCAAAGGAAATTTTTCTGCCTCTGGTTGTGATTGAGTGTGATGTGAATTTTTCCGGCACCCACGACTTAAGTTATTTAATTTGGTGTGGGTTTGTAAAAAAAAGTTGGTACATATTTACGTTACTGGAACAACCTTTATTTATATAAGTTTAAGTTTACAGCTTACCATATTTATGAAAATGTTTTATCTAACACATGACACAAAGTTATTTTTGTAGAGATGATCTTGAATTATGCCAATATATTCAAATGTCTGTATTTGTTTTCGAAGAACCATCTAAATATTATAATCGCGGTGATTATTATGTTATTTTGGAAGGTCAATAGCCTCTTAATCTGATTAAAATTGTATCTAAAATATATTTGATTTTTGAGTATCTATAATTATAGGTAAATAAAATATATTGAAGATAGTCACTTGAGACGATCTCTAATATATTTTTCTGTTTGTGATAATTAGGACAAGGTTTGTATGAAAAAAACTTTGCTACTTCTTTCTTAATAACTTTTAACTTTAATTAGTAATCGCGGATGAAACCGCGGTGCACAATTTGAGCTTTACTTGCTGTCTGTACTTCATAATTTTCCCGTGGAGCGCAGTGAAATAAATGTACTGGCTTATATTGTTTTATTTAAAAGTCAGAAAAAGTGCTCGTGGTGCGCTGTCCACTATTTCGTGGAGCGCAGTGGTATAACCCAATTAAATGTTAACAAAAACTTATAGACGCCTGTAACTTTATTTTCAATATCAGAGCCATTTAAATTATTAAAGTTATTTAAACAATTTTTTTTTAATGTTGGCTCCGCATTCTTGTACATTTAGCCAATGTCAAGTAATAGAGTCAAGGTCATAGTCAAGTGATGCCCTAATAAAATGGTAGAAACTATACTAGAACTCCTATTGTATTTTAGAGCGTAGGCGAAAACCACGTTTTCAACTTTGTATGATTTGCTTACACTCATGCACGTTCCCTAATTATTATGTAACGGTTAATAATCCTTTTATTACACTTCAACACTCGATGAATCACAGGTTTTGGAAAATGATACACAATCATTAACGATTTTTTCATTTTCCCGCTAAAACTCCTATTTTTCTTTTAATTTTGACTTTGCAATCTTGTGCATTGAAACAGTGTCAAATAATAATATATTTCAAGTCATACCCTAGTAAAGTGGTAGAAACTTTACTAGAACTTCTATGGGAGTATGGAGCGAAGGCAAAAATCACGTATTTCAACTTTGTATGACTTGCCTACACTTATGCATATTTTTTACTAAGTATTAACGGTTACCATTCTTACACATTAACACTCGAAGAATCACAGGTTTTGGAAAATTATACAAAATCAACTTCACCATTTTTTTCACTTTCGCGGCAAAACTCCCACTCTTATTTATATTATTTACTGTTAAATATAAATATAAATCTTATACGAGTTAATGCTTGCCTAAAATATATGTATATTTACTCTTGATTTGAAGACTCCTAGATTTTCCACGGAAAACGAGGACGCAGATAATAATGTATGTTCAATAGAACATTAAACAGAATGACGAACGTATCCAGAAAACGTATGTTTCCACGTAACTAAGTGACGTTTTGTCTTGTTTGAAAATAAAAATTATTTGTACCTATGTGAGTACATACTCACGTAGACAAGCCTTTGACCACTTGGTCAAAGGCTTGCCTATGTAAAATAAAAAAAGTTTATTTACAGTAAGTCGAAATTGTTACCTCGATGTCCTTCGAACGGGGACAAAACAATCAAAAATGATCTTTCTTAAAGTAACAAAACCAAATGCTCTATTTCTTCTTCAACAAAAGCAAAGCAATAAATAATCGTCAAGTGAAACAGAAAGTCACGTTAAAGCAAAAGTTGTATTGTTTAAAGGTTTTTGTTCTAGGGTTTCTTAAAATATGAGACAATATGATGAAACCGAAACGGCCTTCCGTTTAGGGTACGAATTCATCACAATTAAACCTTTTTTCAAAACAATTTGCTTTCTTTTTAACCGACTCAAAAAAAAGAGGGAGGTTTACACTTTAACTGTAAATATATATGTAGGTATATATATTTTATGTGTGTTACCCTAGAACTTCTTTCTAGGTGAACAGATTTTGATATTTTTTTGGAAGCTGGTGCTTCCCATCTGGTCCCATTTCAATTTGATCAAGATCTGACCAGTAGTTTGAGTTATCGTCAATAATGCATAATTAATTCATTTAATCTGATCAAAGGTTCCGAAGATAAGGCGGGAAGACCGAAGGAAGACTAAATTATTGATTTTCCTGTTGGCACAAGTTATGGATTTGTTCTTGTTTGCGCTCAACCGAAGGTATTCTATTCTGATAAACATAAAATATTTTTAATTGTAATTTTGGCGTGAAAGTAAAAAAGAAAAACATATCGTTGCCGATAGTGTATAAGTTTCTAAAACTGCAATAGAAGATTTAGTAAAGTTTCTACCACTTTATGCATGACTTGACTATGACTGGATCAAGACTTTTTAATTGACTTTGACTGTGACTTGTGACTAAAGCTTTATATTATGAAAAATACTAGCCTTGCCCTGCGGCTTCACCGCTATTATCAAGTTGAAAATTAGCATATGTGTCAATCCTAGGTATAAGCTATGTAAGTACATAGCTTATACCTAGGATTAACACATACGCTATACATAGTACATTTCAAATTTCATCCAAATCCGTTCAGCCGTTAAAGCGTGAACAACCATACACATTTGTACACTTACATACAAACTTTCGGATTTATAATATTATATAGTAGGATGTAAATACATACACTTAAATTATGGCTAAATGCAAAAAGAGGTGGAGCCGAAATTAAACAAATACGGGTAAAGTCACTAAGCACTGCTAGTAATCCTACTAATCCTACTAATATTATAAATCCGAAAGTTTGTTAGTAAGTGTGTAAGTGTGTAAATATGTTTGTTCCCTCTTCACGCTTTAACGGCTTAACGGATTTGGATGAAATTTGGAATGTACATAGATTATACCTAGGATTAACACATAGGCTACTTTTTAACTTGATAATAGCGGGCGAAGCCGCGGGGCACGGCTAGTATGATTATAAATAAACAATCTGCTTTAATGCGTTTACAGTGTGTATGTATTACGATTATACACGAGACGTACACGTTCATACACGTGCTCTGATCAAATATAAATAAGTATGGAACAGGTGCAGGGAAAAATAGGCCACGGCAAATGTCACGTGGCTAGACTTTAGAGATCATCAGGATTTAGGCTTATTAAAAGTAATGGTTCTAAATATTTAGAGTAAACTGGGGTCTACGCGCGGATTTATGTGGAACTACCCCACTTGGCCAAAAATCAGCACTAGGCGCCTTGCACGAATGTTCCTAAATGACAACGAACAGAGGGAGGTGGCGAGACATTAAGATGAGTAACATCAACCCTTGCATAATGTTATCAAGAAAATAACTGTAAAATGAAAACAAACTTACAAAAGAGAAAAAAACTGTGTACAGACATCATTACAAAAACAACTTCAACATGATCACACGATACAATAAATAAGCTACTTGTTAAAACTTTTTTTAAAACCGGCTCCCTAATTCTGTAAGTCAGCGTCATGAATGGGCGTCACGCCCATAGACAAATCTCAGCTGTAGTAGTCCACAGATTAAATAGCAATAAATACCACCAAAGAACGGCCCCATTACGTTTCATTTCACCCTATTTGTGGAATCGAGTTCAAAAAGTAATTGTTGAACTCATTGGAAATAAATAGCTTTAAATTAATTAAGAACTGACTGAATTTATTAAAAATATTCGTTGTTTGATGTTTGACACTTTATGACGCCCATCATTTTCTTTTAATTTTGGCTTCGCAATCTTGTGCATTTAGCCAGTGTCAAGTTATAATGTATTTCAAGTGTATTTAATATTAAAAGTCCTAGTAACAAGTCACAGTCAAAGTCAAGTAAAAGAGTTAAGCTCTAGTCATAGTCAAGGCATGCCCTAGTAAAGCGGTAGAAACTTTACTAGAACTTCTATTGGAGTTTTAGAGCGAAGGCGAAAATCACGTTTTTCATCTTGGTATCATTTGCCTACACTTATGCACGTTAACTAAGTATTAACGATTAATAATCTACCATTATTACACATGAACACTCGAAGAATCATAGGTTTTGGAAAATTATGCAAAATCAACAACGCCATTTTTTCACATTCGCGGCAAAACTCAACGACGACGCCCATCCTTCATACAGAATACGCTTGCAGCTTTTAGAAGTCCAACCCGAACAAACATAGTAAGATACCTACATCGCAAGTTAAATAAAAGCTTGTAAATATATTTACATACCAATTATAAATGCATGCCGCTCAGTAAAAACATAAAGCGGAAAAATAACATCAACCCTTGAAAATTGTACTACACGACGACCACTGCCTGTAGTAGGTGCCTTCAGCAGCAAGCAGCGGATTCGATTTCCGAATACATTTTTTTTCTCAAGGGAAATTTGTATTTAATTTTCTTGTTCTGAGTGTGTGATGTGAATGTTTCCGGTACCCACGACATAAGTCTTTGAACTTCATGGGCCAAAAAGTCAGATGCATAGCTGGACAGAATACAATTATATCCACAGATCACAGAATATATAAACATAGGGGTTTTGGATTTACCAGTCTACTAAATTTACTTTCACCGTTTTATTTTCAAAAAATTGCAAATTTTTCTAATCAATGGAAATTGACCTTAACGATCCAACAAATCACGTTTAGAATCGCGTGAAGACACGTGACGTCAAACCTTGGACTATTTTTGTCCACTGCTGATGTATTCAACATGCAAATAAAACTGATAATTCATTTTTAAATTTTAAATAGCAGAATAAGTACCAAATTGACTATGGATTGAAGAATTACTACAAAGACGTAGAGAGTATTGTCACATGTTAGAACATGCGAATTAAAAGCGATGCTAAACAGGTCAGTGGTAATGAAGACCACCCTCGATCGAGGAGTTGCCGTTTTAAGTTTCAAAACGGACTTTTTTTCCCCTTAGGTTTGGCTTCGCAATCTTGTGCATTTAGCCAGTGTCAAGTGATAATATATTTCAAGTGTATTTCATATTATAGGTCCTAGTCACAAGTCACAGTCAATGTCAAGTAAAAGAGTCAAGGTCCAGTCGTAGTCAAGTCATGCCCTAGTAAAGTGGTAGAAACTTTACTAGAACTTCTATTGGAGTTTTGGAGCGAAGGTGAAAATCGCGTTTTTCAACTTTGTATGATTTGCCTACACTTATGCACGTTCACTAAGTATTAATGGTTATTAACCATTAATACTTAGTCTAAGTATTAATGGTTCATCATCATCATCATCAGCCTATGGAAGTCCACTGCTGGACATAGGCCTCTCCAATTGCACGCCACTGAGCACGATCCTCTGCTTCTCTCATCCAGCTCCTGCCAGCCACCTTGCGAAGATCGTCGCTCCACCGAGCCTGAGGGCGTCCTGTGCTACGTTTGCCAATTCGCGGTCTCCACTCGAGAACACGTTTACCCCAACGGTTATCGGTTCTCCGGCTAATATGGCCAGCCCATTGCCACTTCAGCTTACTAATTCGCTGTGCTATGTCGACTACTTTGGTTCTCTGTCGGATAACCTCGTTCCGGATTCGATCCTTCAGAGAAACTCCGAGCATAGCCCTTTCCATAGCTCGCTGAGCGACTTTAAATTTGTGGACCAGCCCAACCGTGAGTGTCCACGTTTCGGCACCGTATGTCATGACAGGCAGGACGCACTGATTGAAGACTTTCGTCTTTAGGCTCTGTGGAATAGACGACGAGAATACTCGACGTAATTTCCCAAATGCCGCCCAGCCTAGCTGAATTCTTCTATTGGCCTCTTTCTCGAAGCTGTTTCTACCTAACTGCAATGTATGCCCGAGATAAACGTATTCTGGAACAGCTTCGAGAGAACTGCCATGTACAGCAATCGGTTCCGGTTTGACATGTTGGTTAAACATAATCTTGGTTTTATGCGCTCAGAAGAGTCAACCAGGCCGTTCAGCATATCTTGCAAATCCTGCAACGTTTCAGCCAAGACGACGATGTCATCTGCAAATCTCAAGTGTGAAATGTGTTTGCCGTTTATGTTTATGCCACGTCCTTTCCAGTCCAGAACCTTGAACATATCCTCCACTGCATTCGTGAACAATTTGGGGGATATTACGTCCCCTTGTCTCACTCCTCAGCGCAGGGGGGTGTGACCAGACTGCTGGTTCTGGATTTGGACAGACATGGTCGCGGCGCTGTAGAGACATTTCAACACTTGGATATATCGCCAGTCCACTTGGCATCGTTGCAAGGATTCTAGAACAGACCAGATTTCGATAGAGTCAAAAGCTTTCTCATAGTCCACAAAAACTAAGCACAGGGGCCGATTATACTCTTGAGTCTTCTGTATAATCTGCCTCACTGTGTGTATGTGGTCTATGGTACTGTATCCTCTTCGAAATCCGGCCTGCTCCGGTGGCTGAAATTCGTCTAGTCTTCGCGCAAGGCGATTCGTGATGACCCTTGAAAACAGCTTATAGACGTGGCTTAAGAGCGATATGGGTCTATAGTTCTTCAAAAGGGTTTTATCACCCTTTTTGAAAAACAAGATAACCACGCTCTCACTCCACGCCTCTGGAGTTCTCCCTTCGAATAAGACGGTGTTGAAGATTTTCTGGAGCTCCTTCAATACAGGTGTACCTCCTGCTTTTAGGAGCTCAGTTGTAACTCCATCTTCTCCTGGGGCTTTTCCATTTTTAAGCTGTCCAAGAGCCATCACAATTTCGTCAACGCTGATTTCTGGCAAGTCTTCAGTAAAGTGGCGTGTCAAAGTGGCTCTCGAATCCACGTTTTCGGGATCAGCACGAGATGCATGCGAAGAGTATAATTGGCTGTAGAAGTCTTCAACTTCCGAAAGAATCCCAGGCTTAGAAGCAACAATTTGGTTATTAACCAAAATTAAAATGGTTATTAACCATTAATACTTAGTCCACCATTATTACACATTAACACTCGAAGAATCACAGGTTTTGGAAAATTTTACAAAATCAACGACGCCATTTTTCACTTTCGCGGCAAAACTTCAAAACACGAACTTGAAGCTTTTGGTTTAATCCCTAGCGATATAACCTGTGGTAGCATATGGCGTTTAATGGTATAATAGCATGGTTATATAGCTATGATATCATTGAAATTTTCTTTACCTATTTACAAATATTGATAAAAATGTGTTATATATTTGGCTGCACCCTATTATGCAGGGTACATGTCCTTAGTTTACTTCTATGTATATCGTTATCTTTTGTACGCGTGTGCATAATTAAATAAATAAAAGAGCAATACAATATTATAGTAACATTTTACCAATGAACAGAAACAATGCTGCCAAATGCAATGCAATAAAAAATTAAACAAAAAATGTTTAGTGGTAGCTATCTAATCCATTTCTCATCCATCCATCCACCACAGCATTATTTACCATTTTTAGCCACATCATCACTTTCCATCAGGTGAGATAATGGTCAAATTCACTTTCAAACTTGGCTAGCATAAAAAAGTCCTATTTGTCATTCATTGTCTTATGTGATGTCGATTGATTTTGACAATTATTAGAACATTTAATAAAATATAATACACATTTATTTGTATAAGTCACATTAATAACTAGTATGAAGGATAAATATAATGTAAATAAAAGACTTAAAACTACTCTAATCATTAATGTGCACTTACACAAAATGGTCCCAACTCAGCATAATATCAAAGAAGGTAGAGATTGTCTAAGCTGAAATGACGTGCCCCACCATAGAGCTCCATAGAGCGAGCGTGGTCGGATTTATCACCCGACTAGTCGACCGTCTTGTACACGTGCAGATCCATTGTTCACTGAACAATCGACGCTCCCATACAGATGAAGTGTCGTCATTAATATTTGCACTCACACATCTAAATAAACTAATTAAGCAGTGGGGCGCGTCATTTCAGCTTGGACGAGCTCTAGTCACCTATCTGCGACGCCGCGCCGCTTGTATTCAACATTTAATCGCCAGCTCCCGGTAAGATTAACTTTATGTTCTAACCGGAGTTTGGTGAACTTATAACACCTTCATTGATTAGGACCTCTGATGAAATAAAGTATCAAATTAAACATTGTTTATTCACATTATTTTTATTGGTGTAGACGCAGCTGTGTCACCGACTACCTGAAACTGTTTACCACAAATACGAGTATATATATATATATCCGTAACTCTTAACCATGTCATCATTATCACATCATCATCAGCCTATTTTTGTCCACTGCTGGCATAGCCTCTCCTAATGAACGCCACTGAGCCCGATCTTCGTCTCTTCTCATCCAGTTTCTGCCGGCCTCCTTTCGCATGTCGTCGTTCCACCTGGGCGACGGGCGTCCTGTGCTACGTTTGCCGAGTCGCGGTCTCCACTCAAGTATTCGTCTACTCCAGCGGTTATCCACCCATCTAGAGACGTGGCCAGCCCACTGCCATTTCAGCTTGCTAATTGTTTGAGCTATGTCGGCGACTTTACTTCTCTGTCGGATCACTTCGGTCCGGACTCGATCTTAACCATATCAAATATTTTAAAATAATCACACTTTATTTTAAAGTTTGACTCAAAGCTAAAAATGGCGTTCTAATGATTTATGTTTAGGTTTATCCAAATATGTTTTCTATCGGCAGGATTTTCCATTGTCAATATTAATGATCCATTCGGAATGTTGACGTCGCCCTACTGTTTTAGCATTCGGGTGAACGTTTAACATGAGCATTACTTCACCGACGGTTCTCACGAACATCTGATGTATTCTAGACACGCACTACTTGGATGCCTGGACGAGACAATGCCGAATCGATAAGTAACTGTACTCGACAAATATCGATTCCAGAAACTAGCTGCAAGAATGATCAAATGTAAACAATGTCAAGATAGTCTGTGATTTTTTATAACTAGGGTAGGTAACTTTTCAAACGGAGTTTTGCCGCGAAAGTGAAAAAATGGCGCTGTTGATTTGTATAATTTTTCAAAACCTGTGATTTTTCTAGTGTTAATGTGTTATAATGGTGAATTCTTTATTAACCATTAATACTTAGTAAATGTGCATAAATGTAGGCAAGTCATCTAAAGTTGAAATACGTGATTTTCGCCTTTGCTCCAAAAGTCCAATAGAAGTTCAAGTAAAGTTTTTACCACTTTACTAGGGCATGACTTGACAATGACTGGACCTTGACTCTTGTACTTGACTTTTACTGTGACTTGTGACTGCGACTTTGATTATGAAATAAACTTGAAATATATTATTACTAGACACTGGTTAAATGCACGAGATTGCGAAGCCAAAATTAAGACATTTCAAACGGGGTTTTTAAGCGCGAAAGTGAAAAAAAATAATTGTTAACTTTGTATTATTTTTCTAAACTGATTCTTCGAGTGTTCATGTGTTATATATAATGGTGGATTGTTAACCGTCAATATTAAATTAAGGTACATGTGTAAGATAAATATACTAATTTGAAATACGTGATTTTTGCTTTTGCTCCATGACTGTGTTTTGTCCCTTGAACTTTTTTTTATATAATTGAGAGATGAAACGAGCAAGTCTTCTATTAAAGACTTTTATTTAAATATTGCACTTGATATAATTATATCTTACTGTTTGATACAAGATGCCGAAGCCATTTTCAGAACAGACGGCGCTTTAGTAAGAGCACAATTATTATTATCATCACAGGTTTACCTAAGGAGCTTTTGTAAACTTCTCGTAAATATATCAAAATGTTGGCTAAGTAAGAGATAATTGATCGAGCGAAGTGAGATCTCTAAGTTGAGCACTTTGTTGGGTCGTTCAGCACTTTGTCCGTCCGTCCGTCCCTCCGTCCGACCCAAAGCCAGAAATGACATTTGAAATTATTGGTCGAGTGAAGTGAGATCTCTACGTCGACTTGGGTCGTTCAGCACTTTGTCCGTCCGTCCGTCCCTCCGTCCGACCCAAAGCCAGAAATGACATTTGAAATTATTGGTCGAGTGAAGTGAGATCTCTACGTCGACTTGGGTCGTTCAGCACTTTGTCCGTCCGTCCGTCCCTCCGTCCGACCCAAAGCCAGAAATTACATTTAAAATGATTGGTCGAGCGAAGCGAGATCTCTAAGTTGACTTGGGTCGTTCAGCACTTTGTCCGTTCGTCCGTCCGTCTGTGTCTGTCAGAGGCATCTAGCGTCTAAACCATATAAGCGAATGACTTCAAATTCTCATAGAATTTGTAAAACTATAGCTCAAAGCCAGAAATGACATTTAAAATTATATAAATGAAAATATTAAGGGGGCTCCCATACATGTAAATGGAGAGCAAAATATTTTTTATTTTTTTATCTACCCTTTTGGAGTAACGATAAAACGAGCTTGATAAGTAAAGTACGAAACCGGTTTAAAAAAAAACTATGTAGGAAAATAAATAAAAATAAAACAGTGACTTTGGTGGCCTACCAAATGGTAGGCCACCAAAGTCACTGTTTTTAGACCTATTTTGTCTCGGGGTCTATCTCAAAATCGGCTTTCCACTGAACGCTGAAACTTATATATGATAGCTGTTATATCCTGTACTTTAACAACAAATACAGAAATCAAACATTTATTACATAGAAAAAAGTTACAAGCAAGTAACCTCATAAGTTTTTCTCTATGAAGCAAAAAGTAGGCGCGAGATCTCAGTTCGGCGCGAACGACTAGTAAACTATATTTTCTTATATTTTATAACTGTTAATAATATTTATTTAAGCTCCGAATCAGACGAAAGAAGGAATTCATTGCCCTCGTCTTTGTTCCCCGAACGGTATAATCTGGGAGTCTTCAAGTCAAGAGTGAAAAGGTTCTAGGCAAGCATGTTACATCTTCGGCCGCATCATCACTTCCCATCAGGTGAGATTGAGGTCAAATGCTTGCCTATCAGGCATAAAAAAATGTATTAATTGCCGTAACTATATTAATTTAAGGGTATAAGGGTATGATTTAGACGCCCACCAAAAATTCTAAACTGTTACCAAAATGGATAAATGGTCACCAAATTACGTTTCCTAAAATCAAATTTCCTATGTCAGAACCGAATCGGATAACAGTAGGTTAAGGTATTTTTTTAAATAATTAATACAAAAATATTTATAATACGGAAAAATTAATTTATTTCATAATATTTTAGCAAACGTAATTTGGTGACCATTTATCTAACGTAATTTGGTGGCCATTTTGGTAACCGTTTAGATTTTTTTTGGTAGTAAAATAGGTACTTTTTGGGTGGTGTTTAAACACAAGCCTTAATTTAATCTTGTCAATCAGTTAACGACCAGGCGGACCGCGCTAAGAATGCTACGTTATGCTAAGTAGCTAAATATAATTATGCTTCATATAGCCCAACCTCCTGCATGTAGTGTACTTACATTCGTGAAAACTTATCAGTCTCTTAATCACGACCACGTTTTCATTAGAGCCTTGGAAACCTGTACCCATTCTACAAACAAGATAACTGTTACTACAGTAACTCAAGTTGGTAAATTAATTTGTTTCTCCTGTAGTACTAGGATAACAAGTAAACATAATCGTTTGCTTTGAGGTGACAAAGTTACTGACATGAAACTCCTGATGTTATCAATGCTGGTTCCGACTGCAGGCTACATTCAATTATCTGATATGAAAAAATATGTTTGTTTTATTGAATTATGTTTGTTTGTTCTCGGATGGCTGTTTTGCGAATCTGTCAATAGAACCATTAACTTTCATGAGTGCCTCTTTGGGGCCCAAGAGTATTTACTATTATGAATATATGAATTTTATTTCTTTTTTTTTATTTTGGATCGTATTTCATGCGCTGCCATACCGGTCATTTGAGTGTGTTGTAACATTAGTAAAAAAAAATGGAATAGTTGCAAATTTTATTTTTATAAATTTAAACAGGATTATGTCTTTCGGACAAAGGCTCTTGGTAAAGTACTAGGCAACCATAAACCTAAAAAAATACAAGTCATTCAAAATCTAAATCTAAATCGTTTACTTATTCACATAGGCCCAAAAGAGGCAGTCATGAAAGTTAAAGATTCTACTGCCAGATTCGCAAAATTACAGCCATCTCGAGAAGAAACTGGTAAGAAACTCGGCGGCGCATATTTTTTTAATCATTTCTTAACACATTTTTACCTTCTTGTCCTTCTTCTACCGAGTAGGGTCAATCAATTATTCCGCAAACAGAAATTTCAAAGAAACAAATTAAAATTAGTAGTTTAGCTTGATTTTAATCAGTTTATATATTATAATGAGACTAGAAACGCGCCATGCTAAACTTAGAAACTGCAAGGCACTGCATTTAACTGTTTTTGATACAGATCTGGAAAATTAATGTTATAAAGTTATGAATCTCTGACTTAACTGGGATAATGATGCTGAATATTATGCTAACAGTAAATCAAACAGGTTTATTATTCCAGAAGTGGAGGATAGTAAGCATACTTAGATTCGGATCTATACCTTGCGTAGCTGATTCCATATTATCAAGATAAAATTCTCATGCTGCTTATTATAAAATATAAACGGGCCAAATGTTATGTTTGTATTTAAGCGATAATATTAATGTATTAAGAACATTATTTAAACTCGAACAAAGTTCAAAAATACCATCTTCAGCGTTTTATCTTCGGAACAATTTTTATTAATTTTATATAAATAACTAGCTGACCCGGCAAACGTTGTTTTGTCATATACATTATTTCTAAGAAACATTTTTTTTAGTTCATTAAAAAAGAACTAACACTAAGTGTGTGAAGATGTAGTTATAATTGAAAGATTTATATTTATATTATATTAGGTAAAAATATATATATATATATTTGATCGTAGAAGGGTGAAAATTCGGGGTTGTATGTATTTTTCGAAAAATTTAAACAAACAATTTTGTTAAAAAAATAAAAAAATAATGTTTTTGGGTTGGACTACCCAGGGGTATGAAAAATAGATGTTGACCGATTCTCAGACCTACCCGATATACACAAAAAATTTCATAAAAATCGGTCGAGCCGTTTCGGAGGAGGTTGGTAACAAACACCGCGACACGAGAATTTTATTAGTAGATAATCATCAAAATCAGTTCACCTATAAAAAGTTCTGAGGTACACATATAAAAATACAGTTGAATCAAGAACTTCTTCCTTTTTTTGAAGTCGTTTAAAAACTTTGGAAATTCAGAAACTAAATTGGTTGATAGGGAAAATATTATGGTATGTCTACTTTAGAATATTCCGATCACTTCGATTTGCCTGACTGTCGAAGACCGAATTATTGATCTTACGTATCACTCCCGTATTCTAGCATTAGGGTAGCATGCTTCTCTAGGCATCAGAGTAACCTAATTCCCTAGAAGTTGCGTCCCAGGTAAGGTATAGGTGAACGCCCGTTGGGCTCAGAACAGGGTAGGAGAGAATTAAATACCTCCCGCGTGCCAAAAGGCCGATGAGATGAAACGTCGTGAACAAATGTTTGTAGGACTTTTTCGAGTCCAACTGGGTGTTGCAAAGTCACCTGAGTCTTTAAGGTAGGTAAAATCTAGACAAGTATAATACATCACCGGCTGCATACGATGGTGGTAAAAAGCTCGCATAAAAATCTAGCTAGGTACGGGGTTTCGCGTGCCAAAGTCCAAAACATACGACCATAGAAATTACCCTCTCTTGAACAGATGCCCGCGACATGTGGTCATCGCTCTATTTTCCGTAAGCCATTGATCATTTGGTACCGTTGGTAGACTTTTATATTGCTTCAAACATTTCTCGACAGTACACCAATCATAGAATTATGGTAAGTTTATACATTGCAGCACAGCACTGTATCCTAACTGAATTTTTTACTAACTTCCTGATTTTGACATACCTACTGACAGCTATAATTGACAAAATTGTCAAATGATGTCGGGGTAAATACAAAGACTTATAAACATCGACTACTTTTAAATATATGTAATAAAATAATATATCTAAAGAATACATTCGATATTTTTAAGATTGGTACATACAGTAGCAAACTTTGGTCACTTGTCATCAGGCTATTTATAAGCATCAGATAGTGATTAAATGGTTGGCTATCAAACATACATTATTAAAAAGAAGAGATGTAAAACATAATATCGCAACAAGGTTTCTTGTCAGGTTTTACCCGAGATGACTGTAATTTTGCGAATCGGTCAGTTACGAGTTATTAATTTTTAGAGGCACTTATTTCCTCCTTTAGATGGGCCTCTATGGTTCCCATTTAAATAAATAATTTTGATTTTGATAGTGGATAGATGCTTATTACTTGATAATTTTGGTGTTGCAACGTCTGTCTTAAACTGTCTATATTTTATATTATTATTAATTAAAATGTATTTACCTAAGAAAATAATACTATAGATGTAATTATACAGCTATAAAGATTAAGAAAAATAATGCTTAACCTATTTTTCTTAACCATTTCCTAAAACTGAATTAAATAATAAGTATATACAAATATTACCACGGCAAAAGACCTTATTTACCTTCTAGCCACCACGCTTTTTGGCAATATAGACACCACAATAAACTACCAGTACCACCCTCATCACTATCTTATGTAGGTAACTAAAGTAAAGGCATAATATATGAGACATTAGAAATTAGTCTCTTGGGTTAGGGCCAGTTTAACACTGGAGGCTTTTTTCAAAAGTTCTCAGTGATAATGAAAATGTTCAAGCATGTCTGAAGCATAATTTCAAACATAAAGCTTGCTTGTATATTTACCGTTATCAAAATCAAAAGGCGACCTTGGCAATGCAAACAAAACGGCATTATCTGTTACGTTATAATATCGCTAGGCCAAGGTCGGTGACATAACGCCACACGAGCTGCGCAGGCGCCGCGCCGTTATACAACTATACCGCTAGCCGATCGTGAACTTTCTTCTGTTTTTCAACGGCTGTCTGGTTATACATTACTGTGTGGATAGGTCGTGTAACATAATCGTTTTCACACATACTGTGACAAGTTTGAAGAATTGAAAAAAATATCAAAACGATCCAATCGTCTACAACTAGAAATAGAAATTACATTTGATGAAAAATGTTCTCCTGGGAATCGAACCCGGTTTCCAGGACCAAGTAATTAACATAAATGCTTAAATTAACGCTTTCACACTCACAGTCCCACATTAAGTTCGATGACTTGTGTCGTGAGTGCCGGAAACATTCAGATTACACACACAACCACAACTAGAACAAGAAACACGAATTTTCTTTAGGGGGCATCCGTTAATTTCGTGAGGCGTTAATGGGGGGGAGGGGGTCGAGCCGAACCTCACCCAATCTCACGTAGGGAAGAGGGGGTGTCTCAGCAAATGTCACGTGTATTTTTGTCAATGTATTTTTTTAAATATAAAGTTATATTTTTAACAGTGAAAAATTGCGGTAAAACTGGTTTACATTAAGTAAAAAAACTACTGAAACATGGCTAATTCATATACTTAGTTGAGGTTAGTTTTAAATAAAAATAATTGAACAAAATGTGTGTTAAATAAATTCAACGAAATCAAGCACAGATTAACTTATTTACATTAAATATACGCATTTTGAAAAGTCTCACGTGAGTATAGCGGAAGGGCGGAGGTCGCGCAGAATCTCACGACATTTCACCAAGGGGAGAGAGGGGGTCGAAAAATCGCCAAAATCACCTCACGTAATTAACGGATGCCCCCTTAACTTCAGTTAAGATAACAACGATATTCAATGATAACTGCATAACTATTTATTTTAATAAATAAATAAACTATGAGCGATAAGACCACCCTTTGTTCTCATATTTAAATATCTAACGTTCCTTTGTAAATGTTCTCTATTTGTGTGCATATTATTATACATCTTTTATTTATTTATCCATTAATTTCATACCAAAAGAAGTATTTGATTAGGCGAGCAGGTTCAAGAAATTTCAAACGCGGTCATTTTCTATCCAATCATGGATATTGAACGAAAAATTGACCAATCAAAAAAAATTTAAAAAAAACCATCAAAAAAAATGTGTGAAATGTCTAGTTAATAACGTGCGTTTTACTAATATGTATTTCCCATGGCTTTTTATTACTCATTAAAATTTCTAGTTAAAAAACATTTGAAAAATTAAATTATGTTATAGATGTAATTTTATAGCTATAAGGGACATGATAAACAAAGCGCCCTGTACTGTCGTCATAAGGAAAAAAGACGTAACTGATATTTTTGACAAAATTGAGTTACATACATCAGAAATGTCTTTACTATTTAGTATATGTTATGACTTGTAGCAGAAGCGTCTAAATTAAAAGTAAGATTTAGTAGGTGGTGTTTGAATATTTTAAATTAAGAAAATAATAGTTTATGAGTCTATTTTTCCTAATGTTTGCATAGGAGTCTATGATGGGAAACTACTATTTTTACAGTTATTGTTAGCTCTGTGGCCAGATTCGCAACTTATAATGATTATTTATTAAAAATTTTGAATTTAACTTTGATATTTTATACTAGCCGTGCCCCGCAGCTTTGCCCGCTATTATCAAGTAAAAAAGTAGCCTATGTGTTAATCCTAGGTATAATCTAATATATTCCAAATTTCATCCAAATCCATTCAGCCGTTAAAGCGTGAAGAGGGAACAAACATACTTACACACACACGCACAAACTTTCCGATTTATAATATTAGTAGGACTAATTCCGATACTGCAAATAACTTATTTTTTACAAAAATACAGTTACTGCTTTTTTATTATGACGGCAGTATACAAAACGGCAGCGAGGGAGGAGGAGTCGAGGACGCGCGTCCACCGTTCGGCCGCGCGTCTCGGGCGCTTATCAAGGTCCCTTACGCGCCATACATTTACCTTCACAACGCCCGGAGCGCGCTCCTCGGTCGCTTGGTATATCATGTCCCCATAGATTTAAAAAATAAAACTAAATTTATATGTAAATGTCATACATATTCCCCTATTATACATGCATAAAAATACGACACAAATAACTCTTCCTTTTATGAAGTCGGTTACTGAACACTTTGAACTTGAACTGTTCTCCTTGTTACTAAGAATAGTATTTTGGGGTTGTACGTTAATCAGTAACGATAAAACATCACACTAAAATATCATTTCTATCTTTAAAAACTCCTGCAAAACGAAATAAAAAACAAACTGCAAACGACGAATTTATCATGAAGGTACAAATGGAGTTAGTAAGTGGGGAGATTACTGTAGAGTAGACCGTGCATTGGATAAATTACGTTATTGATTATTATGTATTGGTAATAAATGAATCGTATGTTTTTTATTTAAAATTATTGCAATAAGAATCGATGGCGGTACAGCACTATTTGTCGGTAGTGTAATGGGTATTAAAAATACCTTTTACACCACCAGTGGTGCGGTGCTGCGAGCCGGTGGTGTCAAGGGCCCGAAACGTAAATTTCGATCGTCATTCTTCGTTCTTCAAATCCAGGTCAGCAATGCAACAAGCCTAGCAATTGCAATCAATGTTGCCAATCCCATGCAAACTGTTTATTCATGGTAGCCCCAGACAGAATTACGGTATCCAGTTAATTACCGTATAAGTTCTCTTTTGCATTCTGCCGGCTCATCAATTGACTGTCAATATGGTCATTTATTGGCACGCTATCCATCGCTTGGATCAATTAGTATGTTTGCCAAGACCAGGCGAATAAGCACACAATTCTAAACATACAATATTCGTTTTGTTTTTTACCGACTTCCCAAAAAAGGAGGAGGTACTCAAGTCGAATGTAATTTTTTTATTCTGTGTGTTACCTCGTAACTTCTCTCCACGTGAGCCGATTTCGAAAAAAATTTTTTTTTGAACGATATTGCTTTCTAATGGTCCCATTTAAATTTGATCAAGATCTGATCAGTAGTTCTTGAAATATCGTCAATAATGTCTATTTTGTGACGAACAATGCGTACCTCACAACTTTTTTCGTTGTGAGCCGATTTTGATGATTCTTTTTTATTTGAAACCTTGTGGATCAAGGTTCCGATAATAAAGCGGTGAAGTCGGTTTTTTGAGCTTTGCTTGCGTTTAATTATTGTATTGGTAGAACTCTTTTGCCTGAGGCAGTACCACACCATTACCAGACATTCAATCGTCAAGCAGTAGCATGCAAACAATACTGTATTTCGGATTGAAGGGCAATGTTTCCAATGACATAACAGGGCTTGAAGAGATTTAACGGGTACTTCCCAACGGATCATAGTATCAGATTTTCACATTAACCGATCATAACTGTTATTCCCATCTGATCTCAAGATCAGTTGCAACTAAATTAAATTATATATTTTTTTCTCAACTGATCATAAGATCAGTTGGTACCAAAATGAATTGTCTATTATTGTTCTCAACTGATCTTAAGATCCGTTGGTACCAAAATTATACCTGCTATCTTAGAGTGACAAGCGCAGTGCCTTGCCGCGCAAGATTTAACCTGTAAAAAAATGAAAGAATATGCAGTGGTTAATGTTCACAAACAATTTGTTCAAGTAATTAGTTAAAAACTCTGTGTGGGACTATACTGTAATGGGTAAGCGTGACGCTCACCACAAGGCGAGCAATTTGCTAACTATCACTCCCGATTGTGATGACGTGATCGATCTATGAGTGTTGAAAAACATGACAATGAGGGTTAACAAATAAATAAACGCATTCACACTCACAGCCCCACACAAAGCTCAATGAATTGTGTTAAGGTTGCTGAAAACATTCACATCGTACACACAATCACATCCGCAACCAGAAACACAAACTTTTGGAGACTTGTGTTCCCTTCAGGAATCGAACCCGATAAGATGCTTGGAAGGAGAACACGCACCTCCAGTTCGTTTGATGCATTTCGCTTCTACGTTTATCATTCGTACTGCGAAGGAACTCATTGCCTTCATCTTTGTTTCCCGAACGGTATAATCTTTTACGGGAGTCTTTAAGTCTTTAAGGCAAGAATGAATACGTATCTTTAAGGCAAGCATGATACATCTTCGGATGCATCATCGCTTTGCATTCGGTGAGATTGTGAACAAATGCTATTGAGCAACAGATTTCAAAACAACCACAATACTTCGAATTATATATTAACTTTCGATTGAGAGCCCTTTCATCCTGAGCTCTCAAATAATTATGTCATACTCTACCTGTGTCAATATTCTGCTTGTTTATTTTGGCCAATGCTTGAAAGGTTTACTTTTAAATTACTCACTGATGAAATGGAATTGTGCGTTACTTATTTTACACATTTTTGGTAATCAGGATGTATATATTTGTACTTTGGTAGTTCTATAGTGTTGATTTTCTGTTGAGTCTTTTATTGCAATGCTACAGAAATTTTTAGCATGATATTACATGATATTCCTCTTTCCCTGTCAATAGTGCATTATAAAATAGAATTTGACGAAAAACTTAGAAAAATATCTTTGGAAGGAAGCACAATAACAATAGATAATCACACTATTACTATAAAAGCGAGGATAATACTTATAGTATAATACTTCGGCCGCATCATCGCTTTCCATCAGGTGAGATTGTGGTCAAATGCTTGCCTATCGTAAATAAAAAAATAAAAAAAAATCGAAAGCTTATAACATAGAAATAAACGCTTCCACACTCACAGCCCAGTCTCTAAGTTCTATGACTTGTGTCGTAGGTGCCGGAAACATATACATCACATACACACAATCACAACTTGAACCAGAAACACACATTCCATGGGGAGAAAACTTGTGTTCCCGCCGGGAATCGAACCCGATACCCCCCTGCTTAGAAGGCGAACGCTCACACAACTAAACCAACGGGCAGTGTGTCTGTATGTTTGTTACTTCTTCACGCTCAAACGGACAGACCAATTTCGATGAAATTTGGTAAGCAGGTGAGTGAAACCCACAATAAACATAGTCATAGGTTTTTCATCCCGGATTCCCGCGGGTCTTAAGCTGGTAAAAACGCGGGCGCAGCTAGTACCTAACATAAGAAACGTCATTGTTTCGATAATGTATACGTCTTCTAGTAAATAATTTCGGGTTTCTCAGAGAGCTGGATAACATAGAATATTTATTCACACCATGCAGTATCAGTATGTAGATATTTTGAATAGCACTTTAATAATGTAATGATGGAACATTACTCGTGGTATGTAAAATACTGCAGATTAAAATACGTATTTGACATTTACAGACTCACTTATTACGTAAAGTTTTATACTCCGAGGTCACGTCTACTCTGGATATTTTTTTTTGCCAATAATAGAAGAATGCTATCTATGGGCCAATTGCCTATATTTCCTAAAACTAAACTAAAACTATGTACAGCAAAGAACTAAGTTACCTACAACACATCGAGCTTATAGGTAACTCAAGTGCTCAAGCCCACTACTGGGTAGCGTTAGAGAATAATTGGACCGACATCTACGGTCATCTTCAAGAGCTAAATGGGATAATATTAACCAGTATGATCATGGGATGTTTTTATGTCTGCAAGTGTCAATTATCTAAAGGCTAATCGATATAATATCCAATAGGTCACTCGTAACCACTCGCAGGTGGTCGATGCTATTTGTAATACGCACGTGCCGGAAGCTCCTTGTCTTGAGAATACTGCAAATTGCAATTATCGTTACTAACAAACAACCCAGTTAGCGCGGTGGGCTAGACTTTACAACTCGGGTTATGGTTTCGATGCCCGGCAGGAGAAAAAATTTCCTATCCAAGGAACCCCATCTGTTGATTTTATTTATATAGCATTAGCCATGCTAGGCAGAACTATAGTGATAAATTTAGAAAGGAAAAATTATCGCTTGAGGCAGGATTTGAACCCGCGGCCATAGGGTGTCATGCCCTATTGCTCTAACCGCTGAGCTACTCAAGACCTACCTGAAGCGACGCAATTAACCTTTCCTTATTATTAACGTCTTACGGGGACGTGTGACGTCATCTACCGAAATAATTTATACAAACTAAAACTTCAGGTAGGTCTTGAGTAGCTCAGCGGTTAGTGCAATAGGGCATGACACCCTATGGCCGCGGGTTCAAATCCTGCCTCAAGCGATAATTTTTACCCTTTCTAAATTTATCACTAGAACCCCTTCTGGTTCTGGATGTGATTGCTAGTGTGATATGTAAATGTTTTCGGCACCCAAGATACAAGTCTTTGGACTTAGTGTTGGGCTGTGTATGTCAATACATTTATTTTTATTTAACGTTATTATTACTATGTCGGTTTTATTACCTCGGAAGATACAAGGTATTCCTTGTTTATCAGGAAGAAGATAGTGGCTGTCTGGGAGACAGCGCTAATTAAAGGTGGTAGGTCTCGGAGGAAATATTAACTGCAGCTCTAAAAACAAGTTTTGCATGGGAGTTCTAAATCGTAAATGACCGAAATGGCGGGGAATTATTATTTTACAGTTATAATATTATATAACTGTAAATAATTATAAATAATTATTTCCCGTCATATTATAATTTTTAATGTAACTTTTATTAAGTCAATTGTATATAAGTATTTTATTTTTACTACAACGTTATTTTTTTAAATTAAATATAGGAAAACTTTTGACCACTATCTCATCTGATGGTAAGCGACAATGTGGTCGACGATGGAGCAAGCTTCGCTAGAAGATACCTATCACCAGTTTCTTTTAATAAGTAATCCAGTGCAGTGATGTGAAAACATTACATATTATAAAATGTACCCATGAGATACCACGAATCCCATGATTAAGTACCGATAATGGTTTCCTGCCCTTGCTATAATTTTTTTAAATCTTTTCGAAAGTCACGCTGAAGTTTTGATAATTAATTATGCTAAGGGGATGAAATTGTTTACTGACGTTTGTAAAGCAATTCGTCATCACTAGCCGTGCCGGTGAGAAATTCCATCGAACGTTCTGTAACTAATGGACTTTTAGAGATAATGAGAAGGTCATATAAAGTGATAAAAGCTGATATAATCATTATAACGGAACGGAACATATAGTGCAAATATACCAAGAAAATATTGCTATGCAAGAGTTAACCAACTATAACACTTCCTGTCACAACAACATTCAAATATCAACCTATCTGTTAAAGTTGTTACATACATTATTCATTAAATTAATGTCTGCGTCACGAATGTGTCATGCAACAGTTACAAGCAATGATATATCAAATCACTGCAGTTGAACGCAGACCTTGACCGTGACTGTTGCAGCGGTCTGCTCCACTCCACTGCCTGCACCACCCCTCCATCTTTCAAAGAGTAGGAAGCGACAGAACTGCCACATCACCGTTACCAGCCCCTGAATGAGTACTTTTCGGTAACTTACCGAATCGATACGATTGGATAATTTTCTCTTTAAAAATACAAATAATCGTACGATATTTAACCGAATCGTACGGTAACTGAGTTATTGTATGGTTCTGAATCAGGGGGCAGAAAAAAAGTCATTCAATAATGCCAAAGACGTTATGCTTTTTTTTGAGCAGTTCAGAAAATAATAATAATTATTGATTTTTTTTTTCGATTATATATTTTTCCAAAGGCGACTTTATTATACCCGTAGCGAATGGAGTAAAAGATAAAAAAACCCTTTGTGATAGAAGTAAATTATAAATGCAACGCCTTCGCGACAGAATGTTAAATGTGACAAGTGATGAAATATTAACTATACGACCCAATTGGCGCAGTATGTAGGTTTCTGCCAACCGCGCCATGGGTTCGATTCCCGGCAGGAGCACAATTTCTTCTCAAAGGATCCAAGGATTTCATTTAATATCATTAGGCCCATAATACTTCTGGTTCTGGGTTGCAGTTTGAAAGATGCTAACTTCGTTTATTACTAGATCGAGTGAAATGAGGTTTCTAAGTTGACTTGTATGGTTCAGCACTTTGTCTGTCTCTCTGTCTGTTTGTCTGTCAAATAAGCATTCAGCCTCTAAATCATGCAAGCACTTCAAATTCTAAGAGAACGTCTAAAGTTTAAGTTAAGCTTCGACGATCCAGTTGGCGCAGTGGACAGGTGTCCGTCCTCTGCGCCGTGGTTCCTGGGTTCGATTCCCGGCAGGAGCACAAATTCCTTCCCAAGGGATATTTGTGCTTTTGGTTCTGGGTGTAATGTGTGTGTGATGTGAATGTTTCCGTCATCCACGGTACAAGTCTTTGAACTTAGTGTGGGGCTGTGAGTGTGAATGCGTTTGTTTGCGTTTGTTTAAGGCCCAAAGCCAAAAATGGCAGTGCAATTGTTTTATAAATTAAAATCATCGAGATACTTACGTTTATTGATTAAAATATTAAAGGGGCACACATATACGTAGAGAGCAAAACAATTATTAAGTATTTTTTCTACTCGTGTGGGGTAAAGAAAAGAACTTTGCAAAAAAATACGAAAACGTTTAAAAAAAAATTTGATTATATATATAATATTATTGATATATATATTTAAAAAAAAACTTATTTTTTTATGACAATTTGATAGTACACTAAAGTCACTGTTTTAGACCTATTTTGCTCTGGGGTCTCTCTCAAAAACGGCTACAACGTATATTTACTATTTCTAAAATATGCTGTATTTAAACAAAAAATATTAAATTCTATGGAAAGTTTAGTTTAGTTTATCTCGGGACTTAAATTATGGAAAGTTACTAGCTATATTTTTTTTTCTAATAGGCAAATTGAAGGCGTGAGATTTCAGTTCAGGGCGGACTAATAGTTAAAATGTTTTCAATATTATTATCTGCACTACATATTCTTTGACGAGCACGCAGCGCTGCGCTGCGCTTGGCCGCGTTTCTTGCAGAATTACTTCGCTTGTGTAACTACACGCAACTACATTATTATTATCATTTCTTTATTCTGCGGCAGCGTAAATAACTGTTGATTACATCGTTGAAGTAAACAAGTATTTATATAACTATAGTATTATATAATATTGTACCGTTAAAGATTGTCTATTTGTAGTCTGGACTAACGTCGCATTAACATTACTATTTTAATAATACACTTATTATCAGCCTCTTCTTTTGCATGCGTAAATAGTGTCTCCTTTATATAAGCTTTTATTCAACTTGCTTTTTGTATGTTTGTTTGATTAGGTGAAGTCTTGCAAGCTCGATTATAACCTCTTCTTTTTTTTCTTACGGAGTTCAATTTGTACATGTTTACCGTTCCGATGACAATATTTTTTTATGGTAGGTAAGCATGACTTGAATCGACATCTAGGATTAGCTATAGATAAAGGAACACCTCAATGGTCAACAGAAGAGACACAAAATGTTGTGAACGCATTTAATTATGATAGTTAGCAATAATATTTTATTGCTATCAATGAGTTTTTTAGGATTGTAAGCTAATATTAGATTCTAAGCTACAAAAAAATACCTAAAGCTTGGACTAAAAAACGCTGCTTTTTTACGAAGAAAACAGTAAACAATGTAAGTGTCTAAAATATTTGTTTCAATGATAAACTGACTGCGAAGAACGTTATTGTTATTCCATAGTTTGCCGGAAAAGGCTGCAAAGCTCAGCATAATGCTGCAAAGCTCACCATAATGCTGACGACAGAGCCTCAGCGCTGGTTTTCAGCTCCGACCTGTGTAGGGTGACGTACGGAAAGTATATTTATTTATTTATTTATGGTTCACCAACATTACTACAATAATACATGCTTAAAATAACATAATAACAATCTTATTACTAAATGTATAATCAGTTAAATGATGAGAGTTTTATATATTATAAAAGATATTAAGTATGAAGATTAAAATTTAAAAATTATATATAAGTAGATACCGAGGACTGAAAAGGCTGATAGTCGCAAAAGACGTTATGAGTCAACATGTCGATAAACCTGCATTAATAATGCACAAGCAAACAACAAATTGCATAAAAAGCTCTCATATACCCCCGCCTTATTACATTTTCTTGCCGATACGAACGTGTTCCTTGATGGGATATCGCTGGACGATTCTGAAATGGATTGCAATGCAATGGTATAACAGTAAGTTGTAAGTTACTCTATATATGATAAAATTATAGGATATCAATTACCTCTGACTTACTTCACCATTTCAAAGTAAAAATATATAAATTCAACAGATATATTGAGTTACCAATAGTATGTTACTCATACTCATACGTTTATTTGGAAACTAAGTGTTATATAGGTCTTATTCTAAGTAATAAAAACTTAAAATTAGCCGCCTTTTACAAGCATAGCATTTTATTATATTATTTATCATAATATACAAAGACAAAAAAAATCCGTAGCGGGAGAATAATTCGTTCCGACAAGCTTGGTACCTTGTCTGTATTGATGTATATATATATATAGTTTTAGTTTAGTTTCAGAAAATATAGGCAATTGGCCCATAGATACATTACATAAGCTGGCGTGTGATAAATTACGATACCATATATAAATAATTAATTGCAAGCAAAGCTTAAACAAAACCGACTTCACCGCTTTATCAGATTAGATGTACTAAACACGCATTATTGAAGATATTTCAAGAACTACCGATCAGATTTTGATCAAATTTAAATGGGACCAATTAGAAAGCATCATCATTCAAACAAAAAAAAATTTCAAAATTGGTTCATGTGATACGAAGTTATGAGGTAAGACACGTAAAAAAAAATACGGTCGACTTGAGTACCTCGTCCTTTTTTGTGAAGTCGGTAAAAAAGTAAAAACAATATTCGTTTTTAAGAAGCTAAGCATTGAGCATTATCTTCTCATTCTGAATCTCCCAGTTCTGGATACCACTGCTATAATACACTGGTTACCCAACTATGTCGCGTTACCAGTACTTATAAGCACAGGCTCCGGGACAGCAGGATGCAGACCGGTTGGAGACCAGCTCCCTACTCCCGCAAAAACGTGCAGCTTCGCTCGTACTGAAAACTGCCTATACTGGTACGGCAGATGTGCTAAGGGGACCAAAACAGTTTTCAATGGATGATGTAACTATATGACAGTCTGTAAGAGTAATAATATAAACGCAAGCAAATCTTAAAAAACCGACACAGCTTCATTAAATTAATATTAAATACGCATTATTGAGGATGACTTAAAAAACTACTAGTTGGATCTTGATCAAATATAAATGGGATCACATGGGAAGAACCAGACTTCAAATAAAAACAAAATTAAAAAATCATTTCACTTAGAAAGAAGTTTTGACTAACACTCATAAAAAATACAGTCGATTTGAGAACATCCTCCTTATTTTGAAGTCGGTTAAAATACTGTAGATGTTTGGTACAGTTAGAAATTATAAGTGATAACAAGCGTATATTATTTTAATACTATTGTATAGGGTTACATTTAACATAAATATAACTCATTCACAGATATAGTAATCAAAATTTTAGTTTGTCAAAATCGTAGCCCTACTATTCAATATTATATCAAAATTATTGTATATATTTTTGTTTTTAATATTAAGTCAAAGTGACTTAATATACTTAATGACTTAATGTCAAATAAATGTATTTTCTTTATGTATAAAACAAAAGAATTATGTTTTCAATTAGTCATAAAGCCTTCAAGTGATGATCAATGACTGATTAGATACATATTTTCTAGGCAAGCATCTTCGGTCGCATCATCACTTTCCATCAGGTGAGTGAGATAGTGGTCAAATGCTTGTCTATCTAGCAATAACAATAAAAAAATTAGTGGTACATCGTGGATTCATATTAAATCAAGATATCTACTGCAGATAGATGTCATCCAAATTCATACAATTAATATCCAGACGTTACTAAGATTCATCATTCACATACACATAGAATTAATTTTGTTTAAGTATGTATATACCTTACTATATATTTTATTTTCTCATAAACTTGTATATACAACTCCGTTTCACTGAATTATTAATGATCGCTTTTAGCGATAAGACCGCCGATTGTATATTTTAATTTAAGTTTTAAAAAGAAATATAAGTGGTTTATGGAAGGTGTGACAATAAAGCGTTATCTATCTATGGATAGATAACGCTTTATTGTCACACCTTCCAATACATATATCTATCTGTACAAACTACACATATTCACATACACAATTGCACCTGTGGTTACACACTCACATTCAAACTTAATATAACGTATACTTTTATTGTTTTTTACTATTATCCATAATTTTATATAATGCTTGCTTAAATCTACTGTCAGAATAATGTATTAATAAGCAAACTTTGCCCTTAAACAAACCAGATCTCACCGCTCTAGTCGCTCTAGAGGCCCCTCGTAAGAGGTGACTCGTAAGTTTTAACTAACAAGTCACCTATTTTAACACCTCTACAGAAACCAGTCACTTGCATGACCAAATTACGCATCTCCCAAGTAGATATACAAGCCACACAAAGATGTACAAATACAGAAATGTAACGCTCTAATGAGAAGGCAAAACGACAAATGTCTACGACCCCTGCGTCACGACATAAACGTGCTAAATTCGTCGGACCAAGACAAACTTGACGTGACAAGCCACTATTAAGTTATTTGAACTGTGGAAGTAAAGATATAGGTATAAACTTAAGTGACAAATATGTAGTGTCATCAGAAAAACTGGGGCATGAGGAATAGTAATGAAAGAGGCTTTGTGTACACTGTAATGTTCTTAGCCTAAGACGAGTACGTCGTACGTTTTGAAGTATAATTGTTTCGTAGGTGTGTTTTTTAGGTATAATTCTAAGAATTATTCAAACAGTATAAAATCAAAGTAGAGAGAATGAGAGAGGTACTTACATTTGGAACTGAGCTGATAAGGACAGAAGTTCTTAATTAGAAATATATAAATATACGTGCATAGTTTGTTTGAAAAATAATCAGTATTGGGGAAAATAGAAAATGTATTTTCTGAACTTTTTTAAAGCGATAATGCAGCCGAAGATGTAGCATGCTTGCCTAGAAGATACTTATTCACTTGATTTAAAGATCCCTCCACCGATTATACCGAATTAAACTTATTTTTAGTAGCTGATTTATATATATATATATAATAAAATGGTTTTTAACACATCAAGCTCATATATAGATCAAGAGTTCTGAAGTCTGCCACCAGGTAACAAGCACAACAAATCATGAACATATTTAAAAGTTGAACCAAATATGTACTAAGCATTTAAAAAATCTATATACTTTTATGAGGTGTACTTCGTGAGCTTTGGAACATAAGCTTTCGTATTTAAATAACGATTTGTAAACATCTTTTCGAACCACAAACACCGCCAATTCCCTCACGAATCCCACCTTAATTCTTAGTACCTACCATCATCATGGAAATACCCACCAAGCTCTACGATTCGAATTCTTGAATGAATAATTTTATACAGTGCGACTTGAGGTCAATAACTCCGAGCAAGTAGGCCACTGTCGGCCCTCCGGTCTCTTACGTCTACATAATCACCTCTGGGAATGAAAATCGCGGATCATAATTAAATTAAATCCAAAAATAAGACGCGGAGATAGTATCTCAGAATAACTGTAAACTGTATCATGTTTTGTGAGAAAAGTCTCATGTTACGTCAGAATTTCGTTTTATGGAGTACTTGAGACCTTTGTTGTATACCTAGGATGTCTCATGATTGTTACACCTATGATTTTACCTACGGCTTATTCGAATCTTCCAAAAATATATATTTTAAAGAAATTGAGTGAGAATTAGATTTATTCTAATCGATAATGCTGTAAGTTTTATATTTTAATTCCTTTTTACCTATTCCAAATATTTTTTGTAGTATATCACAAAATAAATAAAAAAAAATCATATTGAGAAAAATATTTTAAAATGTATCCTACTAATAGTATAAATCCGAAAGTTTGTGTGTAAGTGTGTTTCTTCCGCCTTCACTCTTTAACGGCTGAGCGGATTTGGATGAAATTCGGAATGTACATAGATTATACCTAGAATTACCACATAGGTTAATTTTTAACTTTATAATAGCGGGCGAAGCCGCGGTGCACGGCTAGTTTGTTAATATCTTTTCAACATTAATGGTGAAATCTTCTTATTACACTTTAGCTCCTAGTTTTTGTGTTCCAGGCGGTACATTGTTTGAAAATATTTAATAATATATGTGTCAAAACAAATAGGTATAATCTGGGAGTCTTCAAGTCTCGAGTGAATAGGTATCTTCTAGGCAAGCTGTCACATCTTCAGCCGCATCATCACTTTCGTAGTCAAATGCTTGCCTATACGCATAAAAAAAGCTATCCAAGACCAAAACAAAATCTAGCTATTAACTCTAACAAAGGTATCAATAAGCATATTCTAGGCAAGCATGCTAAATCTTCAGCCGCATCATCACTTTCCATCAGGTTAGACAGTGGTGGTACCAAATATCGAGCATAAAAAAAATTAAAGGTGCTTAAAATAATTGTAGGAGATCATAAGTAGAAAAACCGAAGCACGAAGATATATGCATAGATGAATGCGGACAAAGCAGTGGATCGCATGTATCTATAAAAATAAATGTTGTTTGTTATCCTTATTTTTTAAAAAGGATATGCCCACTAACCAGGCCACGGTTTAAATAAAAAATCCCATTGTGATTTGCGTAAAAAACGGAGAATGTACAAACATCTGAAGGTCAACAATCTGTCAGTAGGTCAGCAATGAGCTGGCGCGAGCTCAGGAAGTCACTCCTGGCCGGTTTGGCTCGCTGGAAATATTAAAGTCATCAAAGTGAATAATTACAAGTAAATAGAGAGGGCACATGCGATCTTTCATCTATCTACGACTAACACAAATTAGGCAACATTTTCTAAAGCATATTAACGTTGATTTATGCCGTATTCGTCCCGAAGTTCGGCCCATATCGTTTAATAACTTCTAAAGATTGCGAAATTATTTGGTGACAGAATGTAACAATAAGTGACTCATTGCATTTTCATTAAATACAATAAAATTAAAACATATAGTCACATAAAGTACTGTTTTATTTTATCATTAAAATATGTACTATAAATATAATTTTTAATATTCTATATAAAATTTATATGCATGCTAAGGTTGTCTGGAAGAGATTGCTTTATGCGATAAGACCGCCTATTGTAGAACCTCTTAAAGATTTATTTATTTAGTTAGTTTTTAAGATTTTTGTATTGGTTTTTCAATAATGAGTATTTGTGTTGTATTCTATTGTAATGTATATCTTTATAAAGAAAGGTATGGTTTTGTTTAATATATGATTTTGTATACTTAGTTAAATAATGACCCCTTTACGATGAACTACATAAAATTAAAAAAATATAAATATAATTAAAATAATAAAAAACATTAAACTAGAAAAGTGGAACTTTATATACGACAATTTATATCGTCATCAGTGAAAACATTTTGGGACCAAAATGTAGAAAAATATAATAAACAATATATTTCAGAAAACATGAGAAATGTTAATTATCCTCACATCCTTACTTAAATTATAAACGCGAATGTTTGTATGTATTGACGATTGTTCTCCTTTACCCAAAAACTACTGAATGGATTTTAATGAAACTTTAAAATATTATAGCTTATAATCAGAATAACACATAGGCTAATTTATAAGAAATTGCCAAAATATACCGATAAGTGTCAAGGAAGTAGGAAAAAAATTTTGCCATCTGCGAGCTATTCTGGCGTGCGCTGCAAAAACCGTTAGAGTTACATGTATATAATGTAAGATGGAAATGTTTATCTAAAATTTCTTTACAAAAAACTTGCGACAACATATATCTATCTTTTATATGTAAGCAATTATCGTCAAAATAGTGAACCATAGATACTATACAAATTGATAATATATTTCTAATGCAACGGCTGAACGGATTTGTAATGTGCATATCTTTTACCTATAGAATAATAATATAAACCTATAGAACATAATAATATAAACCTATAGAACATAGGCTTATTTAATTTGAACTTGACCAACGCAAGCGAAGCCGCGGGGCACGGCAAGTTAAATATAAATTATTCATACCATAGGTTTTCTTACCTCGTACAATGATATTTTTTCTCGGAACTGTAAACTTCTTTGGAAGAACATATAATATATACATTGAGTTTTGTTACCTAAAAAACTTAAATGCCTGGGTTTTTTTAGAACTGTCAAAAATACCAAACTACTGGTAACTACTTCTCATAAACTAACATGATTTTTGCCGTTTGCACAGTATCTGGTCTTCTAAGCCCGATACGTTGCTACTTTATTACAATGTAGTGTTATATTACCATCATTAAACTGGTTATATATTCGCATATTTCACATTAAATTATATACAAATGTGGATTACGTCTGAGTCTTCTTTATAATAGTCGTTTTATGGGGTTTTTGACCCAAAACATCGTTTCATTTTGACTTGAAAATAACACTTGTAATGTAGACATACTGATTTTAGCCCGTGGTCTAACTGGTAGGACCAAAGGCATTTTTACTGTCCATGGTAAAATCAAAGAAACAAACAAATGCATTCACCAATTTCAAAGACTTGGAGCGTGACAGCCAGAAACATTTACGCATATAACACACGCCCAGAACCAGGATCACAGTATGAAGAAAAATTAAACGAAGTAAAACTGTCACTTTCAGAGTTTCATAGCGTAAGGTACTAACTGGATCATATTTTAAGTTATTTTTTATGATAGATAGGCAAGCATTTGACCGCTCTCTAACCTGATGGAAAGTGACGATGCGGCCGAAGATGGAACATGCTTGCCTAGAAGGTACCTATTCACTCTAGACTTTGAGACAGACATTTTGTGAGTTGCTCGCCTGGCTTGCTACCAAAGTAGCTTACCACCATCAAGTTGAAAGTCTGCCGCCAAGCCAAATACGGTGTTCCGTCAGTTATCCTTGAGAGCCGGCGTATTCCAGGTCTAGTGTGTTTACCAGCTTCGATCACATCGAATCGTTCAGGGAACAAAGACGCAGGCAATACATTGTCCATACTGTATCATCTCTATCTTAACCTCTAGAGGATTATATCTTATAAATCGATACGGTGACTATAATGTCCAGTTTCTTGACAATGAATACAAAAACCAAACATTTGATGATTGTAGAACTAGTAGATGACTAGTGGAACTCTTCAGTATTTACTAGTAGACCTCAAATTTGATTTATTTTAACGCATTCAAAAGACATTTGGTGACGAGTGTCTGAGAGTACCAGGAGGATCTGTAGGAAGTCTGTTGAGCGGAACAATTTGATTGCTAGGTTATAAGCAAATCATATTAATACAAGTATACTAGTGTACACACCGTCAGAGGTCTTCTAAATCTTATTTGGATTGTACTATTTAGCGAGATACTGATGTGTTTTTAGTTCTTTGAAACTGATTACTTAAATATTATGTTTATCATATGAGAATAGATATAAGCTAGTCGTTCGGCTGATAGTAAACTTGATGCTTGCCTATAATGTATGCAGTGCCACTCGGACATTTAACAAATACCTACGTCTCTCTGCAATGTGCTCTTCTCTCTGAAACTTGAACTCATAAATTATTTGTGGTTCAGTATGAAACAATATCTGATTTGCATATAGATATAATCAAATAGCCCACCATGATGACGGGTATTGATCATATTTACACACATAATTTTCAAACTATATATATTTACTTTTCGGGTATCGGGTTCGATTCCCGGCGGGTACACAAGTTTTCTCCCTAAGGAAAATTTGTGTTTCTGATTCTGGGTATGATTGTGTCTGTGATGTGAATGTTTCCAGCACCCACGACACAAGTCATCGAACTTAGTGTAGGAACAGCCCTACATGATTTGATTCATGACACTCCTGTGAGTGTGAAAGCGTTTCAAAAAAAAGAAAACTATGTACGATCGAAATACCTACATTGATAATTTATCTACATATTTTAACACCGCATAATACTAACATAAGCTTACTTTGTAATCCACTCAGTTTCTAAGGTATTAAAATAACCCTAAATCTCCAATAACGAGGGTGACTTTAAATCTGCAATTAAGTGGGCAATTTGAACCTTCTGGCGTTGTAGAGTCAAGTATCGCAGTAAAGTAACAAAGTAAACAGGGACTTCATCGAGAGGCCTCTAAGACTTATAGCTTAGAGGACAAGGGAGGGCATTCACCTCTTTACTGGACGTTGGCTTACTGTGGACTTTCCTTAAATATCTAACCTCATCTAACAGTTTTTATGTATGAAACTTAATTCTACATCGCACACTAGACGCGTTAGACCCACCCTGTAAATTACTTTTTTTCCAGCTCGACAGTCATCTCAGTTCGAGCAAGGGATATGCTGAAAAAGCACTGAGCATACCCCTATTGCCTAACGACTTAGTGTTATATATCTCCATATAATTTCATTTTAATATTTAACCGACTTCAAAAAGGAATACATTCTGGAAAAGGACTGTATTTACTTTTTTTCTATCTATGTTCACCGATTTCTTCCCTATTTGTGAACCGGTTCTCAAAATTATTTTTATCGAAATCGATCAAGCTAAAACCAACGTTAAGGTTTCTAAGCGTTGAAGTCGGTTTTTTTAAGCTTTGCTTACGTTTAAATTATCACTTATATTTTATTGTAGACTAAGAATAAAATGTATATGTTTTAAACTATTTTTTATTTGTATTTTATTTTTACTAATTAGCATCGTAATGATATCACATTGGCTTCTCATAAACTTGCAGTTATTATTCTAGACGCATAGACGACGCAATGCTAACCAGGTGTCTAGTTGTTACAGCCAAAAAAAACAAGTGATTGCTATTTCAAAGCAATTTGTGTGAAGGTACACATACGTTTATTTATGATATTAATAATGGAAAGTAACGATGTGACACAAAATAGACCCAACTGATTTAATTGTGGTTTCAATAATGGTTTAACAATAAAATTGTTCACTACAGTCACTATTCTTTTTACAATCTTTTATTTAGTTTCACCTGTCCCGTTGTCTGTCTATTTGTCGGTCTGTGATCAGATCTTGCAAGCTAAATTGGACCCACTTCCCGATGTCCCATTGGACTCAATTTGGTGTACTTATGTGTATTCGGTAACAATCCAATGAAACCATAAAGCTGGTCTAATGATGAAGACGAAAGACGGCCATAGGAACTTCTGAACTTCCCATCGAGTTTGGCTCGTTTGATTCGTCTTGACAAGTGGTCTGGTTATATAACTTTTTAGTCCTTTTTTATTTACAAACGGTTAAAACTTGATTTTAAAAACTTTGTACAGTATCACTTGTGTTCCTTTATAAAGCTAAATATATAGTTTATAAAGTTATATCCATGTTATGATGTACTTTGCGCAGAAGCACCTGTTCACTAGCAAAGGATAGAACAACCTCGCGGAAAATGTGAATTGTAAAAAATATAGTTGAAATAGCTCATAGACCAGCTCTATCTTGTAGCAAGTGATCCCAATGTAAACGGATATAGACCCTTGCTTCGATGTTTTAATAGGTTTGGTATAAAGTAACTTTGTGAGGGCAGATGGTTTAAATTACCTTGTTAAACTTGTTAAAGGATTCGTAGATGGTAGATTGTATGCAGTATGCTGAGAGGTGGTGAAAACTAAAATATTTAAAGTCTAAGACAACTGACATCGGGCTGAGACTGCCTGACACAGATGGTTAGTGTAGTGCTGGGGGTCAGAATGTTTGTAAACATAAAAACAATTTTGTTCCAATCACCAATCCAATTGTCAAGTTCTATTTCAGAGAAGCTAAGGCTGAATTTGCCTTTTTTTTCTTGTGTATACATTGTATCTTTGATAGCGTTTGACCATTATCTCAACTTATGGTAAGTGATGATGCAATTCTAGTAAACACTCTAGGCTAAGAAAGATTAAAAATTTGTTATAGAATTTCTAATAGGATAACAATCTGACCGAGACTTAGTGACGATGCGGTTTAAAGTAAAGCTGGTATAGATTATAAGATTACTTCACTATTATACATTTCTAATGTTTGACGGAAAATAAATGTTACATTTAATAATGACAGTTAATAATAGTGCTGCTATTTGCCTAAACCTTGACAATGTCTTAAATACTTTACATAAATCTTGCAGAAGAATACCACAAGTCAGGATTCTATCCTATCTCCATGAACTTCCTATCTCTCATGATCGTGAGGTAGATAACTACCTCATGATTTCTCTGTGGATCAATTGTCGAAAAAAAGGACCGTAGAAAAAGTAGGTCAGAAAGAACTATGAAAGGTTTTTGGCGCTAAAGTGAAAAAGTATCGTTTTCGATTTTGTATTAGGTATTTTCCAAATTTCGTGATTCTTCGTATGTTAACGTCTAATGATGGCGCATTATTAACCGCTAATAGTGCAAAATTCATCAACGTGCATGAGTGCAGGCATATTATTCAAAATTAAAAAACGTTATTATCGTTTTCGCTCCGAAACTCCAATAAAAGTTCTAATAGTTTCCACCACTTTATTAGGGGATGACTTGACTATGACTGGACCATTACTATTTTGACTTTGACTGTGACTTGTGACTAGGACTAGTTTTACGAAATACCTAATTAATAACTATACTAAACTAACTTGATTAATCCACGTTCGAAGGTTTTTCAGCCACGAGGTACGTCTTCTGCGAGTTTTTTACAGCCTTGAGCTTTTCCTACATGATTAATTTGAGGAGCATTCGTCGTCTCTCATGATATGACAAAAGTAGGTTACCTAATAGATTTTATAGTATTAGTGTAGTTTTTTTTTTTAATAACATTTTGTACACTCAAAAATAGAGTAATTCAGTTATGGTTGAGAGCTAACCCATTTTATCCAACGATATCATAGCCACGGAACCTCACAAAGCTACCGTATTGACAGATCTCATCGAGAGAGGACTGATGGCTTCGCCAAACATATTGCAAGACGGTCCAACCAGCTTCAAGTATTTGTACGGTAATTAAGGCTAAGCACACATTCTTTCAACTTGACGTAAGAATCATATTTACATGGTCGATCGCGGAGTTATTCAAAAGATGAATATTGTGGACCTATCATGTTAACAAGATGTGAGTTCTTTAATGATATCTACCATAGATATTATTACAGAACTCACTAAATCTTTAATTGTGAAGAAAGTTATTAATTTATTTTACACACATACTCACTAACACACTTTCTAAATACCTAATAAGTATACTTTTTTTTTTTTCTTCACTTGCCTAACTACGGGCCAATTGCCTATATTTCCTAAAACTAAACTAAAACTATGTACAGCAAAGTACTAAGTTACCTACAAGACATCGAGCTTATAGGTAACTCAAGTGCTCAAGCCCACTACCAGTGGGTAGCGTTCCCATCATGCTGGCGGCATTGCCTCTCTGAATTGCATACATATATACATTTGTATGTAATAATACTTTATGTGAACAGGTCGTCAGTAATAGTTATATACGCAAAGCAATATAATGAAAAGCAAGCAAAGCTTAAAAAAACCGAATTTACCGGATCTTCGGAACTTTGATCAGATTAGATGTACTAAACACGCATTATTGACGATATTTCAAGAACTACTGATCAGGTCTTGATCAAATTTAAACGGGACCAATGAGAAAGCAACATCATCAAACAAAAAAAAAACGGTTCACGTGGATCGAAGGTGTTTCTGGTTTTAGGTGTGATTAAGTAAGTGATGTGAATATTTTCGGCACCCACGACACAAGGCATAGAACTTAGTGTGGGGCTGTGAGTGTAACAGCAGAAACAAGAAAAAAAGTCATAATATCTCTATTAACCACATTATGAGAACTATTGTAAAAATTAACAATATGAAACACACCTTTGTAAAAATTTACATTATCCAACAATTCTTTGTAAAAATTAACATTAACAAACACATCTTTGTAAAGATTAACATTATCCAACACATCTTTGTAAAAATCAACATTATCCAACTCATCTTTGTAAAAATAAACATTATCAAACACATCTTTGTAAAGATTAACATTATCCAACACATCTTTGTAAAAATAAACATTATCAAACACATCTTTGCGGGCGAATATAATAGTCAACAGAAATATTGAACTAGTTCATTTGATGTAAGATAAATATATAACAGAGATTAATATATGCAATCGTTAATTACAATTGTGAACACATGCGCCTTCCGTGCAGCGGGCGTTCAAAGAAATTTAAATTAACCTTACAAATGTTTGTCACATACTTGACCAAATAAAAGAAAAATAAAGATCGATCATCTCGCATTTGCGCTTGCGCACCTTGACTAGACATTTGCGCTATTTCATATGCAATGTGCGGCTGTCAATTGCGAAACCATTCAAAATATGACATATACTAGAAAGTTTAATATAAATGAGTACACCTTGTAAGGGAGATTATCATCTGTCGTTTGTAAAAAAAGCATTTGTTACGTCCAATCTGTGCAATTTGCGCCTGCGGTTACCATTCAGGTACAATAACATGCAAAATGTTTGACATGTGGCATGTGCTTGCACAAATCTCACAAAGGGTTGGCGGTTAGCACTTTATTTGTCCGCACAACTATCTGTTTCACAACGGATGCTAGAAAAGATGAAAATGAAAGTTTGTTTATTAAACAACGTCAAAAAGGAGGAGGTTCTTAATTCAACTGTTTGTTTTATTTGTAAATAATAACTTCTTTCAAGGTTAACCGATTTTAATAATATTTTTTATTTGAAAGCTGGTGCTTCCCATGTGGTCCATGTGTATATTTAATAATATTTGATCAAAAATTTACTAGTAGTTATTGAATTATCCTCAAAATTTTATATTTAATTCATTTAATCTGATCCAGGGTTCCGAAGCTTTATCTTCGGTCGGTTTTTTACCGACTTCCCAAAAAAGGAGGGGGTACTCTAGTCGATTGTTTTTTTTTTGTTTTTTTTTATGTGTGTTTCCTCATAATTTCTCTCCACGTGAGCCGATTTCAAATTATTTTTTTTTAGTTTTAAAGATGTTGCTTTTTAATTGGTCCCATTTAAACTTGATTAAGATCTGATCAGTAGTTCTTGAAATATCGTCAATAATGCCTATTTTGTGGACTTCTTTGACGATGTTCTCGTTTACCCGACTTCTAAAGTTACCTCATAAGCATAACTTCTTTTGTTGTGAGACGATTTTGATGATTTTTTTTTTATTTGAAAGCTGGTGCTTTTCATGTGGTTCCATTAAAATTTGATCAAAATCGGATCTCGAGTTTTTTAGTTATAGTCAAAAATGCAGGTAGTTAATACATTAAATCTGATCAAGGTTCCGAAGATAAAGCGGTGAAGTCGGTTTTTTTAAACTTTGCTTGCGTTTAATGATCTGTTTAATACATAATTCCAGAACTATCATTAATGTCACTGCAATCACAACTGTAGTTAACATACAATATTTAAAGTTGTGAAGCAGATGTCATACAATTACTATATTAGAAAAAACTTGCGTTTATTAAATATATTAAAAACACACCCATAAATCAATCTGAGTGATCGCTACTGATAACGGTATCTAAGATCTTCGATGCTAAAAAAAGCTTTAACCTGTTCCTACAGTTTAGATAAGTGTAGAAATGTACGGGTACATTTAAAAACATGGGGGGCAGTCTTTGGGGACTGCCGATAGGAATGAAAATTAGAAAGAGACAGATTCCAGTAGATACTATGCGTTCGGTGACGTTGACGCGAATTTCATGATTTTTGTTCACCCACAAATTGCTCAACGCGCCTAAAGAAGTTACAACTTCAAAAATAATCGCAGAGGCCGCCAAATTTGACAAAAGATTGTGTCAAATGTATGTAAAATATATACTTACATTTGGAGAGTAAGGGATCGTCCCGTGGTAAAGTTTATTTACTAACATTTTTTTTTGCTGAAAACAGTTTCCTTTTGAACTGTTTGTTTTAGATTGTTGAAAATTTGATCATAGGTTAAGTCTTACTCATTTGACACAACACCATTTTTTACTAAGCAAATTAAATAATTTAAACGCAAACAAAGCTTTAAAACCCGACTTCACCGCTTATATTTAATTTTTGTAAATTTTCTCAAAGAGCGCTAAATTAATTTCGAAAAAATTTATAAGGGACCACCTTTAAAATATGATCTACCAAAAAAACATCAAAATCGATTCAATTATGATGTTGCGAATTATCGCAGATTTATTGCGTAACATACATACAAAAAAACAATACAGTCTAATTAAGAACATCCTCTTTTTTGGTACTCGGTTGAAAATGGAAAATTCACTTTGGAAAAACTATCTAGACGAATTAAAAGAGAATTTTGTATTTTTAGAAGTAACTTAGGAGGTAAATAAGTGAAGTAAGTCGTTCGCTCGTAAGGGGCTCGAAGGGGATGGGGCTCATAACGTTTTTTATGTAGTAGGTCTCTTACCATGAACTGATATTGTGGTCAAACTAACCCAACGGTAATAAAAATTAAGCCCTACAAGATATTATATTTCTGACTTAATTAGTTACCGTGTTTGGCTGTTCTCATTTTTTTAAAACTATCTACTGGTTATTGCCGATATTTTCTAAAAACTAAACTATATACATCTAAACATAAACAGCAAAGACCTAAGTTACCTATAAGGCAGCCACTTATAGGTAACTGTTTCTATTTTCTTATGGTTTTCCGACCTTAATTTTTTGCGATATTCTTCTGTTTGTACCGATCTTCATTTGTTTTTCCGGCATTCATGTGTTATATCAACTTTTACTTATTTACTCCGATTTTCATTTGTTTTATACCGAACTTTAAACTTCTCTTTTGAAGTAGCAGTATAAAAATGCCAAAAATAATTTCTAGAGAATTTACACGTTCTCAGCAAATATCAATGGTACTAGTTTTCTACCGACACAAAAAAGGAGGAGGTACTCAAGTCGACTGTATTTTTTTAATATATTTTTTTTATGTTTTTTTTTTTTTCCTTTATTTTCCAATTAAAATATTTACAATAGGTACAAACAAACAGTAATAGCATTTAAAAAACCACTAAGGTTTGTAGGGATAATGCTATCATTTTCAGTCTACATCAAAGTGAAAAACTAGGTAAGTGCATTTATTAATCATGAAGTACGTCTAGATTAGATAAAAAATAATGTTTTAACTTTGCTTTAATGTTTTTTGGCGTAATTATGTTGAGCAAATCAGTAGGTAATTGTTACCTCATAACTTCTTACCACGTGAACCGATTTTGAATTTGAGTTTGAAAACTTTGAATTATTTTTTTGTTTTAAAAATGTTGCTTTGCAATTGGTTTAAATTTGATCAAGATCTGTTCAGTAGTTATTGAAATATCGTCAATAATGCATATTTAGTACATCTAATCTGATCAAAGTTCCGAAGATAAAGCGGTAAAGTCGGTTTTTATTAAGCTTTACTTGCTTTAATCATTTATTTTATTTACTGGCGTCGTAAGCTTTCCTGCAAAGCTAAAGGCGCATAACTGTCATGTAATATTTATAAATTTGATATAATATAATTTGATAATATTTTGCAATACGCTCTCATGTTCGTTGGCGCAGATTTTCTCTAGTATGGAAAGTAGCACGAGTAGTATCGAGTTCAATTCCCGGTGAGATGTTCTTCCGGAGGGGTGCTTCTAGTTCTGGATGTGACTGTGTATGTGAAGTGGATGTTTACGGTACCCAGAATAAAGTCTTCAAACTTAATGTGGAACTCAGAGTATGAAAGTTTATCATATATTAAAAGCAAGCTTATAGTCACAGCTATAGAATTCAAGGGTTTATTACCCTTATTACCCACGTAATTTTACGTAAATACACAGTAATACAGGCAACAGCAGTTGAACCAATTTAACATTGTAAAGAGCCTTGCTAACCACATAAAGTAATCTTCTAAAAGCAGTTTAGTTCAAATAGCTGTTAAATATGGAGCATTTTAGTACTTATGTTCGTGCCATCCGCTATTTAAAACGGCAGATGCAAATTTTAACTAATTCTTATTTTCATTTTAAGGTTCGTCAACAAAAAGTTTTCAATCAGTTCCATGTTTAAAATTGATAAAACCGTTGTTTTCTATAAGCAAAAAGTATAAGACATCATAAACTTTTTTAACCAACTTCAAAAAAGGAGGAGGTTCTCAATTTGACTGTATTTTTAACCGATTTTGATGATTATTTTTTTATTTGAAAGCTGGTACTTTTTTATGTGGTCCCATCTAAATTTGATCAAGGCCTGACTAGTAGTTTTTGAGTTATCTTCAATAATGTGTATTCTGCGGACTACATTGATGATGTTCTCGTTTTTAACCGACTTCAAAAGTTACCTCACGACTTCTTTCGTTGTGATCCGATTTTGATGAATATTTTTTTATTTGAATGCTGGTGCTTTCCATGTGGTCCCATTTAAATTTGATTAATATCTGATCACTAGTTTTTGAGTTATCGTCAATAATGCGTGTTTAATACATTAAATCTGATCAAAGCTGCGAAGATAAAGCGGTGAAGTCGGATTTTTTAAAACTTTGCTTGCGTTTAATTATTGACCACCATCTCACCTGATGGAAAGATGCGGCCGAAGATGTAACAGGTTTGCCGAGAAGATACCTATTCACTCTAGACTTAAATATTCCCAGATTATACCGTTCAGGAAACAAAGACACGGGCAATGAGTTCCGCTCCTTCGCCGTGCGGATAGTAAACGTACAAGCGAATCGCTTCCAGCGAATTGGACGTATTTCAAACATAAATGGATGGCGTTTGACTGGTAAAACAGATAACATTTCGGTTATTTTAATTTACCTGTACAATTACACAATTATGCCCCCGTTAAATGCGACCCCGTTGATGTCTTTTGTTCAAGAAAACGTGCATTCTTCATCTAACACTAATTAGTGATTATTTATCACGACCATTTAGTGTAAGCTACAAACAAGGCCTATTAATGTTAAAAACACAAGTAAGGCTAATTAAAAAATAAATTACCCCAAAACTACCCCATATTTATCAGTAACAGGTAAAACATCCGATATGCCAAGGGTGCAATCCTTTCTGAGATCGTGGGAACAACGACAGATGCGTTAAAGATGCAAGAGAGGCTTTTTCTAAAACCTTATTTTGTAGGGTGACACAGGTTTATAAATTTTGCAGATTTTTTTTCCTGAATGTACTATAAAAAATATTCTTAACTAGCCGTGTTCCTCAACGTTGACCGCGTTTATCAAGTAGCCTATGTATTAATCCTAGGTAAAATCTATGTAACATTTCAAGTTAACCTAAGCCTTTACAGCGTGAAGAGATAACAAACATACTTACACATGAATCTTAGGATTTATAATACAAATTAGTGATATTTCAAATATAAATTGAAGGATATAGCGTTGTAAAACACAGGAAGGATGTAACTTTGTGTTAGCCGACGAATGAGGTGATATGAGTTCGTGCGAATTAGCTTAAGAGGATACCACCCCTTTACAGAATAGCTGAATAGCTGAACTATTGAAAGAGTGAGTTGCCAGTGTAATTCTCGGCATATCAAGAACAACCTTAAGACTCAGGGAGAGGAGCCCGCCCATCTTGCACATCTCTGCCACCTATGTCCTAGGTTTGACTCCCGGAAGGAGCACAATCTCAAGGGATATTGTGCTTCTGGTTCTAGGTTTAAGTTGGATGTAATGTAAATGTTTTCGGTACCCACGATGCAAGTCTTTAAACTTAGTGTGGGGCTGTGACTGTGAACACGTTTTTTTTGTTGTTAACCCTTCCTGAAAATGCTTTTGTGATACAGCGGAGCCCGATTTATTGATAAGTAGGTGAAGAACTTGTACGTGATGTCAGCTGGGTGTATAATTTTTATAAAAACGTAGGCAAGCACAGCAATAATCCAAACCAAACATGAAAAAACTAACAGCAATTCAAGCAATTATGAAATCACAGACCACAGAGAGTACTACGTATATGAAATGACCGAAGAGTATACAATATCAATATAACAAGTAGAACAATCATCGAGATAGGAAACAAACCTACGTTTGTAAAAGTAGAGATGGCTCCGCCGAAAATTTGACCCTTTACTATATATCTATATTGCGAGCGGTTTCTATTTGAATTATTTATTATATATTTTTAAACCACTCTTATCCCCAATATATAAAATTATATATGTTGTATATATATAAAAATATTTATAAAAAAACAAATCATTTTATTCTATTTTTTTTTCAAACTTAACTACAACAACCTTCCAGTGCGAGAAATCCTATAAAATAACAAAATCATGGTGACCGTTTCCTATCAATCAGATCAATGGGACAGGAAACAACACACTCTCTATTTGTAAATTTTGGAAACTATCATTTTTTGAATGAAATGCACTTTTTACGTGCAAGGGTTATATTGCATCCGGTGAGATGATATTGGTGTGAATGTTGAAATGAGAAAATTCGCACATATTGCCAAAAGCGACACGAACATTGTTGAAAAAATCCTTTATCTTTGCAATTCTAAAAAGCTGTTTTTATTAAAACTAGCGTACCCATTTATTACATGAATTGATTTAAAAAACATTTATCATACTTGAATCCACCTAAACACACATCACATACACACGTACATAATAACAATACATAAAGATATAATCGCAAATATATAGTGCATCTGTATTTATATCAATATGTACACTATAGAAGTGCAGAGCTTAATAATTACGCAAGCAAAGCTTAAAAAACCGATTTCACTGCTTTTATATTGGTTTTGGCTGGACCGATTTCGATAAAATTTATATGGGACCACCTCTGAAATGTAATCTATTAAACAAAAAATGATCGAAATCGATTCATAATTGACGGAGATATCGCGTCACATACATAAAAAAAAATAACATACAGCCGAATTGAGAATCTCCTTTTATGAAGTCGGACGTTAAATTTATGATTTTATAACTTTTTTATGATTTCCACACTAAGTTCTATGACTTTTGTCGTGGGTGCCGGAAACATTCACATTACACACACAATCACAACCAGAACCAGAAACACAAATTTTCCTTAGGGAGAAAACTTGTGTTCCCACCGGGAATCGAACCCGGTACTTAGAAAGCGAACGCTCAAACAACTAAAGCAACGGGCAATTGATAATTATAATCTAAAACCGTGTTGGCCAGTTCCAGAAAACCTTCATCGTATTGTATTTACATTCTAAATACGACAGAATATCTTTTATAATAATGTAAAAATACCGGTCACATACTCACTAATACAGATTATGACTGCCCGTTGGCTCAGTTGGGTGCGCGTTCGCCTTCTAAGCAGGGAGTATCGGGTTCGTTTCTAGGAGGAAACGCAAGTTTTCTTTTCCAAGTTCCCCAAGGCAAATTTGTGGATATGAATATATTTGACAACCACGACAAAAATCTTGAACTTAGTGTTATTGTGAAAGCTTTAAGGTCTATTTTTATTTTGGGCTTTTAAAATATAAGCAAATATTCAGGTAGTCTACTATCAGCCTTATCAGCAAATACTGAACTGTTCAAAGTAACATTTTCTTATCTCGAATACCTGGTAAAATATATCGATATCAAATTAGTTCGGAGGAAAGTTAAAGCGGCGGCGCCTTTGATGTTAACATACCTTTTAAAGTAATAAAAATATTTACCTTTTACGCAAACAACTGCGTTTAAGTTTGAATGAAGTCGTAAAACTTTCTTCGGTACTGTTTCAATTGAATATAAAGAAAGAGTCTATTATATTGTTGGTACTAAATAAAGGAATGGTTACAAGCTATTTGTCACATTGTAGACCAATTTCTTTCACGAGCTGGTAAAGATGTTTGTTGTAGATAAATTAGACCGTTTGTCCGGAGCAAATTAGCTTTCAAGTTATATGTACCGATGGTGAAGAAAGGTATGCTTGAATATACGTTAGTTATAATAAGCATTTCAATTATATATATTTCATTGAATTTTAGAGCAGAATTATGTCGTAGGTATCTTTCTGTCGAAATAATTATCTGTCGAATAAGTGCATGTCGAAGCAGGGTTTGTCGAAGTAGTGGTCGTTGTCGAAGTTAGTTCTGTCGGACTTATCCTTGTCGAATATATGATCTGTCGAAGCAATGACTTGCCGAAATATATTTTTTCGAAGTAAGCGACTTGTCGAAGTAATGAACTGTCGATATTTAGTATGACACCCTCAATGACTTGTGTCGTGGGTGCCGTAATATTTACACCACACACGCAATCACACCCTGTACAAGAAGCTCAAATGTCCCTTGGCAACGAAAATTGTCCTCCTGCAGGGAACCAAAGCAGGACCTATGAAGTCAGAGACCTGCCCACTGCGCCATCTGAGTCATAAATTCAAAGATAACAATGTAATACTAAAAAACATATTATACCAATTATTATTATTGCAATATCGCAAGAAGTGGTAGTGGACTTGAGCACTTAAGTTGCCTATAAGTTGTAAAAAACTGAGTAATTTATAGTTAGATTTTTTGCAGTATAGATGAATAGTTAATGCCCGTAGGTCGAGCATACTATAAACCAACGTCAATATAATATTTTCTTTCTCAATGTTTCAACATCATTTCGCTTTTTAAAACAAAAAATCTGAACTTCCTGCTTTATATTCCCAAAAGACTCGGGAGATTGATGTTTATCAAACTCACCGCGTGAACAATATACCACTTATAAACAAAATTAAATGTTCAACCACATCCATTGATGGACCCGCGGCACTTCCGGTGAAATCTAAACAAAAAAGCGATTTGAACAAACACATGACAAGAATAAAGGCAGATGGCGCCACGGCGGAAATCGAAAGGGATTTTTTTGAGTTTTTGTTAAATCGAAAGCAGAAAAAATCTGTGAGAACATGCTTTTTGATGAATAAAAAGTAGTGAAAGTTTCTCGATAACATGCTGCAATATTAAAACTTTGCTAACGTGACAGTAGGATTATTTGCTAGTTATTTAAGCACCACCTAGTGTACTTTTACTGTATTTTGGATTGCAGGGAAATTAACTGCAAAACTAAATAAATTCAACAGTAGATTTGATATACAGGCATTAGAGAATAAACTCCTTAAATCCCAGGGTGACGAGCGTAGTGTACTCGCGACATCGTTCCCACCTCGCGATATTGTCCCCAAGAGTGTAGACGAAGACGAGAGAGCAAGAGACGGCATGGATTGAGAAGCCCAAAGAAACTGAAGACTCAGTATGGGAACCAAAATCAAGTAAGGCAAGGAAGTTCCCGCCAAGATTCCCCGTTGGTAATTGCCTTCGGCGCCCATCATAGACAGAAATGAAAGTCATTGGAGGCCTACACCTGAAGCCAAACAGGCAACAGAGGAGAAGACTTGACTGAGTGTAATGTCGCCCAGGATTTTGAACTAATAGGGAATTTGCATAATATTTAAATACATATTAAGTATTGATCTATAGAAATATGCCAACAACTTATTTTCTTAATTAAATGCGTTGAAATTAAGTATTTTATTTAATAAGTAGAGATAAAAATGCATGGAAAATTCAAAATAGCAAACGCTAGACTGGCTAGAGTCAGCTAGACTGATTCGTGACGTCAGTGTCAATATGTTTAATATGTACGATTGGTCAACTTTTTCTGGTTGAGGCGACGCGTGATCAAAATGCTGGTACTAATTTGGCTCAACGTATTTAGCATTCCAATTCAGAGAGGCAATGCCGCCAGCATGATGGGTCTTGAGCACTTGAGTCCCTATAAGCTTGATGTCTTGTAGGTAACTTAGGTCTTTGCTGCATATAGTTTTAGTTTAGTATTAGGAATAACAGGTCTAGTTAGTCAGGAATAACAGATCTAGTCAGTCCGTAGTTTGACAGAGGCAAAAAAACTTTTCCTTTACAAAGTAATGTTTGCACACTACTGCTGCTTAAACGTCTATGATTTAATGTATAAGCGGACATAGCAATAGGGTCCTACGATTATAAAAACTTATCATTAACTAAAAAAAAACACGTGCATCATGCTAAAAATGTAGTTACATTTATACGTCCCACGAGCCGTCACAGGGTGGTCTTAATCAATAAAAAAATAACCTAAGTGGTAATTCGAATCTGAAGAAATAAATCTGAGAAAATGAGATATCCTCGTCAAATAAACTTTATATCCCGCAACAATATAAATTGTTGATGTTGTGATTTGTCTCGAGTGACCGTTAATTTTACTAATGAATGCTAATTTAAATTTTAACCGCTATAATAAATTATTCGTGAAGCATTTTCATTGAAAACTTAGCAATGCTTCTTTATGCATGAGTTATATATTAAATAAAACATTTGAATATGTTTGAACGAAATCCGCACAATTTTCAAGGCTATGAACTATTTTTGTGTGATGTTTAAATTCATACGGTTTTTGAAGCTACTAGATATTTGTTACTGTCCGCTAGCGTAGTTTGTTGAGGAAATCTGTGTTTCTGGTTCTAGTTGTGATTGTGTGTTTGATCTGAATGTTTTCGGCGATGTCAATCATACTATAAAAGTCTTCAAACTGTGTGTGTGAAAGCGTTTTACAGCGGACAAATTTTAATTTACTTGCAGATTTTAAAGTTTTGATAGATAGATAGATAGATAGATAATACTTTATTGATCCACTTTACAAGATGAGAAAAAAAACAAAGGCAACAAACAAGTTTATACGTAAAGTATCACAACAGGCGGCCTTATCACTAATAGCGATCTCTACCAGGCAACCTTTTTTTTTTAAAGTTAATATATCATTTATAGTGTTCCTTCACATCTATAGCGTTTCTCACACGTTTCTATCACTTACATATGTAAGGCAGATGACGCTGAATTCGTATAATGACTTCGCTCAACGCTGATAAAAAGGAAAATTCCTGTTACGATGTCTTTAATTGTGAGATAAAATGTGGTAGAGTCCGGAAAAAGACTTGAGTAAGTAACGCATACACTCAAGTTACCAAGACTCTATGTAATATGAGTCTTAAGTCAAGGTGCATATTGTTTGTTTTTGAAGCTTTGACTTCTGCACTAGGAGTACGATCGTGGGATATTTCTGCAGGTGCGGTCGAGTATTTCCTATGAGATCCGCAGATGCACTTGCCTTAGCTGTATCTTTGTGTTAGATAGACTAATTTATTGTTTCTCTGTGAGATGGATAGGTATAATAATTGCGATCAATACCTCACTTGCTTGTGGTAAAATGCTTGCCTATCATGCACATTTTTTTTTCTAGTTTCGATTTCCTAGAATGAAATAAAACGTATTTTCCTATATTGGGTTAGTGCATATCTTAAAAGCTATTAACCCGTAAGACAATAGAATGTTAGTGTTATATACCTGTTGGAAATCTAAAAAAATAATTAATAATCTTCTTATATATAAAATTCTCGTGTCACAATGTTGGTTACCTTACTCCTCCGAAACGGCTTTACTGATTTTCACCAAATTTTATATGCATATTCAGTAGGTCTGCGAATCGGCTACTATCTATTTTTCACTACACTAGAAATTACCTAGAAATCCTACTTAATATTATAAATCCGAAAGATTGTGTGTAAGTGTGTAAGTATGTTTGTTTCCTCTTCACGCTTTAACGGCTGAACGGATTTGGATGAAATTTGGAATGTACATAGATTATACCTAGGATTAACACATAGGCTACTTTTTAACTTGATATTAGCGGGCGAAGCCGCGGGGCACGGCTAGTAATTTATATGGCAAAACAACGTTTGCCGGGTTAGCTAGTCAATATATATTTTTTTTGTTATCACAGTAATCTTACTTCCTAGACACAGTAATCCTACAATCTTACTAATATTACGTAATATTATAAAGGCCAACGTTTGTGTGTGTGTTTGTATATTTGTTACTTAACGCTCAAGCGGCAGGACCAATTTCGATGAAATTTGGTATGAATGTAGCTGACACTTTGGATTAATAGGCTACTTTTATCTCGACACAGCGGGTTACACCGCGGGGCGCAGTTAGTAATATCATAAATCCGAAATTATGTGTGTTAACATGTAAGTATGTTTGTTTTCTCTTTACGTTGTAACGGCTGAACGGATTAGGATAAAATTTGGCATTTACATAACTTATACTTAGGATTAACATATAGGCTACTTTTGAACACAATGAACGAGGGTCGACGCCACGGGACATGGTTAGTAGTTTTAAATTTAATGCTTTTAAATAACGTCCTTTTAAATATCTCAAACTAGCCGTGCCCCGCGGCTTCGCCTGCTATTATCTAGTCAAAAAGTAGCATATGTGTTTATCCTAGATATAAGCTATTTTCATTCCAAATTTCATCTAAATCCGTTTAGCCGTTAAAGCATGAAGAGGGAACAAACATACATATACACTTAAACACTGTCACACAAACTTTCGGAGTTATAATATAAGAAGGTTATTGACATTACAAACACAATCATACCCAGATCCATTCAAGACAAAAGATCACAATTAACCGATAGTTTACAAAATCCTATCATTATTATCCCAACAAAAGTGAAACTCCAAGCAAAAACCACATCCTAACACCTGTTACCCCCTTTTCAATAAACCTGCAGTTGATTAAGATTTGATAACACAAGGTGCAAAACCTCGATATACCGAACACCTTATTACAGTCATTCGCCCGGAGCGATCATTCATTCCTAAAAATAAAGCAAATCTATCGATAATAGCGGCCAAAATTATGGCCTCTGTAACCCACTCTCGATTCCCGAACATCAGCTGCTTTGTCGACCCATATGTTACTCATACATTACAAAATATAGGTCAATTAGAAACAGTTAACTTACTGAATATAAGCTTCTCTGTCTTGGTTAGTAAGAGTCATTTTGAATTGGGCTACGTTACAATTTCGAATAATTCTAAACACGAAATTGGACAGTAGTAATGAATGTTGTGAAACAAGGCACCTGATTTGTTATAGAGGAGGAAATTAGTGACAGGTGTGCAGATGCAAGCAGGTCATTTGTTAGTGGTATCAACATTTATCTCGGTATTGAGTTATTATTTTTGTATTAGAGAAGTGATTCTTTTTTCTTTGGATTCGGCAGCTGATCGTTTAAGTGCTTTCGTTTCATTAAAATTGTATATGAATCAACCTTATGACTAATAAAAATTTCAGGCATTATTTGATATACGGATGCTTTATGAAATATTTTTATTGGATTTAGCATGCTATTTTTTTATGCTCGATAGGCAAGCATTTGACTACAATCTCACCTGATAGAAAGCGATGAAGAAGCCGAAGATCTACTCGTACTTGCCTTGAAGATACCTGTTCACTCTTGACTTGAAGACTCCCAAATTATACCGTTCGGGGAACAAAGACAAGGGCAATGAGCTCCACTCCTTCGCTGTACGGATAATAAACGTAGAAGCGAAACGCTTCGAGTGAACTGGAGGTATGTCAACCTTATATGGATGACGTTTGATAGTTGGTCTTGTTGTTAGATGGTAAAAAGGGCAAGGTGATTCTTAGACTATTACAAAGTCTAATCCTTAGAAAAGGTAAAATCAGTGTCATAAAAGACCTTTGAAACCTTGGTTTTTCGCTTGTGTCACGTCCGTCTGTATCAAAAAATTGCCTCTCCGTATTCATATGAGTAGTTAGTATTAAAGTTACATTTACTTACATCAATTAAATCACTATAACGAACGATTGTGATTAGCTCTATTACCAGAAAACTTTAATAGACTACCCACAAATCTACAACTAGCAATTACTTGAAATTGAACATACCTTGCTATCATCTAATCTTTATTAACCCACGAGAAGTTAACGTTCGCATGAAAATAAGTAACAAACCTCGCAAAGTGGTACAAATTAACATTTTAAGAATGAGAAGTGCTATTTACCCGCAATTAAGTCGCTTGAACCCGAACAATTGAATTCCCACGTCATAACAGCGGTAACCAAGGTAAGGCTCAAGTGTGGTCCAAGTTCGTTTGGTGCTTAGATGTAAGGGTTTTTTAAATCAGTAGAATGGTATATCTTACTAATATTAAAAATCCGAAAGTTTGTGTGTAAGTGTGTGTGCAAGTGTGTAAGTATTAAAGTATGTTTGTTCGCTCTTCACGCTTTAACGGCTAAACGGATTCGGATGAAATTTGGAATGAACATAGATTATACCTAGGATTAACACACAGGCTACTTTTTAACTTGATAATAGCGGGCGAAGCGGCGGGGCATGGCTAGTTGCATATATGAACGAAATGTCAACATTGTGGTTAGTAAAATTAAATATAAAGAAGAAAAACCATTTGCTTTATAACAATAATTATAGTTTGTTTCCAAATATATCTTTACAAACTCTACCTTTTTCTAATAAAATTCTATTTATTGAACACTATCTCACCATTAGATTACTTAGTGACTCTATGGGACCAATGTGAATAAACAATATTGAATTCTGATAAAAAGACAATGGACATCATCATATTAAATAAGTGACATCGGTCCTTAAAAACGCCTTATATTATTACTAGTCGTGCCCCGCGGCTTCGCCCGCTATTATCAAGGTAAAAAGTAGCCTATGTGTTAATCCTAGGTATAATCTATGTACATTCCAAATTTCATCCAAATCCGTTAAAGCGTGAAGAGAGAACAAACATACTTACACACATCATTTCGGATTTATAATATTAGCAGGATAACTGTCTTCTAGTGAGTTATATTACGTCTGATGTTAAAGAATATAAAACAAATATAACACATTTTTAACGTTATATTTACCGCTGAAATTACACTCCAGCAACGCAAGTTAACATCTGAGACATGTTTTAACTGCTAAACTCATCTTGTGCCATTTCAAATACAAATACAGAGGTAGATTCCAAGATTTCTACAGTTTATAACAGAACCCTGTTAAATTTAAATAATTTCCGTGAAACAAAGATGTGTACCGGATGTTTCTTATAAATAACCGTTCATGGCGTCGTGGATCTAATGGGGAATATTAGACAGAGTTTATCTGCTAGAGTACTCTTGTGTGTAATTATTTTGTTAATAATTGACAGTTTGTAATCATCACAGAACATTATTATTGTTTATTATTTAACTCTTTATTGCCCAAAAAGGTACAAAGAGTAGACTTAACGCTAAAAGCATCTTCTACCAGTCAACCACTCATGGTTGAAAAGCGAAGGCTGTAGGCATGCATCAAAAATAAGAAAGTGGTAAAAATATGGCAATATAAAAAGATTTTTATGATCAAATAAAATTTAAAAAATATATATAATATATATATCTAAAAAAAACAATAGACATAATACATATGAATACAACAATAACATAAGCCCAAGCTTTGCCAGAGAGTCTGTGCGTTGCGAGAAGATTAGCTTAAGCTCAGATACCTTCGTGAATTGCAGGAAGATGAATACTTATCTTCTATGCAAGCATGTTTCAGTCCTATCATTGCTTTTCATCATGCTCAATGTAATTAAATGTAATTGAAAATTTGCATGGTGACTTATTTGTTGTTCGCGATGAATACTAACTACTACTATTGGGACGTTAATCTAAGTAACAAATTTCTAGTCTCATCAGTTGATGAAATGAATCTAGATTCTGCATACACGTGTGTCCAGTTGGACATACGTGTATCTAGAATCTAGATTCGCGTGTCCCATTGGTTTGGAACCAAGCCATTAAAACGTTAAAAAGGTAGAAATAATAACAAAGATCGCGTCTGAATATACTTACACCGACGATGTAAGTTATCTAAGTTCCGACTCAAAATTTTAGTTTATGCCAAAAAAAAACTTAAATTACTATCAGGCGTTTGACTTACAATATCATATAATACATATAAATGAAGTGAAAATATATATTTATTTGCTGAAACATTGTACAATTCGGAATCCGAATAATGTTGGAGCAGCTTGTTTCACCATAGACTGGCATGTAAAAACAAAAATATACCCTTACATTAATAGATTATAATTGATATGTACATTTTATTGCGAAGATATAATTTAATTAAGATATAAGATTAATTTTAGGGATATAATTTTATTAGCATCTTTTTATTACAAAAATAATAGTGTCTCAATAATAAATTGGAATGTCAAAGTCGTATTTTATCATGCCAAAACTCTATCACACACACTTTTCAATTAACTATGATGTAGCATTATTCGTACGTGATGTAGTTTTATTTTATACTACCCGTGCCCCGCGGCTTCGCCCGCTATTATCAAGGTAAAAAGTAGCCTATGTGTTAATCCTAGGTATAATCTATGTCTATTCCAAATTTTATCAAAATCCGTTCAGCCGTTAAAGCGTGAAGAGGGTACAAACATCTTAACACACTTACACATAAACTTTCGGATTAATAATATTATAGAAGGATAATTAAAATGGGAGTTTCCTGATCCTCCTATATATTCATACATAAATAACTAAGCGGAAAGTAGGAAAAGTCTGTCGCGACACTTTGTCTCTACCTAATACAATAAATCTTTGCACCTAATACTCCAATGATTAAAAAATAACTTATGCACTTAGATTTACGTTACACTTTAATGCAACGCTGCTCAGCTTGTGTAACACATACAGTGGCATAATAGCATGGCGACGCCGACGCGCCGTAACCGCCATAATGGTGACGCGCAATCTTCCGTGATAGTGAACTTGAGTTTTTTCGCGGCGAACGCACCGTTACTGCGCTACATTCCGTGGTTTCCGCGCACCGCCGCTTGATGGAGCCACTAGTGTCGCTTTATTAGTTGCGTGTAAGAAAGGTTGGAATTACTCTATCTAGGTGATGTCTTTTAACCGCGGCAGCTGTTCGAGATGATTTATACTATGAGCATTCCATTTCAGTAGAACATTCGACTCTTAAATGGAAAACAAAATATTACTCGCACTTGAAGTCCAAATTTTGAATTGTGACTTTTTAAGACCCAGTCGTTTTGCTATAAGAGCATTTATAGAACTTTTTCTTTTAAATAGGTATTATTTTGTTCTTGATTATCATTTATTTAATTATATCTTCGTTTATTATCTACGTAGTACTTGCCTAATGATATTTTAATCCATAGATCCGTATAGTGTTGCCAACACTGTTATTTTATCATGATGTATGATTATTTCACAAATGGTATAACCAAAAAGCCATTAGAGACCATGAGCCTAAAATATTGAAAGTACTACTTGCTTTCAACTTACTATTATAAAAAAGAACCTAAACCTATCGAAGATAGAGATATCTCTATCAGTTTCAGATATTGAATTGCTCGGAGAAGCAAGAAGCTATTTAGCAAGTAAATATTGTATTATCTGTGGTAAAACATTTATGTTAAGTAAGCACCTAAAAAAATGGCTCATAGTTTTCAGTATTTAATTAAAGTTTTCGTTTTTTATACATAATTAGCTAGTTACTTCTAATAATTATGCTTAATTAGAGGTGATATAACACACGGCGGTCTTTATTTCGTTTGTGGTATCTAATTTACTACCTATCTTTTGAATTACATTTTAAAGTAGATAATTGCCCTGAGAATATATCGCATAACGTATTTTTACATAAATCTTTCGGTGTACTTACATTCCTAATTAGTGGTACAACACGTGGTGGTCGTATTTATTAAGCAAGTAAGTATCCCAGTTATACTTATCATCGATTTTGTAATAAATCGACTAATACGTTTTTCGATAAATTTTATCAAAGCCTCAACACGTTTTACTTCACTCTTTACGGTCAATTAAAAAAAACTCGTTAAACTTTTAAAATCTTTGTTACAGTACATTATGGTCGAAACTTTAATTTACGCTTGCATTACAAATTAATTAAACTCTTGTAAATAATGAATTTATCGCGCTGATAAGTTTGTAAATAAAACCCGTAAAACATCACTAACTCTCAGACCTTACTCATCTGTTAGAATATTGATCGCATAAATAAAACAAGCTATGCCATCAAATAAATATTTACGTCTCTACAAAAATCAACAGCAATGAAACGGCTTCGAAATTCTAATAAAAGTTTTAAAATACGGTAACAAAAAACAACTGCATGTTTAAAACGCAAAAAAAAAATTGCTCAACGAACAAAACAATATAAAAACTTGACGGAAAATAACAACCTCTCTAATGCTAGATCTAAGCTTTGAAGGCTACGCGCGCGGGGTCAATGACCCGCCATTGCCAATGTCAGCCATCTTGAGTTCCGCAGTCGCTTACGTTCCTCACGTAAGAGGCTGTAACCGCAGCGGACAGTATAGTCAGTGACACAACTTCATCACCACAATCGAAACAGAAAAGGCATCTTAGGTTGAGGTATAATTTGCTACAACTGTGAAGATATGTACGTAGTACGAATTGAGAATATAACCGATGCACTTATAGGTACGTTATATTGTTTAACCTAAGCATTTATATATTGATTATTGTGATAAATTCAACTTAAAACACAAACATCAATTAAAAAATCTTCAAACCTCTGAATTAAGTACTTACAATATAACTTAGCTTTTGATTTTAACTAAATTATAAAATACTATTTATTATAAGTGTCCCAAATCAAATAGATTCTATAAGTCTACAAAGTACATTTTTTTCATCACTTCCCTGGTGACTTTATTGTAATTTTTACGTAGATAATGTTATATATAAGTTGGAATTACACCAAGACCATTCAATTGGGATTTAATGTAACTTAGTATAACAGTTTTTTAAAAACTAGACAACAGTACTGAAGCACAAGCGCAAGACAAGATACTGTTTGGTTTTATACAATGTGCTGTAACTATTTACTGTTGTGTGGGTGCGTAATGTTCGTTTTTCTATGTCTCTTTGTTTGTGTGGGTGATTAAAAATGAATGTGAACAATCGTAGATAAATCGTTCTTGTGCTCAGTTTCTGTGTAGATGAGCGTGAAAAATATTTTTTTTTGTAGTATATATAGGTACTTATATAGGCTACGCATTACAATAATAATGAACCATTTTATCTTTTCTAGAATAAGATAGATTCCCGGCTTATAAATATACAGTTTATCAGTAGAAAGTTCGTCGAATTGGTCTGTAATACCCCGGAACGCAAAATTCGAATAAAAATATATTCATAGATTCAGATATTTTTAAAAGTATATAAGAATGAAAACGTAGGTAATCTAAATCAAATTATACTTAACTTACCCATTTATCATGGCTAAGCTGAAGAAAAATAACAACAAACATAAACCCTTTTTCACTCACAGCCCCGCACTTAATTCAAAAACGTGTAGCGTTTGTACAGGAAACATTCACATCATAACATAAAACACAACGCTTTCACTCTCACGACCCCACACCAAGTTCGGTGAATTGTGTGAACATTCACGAAGGAAAAAAGTGCTCCAGGAATCAGACCAGTACCTTCCACGCACAGGGCAACGCATAGTGATTGACTCAGGATATCATAGCTAAATATTATAATTTTAAGGAGCCTAGCGTTAAGGCATTGCAAAATCTATAGAGACTTCAGGCAATTTTCAAGTTTTGCGAACGCCGGCCCAAATGGGCGGCGTCAAAACAAAAACAGAGTAGATACTATGTATTTGTTTCGTTATCTCGCGCATTTCTTTTTAAAAGACTTCAAAAAAAGGAGGAGGTTCTCAATTCGACTGTATTTTTTAATGTGATTTTGATGATTATTTTTTATTTGAATGCTTTCCAGATGGTCCCATTTAAATTTGATCAAGATTTGAGTTATCCTCAATAATGCGTATTCTGTCATTGATGATGTTCACGTTTTTAACCGACTTCAAAACTGTCGTTGTGAGCCAATTTAGATAATTACTTTTGTATTTGAAAGCTAGTTCTTTCAATGTGGTCCCATTAAAATTTGATAAAGATCTGATCGCTAGTTTTAGAGTTATCGTCAATAATGCATGTTGAATACATTTAATCTGATCAAGTTTCGAAGATAAAGCGGTGAAGTCGGTTTTTTAAGATTTGCTTGCGTTTAATTATTTGTGCAAATAAAGATTTTTTATCATTATTATTTATTATAAACAGTGCAATATTTTTAAATTATTTGTCTCAGCGTATGTTTTCTAACTTTGCAATTTTAGTGCTAGCATTTAAATTCAATTATGCTCCTGGTTATGTTATAATCGAAGGTCAAATAAATGTCATGCATTTAGCGCAACGGTTGTCAGGCAACTTGTTCTGAGTGGGTTTAACTATTTGAGACGCGACCTTGGATTTTTCACATCATTATAAAAGTATTTGAATAAAAAATACTTTACTCTGTGGTATTTATATTACATCATCGCAAAAAATATTTTAACTGTTATTCATTGTAACTGTCTAGTAGACTTAGGTCAGTATAGAAGCTTTATATTTATCTGTATTTCCCGAAAGGTACAATTTGGGTGTGTTCAAAAGAAAAATGAATAGGTATTTACTAAGCTTGCGTGCTCCACCTTAGACTACATTGTCACTTTCCATCAGGTGTTACAATCACACCTGATGGAAAGTGACAATGTAGTCTAAGGTGGAGCGCGCAAGCTTAGTAAATACCTATTCATTTAGACTAACAAACCTTTCCATCAGGTGTTACAATCACACCTGATGGAAAGTGACAATGTAGTCTAAGGTGGAGCGCGCAAGCTTAGTAAATACCTATTCATTTAGACTAACAAACCTTTCCATCAGGTGTTACAATCACACCTGATGGAAAGTGACAATGTAGTCTAAGGTGGAGCGCGCAAGCTTAGTAAATACCTATTCATTTAGACTAACAAACCTTTCCATCAGGTGTTACAATCACACCTGATGGAAAGTGACAATGTAGTCTAAGGTGGAGCGCGCAAGCTTAGTAAATACCTATTCATTTAGACTAACAAACCTTTCCATCAGGTGTTACAATCACACCTGATGGAAAGTGACAATGTAGTCTAAGGTGGAGCGCGCAAGCTTAGTAAATACCTATTCATTTAGACTAACAAACCTTTCCATCAGGTGTTACAATCACACCTGATGGAAAGTGACAATGTAGTCTAAGGTGGAGCGCGCAAGCTTCGTAAATACCTATTCATTTAGACTAACAAACCTTTCCATCAGGTGTTACAATCACACCTGATGGAAAGGTTTGTTAGTCGGTTATAATTGTATTTTATTGTTTGGTCTACACACTATCTCAACTGATGATGAATGATGATCTGTGATGTGGTGGAGGTCTTCGACGATGGTTAACACGCTATATCATCCGGCAATCATCTTTAAGAGCCAATCATTTTATGTCTAGAGTGTTTACCATCCTAGACCACATCATCACTTATTATTGATGAAGTAATAATGGTATAATCTAGGAGTCTTCAAGTTAAGAGTGAATAGGTATCTTCTAGGCAAGCATGCTACATCTTCACTTTCCATCAGGTGATATAGTCAAATGCTTGCCTATCAAGCATAAAAAAACATAGCGATGAATCGAGAGTCTTTCAGACAAAACAGGATAGCTAAGTCATAGGATCCCTTAATCTGGCGGTCATGGTTTCGAATCCTGCGTCGGGTTTGAGCTTCCGCTGCCTATTCTGGCTTTGGGCCATAACTTTTGGGCCATATATTCTCTGAGAATTTCAAGTAGTTTGCGCGTATGGTTTTGACGCTAAATGCCTTTGACAGACGGACGGATGGATGGACAAAGTGGTAAACCACCCAAGTCAACTTAGAGATATCGCTTCACTTGATCGATAATACAACAAATACTATTAAATTTTATTCATGCCTTTTGCGTTAGATTAAAACTTTTACAAAAGGCAGTGTCTTCCCAAAATTGTGCACATATTATGGACATCGTAAATAATATTTATTAAAACAGTTTCTATAACAAAATTTACATTATTTTAACTTTTTACTAAAAGTTCATACAATAAATGTTAAAGAAGTGTCGAACTAGTTACGTACAAGGAAGAATAATTCCTCCACCGAAACCAGTTACTAAATTACGGTTTCGTAGACGGCCGAAGGGGAATTGTAACACCTTACAAACAATTTTCGCCCAACCTAAAATAGGCACCGCAAATTGAATCACGAACCAAAATAACACAAAAGTCTAGGCGACCTCGAATCTAGGACCTTCACGAAATGTTACTACAGTTCGATAACCTACCCATTGTTCGCGAATTATACCATTTTATGTATAGCAATCACGAGAATGCATGATTTCCGCATCATGGTCCCGTGTTCAATAATTAAAGTTTATGATACACCTGAATTATGGCTGTCTAGTACACGGCACTCGGCAGATTTATCGTGCGTAAACTGTTCTTCTTAAACATAATAAGTGGTTTCTGAATTATGAGAATGTATTTAATAGCTTCATAAGGGCACGGATTTAAATATTTAAACTTAAAGGTTTTAAAACGCTTTCACACACACAGTGTTATCAAGTACGAATGTATTTTTTTAACAACTACGATTGGTACATCATTGGAATAACGATCTAGCCTTAAAACAATATGATGTTTTACCTGAAAATAAAACAATTATTATATGCGAAACCTTATTCTAGACCTTAAACAGTGAGATAACATCACTTCCGGAACGACGTCACGACCTCTTTTGTGTCCCTCCCATCCGGCTCCGCCCCACTTGAGCCGGGGGAGGGGGGGTGAGCTTGCCCGAACTGTCAGGCGCGCTCCTCACATTGCATCTCACTTTCGGTGGACAAGATAAAGAAGTCCACCAGGCAGGATTCTAAATATAGGTCTAGAATAAGGTTTCGCATATAATAATTGTTTTATTTTCAGGTAAAACATCATATTATATGCTACGAACCGTTATTCTAGACCTTAAACAGTGAGATGTGTTTATTATCGCCTGGTGGCAAGCTAAAAAGTATGCCAATGTGTGAATAAATATAATTGATAGTATCAGGTACTTTATAATGTGTACCTAGGTTATGCAAATCTATGATATGTATCCCATGAATAGGTGTACCTACAGAACAGAGGGACGAAAGTAACCTTGAAATTAGAATAATTATACATGTTACTCACGACAAATACATTTTATTATTATGGTACCTTAACTAAAATAATGTTATGACAAGGAATTAACAATCGTAAATGTTAAAATGACTATTAGTTACAATGCTATCACATGCATAGACAGGTAGGTAAAGAATTTGATCATATATTGATCTAATAACAGTTTAGCAATGACACTTGTATATACATTGTTGTATATTTTTATGCTACAGTGTTTCAATTCGAATAGGCTCATACGTAGGGATACGTCATACATTTACCATGAGAGGCCATTGTAAAAATAAAAGCACTTAATTCAAACACCAAGTTATTGCAAGTACTGAAGTAGTTCAAGTACAAAGTATGAAGAGGCTTCAATACTTGCCTCTTAAAATCATCTTTACCAAATCGAATCATTATTACTATTGAGATTTAGGTGCGGGGGTTCACATTGAAGACACGGGGAACGTAATACTGAAGCACTTTTATTAAATACAACCGGTACATTAGCTCACACACTAAAGAAACAGCACGCGGTTAGCGTGTGTGCACGACGCGGGGAGTGCGGGGGAATGTTCATACGTCTGTTTTGGTCCGGCTCTCGATGGACTCGAGCGATGCCGCCGGCCGCTACTAGCAGCCGACCGCCGCGCCGCTCGCGCACGCTCTCCTCGCGTACACCTCTCCCCCGACTAGATTATTGCATACCCTACGAGATGAAAACACATTTCTTACGTCTACATCATTAAACAAGACATATCTACAACAAGACATTTATTCTATTAGATCTGTAATCTCCATAATAACTGCAACGGCAGGTTTATACTTGTGGAGTAGGTAGACCCAAAGAAAGGATGTCAATAAACATGTTTAAATTCGTCTTTGATTTTGGGTCGATAATTAAATGTGCAAAATTGTGGGCTTGACTACTACATTCGAGAAGCAATAAGAGAACCGTACCTTATGTAAGTACCCGTATCATCTGAAATATTGTTTTAAAGGAATGGTTGATCACTTATCCATTCAAGTACAATAAAATTATAAATGTCAAGACTGGGATCTATAGCTAGTCTTTTCGTAATATATCTAGTCTACGTGACCTTTACCCAGGTTACTACAGGTAAAACTCTTATTGGCACTCCATTGGAAAACGTCGTTGTGGCAATTCCTTTTGGTAATTAAAAATAAAATATTTTTTATAAATTTAAATGCATTTAAGCAAGAAATGAACAAGTGCTTAACTAAGCAAAGAGAGCATGTGAATGTGATTGATATATGATCAACATTATCATTATTGCCAAATACCAGATAAAACTTTGTACTAAAATGACGGAGAAATTAAGAATGTGATCAACCATTAAAAAACATCAGAAGTGTTTCTCTATCAGCTCTTTCGAGTTCCAGACGCCAAACCACCGAGTAAGTTGGAGCTTTTAATAAGTATCAGAACCGTATGAGAGGAACATAACGAAAAAGAAAGTGTGTGCTCGTTGAAGCGAGAAAATCTATCTGCGTTTTAAAATTCACAATGTCTCTTCCTAAGCCGTTTCAGAAGAGTACTGTTACTGGACAGTTTGTGTAATGATAACAGGATGGTGTACATATTGTTAACCAGTGTAACGTAACACACTAAATAAATAATGCTATAACACAAGCTATAACACACTAAATAATGCATATATGAATATACAATTACTATGGAATGTATAAATAGTAACTTCACTACGTATGTGAGTATCGGTAAACTCCCACTAGTACATCAGATTGCTGTAACGTCTTTGGTGCTTAGAAGACATATAGTGCCATCTAATAGGTTCTACTGTAACGCATGAGACAACGGTCGTTACAAGGTATGAAACAAGAACTGATTGTATTCTTTGTATCTATTAAGACCAAGTACTTACTTAAAAGAAAAGACTTCGTTATTTCAGTTAGGTAGTCTGCAAATTAACTGCAAGGAATGGCAAGTGAAACAGATACCTTCAGTTACTAACTAGGCCGAAACCGTAAAGTTTAATATGCTTACCAGGTATTATCAGACTCCACCAATTTGCTTTTAGATTAGAGCGAATATTTTTGAGCCATATTTACTTCTTATACCCGGGCAAATACGTGGAGTTTAGGCTTGGATTCCATTTGATAATAAATGACTTTGGTTGGGATCAGAATAGACTTCTCATAGTTCACAATCCACCCGATTGAGAATGGGACATGAATATCTTCCGCAGCTTAGTCCTTCAAGGAAAAACAATCCCTGGTTGGCATCAGAAAAAATAAATTAAATGCATTTATTGGCCATTACAACTGACTGTTGCACAAGGCAAGTCAATGTTACAGAATGATTTGCAATTGTATATTAAAAATTGTGACACACTCAAACGAGGTTAGGACTTGAATAGCTTCCGTAGCTTAGTCCGTCAAGGAAAAACGATCTTTCATTGGAGTCAGACTAGACTTCTGATACTTCATCACTCACTCGAATGAGGTTAGGACATAATAGCTTCCGCCGCAGCTTAATCCGTCTAGGAAAAACGATCCTTAGTTGGCGTCAGACTGGACTTCTGCATCACTCACACGAACGAGGACTTGAATAGCTTGTCGAGCTTAGTTCGTCCAGGCAAGGCGATACTTGTTTAGTGTAGTCGCTCTGGGTTCGATTTCTAGTCCAACGCGTACAATACCTACTAGAACTGACAGTAGATGGGCGCCGGCGATAAATACGTAAACAAAATATCCGGGTCTATGTATATTTTGATTACAATTCGATCGCTTACAATAAGTCCGATCCGAGAAACAAAAAAAAAATAAAATGTTTGGTTTCAATACCAAGTAAAGTTTGATATTGTTTAGATTATTGCTAAATACACGCTCGGCTACCGGGGTACTGTTAAATATTTTTAAAAAAAAAAAGCGAGGGTATTATAGCCAAAGAAAAAATTCCGTAATATTATTAAAATGTAGGTACATTTCAATAAATTCTCATAAAAATATTATAATACAATCTAAGATATATACATATATTTATAAGTTTCTCTGTAAGCTTGATGTCAATAAAGAGTAATTGTATTGCATTGATATCATAAATATTAAGCTAATATGTATCGAGTTATCGGGAATTTTTTGCTACTGTAATTTTGTCTCGGATCGGATTTATTTCTGGCAGCTTTTGGTTCTTACCTTTGGATGAAAATCCGTTGACGACCAGCTTTTAAAGTATGTAATTGTGACGGCTCAGTTTCATTGTTGTTGCAATAATAGGACTTCCGCGGTCGCTTTTGCAAACATCGTGCCTATTCCGCATAGACACGAATAAAGCTCTTTCCCACTACGTTCGAGTTGTTAACGACATGCTCGACAGCGAGAGATCGTGGCAGGCGGAGGCGGTGGTCTCGTTCTGCGTCTCCGACTGAGAGGCCGCGGAGCGGGCATTTCAGTCTGACCCGATCCGGCTCAGACGTACGGGATCCCGAGGATGAGGCAGTTCGCCCGCCTCCTCTCTCCTCTTCTGTAGTAGTACCACTGGTGGAAAGCCAGGGGGCTCACCCTCACGTTCGAGTTGTAAACAGCTTTTTTGAACCTCTGGCTCTTAGTAAGAAAGAAAATAAATGCTGTGGATTGAAAAGGTTATTGCGTGGATATTTTGCATGTCCAGCCTTTAAAATTAAAAACAAAATATACAATTAATGCGATATCTTTGTCGTGCCTATTAACTATAATTTGTAAGAAAGAAAAGAATTCCTGTGGATTGAAAAGTTTAAATTGCGTGGATCCTTCGCGAGTCCAACTTTAGAAATTCAACTCTTATTATACAAGTGCGACTGCTTCGGATGATTTGGTTCGCATCGTACAATTCAGTTAGGAAAGACAATACACATATTTTTGAAACAAGATTGTTGGTTTATAAATTGAGCGGGGTAAGTAGGCTCATTCCAGAAACCTAATCCTAGTGGAATCTTAGCTGCAGTTAATTACGAATGTGCAACTTACCCTCATGGGTTCTCTTTATCATTTTGGTTATGTGAAATAAGCAAATTTGAATTCGCATCGAACCTGTCCGCATCCCCTCTGCCTGCTGCTCGATGACCGCGGTGACTCGACGGTGTGGGGCTGGGTTACACGACGACAACGGTGAAGATGACGAAGATATCAGTGGTGAAATTAGCGGAGGCGGGCGACCCCGTTCACCTACTTCAATCTTGAAAAAATATTATGAGTGCTACAATAACAAAATAAAAGCACAAATTAGTCACGTTTAAATATTAAAAAAGTTAAATTGTTAACATTTAAATATTTTTAATAATAAAAATTTTAAAAAGTTTATTATTTTCTAGTAAAATTGTTAAAATTATAACATTATTAATAAAAATTATAAAAAACAGCAACGCTGTTACCCGCTTTTAAAGAGGTGTGTTCACGCCGAAAGCAAATGCCAATGTGAGGAGCGCGCCTGACAGTTCGGGCAAGCTCACCCCCCCTCCCCCGGCTCAAGTGGGGCGGAGCCGGATGGGAGGGACACAAAAGAGGTCGTGACGTCGTTCCGGAAGTGATGTTATCTCACTGTTTAAGGTCTAGAATAACGGTTCGTAGCATATAATAAGTAATTTAATTTTGACCTAAACTGCTAAGTAGAGTAGTAAACTAAGTACATGTCCAGTAACACTTTTCTTACTGTCACTATTAATGATTTTGTTAATAGCACTCACTATGATATTACACTGTCACATACACTAACTCAAAGGGTTTAGCTTTCATGAATCTTCTCATATGTGTAGTCGAGGAGCTGGATTATATGACTATATGAATTATATGATGACCCAGATGGAGCAGTCGGCAGACATCTGCCCTCTACGTCATGGCTCCTGAGTTCGATTCCCGGCAGTAGCACAATTTTCTTAACCTAAAGAGAATTGTATTTCAGGTTCTGAGAGTGATTGTATGTGAGATTTATATTGTCTGAATTAAATAAATTTTGAATTTAAATTTGTAATTCAAATTCAAAATGGTTTAATCACATTTTATTTTTATTTAATACTCTTAAATACTAATGCAGAAATAATATATTAGCCTAGACCTATCTATATCATATAGTCGCCAGAAACCACTTGTGCAGTTTGCCTCCATGCATCCTTATCATTAATATAGTCATTCATTTAAGCTTTTTTAATTACTATATATATAAGTATATTTACATACCTTAGAAGACTATGTCATGCCGTATGCGAATAAATCTTAGAGCAAGGTATACTCATAACAAAATCTGTTTTCAATTAAACCAACCTAAAATAAGGCTGCTCTTAACAAATCACACTATCCATGCCCGCTGAATCCCATTGTTTTCGAGGTTACCATACACGTCACTCTAAACTAAAATGGGCCTATAATGGCTGCCGCCGTTAGGTGCCTAACTTCCGTTTCCTTGCCCATTGTATTAATTCAAATAGGATCTTTGCACGTTTTGCAGAAGTGGTTTGGAGTTATGTCTCTCTATTAATTGAATAATGCTTTATTAACAGGTTTAATGTTTCTCCTGTCAACTCTTGTTTCGTAGACGACCCAGTTGGCGTGGTAGGCAAGTCTCTGCCCTCTGCGCCGTGGGTCCCGGGTTCGATTCCAAGCAGAAGCACAATTTTCCTCCCTAAGGGAGATTTGTGCTTCTGGTTGTGATTGTGTGTTATATGTAAATGTTTCCGGCAACCACGATAAAAGTCTTTGAACTTAGCGTGGGGCTGTCAGTGTGAATGCGTTTGTTTGTTTGTTGAGGTTCCATATCTTTTCATGGCAAGAAACTGCCAAATCACCTGCACCGAATGTGTCAATCGCCTTATTTTCCTGTATATGGAGTGTTGTACGATAAGACGAATCAACGATATAAATCCTATTAAGTATTCGTAAGTATATTTACTAGGATTCGAAATATATTTACCAGGATTTTTAATACGGTGAATATCACAATATGTGTTGTTTACACCCAATATGTGTTGTACGATAAGACGAATCAACGATATAAATCCTATTAAGTACTCGTAAGTATGTTTACTAGGATTTGAAATATATTTACCAGGATTTTTAATACGGTGAATATCTTTAAAACGTGTTTTAAAAAATTGTAATGCATTACTCCACGTTATTTGAGAAATAAATAAAGATGACATAGGTTTATTTTAAGCAGTTAATTGAGCTATCCGGTACTTGGGTGACGTCATTTCGTTTTGGTAAAATTAATTTAAAATGGGCAGTTAACCTAAAAGTGTTGGTGGATATTGAGTAACAATTTTTGAACTATTTGTAGCATTAGCTGTACATTCAGTATTTTTTTAGTGAAATTACCCTATAGCATAGTCCGTTTTGAGAAATGCTACACCAAAGAGTATTGTAAAAACAATACTGTATTTCGGATTGAAGGACAATGTTTCTAATAAAATTGCGGAAATAAAGGGTTCAAGGCACAACCGATTAAAACATTTTTCGTTTTTACGCCTCAATACTGGAGTGGTTTAGGAAAAAGAAAATTAAGAAACACTTAAAGTATTTGAAATTGTATTTTGTACAGAAACTGCCTCTTCGGATTACTTTCAATAGATGGCGTGGTACAAAGTCCACCAGGCACAGAAAAAATATTGCAAAACTAACTGTAATTTTACTACCAATCTTCTAGTTAGTTTAAATAGTTTTAATTTTATAACACAAATTCTTGGCGTTTCCTTGTTGTCGAATCTTTACTTTGGTACTTACACCGACACCAGAGCTCAGCTAAAATACTTGGTATTACAAAAGTTTGGCAAAGGTCTAGTGTGATATACTTCCCTATCGAGCAGAAAGAAAAGACAAATGACAGTATCACAAATTTACACCAATTCATTCAATCTACACGATGACAAAAGAAGGTTGAACCCAATATTTTCTTTAGTGTATATCAACGGTCATAACGTATTTCCGAGCACCTTGTGAGAGCTACCTGTATTTCACCCCCAACCTTTGAAAAGGCTGTATGGATTGCGGGGGATGTGCCACAATGGACGTTTTTATGATCATTATTCGATCGTGGGAAAGACGGTTTGAATGAACGTACGAGAAACACCTGTGTAAGGCACTGCTTTAATGAGTTCTGATGTGTATATTTCTTACATAACTGGAATCATAAAATTGACTGTTCATAGCGTTGAGGAAGTTTGCGTCACTCGTCTGCTTGGTATCGAACGTAGAAGACAAAATGTTATATTTTGACATCAAATTAAGAAATATCCTTGTCATTGATATATTCAATGATTTTAAAATAAGCCTTCCTTAGCCGATCAACGAACGACGTCCTGGTGAATCACCAAAGCATTCCCGCGGAAGACTTATGGCCAGTTTATAGTAATCTGCCTGAAATAATGGCATCTACCTGAAAACGTATTACAGATAGACGCAATCACCTTTCCAGAAAGTTCGAAATATTAAGCAAAGCACACCTTGTCTATCTCTGTATAGGCTATGTTTATTGTTACCGATTCATATGTTAAACATTATTCGGTAACATTGTGCCTGAAAATTTTAAAGTGTAATCAGTATGAATTGGATTTGTAAATACATTTGGGTCCTAAATCGTTCCTATGAGGTAACGCGATTGCGTATTTTGTAAGGACACAATAGAGGTCAGTAGATAGTTTAAAGCTATAGACAAAATAATCAGTTGGTAATCTTCCCCTTGCGAAAACAAAATGTATTTTGAAGCATGAATTAAGTAGTTATGCTTTGATTAGTCGTTACACAACTGAAATTGATAAGTGTCGCATCAAGCATACCTTGTCATCTTCCCCGCTGTTGAATAACGAAATCAATAAAACCATTATTTTGGGCTTTTTGGCGCGAAAGTGAAAAAATTACATTGTCTGTTTTGTATTATTTTCCAAAACTTGTGATTTGAGTGTTAATGTGGCTATAATAATAGTGGATTATTAACCGTTAATAGATCTTGAACGAGCATGAATGTTGGCGAATCATACAAAGTTGAAAACATAATTTTCGTTTTCATTCTAAAATTGTAATAGAAATTCTAGTAAAGTTACTATCACTTTACTAGGGCATGTCTTGACTGCGACTGGGCCATGGCTCTCATACTCGAATTAAGCTGGTGACTAAGACTTGTTTTGTAAAAGACTTAACTTGAAATATGTCTATTATTTAACACGGACGCTGGCTAAATGCACAAAGTTTTGGAGCCAACATTAAAAAAAAATAAAGACCTTATTTTACTTTCGCGCCAAAAAACCGCCCTATAATTTCCTACAAGCTTTCACATGCCAAATACAAATATATAATTACGTCATGTTAACTTTTAAAATGTTTGAAACAGCTGAAAATCAACTGCTTTGAATTTCTATCGCTTGGTTTCCCTGAAAATATACGAATAGCATATAAATAATAATTAGTAGCTCTTCCGTCGATACCCCTGAGAAGTTTATAACCTACATACTATTTTGAACTGTATCGAAGTAACTATAAGTTATAAAATTGATTATGTAAGGATTTATATTGTACACATCGATTGAATCGTCCAGTTTTCTTAAGAATATATGAACTTAACTAACGAGATAATGGTAAGGGATATGTAGCTTTAAAATTAGAGTTTGAAGGTTGATTTTCATTTGGATGGGAATGGTTTATTACAGTGTTTTTCATTGTATAGGTAAGTATTGCGCGTAGAATATTGCGCAGAGGCCGCTAAGGGTCGATGCCTTCTCGGAGACACGTGATCGGACCGTTAGCCTGCACACTCCGGAGCTCCAACACACGGAAAGGAAAAATCATGAAGTAGCGTTGGCAAATAAAGTTTGAGGAAATTTATTGTTAATGTACTAAGTAAATTTATTTTACTTTATATGTCTAGTGGAAAGACCACCCTGTCACGATCTCTTACTGCTGAGCATGGTATCTACCACGCTCGATTGGGAGGGATCTGCTAACGCTGATGTCTATAGACGCTAATTTTAAACTAACTGAAGTGAAATCGACACCCTTTATTAGTCAAATCTGTTTGTTCCCTAAAATATCACGACCCAGTTGACGAAGCTTTTAGTCTTTGCTTACTGCTCCGTAGGTTTTAGGCTCTATATCCGACAGGATCGCTATTTTACTTCACAAACTTCATCTGTTCTATTCCCACATTATTTGTGCTTCTGGTGATTGTGTTTCATGTAAAAATTAAACTCACGATACAAGTCTTTGAGCTAAGTTTGGGGAGTCATTGAACTACGCTGAGTTTTATTTTTGTTTGTTCGAAATATTATCGCGTGCTTTCATCATTTACCATTAGTTCAAATTGCGGTTTAATGTTTATCAATACAGGAAAATAATAGTACAAATTAAATTTTCGTTTAAATTAAGTGCAATTATATATTAAATCTTACGAATGATGCTTAAAATTACAAATGAATTACCCATATAAGTAGAACTAACAAAACTTTTGTTAGTTTGACTTATATGGGTAATTCATTTGTAATTTCAAATATGAATTGAAATAATACCACAATACAATTTTATGATTAGGAAAAAATTGCGGATATTAAGAGGGATATAAAACCGATTTCATTCCATGCTATAAAATTATTACATTAAATCTTCTGAAGTAAAATTTATTTGTATTACTTTTATGCTTACGCTACACTTGCGAATATAATAACATCTGCTTTTTGAATAATTTTCAACCTTATTTAAGCTTAAATAAAGTTTATATTTCTAAGGACTTTATTCTATATCACACTATGTGTGGGTGTGAAAGATTTTTTTCTTTTGCCAAATAATCTTTAATGACAAACTCTATCTTTGACTTGACTATGACTGGACCTTGACTCTTTTACTTGACTTTGACTGTGACTTGTACTTTTAATATGAAATACACTTGAAATATAATATCACTTGACACTGGCAAAATGCACCAGATAGCGAAGCCAAAATTTAAAGAAAAAAAAAACAACGTATTGCACTCCGGGAGTGCCGGCAGAAGTGAAAACATTTTTGCCGCGCGGCTGAAATAGAGGGGATATTACTTCCTCTCCTTCGTCTAACGAATTTTCCGCCTTAAGAATTTTCGATCAGGTCACGTGTCCTGACGCGAGTTTAAAATTTTTTACCTATCCCAAAAAAGTGCTCAACGCCGCCAATTAAAAGATTGACAACATTTTCGGAGTCGCAAATATACTAGAAATCAGTAAAATGCTATAATAATAATTACTAAGTCGCATTCGACCGACTGTAAACATGATTGTATTTCAGTATCAAGCGTATTATTTTTCTTAATACATGCATAATTAATTCCTTTATATAGAAAAGTTTGATGAAAAATCACCCGAAATGCTTGTTGGCGTTTATTTTATTTTTTTAACTTATATTGTAAAATAATCAAATAAATTATATAACATTTTTAGTATATATTTAATTATTCGAATTCTTATAGCTGATAATAATTTGTTTGTGCAATCATCTGTAACATAAAACGAGGATGAATATACTTCGGATTGCCCGAATCACATGATCACGTATTATAATTATCTAGCATCAAAATCAAATTATACATTATATTTCTAATTGCCTGCCACAGAACACGTATCCATAAGAATCGACTACGAAAATCATCACCGGATCTTGTTTATTAAATGAAACCAGTTCTATACGATAAGTTGAGAACCAGAAAGGATTACACTTTTCGAGAAAATCAAGGCGTTTTACCGCAACAGTAAAAAGGTCATTGTCGATTTTGTATTTCATCCAAAACTGTTATTTCTTCGATTGTTGATGAATAGTAATGGTGGATTATTGACCTTTCATAGTTTACGAACGAGCACGAGTGTAGGCAAATCATACAAGGCTATTATATATTATCATAATTTTTATATCATTATAATTTTAAGGTGGAACGCGTTGATGTCTTTTGAACCAAGCTAATCGAATCGACACCAACATATTGCTATTTTATAGCTGACAAGCGTCATCCTTACTCCTTACTAATATTATAAATGCGAAAGTAACTCTGTCTGTCTGTTACGCTTTCACACCAAAACTACTGAACCGATTTGAATGAAATTTGGTACACAGATAGTCCAGAGCTTGGGAAAGAACATAGGCTTCGTTTTATCCCGGAATTCCCGCGGGTCCGGAACTTACGCGGGTGAAACCGCGGGGCGCAGATAGTTGGATTATAATTTAAGCTTATTAAAAATACGTTTATAATCTTGCTGTGGTCGAGGTGCTAAAGCACTCTAGGTTTAAAATGAGGGTTCTCTCAAGGATAGCTTCCGGAACACCGTTCTATTGCAGATTGGCGGAGTTATTCGAGTCGTTTGTTTCCAAAAAATATTTATATAAAATTATTATAGCTAATAAAATAGTTTTAACTCGTTTAGAACTAGTGTTTACGTTAATCTGTTTTAATCATTTAGGGAGTCTTATTTGTCGGAGATGCTTATCATAGTAATATCATATTAATATTATAAATCCGTTTTTTTTTTTAACTTTCTAAAAGCTGGCGAAGCCGCGGGGCACGGCAAGTAATAAATAAATAAACGTAACATTAGATATAAGAAATTATTCTTTCTTAGGTTGAGAAAAACAAAAACAAAGATAATAAATAAACATATCCATAGAATGGTATAAACAAAATTTTCCACGATCTCAAATGTTGTTCCCGGCCCTTGACTTCCAGGAAATCAAGGTTTCTGGTGTTGTTTACGTAACTCTCGTAACGTTACGTAACTCGTAAAGAAATAAAGTCTTACCTCTTTCACGTTTCTGATTGCCTAGTACCCACTCTCGAGATATCAACAATAAAGCCGTGTTATACAAAATGTATGATTTTTCTTTTCGTTCATTTTCCGATGTTGTAATAGTTATTCTGCTATTCGAGGCCGAGACAAATCCAACAAATTAAAAACTATGAAAATCGGTCCAACAGTTCTCGAGTGTTGAGAGTGTTGTAACAAATCCGACTTTGTTTTTATATAGATTTTAGAATACAATTTTGGATTATTGTTACAAAAAAATGAGTACAACCCGCAAATACAAATAAAAAATAGTTTATTTTCCATAAAATACAAATGCAGGTAAGTACAATAGGTATCCCCGCACTAGGGCTTGCCTGTATCGCGGGAGGCCACTCTACAATTTGCATATAACAATTACGTAGAGAACTAAAAATTATTAAATTAAAATTAAAACGGGAATTAGCGTGACTTACGCGTTGTCGATGTGTAAATCGACAAATGTTTCGGCTTCATTCGGAAGCCTTCTTCAGGATGAGTGCGATTTACACATCGACAACGCGTAAGTCACGCTAATTCCCGTTTTAATTTTAATTTAAAAGTTCAAAATGTGCGTGAGTTTTTATCAAATTAACTAAAAATTAGATAGATTTTAACAATTAATTGGAAGCAAATCTCACAAAAATAATTAGATAAAATAAAACAAAAGAACAACCCGAATCATTTACTTACATGGGACACGTATGAATGTGTGATTTGACGGTGTTTGTATATTGGAGCGAGTTTGTTCATGAATGTGTGAGTCTGTCTGTCTTCGATCCTAGTCCCATTCTTTCTTAACGCGGGTCTTATGTTAACCCTTGAAGGTTTTAATGAATTTGTACACTGTTAAGACTACAATGAGCTTAGAAAGTAATACTCTTTTAAAAGAATAAAAGGAATCTCAAAACGCTGCATTAAGAACCAAAAAGCTGCGTTAAGAGGCAAAATATTTTTTGAGCTGCTAAGAACTGGTCGTATTCAGTAAATAAAAAACAAAAATTTTTCGTATTTATTTATTATTAATCTAAATAAATGGAAACCGGAATCATGATTAGTGAAAGTTTTTTTGATATAATACAATACAATACAATACAATTTTAAATACAATACAATAATTATTTTACAAAGTTCTTTTGTAACACTAATATCATAAATGAAAAAAAATATTTTACTACATTTGATTGAAATATGTAAATACATATAAAACATTTTTTTATTGGCATAGATCTAACGATTAACGAGTTTGTATGATTTATGACTTAACCGATAATCAGACGTGGTTTTGATCTATATGCTTGTCTCTTTTTAATCTAAGGCAAGTAAATTGTCTGAATTGTAACTCCTTCTAAAGTAAATTTGTGTAATGTCTTAAACGATTCGAAATATGAATTCATAAACGGCTACGAAAGAGCTGTACCAATACATACCAATATATATTATAAACATGAAACGTTTGTACTTTCTTCGACCTTCTTTGTGTTGAGAAAACTGAGCAGTTTTTTATAAAAAAAAGTCTTTAAATCACAAGTGAATAGGCATTTTCCAGGCAAACGTTCTTCATCTCCAATCGCATCGTCGCTATCCATCAGGTGAGATAGCGGTCAAACCTTTGCCTGTTTTGAATTAAAAAAAAGGCGTAAGTGCCAGCGAAGATAGGCAGTGCTATAAATTGTGGATATTTTAGGAACAGTTCCGCAAACAAAGTAATGCATACAATGTCGTATATTTCATGCAAATTCTGCTGGCAATGCGTGCTGCTCTGAAATGTAAAAATAGTTTTCATTCAAATCAAAGAATAGACATTTTTTGCAATGTTTATTGAGTAAACCAAGGACTATAGGAGCGCCACCTATCGCCACCTAAAAAAACAACGTCTTGGCAATATGTTGCCATGTTGCATTTGTCTATGGACAAAAAATTCAATCGTGTGGGATAAAATATTCGCCACGAATCAAATGTTTTTGGCTCCTTTTAGAGTGGTTTCATAACACCTTCTTATTATTTGATGGCACAAGATAAGAACAAAATAAATATTACAATTAAAAATAAAGACTGAAAGTTAAATAATCTAATTATATTGTAACTGGCGTGATCACACTATCAATGCAATACGTCATAAGAATTATCTATTTCAAAAAGCTAATTGATGCTAAACCTCTCAATATGTTTTTACGACTTCTATGCAGATAGGCAAAATCTTTTAAGTAAATTTAGAATATAAATTACATTGTTTTTTCTCACGCTGACTCATAACCCAACCAAAATAAGTAAGTTGGTCTCACTGTCCTCATTTTTTGCCACAAACAACTTTGGAGGGCATTACCCTCTGTCTTTCTCCCTCTTTCAATACGAAAACATCTACGACTTGAAGTCGTGTGCCCAATCTATTTTTCTATGCCTATAACAAAAAACTTGTGACCTGACTCGTAATAAACGTAGTGTTCTTAATTTGCTTATGAAAAAATAGGTGATATTGTACTCTCTTTTAGAAACAGTAATCTACTCAACCGAGGGAAACTTCAAAATAATACTTTATAATTAGAATATATATAATTCTACTGTACGTGTGTATGTCACTGAAATCCTCCTAAACGGCTGGACCGATTTTAATGATTTTTTTTGTATGCGTTTGGGTGGTGCCCTGGATGGTTTAGATTCAAAAATCAGCCTGGCAGATGGCGCTGCAGGGGTTGCACATGGGCGAAGCCGGGGCGATGCCGGGGCGAATCACTATTAGCAATATATAAATATAATACTTTTTAGATAATAATTATGTTTATGCCTACGCTGTTTTATTATGTTCTCTGTTGGTGATGATGCAATTAAGGTTTGTGTATTAATACATCTATGTTTTAAATATAAACTGGCCCTCAACGCTGATGGAATCCCTTCGGAAGCGTGTAACGTAATATTATAATATTCACATGATTATTGTTCATTTAAAAAATTAAATAAAATGTTTTTATTTAATAAATCAACAAACATAAAACCTTTCACACTCACAGCCCCACAATAAGTTGACTTGTGTCATGGCTGCCGGAAACATTCACATCACACACAATTACAACTAGAACCAGAAACACCAATTTTCCTTAGGGAGAAAACTTGTGATCCAGCCGGGAATCGAACACCTGCTTAGAAGGCGAACGCATACCCAATTAAGCCAACGGGCAGTTCATTTTGTACAATATTGTAGGTACTATAGCAATAGAATATGTAACCACTTACACCCTGGATAAAATCAAGACAAAAAAGAGTCATTCGTCCAAAACCAGAAATTATGCAACCTCTTTTTGTAGTGTCAAAAAAGCGAACCGTGTCGTGCCGCCCACGGAAATGAGTGTTCAATGTTGCCACTCTACTTTGCGTCCGAGGACCTTACCCTAGACATTGGTGCTGGTAAGAACATTAAGGCTGTCGTCGGTCATCGGCCGCCCCCCTCTCTTGCCGCTTCGACCTCTTTTAGCGACAACGCGCCAAGTTTGAGTCGCCACCATCAATTTACAATGATGAACTAACTAATAGACTTCTTATAGCAGCAGGGTTACGACGCTAGGCTCGATTGAGTGTTTGCCTATTCCAAATTCCTGGCATCTTTTTATTGTTACGGAGTGGCAAATAGATTAAGAGTTGTTTTTGCGGTTTTTGTGGATATACTTTGATAATTTTGTCACGTCTTTCTTTCAATATGATCGTTTATTAGCAATGGCATTCTTAAAACCGAAATATAAACGAAGTTTTGTTTGTTTGTTTGTTTGTTTAATAACTTTTTTATGATTTCCAGTTGCAGTTGTCCAGGATTTTAAGAGTATTACAGCGTAGGAGGAACCTAAAAATTTCGCCCGTAAAATATAACGACCACGTTTTCTACCGACTTCATCAAAAAAGGAGAAGGTACTACTTTTTTTATGTGTATTACCTCATAACTTCGTTCTACGTAAAACGATTTTGTTTTTTTTTTTGTTTGAATGATTTTGATTTCCAATTGGTCCCATTTAAATTTGATCAAGATCCGATCAGAAGTTCTTGAAATATCTTCAATAATGCGTGTTTAGTACATCTAATCTGATCAAAGTTCCGAAGATAAAGTGGTGAAGTCGGTATATCATATTCATAGTTCGTTTCCCTTCTTTTACATCTTGAAAAAGTTGTTAATTAAGAGTTTTGTTATAAATTATCTTGCCCGATTTGCTCCAGTTGTTACCGATTAAGTTTTTACAATACTCTTCTGGCTAAGTCGAGTTTACAGTTACACTGTTGCCAAGTTATGGTTGGTTATGAACAATAAAATTGATTAAATCGTCTGAAATTGCTGTGATGTTATTAACCTTGGTTGAGCGTACTTTGTGCTGAACTGTAAGCGAGCTTAGAGCTTGAAATTTGAAAAATGAATTTAATCTCTAGATCGTATCTTGTTAGTAAGTATAATGCCGGCCTTCTTATCGGGGGGTGTGGTTTTGATTCCTACAACGGGCTTGAGCTTTCGGTGAAGGTAGCATCGCAATCAAATGTTTGGTGATTTTTTTACGCTCAATAAGCAAGCATTTGCCCATAATCTCACCTGACGAAAAGCGATGATGAAGCCGAAGATGTAGCATGCTTGGCTAAAAGATACTTATTGACTTTTGGCTTGAAGACTCCCAGATTACACTGTTCGGGGAACAAAGACGAGGGCAATGAGTTCCACTCCTTCGCATTAGTAGGGTTTATCGTGATCGCCTGGCTTGCTATCATGTACCGAAATACAATCTTAGTTCACCACCTTCGAGTGAAAAAATCTGACGCTCTCACACAACTGAGACACAGTCAGATTGACTGATGACTCTCATTGTTTGACCACACCATAATTTACCATCAGATAATGATGATAGTAGTCAAACGCTAGCCTATCACAGATAATAAATAAACTTGCTTGAGGAAGAGTAAGAGTGAAGAATAGATTAATTATTATTACATACCCACAATCCGTATTATGACTGAGATTCAGCAATAAATTTGTGGCTGCCTCAGCTTCACTCTAAGCATGTGAATGCTTAGAGTGAAGCTGAGGCAGCCACAAATGTTGTCGCTGTTGTTAAATAGTCACCGGAATTAAGAAGTTTATCTGCAGAGGTTGGGCTGTAATTTGTTTTATTGGGTTCATTTAGCTACATAAAACTCGTATAAGATGAACATTTCCGTTGGCAATATTCCTTCATTGACACGAAAGTTAGTACTTTTACTGTCTAGACATGTACCTATCAAGATAAATTGAATTGATTCTTTGTTTATTTAGTGTTTTCAATGTAATAGCTTCAGATTGAGAAACTGAATTGACTTTTAGAAACTATGGGTATACACTACGTATTTTTGATTATTTCAGGATATTTGGTATACAAGGATATTGGGTGCAAACGAAAAAAAGTTTTTTTATACAAGCTTTTAGTAGTTGTTTTTAAAAAAGAACAAGTAACCAGAACCAGGGAACTTAAACTTCGATGGGGTTGCGTCATTTTATTACAAAAATAAAGAGTGCTATGGTCTTGTCCTGTCATCATGATAATATTGCATTGTCATCCGATGCATGCAAAATTTCAGCTTAATCGGAAACCAAAAGTGAGTCAAATTTAAATTGAAAGGTTTGATTACAGACAGACAGACACCGGGAGAGGTGAAACTAAATAAAAGCTCGTAATAAATGCTTAATATTAGCCATATGTATTTATTCACGGAGAAACAATTGTTTATAGACAATACAAGTTTTTCAGAAACAAAATCTACGTATCTACGTGATAAGTTTCGATAAACAGCACCCATGGAGGTACTCATAAGAAGATAAAACGTTCGATAGACCGCATGGCCGCATGGCCACTAAAACTAACAAAACACTTAAAATTGAAATGTATAAACATTAAAAAAACAGATATTACCTTTGCTCATTAATATTCAGCACACGCACAAGTTGAATGTGGTTAGTGTCGACTAATATGTGCATATCTGACTTCCGCTGTGCCGTCGGGGCGCCCGCATCGCTTTTCACTCGCGCTGTATTTACGAGCGACAATGAGTTTGGTGACAAGTGCAAGTTGTTATCTTGCCTTTGTTTGCAATAGGATCACATTACAACGTGTAAAGTTCAGGAATTACGCAGTACTACGCAGTACACTATCATTATTTTATTTGAGGAATAGATATCAGTCAAGATAATTAATTGAATTAGGCGTTAATTTCTAGAAATCTATATCAACAAAGTTTATTTATTTTATTTAGTTCTAATCCCGATTAGATTGTTAGGTTTGTAGCAGTATGCAACACCCGCCCTCCCGCACACTGCGAAATTTAGTATAGTGGAAACTCTGCCGAAGCCTCTGCATTCGTAGAACTCTGTTCGATACGTGTTTTTTTCTACACGAGGTATTCCCAGGCACTGTTGAAACGCCAAACGCTAAAACGATAGTGAATAAAAAAAGAACGATATCAAACACAGTGATACCGATTCGTTTTAGTTTTAACTGCGAAAACATTTGCCAGTCTCTCGTCTCAGTCTCAATGAAATATTTAAAGTTTCAACTTAACCAGTCACAGTCAAAGACACGTAATTTTAAACTTTAAAAGTAGTTTAGTCAAAGTCTAGTCATAGCCAGCTATGACTATCTACAATGCCAAGACTTTGACTATCTATAATGCCAAGCTCCGTAGGTAATTGGTAGAAACTTCTATTATAATAGAGGGCTCATATAATATAGGACTTGTATTAGAAAGGAGATGTCTCATTTTGGGCCAGCACTATGTACCATACATGGAAAAATAGGGAAAAAATATTGCACTTTCTTAAAAATACAAATAATTTAATCTGAAGAAGATTACAGCTGTACCCTCAAATTATTATTTAGTGAGTTTTTGAATATGTTAACCCTATTTTTGGGTTGACAAGAAGATACTGAATCTCACTCTGTTCCGAGTTTCAATCGAGTAACATATTCTATAGTCATATTATAATTATAAAGAAACCCAAATATTTTAGAATTGGTATGTTGTTTACAATAAATAATCAATTTTCAACATTGACACGTCAAAATGACAGTTCAATATTGTCGCAATCCGCCATTTATAACTGTGTTGTGTTGCTATTGATGTACCAAGATATTTAAATGTATATTAATATGAAATAAAAGTAAAGAAAATAAACATTCAAAAACGTTTACTATATTGTATAGCTATATGTATGTATATGGTACATGGTGCTGGCCCAGGCTCCTTCAAATTTGAAACATCTCCTTTGAAGAGAAAACTAAATTCACGCTTCTCAACTTCGTATGATGCACACACGTTCGCCAACCATCAATGTTTAATAATTGCAGGAATCACAATTTGATATTATTTATACAATATCAACAGCGTCATTTTCACTTTTGCACCAAAACTTCAACCGAATCTTAAACATTATTGAAACGGTTATAATGAACGCGAATCCCGATCGGTCGCAGTTTGGAATTCTACAACGGCTTTAAGTTTGAGCTTCATATCACTGAAATTTTAATTGTCATGCTAATTTGAAAATTCCCTTATTGTACCATTAATTTTAAATTTAATTTTAATATGTATGAAGCGGCAGTGCATTAAATAAATAAAGGAAATCTATTAACAGTAAGTCTAGTTTAAAAAGATATAATCTACCTTGGTCCACATTTTCACTTAACGTATTTTCCTGTTGACTATAGGCCAACGACGCACACATCTGCATATACAAAATACTTCCCTGAATTTTAACGTGCTTCTTATCACGTAGTACTCTTGTGTTATTGTGTGTATTTGACTTCCCACTGGCATAGTTGGGGGTTTCAGGCGTCTATGCAGCGAGTATCTGGTGGATTCCCGTTGGAAACATAAGTTTCCGCGAGGGAAATTTATGTATCCAGAAAGTCGCCACACACAACAGAAGATAACTGAGATTGTAAGTGTGAAAGCGTTTAATGTTTATGAGTGTTTCATTTGGCGCCTGTTGTTTTTCATTGACAAGCTCCATTTAAAATGTTAATATTGTTAGATAGAAGCCACTGCTGTTCTACAGGAGGAGGTACTCAAGTCGACTGTATTTTTTTAAAATGTTTTATACCTCATAACTTCTTTCCACGTGAACTGATTTCGAAATTTTTTTTTAGTTTGAAAAATGTATCTTTCCAATAATAATTGGTCCATTTAAATTTGATCGAGATCTGATCAGTAGTTCTTGAAATATCGTCAATAATACGTATTCTGTGGACTACATTGACGATGTTCTCGTTTTTAACCTACTTCAAAGGTTAACTTCTTTCGTTGTGAGCCGATTTTAATGATATTTTTTTATTTGATCAAGATCTGATGTCAAGTTTTTGAGTTATCGTCAATAATGTGTGTACATAATTCATTTAATCTGATCAAGGTTCCGAAGATAAAGCGGTGAAGTCGGTTCTTTTAAGCTTTGCTTGCGTTTTATTATTCATTGATAAACTCGATTTAAAATGTTATCATTGTTAGATAGAAGCCGCTGCGTTGTTCTACATTGATTAAGAAATAGTTACGTCAATGTTCCAGCGATTATATTGGTATGAAACTATTCCGACACAAACTTAATTTTATACCTAGACTAGAACAACGACGGATATAATTTAAACGTAAGCAAAGCTTAAAAAACCGGCTTCACCGCTTATATTTTGGTTTTGGCTTGATCGCTTTCGGTAAAATGTATATGGGACCACCTCTGAAGTATAATCTACCAAACAAAAAAATAATTTTAAGATTCGGTCCATAAATGGGGGAGAAATAGAAAGGATTAAACCGCCTTTTTTTCGTATCCACTTTTTGCCAAACTATCAGCATAATAAAATAACTGTACTAATTTACTAAATAGTGATCAACTTAGCCTATCTGAGACAATAACAATATTTAAACACAAATCAGATTTTTATCATAAATAAGTAGTTCAATTTAAATTTCAAACGAAGAGACATTTATGTTTATTTCTTATCTGTTAACAAAACCTAGCAGTCCTCCCCTCTTCTAAGATTTGCAGTGCCCTACAGGGTCTATATAGATCTTTAAAAAAAACACCTGTATATTACTATTATAGATTGCAATAAATAAATGAATATGAATCTGACATGTATCAAGATTCAAGATACAGGCCAGTCTCAAGGGACTCGGCTACCTAATACGGTTAATAAATGTATATTAAAAAAACCATCTGCAATTTATAGTCATTGGCAATAAACGGAGGAGTGCATTGTTTTGATTCGCAGATATCGTCAACATTGAGGTTTATAGGTTTTATTGCTATAAGAAGTTTGTAAATGTTTAGGTACAGTAGGGACATATTTACAACAAATGTCACTACAATCTACTTGGACTGTCATTGTGGCATATCAATCCCATCCAATATCAATCTCGGTGTTTTGATTTGTTGTGGTTCAACTGCGTTATCCATCTGGTTGGACCATGAGCAAGTTATTCATTGCCTGTGGACAGCCACACTGACTCTATTGTTTGTATACACAGGTATACAAACAATAGAGTCAGTTGTTCCACGGGCAATAAAAATTCATTCTTCATCGTAGTCGGGTACATCGCAATGGGTAATTTTTTATGTAACTAGACAACTATGCTCGTCTGATGGTAAGCGTCACGCTTGCTCATTACATTTCAGTACCACCCATAATAAGAACTAGAATAGTTCATAATCCAGTGGGGTACAATGCACTGGGCTCCGATGTTAAATCTCTTTACGATAATGAGTTAGTTGGGCGAGTGTTCGCTTTCGAAGCATCGGGTTCGATTATCTGCGGGAACTCAAGTTTTCTCCCACGCTAAAATTGCGTTTCTAGCTCTGCGTGTGATGTGAATGTTTTAGGCGCCCACGACCAAGTCATCGAACGTATGGGGCTGTGAGTGTAAAAATAAAATGCGTATTTCAACTACATAGACATTTTTTTATGCTGGATAAGCAAGCATTTGACCACTATCTAAACACAACATAAACGCTTTCAATAATAGATTTGGAAGAAGAGCAAATTATTTTTGTGAATAGCACAGCAATATTAAATACATTCCTTTTCACTTACATTTTCCAACGTGAGCTTTCTCTTTTGTCCTTCTACACCAACTATTCTGTTCATATGCGGGAAGCATAAATAAAATAGAAATATCGAAACATTTACTAACAACGACGCAAAATACTGGCCTCATTTTATGGATTTAAAACATGTTTATTGATATCGTATACGATACGGGATAACATCTTTTTATAAATATGCTTTCTATTTATGTACTTTGTATCTTTTTTTAATTACATTTAGTGCCTCGCAATAGATTTTGAAGATGACAAACTACTAGCCTTTACCCGCGGTTTCGCCCGCGTTTCTCAAGTTAAAAAGCGTACGCTAATTTTAGATATTAGCGATGTATATTCCAAATTTAATCCTATTCCGTTCAGCCGTGTACTACGTGAAGAGAAAACCAACTAACACATTTTTACACATTTTTTTTATAATATTAAAGAGTGATAAATCCTCTAGCACATCAGACCCTACATCACCAGATTATATCGGAAGCTCAAGCTTCTGGGTGTGATAGAGTGTGTAATGTATTTTTTTCCGGCATCCACAATACAAGTCTTTGAACTTAGTGTGGAGCTGTGAGTGGAAATGCTTTTGTTGTTTGTTTAGTTTAAGATTCGAAACCACGAACGCTCGATCGCTTGGCTTACTATCATTTCGTAGATTTTCTTCAGGAGAGCCAGAGTTACCTGAACATTAGGCATAACATGAATCTCTTATAATTAGGAGTCTTGTTAGTATGCTTATTAACATGACTTCTAATTATAGGATCTGCTGGCAACACCGAAATCGTTCATAATCATAACGAAAGGCTTTGTGTGATCAAATACATACTCGTATTTGTATTTGTGTTTCATTGAGTTCACAGTTACATTATAATTGATGACGTAAATGCCAATCTAAGCCAAGCTGATTTCTTAGATTGGTACCTACATGTATTTGTCGGGTATAGATTATTTCTGGCGTCATTTTCTTCAGACATGGTGTGGGCGCATGTGGGTATCGTGCAAAATAACAATCCTTGAGGTTCACTAACTTGATTTTAATAATAACAACGATCTTAATCAAAAAAATCAACTGACACTTATTAAACGGTAGGTAGTTTATAAAAAAGAAACGGAGTGACAGTTCCGTGTTGTCGCCTTGAGTGACGTGAACGAAGTGAAGTCCGTCGCGCCACCGTCGGCTGACTATACGACTCTGCCAAGACGCGGCGAAGTGAAGTTAGCACCGCTCGACGCGCCTTCCGTTTCGATTAAAAAAACCGGATCCGACATATTCATTATGTTTATGTTCTTGATGTGATATTTTTTGGAATCAGTTACTTTTTAAAAACTCTTTTAAAGACAAGCTTTTAGAAGTCCGCATTGAATATTGGATTTAAAGTGACTTTAAATTTTTCGAGTTATTCTCAACAACCCATATTGTAGAAATGCATTAAAAATTACACGCCCGCCATTTTGGGTGCCAAAATGCATTTAGAATGACACAGCTAACAATGTCTTGTCACCCAAACTAAGCGTGAATACAAAGTTTCAGCTCAATCGGTTTAAGACGTCTGCTTCAAAATTGAGTTGCAAGACTCCACCCCAACAAATTAAATACATACATTGCAAGTTAAATAAAAGCTTGTAAAATAGGGGAATGTTGCTACTTTACTCGCTTTCCAGATAGCCCGTTGGGAGCTAAAACTTCGCCCGGGTAGGAGAAAATACCTTCCGCGGAAATGAAAGTCACGGTAGGGTAACTATGGAACTAGGTAGTGTAAGTAGTAGTAGGGCTCTTTTTGCAGAGTTCTCCTGGAGGAATACCATACATTTGCCAGAAATTCAATCACCAAGCACTAGTGTGCAAACATTAATGACTTCGGATTGAAAGGCAATGTTTCCAGTGAAATTACGAGGCTTAAAGATATTTAAAATCTAAAATCCCAGGGTGACGAGCAGGGTGCTTTGCCAAGCAGTATTTTGACCTAAGTTTAAAACTCTGGATGGCAATGAACTGTAATAGGCTATCGTGACGCTTACAATCAGGCGAGCGGCTTGCTCGTAGCGTCACTCAATAGTCATAAAAAAGGTAATAGAATTTTTTGCGAGTATATTTGAGGCGGTATCAATGAGTAGTGCGGGTAGTTTGACCGCCGAATAAACGAACTGAGGTAGAAAAACTCGGCTGAAAGAAAAAGTTACTAATATTGATGATGATGGTCATCAATCGTCATTTTGAACAATTTTAAATCAATTTTAAGTCATTTTTTGTTACATGTGCTGTGAGCAGATCTTGTTGCTCTTCGCAAAATTTCATGATTCTAGGACTACGGGTAGACTATGGGAGAATCAAAATTTATTTTCAATTTAACAATTTTCACTGCATAAATGTACACGTTTTTCATTGACTTATAAGCTTTACTTATTATAGTTTTATTGGACTGAAGACCTAAGTATTTGATATTTATTTCAACTTGATACTTATATATTATATTTCACGAGTCCCCCACTATTTATAGAATTACCCTTGAACGATACAATTTTTCACAGAAAGCACAGCTCACCGATGAACTACACCACGCGTTCTTAATAAAAAACAGTATTGCCCGACAGACAGACGGAAAACGTGGTACTCTAAGGGTTCTTTTTAAGGTATGGAACTTTAAAAAGGATAAAAACATCTTTTATGAATATAAGCTGTATAATTCATTGGATATGCAAAAATAGTCTAGGTATTAAAGAAGGCAACACCCTCGGTCAGCCACCACACGTGGTCCCTACAGGTCGTTGCCTCGACAGCCAATGGCCGACTGTCTGACGTCTACTTCCTGGCGGAAACATCTAAAATAAAAGTATGAACTACCATCTATTTTAGCTATTTGTTCTGTTAAAATTATTAAGAATAATAAAAACATTTTGTATTGTATTTGTATTTTGTATTATTATGCTTTAACGTTTTACTTGCTTATGGAAGCCTTGCTCTATAAGCTTTCAATAATTTCCAGGCGTTCGCGAGTTAATAAGCAATCTTAATACTAGATATAAGCATAAAATTACAATGTGCGCATTTAGACTAAGTAAAACGAATAAACCTTTTATGGCAAATGGGCTTAGATTTCACAATAAAGTTCCTAAAATTGTAACTGACTTACCACTGGGAAAGTTCAAATCAATAATAAAACGGGCATTAATAAAGAAAGCTTATTATAAAACGATTGACAACATTAATGACAAGGATACATGGAGGCAAACTGCACAAGCGCTTTCTAGCAACTACATAATATAGATACACCTAGGCTAATATAATTATGTAATAGAGATTAAGAATTATTTTAAGAAAATATATGAAAAAAAATGCGCCGCCGTGTTTTTTGCCAGGTTCTTCTCGAGATGGCTGTAATTTTGCGAATCTGGCATAGAGTCATTAACTTTCATGAGTGCCTTTTTGGGACCCATATGAATAAACGATTTTGATTGATTGATTGATTGATAGTAATGCTTGCCTATACCACATTAAAAAAAAACTGTAAAGTTTGCTTATCGCATTATGTTTACCATAATAATGTGTGGTGAGTACTTACATGACAAATATGAATACTTGAGGGACTTGATATACAAAGCGCCCCGGGCGCGGTAGTTTAGGTTCCGGAATAACACATAGGCTACTTTTTAACTTAATTAAGGCGGCGATGCCGCGGGGCACGGCTAGTAATTCATATAACAAGAAGTAGCCCTTGTAATATTCCTGAACAATTTAGTACCTAACAGTAAGTAATAAAAAATAAATCGATATTTAAAAACAAAAGACATTGCGCCAATGTTTAGGTATAGAGTTCCGTAGTTGCATATTCATTAGTTATTGAATTCAGGTGGCAATGCCCTAAATTACCAACAGTCTTGACCATAGTCCATTGTATGAATAATGTTGACATATTTACTTATATCATTGTTATTTGTGCAATATTATGTTTCTTTTTTATTGAGTATCATCATGATAATCAGCGACGTAAGGGTGGCTATCCTATCGGTTTTCTATCGTTTACATTTCGGAGAGTGTGCACTCGAATTCGACAGTTGTTTCTCTCATGCCCTTTCTATCATCGGACCACAAGTCAAAATGATCAACGTCATCTATTTACAGTTAATTTACATCATATCAGCTCGAAGCGTTTTGCTTCTACATTTATATAGTACAGCGAAGGTTTGGATCTCACTGCCCGCGTCTTTGTTTCCCGAACAGTATAATTTGGGAGTATTTTAGTCTAGAAAGAATATAGGTAAGCAACCGCATCATGATTTTTCACCAGGTGAGATAGCGGCCAAATGCTTACCTATCTGAAATAAAAAAAGAATTACATGAGAGGTAACGTTATAAATAGATCTGTCTATTTTATAAGTATTAGGTATCCAACGAAAGAGTTCACAGTATCACAGACCCACCGGTTGGAGTGGAAAGGTTATCCTTGAAATTATTGAGCACTGGTTGCATCCCGCGGTTTCTCCCGCGTTGACAACTGATGATGGTGATGATGAAAAATAACCTGTGGCCCAGGTCACACTCTACATTTGATAAAAATTTTAGCTAAATCGGTTTAGTAGTTTTGACGTGAATGTGTAACAAAAATAAAAAAATAAAAACATCCAGACTGTCCATTTAGTAATTTTCCCCATTAAAATTGATTCCCTGCATTATGCAAGGAAAATGAGTCAAATAGTGTACAAGCTGAAAAGAAGAAGAAAAAAAATATGGAATAGTGTGGGACGCTACTTGTGTCGACACTTTGGCGCCGTCTCATCTTCCAACAACATCGCAGCAGGCAAGTGGCGCTCCTACCGCAGCTGAATCTTCAAAAGGCGAAAATACACAAACCTCGACAGAGGTTACATATTTGTGCCATTTGGAGTAGAAAATGGGTTTATAGCAGGTGCACTTGAAATGTATAAAGATTTGGCTGGGACACTGAAAGAGTCTACACGTGACCAAAATGCCGGATTGTATTTTGCACAGCGTATAAGTCTCGCTGTACAACGAGGTAACGCAGCCAGCATTTTGGGCATACTGCCGACCAATGACTTTTTGTATTAGGTAAGTAGTGTAGTTACATTTGTATATTGATTAATTATATGCTCGTGTAAATACATTCCTACTTCGTGTACAAGCTAAGTTTTATATACTTGTTGCAATCCTACATTCCTACAGTTTTGAAATTGACGTTTTAAAAATAACACAATGCATTAAACTTTGGCCTAAAGCTACTGGTTACAAGGTTATTTCATTAAACATGCAAATACACAATTGTTTTTAAAATCTAAACTAACTTACCTAGTTTTGTACGTCGAAAAACATTTACTAAAAATAATTTCTTATTTAGTTACTTATTTATACCAGTCTGCTTCATTAATATTTAAATATAACTATATTCAATAGGTATAGAATAAATGATAAACGATGTATTCTAAGATGCAAATTTTAAACATGACAAATATTACACTTTTAAAAATTAAAAACAATATACAAATTGCTGATCTCTATATCATTATCTATATAATTATGTAAACACGGAATTCACTGGATCACATACAGATCATGAAATCTTAAAAACTCGATGACCTGTAAAGCTGAAATTTGGTAGGAAATAATATAGGGAGTAAAAACATTTCATTTTACACTCACAGCATACACACAGTTTGAAGACTTAAATAGTGTGTACCAGAAATACTCACAACACACTATTACACCCAGAACTAGAAACACAAATTTCAATTGGGAAGAAAATTGCAGAATTGCGTCAGCTAAGAAAAGTTAATTGTTGAGCTGTTTATGATATGTATACCTAATTAGTTTATTTATTTAAAATAATAAAAGAAACATTAAAAATAAACGATTAATAACACATATTGAGTGACTTTAGGTGAGCGCTTTTGCGAATCTGGCAGTAGAGTCATTAACTTTCACGAGTGCCTCTTTGGGGACATGTGAATAAACGCCTTTGAATTTTCAACTTTAAGATAAAAGGTTTATAAGGATACTACAATAGTTTCTGTACTCCTGACCACTTCCACACAAACAAGAGTAACCCAAAAACTGCTCTACATAACCAAAACACAATAGCTATAACAACTGCAAAACAATACAGATATAGATACACGTAATGTCTACCGATGCTAACAGTAGAAACTGTGTCACAGTCAGCGACAGTTCTGGGCCAGAAGCAATGAATATTCATACTCTTTGTCACAGCCAATAGTCGCACTACCAATATTTGGTACACTTGGCATTATGTGAGGAAATGACGAAAATTTTACTTGTTCTGTTTCAAGAATTTAAGGAAAGTGTATGTTCATAATTAGATTGGTAGAAGTGGTGCTGGATAAAACCTTGAACTGCTTGTTGGCTTAGTTGGGTGGCGTTTGCCTTCTAAGCAGGGGTGTCGGGTTCGATAAAAAAATGTGTTTCTGGTTCTGGTTGTCATTGTGTGTGTGATGGGAATGTTTCCGGCACCCACGAGACATGTCATCGAACTTAGTGTAGGGCTGTGAGTGTGAAAGCGTTTATGTATATACGTTTATGTAAAACCGTACTGTGTAACCTAGAAATTGGTATATGTTATATTTGTATTGTTTGTAAAATGTATTAACTTATATCTTGTATTTTTTTATTTTATTGTAAACATACAAATAAAATTACCAAAATCAAAAGTCCATTCACTTAGGAAGAGTTCAGACATAACATGTACGAGTATATTAGTAAATATAGATATGTTCTAATTACTTACAAAAAATCTTAGAGGATAGAATGTAGGGAAAAAATAAGATTTTTATTATTATGTTTACAATAGGTTCGAATTAATTGTATTTATCCTATAAATCCCATGTATTCTACTTTTCGTACGGCGGCGCGGCGGTGCCGCGGTGGTCCTTAATGATCATAAGGCAGTATTAAAGTCGCATTATAAGATAAAATTGCGACTTCAATAGACTTAGTAATTTAATAATCGTGTTGTAGCCTTGGGAACATGAAATGATGTTTGTAATTTTAAGATACACTGAATGTCTAACATTAATCTTTCTAACAGCGGGTTTCGGGTTCGATTTATTGATTGATTTATAAGTTCTCTTCCCAAGAGAAATCTCTGCTTCAGGATGTAGAAGTGTTTGTGAGTTGCGTCAACGTTTTCGGCAGCCATGACATAATTCATCGAACTTAGTGTGGGCATGTGAGTGTGAAAATAATAATTTAAATGTAAACAAAGCTTAATAAAACTGACTTCACCGCTTATATTTTGGTATTGGCTTAATCGATTTCGATAAAATGTTTATAGGACCACCTTTGAGGTACAATCTACCAAACAAAAAAGGATTTTGAGAATCGGTCCACAAATAGGAGAGAAATCGGTGAATATACATAAAAAAATACATATAGTCGAACATAGTATACCTCCTCCTTTTTTGAAGCCAGTAATGAAGATTGAAGACTTTTGAAATCACGCGGTCCAAAGAAACGATTCGTGAACAACTGCAAATGAGTATAACAAGATACGCAGGTGTAAACCAATGCTATGCGAATTATGAAAATTAGTTCGATATTTTGTTCATAAATATAAGCACTTTTGGACACGCGAAATATCTGATCATCAGGAGACACCTGCACAATGTTTGATTTAAATCACACCTTACAAGCTTTCAAAATTTCGTCACAAAAGGTTTTTAATTCGATTCTAGACTTTATCTTAACCACCTTTAAAATCAAAATGCGAGGGCGACCTAAAAATTTTAAAACATATTGACAGCATTTTTTTTTGTTTGTGCGTGTATGACTAAATAATGATTACGACATAATATACAAGTTTTTAAGGCTTAAGCGGAGAATTTGATAAAGACAGGTGATCGTAAAGTAATCAAATTCTAATCTCAACTTTTTACAATATTTGGCAAAAAGGGTTGTTAAAATGTATTTAAGAAATTGCCTACAGACACACGATATCACGATTAACATGCAATTTGATTAACATTCTTAATTTGACTGTAGTTTAATTATAATTTAGTGAAAACATCTGCTATAAATCAAATCGTTTGAATAACGAAGTTGTTTAATTGTGTATTTAATTATTTATACAGTAAGAAAGCGATTAGATATTGTGTTATTTTCTTAACAGTAAGGTGCAATTTTTAATAATAAGATTTGAGTGGACTCTTTAATTCAGTTTTTTTTTTGTGGTATTAAATAATTTTCAGAATCAATGAAGGATTATAAGACGCAAATCATATTTTTGAGCCGGTAAGAACGAGTCGTATTCAGTAACAACAAAAGATTGAGCTTTCATAAATAGACAATATATACTTGAAGATATCGTAGGTATATCATAGTCTAGCCTACCGTGTGTACCCTCTTTGACCAAATCACTACTTACCCTCAGTTGAGATAGTGATCAAAAATATAGATCAAGCTGAAAAAAAATGGTTCCACGGAAAACTGAGACGCGGTGGGCGTTGCTAAAAAACTGAGACGCGCGGCGCTGCAAATTAAATTGTATCACTCGTGTTATGTGTAGTGTCATACAAACATACGCCGCTGTTTCTTGCCCAATACGTAACGTCGCGTCGTATACATCTAAAAACTATTTTAAACCTTCACATCTTATGAAGAAACATATTTTTCAAAGTTAGTGACGATTGGATACTAGTATATTTTGTTTTATTATGAGTTCGATTGTGTTAGTGACCGGAGCCGAAACTTTTTGTACATTTCTAAGTCAGTTATATTTATTCGTAGAATACAGCTAAGTCTATTCTAATCTCAAAGCATCCCATCTTATATCTAGACATGCTAAGATAAGTAGCCTAATAACCGAGTACTCAGATAACCTAAGAATTACTACCATGATTCTTGCATGGCTCAAATTAAACGAGATTATGGTGTTGTATCCAGTACTTATTATTATGATGGGGCTTTAAATATACATTGTAGTAGGAGGCTTCTGGATTACCCCTTTCTTGGTACGTCTGAAGAAGATATAAGTAACTGCTTACAGTTTAATCTAGATATGTACATACTTACTTTATATGTAGACATATTACGTATGCTACTAATTGTTGATTTGGATTGATGTTGATTCTACAGATAATTCATTGTTTTTATCAAATCGATTCAACCAAAGCCTAGAAATTTCGATGTTTTTAAGAGTTTTCTTACAGATTAAAAGGAGAAGATTGCGAAAATAGATGAGGGCCAAACAGCTGAAACATGTATCACGCGTGACGTCCCAGGTAATGCTGAAAGCATGGATGCATATAAGTTTTATAGAAGTCGTAGGCTGGATGAAACAAGAGAGAGACTTTAGCAGACGCTTGAAGCTGTTTTCTTAAGAAGTTGCAGTAAATAAGCATTTAACTTTGGTACCAAAGTTCAATACCAATTTAGTAACTTAACTATAACTAAGTTATTGTTTAATTGATCTGGTTTATTGGAAAATGTCACTCTACTCACTTTTTCATTTAAAATACTATTTTCATATTCGACACTAAAATAATTTTCCACACAATGATATTCAACAAGTCAGCTCTATATTTTCATAATTAAATTTTCATTGATCAATTCTTCACCTACATGTACTTGTGATTTACAATACACGTACCCAACGTTTATTGTAAATTATACTTTGTCTATCAACGTTGAAATAAAGCAACTGAGCAACTTACATTGAAGAAGATAATTTGTCTTATCAAACCTAATTTTATTGCCTCTTTCGTGTTTATGTTCGCCTAGTACTTAATTAACAGTATTAATCTAAGTAATTATTGTTTGTTGAGTTAAATATTCATTATCTAGTTTCATAAGTAACCAAATGTTTTCTCTAGCTATAATACATAGCCACTAAAAATATATACAGATTGCTTTTCTGTCAACGTCTGAAATAAAACAACAGAGCGACTTACATTCAAGAAGATAATTTGTCTAATCGAACCTAATTTTATTGTCTCTTTCGTGTTTATGTTCGCATAGTACTTTATTAACAGCCTTAATATGAGTAATTATCATTTAGTACTTTACAGATTTGAACTTTCAGACCGCTTGTAGAACTCAAACTTAGCTAGTTTCTTAAGTTACCAGATGTGTAAGTTAGTAACTAAGCAGAAGATAGTTTGTAATCATACCTAATTTTATTGCCTCTTTCGGTTTATGTTTGCGTAGTACTTACTTTTACTTACAGCCTTAATCTGAGTAACTGATGGTTGTTGAGTTATATTCATTATATGTATAAGATATATTTAATACTTTACAAATTTAAACTTCATAGCGCTTATAGAACACGCAAGTAGTTATGAGTTGCCAAATGTTTTCTCTCGCTATAATACATAGCCACTCAAAGTAACGACCACAAACTGCGAAGAAGATAATGTTTTATCAAACCTAATATTTCGTGTTTATGTTTGCCTTGTACTTAATCAACAGCCGTTACCTGAGTAATTTTTGTTTATAGAGTTCAATGCTCATTTATTAGTATTTTTTTTAGATTTAAACTTTCAGATTGCTAGTAGAACACGCACATAGGTTTTTAAGTAATCAAATGTTTTCTCTCGTTATAATACATAGCCACTAAAAATAACGAATACAACCTATCACAGCATCGCTACGACCACATTATCAAAGTACCCATTCCACAAATCTCTATCATGTATAAATATCCCATCACACTCATTCACCTGCACAAAGTCGCCATCGACGACTAATATTAAGAATGTTCAACGCATAACACTCAAATGCTCCTACGAACAGCGTCCCAAATTCCCAATTTGAACGCACGGCTCCATAATACTTGGAAACGAGTTCCGTAGATAGGTAATTTCGTAACATTTCGCCTCTCGGGTCTGTGTCTTGGTCAGGGCCAGACAGACTTGTTGTGAGGAGAGCCACGCTTTTGTAATATACGGAATTTGTGTGAGCTTCAAATTACAAAGCGTTAACACTTATAACATAAACACTTAAACGCTTTCACGCTCACAGCCCCACACTAAGTCCGATGACTTGTGTCCCGGAAACTTTCTCATCACACACACAATTACACTCAGAACTGGTATCGGGTATCGGGCTCGATTCCCGGTGGAAACAAAAAAATCCCTTGAGGAGAAAACTTAAGTTTCAAGAAACAATTGTTTCGGGAATCGAACCCGATACCTTCTACTTAGATGGCAAATCGAAGGCGGACGTATGCGGGTATGTTTCCTTGAACGAACACAAATTTTCGGCCCGAATTCGTGTATGTGATGTGAATGTTTCCGGGATGTTATAAATCATTGGAATTTAATGCGGGACTGTGAGTGGTAAAGCATTTGAGAATTTCCACGAAATGAAAACTGACCAAGTTCTAATAAATTATTTTAGTGACCTTCAATCAAATTAGTCGACCTGAGATTATTATTTTCTATGCTAATTAGGCAAGCATTTGACCTTTGTCCCACTTGATGAAAGTGACGAGATAAGGTAGCGGTCAAAGATATATAATACTAGCCTATACACAAGACTAAGAAGATTAGATTAAGAAACAAAAAAGTAGGCAATGAGTTCCATAAGTTAAAAGTTATAAACATTTTGTCCAGCCCAGACACATGGTTCTCCTACTATATGAAAGGGGGGGTAAGAAAGGCTTGGGGTGCGAGGGGGGAGCTACGCCAGCGCAAAGCGGAACGGCAGATCGTGCTGCACCGCCGAGCGCGACCGCGCAACCTCGCCACTTGAATTGCAACATACCATGCTTTGTAATAGGTTAGGTTAGATTTGATAACTATATCAGTCTATATCTCGTCCGTAGAGGATGTAGAAGTATCTCTGCTGGTATTTTTGGAGGTTAGCAGTAACCAAACGCACTGCCAATGATCCCACAGCGAGTTCGCTATTGTATGTTTCTGTATACCAGGCTTAATAAGAACCTGTACGCGGTCCACCTGCTAATCAACAAACGAGGCTCTGGAAATCTTAAAAGCATTGCCAGCCCTACTCATATTTTTTTAGGATTTTGTATCTTCACCTTTATGGTATAGCAGCTACGTCAACTTAAATCACAACTACCTTGTTTTTTAAATGTTACCATGATAACCATAACCCATGTATCCTACCAATATTATAAATCTGAAAGTTTGTGTGTAAGTGTGCAAGTGTGTAAGTATGTTTGTTCCCTCTTCACGCTTTAACGGCTGAACGGATTTGGATGAAATTTGGAATGTACATAGCTTATACCTAGGATTAGCACATAGGCTACTTTTTTACTCGATAATAACGGCCGAAGCCGTGGGGCACGACTAGTAATAATATATGATAATGTATGCAAAAGTTTGGTTATTTTAAAACCCCGATGCAAACTGAAGAGTGGACGTGGTAGGAACATTTGGGTTTAAAAGATGAATATACTGATGCCGTAACTGTAGAAATCCACCCAGCCGTTTGCAAGATATGAGGTAATCAAGACAACAAATATACATAACATACAAGATACGCGCGAAAAACATAAACCTTCCTTAGCTGTCGGGTGGCAAATAATATCGATACCACAAACAACACATCCAGACAGGCTACTAACACTCGAACCTACCACCAAAAGAATCAATTTAAAATCTCAATAAAAGAAACGATGAAAACGTAAACCTAAAATAAAGTCCAAACTTTATTAGTTCGTAATCTCGAACCTTATTAAGCTTAAAACTGAGTGTTTCCTGTAACCCAAAAAAATTGAATTAAAACAGGAAAACACTAAGGTTCGATAATAAAACGTTAAAATATGATCGGTCGGTGTGCGAAGTAGCACGATGGTAACCGGTCGTAAGCTATCGTAACTTAAGTTACCGACACTGATGTAAGACGCTCGAGGCTGAAGAAAGCCTCTCACTGGAAGCTTAGCTTTTATACAACGACGTGGGCTTGAATATTGTGTATTATTTAGATTTGGACTGAGTTTTAAAATAAAATTTAAGTCAACTGTTCATTTGTTCTTCATACAATCACCATTTATTGTATCTTGATGCATGTGACATTGATTAGGCTGACACGCTTCGAATTTTCTTCTGTGAACATTTGTTAATGGACTTTTAGTAGCTAGTCTTACGATTCTGGCTGATATGGTACCGACAGGAACAGAAAAGCTATAGTTAGACTCTACTGTGCAACCACTTACATTTACAGGGTCATAGTCAGTAATAACATTTTCTGAGAAAGTTTTATCAATTTATTTATAGAAAATTAAAGAATTTATAATTTTTGTGATTTTTAATTGTGAAAACTATTGCGATTGCGATCTGCCTCCTGATTCAGAACGTTTCGGTAACTTACCGAATCAATACGATTGGATAACTTTCTCTTTAAAAATACATTTCATCATACGAAAACCAACCGAATCGTACGGTAACCGAGTTATCGTATGGTTCTGAATCACAGGATTAGTCGGACTATTATTATTGTATATATATATATAGTTGTCAATTTTCTTTGAATATCTACGTGTGAAAAGTTAAGAAGATTAAACGGAGTTTCGGTCCGAAATATGGGTACGCGTACAAACAATAATTAAGGGGGTACGAGTACAACATAAGATATGACTTTTTAATACGTTAAGGCTATCGTTGGATAACTATACATACCTATCTTACTTTCAGGGATGGATTGTATGAGATGATGTGGTCGAGGATAGAAAAAGCGCAAGGTCTATATTTCCGACTGCATATTTATCACTGACTTGACATATCTGCAACATTCTCTTGGTCCATTTATTTCTCTTGGCTTCGGAAATTAACATTAAAAATGATTAAGTGTTTTTATAACAGCTTTTCCAACAGTGTTCAGTTCATAGTTCCAGATTCTTTTACCATTTTGCGTTTTTCCCTTCAAAAATTTCCCAATCAAGTTTCAATTTTGGGGTTAAACGAACAAACGCGTTGCGGTTAGGGCTTTTACCATTTCACGTTTATGGTGTTTTTTACCATGGTAAAAAAAGGTTGCCAACGCTGCATTAAAAACTTCATAAACTTTGATGTTACTACGTTATCGAAATAATAAACTAAACATTTTAAGACATTAAAGTCTCAACGTTATTTGTCAATCTCTAGTAAATATTTCTCTGGAATATTAACTTGGATTTACATGTAAGCTTGTCGAACCGGAAAAGGTGATGCGATTATTGCGATATTTTTACTAAAAACAGATTTTATAATATATAAGTATTTTAAGTAATAATGCACACAAAAAAAACAGAACTTAAACACTAAGCAATTTATATGGACAGCCATCAAAGTTAATCGCTAGTCGAAGTAATCGAATACAATTAATCAAATATCACCCATATCACGGCATAAACATATATTCAATTAAATGTATATCCATCTATAAGTCAGGTGAAGCAAGAAAATCATGATTTCCATAAGTCAAACGGCTACCAGAGGTCATCGATCTTGTACCACGACTAGAGGGACCGGATTACCGAAGAACGTTTTTATACGACGAGCCCGTGGCAACTTGTTTACTCAAGGCAGTACCGCCATATGGCTCATTATGTTGTATTTATATAATATTTTATTTTAAACATCTCGACCGACTTACTTGTTTCCATTGTGAAACCATTATTATCGAAAGTTTCGAGATCGCTCCATACGACTGTTATTAATGTTAACAAAGTCAGCAAAGGTGGTAGTATGGTCAGCAAAGACCTATGGTATGAAGTCTCGGCTACAGAAGAACCGGTTTTATCATGACCTTATTTTGTGACACAAATATTCATTTACCAAAATATGTTTTCTACATTTTTAAAAGTTCTCATTACACGTATCCTTGCAGAAATGGAGCCTTGTTGTCTACTTGTGACAATTATTATCTACCAAAGAATAAAGACTCTTGGAAATACCGTTTTCCTCACAATGCAGCAATGTTTATTTTACAGGTAAATGAGGCACCAAGGAATAGACACCGGAGTATATTTCTGGATTGGTTTCTCGCATTGTTACGAGACTGCATTTAAATTAGGTTTCTCTTTAGGCTGTAATGAGTACACGGATTTGGACCAGATTCGAACGAAATTATGAAACTTTTTACAATTAATGTTAAGCCATGTCGGATGGCTTTAACGACTTGAAAATCCTGACTGTAAGCTCGCGAACCTATAATACTAGCAATCAAGCAACCTAATTAACGCAAGCGAAACCGCAAGGCTCAGTTAGTTATAAATAAATCATAGACATAATGTCGCGACGGATGGGTTTCTGTCCCTCAAATCGTCGAACCCATGCCGTGTTAATTAAAGAGGCAAGCATTGTTCTTATACAACTAATTTGTTTAATTGACAAACAAACCAAACAAACGCATTCACACTCACAGCCCCACAATACGTTTAAAGACTTGTATCGTGGTGCCGAAAACATTCACATCACACACAAATTACACCCAGAACCAGAAGCACAAATATCCCTTGATAAAGAGATTTTTTTACAAAGCAAAATACATACGTAATACATTTTATGGTTTCTTAAGTGACCCGCATTTATTTGACAACAATGATCGTGAGCTCATTTTGTCCCCAAAATTAATCTATATAACATCTTGTGCATTACCATAACAATAATTTCAAGAAAAAATAATTTCTGCTACATGCAACGTATCGCTAGTGCTTGAGAGACAAATTCGTTGCAATCAGCAGTGCTCGGATAGCTCAGTGGTAGAGAGCATGTTAATCGCGTAAGCTGCTCTTATACCGCACGGTCAGTTTTGTTTTTTTTTTCAAGAACAAACAAAAATATAACTTTATTCATAGTAACAACATAATTTAAGTAGCAATTGTACATTACATTAAACTAAAAACTAAATTAAAATTAAACAAAAAAAACTATTATACTATTTTAACTATTTTGACAGTTTTGTTACCTTATTATCAGATCAATATTATGTTTTAGCTACATCACGTACAAATTGTCAAATTCAATATCAGATTTAGCGTCATCCGACTTAGCGATGTTGCAATATTTGTGTGTTCAAAATAATTGACATCCATACGACTTTTGTCAACTCAGTCACACTGTGAATTACTTCAACAGGATACTGCCCAATTATCGCCTCGAAGCTGAGTTTTTTATAATGTTTGCAGACTCAGAGTACCGGTTTAATGTTTAGTTTAGTTGAGGAACTTTATTTACTTGACGACAAAAACGAAATCGATGTGGACTGTTGAGATGCCTCTATCTTCTTGATGCATTTAAGTGAAATAATTACACTTGAATCAAATTTTAGTATTATTGTATGATGACTTGTTCGTTTATTTCTCCTGTAATATTTTTGTTTTGTTTGTCTTGCACGATTTATTTTGTTAGATAAAGAGATTTTTTTATCATTACGCCATATATATCTCAAAATAAAAATAAAATTAAGTAATATACACTTAAATAAGTAGACAAATAAATTTTAGACCTGCGTATGAGGGGAGGTTCCTGTTCATTGAAATCACTTAACACTGAGAAAATAGGAGTCAAGTTTGTAGAATGGAAGACAAAATTGTATCTCAAGCAAATGTAAACTTTAGTAAGTGAATAAAACGACTGCTACATATATATTTAAGTATCCGTTGGATTACGTGAGAGTAATTGTGAAGCATTTCATGAGCCGAGCATGTGTCTTTATATTTTAATAGGTTAAAAATCTAATGTGTAAATATAAAGGACATTACTTCTCCAAAGAGTTTCTTCATGTTAATTGTAAGCTGTAACTATTATACTTGCAGTAAGTAATTTCCTATTTGTTTCCAATTGTTATACACGCATAACGAAAGAGGCTGCCTTCCATAACACAGGTCCGCCTAGAGTAGAAGTTAGAAATCAATCTAATATTATCTTTTTTTATATATATAATTCTACTGTACGTATGTATGTCACTGAACTCCTCCTAAAAGGCTGGACCGATTTGAATGAATTTTTTTGTATGCCTTTGGGTGGTGCCCTGAATGGTTTAGATTCACACAGCCCAGCAGATGGCGCTGCAGGGGTTGCACACGGGCGAAGCCGGGGCGAATCACTAGTTATATATAGATTATTATGATGTAATATTAGTATACCTAGCTGCGTAACCTGAAACAACACAAACCTTCGAACGTCATCCATATATGTTGACTCCAGTTCGCTCGAAGCGTATCGCTTCTACGTTAATCATCCAAACTGCGAAGGAATGGAACTCATTGTGCGTCTTAGTTCCCCGTACGGTATAATCTGGGAGTCTTCAAGTTAAGAGTGAATAGGTATCTTCTAGGCAAGCATGCTACATCAAAATCAAAATCGATTTTTCACATGGGGCCCAAAGAGGCACTCATTAAAGTTAACTACTGTTATGACTCTACTGCCAGTTTCGCAAAATTACAGCCATCTCGACAAAATCCTGGCTAGAAACTCGGCGCCGCATTTTTTTCATCGCTGGTCGCATCTTCACTTTCCATCAGGTCAGATAGTGGTCAAAAGCTTGCCTATCCAGCATAAAAATAATAACCCTTTTAATACTCGTAACATGGTTGGCGTAAACATGATACGCTCATTAAAAGGGTTATTATTTTTATGCTGGATAGACAAGCTTTTGACCACAATCTGACCTGATGGAAAGTGAAGATGCTATCCTGTAAACAATTTTTCATTATGAATTATCCTGACAATTATTATTGTTCGGATTTATTTGGACGCCATCTTTGCGAACTTATAACGTGCGTAGCATATTTACTACTTTAAAGTATAATTAATCTCCTGGTATACGTGCAACAAAGTCAAATAACCTGTTAAACAAAGTTGAAACCACTAATTACCTTATTTAGTTAGTGAAGTGTACTTGTGGTGGATGTAATTACTTAACTAATGTACGGTTAAAGGCTAATGCTTGTAAGGACTGGCAAACTGCCTTTTTTAGCAGTTCAGTCACTGACATTACTATACGCTATAATATTATTTTTATTTTATGTCGAGTTTATGACTCCTGTCATTTTACTAATACCTAACTCGATGATGTATTTATGAGAAAACCGGGTCATTTCTCGCTTTTATCAACCGACTTCAAAAAAGGAAGTTCTCAATTCGACTGTATGGTTTTTTTTTGTATGTATGTTACGCAATAAATCCGCAAATTATAAATCGATTTTTATGTTTTTTTTTTGTTTGGTAAATCAAACTTCAGAGGTCCCATATAAATTTTATCGAAATTGATTAAAAAGTTTTTGAAAAAATTAACAAAGATATGAGCGGTGAAGTCGGTTTTTTTAAGCTTTGCTTGCGTTTACATTATTTTCAATAAACCATTGTTTTGACTAACCTCGACGTCTCGGCAGGGTTGCACCGGCCGTGGTCACGAGAGACAAGTCGATACTCAAATTTTCTTAGTAGAAAATTTAGGAATCATGACTTAGTTTACTAAAAATAATGTAAACGCAAGCAAAGCTAAAAAACCTGCTTTCGTGGCTTTATCTTCGGAACCCTTAAACAGTTTTAATTAATTAAATACGCATTATTGGTCAGAACTTGATCAAATTTTAATGTGACCACATGGAAAACCTAAACAAGCTTTTGAATTAAAGAAGAATCATCTAAATCGGTTCACCTAGAAAAAAGTTTGTAGAGAACTTAATACAGTCTAAATTCAACCTTTTTTAAGCAAAGCTCATCCTTTTTTTGATTTCGTTTAATTAGTAAATTTGTTTTTTTGCTCGTGTTCCAACAGCATTGACCAACTTCCTGTCCTGTGACGTAAACTGATGCGTATTTGTAATTAATTAAAATTAATTTCCTAACCCATGCGAGATCATCAAATTTATCTATTTTATAAGTGATTTCAAAAAAAGGAGGAGGTTCTCATTTCGACTATATTTGTTTTAATTTACAATAGGCGTAAAATCACATTTGTATAAAATGTTTGCTCTACACAAACATTAAATTATTAAAATCGACTAATCGCATTAGAAAATGTAAAAAAATCCATCAGACTCCCTTTCAATTTAATTTCACTGGCTAAACTCTGTAAATCCCGCTACATGACCCGTACGCATTAGGGCAGTGTGTGTTATGCTCCACCATACATAACTACCCACACACATATAGCGTCTGTATTATGCGCGCACAAATCGTACGGCATTCCTTCGCCCGGTTCCGAAAGAGACAGAGAATGATGATGGTCTCGCTCTTTACTGCTCACTCGCCACTCGCAATCCTTTCTACCTGTTGCGTTGTTACAAAAACCCGGTCCTTAGGGCCGCTACCTTACGTGAATTGAATCGAGGATCGCAGGAGGCTACGGCTCGGCCCATATAAAGATAGGGCAAGGGCTTATTAAACACGCGAGGCGGCCGAAGCTGGGGCCGCTCGGGACACTATTTACCGTGGGGAGAGGACGCAAAAAACGCACCCGCTTTATGTGAGCGGATTGCATAATAGCTGCCCGTTTCGGAACGGGTAGGGTGCGTATTGGTACTCAAATTAAATTTTAATGTACGGCCTTATTACCATGCTCGTCCTAATTCTTTTTTCAAAACGCTTGATATTATTGTTCGTTACCGAAATTAACGTGTTGCTACAGAATGCAATTTGCTTTCACATTCATGGAACTCCTTGCCTGAGTCGTTTACTGATAAGTACAATATAAGAGTCTTCGAGTTGCGAGTCAATAGGTATATTCTAGGTAAGCTTGCTCCATGCATCGTCGACCACATCGTCGCTTACCTTAAGGTAAAAAGGTACCATAAATATGTAATTCTCTGATGCAGTATTACTAAAGTCCTTTAAAAAAATACACTGAGAATTTTTGAAGACAATTTTGTCCCGAAATGTATTTCAAAAGACGTGTATTGCAAAATGGAAGCAGATCATCTGTAGCCTTACGAATTCTGAACACACGTTATCACTTAATGATGACATGCACGAATGTATCATCTTTTTTGAGTACAGCAATTTGAAATGATCGTGATTGCATTCGAAGTTCTAAATTCAAACGATCCAATCGCGATAGCACGAAGCTCGATCGTGACGTGTCTGACATTCGCCGCGCATGCGCGGTCCGTGATCTTGGCAATGGTGGCTGCGGCAAGCAACGCTATTGCGGTCGCTGTACCCGAGCCCCTCCTCTCTCGCCGCTCTGCCGCTTCCTCACCCCCTCCGCCGCCTGCGCACACTAAAGCCTTTTGACAACCGGTATGTAGGTAGTTTGGTAGGTACGAGTACATGAAGCTTGAGAATTTTCTGAGATTTAATTCACGTAACGAAGCGTCTCAACCTCACAATTGAACTTTTAATGGAGCTTTAGACGCGTGATGTAATTTCCACTTGAATTTGACTGTATAAAAGTAATCATCAAGCTGATTTTTTATGGTCGATAAAAATCTAATACCTATCCAGTCATCGCTCGAGTCTAATAACGTTACCTAGATGCTGTTGTAACTTGTAACTTAGCATGTTTATGTATATGTGAACCGCTCGTTGGCTTAGTTCACTAGATGACACGTTCCTTTTAAGGGATATCGGGTTCGATTCCCGGCGGGAACACAAGTTTTCTCCCGAAGGAAAATACTGGTTCTGGTTGTGATTGTGTGTGAGATGTAAATGTTTCCGGCACCCACGACACAAGGCGTCGAACTTAGTGTGGGACTGTGAGTGTGAAAGCGTTTATATAGAACGCGCACTTAACTAATAGCCATCGGACAGTTAAAAAATAATTTAAACGCAAGCAAAGCTTAAGGAAACCGACTTCACTGCTTTATCTATGGTACCCTTGATCAGAATAAATTAATTAAATACGCATTATTCTGGATAACTCAAAAACTACCGGTCAGATTCTGATCAGATTTAAATAGAACCACATAGGAAGCACCAGCTTTCAAATAAAAAATCATCAAAATCGGTTCACCCGGAAAGAAGATGAGGTAACACATAAAAAACAGCCGAAATTGAGAATCTCCTTTTTATTGAAGTCAGTTAATAAATAAAATTCCATGGGTCTTTGCTGTATAGATGTATATATATAACTATAGTTCCGTTTTAGTAAATATACGCAATAGGCCCGTAATTTTTTTTAATGCTTTATAGACAAACATTTGACCACCATCTCACCCGGCGGAAAGTGATGATGCGGCCGAAGATGTGACATGTTTGTCTAGAATATACCTTTTCATTCTTGACTTGAAGACTCCCAAATTATACCCCACGCAGGTAATGAGTTCCACTCCTTCGCCGTACGGATGATGAACGTAGAAGTGAAACGCTTCGAGTGAACTGGAGGTATGTCAAACATAAAAGGATGACTTTTAAAAATAAAAGTTATGGCCTTATTGCCTAATTTTCTTTGGATTTATAAAAATCCTTCATTCCTATCCTAAAACTTGACGCTCGCGATCTTGTAGCTATTTATGTTCAAAGATGTTAGCATATTAGGTCACACAGGCATCGTTGCGTAAGGAACTAGGTACGATCTAGTTCTTCATTCAAGTATGCGAGGTCAAGATGAACTCCAGATTTATATGGAACGTCTGCCTGGTTACTAGATTTGCACATTTTGAAGGTAAGCAGAGTTACCAGCTGTGGTTCGTTGCGACATTTTCGGTTTAGTAGGTTAATCTTTGTTTCTAAGGTTTAGTAGATGTGAGCAAGGTTTTGGTATTAAAGTTTGTAAGTGATTTTTACTTACGATAATTTGAAAATGGAATATTATTTCATGCTTCCATTTTTTGACGTGTTAACGTCTTATATAAATCGATGAACAGCGGCTGTACGCACGAAAAAGTGTCACGTTCCGCTCGAGCCTGAGGGTGCAAGCGAGAGCGCGGAACAAGCGATAGAGAGGCCCAATCGAACTAAGCGTTGTCTTATGACGCTATTACGTAAAATTATTGTCCGTAAACCGACTTTACAGACAACCATTTTTTTTCAACCGACTTCAAAAATGGAGGTTCTCAATTCGACTGTATGTTGATTTTTTTTTTATGTATCTCCGCCAATTATGAATCGATTTTGATTATTTTTTTAAGTTTGGTAGTGTATACTTCAGAAGTGGTCCCATATATTTTTTTTCGAAATCGGTCAAGCCAAAACCGAAATATAAGTGATGAAGTCGGCTTTTTTGAGCTTTGCTACCGTTTTAATTATTCAAACAATTATCTAAATACTCTTTGGTTTTCGACCGACTTCTTGTATGTATGTTACGCCATATCTCCACCAATTATGAATCGATTTTGAGGATTTTTTTTTGTTTGGTAGATTATATTTCAGAGGTGGTCCTTGAAATAAATCCAGCCAAAACCAAAATATAAGCAATGAAGTTGGTTTATTTATAGATGTAACGATACATGTCTTAAATGTCGAATCCCATCCAGCCCTTTGGAACAAAAGAGGTAATAAAGAAATTTACAAATATACATAACGTACCAGATACGCCCGAAAAATGTGTAATTATGGTGGATTATTAACCATTAATACTTAGTAAACGTGCATGAGTGTAGGCAAATCATACAAAGTTGAAAAACCTGATTTTCGCCTTCGTTCTAGTAAAGTTTCTACCACTTTACTAGGGCATGACTTGACTATGACTGGACTTTGACTCTTTTACTTGACTTTGACTGTGACTTGTGACTAGGACTTTTAACATGAAATACATTTGATACATATACTTGACACTGGCTAAATGCACAAGATTGCAAAGCTAAAATTAAAAGAAAAAAAGGCAAGCTGTCAAACGCCATCCATTTATGGTTGACATCTTACTATCCGTAGGAGCGAAGGTCAGCGAAGGAGTGGAACTCACGCCCGCATCTTTGTTCCCCGTACAGTATAATTTGGGAGTCTTGAAGTCTTGAAGAGTAAATACGTATGTTCTAGGTAAATATGCTACATCTTCGGCTGCATCATAACTTTGCATCCTGTGAGATACCGGATATCTTACATTAAAAATGCGATTGTGGTTAAACGCTAGCCTACCACAGATAAAAAAACTATATATTTATGGATATTCGCCTAATAAAAAAAAAATATAAAAAAAAATGTCACAAAATACATTGTTTCACAGATTTTTTTTCCATGTTATCACGATGTAAGTATCCATACTTACATCGTGATCATATAAATGCTGAGGAGATATTTTTTTGGCAGCTGACTTGGAACTGTAAACGGCTTACCCCACTTATTTCAAAAGCTACATATATTCAGATTAGTGTTTATTTATAAAATTTAAGAATCCTACTTTGGAATTAACCTGGTAATTCGATGTGCGGAAAAAAAGTTTAGTAATGTTTCTACCACTTTACTAGTGCATGACTTGACTATGAATCTTTTACTTGACTTTGACTTGTGAATAGGACTTTTAGTTTGAAAGACACTTGAAATATATTTCAAGTGTATTTCATGTTCAAAATGCATTTAGCCAGTGTAAAGTTGTAATATATTACTACTTGACACTGGCTAAATGCACGAGATTGCGAAGCCAAAATTAAAAGGAAAAAAAAAGAAAAAAAGCTGACGATGTTAAAAAACGCTTTTTATAAAACGCTTTTACAATAAGTTCGATAGCTTGTGTCGTGAATTTCGGACACATTCACATCACACACAGAAACATAACCAGAACCAGAACCACAAATTTTCCTTGGGGTGAAAACTTGTGTTCTCGCTGGGAATCAAAACCGCACCTAACTAAATCAAAGGCATTTCAATGCGGCTGAAGATACCAATTCACTCTAGAACTGAAGACTTCCAGATCATACCTTAATTAGCAGGTGTATTAATTGTATTTGCTATTTTTGCTTTTTTTTTTATTCAGTATAGGCAAACGTTTGATCACTATCACAGGTGAGACCTGATGGTAAGCGATGATGCGGTCTATTTATCAGGAAACACACTCAGGTTTCCTGTCTCAGGATTAGGTCCTGTTCTCAGGACTCAGGTAAGGAGTTCCATTCGTTAACGCTTCGATAATGATTGTGGAAGCAAAACGCTTCGTCCGCATATCTACTCCAGCGGTTATTCATCCTTCTAGAAACGTGGCCAGCCCACTGCCATTTTAGCTTGCTAATTCTTTGAAATTAAATAAACATAGTTGAAAGATTTATAACAGCCTTTAAATATTGAAAATTCGTGATAGTTATTTCGTCCTATGTTATGATTTCAAATTTTATCTTGTAGTTATATACAAGTCTGGTTCGTCAAATAAATCCATTTAACTATCTAATTATATTATCCAGGACATGAATAAGATAGCAAATATAGAGCAGTAGTCATTGACTTAATTATATGGACAGGAATTAGAAGGACAGTGTCCTCGGATCGTTACTACATTTTTAAAACCAGATGATAATGTATTTTATAGTGTATTAATGTATATTTATGCATATAAAATATTTTAAATAATTAGTATATTATTATGTAGATTATTATCTATGCACTATAGATTAACATGTTTATATAAATAATTCAATTTGCTTATATACTTTAGTGGGTGTCTAACAAAATCAGATACAGTTCGTTTGTCTTATTTAAGTACTATCTTTTTTGAATGCTGCATTTGACCGCTATCTCACCTGATGAAAAGTAACGTTGCGGCCGAAGATGGAACATGCTTGCCTAGAAAATACCTATTCACTATTCATGTGTTAAGGTTGTCTGGAAGATATTGTTTTAGGCGATAAGTTTATTGTGAATCCTTTTTAAGATTTACTATTATTATTTACTATTATTTATTTAGTTTCTAAGATTTGTATTGGTATTCAATAAAGAGTATCGTATTGTCTTCATCGCACTATTTATCTGCCCGTTGGCTTAGTTGGGTGCGCGTTCGCCTTCTAAGCAAAGGTATCGGGTTCGAATCCCAGCGGGAACACAAATTTTCTCCCCTAGGGAAATTTGTGTTTCTGGTTCTGGGTATGATTGTGTGTGTATTGTTTCCGGCACCAACGACGCAAGTCATTGCTGGCTGTGAGCGTTTAAGCGATTCTTTAAACGCAAATGTTTATTTAATTTACAAAAAAAACAGAATATATATTTTCAAATTAATTTTATGTACCGATCAAACTGATTAAACTGACAATCAGGTGCAGATATTCAAATGTTACTCTGAAGTTCAAGGTTTCTAGTTTGTTGATCTCAGAAATTATTCGAATCGTATATTTAGTTGTGATTATAAATAATGAATGATGTTTTTAATTATTTAGAATCACAACCCATAGAATCCGGCGTTCGGATTATAATAAAAGCGACATGTTAGTAGTTGTAATTAAAGGACAAAGCATTAGGTGCATTTAAAGGGGCCACGGAGTAATATATAGTGTTCTTCTATTTTTAACCGACTTTAAAAGAAGGAGGAGGTTCAAATTCGACTATATATTTTTATGTATCTCAGAACTTTCTTCTATGTGAATCTATTTGAATGATTCTCTTTTTATTTGAAAGCTGGTGCTTCCTATTTAAATTTAATAAGATCTGTTGAGTAGTTTTTGAGTTATCCTCAATAATGCGTAGTTAAAGCATTTCTTTGTTTCTTTTTTAAAAAAAGGAGGTTCTCAATTCGACTGTATGTTTTTTTTGTATGTATGTTATGCGATATTTTTTTTGGTTTGGTAGACATAAGAGGTGATCCCATATAATTATATATAAATCGATCAAGGCAAAAGCAAAATATAAGCGGTGAAGTCGGGTTTTCAATGCGGCGTGATTGTGTCGGCGTTTCAATTATTTAATTTAAGCTTTGCGTTTAAATTATTGTTATAATAAATATATACAAAGCTACAAATAACAGCTGATCATAATTTTATTTCTCTATCTAAACGAATCATAATTAGAAGAGTTCATTAAGGTGTCACACAAAATTTCGACAGTTCATTACTTCGACAAGTTAGTGAAAAGCCCCCTGTTTTTATTTCCCGTTCAAAAGCAATGTCTATAAAAATGGTGATAAAACAAACCCTACTAACTACCGTCCAATATCTCAGTTAAGTACGCTCTCTAAGATATTTGAAAAACTAGTCAACAAACGGTTAATGAAATTTCTAGAAAAGAATCAGATACTCTCTAACAACCAGTATGGTTTTAGAGAAAACATATCTACTGAGGATGCAGTGATGAAACTAACTAAATTAATTAAAGACCATCTTGAAAATGGAGCTCGCTGCGTCGGAATATTCCTTGACCTGCAAAAAGCTTTTGACACCGTGTCTATTCCTATCCTCTTATCAAGGCTTAACAATGCAGGAATTCGTGGAGTAGCTCTCAAATGGTTTGAGGATTACTTAACTGACCGAGAACAAAGAGTGAAGGTTAACGAATATGAGAGTGACGTCAGTTACAGTAGATTTGGAGTTCCTCAAGGCAGTACGTTAGGACCATCTCTATTCCTCATATACATTAATGAGCTTTGCAACATGACTCTGCCGGGAATGGAGCTACTCATGTTTGCTGATGACACAGTTCTTTTATTTAATGAAAAGTCGTGGCATTCGGTGGCAACTTTGGCTGAAACGGGTCTTTCTAAGGTAACCACCTGGTTAGAAAATAGTCTGTTATCCCTTAACATAAGTAAGACCAAATACATCTGTTTTAGTAAGAAAACTTCGGCAGGTCCAGCGTCTGATTTCCGTTTGACAATTCATATGTATCCTTGTAACCGCCAATTTCCAAAAGTGAACAATTTTTGCACCTGTAAACAATTAGCACGAGCAGATAGTATTAAATATTTAGGCGTTACAGTAGACTCAAACCTTAATTGGAAATTACACACATCAGCATTAACAACAAGAATTAGAAAACTTATTTATATATTCAAAAATCTTCGAACGGTAGCTAACCATACATTACTCATACAAACGTACAAAGCACTCTGCGAATGTGTTGTTAACTACTGCATATGTGCCTGGGGAAATGCCGCAAAAACATTTCTCATCGATGTTGAAAGAGCACAAAGGGCGATATTAAAAGTTATGATGTACCTACCTTTCAGGCACACCACCTCTGATGTTTACAATAAAGCCCAAGTATTAACTGTAAGAAAACTGTTTATACATCAGATCCTAAGACGGTATCACATAAAAATAGTTCCACATTTACCTGTGTTAAATAAACGCGTTGACCGATGCCCAGTGCCTCGTACGCACAGTAAGTTTGCTCAAAAACATTTCGATTATGTTGCTCCGCATCTGTATAATAAGTTAATTAAACTAAATAGTGACTGTAAAATTAAAGAATACTCTACCAATAAATTTAAAAAAGTTATACTCACCTGGCTCAACACTCTGGATTATGAAGATGTGGAAAATCTGCAAATTAACTCCTAATTATTTAATTATTTCACACACGCACTACACACACACACACACACACACACACAAACACATACACACACACACTCTCTCACACACACACACACACACACACATTCACATACTGGTCATTCACATATTGTAAATAGCTGTAAACTAACCCTTGGCATAATTAAATAGTTTCATGAATGGGAGAAGACGCTGGTTCTCGAAACACAGTGTAAACTACATCGGGAACCAGAGGCTTCAGAATCTTTATTGTATCATCTAAATTTATGTCAATAAATATTTGATTGATTGATTGATTGAATGTTGATATTAAAATTTAAAAAAAATAGATACAAGAAAGAAGAAGAAAAGTCAAGGATTTTTCTCTTATACCAGCAGCAATTGTCTATTGCACCAACAATAACACGATATTCATGGAACACGCGCGGCATCGGTACAAATTAATGCTACCATAGGCAAGCATGCAACATCTTCGGCCACGTCACCGCTTTCCATCAGATGAGATTGTGGTTAAATGTTTAAAAAAAAACAGAGAAAAGCTCCGATATGAACTTGCTAGAATGCATCTCTAAATCAAACAGTAATATCCTACTTATACTATCCTACTAATCCTACTAATATTATAAATCCGAAAGTTTGTGTGTAAGTGTGTAAGTATGTTTGTTCCCTCTTTACGCTTGAACGGCTGAACGGATTTGGATGAAATTTGGAATGTTCATAGATTATACCTAGGATTAACACATAGGCTACTTTTTAACTTGATAATAGCGGGCGAAGCCGCGGGGCACGGCTAGTAAATCATAAAGTTTGTGTGTAAGTATGTTTGTTCCCTCTTCACGCTTAAACGACTAAACGGATATAGATGAAATTTGGAATGTACATAGATTATACCTAGGATTAATACATAGGCTGTGTTTTAACTTGATAATTGGGGGAAAGCCGCGGGGCACGGCAAGTAATAAATATTGCTGACGCAGCATTTGTCTTACGTCTTAACTACCTTCTATTGGTCATCATTAACTTGGTAGCCTATTTCAAACACCTCCACGTCCTTAGGCGAATAGCGGATATCTATCGTAATATGAACCCCCATGCTCGTATGTCGAATTGAAAAATGGTGTGTCCAGTAAAGTGGTAATCAGTGGACCGGTTCTGAACATTAATACTATTGCAATTTATTCCCCCGATGCCACGCGCTGCCTCACAGATGTAGTACAGTGGCAGACAAACGGTCTTACTTAGACAATATTAGTATCTACGTAATCATAAACGCTTTAACACACACAGTACCCACACTAAGTTCAATGATTCTTGTGTTCAATTCTTGTGTCATGGTTGCTGGAAACATTCACATTACATATCCAGAACCAGAAACACAAATTTCCCTTGGGGACAGACTTTTGTTCAGGCCGGGAATCGAACCCGATACCCCTACTAAAAGACAGTTCACATCTACGTATACTCACCCTTATCTTTTGTTAGACCACTGTCAAACATTGGACTTTTTCAGAAAGCAACACTTAAAAATATATATCGTATATACAATTTAAGAATTTACCTACATTAATTGCTTGAAAACTGAAAAATCAACAATTTCTCTGCAAGCAACAAAGAAAATGCTTCCTGCATTTGCTCAATTACCATTATACTTATCAACATACAATTGATTAAAGTCAGCAAAATTATGACATGCAGTTACAATTTTATGCTATGTCCTGGGTTGCCTGAGAAGAAAAAATAATCTACTACGCTATTTTTATTATATTTTAAAATTGGGGCTTTCCCTATCATTCGAAATGTAAGGGTAAGACGTAAGATTAAAACATACTTAAGAGTATTTAATTTTGCTTACAGTTTACTGAAAAGTTTTTTTATTTTTGTATATATAATTCTTCTGTACGTGTGTGAGTAACTGAACTCCTCCTAAACAGCTAGACCGATTATGATAAAAAAAATATTGTGTTTTTCTGAACACACTTAATGTTTCAAGAATGCTTTAGATTGACAATTCAAACCAATAAATTATGTTTTTTTTAATTTTAGGGAATAACAAGTTAAGTCCAAAACTGTCGAATCCAGAGATGACTAAAATTTTCTTCCGCTACATAAATCTTATTCAACATACGTTCGTTTCACAATACCTCTAGAATATAATAAAAAGACGTTTTTCCAAGAGTGTACCATGTATGGAGTTACCGTTGCGATCTATTTACGATGCAGTTGATGAGCTGAGGTTCGCAACAAGTGCTTCCTGGCCGGAGTTTTTATCGAACAACGAGGTCTGCGATCCCGCGTTTTAAAAGTCATATTTTCTATTTTTCATAATAATATGTTATTGTATATACCTGACTGCCAAGAAAGGATTATGTTTTTCTCGCGTATCTCGTATGAATGTATATGTAAATTTATTTATTACCTCGTATCTTCCAAACTATGGATGGATTTCCAAAGTTAAGGTATCGTTATATTTGTCTTAATAATCCAAGTGACCTTAGATAGGTATTGGAAAAAAAATCAAAGTTAATAAAAAAATAACCATACCTATCGAGTAGGATATCGAATTGAAGGAAATTAAAAGGGTATTCTAAAAACTACACAAAATTAGGTTTACAATTTTCGCTGTCGGGTTTTTAGAATTATTAGTACATTGATTTGTTTCCAATTACATGTTAACTTTAATGTATTACTGCATTTACTGCTAGCTGGGGTTTCCATCCACAAGAAATCACTGCTGTGAAAAATGCCAGCGAGTCCGACATCGTGCAAGTTTTTAAAAAGTGTACACGGCTGTATGGCCGCCTACTCCTTTTTTATACTCGATAGGCACTCATTTGACCACTATCTCACCTGATGGAAAGTGATGATGCGGCCGAAGATATAGCATGCTTGCTTAGAAGATAACTATTCACTCTTGACTTGAAGACTCCAAGATTATACCGTTCGAGGAACAAAGACGCGGGCAATGAATTCCACTCCTTCGCAGTACGGATGACAAATGTAGAAGCAAAACGCTTCTACCCCTTTTTACAAGCTTTTATTTAACTATCAAATGTCAGTTCGTTTGTTCTCTGCGAGCTGATCTTGATCTAGATCTTGCGAGCTGAATTAGAACCACTTCCTCTTATCTTACAAAGTTGAATATGTACATGTTGATTCACTTCCAATGACAATGCATTTTTATGGTGAGCATGACTTGAATCGGCATCCAGGATTAGCTCCAGACACAGAAATTCTTCAACGGTCAGTACAGACACGACATTTTGTGTACGTATTTAATTATGATAGCCGGTTTAAAATTTTACCATGACATAGTTACTGCTCTCAAGGGTTTGGTCCTGACCAAGGAACTTTTCAATGCATTGCCCAAACAAAAAGCTTGTTTTAAAAAAAGATTTTTTTCTTCGCACAACTCAGAAGTTCAGTCTGAAAAGGTATCCTAAGATCCTAAGTATCCTAAGAAATCTTTTTTTTTACTGTGGAAATGGCTTCTCAAATCACCGATGGTTATTACCGAGCATACTTGCCTCTAAGGAGGTTAACGTTGCCGAGAACTTGAGCCGGTTCAGCGGCGCGGAACCGGCGTTGATTGCGCAACTCACGCGCACCACACGACGATGGATAATATGTAACGAGAAGAATAAGTTACGATAATATAAACATGCTACATGCTACTGCACACTATGTTCAGTATATCGTAACTTATTCTTCTTTATCCTACTAATATTATAAATGCGAAAGTTGTGTGTGTGTGTGAATGTTTGTTACCACGTATCTCCGTAACGAATAAACAGATTTTGATGAAATGAAAATGTAGATAGTATGCCGGAATAACACATAGGCTACTTTTAAACTTTATTAACGCGGGCGAAGCCGCGGGGCACTGCTAGTTATTTATATATTTAAAGTACTACAAATCTTTGTGGTAGTTTTATTACAAGCATTTATTTAGCCAGCCCCGTTGTCTGTCTGTCGGTCTGTAATTAAATCTCGCGGTAGGACTCTTTTACAGAGTCCGTCTGTGGCAGTACCATATCATTGCCAGACATTCAACAGCCAAGCAGTAGTGTGCAAATATTACTGTATTTCGGATTGAAGGGTAATGTTTCCAGTGAAATTGCAGTACTTATAGAGTTTTGAACATCTAACATCATAACATCATTATAGAAATAAAGCGAGCTCAGTCGCTGCCCATCTTTAAAGAACGCGTCAAAGCTCACTATCTCGCAGTTAAATAATTTAATTATGTTGTAATTTGTCATAATAATATGTTTAAAGAACGCGTCAAAGCTCACTATCTCGCAGTTAAATAATTTAATTATGTTGTAATTTGTCATAATAATATGTTTAAAATCCATTCTTTATTCATTTTATTGGTATTAATATTTATGTACTTATATTATGTTGTATGTGTGTATATATGTATTATATATGTAACGATCATATTAAATATGTATTTATATAAGATCATTATTGAGGTATATATTATTTTATTATTTGTCAATTATCATTACTTATAATCTTCTAAATATATATAACTCAAAGGTGACTAACTGACTGACTGACTGACATAGTGATCTATCAACGCACAGCCCAAACCACTCGACGGATCGGGCTAAAATTTGGCATGCAGGTAGATGTTATGACGTAGGCATCCGCTAAGAAAGGATTTTGATTAATTCTACCCCCAAGGGGATAAAATAGGGGATGAAAGTTTGTATGAAACTTTGTCAATTTTAAAATAATACTTCTTAACGCGAGCGAAGTCGCGGGCAAAAGCTAGTTAAGTATATTATAATTTATTATTCTTAGATTCATGCACTCTTTAAAATGTTGTTTTCTTAAACACCGACGTCCAACTCTATTGCGTAATTCCGCTCCATCCAAAGGTTGTCTGGAAGAGATCGCTTTTAGCGATAAGACCGCCTATTGTTACACTTTTTTTTTTGTAAATAATAATTTTGTTAGGTTTTTTGTCTTAATTAAGGTGTTCAACAAAGAGTTTATCTATCTATCTATCTAACATCTCAGGGTGAAGAGCGCAGTGCTTTGCTCCGTAGGGCTTTAAATTATATCTACTAAGTTTTAAACTTGGATAGCACTGACCTGTAATGGTCGTGACGTATACCATCATAAAATATACTCACAGGCCCATACTAAGTTCGTTGACTTGTGTCGTGGGTGCCGGAAACATTCACATCACACACACAGTCACAATACAGATAGACAAATTTACCTCGGGAAGAATACTTGTATTCCCGCCGGGTATCGGGTTCGATTCTCGGCGGGAACACAAGTCCCGATCTCCCCGTTAAGAAGGCGAATGCTTACCCAACCAAACAAACGGGCAGTTTGTCAGGCGAGCCACTTGCTCGTCACGTCTATCAATTACATAAAAAATTACTTCGGAATCAAATATTTAATGCGCCTCTCAATGAATCGTGACCACAATTTCATATCTAGCGAATAAATATGAAGAGATATAAGCTACTTTAAAAAAAACCGTTATGAAAAACAAGCTTTTTGAAGTTCGCCATATTGGATGTAGAGTGAAGTCACTTTATTTTTCGAATCATTCTCAGCAAGCCCTTTCATTTGATACCCATACTGTAGGAGTGCATTAAAAAATACTTGTCCGCCATTTTGGGTGTTCCGCCATGTTGGATTTATGTCTTCATTGGTTTTATGTTCTTATTATTGTCATCCAAACTGAACGTGAATACAAAATTTCAGCTCAATCGGTTGAAGATATCTGCTTCAAAATCCCGAACCCGAACAAACATACTTAGTTAGGTAAGTACATACATACCAACATTAAAAGTTAAATAAAAGCTTGTAAAAAAACGCTAACTACTGTAGTGTGTGTATCTTCGTGAATCCACATGACGTGGTCACAGATTGAATGATAGTTACTGGACGTGGTGCCCTGTTTATCTGACGTTGCGTTTCTCGAAATCTGGTTTGAATGCCTCGTTAAAAGCAGAAATTCGAGAGCACTTTAAAACTGCTGTATGTTTTTTAAAGAAGTAGACTTTTACTATGTGTGTGATTTTTGGATAAGTTCAAACTCATTTAAAACATCGGTTTTTTTTAATGCGTAATAGGCAAAGGCTGAAACGATTTGCCTTATTTTGGTTTTGATAATATTTGTAGAAGTCCAAGAAAGATTCAAAAGGTGAGAAAATAGTAAAAACAACTATTTTATTTACCTATACAAACTGTTCGTACCTGTCAAAGATTATATAATTATAAATATTTAACGACAGACAAATGTGACATATAAAGTAAAGTACGCGGAAACTTTTATACCATGCCAAGAGCTTTCTTCCGAATTTGTTTTATTTATAGTTCAAACAACTTTTATTGGCGGCACGAAGTTTGCCAAGTCAGCTAGTTAACAATAAAAATATAAAACATAAACAATAAAAACAATTTTTGAATCAGGTAAAAAACAGCAGATCCTTAAAAACTGGGTCTGTTTTTTGACACAAAAAGTAAACAAGACCAATTCGGTAGCACATTACAGTTTTGGTTTATTTATGCTCCACAGCTTGCCACTTTACGATCTCGTTAGACTCATTTTTTGGTTATAAAATGATTTATGATCTTTAATGTGGAGCTCTGATTAACCATGAAACATGCAGTTAATTTAATAAAAGATGAATTGCAAAATAACAATAGCAAAGATAAGAATGTATGTATTAATAAATATTCATATGAAAAAAGTTATGTAAAATATTTATGAACTCTTTAAGATTTTGAGATAACATAATAACATAGATTTTAGTTATTAATAATAACCTACTAATATTATAAATCCGAAAATTTGTGTGTGTGTGCGTAAATGTGTAAGTATGTTTGTTCACTCTCCAAGCTTTAAAGACTGAATGGATTTAGATGAAATTTGGAATGTTCATAGATTATACCTAGGATTAACACATAGGCTACTATTTAGCTTGATAATAGCGGCCGGAAACGCGGGACACGGCTAGTTTTTTAATACTTAACTGCACAATAATAGTGTACAATAAGAGGTCTTAATGTTAAAAGCATTCTCTAACAGTCATCCAGCAGTGGAGCTTTTTCATTTCAGGCTTTCATTGCATTTTCGGCTTTATAATATTAGTGTAATTTTGATTATTAAGAAAAATATAGCATTCCGATGAAAGTCGTAGAACTTAATGAGCTAACGGTAAGGATCCGGGTCTGAGAGATTTCTGGTATGTTACAAATAAATGTATAAGCAAAAATGACATTTGCGAGGTGGTAGAGCATTTTGTGAGTTGCTCGCCTGGCTTGCTACCAAAGTAGCTAACCACCATCAAGTTGAAAGTCTGCCGCCAAGCCAAATACGGTGTTCCGGCAGTTATCCTTGAGAGCCTGCGTATTCCAGGTCTAGTGTGTTTACCAGCTTCGATCACATCGTCACTTACCATCAGGTGAGATAGTGGTCAAACACTAGGCTGTAAAAAATAAATAAAAAAAAAAAAAATGTCGCTGTTTCCAAAAACTCGAGGCTTTTCAACTGGGTTGATTTTATTTCTAAAACTTGCCCATAATCCTCTTCCGAACAATATGACTCATCATGCATCAACGTCTTAGGATACTGATACAAAACGGGGAACTGTTTCTTAGGAATAACAGATAAAGGATCAGGCCACGTTATCTGCACTTTGCAGAAACAGATTATCTTACAAAAAAGGTCTTTGTAAGTAGAAAATATTTCACAACGCAGACTTATTTTCTGCTAGAATCATTTAAGTAAATTCAATCGTAGGTGTTTATTTCTTCGTAAACCACATCCGCTAAGTTGAACAGGTACTACCGGAAAAGGAAGACTTGAAGAATAAAGTCTATTATCCGATAGTGTTTGCCATACAGAAATATAAATAGTTTGAAGAGTTTGAAATGAATACGACTAAGATGAGATTGTGTCGACGAACGTTTAATACAGTCTGCCGCGATAGTGAAAAACTGACGTTGTCGATTTTGTATTATTTTCATAGACATGTGATCCTTTGATTGTTAATGTGTAATGTTCATGGATTATTAATCGTTGAAACTTAGTGAACGAACATGAGTGTAGGCAAATCATTCAAAGATGAAAAACGGGATTTTCGCTTTTTTCGATTTCGCTCCAAATGTCCAATAGAAGTTCAAGTAAAGTTTCTACCATTTTATTATGGCATGACTTGATTATGACTGAACCTTCACTCCAAATTTTGACTTGTGACTAAGAATTTATATTATGAAACATAAATACATATACTTCAATTATTTTATTACTTGACATTGGAAATGCACAAAGATGCGGAGCCAAATTAATAACAAAAAAATTGAATACAGATATGTATAGTACATAACTGTACTGGTATATACAATCGAATAAGGGCAAATTTTGTCTAGAGGGCGCCGCGTTGGAAAGTTCTCAACACGTGATAGTAATAAACATCAAACATGCCGCTTTTCCTACTGCAACAGACGAAACAAAACCTACAGTAACTTGAACAATTGACGCTGTAAACTTGTACCATAAAACTGCCTATTGAAATTGTAAACTAAAGTTCCCAAAATATGTACCTACCTACATATTCTAAATCAGTTTGCAGATCGGTACTCTTTTGTCTAAAATATTCCCGTTTATTTAAAAGCTGCCGACGTTTCGGTCTCTGTACCTGAAACGGACCGAACTGAACTTATGAATATGCAAGAGTTAATCCAAGGTTTCAATGGAACAATATCCTATCTTATCAAAACTAGTTAACATACGGAACAAGTTGGAACAACAATTTAAGCTTCGCTATAGGTCTTTGTTGAAAAGCCGACTTTATGAGGTGTTGCAGGAATTTTGGAGGATTACGAATATATAGAAAAAAACATTATGACGTCTATTATATAGCTATCGTACGTTTAACACATAAAATGTAAATTTTTACTATGACGTAATTGTTTGAAAGGGGTTTGAAAGATATGGTTATAAACTCCAGCTAGCTATTTACTAGCTGTAAATATATATTTGGTTTCGAAAACACTAAATATTATTTTATGATCTTGAACCTCTGTTCAAAAATTGCTTGCCTGATTCAAATTAAATGTTGCCTATCATCAGAAAGATACCTTCGGCTTAATAATTTTGGCGGTACGGATTTATTTGTACATTTTTATATGGAATTGTGAATCACGTAGTATCCATCGTTGTTGTTCCCGTCCAAAAAGGTTGGATAAAAGTTGGTTATAATAAGTTGACTTACGAGACCTTGTAAGTGGAGGTTGATTCATCAATACAGATTTTCTATCATAGAAAGTATTGCTTCACAAAATATGAAACATTGCTCAATATTTTTCATTATAAAAAGTTAGACATATCAAAAATTTTACGACAAAAATCTGCTACTGACAATTCTCTAATTTGTCGTTTTTATATGTCCATAAAATCTATGTACGAATTATATGTGTAATATTATATTACTGGATTATTCCCACTTTGTTCAACTTTGTACTTATTAGTTTGTGAAAAATGAAATGAGTGTCCATTTAAATTTCACAAATAAAACCTTTGCTTTTAACAATTTAAAGTTACTCTAGAGCGGGTATCCTCCATAAAGCGACCAGCCGTGAACAATAACATAATTACTAAAAGGGTAAACAATGTTGATAGCAAGGCTTTGTACGAAGATGTGTTCTAAAAGGTTAAAAACGAAAAAGCACTTTTACTGGAACCGCAGGAGTACGGAACATGGCGCGGCGCGGCGGAGACGTAGGGACAATGGACATAGATTAGTACGAAGGTAGTGGGCAAGGCTGTGCAAAGGAGCGCGCGCGCAGCCGGGCGGGCGGGCGGCGCCGGAGCGCGGGGGCGGACCTGTTCGGGCAACGGTGCTGCGGCACCGCACACTAGCGCTCAGTCCTTTCGCAGCGGCCAACGGTATCGCATGTGCCGCTACATCCCACGCACAAAACAAACATCAACAACGCGAGGAAACTTAAACGTGCAGTGTTATACGATGCTGACTTGTGAATTATAAAAGACATAGTGACAGACACGAACATAAGGAACTAGTGCAGTGCTCGTTAGCGCCTGAAGATGCCGAAAATCTTCTTGATCAAGAAGCGGCTGCATGAACAGCAGCTCGGGCTACAGGAGGGCCAGGAGCTGCTCGCCAGCAAGTCCGATGTCTTGTGCCCCGGCTCTCCTCTCGACGACAGCCCCCTCGCTCTCCTGTCCAAAAAAGACAAGGAATGCGCCGGTAAGTTAATATTCTACATCCTCCAGATTTACAATAAGATCATTCATCGTCTTAACAATTTCTTTAAGCTCATCCTTTTAATTCAGATCAATGGCGACCCTTCATTACTTTTTGTTTTTTATGTCAAGTTTATCTTAGTCAGACTCAATTTCAAAGTCGTGTCCTTGCATATTCATATCACCCTTTTTGTTTAATTCTGGCATTTCTATATCTTTAAATGGCTCGCTTATTTTTGTATCGTCTTTAATGTCCTCACCGTTGTCATTTGAACTACGTGTTATGTTTTTATTTATCGTTTCCTTCGTAACGGCCACTTGCTCAAACGAAAAAAAAGGATGCTCGCACTTGAACAGAATCCAGTTCTCGGCTCCGTCCCGCTAAGAACGTCTACCTGGCTTCACTTGTATCGTGTCTGCTTGCACGATCCTAATCCGACTCAGTTTGTCCACGATCAATTTAGGAACATAAGGCTTCTTTACCCGGAATAATTTTGTACCTAATATATTCTATTAAGTGTCTTTGTAATTTATGAAGGTATTATTATTACACATATTTTATAAACAAAATATTTTATTGCGCATACCGTCATTGCACATAATTAATAACGGTTTCAGATAGTAACCGAGCGTGAATCACTGATATAACTGTCATGTTTTTCCGTTTTTCCACGAATATGTTTACTCACATAGATGTGCTAAAATCTTGTCTGTACCTCTTGCACTCAACTTGGTTTATCTTTTTTTAAGTTGGTTATGAAGTGACGGTAATATGAGACCTTTTGTGCGCGCATGATGCTATCGGTGGGTGTGTGCCTTGAATTTAAAATGTGGTATACCGTAAGCAACAAGGGCTTCGAGATCAAGATTGCATGTGCCTGTAGCTGGCTAACAAAATAGGATTACGTCGATCGACTTGTTAGACATTTGAAGGTGTTAGAAGGTTATGAGGAAGGTTCTAAATGTCACGAGTGGTTGATTCCATGTGTGCTCATTGCACGGGACAGGAATTGACCGGATGATGTACAGCAGGCACCGAGCGAGGTGTCAATGGTTGAGCACAATGGCGCGACTTCCGCCCGCCAGCCATCGCCACTCGCTTTGTATTTAGGTTAGTCACCGCAATCTCGACTGTCATTTCAATATAATTAATTCCATGACGTATTAGTGTCCCGTACAACTATTTTTCTCTGTACTGTGCAGTTAGCGTAATTTCAATAATTGCTCCAATTTTTTTGCTACGTAATGCTACAAATTAGGTCTTTGAGTCAATCCCAAATATCAAATACTTACTAATCATTTGAAAATAATTAACAACACAAAGTTTTCATGCGACTAGCGGCAAATTGACTTAAATTAATTATTATACTGTTGGCTGTTTATCTATGACACCATCAGTATAATAGATATTTATTTTATCATTAATTTATACATTAAACAGTAACTAGCTGCGCTCCGCGGTTTTACCCGCGTAAGTCCCGGATCCACGGGATGCCTAGGTTAAAATTAACAAGTAATCTAGAGTGTCAGCTACCTCCATACCAAATTTCCTTAAAATTGGCCCGTTTTTACCGTTTGAAGAAGAAGTAATAAACATACAAACACACTCACAAACTTTCGCCTTTATAACATTCATGTGATAGTATAATGTGAAATATTTTTCTAAATTTTCAAGTATGCAAATGATTATATTTGAAGAAAAAAGACAAAATTGTCAGTTAGACGAGGAAAATAAAACACAAACGAAGGTGTCAAAAGCCGTTACCCTATCTCACACCCGCATGTACCTCGTTTTATTGTTATCTGAAAATACGTACTGTAGAATTTTAAAGAATTAACTCTCAACCATAATATTCATTGTTTTTTGTACTTGGTTGAACTGCTTGTTGGCTTATTTGGGTGGCGTTTGCCTTCTAATCAGGGGTATCGGGTTCGATTCCCAAATTTCTCCCCAAGGAACATTTGTATTTCTGGTTGTGATTGTATGTGTGATGTGAATGTTGCCGGCAACCAAGACACAAGTCCGAACTTAGTGTGGGGCTATGCGTGTGAAAGAATTTGTTTTTAACGTTTATTGATGATAAAAACGGTTATATTAAGCGTACTTATTTACTAATAATATTAATGAAGTAAAGTATGTAATTAAAATACCAAAAAGACTAATGTCAAATACTACAGTAGATATTTGTTATAACAATCGAGTATTTTCATAACATTTTATTTTGTACCATCTGATATAACCCTTATGAACAATTAAGGGATAAAAAAGCATTAAAATTTAAATAAAATAATACAGGTGTAGTTAGCACCTGTGAAAAGGGCAAACATAACCTGCCTTTGAAGGTCACACAGCCCTTAAGAGACGTAAAGTGCACTCAAAATAGGGAGTGCAAGGGCTTTATCAGAGGGGAATAGTATTGAATTAATAAGCCATCAAATTACAAGAATGTACCTGCAATAAGGGGAATGAAAATTGTTTAAAAATAATATCAATGGTTCCTTAAATTGTTATTTGGGCAATAGTATTTTATAAACAATGTAGATTATATTAAAAAAATCGAGTGTTATAAAAAAATATATAGAAGTAAGCAGTGATATTCGATATTTAGGTACCCAGTTGTTCATTCTAATAATTCGTTATTAATGCAGAAAATCAATGTGGCAATTTTTATTTTTTTAAATTGATATCTGCCCCTCGAGCATAAAACTTTTCCGTTCTCTGTGCCATCAAGATGTAATTAAAATTAATTATGTAAAAAATATTAATCGTGGCTTATATGGATAACTTATTATAATAATAATTTCTAACCGTTATTATTTTAATGTATCCATATAAGATGCAATTAATGTTTCACTGAAAATATTAATAAATGCCATTAAAAACACCACTCAACCCTTTATTAACAAACTTGTTTTAACTAACTGTTTCTACAACGCTCTCTAGTCTGCGGGCCAATTGCTTATAATTCCTACAACAAAATTAAAACTTTATAATGTAAATCAAACTATAATATCTACATAATCATGCTTTAAATATTAAATAAGGTACTTAAAAGTGTTAAGTGACAAATAATTAAATTTATTCGTATAACAGTCAAGTTACGATACTTGCCCTTTTTGTCCCTATAAAAGACATCAACGGGTTGTAATGCGCTACAAACTATATAGGTACTCATGCATGGCTACAAACTTAATTCTTTAGATTTTTATTTAATTTTAATTATCTTTATATTAATGTATATAAACCAGCTAAGACGTAGCTGTGGTAAACAAATACTCACAGCCCCGCACTAAATTCAAAGACTTGTATGGGTGCCTAAAACATTTACATCCACACAAAACCAAGCACAAATGTCCCTTGGAAAGGAAAATTTAGCTCCTGCCGGGAATCGAAACCCAGGACCCACGGCGCAGAGATCAGATACCTGTCCACTCCGCCAACTGCCTCGTCTGTTACTAAGCAAAACATCAAATCATAAAATTGTGGTGTTGAGATCTTTATTAATTAAATATGTACAAGTTATATTTGGAGGATTTAAATTACAAGTAACAAAGAACATTGATAATGGTATATGTACTGGCAGTATTCACTTTTTATAAGTATAATATAATTATTGAAGCACAAATTTATTTAATAGTAAAATTTCGAATGTCACCAAAGTTTAATTTAATATTATACTTTTTTTTACCGCATAAGTTTAACGATAAAAAGTAGCTGCTCTTTAACATTGGCGTCGTTCCAATATTATCACGGGGATATACTAATATTCATTATGTATGCCACAAGGTGTTTTGTTTCAAGAGTACGTAAATAAGTTAGTTCTATGTGCTTGGATTAAGAAATTAAGTCTTGCGGTTAGCCAAGATACGATCTTGAGCTATTTTAATATACGACCGTTCAACGGGACTTGCTTCAACGCGATGTTTCCTATGGCAATATGTATAGTTTAATGAGATATTATATTATTACTAGCTTATTCTCGCCTTTTTTTTATTTGAGGTTCACCTAGCGTTTGACCACAATCTCACCTGATGGAAAGCGACGATACGGTCGAAGATGGAGCACGCTTGCTCAGTAAATACCTATTCACTCTCTTGAACAACCCCATATTATCCTTTTTGGGAAACAGTAGACGGCAGGGCGTTCCATTCCAGCAGTCTTGGCTTTGGATTCTATGTACGATGTATTTCGTCCACATGGAAAGATGTATAACAGTTTTTAATAAGCGTGATGCTTACAAAGGTTACTGAATTATTTTAATTTCTTGTAATACATTTAATAAGATGTAATTTTTACCGCTTGCGCAAATTATTATTATCGGGCATAAAAGGCATTGACAAAAAACAAGCAAAATTGCGTATTCTGACCATATAAAGAGACTCCTGCCTTGCAGCATCTCTTTATTTAAAAATAATCTGACTTATATTAGGACCTATTTTCTTCATGTTAAGGTTGAAATTTATTTATGTATACTGTGTGGGTAAAATATTGTAAATTGTAGTACTCTCGTATTTACGCTTAATTGACCGTTACGTCGTATTCGTGATATAATAATTCAGGCAAATATATGAACTTAAAATTGATATTGAATGGATAAGGCCCGTATCATAAAATATTGACTAAACATACTTTCTGAAATTTGCACTCATGAAATATAATTCTATACCTCATAATCAAGAAATCCGTATGCTATGTTTAACATATAACATATGCATTCTACTCTTACAAATTCAAAGACAATACAATATAATAAAAAACTCTTTATTGGACACCAAGAAAATAACTAAATAATAAATCATAGTAACAATATAACGATAGATTCGGCGGACTTACAGCTAAGCAAAAATCTCTTACAGACTACAAAGATTTGTATCGTGGGCGTCGAAGACATTTCCAGTACAGAATTACAACAAAGCATAATATCACAAAACATATTATTATATCATAGATTATGCAACGTTTGTAAAATCAACATACAATGTTACAAGATAATTATTGTAATATTTATTTAATATTTAGGTATGCAGTTATCCTTTTTTTTATTTTGTATGCCTTGTACACTTCGCACATGCCTTGTATTGTCAGAGCATTAGGGCCAAGGGTCCGACCGGTCGTCTTCATCTTTTCATCTGACTTATACATAAATCTTCATTTATTTGGTTTGTTTTCTTGTTTTCTTTTTGTTTAGTTAACAGCTCAATCATTAATTATTATTTTTTTGTTTGTGTACCTCAGAACTTTTTTTTAGTTGAACCGATTTTAATGATTCTTTTTAAAGGAAAGGTACATACAGATAAAAAGAGTGCCTTCCTTCTTACTTCCTAATTGTTATTCTAGTTTAATAATAGCGGTATATATAATGTAGGTATAATTTTATATATGTCTCATGTATGTTACAGTTATTTTATTGGTCACTTGTGGCAAAAGACCATAATATCCACAAGTAATCGAACTAAGTATTGGGCTGTGAGTGTGAGTGTGTTAATGTATGTTATGTTTTATAAGAAAATCGATTTTGTCATTATATTTGTCTAGAAGATATCGCTTTTAGCGATATGACCGTTATTGCGCAAGGTTATTTAATTCTGTCTGTAATTAGTGAGATAGAGCTGATTAAATGTTTATTTAAAAATAGACTGGATCCGCCGTTATCTCCCGAAACCTTCATTAATTCTTGATGTTTTTGTATTGGACCAAAAGTACACTAAATTACACTATAAACATTTTCAAACAAAAAAATATTTCCATCGGACTCCACTGAAAAAGAGTAAAATTCAATCGTATTCGGAAGACTGTTAAAACCTGACCACTAACAAAAACAAATCGAGTAGAACGGCTTATCGCGTTGTACCATTTGTGTACAGTAAATCTGCATCTATACGAGTAACCGAAAAAGAAGAAAATCTGCCATGTGGCCGTCGCCATTGTATCCCGCCTATTGTGCCTGGTACCTACAAAGCCTTAGCCTTTTTAAAGATTGGCGATCATAAAAACCGATTACATTCAGAATAGGTACGGCAAATCTGTTCTTGGAACTGTGTTTTGTTTCTGAGTTGTTACAAGAGTTAACGATGTTTTAAAGCCTATTTAGTTGGCAATTGAGTCGTCAGAACATTCTTAGCGGAACAAAACTTTTCACACTAGTTTTGACGATTTTCTGTTGGTCGAGAACGCAAGTTTAGAAACAATATTCGTTCCTTTTGTTTCTAAACACACGCTTTTCCCTGTTTAGTGTACTACAAGGAAATTCACAAAATGGTACGATTTGTATTAAGAATATTCCAAAAATAATAAAAAGTTTCCCAAACTGTGAAAGTAGGCAAATAGAGAACATATTGTATTAAGTCAATTGGAACCAAGGATTTCAAAGATAAAGAGCATGCTATTTATGAAAAACTAGAGAGACAGAAGATGTACTTACGGGAGGTGTGTACTTTCTAAAGAATATGAGCACCATCGCACGAAAGAGCGCTTCAATCGCCGATTGAGGAAGTGTAACTAGGAGTCGATAATCAAAAACACGCTTTATTGTATAACCAACTTGCACCACTGTACTACTTACCATATTTAAGGATAATCATCTTAATAATCTCAATATCTATACTTATAATAAAATTGTGTCAGGCCGATGTCTGTATATTAAAGATATTGAAGTTAAACTAATATGGGGGTTCGTTATTAGAGCAATTGAAGCCAAAACAATTGTTTTTTTAATTCTTGTCCTAATATATAGGTAATACAATCGGCAAATTCTTCCAAATGTACATGTTTATGAGTAAGGACCGTGATTAAAGGTAACCCAAGTAGCTGTTATCTTGCCGTTATGCATATTTTTTGCGAGTTCCTCACAAGATGCGGCGCACGTGACGCCGATACTTTGTTCTAGGAATGAACCCGGTGTTGTGTCCACACATGTCCCGATAGCAGGGTACGCAAATTGCTAACCATTAAGCATGTTTTCCAGCGGATTGAGGCATGCGGGCACATTCCTGCTTTAAATTGTACATTTATTTCTTTAAAGACATCTGCTACGTATCTTTATAACAGAACAAGTCCATTTCTAGTTAGTACCTACATTCTGATTATCATGCATTCTTATCTAATATTTATGTTAGGAAGAAATATTTAATACAATATATATAATTCTATTGAGTATCTAAATAAAGGACTGTTCAGCTGGCGTTGGAGTTCAACCTGTGTGCACCGTTGCAAATACTGTTCGATTCCTGGTAGAAGCCAGCATATAATTTTCTCACATTCCGCGACTAAACGGAAATGTTTCACATTTTTCCCTTAGGGGAAAAATCGTTTCCACCGGGATCGAACACGGCCACCACATCCGTCGTAGAAGGCAGACATGTGACTAACTATGCCAGAGGGCAGTTCAATCAAAAGCATTCATTAATAAATAGAGATAAATAAAGGGTTTTACCTCTAAGACTTTCATGGTCTTCCCAACATAACGTTCAAATCCATTCACCACTACAGCGATATATAGTTTATAAATAATATGTCACATTAACACTCACACTTAACAAACTTTCACAAATATAATCCTACTAATATTATAAATCCGAAAGTTTGTGTGTAAGTATATTTGTTCCCTCTTCACGCTTTAACGGCTAAACAGATTTGGATGAAATTTGGAATTTACATAGATTATATCTAGAATTAACACATGTGCTACTTTTTAACTTGATAATAGCGGGCGAAGCCGCAGGACACGGCTAGTAGTGGTATAATAAGGTTTAAGGCGTTAGGCTTGCGTTTGGCGTTTTAACTATTATTCGCCTGAGTTATTGAATCTATCAGATTAAATCTGACAGTAATTTATATCTAGCACGAAATCATAGTTTTGGACAACATCGTGATCCTAATAAGTTACCCCTAACCATAAGTAAGCCTCCATACATACAGTATCAATAAATGTCGGTCTAAAATGAATATATTACGAAAATATGATTAAATCAAAGCGCGATTTATTTAAATATTTTTTTGTCAATTGTAATGGATACAAATATTACAATATATACACCTAAATTGGAATCTTGTCCGGGTGGGTTTCCAGTCAACCGACACACCCCAGCTGTGGGTAGGGACACTGAACAAATGATAGAACATGATAAACAACAGGTAATAATATATATTTAAGTTACATTGCGATATCGCAGCGGGCCGGGATGGATAGACCCTAGATCAGATTAAATTAATTAAATACGCATTATTAATGATAACTCAAAAACTGCAAGTCAGATCTCGATCAAGGAATCATCAAAATCGGTCCACCTAGAAAAATTAGCTAAGGTAATACACATAAAAAGTCAATTTGAGAACCCCCTCCTTTTTTTTAAGTCGGTTAAAAATGCTTGACGCACTGTTGGCCCGTCTCAAATGTACGTTTAGCTTTAAATTGATAGAAAAAAACCACCTGCACGCATTACGTTGAATCCAAGTGAAATATACTTGTAGATTCTCAGCGGCGCGGAAAAAAATGCAAATTAGTGTTTCTCACACATCTACAAGATTCATAATAATTTAATTAAACAAGTAGTGTACGTAGCATGAAAACAATTACGAATAGAGCTCTGTAATTAGCATGAACACTGTTATCCCTACCTAAATACACACGTCACATTACACATTATTCTGAACACGATCATGCACAAACCGTGCGGTCTCTTAGAGTTTCATGCGAATTAAACGCACGTGCAGAAAAAATGCATTTATGTCCGTCGATAAGCTCGAGTTTACCGTTTTATTGATTCGTTCCTTGTGACATAACGGGCGTTACGTTATCGTTATCGTAGTTAAGATTGCGCTATAATATTTTTCGTTATATATAACGAATGCATATGTATATGAAGTGATTCCGTTTGGATTCTCGTTTATTTGTTACATTTTGTTGGTAAGATTAATAAATGTTCAGAATTCGTGACATATTGGAATATTTTTTAATTGTTTTCTTCCACCGATTGTACCTAAAAAGATTTTGCATGGAATTAAAAGACCGGTCGCCTACCTGACATCAACCTTCCTTATAAAAACATATCTTTTTACGACTACTAGAAATAGCTAGGATTATTTAAATATCTGAAACCATATTTCGCAGTAGTTTTAGAAGAGAAATTTATAAAAAAGGTAAATGTTAATGTATCACTAACGACATAGGTCATAATGTGTGTTAGGTACTCATAATAGCCGTCATTCATCATTGAAAACCACGTACGCTTATCAAAAACATTAATACCACCTACAACTTACAGCCATTGTTATCTCAAAAAGCTTTAAAAGCTTAGAAATATCGAATAAATAAATCTTACTTTTTAAGCCTCACTAAAAACACAGTGGTAATAAATTAAGGGATTGTTGAATACTATTTAACTGCCACATAAAAATACCGTGGAGATTAAAGTAGGTATATACGAGCAAATAAATGGCAAGCTGACTCAGGCTTAAATCTTCATATCTCACGATCTTAAGGTCACCACCATTGTTGTGTCATGCCGCAATAAAAGATAATTATTTCGTGTATTTTTGGAGCAGTTTTCTGTACACCGTCCATGATCTCGTAGAGGTAAAACTGCGGCTTAAGGACAAAGCCTGCATCACTCGCACTACTAGTAAATTGACCTAGAACGACTGCTCTTATTACACTGTTATAAAGAACAATTAATATGGTCGTTAGCCGTAGAACGAAGGCGCTTATACCAAGAAAATAATATCATTACGTGATCAGCATCCCATCGTTCATTTTTATTCAAGGTTCGTTCGACCTCTTTGATTCCCAAAATTTAAATGGCACCGATGTGTTGCGCAGAAATGGTTTTCATTTCAAATGATATAGGTATAATTTTGCATTCTTTATGCACTTTTTTTTATAAATTATCAGATAAGCGCACCAGCTATGTTAATTACTATTAAACTAACGGGTAGCAATTAACTCCGCCCGCTGCTCGTGCTATGTCACGTTCAGTATTATAAGGTGATGTCTTAATGACTTGTCCATATTTAGACTATACGCTATATAAAAAAACATACTAAACAACGAAATTCTTCCATGTGTTGTTAAAGGTACCAAACTATAGTATTTATATATATTGTATAATTTAAAACCAAAATTATGAATACCGTCGTCAAATAATTTAAATAACGGTAATAGTGATCATAAATCATTTAAAACCTGTATAGAATTTTACCGAGTGTATCGCAAACGGCCATCAAAAACCAGCCAACCGATCGCTTTTAGATACCGGATTTTTTCTCCATCTAGTCGAATTAGTCGACACTACTAGCCTTGAATAGTTAGCTTAACATATTTAGGTCATTAACCCTCGACAAATCTGGTTGTGATTCACATCGTGAACAAAATAATAATAAAGTGTTGAACAGTTTTTGCGACCGTTGCTTTAGAGACGTATTAGTATCGGAGTTTTTTTTAGATCAATGGCTACGAAAAAACAGAAGGTTATACAATTACATTTGGAGGCGTTAACTCACGTAGGAAGTTAAAACCACTCGCGGGCTCAAACTGCCAGTAATATGTGAACATAATAGAGGCTGTTCAACAGAACAATCGTTAGGCAAATTTAACAGCCTTTTCTTCTGGATTTCAATGTCAAATGCGCGCACAAATTCATATAACATTGTATTTAAAAATAAAACTGTCTTTATTAGCTAAACAATTAGCAATCGATTCGAGGTCGGTAACAGAAACGGTTACATGTGGTTAGAACGGTTTCCACATGCGGTCGATAAATATTGAAAACAAAAAATGTCCTTCAAGGCGACCTTTCAACCGATTCTCGAGCTCGCCTGTACCGTGTGCTATCGGTACAAGTGGAAAAAAGGCTTCAACGGAATTTTATGTGGTCCGAAGCGGTTCTTCATAGCTGTCTTACGTTTTATAACGCGTTGAATGCTAACAGGGTCCGATAACCCCACGGCGAGGACAAGCTAGTCCCGGCTTCGCTAGTTTTTATTGACGCCTCTGGCAAGTTCTACGGCCACTTCTTTGTTAGACTTATACCTACTTTGTTATTTATTACGACGATTCGAAATACTTGTAATATGGATGGATCATACTAATAGTATAAATCCGAAAATTTATTTGTTGCCTCTTCATGCTGTATAGGCTGAACGGATTTGGATGAAATTTGGAATCTATCTAGCTTATGCCTAGGATTAACACCTAGGCTTTTTAACTTGATCAACGCGAGTGAAGCCGCGGGGCAAGGCTAGTTGTATATAAATGATCAATGCAAAATCTGCGGATATACTGTCTAAACTTGTCAATAAATTCGACGATAAAGATCGCGTTAAAAATAAAATAACGATCAGTATATTTTTAGATCTACTATATTTACATGCAATTAAAATTGATTTCATTGTACCTTAAACGTATACATATAAATTATGACCTTAGATATGGACAAAGAACATTCGTAGCGCGATTAAAATGCAATGGCAAGTTGTAACTTTATCAGTTGTGGTTTTGAAGGTTCCGTACATAACTTAACGGAATTTAATTAGTTACGTTCGTAATCGTTTGTAGACTGGTTTTACTAATTATTTCGGCGTAATAACATAAACCACAAATACATATGATGGAGGATGAAAGTGGAGTAATACAATCTAATAAAGTTAGCTAGTAACTTATTGACTTATTTAAAATTCCATTAGAGGCTTCTCTGTTGTTAGTTTTTGTTATTAATACAATAATTTCATTCGAGATCAAACATGTAGTGGCATAGCTATGCTGTGTATATATCTTGTTTTTGCTGTAGTAACGATAGTTATACATAAAATTGGTAGAGAATTTGGATAGATACGCAATTCTAATCACAGAATACCATATAGAAGAAGAATAATAATAAGAATATCCATTAGGTGAGATAGTGATCAAATGATTGCCTATCAAGCATAAAAAAAATATAGTTCCCAATCCCCATTGAATATATTTTATATATTTTACATCAAATTTTAGAGCGTAAGGGCATGAAACTGGAACTTGTTTTTGGTCATCATACTAACTACTACGAAAAGTCTTAATTCAAACAAATTCTGTTAAACTATAATTACGCTGTTACAAACGATAATAAAGGGCAAAATGCCAAAGAAAAAATATAGAAGAAAGTTCCATCAACCTTGACATTTTGCTTTAAATGAAGAAGCTACGTCATTGCTCCGAACCAGCAGAACTGTGGAACAGCTGCTCAAACTAGCTCAGGACAAACAAAAGTTTAAAGAACTGGCTGCCAGCCTTCGATAATTTTGCGGCACATTTCAGTATTGGTAGGCCTCTTCTGCTGAGTCAGACATTACTGTATTTTTGAAATAACAGGGTTCAAAGAGATTTAACACATAATATCTCGAGTGACGAGACAGTGCATTGCCGATGCCGTTCAGGATTTCGAAATGTAGATGGTCGAAATTCTGTAAGGCTCTGAACTGTAATAGAAAAGCGTTACGTTTACCATCAGGCAAGCAAGTAACTGGTTTCGTATCACAGTTGCATATAAATACTAGAAGAAGATACAGCATCATGTCCAAAGTTTTAATCAACGATTAGTACACAGCGTTAGCAAAATTTCACATGCTCATTATTGAGTTACATAAATCGGGTCTATTTGTTCTACTCTTCTGAACAGTTGGTCTATGCCATAACAATGACCATAATGATACCCATAGTTAGTAATAATAGTTATTTCCGAGGCAATGGTCTTGATTTGGAGCGTTAAGTAGTAATTCACACTGAGTTTCCACTGTATAAGAATGATTCATTGTACCTAACGGAGCATTAATCTGCATCAAGGTCTATATCAAGTCTCTATAAACGCATGGGAAATATTAATTTTGTTATTTGGGTTGATATAATTGATCAAGATAATTTTGTTTTCATTATCATATTAATATTGAGTCAAAATTTTAGTGCAAAGCAGTTTGCGTCAGCATAAAGTATCTTAAGATTTTAGTTCTTGTGAAGAATTTAAAAGTATATGGGCCTACATCCTGGCTAACAATATCACTTACCAATTCAAACCAAGTTGTTTAAAACATTTGTTATTCAATGACTTAGAAGGTAAGAGGTACTTAATAATTTGGGTCCTGCAGGAATTAAGACCTCTCTATGCCATGTCTACTGATTTTCGTAATGTGGGTAGAAACGTTACCTAGGTTCGGTAACTGTAACATTAAACACTTTTTATGTTACTCTATAAAATATAGACTACCTAAATAGCACGATCATCGCATCAAATAGCCTAAAATCTCCAATTTCGTCGTCCGATAAAAACCGTTCCACTCGTTTCGCTCGAAAATCACTAATTATCTCCAAAATTGTACGGAGAAGGCATTTGTTAATGGCCAAATAATGACTGTTCGTATTCAAGGTGACCACACGGTTCCTCGGCAGGAAACTACAACTAACTGAATAGATATGGACATGGTAATTACTCGGCCTTGACTTACCGTTTTAGAATAAAATAGCGCTGTGCAAAGTCGCTCGGTAGGTCTGCAATTCAACGAATGTTTTGTTTATACATACTGTAATTAGTATATGTTAATAAGGGTGCAATTACCGCTAATTTGCATTTTACCGCTTATTTTTCCTTAATGAGAGCAGCGGATTAATTTGTATAAAAACAGGTACCTATCTCATATTCAATGAAATCTCGTATTTAGTATTTTTATTTATTTATTTCTATATATCATTGAATTATTTATATTATTCTTCGTATTTGTCGTTAGTTTTTAATTCTGTCTTTTTTTGTATAGTGAACTGCGACTTGCACTAAGCGATAATATGCTGTTTCAATTAATACGGAATGATCCCTTCGAACTGCCCTTATAATATATAAAGCTTGTTTAATTAACAAAGACATTTCAACGAATAAAAATCTGAAATACCGAAAGAAACATCGTGAGCTTGTTTTTCTTGGAAATGTTTTACTGTTTATATCAAAACCTATATATATATACGTTGTTGTATCTAAAATGCTTTAGAGTCAAATTACCTCTAAAATATAAATATAATATCACGTCTAAAATATTATGACTAAGGTCAAAAAATTCCCAGTAGAAGCAATAAGCTTGCCCTATAAACACAAAGTTTAAATCTTATATCTAATAACTGTGTTAGATATAGATAACAAATAAAGCTACTTTGTTAATATATTCGCAGAGCATATCTCTGCCATGTTATTTACTTCATTATATCGTTGTATAAGTTAAATAACATGACGTATGAGATGTGACGCAAGCAGCGCTAACGGTGATCAAGACTGCAGCCACGGTCAGTGGGCCAGTACCAGCCTTTAACGTTACTGCAAGCGAGCCTACGAGTATGTAGCTTTTAATATGAGTGTTACACACAATCATGTGTGTAACACTCATTTTCTATCCGTTTCTTATCGGAAACCACTTAAATATTTATTCTTTAAATCGTTTACCTAAAACGATGCTGTTATAAATAATTTATAATCTCTTGTACAAATTGTTACAATTGTTGCTTCGGCAAAAGCACTTAAATATCACTTACATGCTTACCTATCCTGAATAAAAAAAATACATGCTACATTGTAATGACTTCCCAAGAGACATAATAAGCTGATATCAGGAGCAGATTAAAGTTAGACGGAAATATTTTTTCAAATACATCAGGAAAATATTTTATTATGTCCAACCATTACCAACATACTAACGTCAATAAAGATCGTTATCTAAATGAAACAGAGGGTTGACACACATAGTACCCCAACTACGGATCGCTATCGCCTCATCTGCGTACACTTCTTAACTAGCTTGATGATATCGTCTCGCCTCTGCAAAAGCTTACGAAGTGGTGCGAGCTAAGGAGACGCTTTGAGTAGTCAGGCAAATGAAACCATCTCAAAAGGAACCACGGTCCCTTTTTTACCGATCAATTTCTTTATTATTTTATTCGTTTATCTAGTGTCGAAGTAATAAACGCGGCCATAGGGAAATCAGGTTCTCCCGAGGTCAATATTTCTGGTACCTACTAAAGACATTCATTAAAGTAGACAAAAACAAAAAATCAAGTGCTGGTAAATATTTCCACTTTTTTCCACTATTAAAACAAATTTTTCGAACTTGGCATGATAAAAAATAAATGTCAAATACAAAGACAATAAATAAGTTACTAACAGTAAAAAATGTTTATGTTACTAGTGGCTCAGCCATAGTGAACGAATAGTTACTGTTCAATGTCATAGCAGAGCATCTAGTCTCACTCCGTCCATCTAAGTAAGTCAATATAAGTTAAAATTGTAGTAAGTATTTTACTATCATTCCTATCTGGGTTTTTTATGGTAAGTCGTCTTTAGCATTCCATTACGAGACCGCTTTATTCCAAACTCGTGAGATATTCCAAAGACAACGTTTTTTTGCTCCCTCGAGCATTCCGTTGTGATTTACATATGAAGAGATATAAATATAGACTGCGCGGTTTGTAACTTTGTTAAATAATCAAAGTTGTATGATAATACTTATTAGTTCCATGAGTACTGGTTGCTATCTATGTCTCACTATATTGTCGATCAAAGTTGGATCAAGTAAGATTTAGTTCTTTAAATGGTGGATCGATTCAACATAGTTTCTCAAGCTCTTAACTGGTAAAATCTGCTTATAATGCTGTTATTAAGCTTATTAGTAGTTATTTCTTTTAAAGCTTATAAGAAAAATACGATACCATGAAGTTGCTATAAAAATCTTTCGATGCATGCATAATCGTGGAATGTTAGTCCTTGCATCCAATGTCACCATAACTTACTCAACTGTGTATTTCTGGGCAATCCATGGTCGAGACCATTCTTAAAGTAGAAACATAAAAATATTTACGCGAACATTTACAAATTTAAGTGCCGCTATAAAACTTGTCAAGTCTAACATATATTATAAAAGTTTTTTTGGGAAAATGAACAAGAAGCATACGAAATTGTGCTCTATGGAGAGAAATGAGAGTTGGTCGTCATGGCTGGCAGCAGACGCATACAATTACAAGCGCAGAAAAAAGAGCTTAACAATAGCAGGGTTCGTCCTTGAGTTCCCAACAAAAGCCGAGAAAGGGCGAAGGAACTCGTTTAGACGTTTTGGACTTTCACTGACTACCTACGCACATTTTGCTATGATGTTTTTTCCTTAAGCGTGTCTTGTGCTATTTTATGCAATTATTTTTATATAATTATGACGCATTTAAGTAGCATTTCTAACCTCTTGACTAGTAATGTAAGTTTTTTACTATTCTTTTTTTTTTAGGTGTACAAAAGTATTATCGTTCTTGGTTGTATGAATTGCTACATAGAAGACAGCTAAATATATTTGTTATATTCGGTTTGAACTGGTCTGAATGAATGGTTGTTAGATTTGGGTCGAGATTGAATTTGTCACTTTGTTGCCGGCGCGCCAATTACAATAATGCACACTCACACAGTCACAGCGGTGCTGTGGGTGTGTGTGCGGAGGCGAGGATTACCGTTACGGAGGCACATACCAGTGACGTCGACGAGGTCTCATACCTCCGACGCTACGTGAATACGTTTATAACAAGCCGAGGACATATGTGCTGCTATTCAACTTGATTTAAAACAATTTTTGATGCGCCATAAACATGCCACTATTTAATACCAAATTAAAATATTTTCAGCACAATGAAAATAAATAATGCATTTTTTTTTCTCTCATTCCAGATCATGATATCTTCAATGAAAAGAATGGACAATACACACAAGACAAAAGCCCCAGAGAACCTCGAAGATTTAAATCATCTCTTCTGGGAGGAGATGTCCCATATGGCAGTCACAGAACCGTGCTTACACCAGCAGAACGAAAACAATATCTGCCTATTGCTGCACAAGAGAAAAAGATACCAGATGACATACCCTTAATAAAAGAAGAAAAAGATTCTTTGGATAGTGAACCCGTTTTACTTCCATCAAGGAATTCACCATCTCCGGAAGCAGTACCTTCACCTGATAGTAATGTGATATGTCAAAAAGTTTCAGTCATACAAAGAACGCCTTCACAATCGCAATTCAACAAAAAAGACGTAGACGTAACCGTTCCTGATACCCTGCCTACACCCGAGCCTGAACAAGATCAGCCTATTGATTATGTCATTGCAAAAAAACGTGGTGAGACTGAAGATGAAGAAACTGAAAAGAAAATCAGAGAGCAAAGACGAACTAGTAGTTCTAAAATAGCCAATGGCATTTTAGCCCGACCTATTCTAGTCCTAAGAAATTGCCCCGCTAGCAAGGTACCAGGAATATTAAGTGCTGCCGCTGGTCATGGCCGCTCGACGGGTAGTGGATCTAATGGAAGCTCGCAAAGCAGTGGCGGCTCAAACAGCTTTAGTTCTGGGGGTGGTGGCACTGCTCCCTCTTCTGGCGGTGGTGGCGCGATGGGTGGCGGGTCGGGTAGCGGTGGTAACGGTCGAGATGGCCGATCTAACTACGGCCCTAACAGTCCACCTACGGGCAGCCTACCCCCGTTTTATGAGACTCTCGGACCTTCCACAAAAGGTGGTCAGAATTCTTTTAATGCAAACAGTAATTTCTCCAGCGAATTTAACTTACTGAACGGATTCGGTATGGAATGTGAAAATGGTGAAAACTCGCCTAATTTCCCGGAACAAACCAAACAATATTCATTAATGCAAAATGCTCCTTACGGCCTAGCGCTAAAAGACGAAGACGTAGACTACGATCACAAAGTTGACAATTTAGGAGCTATCGGCTATGGAAACAATTTTGGAGACAACATGGTCATGGATATAGATTCCTTTACTAACACAATAACATTCCCCGATTCATCTGATGATATCGTTTCCTTACTTGAACCGCCCGTAGAATCACTGCCTGATTCAGATTTACGCGAATCTCCTGATTCACACAATAATGTTGATATTGGATCACTAGCGGAACAAGTAAATTTAAGTAGACAGTATTATGAGAAAGCGAATAATTATTTATCTTTTACGAGTCAAGAACAAGGTTCATCATATAACCTGAGAGAACGACCAGATTTGCTTATGCAACTGAACCCGCTTCTGCAGCACAACGAAGGCCAAATGCAACAATTACAGATACAAGTGCAGCTGCAGCACAACAGACAGCAGATCCTGACTCCTGGCTTTCCATTCAGTAGTCACAATTTAGATCTGGACTCTCCAACGGACATCTCGCTGCCATCGCCCGGAGGCAATAACTCGCTAGATGGGAGTCACATAGAGAACTCGCTCAGTCCCGCTGCCGCTGTAAGTCTTAAGAAATGCTCAATCACCGATGGCAAATTGAACATTTTGCAACAAAGGGTAAGCATTGTTTGATTTTAAGGCGAAGCTTTGATTCGTTTTTAATTTTCTGTGTCGTCAATTGTAAAAAAAACAATATATTATATCAATATGGCGACATAGATGTTCTATAACAAAAACACAACGTTACGCCAAGCCTGAATCAACTTATGCTTTAACTTTCTGCCTCTTTCAATTCTTTGAATATTCATTAAATTTTATCAATCTTTCTACTATGAATGTATCAGTTTTAAGTTCTATATAATATATGAGCTTTTTCTTACATCCATTTGTATGAAAGTTAAATCGGCTTGCACTAACCAGCTCTTTCGTTTCAGCTGGGGCTGCCTGCCGAACTTCCACTGGAGTTCATAAATGGCGGACATGGTGTGAAGAATCCATTGGCGACTGAAGCCAATGCAAGACAAAGGGAGGAGGAGAAGAACAAACAAGTATTAGTGAGTGAAGACGACCCCACCAAGTTTGTCTGCCGTGTCTGCTCGAAAAACTTCAGCTTGCAGAGGCTGCTAAACCGGCATATGAAATGTCACTCCGACGTAAAGCGGTACCTCTGCACGTTCTGTGGCAAAGGTTTCAATGATACCTTTGATCTGAAGCGACACACGAGGACGCACACCGGGGTCCGGCCTTACAAGTGCAATCTCTGTGAGAAATCATTTACCCAAAGATGCTCTCTAGAATCACATTGCTTAAAAGTTCATGGAGTACAGCACACCTACGCCTATAAGGAGAGGAGAACTAAGGTAAATTAAAAAAGTATTTTATGTTAGTTTCTGCCTTTGTTTCTTAGTCATACGGCTGACAAAATTTTAATTAAATTGCTCTCTGACCAAATCGAACACATAACAAGACTACTGATATTAAATACTGTAAAGCAATTTTTAACCCCATGTCGTTGCAATATTTATTTATTTAGACTCTACTTTTTATTGTTTAAGCCTATTTCGCATAGAAACATTTTGTACAAACAATTTGATGAGTATGGTATACTAAGCAAAATGTGTTTATTAGCATTTAACCACTACCACACCTTATGGGATGTGACGATGCGACCGAGTACGCTTGCATATACAATAAATGAAGCTCGAGCGAATAAAATATATGTTAACTACCTCACGTTTTTAACGGTAGTTTCAATTGTGTATTTGTTTCTTTCAGATGTACGTTTGCGAAGAGTGCGGACACACCACAAACGAACCAGAGGAACACTACATGCATTTAAAGAAACAGCACCCCTACTCCCCTGCTCTACTGAAGTTCTACGACAAACGGCACTTCAAGTTCACGAACGCCACATTCGCTAACCAACTACTGGGACAGTTGCCGATGCCGGTGCACAACTAACTCTTAAAAATAAACTTCACTTATATTCTTGTTCACAACGCAAGTTGCTCAATTTGAATCATAACGTGTATTTCTAGAGCTTCAAGGTGCATCATAACTATAAAGCAAGACTCGGCTAAGGATTTAAAACGGTAATTCACAAGAGCTTGCTTTCGTTTGGATGTGCCTTTACTTGCTCCATAATGTTAATTCGTCTTGTTATACCAGTGGTTAAACCGATGTAAGTGTACTTAAATACGAATTTAATCCGTCCACTTCTTATTTAATTAGACAAATACATTATAGGCAAAAATTTTATCAATCCAGTGGCAAACGAAAGAGTGGTCGTATTTCTCATAGCTGTAAAACGTTTACTGTCTTCCAAACTTACATGTAGACATTCCGAGTTTGTAAAACTACATAAATATATTCAGTTTATATTAAACTACGGAACTGTTCCAACTTAGTGTTCCATTTTGAAATACCTTAATTTTTTAACAGTCGGTGTGAAAAATAATGTGCCTGTATTTGGCAAGACTGCAATTAAAAAATCAAAGTATCGGGTATTATGTGCAATCTTTGGTGATGGTACGGGGTTAGCATAAGTTAGGCGTTAAGTTAGACTTAAGTTAGTCTAGTGCGAATTTAATATAAATCTAATGTTTCATTTCAAGCCAGTTGGTCAGGAAAGATTATGTCGACTAATGGGGACTGAAGCAAAAAATTATCACGTTGACATTAATATACATTATACTAGTTCTATCCGGCATGCGTTGCAATGCTACGTACCTAAATAAAAAACAAAATTTACCTCTATTACGTGTATGGTTGCTTAGTACTTTAATGCCATACAAAAAACTTGTGGGCTAAATTATTACCTCCTTCATGTTTATGTTTGCCTAGTACTTTGCCAAATCCGATAGACGTATCTAACTTCGATTAACCACCAAAAAATAATTAGAATCGGTCCAGCCGTTTAGGAGGATTTCAATCACATACACACGTAGTATAGAAGATTTTTATACATAAGATGTAAAAACATTATATAAAACCTAAATCTGAGGTAAAAAATTTACTAGATATGGTTATAATTAATACGTAACTGTAAAAATATCTATGTAAAACATACTAATAAAGTCTAAATAAAAATCATAACATGAATAATATAATTTGACTTTCTACAAATTAATTAAAAATAGGTATTAATTGTAACTAAATATTTTTTTGACTCGAGTCCTTTTTCGGCATTTCCTATAAGATGAGATTATTGCGATATAAGTTATTCATGAATAGATTGTTGGTGCTAAGCGTGGTTTTGCTGACTTGAAATGAAACAATTATGAATCGGATGACAATATTTGTCCGGTTTATATGTACAATCGTAGTCACCTGACTTCGATTGAACTCCAATAAGGAATCTCTTTCCTCGTATTAGTGATACTAGCTCCTAATTTTTCTCAACATATTAACACAAAATATGTCACAACTTTTATATTTTTGTACCTACCTTCTTAAAGAGAATGTTATGTTTGTTTTATTTTTGTTTGTACTTACGATTAGTGTCGAAATTTTTTTAATTGTTCGCGTTGTCCGGCAACGGTCGCGCTATACGTCGTACCAAGTTTAAATGCATTTTTAGAAATATTTATTATTTAAATAAAAAGTATTGATCGGACTGTCTGTGCTGTGAGTGTGTGTGTGAATATTAATGTATCGTGTAAATGTGTTATTTAATGTGTCGATTGTTATAACTTTACTGATAATTATAAATTAATAAGTTAAAGTATCAAGAAGAGCTTCCTTTGAAGGTAGATGAATAATATTATGCTCAATTGATACATTTGCGCTTTCACAGCGAAGCTTGTGGATAAATAGGTACTTATTGTGTTGTAAATATGTCTAAATTTAGAAAATAGTAGTAAAATTTTGAAAAAATTAAATATATAATGTAATTTTATCGATAGTACCTACCTACTTAGCATTTATGAGATTTTATTAAAATTATTGTTAAAGTATTTTTGTACAATTTGGTAAGGATTTGATAGATCTGAATTTTTATATTGGCTTATCATTATCAATATCATTGATAGAGGAGGTTCGTGTAGTGTTGTGATAGCGCAATGCCTTCGTAACTTACTTGTCTGTGGCATTTATTAGCATTTCGATTCCATTGGGAAACTGTAAACAAACGTTTGTTACTCTGTACGGATAAGCAATATAATTATATTGATTAAATATTAATGCCTTGTTTTATTTTTGTACCAAATAACAAAGAAAGGTGAATCTACATAATTTATAAAAAAAACATTAAAATATACACACGCTTTAACACTCTTAGTTAATGACAAAAAAAAAAAAAAAAAAAAAAAAAACAAACGCATTCACACTCACAGCCCCACACAAAGTTCAAAGACTTGTATCATGGGTGCCGAAAACATTCACATCACACACACATTACACCCAGAGCCAGAAGCACAAATATCTCTTGGGAAGGAATTTGTGCTCCTGGCGGGAATCGAACCCAGAACCCACGGCGCAGAGGGCGGACACCTGTCCACTGCGCCAACTAGGTCGACATTGTCTTAATTTAGTCAGGCGCTGAGTTTGGATTCGTTTATTATTAGATGCTAACATACAAATAAAAAACCGCACTGTTTTTAGAGAAGTTTGATACAGAAGGTATGTTGTCGTGATGATAACATCAACTTGTATAACACCATCTGTTGTCAAAAAACGGATGGATCATCAAACAAATCACTCGTATGGCTAATTAGGTTGTTACTAGATTCTTGAATGTATACTCTATTAAATAACTGTATTTGCAAACGCATTCACACTCACATCCCCACACTAAGTTCAAAGACATGTATCGTGGGTACCGGAAACATTTACGTATCACACACACATCTTAGCCGTTTTGTATTTTTAGGTTTACCAAGCTTCAAGTTAGACTTATCTTAAATTTACAGGTACTGTGCGGGGTTTTGACCAACGTCATGGGTTCATTCGTGGCGGTGCAGACTTTCATAATGCGCGTGAAAAACACTTCAGTAAGTTTTAAGAATTTATATTACGTACAATCGGGTGCTATGCGATGTAAACATCTCCAATTTTTTTTTCCAGTTGAAACTTTAACTGTCTACGGGCCAATTGCCTAAATGTGAACCTTCTTTTTATGTATTTAGGAATTATATGTAAGCCCCTTTTAATTTCCTTCATTTTGTTACCCTACTCGATAGGTTTGGTTAATATTTTTTTATTAACGTATTACTATTTCGCGCTAGAGATCCACCATATTGTTTTTTTTTTCTTACACCTACCTAAGGACATTTTGGTTTTTAAAACGAATATAACGATATCTACATACAAGATGCAGGAATTAGACGACTTAATTCCCTACGACCCCTACGTTTTACCATCTAACAAGACAAACGTCATCCATATATGGTTGACATACCTTCAGTTCACTCAAAGCCTTTCGCTTCTACGTTTATCATCAGTACTGCGTAGGAGTGGAACTCATTGCCCTCGTCTTTGTTCCCCGAACAGTATAATCTGGGAGTCTTCAAGTCTAGAGTGAATAGGTACCTTCTAGGTAAGCATGTTACATCTTCGGCCGCATCATCACTTTCCATCAGGTCAGATTGTGGTCAAATGCTTGCCTATTTATTATTGAAATTGGAATTAAAGAAAAGGTACTCGTGAAAAACATAACCCTTTCTTGATAGTAAGGAAAAAAAACCGATGTTATCAAATGAAAATTTTGTTTCAGGACCCGAACACTGGTCATACTATTATCATAATAGGCTGGGTGATTTCGTCGTGGGTGTTCCTAATTCTCATGACAATAATCACGGACATGTGCCAGCAACAAATACAACAAACGAAACTCATCTGCTCTTACATCCAACTGAAGCCTAATAAATCGGGTAAAGATATACTTAGTTAATTATGAAATTGCAATCAGATAAGTAAGTAATCAAAACAAGATGTCATCTCTCTTGAACGCCGTTTATATTTCCATGAGCAACACACAATGTACCTATTGCTCTTTTCTTTTAAAATGGTTTTTTATGAGATGTATATTGTATAGATAAATCGATCAATTCTTTATTTGCACACCAAAAGAGAGCAAAGAAATCTTAAATATAATATAAGAGCACAAAGGGCGGTCTTTTGACAACCAAAGGGAGATGATAATAATTAAACCCAAGCAAAGCTTAAAAAAAACCGACTTCACCAGATCTTGATCAAATTTGAATGGTACCAATTGAAAAGCAACATCTTTCAAACAAAAAAAAAATTCGAAATCGATTCCCGTAGAAAGAAGTTATGAGGTAACAAAAAAAAAATTACAATCGACATGTGTACCTCCTCCTTTTTTGGGAAGTCGGTAAAAAACATTACAAACACGGGCGATGGGTAGACTTCAACACTTATTTTAATAAATACACTTACAAATAATAATGTATACCTTGTTACAACGGAGTTCCGTTATAAGAAGGTATACATATTATTTGTAATTGCAGTAAATGGCAGTTGTCATGTGTTAAAGTTAGCAGTGTAGTTAAACTTGAGAAATAAAATGAATTAATTTTCGGTAAATATATATTATTAAAATTCTGTAAGTATAAATATCGATGACAACAAGCTCTACGCAAAAATGACCGAAATCTGGCCCCTTGGGTATATATCTTATTTATCTCTGATCTGGCCTACCTGCAAGAAACAGTCAACATTCGAAATTCAAAACTATTCTTCGAGTAATTTCTTGTCTATTGTTTCAGATCAAGTTTACAAGCTAACCAAGACTGTGCTTAAAACTATAGAGACACGTAGCGCCATCCCAAGCGTTTACAATCTCTTTAATTACACATCGGGATTTGCATTAAGGCTGGCGGCATCCACTCTAGTGTATATCACGGTGCAGTTGCAGTTGGCATTTCCAAAACTACCACTAAATAATGTTAAGTTAAATGAAACTAATGTAAATTAACAAGTCAAATAAAAATAAATGTCAAGCTTTTACAATATTTAGAAGTTACATTTTAGAAGAAGTAAATAGTAACGTTAAAAGTTAAATAATTATTTTGACAGAGCTTTCTCGTACCAAAATTTTTTTGTGTAACAGTTTTTTTTTTGCCTCTTGTATTTTATTAGGAAATATAATTTACTTTCGCTCGCGTTATTCCAGTTAAAAAGTAGCCTATGTGTTAATCATAGGTATAAGCTATGTACATTCCATCCAAAATAATTCATCAAAGAAAATTTCATCCAAATCCGTTCAGCCGTTACAGCGTTTGAGTGTAAATGTTTGTTCCCTACAAACATACTTACACACAATTTTAGAATTTATAGTATACGCTTGATATCAGTCATGCGGTATCCCAGTTTCCAAATAAATAAAGAAATAACATAATTATATACTAAATAAATAATAAAAAACCGATAATTTGATAAAACTTACACACGTTTTGAACTATTAAATTCAAATTAAAACGGGAATAAGCTTGACTTAAGCGTTGTCGATGTCTAGATCGACAATAGTTTCGGCTTCATAGCATTTGGAAGCCTTCTCCAGGACGAATGCCGAGCACTTGCCGTCGCGTTCCTCCTCGCATTGCGAGCAGCACAAATCCGCCCTCATCCTGAAGAAGGCTTCCGAATGAAGCCGAAACAATTGTCGATCTCGACATCGACAAGACGTAAGTAACGCTAATTCCCGTTTTAATTTGAATTCAGCATAGTGGTATCTCGGCAAAGAGAAAATCTTCTATAGCAAACAGTTGTATCAAGGCAACGATCTAGGATCAGGGCATTTAGTCCCTCTACAAGGAAGATAAAGCATATTTTTTCACATAGACATTTTTCGATGTTGTCTTGAAAATTAAATAGGGTTTTTTATGCTTAAAAGACAAGCATTTGGCTACTATTTGACCCGATAGAAACTGGTGATGCGGCTGACGCCTGGAAGGACACTTGATTGTTACCCAGAAGATAGCTTTCCACTCTAAACCTTAATAATCTCAATCCATACTCTGGGAAAAAAAATGCGGGCAATGATTTACACACTTTGCTGTATGAGTGATGAATGTTATAATCTGGGGCGGAGTTTACAATTAATAATTAATATCTTCTAAGTAAATATACTATATGGTCAGACATAGTATCCAAATAGAAGCCTATAACATTATAAAAAAAATATTTTAAATTAATATTAATAATATATGACCACAGTAGTTATATGTGTGATGTGCACTTCCTATTAAACTTTGTCATTGCTTTGTTAACGTAGCTAAATCTGAAAACGTTGTAATTAATTAAATAAGCCTTTATCTTGAAGCAAACATTTTATTTTATTTATTTACAAGAAATACCAACAGCCGAAGCCAATTATTGGTCCTCACGGCTAGAAACACAATGGCCTCGATTCTGATGTCACACAATGAATTAAATTTAAACTATTCCTGTCTTTTACAAAATAGGATCACAAGACAGAGCTAGCGAACTGCTGTGCTGTCAAGTTAGTCAGAACTTAGATGTCTATGCAAGCTTAGTCGAGTATGTGTTGTATTGGTGTTGACTAAAAACAAGCGCCTTTCTGCTTCTGCTGTTCATATTTTAATTGATAAACTAGCGTGACAGCACTAAAATGCATGCTATCTCTGTCTTGTGTTTTATTTTGTAAGAGACAGGGATAGTTTAAATTTAATTTAGTGAGTGTACATCAGAATCGAGGCCAATATTTCACTATTTAACGCAAACATGACATTAACTCATCGTTACACAAAGAAATAAGGAAGTATTTAATTAATAACTAAGGACTTAATTTGCTTTCATTAATGCCTCTATGGAGCCCATATGAATAAAAATATTAGATTTTGGTTGACTTCTTGATGCTACATCTGCGGCCGCATCATCGCTTTCCATCAGGTTGAGATTGTGGTCAAATGCTTGATCGAGCATAAAAAAATGCGAGTACCTACATTTTAACATTATGTAAGTACCTAAAGTAGGTATGGATAAAGATCCATATCTAAAATGAAAATCTTCTTGAAACATAACTTGACAAATGCCATTTGCATTTGTAAAAAATAAGACCACTCTTAGAAGCAATATGTTTTAATTCCAATACTGATAGTGTGTTAATTGACCAAGAACAAAGTACTAGTAACAGGTACTCAAGCAAGCAGCATTAGGCTTGGCTTCGTACAGATTTTAACGGGTCTCTGAGGACACATTAAATGTGTAGGCAAGCATTTGACCACCATCTCACCTGATGCAAAGTGACGATGCGGCCAAAGATGTAACATGTTAGCCTATTCGCTGACGAATAGGTATCTTCTAGCCTCCTATCAAGCAATAAAACAATTATCATCGGTTCCCTGAGTACGACAATATTAATTAATATACTTATCATGAGCAGTCACTATTTGTGATTGGTCGATATGATTCCTTTCTATTTCTTTCTAATACCAAAAACGAATATCAAAAGTATTTACCGATTCTCAGACCTACCCGATATGTACACAAAATTTCATAAAAATCAGTCGAGCCGTTTCGGAGGAGTTTGGTAACAAACACCGCGACACGAGAATTTTATATATTAGATTATGATCGAAGTACAGCTTAATACTTTTGGGAAACTATCGGAAACTCCCTGACGGCTTGTGTATAATGCACTTCGCTTTGTTCTCTAATGTTATTCTACTGAACATGTCATTACTAAACAGAAAAAGTGGATTTTACATAATCGTGCAGTGCATAAAATCTGATGCATTTTAGAAATTAAACAAACGGCTTTCCTTAGAGGCGTGGCTATCAAAACATACCTAACTATTCACTTCATAGTGATGTATTCTAATATATGTTCCGGTATATTTTTGTACCATATTTATAAAGTTTCTATGTTGATCCACATTGTTGGGTCTCTGATATTTTTTTGCTTATGACGTCTACACCTTCGCTGTAATGATGTTTGTCCATAACTCAATGAGAATTCGCTACCTCAATGTAGGTTTCCAGAAAATTGGAGGCATGAACGACAATTACGTACCCAATCAATATTTCTTCAGTGTACTATTTTGGAACTAAAAATATTATAATTTGGTGGAGCTTCAAAAACGATTATAGAGGAATACAATAGAGCTTTCAGATTTTGAGAATGTGTTTTGAAATGGTTAAAATTTTGGAAAATCGATAGCTTTGTCGTTAGTATGACTCATTATGGGCAACAAAATAGTCTAAAAACCTTACACTTCTTTCTTACACTGGGGTATATTATAAATAGTATTATCATACATAAATAAAACCTATCGTGCAATGTTTAAGTATAATTTATTAGATATAATTTAATACAGCACAATAATATCATTTTTTTATCTTCAAATATTACGAAATCGGGGCAAGCCATCGAAATGATCAATATTGATCTTTGAGCATTAAGTTGCATATACAATATTACATATTATTTCCGAATCCTATAAGTAACTTAGGTAATTGCTATTTTTTTTATGGAATTAGATACTAAGTAATTAATTAAAGAATTAGAGAATCTATTTTCTGTGACATAGAAAGCTCTGGACCGAAATAAAGGGAGGAAAATAAAAAAATAACAGAATTGCTTTTTATTTCAAATAATTTTGTTTCACCTATCAATCTCCTTGCGTATAATAAATAACACGATTGTTAGTTTGGATGTTTATTAGTTTGTACCCTATTTTTCAAAATCAACCTTATTAATTTTCGCTGGGACTCGGGGCAATGAATGATGCTCTGGATTCTTTGCGCCACCCCGGTGGATGAGTCCGAGTCTACAAGTCCGAATTTTGTTATTCTTGGACATGCCGATTCCCTTACAATGGTGTTGTACTTTACTGTTTTTAGCCAGTGACAAACATACTTATATTAAGAAATTCATTGGCTGACCAAGTTTAGTACCAGCTGGGTCAGCTTTTAATCCTGCTAAACGCGGACGAAGCCGTGGAGCTAAGCTAGTAACAAATAAATTAATAAAATAATACAACAGATATAAATAGCTGCTACAAGTTGCGCCTAATCGCTCCTCGAGACGATTTAAATATAGGTCAAGTATTATTTGAATCCACTCTATGCAAAGGTTATCTGGAAGAGCGATAAGACCTCCGGCAATTGTAAAATCAAAATCAAAACGTTTATTCCCATGGGCCCCAAAGAGGCACTCATAAAAGTTAATGAATCTATTGCCAGATTCGCAAAATTACAGCCATCTAATGTACAAAACGTGTAATTACGTTCTATTATATATTTTAAGAGTTTTTATAAATAGAGAAAGAAAATAGATTTATAACACACACTACAAAAACAAACAGCAAAATAAATAAAATACACAAAAATATACGTACATAAATAATAAAATATTAAAGAAAGAAAAGTGTGATGTTTTGAGTGTCATGAATATGAGTCAAGACTACACGTATACGACTGAGGTGACACCTTAATCACTGATTTTCAGTCGTAACACATATCATGACTTCACGAACATCAGGAAAATATAAATTAAAAAATATAATAAATTATAAATCACAATTCAGAGAAGCAATGCCGCCAGCATGATAGGAACGCTATGATGAAAAAGTGCACAACGCCGCTAAAGAAGTTTTCACTTCAAAAGGTACTTAAGAAGGCACAATTCGTTCATATTAGCCGAATCCACTTTTGCTTTTTGTCCCGATGAAGCGAATTTCGGCCATTCCTCACTGCCGCCACTACTGAAGCCTTGATAGTTCACTGGCTCACACCGGTAAGGAGAAAGCAAACTTATTTTCTTCGCTTTTTGCGGATTCTTCTCGTCTAGATGCTGGTAGCGCTGTACCTTCATTTTTATCTGTCTGCGAGTCCATGTCGGAAATTCGCATTTGACCGATCAATGATTGTAAAACCTCACGTGATCTACATGTATAAATTGTATGAACAAGGCCAATCAAAGTTCTGAGGAACTGTGTGACTAAGCTGACTCCGATTCTACTACCGATTCTAGACGGCCATTCTCTGTAACGTGAGACAAAAGAACGTGTACTAAACGAAAAGCTCCTGACTACCAATAAGCAAATTATCTTCCGAGTGACCATAGGAGACCTTCTTGCGTATGCCACTTACAAATGCTAGGCAGTACTTTACACTGGGGCAGCTTCTCAATTTATATCAAGCTGTATTAGTGTGCGCAGGAACTACATGAGTTAATTCCCCTCATGCCCATTTTACCATAGGCGACTTTTTCTTTGGTACATCAGGAAACATTGCAGGTGCCAACTAAAAAGCTGCGTTCTTTACATATCGTAGTAGTAATAGATTACTATTTCGGCTTAATAGCCGAAGGAGAATAAGCTTTAACTCAAGGCAATAAGAACCATGACGGGGTTTTGTGCATTGAGTACCTATTATAGAAATGGAGCGTGTACCAGAAGAATCCGGAAAAGTTGAAAATTTTTAGTTTTGCCGGGTACTGGGTCAAGTAGGAGTTTATGAGTACCAATAGATGTGACACGCAAAAATATTTACTTTTCAATTAGATTTATCTCAACTTATTGTTAACGCTAGATAATTCCTTCACATATTTTAGAAAATAAATACTCTTACCGTAACATTAACTGCAATAACATGGCAAGCTCATGAATACTATGTGCTAGTCTTGTAGTTCCCTAAAAGAACTTTGAACTATTTGAATATTATCGGATAGCACACTTTTGATGTCACACAATTTTAACACTATTACAGTTTTCGGTTAGTGTTGTCATTAAAATGATACAAAATATTACCAAGAATGTATTGTCATTTACAATTTTTATTTTTATGATAAATAGGCAAGCATTTGACCACTATCTCACCTGATGGAAATTTAATTTGTAATTAGTAGTAACTTGCTATAATAAAAAACAACAAACCATAACCGGGTACTAGGACACTACCGGCAATAGGTGCTTCTACCTTAGTGTATTAACTACATAATTGGAGTTTTGCAGCGAAAGTGAAAAACTGGCGTTGTTGATTTTGTATATTTTTACAAAACCTGTAATTCTTAGAGTGTTAATGTGTAATAATGGTGGTAAATAGGCAAATCAAAGTTTAAGTAGAAAGTAGAAGTTTTAGTAAAGTTACTATCACTTTACTAGGGCATAACTGGACATTGACTCTTTTACTTCACTTTGACTGTGACTTGTAACTAAGACTTTTAATAATATGAAATACATTTGAAATATATTATTACTTGACACTGGCTAAATGCACAAGATTGCGAAGCCAAAATTAAAAGAAAAAAAAAACTACATAATTTTTTTAAAGGCGTTCATTATTTTAAACTATAACATTTTATTATTAATTTACACTAGTTTCATTCAACTTAATATTTGGGAATGCCAACTGTAACTGCACCGTGATGTAAACGAGAGTGGAAGCCGCCACTCTCAAAATGAATCCTGAATTATAGTGAAACAGATTGTAAATATTTGGGACAGCATTACGCATCTGTATTGTTCTAAGCACGATCTTGGTTAGCTTGTAAATATGATCTGAAACAATATATTTACGTTATTTTGATAACTCTTCTCACTTATCTTATAAATCCGAACGTTTGTGTGTAAATGTGTAAGTATGTTTGTTTTCTCTTCACGCTGTAACGGCTAATCGGATTGGGATGAAATTTGGAATAAAGACATAAAGACTTGAAGAAGATTAAACGCATTTTCGCCCACGTAATCGTGGGCGAAAATGCGTTTAATCTTCTTTCAAGTCAATTGGAATCTACATAGCTTATAACTAACTTGATAATTCAAGTTAGTTATAAGCTATGTAGATTCCAATTTCATCTAAATCCATTCCAGCTTTTTTTTTATCTGTGGTAGGCAAAATTTTGACCACTATCTCACCTGATGTTAAGTGACGATGCGGTCGACGATGAAGCACGCTTGCCTAGAAAATACCTATTCACTCTCGACTTGAAGACTCCAAGGTTGTACTCATCTGGGGACACAGACTATGGCAAGGAGTTTTTTTTTTTTATTTGTGACAGGCTAGTGTTTGACCACTATCTCACCTGATGGTAAGTGACGATGTGATCGAAGCTGGTAAACACACTAGACCTGGAATACGCAGGCTCTCAAGGATAACTGCCGGAACACCGTATTTGGCTTGGCGGCAGACTTTCAACTTGATGGTGGTAAGCTACTTTGGTAGCAAGCCAGGCGAGCAACTCACAAAATGCTCTACCACCTCTCAAATGTCACCTGATTAGCACCACCCGGGGACCACGTGTAGGCAGTCAGACTTAAGGGGTATCCTCCTACGGACGTGGGTGACTCAGCCCCCAAAAAAGTTCCATTCCTTTGCAGTGCGTGAAGAGAAAACAAATGTAAACGCTTTCACACTCACACTCACAGCCCCACACTAAGTTTAATAACTTGTCTCGTGGATGCCGGCAACATTCACATCACACACACACAATCACAACCAATATGCTTACATACTTACACACAAACTTTCGGTTTTATAAAATTAGTGTGATTTACCAGATTTATTAGGCTTCAGTTGAATATAAGAGCAAATAAGTTTCGTTTGTCGTATCTGTTGCTGGAATGTGTCCATGATTACTGCCATAATAATTAAAAACGCCCACGACGTCATAACCCAGCCCGCTATGACGTAAGTTTGCTCGTTGTCCATTGACTGAAATAAATAAATTACTATAGAGGCAATCATGAAAGTTAATAAATATGTATGTCTTTCTAATCCTGATTTTGACAATGATGCACACCTGTTATAAATTATAATACATAGTTTTATAGCCGTTATTTAGATTTACGACCGAATTAAGCGAGTTAAAGAGCTTGTTAATCGAAGGTGTAGTAAATGATTACACCCAAGGTGAACACATTATAAATTTTCATCTATACTATTCTATACTATAATAATATTATAAAGATTTAACGTTTGTTTTTTGTATGTAAAAGGTAATCTCTGAAACTACTGATTCGATTCTGAAAATTCTTTCACTAATAGATATAGGCTATGTTTTGTTGGGATAAAAGTTAGTTTTCAGTTCTAAATAAGACAAGTCGGAGAAAACTTTGCTAATTGGCCCCGTTTCGGCGTACGCTGACTAAACAGTAACTGGTACCATAGGTGAATTCAATGTATAGCGAAAATGTTGGCTTTCATGAGTTTTACAAAAAATACCGCGACATACATCTAACAAGTATATTTAACCCAGAAAAAATACTTTTCTTCGTCAAAAATCTGAAAAAATATCAGCTTCTGTTTTGTTGGAATTTTTAATTTCAAGCATTCAATAATATATTAATCCTTATCAAAATAAATAAATGCATCGTTAAGGCGATGCATTAGTATCAAAGGCAAATTGTATCTACGTGAACTACGCTTACGTAGTTAATTTATTACATTTTTCATTTTATTACAATTTGCTCTTTACTACGTATAATTTGGACCTATAGTCTTTGGAAAATCGTTAAATTAAATGTATTTGAGGGTGTAAGCGATGGATCACAGAACGAGTAACAGTTACTGCGTAATCCGGCATACTTCTACGTTTTTAAAGGATATAAATTCAAAAAAAAATTTTTTTCTACTAAGATAACGGTATTGTTATCTTATATGGCTTATGACAACATAAGCCATATAAGATAACAATTCCGTTATGATTTTTGCTGGTCTACGAAGAAGAAGATGAAAGAAAGACGAAGTAGATGAGTTGTTTAGATTTTTATAACTATACTTACAGATGCGTTTTTAACGCGCATTATGAAGGTCTGCACTGCTACAAATGAACCCATAACGACAGTCCAAACCGCGCATAGTATCTGTAAATTAAATTGAATTAACTTCTGGATACAGTTTTGTATCCAAAAGATGCCGACAGGACGGGATCCTGTTGCTAAACCTTATGCCGCGCGTCGGCAGGCTGTTTGTATTTTCATCTTTAAATTTGTCATTATTATGTTCAGTAATAGTTAGCATAATGATTTTTTTACTGAATATTTGTTGTTTCTTAGGAGATCTAGACTTGAGTGCACGGTTCAGCACTTTACCCTGTCAAATGCACTTAGCGTTTAAAGCACACAAGCGAATAAATTCAAATTCTCATAGAATATGTAAAGCTGTGAAAAATATTAAGTGATCATATACACGGAAATGGAGGGCAAAATAATCTTTAATTTCATTTTTGCCCGTGTGTCGTTGAAAAGAGCTTTCCAAATTATTATTAATTAACCGTTTTTAAAATAATGTTGAAAAGTAGCAATTTATAAGTAACAATAAATTTTAACGGTTGTGGTTTGTTGAATAATGATTGAAAGCATATTGTTAAGCAGTTTAATTTATCCTTTATTATTATTAATATGACCTTAAAAATGAAGACGTCCTAAATGTATGGCAAGAAAATACCCAAAAACACTAGATACATTCGCATTGACATACTTACGGGAAAACTGTAGCATTGTTCCAAAAGTTTAATCATATCAAAAGACATTCTGAATGCCCCGTTGAACTCTTCCGTACCAGCTCTACTTTGAAATTTTACCAATTTATTAAACTTTTTATTCCAAAAACAGAGATCGAATAGTGATTGATCAGGTAAGTATCTATCGTTCATGTCTCCAATTTTCTGTAAACCTACATTAAGGTAGCGTATTCTCAAAGAGTTATGAACGAACATCATAACAGCAAAGGCGTAGTCGTCATAAGCAAAAAATATCCAAAAGAAATACAATGAACCAACAATATGAATTGATACAGAGACTTTATACACTTGGTACAGAAATACACCAACACACACGTTAGTCAGTGTCACCATACAGTGAAGAACCAGGTACGTTCTAATAGCCACATCTCTCATGAAAGCGGTTTCTTTAATCCCAAAAAAGGTGTCAATTTTTATGCAATGATTAACTAAATCAAAACCGCTTTTTCTGTTTATAAATGTCATGTTCAGTAGAATAACATTAGAGAACAAAGCGAAGTGTATTATACACAAGCCGTCAGGGAGTTGCAAATAATTTCCCAAAAGTATTGAGCTGTATAAAAGATACGCGACGCCGCAATTTGCGGTGATCAAAATCAATGTGTTGTAAATCATAGTTCTGTAAGTCAACTGCACAATTTCGTTGTTCCTTATATCGAACCTACAGAACCCAGTTAAGCTCAAATACCGATATATGAATTTTCTGAATTTGATACAGTATTCTTTCATCAATATGTTTTTATCATGGTTTTCCATATTCACTTGTGCCTGTGTAGGTATGAACAGTTATAAATAGTATTGAAAACTGATTTGTTGGTTTATTTATATTGCTTCGTTTTATCCTTTTATTTCAAAAATTACCCTCTGGGGATGTCATATCATTTTAATCCATTTATAAGTAATGAAAGAAGATAGGTTTTATCGCATATGCATTAACTTGCCCAATAATGGTGTTTTAAGTATTACCACAGATTATCTGATAGTTCTTACGGTAACCTACATGGTAAACTTTACATTTAAAATACACATCTCATCAAAAAATTGAAACGCCTCTGAAGTTTGGTTTTGAATGAGTCTTATGATTTTTTACGCTAAGAGGGTATAATGAATTATTGTTAATAGAAATAAATAATAAAAATACCCACTTGATTGTGATAACATAATTATATATTTTTTAAACTGTATACGCCCAAATGTATACTAACGAATTCTCAAAATAGCATGCACGAAAAGGTAAATCTCTTCGTTTATAACGATAACTTACGTTTTAATTTTATTTTGAAATTGCTTTCTTTTAACACTATATACTAGTAATATAGTTATAAATAATATAAATTTAGTTATATACTTCAGAAATGTCATTTCTATTTAGTATATGTTACTTGTAGCAGATGCTTCTAAATTAAAAGGACGATTTATAAAGTAAGTAGGTTACGTTTGAATAATTAAAAATAATAGTATATGCCCCTTTTTTTTATTCCGATGATAGTATATAACAGAATTTTGACAAAAATGGATACGTCTTTTTTCCATGAGGGCAGTACACGAAAAAATACGGAAAATTCCGTATAATATTAATTGTATGTAGAGAACAGTATGTTCACAGTAAACAAATGTAGGCAGACCAAAACGAATCTAAGCATTTGACACGCGCACGAAGACGAGTCAGTCGAGTAGGTACAACTAACACAATGCAGTTGTTAATACCAAATTTGCCGTACCTACAACCTTATATCATTGTAGAGAAGTCCATGTCCGTATATTCTTGTTATCATTAAAACTTATGTAAAAATATTAAATTTTACTTAAGTTAGTGGCAGTAAAATGTCATAGTTTACTTTGTCAAAAATTAACAATAGTCTTTTCATTACAAGATTGTTCTAGAAGTTCTTATCTTATTTTAATCCATTAGAAAAATACGATCACCGACCGGTAGAAAAACAGTTTCATGGTCACCATGCTTATTACAAATTACACTGTACATTAAAAATAATTGTTAGTTCTTAAATAGAGCAGCTCTACGCTGTATATATTTAGGGAAGTCTGAATCAGTTTAACAGTGTTGAGTTCGGTTTACAGAAAAATAGTTCAGAATTGTTCAGATCGTTTGCTATATAGTACCTATTTTTTTTTAAATATGCAGAAAGCTTCTTGTGTTGTATTTTTGGCCGTGATGTTGGCGTATGTGGTATGTGATTAACATTATAATGGTAAAAAAAACACAAAGGAAAGTTTTTTTTTATTCATGATAGGCAATCTTTTGATCACCATCTCACGTGATGGTAAGCGACGATGTGGTCGACGATGAAGCAAGTTTGCCTAGAAGATACCTATTCACTCGCGACTTGAAGACTCCCATATTTTACTCATCAGGAAACACCGACTGAGGTAAGGAGTTCCATTCTTTTGCGGTTCGCGCAATGAATGTGAAGACAAAACGCTTAGTGCGCATTTGTGGAATGTCCACCATATAGCGGTGTTGCTTAGCAGTTTGTCTGCTTGTCCGATGATGGAACGGGATGGGGGAACTAGATCGTGCAATTCTTTGTCACTCTCCGAAACGTATCTGATAAAAAACTGAGAGACTTGCAACCATGCGGCGATGACCCAAGCTCTATACCTTTGCATTAGTCAGTTGCTCGCTACCAGTGAGTCTCTTGGCTCTACGCTCAATAGTGTCAAGAGCCTCAAGCTGATACGTAGCTGAACCGTTCCAAAGATGAGAACAGTACTCCATACATGAACGGACTTGTGCTGGATACAAATTGAACAACTATCCCGGTGTGAAGTACCGTCTCACCTTTGCAAGGATTCCCAGCTTTTTTGCAGCTAGTTGGGCTTTTGATTCCAAATATAAGTACCAAAATTGAGCGTTGAAGTTAGAGTCATATCGAGTAAATCGAGATGGTCAGTCACTGGTAGGGATACATTACGGAAAGTTGGAGTCTGTTCAAATTGACTCCTAAGCGGAGAATAAACACGCCTGTCTCTTGGTGGCATTAAACTTGACCAGGTTGGCATCGCCCCAATCGGAATTTATTCCCCATAGAGTATCTTGGTTTTCTTTTCTCTCGCATTTCAACTTAGGTTCCTACTTCAAAATCTTATTTTCTTATAAATAATTAATACATTCATATTATTATTCGTAATTTCCAGTTGGCCCAAAATACTCCAGCGGCAACTACACCTGAGGCTACGACTGTGCCCACAACTGCGCCCACAACTATGCCCACACCTGCACCCACAACTGTGCCCACAACTGCGCCTACAACTAGTAAGTCCATTCTATTTGTGGACCGATTCTAAAAAATATTTTGATGTGATAACGTCTTTTAAATCGATGAACACCTGCAGCACGCACGAAAAAGTGTCACGTTCCGCCTGAGCCTGAGCGTGCAACCTAGAGCGCGGATTAAGCGATAGAGAGGCACGATCGGCCTAACTAAGCGTTCGTCTTATGACGTTATCACGTAAAATTATCATCCGTAAACCGACTTTACAGACAACCATTTTTTTTGTTTGGTAGATTATACTTCGGAGGTGGTCCTATATAAATTTTATCGAAATCGATCAAGCCAAAACCAAAATATAAGCGGTGAAGTCTGTTTTTTTAAGCCTTTGCTCACGTTTAAATTATTTATACCTACTGGATAAGTAAGCATTTGACCGCTATCTCACCTGAATGAAAGCGATAACCAATATCGATAACTAGTCAATGATAATTACAAATAGTTTGAACATTACTTGTAGTAGTGACAAAATGCAAAAACAAAACAAAACCTACTTTCATATTTTAATCGCCAAAGCAGATCGTAACTTATCTAATAATTATTTTTCTCTTTTTAGATTGCATAGAGAAAGCGATTGACCATAAAAAGAAGGCATTTAGAGCATTCGCAGGTATGTTTTATTAACTATGTAGAAGTAGTAGATGTAAGTACGTAGTTTTGCTTTTAGGATACCTACCTAACTGAACTGAGCTGGCCAACAAAGATACCATTTTAGAACTAAGCGATTGTTTACCTGTAAATAGAAAATTCGGTGTGTACAGGTTGAAAGTCGGGTGAAGACGAGAAAACGCTCTACCACCATGAATTTTGTTCAATACTCAATAATCAATCATTTATTGCAATAATGCTTTCAAAAATAGCTTACACTTCATAAGTAAACAAATGACCCTAATAGGGTATGGCAATAATAGAGCTGGGAGTGTACGGGCCGTTCTATTAAATAATTGGTTATTTTTAAATATTACATAACTATGCAAGACAAAACATAGATGGAAAGTGATTTTTAACTATGTCTCGTGATAATCATTGCTGCAGCGGCCGCAAAATCTACCCTCAACTAGGTTCTAGCTCCACCCAAACGACAATCCTGAATCCATGGCATGTACATGGCCTTGGCTGTTTTTTTTACTATTGACTCCCCAAACTATGCATATTATGTATTTCTTAATCCAGTCCTAATCACCGTCACAGACAGTCAAGTAAAAGGGTCAGTCGTAGGTCCAGTCATAGTCAAGTCATGCTCTAGAAAAGTGTTAGAAGCATTACTATAACTTCTACTGGAGTTTTGGAGTGAAAGCGAAAATCACGTTTTATAACTTTGTATGATTTGCCTCATGCACGTATGTATACGAAGTTATAACAGTTAATGATCCACCAACACTCGAAGAATCACAAATTCAGGAAAATAATACAAAATCGACAACGTTATTTTTCACTTTCGCACCAAAACTCCTTGGCTGTCTTTCGTCTCCGATGTGAGAACGGTAAACACCAGCATAAACGATCTATTTCATGCCGCTGTACCAACCAATAAGCCACATCCAAATGGTTGAGAGTTACCTTCTACACTTGCTGTACGAGGGTCTGCTGGCCTTCCAAAGTATGACCGTGCCTTCGATAATAAGGCTAAGCCGGGTTTTGCCACTCCGCTCCACGGCTATTGTTCTCAAACGATTGAATGTCCATACTTTGAATCCACTGGGCTCCATCGAACACAACTTAAAAAAGTACTTTTATTCGACTCCATGGAATTTTAAGTACTGTTAGCAAAAGAGTTGACGGATAGGGAATATGGGGCATGGGGTTTTCTATGTCGTCCGCACCGTGTCTTAATAAAGTGTTGATTTAAGTTTAGAATGTTCAAGATTACAGATACCCCTTTAAAGGATATCATTCGGGAATACTTGGTAAACAGCACGAGGCCTTAGTTACACTCTTTAGTATATAGCCTAGGTATGCAAGGTATGCCGCATCAGATGAGCATCTGATCTGCTTCTGCCACTGCGAGTGCGTCTCCGTAATAAACGTATTATCTACAAATAATATGTCTCCGCAAATGTAATAAAAAATCTATCGAATGTACTAATATAATGTTAACTTTTTTTCAGGTATGATGAAGAATTTCTTCGGCAATAAATAATACTTATTGGATATTTCTGTAGTAACAAAACTTGGTATCGCAGACCATAAAAGCCAGTTTAAAAAAGAATTTGCAATCATCGTGTTTAAAAATGTATGAAAGAAAAAGGGCAAATATTTATTTATAAATGTTATATGTAGATACTTACTGAAAATAAATGTAGGAAATGAAGTTTTGTATTTATTATTCCTATACCACCTGCATACACCTACCAATGACCAATCCCATATAACATGTGATACATATTATATAACACGTGTTAAATAAATAATATCGTTCGGCCTAATTTACTAGTCCCTACCATACCGACGTTATACTAATCAATTAAGCCATATTAATCAATTTAAATACTTTTATTATAGATAGGTATAGTCAAGGAAAAGCATTAAAAGTAAAAAAGAACAATTGTTATAGTTCCTCGAGGCTTCACCCGTCTAAATGAAAAAAACATTATTCATCGGATCGAATCTCTAAACCATACTTGAATCCAACTGAACACAAACAAAAAATTCATCAAAATCGGTCCAGCCGTTTAGGAGGAATTCAATCGCATACAGGAGAATTATATATTTTGTATGCTTTAGTATATTACGACTAAGTTATAGGTACTACTTAATACATACAGCAAAGACCTAAGTTACCTACAAGACATCGAGGTTATAGGTAACTCAAGTGCTCAAGCCCAGTACCAGTGGCTAGCGTTCCCCTCATGCTGGCGGCATTGCCTCTCTGAATTGCAATGCTAATACGTTGAGCCAAATAAGTGCCAGCAGTTCGATCAAGCGTCGCGTCGCCTCAACTAGGCGCTTTGATAGATTATTGAAAATATAATAAGCTCCCAGTCCCCACAGGCCCAGGGTCTCAACACCAAACGGCTTAAATATGTAACCACTGCCTAGGTTTCCATATTTTCGCCGTTTGCGCTGCTCTGCCGAATTTGCCGCGACGACGCCGACCCCATTCTGTATTTCAGAAAGATGTGACGTAGCTTTTTTTTTATTCAGTTTATGCAAACGTTCGACCACTATCTCACCTGATAGTAAGCGATGACGCGGTCGACGAATATGCATCTTCTAGGCAAATGTGCTCCATGCACATTTGCCTAGAAGATGCATATTCACTCGCGACTTTTCGGCCCGCGCGCACCTCCGTGAGTCACCGGGATCGTCACCGGCGCCCCCGGAAACCGTCGGACGCCGATTTCGGGACGGAACAACGCGACATCGACGCGCTCGCGGGCGCCCTCCGTGCTGAAATCGACGTCCGGGGGTATTCGCGGGTGCCGCTGACGATTCCGGGGACGAGACGGAGGGGCGCGCGGGCCGAAAGACTCCCATATTGAATTTATCACTAGTGTCGACACAAGTGGCACCCCACACTAAAGACGGTCCCATCTTACATGGAATTAAAGTTATGCCGTCAGGTCTTTTACCATCGTCACGCATCAGACCATTCGGTTCGAGAATGGCTGGAACATTGGCATTAGTAAAAGCCCGGCGGATGATATCGTTGAGGCTGGCGTGGCAGGCCACTTTTTGCTGGCACGAGAGGTCGTGGTGACCTAGCTGGTCAACAGTAGTACCACACTGACAGCTATCATTATGGGCAACATAGCACCTTGCACTCAAACGTAAGCATATTATAATGATTTAATATATGATAGTAATAGATGCAAATAATCCGGCCAAAACCAGTAAAGTAGGAACCAAGTGATTGTTTTAAATATCTGTTATTTGTTCACTTGAAATAACAGTTTGAGGCAGAGTCACACGTAGATAGCAATCAGGTAATATTTAAGCATTCATCGCCAAGGCGTGTAAACCAGTAGTAGTCTCTCCGCGCAACTGAAATATTGATATTATTAAAAAATCTAACCAACATAATGAAAATGAAAACAATTTTTAAGACAGTTTTTCTGATAGCTGCAGCTTTGGCGATTGTGGTAAGCAATACTAACTGCTCATTTTTAATGTATCTATTAACACAGACCATTAGATACCTATATTTTAATTAGCAGGATAATATGTTTTTGAACAAGCAATCGGTTCTATTTCCCAAGTCCCCGCTATAGTAACAAATTAAAAAAGTAAACATGCAATTTTTTGTTTTCTCATAAATCTAGCTCCTTACAGCACTTTTCTCTATTTCTCATAGTTTCAGATTTGGGCACTATTACATATTTAGTAAGGGTAAAAAAAAACAAATATTTCAACGTTATTAATTTATAAAATTTGACATTGCCCGGGCGAACAGAGCAAGCGAACCACAGAAATCTAAATAACAAGGCACTAGAAATGTTAAAAGTCGCTAATTACATACGAAACGCTTGTCGCACAATGCTACAACCATACTCCCATCTATACTGTCACTACTACATACGCATATATTCAAACGCAGAGCCACGCACACGTAAACAGTGCCACACAAAGAATCCTTCACTGTGATTAGTTCTAACACATGAACAAACGTTTGTCTTTGAACTTACAAATACATTTAAAAAAGCAATTTATTTTACATATACGCTAGTGCTTGATAAAATTTTTAACTTATCGATATAGTCGATATTTCAACACGTCGATATTTCACACGGTGCACGTGAACCTATTGTAATTAAGGTTAGAAGAAGTCTATGTTACTACTTATAAGATCATATATCTGCCAGCAAAATTCTAATAAAAATCAGTCCAGCAATTTCGGAGATAGTCCGAAACAAAAAGACAGACAAACAAGAATTATAAAAACTGTTGTTTTGTCATACTTTCGTATGGATAAAGAGAATGTACCGTGAAAAATTTATGTGTATTATGGAATTGCTTATTTAAGAAAGGTGAAAAGGTAAATGTTGACCTTTGTCGTTAAATTAAATACAGCCTATTAAACGACACGTAGGAACATATATGGTAAAACAACTATTCCTTTTATCGAAATATAACAATTTTATCGATAACTATTGATGAATTAAAAACGTGCAGTTCATCAATAGCTCACGATCAACACCTGCGGCCGCCCCATTTAAGCTTTGCTAGCACGATATCGTAAGTATCACATTACATTGCTATGTTCAGATGTACCGCTCTGGATATTGAAGAACTTATGCAGAGATGGTATGTAAAGTGACGATTAATAAAACGAATAAACTATGATTCTCGTTGTGAATAATTTGTCTCCGTCTATTTTAATAAAATACAGAATTATCATAAGAAAAATGATTTACCGGTGAAATGTAATAATTATCTTATTAGTATAATTGCATATTATGGAAGAGTTTCCGCGATTGGATATGCTGCATTACACCATTTTTGAAGGTTGTTTCGCGTCCTTTGTTTCGAACAATACTAATGAGTTTATTCGCGCGCTGGTGGCTCATAAGTCACCTGTGCGGCGACAAGGTAGGACTTCTATTACCTTATTAATTAAATTCTGTGAATCGAACCCTCTCCGTTTCAGCTTGGGCAAAAATGTCCGGCAGGAGTCCGTTTGTTCTTCACTAAAGGTCGCATTTCTCAACCGATTCTCGTGAAATTTTGAGAGCAAGTTCAATAATTACCTGGATTTTTTTGTCTATTAATATTATGTACAAATAGGTATTGAGAATCTTCTTTTTCAGGAATCTGCTCCACCTGAACCAAGAAACACCGCAATTGATATTGCAGGTAAGAAATTCGGTATCCTAGAAAAGGGTAGGACATGTAGGTACCATTCAAATAGACTGTTTTGGCGCAAAAGTGAAAATACGTCGTGGTTTATTTTGAATTCTTTTTCAAAAATTTTCATGTTTTAATGTTTAATATTAGTTGACTATTAACCGTTCATACTTAGTGAACATGCATGAACTAGGCAATTCATACTAAATTACTAAGTTGCAAAACGAGATATTCGCTTTTGCTCCAAAACTCCTATAAAAGTTGTAGTAAAGTTTCAACCACTTTATTAGGGCACGACTTGACTATTACTGGAACTTGACTCTTTTACTTGACTTTGACTCAAAATCGTTTATTCACATGGGCCCCAAAGAGGCACTCATGAAAGTTAATGACTCTCTGCCGGATTCGCAAAATTACAGCCATCTCGAGAAGTAACCTGGCAAGAAACTCGGCGACTTTTTTTAATTTTTTTTAATCATTCCATTACACTAATACGTAAGTATATTACCCTGGCCAATCTATATTATGAATTCGCTAGAAAGCGCCTGTGCAGTTTGCCTCAATGCATCCTTGTCATTAATGTAGTCAATAGTTTTACAATAGGCTTTCTTAATTAATACCCGTTTTATTACTGTGATTTGTGTCTAGAACTTCTTATATGAAATATTATGTTTCACAATATGAAATATGTTATCACTTGACACGGGCTCAATGCAAGAGATTACATAGAATTTAAAAAAATACGGAGCCAAATCTAAAAAAAAAAAAAGAGTCCGAACGTCTATAATATATTGATTCATTGAAATAATTCATCAACTTCTTTCATGGTACGGCTGTTGCAAATTCTATTTTATAGTTTTTTCTCTACGACGCCGCGGCGCCCATTCGAGGAAGGTCAACGGCGTGTATCAAACCCTTAAGCCTAAAGTGTCACTGGCGTGGCGTTGGCATGCATATGCAAATGACCCTGTATATGTAATATTAATAAAAACTAAAAAAAAAACACACTCCACAACAGAAGACCCGAAGACCTAGTTATTTAATTATTTTTACCTCTTTATTTCAGAATCGTTGGTTATTGGGATATCGAGCTCTGGTGTAATTAACAGCAGTAATGCCAATGATGTAGGTAAGAGACAATAAGGGCTCGTCCCCATCACCACGTCACGATGGTAACGTAAATAAGTATGATGACGTGCTAATTGATCGAGCGAAGCGAGATCTCTAAGCTGACTTAGGTCGTTCAGTACTTTCTTTGACCGTCCGTCTGTCCGTCCGTCTGTCAGAGGCATCTAGCATCTAAACCATATAGGCCAATGACTTCAAATTCTCATAGAATATCTAAAACTACGGCTCAAAGCCAGAAAAGACATTTGAAATCATTTATAAATGACATTTATAAATAAAATATCAAGGGGGCTCCCATACATTAAGTGGAGAAAAATATATTTTTTATCTACTCTTGTGAGGTATCGTTGAAAAGGACTTAATAAGTAAAGGTCGAAACCGGTTTTAAAAATATATGTTGGAAAATAACGATTTGGTAGGCCACCAAAGTCACTGTTTTTAGACCTATTTTGTCCCGAAGTCTATCTCAAAAACGGCTTTACACTGAAAGCTGAAACTTACCTATAATATCCGTTATATCCTGTACTAGAACAACAAATACAGAACACAAAAAATATTATATAGAAAAAATATATAAGCGAGTAAACTCAAAAGTTTTTCTCTATGAGGCAAAATGAAGGCGCGAGATCTCAGTTCGGCTCGAACGACTAGTTTACGTCACCGTGTCAACAACAGTCACAGATTTACATCATTTCAAACCACTTTACAAATGTAAAGTATCCCACAGGAGCTCTGCTCACCTTTGAGATCAAAAGTAGCCTATTCCAGGACTATTATAGCTTAAAGAAGGGCGTCTATGTTTGACGTCAAGGCGGCCGGTCATAACGTTTAAACTTTATCGGTTACAAGCCGTGCCCCGCGGCTTCGCCCGCGTTAATTAAGTTAAAAAGTAGCCAATGTGTTATTCCGGCACCTAACCAACTTCATTCTAAATTTCATCAAAATCGGTTTATTCGATATGTTACGTGGTAACAAACATTCACACACAAACAAACTTTCGCATTTATAATATTAGTAGGATAGGATATTTTTGTAATATTTAACATGCTAATTTTTATAATCTTTCTTTTTCAGGTTCGAAACTCGTAACTGGAATCTTAAATACAAATACCTACTAGATTAAATAAAATGATAATAATACATTAAATTCTACAGCACGTTGAATTACGACATTCCTCCCTGCACACGTTTAAATTACAGAGGTTATTCTTAATATATATATTTAAATCTCGTGTCACGGTGTTTGTGTTCGAACTCCTCCAAAACGGCTCGACTGATTTTAATGTTTTTTTTTTTATTATTTGGTAGGTATGATAGGTCGTAAAATACCCCCCCCCCCTTATTCTATAATCGCGATTTTAATATTTATAAATGAACAATATCCAAAAAGTTATTACTATGGTATCTATTAAAGTACTAGGCGACCATAAACGAGAAGGAGGTTTTAAACATTTTTTATAATCGTGGCATTGCAACGCATGCCGGGTACAGCTAGTTTCGTTATATAATAAGTTAGTAAAATACTTTAGTATCAGTAGCAAAGTGTAAAAAAAAATACAATGTCATTTTTAAATTACAATGTTATTTTTAAATTACAATGTAGAATTTTCTTACACTTTTAATTAGTAAGTAACGTTTAATAGGAGATATACTTCACTAGGTATCTAGTTACTTATACTGTTTAGTGGACTGTCGATAGTTTACAAAGAAGCGCCTTCACTACAGGTATTACGACGCACATCCCAATAAGAAATTGGTATTGTCCTTGCAGAATAACTACTCCTTTTATAGGTACATGACATAGACATAGTCGCTATCAAACTAGAGCAACGGCACGCATTCTAATCCTGTTTATAAGAGCTGTAGGAACTACGACTTTATTTTGGTACAGGATAGCCAAGAGAAAATGCCCTACCAGGCCACCAGCATGGAAGTTTGAACACGTCGTAGGATTCGAAACCACAACCCCCGATTTGAAACCGTATTGTCGACGTCGTAGTATGCTCGATACTATGACGTCGCCAACACGGGTTCAAACTGTCAAACATGATTATATTTTGGACGCGTATACAACCCGTTGCTAATTATATTAACAATATATTCAAAGGCTTTCCGTATTTAAGTTTAGCCGTTGACAGGCTACGACAATAGCATATTATGTATGTTTGTTCATTGTCCATTTCGTTGAAACTGAAAATACGCTGAAAACATTATTATTATTCAGAACACTTGGAAATTGGAACTAGGTATGAAGCGGAACTAAACGAGTCTCTACACCGAGCAAGTGTATTACCACAGTTCTCAATCCTTACAGTTGTGAAACAAATGTACTTGCGTAGAGCAACGGCGGCGGGGAACACGAAGGGTGAGGGGCGACGCGGATCGCGGCCAGCACTTCTCGTGATTCTTTCGACGGGACTATTTTAGGCAGAATTTCAGTTCATTTGTTGGAAACAATATTTTATACGTTATTTAACATATCATACAAAGTAGAATTTAAATCACTGCTACGTTTCCCTCAAACTTTGATGATACGATCGTTCATCCGAATGCGAATACATAACATTTTTAGTAGATAACATTAAATTGAAAATCAATAATAGAAAACATCTAAAAATAGTGTGTCACTTTAATATCTGGCAGACTTTTTCTTTTTTGACAACCCTTGCACATTTGTGACTGCCAGCGTAAGCACTTACACGGGCGGTGGTGTCGGCCGACATCAAAGGCGTTTCCCAACTGTATGGACTGTAAATGGTAAAACTGTGGTACTATATAAACCGCTCGCTTTAATACCCAATATTATATTTTTTTAACACTATCGTCTTTATTCATAAATTGATAAAGATAAAACGATAGATAAACCTTCAATCGTACTAATATTATAAATCCGAAAGTTTACGTATAAGTGTCTGTGTAAGTGCGTAAGTGTCTATCTCAACTGAGGGTAAGTAGTGATTTGGTGTAAGAGGGTACACACGGTAGGCTAGACTATACCTACGATATCTTCAAGTATCAATCCTACTAATATTATAAATCCAAAGTTTGTAAGTGTGTAAGTATGTTTGTTCCCTTTTCACGCTTTAACGTCTGTACGGATTTGGATGAAATTTGGAATGTACATAGATTATATCTAGGATTAACACATAGGCTACTTTTTAACTTGTTCTTAGCGGGCGAAGCCACAGGGCACAGCTAGTAGTTAAATTATGTTTTGTCCTATTTTAACTGAAGCTCAGCACGCGTCCAAATAAGGCAAGCGGCAAAATCAAAATTTTGAAAATGTGTTTTTAACTAAGTAACGACGAAGAGGGGTGTAATAAATTTAACGGGTGTATTTATATATTTGTGAGTCTATCTGTGGCATCGTATATTCCAAATGCTTAAACCGAATTTGATTTAGTTTTACTTGATCGAGAACATAGCTAATGTTTAGTGAAAATCGGTGCAGAGGATTTCCAGATGGAGCGTCGAGAGTTTATTCAAAGTATTGATTTTGCCACTCGTTAAATGTCAGTACATTGTACTTAAAGTTATTAGTTACGGTATTTGTAGGTACTGTTTTTTTAACTATTTGTTTGCAATATTTCGATTCAGTTGCATGCACCACGAAGAGGCCGGCGGAAAGCAGTCTTTATATAGTTGGTTTATGTGTAACTATTTAGGAATCGCATGGTGTAAAGACTTTATGTATTGTCAGTTACAAAACGGTCTCGCATTTTGCCTGCCATTAAAAAAAAAGGCATGTATGTAAGCACGAGTAAAAATATCTAAATATCGATAAACATAAAAAAAATAAACATAAATGTATTCACCCTTTCAGACCCACACTACACACACCACACAAACATTTACATCACATACCGAACCCGAACACATATTTCCCTTGGAAAGAAAACTTGTATTCCCTCCCACCGGATGCCAAACAAGATACTCGCTGCTAAGGACGCTCACCCAACTAAGCCAACGGGTAGTTCAAGCCGCACCCAACAAAAGAAATAAAAAAAAAAAAAAAAAAAATGGGTATGTAAATTTTCGAGACTTAATTCCCTACATGGTGGACGAACTATCAACATTTTATTTATTAATTTTACATTTCTAAACCTTTTTATAATACCAGGATGACTGATAGAAAATGCTGTAGCATGCACAACTACTATGAACAAAGAAATAACCTTCATGAAGATTTTAATGAACACAAAGTTTTTAAATAAATAAATCCAAGTGTGTACGGAACCGTCGGTGTGCGAGGCAGATTCGCACTTGTCCCGTTTTATAAAGAAAAATTCGATCCGCCTGTTCAAAACAACTTAAGACTTAGTCTTAGTGACCCTTCTTCATGCTAATTACAACTGTGCTGACACATAGATGATTATGTACGTTCAATGACGTAACTATTAGTTAGTATTTATTTGAGAACAAAGGTTTCCTTTCATCAGTGCTAAGTTAGCTTTACTAGTATACAGTTCAGGTTAAAATATGAGGGTTTTGTTTTGCATTCTCTTGGCTGCGGTGTTGGCGTATGTGGTAAGTGTCCATAGTAATGCACAAAGACAACATTTTAAAGCTAACTAATGATTCCAATTGAGACATATTACATATAGACTTATTTTAGCAGGAAGTGTAAAAAACGGACGAGCTATTTACTCGCCTTACATTAAAAAGAGATACATATATAGATCAGAGCCACGTCTCATTATCTCTGTCTCAAGCTATAAGTCATTAAACATAAACATAAATGCTTTCACACAGCCCCACGCTAAGTTCGATTACTTGTGTCGTGGGTGCTGGAAACAATCACATCACGTACACAATCACAACCAGAACCAGGAAAACAAATTTTCTTTGGGGAGAAATCTAGTGTTCCCTCCGGGAATCGAACCCGATACCCCTGCTTAGAAGGCGAACGCCAGCCGACTAAACCAACGACCAGTTCCTAAGCCTACGAGCAGTTCATTTGCATGAGCACACATTAAAAACTAATTTTACGTGAGAAATATACAATTTAAAATAATAAAAATAAGTCGGGTTTTCCTTCCTGACGCTATAACTCCAGAACGCACGAACCGATTTCCACGGTTTTGCATTTGTTGGAAAGGTCTCGGGCTCCGTGAGGTTTATAGTGGCGAAACGGAGTTCGCCGGGTTTGCTAGTTTAAAATAAAAATGGTTTCCATCATTTCAACTGCCTGTTGGCTTGGTTGAGTGAACGTTCGCCTTTTAAGCAGGAGTATCGTTTTCGATTCCCGGCGGGAACACAAGTTTTTTCCCCAAGGAAAATTTGTGTTTCTAGTTCTGGTTGTGATTGTGTGTGATGTGAATGTTTCCGGCACCCACGACGCAAGTCCTCGAACTTAGTGTATTATAGGGCTGTGAGTCTGAAAGCGTTTATGTTTATGTAATTTATGTTTATGTATGTAATACTTACTGGTTTGATATATACATTTAAACATCAATAGCCGTAAGTTTTGCAAAAAATAGATCGATTTGTTTTTGTTCGCCTTTGTGTTTATTCGCGATTTGTGTTCGCCTGTACAGGCGAACACAAATCAAAAACAAATCGATCTTCAACTTTTTTTACTTAATTTTAGTTTTTCCAGTATAGACTGGAAAAACTAAAATAAAGAATAACTTTATGTGGTATGAAGTTTACCAGATCATCTAGTATATACTAAAATTATAATTTACAGTCGGCTGAAGACACCACTACCACCTCAACCACAACAGGAGCTACGTCGACTACTGGTAAATACTTCAAGTTGCTTCTTAAATATTTATTTCGATATGCAATGTAATGTTATACGTATAAACAATCAAACTAAATCATTATTTGCAAATTTTTCGTATTAAAATTTCAAATACCTATATATAGAGTTTCAAATACCTAAATAACACATATGGTGCAGGAGCGTTCATTTTTCGACCCGAAAATATCGACTCGTAGCTTCCCAAAATTGGTAAGCAATATTAAATAATTGCTATCATTTCAGATTCCGATTCCACTTCAACAACGATGAGTGAGTTTCCATTGGACTTTTTACAAGTGTTTATTACTTAAAACTGAAAATGCATAGCTCTGGTCCGAATGCTAATGCGGTGAAAATATATAACAAAATACCCGAAAATTAAAAATAATTTAAATGAACGCACATTCACTGACGAACTAAAAAAGTTCCTAATTGACAAATGATATTACACGCTAGATGATTTTTTTTAAGGACAAATAACTTCTCTTTAAAGGATAGTATGCACCAATAATATAACAAATATATATATATATATATATATATATATTAGGTTTATTTTAGGCTATATATATATATATATATATATATATGTGTAAATTGAAGTTTTGCCGCGAAAGTGAAAAAAAAAATTCTCTCTCCCCACGCTCCCGTTGCAAATATTTTGTGCAATCTTCACATCCTTTTTTCTAAATTACACCCCTGCAATGCCGTTACGGATCGCTAGTACCACATACTTAATAGTGCCCAATTTCTAGCATAAAAGCAGGGGGTTCTCAATTCATCGGTATCTTCTTTCTTCTATTTATCTTCCTGGGCTCCCCTACACAAAAATAACATTGTTGTTATTGATAGTGTTAATACCAATAAGTTCAAGAAATAAATTATTATTATATATGTTCCCCGATTACTCAAAGATCCTAAAAACCGACAAATAAATACGAGTTTTTTTTTTAATTAGGATATTTCCATTATCTGATGAAGAGTTTCGGAGATATTTGGGATTGAAGTCGGTTATTCGTTTTTTTAACTCGTAAATATTATAAAAAAAATAGTCATAGACATGACATGGTTTAAAGCAGTTATACCCGAACTCAAGATAGCGTCTTACTAGCCGTGAACCGCGACTTCGCCCGCCATTATCAAGTTAAAAAGTAGCCTATGTGTTAATCTTGGTACCTATAAGCTATTTATTTTCCAATTTCATTCAAATCCGTTCAGCCGTTAAAGCGTGAAGAGGGACCTAACATACTCACTTACACACAATCTTTCGTATTTATAATATTAGTAGGATAATAGACAAACGCGTTTTTTTATAATCATTTAATTTTACTACTTTAGTTCTGCATGGTTAATGCTATAATAATAAAATCAATTTGATTTGGAGCGTTATCAACACTAAGTACATGTAGCTAATGCTAGACTCGTTTGCCTATTCTAAATATATTCATTCTAGTTTTATATATAATACTAGCTGCGCCCCGCGGTTTCACCCGCGTAAGTTCCGGACCTAGCTCTGGACTATCTGTGTACCAAATTTCATTCAAATCGGTTCAGTAGTTTTGGCGAGAAAGCGTAACAGACAGACAGACAGAGCTCCTTTCGCATTTATAATATTATTATATATATTTTATATATATAGTAAGGAAGGATGATAATATGATATGTATGTAAAATGATTAATTCATCTAAATCCGTCATCAGTGAAGAGAAAATTAGCATACTTTCGCGCTTACTCACAAACTTTCGGATATATAATATGTGTGTGACCGTCTTATTAATGTTAATTATTAATGATGGGAACGCTACTCACTGGTAGTGAGCTTAAGCACTTGAGTTACCTATAAGCTCAATGTCTTGTAGGTAACTTAGTTCTTTGCTGTATATCGTTTTAGGAAATATAAGCTATTGGCCCGTAGTAAGTCCGAGGTATTATAGAAAAAAATAAAAATGATCGTTTAATTTATGTTATGTATATTTACCATTTCCATACTGAAAGCAACAATATATCTATTTTATTTGACTGTTGGACTTGCGATACTGTTTTATTTGATTGTTGGATTTGATATTATCACCTGCCTACACGCAATGATTTTAGATCAATGATTTGGTTCGCCCACATACTAATTACGAGTACCTAGTTATAATACCCATCTATACTAATATTATAAAGCTGAAGAGTTTGTTTGTTTGAACGCGCTAATCTCAGGAACCGCTGCACGCTGGTCCGATTTGAAAAAATCTAGGCTAAATTATATATTCAAAAAAATTAGGGATCCTTACTAAAAGTCCAATAATCACGCGGAGGAAGTCGCGGGCACTGCTAGTTAAAAGATAAAATTGTTATCTATGAGAGTATTTTAAATTGTTGATTATTAGTTGATCTGAATATACTACGTGTGTAGGGAGCTGTTATAAAATATATCTGATGAATGAACGAATCTTTTAGTCTTTATCCAGAATTATTTATCCATGGAAAAAAAACAATTCAATTGTTTTAATACAATCTACAATAACAAAAGAATGAGTTTTGGTGCGATAGTGAAAAATTTACGATATCGATTTAGTATTATTTTCCAAAACTTGTTATTCTTCGAGTGTTAATGTATAATAATGGTGGATTACTAACTATTAATAGTTCGTTAACGTGCATGAGTGTAGGCAAATCATACAAAGTTGAAAACGTATTTTTCGCTTTGTCTCCAAAACTCTAATAGAAGTTCTAGTAGCTTTTACCATTTTACCAAGGCATGACTTGACTATGACTGGACCATGACTCTTCTACTAGACTTTGACCAGTGACTAGGACTGGTTTTATGAAATACATAGATAATTTGTAAAATATTTAGTACTATAAGGAGCGGAGCTTATCTCCGCAAACTTTGTACATATAGACCAAAGTTGGCGGAGTCCAAACTTAAAAAAGAAATCACAAAAGTCATTCGCGATATTTAAAAATTCAAAATCGTTTTCACATGGCCCCAGAGAGGCAATCGTGAAGGTTAATGTCTCTACTGCCAGATTACACTAGCTAATTACAACTCTATATACCCCAGAGCAGCAGTTTTCCAGATTCGCCGTCATATGATTTTAATTTAACTATTTCTTTTTAGATATGAGTAAGACAATGTCTGACATGTTTGGGAATTTCAAAGACAAAGCTAAAAAAGATATGGATGCAATAAAAGGTATGTTTTAGTAATCTATACTTAGAAGTATATGTACGAGTACTAATATAACAAAGAGGTAAAGTTTGTTTGTTTGTATGTAAAGGTAATCTCTGAAACTACTGATCCGATTCTGAAAATTCTTACATTAATAGATAGCTCCATTATCCCTGAGTGTCATAGGCTATTTTTTGTTAGGATGAAGACGTCTTGTGAATCTTGGATGTTTACGGTCCCACGATACAAGTCATTGAACTAAGTGTGTGTTCATGTGTATATTTTTTTACCGGGCGAGCCGGGCGGGTCATCTTTGAACTACCCGCTGGCGTTGTTGAGTGCGCGTTCGTCTTCAATCCAGCGGGTTCGAATCTCGGTGGGAACACAAGCTCCTCCCCACGGGAAGTTTGTGTTTCTGGTTCTAGGTATGACGTGAATGTTGTGTGTGTGGTGTTAATGTTTACGGCTCCACGACACAAGTCATAGTACTTTTAGTGTGGACTGTGAGTGTGAAGCTTTTATGTGTACCTATGCTTTTATTTAATAAACTAATAAACTAATCGATTTCGCCTACGATTTAGTAGCTAATAGATAACTTCACCCTTACATCGATACCTCATACATTGAGTGTTTGTGAGGTGTTTCTTCTTGGTTGTTTTTTCTTTACCTTTTTTACACTCACAGACCCACACTAAGTTCAATGACTTTTGTCGTGGGTGCCGGAAACATTCACATCACACTCAATCACAGCCATAATCAGAAACACAAATTTTCCTTGGGGAGAAAGCTTGTGCTCCCGCCGGGAGTCGAACCCGATATCCCTCCTTAGAAGACGAACGCTCACCCAACTAAGCCAACTTTTAGATAATATTATAATTACTATTATATAATAAAATACTATACTAACACTCTACTACGTAAACTATTTTTTTAAAATTTTTTTACAATCGAATAACACACAACCCATTATAATAAATCAGTCCACCCATTTGCTACGATGCCACAGACAGACACTACACACTACATACTTATAGTAACTATACACACATACAGACACTACACACTACAAACTTATAGTAACTAGACACACATACAGACACTACACACTACAAACTTATAGTAACTACACACACATACAGACACTACACACTACAAACTTATAGTAACTACACACACATACAGACACTACACACTACAAACTTATGGTCACTACACACACATACAGACACTACACACACATATAGACACTACACACTACAAACTTATGGTAACTTCACACACATACAGACACTACACGCTACAAACTTATAGAAACTGTGTAGTTACTATAAATTTGTTGTGTGTTTGTTGTGTGTGTACACAGACAGACACTACACACTACAAACTTATAATAACTTGTTCGTGGAGGTTTAAAATTAACCAAGAGTAACAATTTAAATTGTTTCTCGTTTCGATTTCTGTCACCATTCAGTGGTCAAATGCTTGCCGATCTATGTGTTACGCAAATTTAAATACCTATGTTTGTTTCAGATGCAATGGGGAGTATATTTGGTAAAAAATAAATAAAAACTTTTTAAAGAGAACAATGAAGCTACAATTCAATGGCTACACGATATTGTATATATTGAGAAGTTTCTGGTACCTATCTTAAATATATTAATTAAATATTTAGTAATAAAACATTAACAAAACTAAAGAAGTGGTAACAAAGGTTTTTTTTCGGATTTTGTTCACCTTTAAGTTTTTTTTTTAATAATTGAGAGAGAAGATCAAATCGCTCGCCTGATGGTAAGCGTTACGCTTGTCCATTAAAGTTCAGTGCCACCCAGAGCTTTGAACTTATAAATTACTAGCTTTTGCCCGCGGCTTTGCTCGCGTTAAGAAGTATTATTTTAAAATTGACAAAGTTTCATACAAACTTTCATCCCCTATTTTTTCCCCTTGGGGGTAGAATTAATCAAAATCCTTTCTTAGCGGATGCCTACGTCATCACATCTACCTGCATGCTAAATTTCAGCCCGATCCGTCCAGTGGTTTGGGCTGTGCGTTGATAGATCACTATGTCAGTCAGTCACCTTTGAGTTATATATATTTAGAAGAAGATATATTATAATTTAATTATAAAACTTATATAATACGAACTCCTGCGCGGCAATGCACTGCGCTCGTCACCCCTAATAAGTACCCTTGTCTACTACCACGGTTTACCTAATAGCTCTAACGAAGTGCCTGGTCGATCGTAATTGATTAACAAGTTTGAGTAACGTTCGGTCAGGCCAGTGCTCTCCTCTCCTCGTCTGTAGAAGGGTCACTAACTCACCATCTTCCACGGTCCCACACGTCTGGAGGGTGGCCACAGTGAGCAAGTTCACCCCTCATGAGCGCAGTAGCCCGTTTTTTTTTAATGACAGATAATGGTAAGCATTTGGCCGCTATCTCACCTGATGAAAAGTGACGATGCGGCCGAAGATGAAGCATGCTTACCACTTTAGACTTAATATTGTTTTGCACCCGGTCCTACCGCCGGGGCAAGATAGTGACTGCTAGCGCGACCCTATCTTGCCCCAGCTCGGCGACTGCTTACGGGGGGAAGGGGGAGAGATTTCGGTGGTTCGAGTCCTACATACCTCTTCCCTTCGCCCCTGGGAAGGAAAGGAAGTGCAAGGCATTAACCCCCTAGATTTTTTTAAATAAAGCCAATGCTTGGCTGGGTGACTGTTTAGTCGGATTTCCAACTTAGTGTTACCGTGCTTCGGAGGGCACGTTAAGCCATCAGTCTCGGTTGTTAGTCGTAAGACAAGAGTCGTTAACGGATGCCTTCAGGCGGCCTAAAAAATCCTGACACGAGGACTGGCCTCTAGTCTATACGACAAGCGAGCATGGCATCTTTTGGCCCCATCGTCACTGGAACAGTGGTCAAAGTCGTCCACATGGTCATTGCATGATTATAAAATACCTGTATATAAATTCGCATGAAAACAACGTAAATTACCTCATCCTCCAAGAACAAATATTTTACTTTATTACAAGTTTCATCAAAGACTTTTTGAACAGCCTCGTCGCACAGTGTCTTCTACAGCAAATTCTTTTTCTCTGCAGAAAAGAAATAAACTCTTCAGATCAATGATGTTATTAAAAGTGGGCAGATACGGTACGGTACGCTCGAAAATCAAGTACAAAAACTAGACCAGATGCAACTATTATAATAGTTAAGCGAATACCATACAATTCTTATTTTGTACGATTTGTAAATCTTGTAAAAGCAAGAGAAGGCAGTGACTGAGGCAAATAGTGTGCGTTGCACCTATTTTATGCGGTCCCTGTCTTAGGAGCTAGTAGCAAATCTTCTCACTTTTAATAACTACATTCCGCCGGATGTATTGATTAGAAATAACTCCATCGGTTCAATTTATAACTAATGTCATCGTTTTTCCAGAACAGCTAGAACTTACTACGACGCTTATCCGAAACCAGCAATCTTTAAAGTTCCAATTGAAAAGGCATAGTTGCCAGTGGCATTACCAGAGCTCTTATAATCCGACTATGTGGCGAGCAGTTTCTATTTAAATTATCTTGTTTCATAATCTTTGATTCGCACCCATCCCACAGAAACCTCGCATAGTTATTTAATATGTCATGTTGTACATAGAGTGAATAGGTATCTACTAGGCAAGCACGCTACATCTTCGACCGCATTATCACTTTCCATCAGGCGAGATAGTGTTCAAATGCTTACTTATCCAGCATATAAAAAACATTGTACACGACAGCGAATTAACCATGCTAGGCAGGAAAAAACAAACAAATAGTATAATTATTAGTCCACCAAACTCAACCACTACACTACAAAAATTGCTGCTGTCAATTAGTTTTAATTACCGTTACTACTAGTATACGGCTTCACTTGTGTGGGAAACGCGTCATCGTGTTCGTATCACTACCAAACAAATAGTTAACGGGCACTGTTAAAGTGCATCAAGTACTTACCAGTATACATACGCTTTGGTCTAGAGATAGAATAAATGAAATACGTCTAATTACTAAGCATAATATTTATTTATTGAATATATCTACAGTAGGTACAACGTTGTTTCGCGATAATGGTGACCTTTTTAAAGCCTGTTCAGTTACGTGCGGAAATATATGTAAGGATATATGTATAAAAGTGTAAACAAATATAAAACAATAACTAAATTATGTCTTAATATTATTGTACTACATAATTATGTTATACATACAACCATTTTAAATTACATATAAATTGTATAGGTAATCAATAATCATATAACAAACATTTAACACAATATCTAAAATACATATATTACAAAGTTGGCGCAGTGGACAGGTGTCTGCCCGCTGGGTGTAATGTGTGTGTGATGTGAATGTTTGCGGCACCCACGATACAAGTCTTTGAACTTAGTGTGGGGTTGTGAGTGTGAATGATTTTTGAGTGTGAATGCGTTAATAGTGCGTTCATAAATTATTTTGTGTCTAATCTATGACAGGTACGAACAGTTTGTATGGAAAAATAAAATAGTTGTTTATACTAATTTCCTTAAAAAAAATTTTTTTTTCACATTATGCCTGTGGATGCCACCTATTATTCCTTGGTCTTTTGCAAATATTTCAAAACCAAAATTAAGCAAATCGGTTCAGCCGTTCTCGAGTTTTTGTGAGACTAACATACGTCAATTATTGATTTATATATATAGAGATTTTGAAGATAACTTATATAACAAATATTATTTACTATTCACTACGTGTATGTCTAAAACTACTTATAGCAATAAGCCAGTCTTGCTAACAACAAAGAGATGGTTCAATTACGATATAATAATAATGCTTTTAATCGATTGTTTACGCATATTTCTTTCTGACTTAACTTACGAATTGCCGTTTTTGAAGCAACGATTGTGTATCTATATACAATGTGTAACAGTTACAGAAAGGTGTAGTAATACTCATCACACATCTAGCTACATGTATGGAGTCTAACAGAAACTCCTGAATTCGCGGCAGCACCATGTATATTGAGATAGGGTGAATTAAAGTTCCTATAAAATATATGTCATTTGCTACCCTATTTCATCAGCTACCGTTCTACACCACATTGCCTTTGGACCTAGACGTCTGACAGTGGTGGCCATAACAAAGGTCAAGGTCACGCGCTTGTATTCGTAGGGTTGACAAAAAAATATTTTTTAATTTTTGTACGGTACAAATATCTTATTGCCGCACTTGTAACTGTAGGGTTGTCAAAAGTATTTGAAAAATATAATTTTTAATTATTGTACGGAAAACAAAATATGTCCGATTTCGACTTCCGTTCTCTGGCAGACGATTCCTGGCACGATACACATACACACCACCAAGTATTACTACACCTTTTTTTTACAGGTTGTATACGTGATAAAATGTTACGGGTCATTGACGTAAATACTAGCTATATATATTTACACAATGCAATATATGTTTACACGATTGGCCGAATCAAACACTGACATAAATTAACCAAGTCTTCCTTTCATCTGAATAAACAAAGAATTTTCTCAAATATTTATGCTATCGTATGTAGGTATTTGCAATCAAAATTCGCGATAATTTTCAAGCTCTTGCTAATTTTCCTTCGGACACAATGTAATAACGTTGTGCAGTTAGTTGTTTGATGTTATACCCGAAAAGTAACCAGAATAGCTTTACAATGACTTAATTGTATGGTATATGTGCACCTTTTTAAAAGCTTCGCCAAATGCAAAAACAATCGATTTCACACGTTCAAAAATGTATCGCGTATGCCGAAACCACATTACACCCAGATTCTGCAGGTTCCCTTGGTGTTCTCCTCACCAAGGGAACCTGCAGAATCTGGGTGTAATGTGGTTTCGGCACACGCGATATATAGAATTATTTATTTATTTATTCTTTTGCACAATATAGCTTTACACGGAAGACTTAATGCTAATACAGCTTTTTCTGCCAGTCATCCGAGAAGGTGCAGGAAAATTCGTGGTAGTGCGGTACGAGGAATATAAGATTTTACTTAGAATTGTGTGGCTAACGGGAACCAAACCCAAGACCCGCGGCGTAGAGAGCAAAAGCTTGCATTGCGCCAATGGGGTCATCAAAGACATTTTTGCAAAAACTAAAAGGATTTTTTAATGCAAAGGTAGTAAGTACCTAACTTATATAAGAAGTTTTGTATGTATGTGCAACAGGAACTGCGGCCAAATGCCTATCTGGCATTAAGAAAAACTATTTGTTCTAAGTCATATGTGGATGGTTTTTGTACTAAAACGTAAACTACTGATCTCATATGAGTACACCTTTCCTCGCACTCGTGAAGTTCAAGGTACTTGCCGGGCTGGATTTGCTTGGCTCCTGCTTTGTGTCTGACGAAGCAGCACCTCTGATCGGTCCTCGCTTATCTTTGGACATTTGAACAACCTGTATAAAAAACAGATGATTCGGTTAAGAAAAAAATTGTTCATAGATTGCCTTCCTCCATCTGAAAAGTGCTCTTTATGAACTACTTATGGGGTCACGTGACACCGCGGTGTCAACAAACGACTGTTATAGTGATAAATTTAGAAAGGAAAAATTATCGCTTGATAATTATTTCTAAATTTATCACTATAGTTCTGCCTAGCATGGCTAATGCTATATAAATAAAATCAATTCAAACGACTGTTACTCCTTATTATTGGGTCCTGGGTTCGATTAACCATCCTGGGTTCAAAGGGACATTAGTGTTTGTGGTTCTAGGTGTGATTGTCTGGGTGATGTAAATATTTCTGGCATCCATGTTACCTGTCATCTAACATAGTGTGGGACTGTGAGTGTGAAACGTTTAAGTGATGTTTATGTCTCCCTCTCGCGAAAAAACCATGCCTTTCGATTTGATTATTTATAAAGTTTTAATTCTACTAATGATATAACTAATTATCTTGACTATTCTTTCTGTTTTTTTAACTTATAAATATGACTACGACAAAGTTCTTAATGGCACCGCTAATATGAAAGGCAGCGTGATGCTTACCATCAGGCGAACGACAGTTACTGTACAGTGGGCAAAAATTTGCCTCCTACGCCTTAGATCCTGGGATCAATTCCCACCAAGTGCTCATTTTTCCTACCCAACTAATATTAGTGGCGGTGGGTGTTATAGCGTGCTAAATAAAAAACATGTATAAGTTTTCAGCATCCACATAAAGTCTTTAAACATAGTCAGGGGCTGTGAGTGTAAAATAAAATACTTACAGCGTCATCAATGGCCTTGAACTGCCAGTTCCAATGCACTCGGTAAAGAAACGGCCGGTGATCGAACCGATTGTCATCGGGACTGTAGCTCTCGGCGTGATATGACGGAGTCAGAACCGTCATCTTGTGACGGTTGATCGCGTAGCAACGGAAGAAATGCTTCACTTTCTCTGCTACCTGAAATATAATAGTAAATACGCTATATAACTATCTCTGCCTACCCCAATGGGAAAGAGGCGTGACTCTATATGTATGTAAGTATGAAATACGCTATATCGAATAGTTAACTCATCTAATATGTGCGAGTTCAGCGTAAAAGAATCACATGTCTAGTGTTTCAAGTAAAATTGAGCATATAGTCCTAGTCACAAGTCACAGTCAAGTTAAAGTATCATGGTTAATGTGGTTGAGACTTTACGAGAACTCCTATTGGAGTTTTTTTTTAATTCTATATATTATGTGGTCGACGACGGAGTAAGCTAGCCTAGAAGATACCTATTCACTCGCGACTTGAAGACTCCCATATTGTACTCATCAGGAAACACCGACTCAGAATCTCTGTCTCAGTCTTGAATCACTTGGATCATGAGTTTTGAATCGAAAGCGAAAATCACGTTTTTCAACTTAGTATTTATGCCTACAATTATTTTCACGCACTATTTATAGTCACCATTATTACACTAGAAGAATCACAAGTATTAGATTTTTTTTTACTTCCCCGACAAATCTCCCTAATATCTATATGTTCACTCGTGACTTAAAGACTCCCAGATTATACCTATCGGGTGACACAAATTTCCACTTCTTTGCGGAACGCATGATGAATATATGGTTCACATTTGTGCGTTTTACGCAATCGTCCGAACTCCGACATTCTACAAATCATCCCCATGTCTTATTCGTCAGTTTGCGTGATTTGATCAACCTTTCATCAGCGCAGTGGCTTGAGCTTTGCTGTGTATATAGAATAACACTAAAGCGAACCTACCTCACTAGGCGTGCACTTATCGCTCCAGGTATTGACAAGCTTCTGGAACATGCTATAAGGTCCACATTAGTGCGTTTTACGCAATCGTCCGAACTCCGACATCCTACAAATCATCCCTATCTCTTATTCGTCAGTTTGCGTGATTTGATCAACCTTTCATGAGCAGAAGCGGCTTGAGCTTTGCTGTGTATATAGAATAACACTAAAGCGAACCCACCTCTCTAGGCGTGCACTTGTCGCTCCAGGTATTGACAAGCTCCTGGAACATGCTATAAGGTCCACAATTGTGCGTCTTGCGCAATCGTCCGAACTCCGACAGCTCAGCGTAAGTCATCCCCATGTCTTGTTCGTAGGTTTGTGTGATTTTATCAACCTTTCATTAGCACAGCTACTTGAGCTTTGCTGTGTATATAGAATAATACTAAAGCGAACCCACCTCTCTAGGCGTGCACTTGTCGCTCCAGGTATTGACAAGCTTCTGGAACATGCTATAAGGTCCACAATTGTGCGTCTTGCGCAATCGTCCGAACTCCGACAGCTCAGCGTAAGTCATCCCCATGTCTTGTTCGTCGGTTTGTGTGATTTGTCCGTCTGTGAGCGGCTCCAATTCAGCGGTTGGAGGCGCTTGAAGAATCTCAGTGAGGGACGGTAAGAAGAATCTGAATAATAAAAACTGCTTTTTACCGATCATGTGCACTACCATATCGAAATATCCTCGATACACCCAGGTTAACTGGAAGAAAATGCTATGTATTATATAAAGTTTACGAATGAACGAATACATTTTTTTTTTTTATATACCCGGTCAAAATTTAGCTGGATTCCTTTACTAACATAATTATTATAGACATGAGAAACGAGAAATTGGTTGGTTTTGGATTAATGCAATTTCGCCATACAACGTTTGTTATTTGGGTGCCCGTTCGTCTTCTAAGCATCGGGAATCGGGTTCGATTTCAGACGTAAACACAAGTTTTCCCCAAAGGAAATGTGTGTTTCTGACTCTGGTTGTGATTGTGTGTGTGTAATGTGAATGTTTCCGGCACCCACGACACAAGTCATTTACTTAGTGTGGGGCTGTAATTGTACAAGCGTTTATTATTATTATTATTATGTGACTGAGCTATAAAGACAGTCATTATTATTATGACTTACCTATTCTTAGCATATTGTAGAAAAGATTTCAAGTCGGTCTTCGATATGCCCCCGATAGGGTTGACATCTGCGCTTGAGCAGTCGTACTTCGTCATATAGCCTCTGAGAGCCTCGTCTACGTTAGACGACCCTAGCACGAGTAGACCGCCAGGCCTCCCGCGAACCCATAGCATCAGTTGTGCGAATAAATATGACAGAACCATTCGAAGTCTGGCCTGAAAATATGAAGATTTAAAAAATTATACTTGATCTACAACCTGTAACAAAAAGTGAAGTAATACTTGGTTGTGCATATGTGTATCGTGCCAGGAATCGTTTGTCAGAGAACGAAAGTCGAAATCGGTGAAAAAATTTACATACAAATATTAAGAATTAATTTTTTCAAATATGTTTGACAACCCTACGGTTGCATCTGTGGTTCGTGACCTTGGCCTTGGTTATGGCCACCAGCCAGAAGTCTAATCTACGTCCAAAGACTATGTGGTGTAGAACGGTAGCTGATTAAATAGTGTTGCAAATGTCATACTTTTCTTAGAAACTTTAATTCATCATAACTCAATATTCATGCTACTGCCGCGAATTTAGAAGTTCCTGAAAGAATTCATACATATAGCTAGATGGGTAGTTTGAGTATTACTACACCTATTTGTTTACATAGTATATTTAAATCTCAAGCATATTCCCAATTCTCGAAAGGTTGATTAAACCCTGATTCTTGTTCTAACCCTTAGTTGATTTAGTTCTACGACTATCTTCTGAATGCTTTATTTTCCATAATAACTATAATTCTATAAAATCTAGAAATCTATTGAGACCCTAGCACGACTAGACTGCCAGGCCTCCCGCGAACCCATAGCATCAGTTGAGCTAATATATATGACAGATACATGCGAAGTCTGGCTGAAAATGTTAACTTATCTACAACCTATTGACCTCTCTTTTAATTCCATACGGGTAAAAGGAGACAACAATATTTTGGATATGTATTGATTTAGTTGGTGGTACACAAAATCGGCGTCAATGTGTTCCCCGCCTTAGAAGCCAACGGGTAGTTATGTAATTCAAACATTAATTTCATGTCAAAATAATTAAAATGCTGTTCAAAAATACCTAATTAAAAAGCGTTTAAGTAAGATAGTAATGTTATAGGTAAATGTACTTCTAAAACAGATTTAATAACATTATACTAACCAAAGAGTATACGATACTTATTTTTGTGGTTATCTACGTAACGACCCATAATACTTTTACATATCATAATACTTAAATTATATTTAAATGTCATTCCTTTTTCCTAAATTTACAGATTAATTGCCGATTTTAATCAGCGTAGGTGAAATTTAAATTTAGTAAAGATAATCGTCATTTAGACAAAACCTTTATTTATATATATTTTATTAATTTGACGACCCAGTTGGCGCAGTGGACAGGTGTCCGCCCTCTGCGCCGTGTGTCCTGGGTTCAATTCCCGGCAGGAGCACAAATTCCTTCCCAAGGGATATTTGTGCTTCTGGTTCTGGGTGTAATGTGTGTGTGATGTGAATGTTTCAGGCACCCACGATACAAGTCTTTGAACTTAGTGTGGGGCTGTGAGTGTGAAAGCGTTTGTGTGTTTTGTTTATATTTTGCCTGTATATTTGTTGCCTTCTACCTGTATATTTTGCAAAGCCAGGTTCTGTCTCGGGCAACCCCCGTTGTTTCTAAACTTCGGCACGAGCCCCGTCGCAGCAGTGAAGATTCCTATAACCGCGCTTACAGCGGAATCTATCACTATTGGGAAGTGATAACTGCCTATCTGGCTGGATAACTGAAAACGAAACATTATGATCACTGTCCGAATGACCGAGTACAAGAATACAGTCCGTCTGCCCGTCCGTCTTCCAGGAGCTAATAGCGTCTAAACCATTGAAGTTTACTATTTCAAAGTATCATATTATTATGAACATGACAATATAAAGCTATGGCCCAAATCCGGCAATGGTTATTAAAATGATATAAATAATAATATGAAGTGATAAATGTTTGAAGATTGTTGTCCATACATGCATGCCCTTCATATTGTTATTTATCATATATATCAGGGGCAATCATTTTATTCATTTTTTTTCACGCCGCGGATAAATCGAATAATTTAAAAATTTTATAACGTTCCTAAAACACTCGCGATCCCAACGTAATATACCTTTATCGAACGGTAGGTATTTTTCAAACTAGTACCGAGCCTTGCTCTCAATGTCGTGGCACTTATATATATAAATACACAATAAAAAAGAGGTTTTTTTTATGTTGAATAGGTAAGCATTTAACCACTATGTCACCTGATGGAAAGTGATGATGCGGCCGAAGATGTGACATGCTTGCCTAGAAGATACCTATTCACTCGAGAATTGAAGACTCCCAGATTATACCGTTCGAGGAATAAAGACGCAGGCAATGAGTTCCACTCCTTTGCTGTACGGATGATGAACGTAGAAGCAAAACGCTTTGAGCGAACTGGAGGTAAGTCAACCATAAATGGATGACGTTTGATAGTTTGTCTTGTTGTTTGATGGTAAAAAGGCATGGGGGAATTAATTCATGTAATTCCTGTCCACACTCTCCAAAATGTAAGCTATAGAATACCGATAAACTTGCCACCTTACGTCGGTGACCGAGACTTTGCAACCTGGACTCGATTAGCTTAATATACATTAATGCACGCAGAGCTATGCCAGCCGAACTGTAGCCGTATTGATTCGTAACAAGACTTGCTGTTTATTTAAATGACTACGAAGTGAACCTTCTGTGCTTGTACTACTATGTAATCTGTGGTTAGAATTAAATTATTTACCTGAGCAGCTCTCTGTTTAGTCTCCTGACTGGAGTTCTCAGTGGCCATGTAACATGTGACCAGTAATCTGTTGCAAAGTTCCATTGGGTCGGAGGGAGTATAATCCGACTGGCACAGAATCTTGCGAACGTCGTATAGAACTTGACTTTCTGAAAAAATACACAAACATTAAATCTATATATAGGATTATTTGTAAAATTCCAGAAAGGTCTCGAACCCTGATTCTCGGTCTCACTCTCTCATTCATCAACTTTTAGCTCATTTAGTTTTATGACTTTTAATTTCAAATGTTTATATCCTACTAATATTATAAATCTGAAAGTTTGTTTGTAAGTGTGTGTGTGTAAGTGTGTAAGTATGTTTGTTCCCTCTTCACGCTTTAACCGCTGAATGGATTTGGATGAAATTTGGAATGTACATAGATTATACCTAGGATTAACACATAGGCTACTTTTTAACTTGATAATAGCGGGCGAAGCCGCGAGGCACGGCTAGTTTTTATATAATTTCGATTTGTGACTACTTATAATTTTTTTCGTTTGAGTACCAATCACTGTGTGTTCTATATATGTTAATTAATAGATTAAGTTCTGATTGACTTCTGATTTTTAATTTCAAATGTTTTTATTTTTATATAATTTCGATTAGTACCTACTTATACTTTTTTCGTTGGAGTACCAATCACTGTGTGTTCTAAATGAGTTAATTAATAGATTAACATGGTATAATATGTGATCTCTGGTCACTGTTATCGCAGAATTTTTGCATGCCGCAATGGCGGAATGTGGAGCACTGTTGTCATCACTCCCACTAGCTAATTGTAACTACCCATATTCAAGCAAATAAAGATTTTGTATTTGTATTTGACTTACTTTTGAATGCAATTTTTTCGTATTAATTAAGATTATGTATTCTATACGAACTATTATTGTCTAAACTATACTGTTTCGCAAAAAAATAGTATTGTCGTGCGCGCTTCAAAATATTGACGCCAGCGTGCAGCGCTAAGCGAAAATCACGTTGTTCAACTTGGTATGATTGGCTCATGCACGTTCACTAAGTATTAACGGCATTAGCACTCAAAGAATCACATGGAAATAATCCGAAATCAACAACTTCACTTTATTAACTTTGGCGGCAATACTCCACTAGTTTTACGAATTACCTATATAAGTATGAAAGAGCTATATATACTTACCTCCTTTCTGAATGGCATCACAGATCTGCGTGCACATAGAAAAAACAATGCAAGCCGTGCTAGTCGAGTCGACGCCTCCGCTTAGTGGAAGGAAAAAGCCACCCTGCCCCGAACGACGCAGGTAATCCCAGAGCCAACATGCTGGACCTGAGAAGTTAAATTTCAGCTTTAAATGTGTACCCATAGTTGGACCACGAGACAAAATAGGTCTAATAACAGTGACTTTAGTGACTGCCGCCAAGCCAAATACGGTGTTCCGGCAGTTATCCTTGAGAGCCTGTGTATTCCAGGTCTAGTGTGTTTACCAGCTTTGATCACATCGTCACTTACCATCAGGTGAGATAGTGGTCAAACACTAGCCTGTCACAAATAAATAAAAAAAAAAAAGACGTGTCCTACCAAATTATTTTCCAACATTGATTTATTTAAACCGGTTTCGTATTCTACTCGTACAGCTCTTTTTAACGTTACCTCACAAGGATAGATAAAAAAAAAAATTTTATGCAAGATAGGCAACCTTTTAACATCATCTCGGCCAATGGTAAGCGAAGATGTGGTCAACAATGGAGTAAGCTAGCCTAGAAGAGTATATTTTAGAGTAAATAATCTAATATTTAGTAGTCTATCTGAGAATAGTGTCGTTGGCTTCATTCCACTAACTTTGTTAAATTACTATATTTATTAATGATAATAACTTAGACGGCCACCAAAAATTCTAAACGGTTACCAAAATGGATAAATGGTCACCAAATTACGTTTCCTAAAATAAAATTTCCTGCGACAGAACCGAATCGGATAACAGTAGGTTAAGGTTATTTTTGTTAAAAGAATTAATACAAAAATATTTATAATACGAAAAAATTGATTCATTTCATAATATTTTAGGAAACGTAATCTGGTGACCATTTATCCAACGTAATTTGGCGACCATTTATCCATTTTGGTAACCGTTTAGAATTTTTTTGGTAGTAAAATAGGTACTTTTTTGGGCGGTGTTTAAACACAAGCCTTTATTAATTTGTATATCGTTGCTGTTTACTGTTCCTAATAAATAAAATAAAAGCCTCTGACAGACGGACGGACGGAAAAAATGTCCCAAGTCAACTTAGAGATATATTTGACGACCCAGTTGGCGCAGTGGACAGGTTTCCGCCCTCTGCGCCGTGGGACCTGAGTTCGATTCCCAGTAGGAGCACAAATTCATTCCCAAGGGATATTTGTGCTTCTGGTTCTGGGTGTAATGTGTGTGTGATGTGAATGTTTCCGGAACCACGATACAAGTCTTTGAACTTAGTGTGGGGTTGTGAGTGTGAATGAGTTTGTTTGTTTAATATTCTTTATTGATGTAGAAAACCACTCACCTAATTCAATCTCTTCTTCCGGTGTTAAGTACTGCCATTCTATAGGCGGGGTGGTGGTCATATTGACGTCTTCATCGTCTGAAAGAGCGAAGTCGACTCTGATGCGCGGGAACGGAGGGTTCGAGGCCGCGAGATGGCACCGCGAGCGTATCTGAGCGCGGTACGAACGGATGTCCTCTAGATCTATAGTTGCTGTTATTACTTCCTGCAAAAAAAAATTATCATCTTCTGAATATGTTCAATATGACGCCAGTTTCTCGTCAGTTCGCCGGCGTTGTTGATTTTATTTTCCGGTTTAAGATTATTTATTTCTCAAAAAGAATAACTTCACTTACATGAGAAATCTAATAATAATTATAAATAGTTTACTGGGCTTACATACGATCTAAGTAAATAAACAAATAATAATGACTACAGCATAATACTAGGTAATAAGAATATAATGTTGGCAGTTGCATTTGCAATTGTGTGCATTGATACCGGGCAGCGCGCGGCGGCATGGCCGGCCCGGCCGCGACCGAGCCGGCTGACTCACCACCGTACCTACACAACAACAACAACGCTCACGGAATAAGCGCAACTGGAAGTGGCATGCAGTTTTAAATTTAGATTATAATTGTAACATTTATCGTCCTATATATGATATGATACAATGTAATAGTTTAAATTTTTGTTACTAATAGCTTTAATTGTAGTAAATAGTAGTTTTAAGTTTATCTGATGATAATGATATAAATGCGTCTTAAGAATGTTTTAAATCTTAATAATGTAAAAATAGTTTAATTATTATTAATATTATTGATTGGTCATTACGTAGTGTTTTAAAAGTTTTTTAAAAGTGAACATAGTTTTTGCTTGTTTTATGTCTTTTGACAATTTATTGTATAATTGGGCACCTTCATACATAATACTTTTTTTACCGTTTTTTTATTTTTATAGCATTAGCCGTGCTAGGCAGAACTAAAGAAGGAAAATTAACAAACGCTTTCATGCTCAGAGCCCCACACTAAGTTCGATCCCTTGTGGGTGTCGGAAACATTTACATCACACACCCAATCGCACCCAGAAACACAAATTTTCCTATGGAGAGAAAACTTATGTTCCCGCCGGGAATCGAACCCGATAGCTTTGCTTAGAAAGCGGTTTCGCACCTAACTAAGTCAAAGGGCAGTTCGGAAGAACGGACAATAGAAAGGAGAATATCGCGGGGATTGAACTCGCATGCTCTCATGCTTCTTATGTGCCTCATGCCCTATTGCTCTAACCGCTGAGCTACTCAAGTCCTGCCTCAAGCGACGAAATCATCATTACTTATTATTTCCTTATTTTTCCTTTAAAAATCAGACAGTGGTTGCACCCATAAACTCGCATTGTGTTTGTTACAGACTTTGGAAGTTAGGAATCTGGAATAATACCTAGGCTCTATTTAAACTTAATAAATGCAGGCCAAGACGCGGGACACAACAAGACTTACATATTTTTAACCAACTTCCGAAAAAAGGAGGAGGTTTACAATTCGACATTTAATATTACGATTTAAATATTGCTGTTTTCGGTATTTTTTAAGTATATAATCATAATCTATCTTTTGTTTGAGAATGTATGTTCAGTAAAAATCTAAAAAGGTATTAACGAATATGTTTATATATTTTAATAGATTGTACTACAAAAATACGTTTTGTTTGAATATATTGCCGGAAATAAAAAATAATTCATAAAAAGATAACAACTATCTTAAATTTAACTGGTTGTCAATTATGTTTACTTACCACATCATGCAAAGCAAATTGCAGTCCCCGATTCACAATCTTCCCGTTAACAGCGACACAGGAACACCCGTTGAAGTAATACCTTTGGCCATCACAACCCCTCAGATTGCTGAACAAATAGGCACCTCCGCTTTTAAAAGTGGCGCTCTTCACTAGGTCTACTGTGATGTAGGCTTTACGGAGTTCCATGTAGCTTCCGGAGCCATTCGATATTATTTCCACCCCGTCCAAGCCAAGAGGTATGTGACGGCTGGAATAAGGAAAATACATTTTTTAATGTTTTCAATTTATTTCGGTAAAAAATAATAATAACATGCGTCCGATAAGAAAACCGGCCTTACTATATACCTATGTTCTGTAAGTACCTTTGCGGATTCCACAACTCTTCGCAAATCTCAAAGCCTATACATGTGTCCTTGGTGGAAATCACGGCGTCACCTATAGGCACTGTAGTCTGGTCCGTTATAGCTGATATCATACGAGGTAGATAGTACTCCTCAACTTGCCTATCCTGGAACAGACCACTTTCCAAATGATATCATTATATTTCACCCAGGGTAATATTTTCTCAAGCAATTCACACAGGGCTTTCGATTAAAACAGATATCACACAAAAACTAAAGAACAGGGTATTAAATTGCAAGAATAAGTCGTGGCATCACATGTGGTAGTAAAAGAGAATAGCAGAACAGCAAATAAGCATGTTACGGCTGGCGTTTCCGGCCCAAATCGCATTCTTAAAGCCAGCCATTCCAAAGCTCTCATACCAAATGTTAGCTTACTTTAGTCCAACCTGAAAACCATCTCGATTCCCTGTAGTTTCCATCTTCGCAGAGTACCATCTTCGGCCTAATGAGCAGGATCTTCTTATTCAAGAACGCGACTCGACAATTATACGAGACGTTTCTGTGCTGGACTGGCATGCCGACGTCAATAAGCATGTCTTTGCAGGTGGGAGACTTTAGGAGATCAGCTAGCACCTGCCAACTGTGTAGGAAGGTGTCCGGCTCGTGGAAATGATCTTCGCAACTGTAACCGCTGGAAAGTACGGAACAGAGTTCAACCACCACTTCGTGATGCTTCGGATTAATTATGACATGGAATTCAATGTCTGTTCGAAATGAGTTGAGTTTCGTGTATCCTTCTTGGGGCCATGAATGACCCTGTTGACACAGTTAATAGACTTTATGCTCAACGCTGCGGGTCATGAGTTCGATTGCCGGCAGGAGCACAATTTCCTCCCTAACACATTGTTCTAACAGGATATTTTAAGTGTATGTTTTCGCCACCCGCTATACAATCTATTTGTCTTAGCCTCAAAGGCTGTGAGTGTTAAATGGTATTAAAATTGTTTAATATTTTTAAATTTAAAAAAGATAACTGAATACATTTTTTGTATAGGATTTTAATAAAAACGATAATGTATTCCTTTTATTTATATTCCTTACTTGTGTGATGTGAAAGTTATCGTCACCAAAACAAGAACTTAGGGCGGGGCTGTTAGTGTGAAGGCGTCTAATATTATTTTTACGAGTACGTAGAATCTAAAATAATAGTACGAAATAGAACATTTCGTTCTGGAGTGCAGAATAATTTGCTGAAATACGATGAAGTACCATTGCTGGTTTGAGAAACTACAAATAAATTACTCTACTCCAACTCCACAACTGTACAAGCCTGTCAAAAAGTTACAAAACGATTTATTAGTCATTCAAGACCAGTCTAATGTTCTACAAAAGTTTTAAGTATGAAGGAAAGTTAAGCGAATTCCTCGAATATGTAAATAAGTATCCTACTAATATTATAAATGCGAAAAATTGTGTGTGTGTAAATGTGTAAGTTAGTAAATATGTAAGTAAGTTTGTTCCCTCTTCACGCTTCAACGGCAGAACGGATTTGGATGAAATTTGGAATGTACATAGCTTATACCCAGGATAAACACATAGGCTACTTTTTAACTTGATAATAACGGGGGAAGCCGCGGGGTGCGGCTTGTTAGTTTATAACTTACCATATCTCGAGCTCTGGCCCAGTTCTATACATCGCCCCCATTTCCTTAGCTTCCTGTATTGATTGAAGAATCCTGTTGAGATTTCCTTCGAAATCCAGCGCCCATTGATTCAGCGTACATACTGCTACTGTCACCTTCCGCCCCATTGCGTCTGAAACTAAAACTTAGTATTTGTAATTTTTCCGAACAGTATTAGGATACTTGAACTGCCCGTTGGTTTAGTTAGGTGTTCGCCTTCTAAGCAGGAGTATTGGATCCGATTCCCGGCGGCAACACAAGTTCTCTCCCCAAAGAAAATGTGTGGTTCTGGTTGTGATTATGTTCTATGTTCCCGGCACCCACGACACAGATCATAGAACTTAATGTGAGGTTGTGAGTGTGAAAGCGTTTATGTTTACTTATGTTTATGTCGTTTGTGGGGCAACTAGGTACGATGTGGTTCAAACGACCTATGTATTATTCACAAAAAAAAATTTGCTACTTATTAGTAATGTTAACAGTAAAGTAATTATATCGTTTGTCCGAGCACCTCGTTTATTTTCACTTTTTTTTAATACTTGATAGGCAAGCATTTGACCTCCATCTCACCTGATGGAAAGTGACGATGCGGCCAAAGATGGAACATGCTTGTACCTATTTACTCTAGATTTGAAGACACCCAAATTATACTTTTCAGGGAACAAAGACGCAGGCAATGAGTTCCACTCCTTCGCTGTACGGATGATGAACGTAGAAGCAAAACGCTTCGAGCGAACTGCAGGTATGTCAACCATAAATGGATGACGATTGATTGGATTAATTGACAGATGGTGTAAGTCGGCTGCATTAACATGTAAACATTATCAAACTTTTAATTTTATCTAACTGCTAAACTTAACAGAATTTGAGCATAAAGTTAAATTCAAAATTATGTTTAATTGTAGTGATGTTTTGAAATGAGCTAAAGTGCAAAAATTCCGTTACAAACATACATTTAAAAATTTAGATGCTATTGCAGCCAACTGTACTTATGTAATATGTGAATTTTTAATACAGATCGACAATTTCGCCATTATTAGATCAACCCTTCTTAATACTCCTTTACGTAAACTGTCGTAAACAGTCTTCTGTCTTTAATAAAACAATGTTTAAACTGGCTAAATTTAGTCAAGATGCACGTATCGTTTACAGCTTAAAATAGAATTACAGCAACTATCTCGTTCATTGAAAAAATGAGTGACAAAAGACGATAAGCTACTGAAAATCGATCCGTCCCGTGCCTCCCCGTGCCTAGCCCCGGCCAGTCACCCCAAGACCTTAATTTGACATATATTCACGCATATAACTGAAAAAATGCTAGGTATTTGCCATTCGCGTAACACCTAAAGTTGTCGGCAAGTTTTTGTTACGAGTTAGGAAACAATAGTACTTTGTCTTATTTCTTTTGTTTTACTACTGATGGGTACTTTTTACTTGTCTGTAGTGCGCGGAATACTGCGTGCTTTCAGAATTTAGATAGCTTATACAGTGTATCCGGGACTAGCGATATTTTAGGTAGGTACTTTTATTTCTACACTTTTGTTACCAAAAAACACTACACACTCGGGTCCTACCCCTTCCCCTCTATGTGGCAGCCATTTGTTTTTGTCTTGGGATTTTATTTACGTGCTTACTAAAAAAATCATATATCTCACAGTTTTGATCCCAATAGGCTAAAAATAGACTTTTCGAAGGGTAATAATATTTTCTATTGTTTAAAAAATATAAAATAACTTTTCACGTTTCCGCAACTAAAAAAAATAAAGTTTCCTTAGGGGATAAACTTACTCATTACCAGATGGAATCGTGAATCAAAACACACAAAAAAAAAATGGTTGTCTGTAAAGTCGGTTTACGGACGATCATTTTACGTGATAACGTTAAAAGAAAACATTGATGAAAAATTGCATACGTTAGTTTAGGCCAAGTTTAGGCCGATCGTGCCTCTCTATCACTTGTTCCGCGCTCTCCCTTGCACGGTCGGCTCAGGCGGAACGTGACAATGAGTCATGCTTTTTCGTGCGTGCAGCCGGCGTTCATCGATTTATAAGACGTTATCACGTCAAAAATAATAATTCATCAAAATCGGTCTAGCTGTTACGTACAGAGGAATTATATATATAAAGATTTATCCTGTAACATTGTTATTATTACAAATATTATTAAACGAACTACGGAATAAATTTCCGAAATGCTTAGATCTGATACGATTTACAGACAGAGTAAATTAAAGCCATGGCATGCAATATAAACAGAGTCAGGGCACCAGACAACTCAAATAAAACCATAATAATTCCTAGGTATTGCCTTTAGGGCTAAGTTATTACCTTTATTGCCCTCTTTGTAATACGAGTTTGAAATATACTGCTAGATACGAAATTGGCTGTAAGTAAATATTATACTTACTTTACTGAACCCTATTTATTTCATAGAGAAAAATGAAATTTCATGAAGGGCATTGAATGATTATTCATATACAAGGAATAACGAATAAATTTCATGCTAAGTACCTAAATAGATAAGAGCTGGAGAACGACTTTAAAAGTTGTGTTTCTTTAACGTATGGTAGGTACATATACTATGCCTCGATCGATATACACAAGGTTACTTTGAATTAGCGCTCCATACTTCACAGGGGGGTCGGGTATCGACAATGCAACACAAAAAATATTTAAAAAAAACTTTTTTTTTATATGTTTGTAAAGAGCCGAGCTACGATTACAACTAATTATCCAACACGTAAACTCAAAAATAAAAAACAATACAACTAAAACAGCTGTTATTGTATTCAAAGTAACCTTGTATATACATAAACAAAAACGTTTTCACACTGACAGCCTAAACTACTAAATTCGATGACTTGAGTCGTGGGTGCCGGAAACGATAGAAATAGAAATATTTACATCACACACAATCACATCCCGTACTAGAAACATTACTAGTACAATGTCCCTTGGAAGGAAAAATTGTGTTCCTGCCAGGAATCGAACTCGGGACCTACGGCGTAGAGGGGAGAGACCTGCCCACTGCGTCGTTAAATACGAAATATCACGCAACTTCATACACGTAACGAATAATAGTATGTAATGTTTTGTACGGGGAAAAATATAGTAATTTACTAAGTAACTGTGACCGGACTCTACCATATTATAAAAACAAGTCAATATACTTAAAACTCGAAAAACACAACTGCGTGAAAACTTGACACAGTTCGAGTTTTTTTTTTTTCATGATTTGGCGTCTGGTTTTCGCCCTATTGAAGACGTAAGAATCATCGAAATCGACTCGTTTGGTCTCTGAATGACACAAAGGATCAAACAGACTTATAAACACATTACGCTATTTTGCGTCGCAAAGTCGGGTAAAAACCTTGTAGACATTATATATATCTATGTACTATGTATGTAACTTGGTATGTATCTATACCAAAAAATATGTAAGAAACCATTTATAAGAAAAACATCATGAATCGTGTACATGCACCTACTAAAATGTAAATAAATGATATAAGCAATAATGGATATACATGTATTAAAGCTTATCAGGACTTAAGTCAATATAATAAATCACCAAATCAAGCAATAAAGCTATGTCTACATGTGACTTACCTGTAGAAAACAGGCAATATGATTTCTGTATAAAGTTGTATCGATTTCACAGTAGAAGTTACCTAGGAGACTAAGTTCAAGCACTAAATGCACGTATCCGTAAGAATAACGGAGAAAACATCGTCGAAGAAACGAGTTTGTTTGTATTATATAATAGCTGTACAGCTATTAAATATGTTACTTTATGTATATATAGTAACATATTTAATAATATGAAAACGTAAGTAGCGCATGAGATAAGTCATCAGTTAATATCACACTATATCACCTGGCGCGTGATCGCTGATTCATTCTTGACTTGACGACTCTCTACGTGTTTCGTTATATGACAATCACTAATATTATAAATGTGAAAGTTTGTGTATAAATGTTTGTATATTTGTTTTCTCTTCACGCTGTGAATTTTGGCATATGGATAGTTTATAGCCAGGAATAAAATATAAGCTACTTTTTATCATGATCAACACGTGGAACAGCTTATTTGATAATAAATAAAAGGTAATGTGCTACCGAGACTCGCGCACTAAGGTTACAGCACAAACTTTTATATACAACCTGTAACAAAAAGGTGTAGTAATACTTGGTGGTGTTTATATGTATCGTGCCAGGAATCGTCTGCCAGAGAACGAAAGTCGAAATCGGACATCACTTTTTCTGTACAAAAATTGTGCGGCAACCGGAGACAAAAATAAAAAAATATATTTTTGCCATCCCTACGATTACATCTGTGGCGCGTGACCTTGACCTTTGTTATGGCCACCACTGTCAGATGTCTAGGTCCACAGGCTATGTGGTGTAGATCGGTAGCTGATGAAATAGGGTTGCAAATGACATAATTTTTTTTAAACTTTATTTCATCATAACTCACTACTTCATAGTGCTGCCGCGAATACAGAAGTTCCTGTTAGACTCCATACATTTAGCTAGATGTGTGACTTGAGTATTACTACACCTTTCTGTTACACATTGTATAGATAGTTGGTCCTGGAAATCTAGTCTTTTTTTTTTATTTGTGACCGGCTAGTGTTTGACCACTATCTCACCTGATGGTAAGTGACGATGTGATCGAAGCTGGTAAACACACTAGACCTGGAATACGCAGGCTCTCAAGGCTTTTGCTACTTTCTTCCACTATTAACTACAAATTCACGATTTTCTAATTACATTCTGTTACTTGAGTTGTGAGAGCTTGATTCTCGCCAAATATGTTTCTGTAGTTCTACGGGAAGGATGATTTATTTACATGTCAAAAAATTTTAAATGTATTTTTTTATGTCGTTGAGAGACGAGACGAGCAAGCTGCTCGCCTGAAAGCGTCATGTTTACCCATTGTTCAGTGCCACCCAGAGTTTTAAACTTATATAATTATGACTTCTGCGCGGAAAAGCACTGCGCTCGTCACCCTGAGCTATTAGATGTACATGCGGCATTATATCTTTTTGATTTTGACTTAGAAGCTTCATTTTTATCGCTTAAAAAAAAACTGTTTGATATTGATTAATTTCTTGGCACCTCCACGCATTCCTTAGAAAAACACGAAGCGACCCTATTGATAACTTTTGATAAGATTTTCTTTTTTCTTTTAAGGTACGGAACCTTACGTTTGACTTTGGTGGAATTGCGTTAATTTTAATAACAGTTTTTGGTGTACTATACTGTATATATGTACTATACTGTATTTATTGAAAATACGAACAAGTAGATTTAAGCAGAAACAACCTTACTTATATCTATAATATAAAAATGAATCGCTGAATGTGTTGCTAAGCGCGCTGAACCGATTTTGCTAATTCTTGTTTTAGAATATTCCTTGAAGTACGAGGATGGTTCTTACGGAGAGAAAAATTAAAAAAATTGCCTGAAAAGGTCTGAAAACAACACTTGTATATATTCCCATACAATCGATTCTTAATAATACTTAAAAGTCAATTTAAACTTTAATACCATAACATAAAGTTTAAGTGTTAGTTGAGAGGTTCGGGGAAGGCAAAACAAATGAGTGACGTTACCATCATATAAATATTGATAAGAATCGACTGTTAGGCGGTACGAAGTTCGCCGGGTCAGCTAGTTTCTGATAAAAACAATAAGTGTAATAACTTCACAGACTTAAAATTCACATGTCTGTTTAAAACTATGTTCAGAAATAAGGAAATAAAGATTTCGCTCGCAGTGGTATTCGAACCACGCGTCTTGAACTGCGAACCAATAGACTAACCGAGTCCCCACTCCTTGCACGACATGCCTTACCTTACTGTATATCTTACGAAGAGCATAGTATTATGTTATACCAGAATGCTCTAGAAGAAAATATATAACTCTTCATAAACATTTATAATAGCGCGATAGCGGCATATATTGAATATTTTTTCTTCACAAGTTGCAAACTACGCGAACAATGTAATCGATTCTAAAAGTACGCACGCAGCATTGTGCTAACATTTTTCAAGAATACTTCCAATTCCATGAACATATTTATTTGCCTATTTGGGTAAAATATAGACCACAAAACAAAAGGTATTATGAATGGAAGAATTATGAAGGTAAGTATGGTATAAGCTTATAACCCATGAAAGCAATTTCATATAAATCTAGTCGTCTATGCGAGTACAATCAGAGAGGTCTACAAGTTTGGAAATTGGCAGGTCGATGTTTTCGGTCATGATGAAAGCTATCGGATAAGTTTTCGACATAGACATTTTAAGTATCTACCTTTACGTGGAAGCACGGTCACCTTTCGAACTTCACAAGAACAGTTAATAAACTCTACGAACTCATCAGCGAGTTAACTCTATACTGAGAAATGTTTACCGCACTTTGAAATTATTATCAAAACCCTGAAGTACGGTGCGCTGAAGTAAAATTAAATAAAGAACAAGTGGAAAAGCTATCATCGCGATAAGGCTTTTATAAACGAGCGGACGCTTTGGTAACTATACACTAAGCTACATGTAATCTAGAATCTAGCCGAGACAGTACCGTGGTGAAGGGTTAAGCACCCCACTCGGCCACAAGCCTACATAAACGACTGACGATGCCAGTGTCTTCCAAGATTTTTTTTGAATGCATAATGTAGCAATTTATGTAAATATGGAGAACGATGAAATAAGTGAATTTAATGAAATTGATGTGACGAGTTTGTATGTTACCTTTGATGAAGACACGGAGGATTCTCTTGATGTTAGTACAGGTGAGTATTTATATAAAAAAATAGTTATTACTATTTTTTTGTTATTTCAAGTTATTTGATTTTCTTTGTTCCGAAATAAAGGTATTGCTTAGTTTTGCAAAGGAACTAGGAAGTGGAGTAGATAAAGTAAGAAGGTTTTGCTTTACTGATACCTAACCAAGTGGCAAATTTGTTACTTTTTACATTTCTCATTTAACCTATGTACTCTAAATCGTACACTTGCAAGGCTGGTAATCATTAACACAATCTAGACAACAAAGGCAGAACTAAACTTTGCATAATTCAAATATGCAACAGTCGTTAAGAAACCTATATTGACTATTAAGTCAAAATTATTTACTATCAGATCCAATTTCATGATTAACTACAAACGCGAAATTAGGCATCGTAAGCCTTGAGTATTGACCCCATAAATCGTGCAGACATTAAACCGAAAGTTTAATATTGGCTGTATTGCTTTCCGACAATCACAGTTCCTACTCGCATGAACTACCACTTGACGTCACGAAATCACCTGATAAAAGTTTATACGACCTGAGCATGACATTACTAGGGCAAACGTCTTTCGATGACGGAGGACATGTACTCCCAATTTGGGAGTCGTCAGTTTCACTTTGAACGCCGCGCCACTCGCCAGGTTTTCACGAATTTAAGGCTTTACTATAAACATAACCAAATTGTGTCGCCATGGTGATAGCAAACTCGACGACGGCGGCGGCACAAACGAGAGATAGGCGAATGATAACGTTCCATAGGTGCTAGCACGAATGTTGTTAATACCAAGTTCCTCTAAAATGTTATGGTGGAAACAACTGGACAGAACGCAAGAATACGTTATGATGTTCGAAATGGAAGAGGAGAGGAGAAGGGAGTATGTAGATAATACAACAGTGACGCTGACGCTACCCGCGATTAATCCTGTAATGCAAGATAACTTATTTTTCACAAATTTAGATCATGTTAAATCGCTGCAAGCCTCGTTGTTTCCTATTTGCAATAAAGGTAATAATTGGATGATTTTAAAATGAGTTGTTCAATAATGTTGCTTAATTATTAACTAGTAATATTACTTGACAAGACATTGATGATGATTGGTGATATTGTATGACTGTTAACTACTGTAAATTATTATGGTGATAACTATAAACTATTCCATTATTTATATGATATACGCCTTTGACCAATGTAATATCTGTCTGTAAGTAAATAAATAAAAATTACATTCAAATGACTGGATAGTTATGGAACTCTGTATCTGAAACTGATTTTTCAAAAGTAGCGATGCGATAGAAAGTTTCTTCGCGTGCTTGTTGAATGTAATTTGTGGAACATGAAATGCCCGAATGCCTCTAATCCGGAAGCCACAAACATCGGTAAGCTGTAGGCAGTCTTTCCGAAGGCTTTACTTTTCGATCCACCGTTTAAAATCAGGTCATCGATGCATATCAATCAGGGTCACGATACTAACGATACGAAACAATTTTGTTATGACACGAATGCGTATTTGATTACATCCTTACCCCATTTCGTATGACAATAAAATCGACAAGGTCATTGGATACGCCAAAGTAATTTAAGTTTATGTTAACTTTATTTCAGGAACCTTTATATCAAACTTTCTACAAAACAACATCAAAACTAATCAGCTAGAAATAAACACCGACGTAAAGACTTTAAGAACTATAGCCAAACTTAAAGAGCCGCGAGACCTATTTGCACTACCCAAGGAACTAGATTGTCCTCAACAAGCACCCAGATGGCCATCAGAATGTCAAGTAAGTTATCTAAATTATTTCCGATTTAGGAATGTCTCATGCATCGATGTAACATCAATCTATCAAAGCCACATGGCTGGATGAAGGAAACACTATCAACAAACAAGAGGGTGGAAATTTTTTTATTTTTGCGTTTCTGTTTGGAGAAGAACCACCGCTGTAGCGAACTTCAAGTTTTTTTTAAAGCCAGATAGATCGCTATCTTACCTGACGGAAAGCGTTGACGCGGCCGTAGATGTAGTATGCTTACCTAGAAGATACCTATTCACTCTAGACTTGAAGACTCCCAGAATATTATATGTCGGCGATTATCTTAGAGTCTAGAGACTAGACTTCTCTCTCAATAGCTAAAAAACTTGATCTAAAAGTCAAAGTAAATGATAAAAGGTGTTTGCTGCGATTAAGTCCTAAGTAAAAAAGCAAGTTGCTTTTCTTCAAGGTTGTAGAAGAAAAGATTCAGCATTTAGTTTGGAGTGCGGCTACTCCCGAACCATACTATGTTCAAACTGGAAAAGAGCTGAAACCTCAGCCAGTAGGGGAAGATGCTGGAACAGTGATTTATCAGTATTACCCAATGAGTGCCGTTAACTATGTAAGTATGTAACACACTCGCAAAATCTCAGATGTGAATAACCTCGAATCGCGACAGTCAGGACGAAATATTTCCTAATTGCAGTTTAGTCGGTCAACCGTAGGAGGGTCTCGATTGTATATTTCTGCATGTGCCACTGCTAATAACGGAGCTGAAGATGAACTACGATTTGAATCTAGATTCGAGAGCGGAAATCTTGCGAAAGCAATACGCATCACATCTGCATATTACGAATTGCATCTACGGACCGATCTCTATACAAATAGACACATGCAATGGTTTTACTTTCGTGTCACTAACACTAAAAAGCAAATGATGTACAGGTAAGCAATCTTTATATATTAGAGCTTGCAAACAACTAAAATTATTTTTCATACGTAACTTATTCCAGATTTTCTATAGTGAACTTATCTAAGGCCGAAAGCTTATATAACGAGGGCATGCGACCTTTACTATATTCTACCAAGGACGCTCAGTTGCATTCGATCGGTTGGCGACGATGCGGTGACAATATCGCATATTACAAGAATGATTCAACGTAAGTAGGTAGTGACGCCATAGATTAAATAACAATTACTTGTGAAGCTCACAGTACTTCCAATCTAAACCTCATTAACATTGATCTTTTTAAAAATGTATTTGCAGGAGTGAAGAAGAGGAACAATATCCAAGTTACACATTAACATTTAACATAGAATTTCCACATACAGATGACGCAGTATACATAGCGCACTGTTACCCATACACGTATTCAGATTTACAAGAATATTTATCGAGATTGCAGTCACATCCAGTAAAATCAACATTTGCGAAGCTCAGGCTGCTTTGTCGAACATTAGCAGGGAATAATGTTTATTACTTGACAATCACGGCACCACCATGTACTAATGAATTGGAACAAAAGGTGAGCGACAAAATATGCTCCATCTCATGACAAACATTAAAAGCTTATAAAGTTAACGATCCCTTTTAAGGAAACCTTTTCGTATTGTAGAAAAAAAAAGCGGTTATAATAACGGCGAGAGTACATCCAGGGGAAACTCCGTCATCATGGATGATGAAAGGCTTCATGGACTATTTAACTGGAGATTCCAATCAGGCCCGCGAATTGAGGGAAAAATTCATTTTCAAATTAGTTCCGATGTTGAATCCGGATGGTGTAAGTGATGAAATATGTTTAAAAATGGTTTACATTATCACATGCTAGCTGAAATGAGTTCAACGCCATAATGGGTTTTCTCTATTATATTTTAACAGGTGATAGTTGGCAACAATCGTTGTTCGTTGACCGGAAAGGACCTTAATCGACAATACCGAACAGTTATTAGAGAAACATATCCACCAGTTTGGCATACCAAAGTCATGATACGAAGGTACGTATTTTCCTGGACCTGATAACTATCTAAGAATCTATGTATTGACTCACAAAATTTCAGGCTTCAGGAAGAATGTGGGGTCGCCATGTATATAGATTTGCACGCCCATTCCCGAAAACATAATGTGTTCATTTATGGATGTGAGAGTAGGAAAAATTCAGATAAAAGACTACAAGAACAAGTTTTTCCATTGATGCTACACAAGAATGCTGCCGATAAGGTAACACACAATAAAATATAATACCCAATTAATGTAAGAATTAATATGCAAAATAAACAGTGAATTAAAAACACGTTCGACCCGCAACTTACTCTATCTATATACTATGTAAAAAAGTTAATATTGCAGAATACCAAAACTAATGCAATCTAGAAAGAACTCAAATAGGAAACATTTAACCGTCTTATTTATTTCCACACTTATCTCATAAATGTCTTGTCGTGTTTGTTATTATATATTTTTGATTCACAATGGCCTAAATGCCATTGTCTAAGAATTATCTGTTTAGTCCGTTCGTAATATTAGATATAATAATTCCTAAATTACCTATGGCATAGCCCTGTCATGATACCATGACAAAGACCTTGTATAACTTTTGCGTTGGTATAATAGTAACAAACGTAGTTTGAATAATGTAGTCAGAAAATTAATACAATTAAATATTTCAGTTTTCTTTCGAAAACTGCAAATTTAGAATTCAGAGAAGTAAAGAAGGTACTGGACGCGTTGTGGTCTGGATGTTGGGGGTTGCTAACAGTTATACAATGGAAGCATCCTTCGGAGGGTCAGAGCTGGGCAGCAGAATGTCTACACATTTCTCTGTGCAAGACTATGAAAGTATGGGGAAGACTTTTTGTGAGACTCTCTTAGACTTTTACGATGAAGATCCAAGCAAGGAAAGATTACGAAATAAAATTGTTACAAGACTATTGAAAGAAGGTTCTAACGCTGATGAGCCAACAAATATAGATCTGTCTGATTATTCAAGGTAATAAATAAAGTTTTCATTATACAAATTACCAGAATAATTCAAACGACGTAGTAATGTTTGTTAATCTCCGTAGCGACGAAGGTGATACCTCGAGCAGTTCTGATGCTGAAGGTATAAGAGAGGTCATTGATTCTATGCATCCAGCACCACCTCCATCCCCAATTTTTCCAGATATCAATAGAAATAATAGCGAAGTAAGTATGTTTTATTTTTATTACAAATCACGCAAATTTTAGATATTTTAATTAATTTTGAAACGGTTAAAGAAAGCCAAGAAGCCAAGCCACTGAAACTATTCACGCAAATTATGAAAATAGTTTTATAACATTATTATACATATAATTATTGTGTAAATCTTATTATTTTCTGTTAGTTTTACCATAAGTTCTACGTGTATTTGAAGAACAGTTAATGTTGATTCGTTTATTTAATTAAAATATACGCCCTGAATTGATAGTTTAATAGTTTATTTTTCACCTTTAACAACCTTTACTAGATTAATTTAGGTAAACTAATCACTGCTTTCCCTCTGCCTGTACAGAAACCAAGGAAACCGAGGCCAAAACTGGAAAATACTAAGAGAATAGAGAAAAAGAAAACTAAGCGCGAGACGTTACAGGTAAGTACCTACCTAAACCCTTTAAGTCTTACTTATAAACTCCTCTTAATTTCTAACCAATTGCTTAGCTACAGTTTAACAAAAAATTCAGTCACAGACGCGATTTAGTGTTAAAAGATGGCTCTGTGAACTTGGCACCCGACTTTGCAAAAACTATACATATTTGGGTTTGATTGAAAGATTTCGATGTGTAGTAAATAGTAATGAAGTTAACTTCGTTTGTAGTAGACCCAAAAAAAAGTTATAGACAAAATAAAATTTCATCAAAAACGTAATCACCCGAAATTTAAAAAAAAAAATCTTTTGTCCGTTTGATTCTTATGATAAGAACACGTTAGTAGAATATTGTAGTGTTTTTTTTTCGTTTGTAGTAAAACGGAAAAATTATAAAAAATAAAAAGTGAAAAATTATTTACATACTGAAAAAAAAACATTTAAAAGCCTAAACGATTACAAAAAACGCTGAAATCAACTCAGCCACGTTCGTAGGGGTTAGTAGTAAACGGTTTTTCGTTTGTAGTAGAAAAAAAAACATTGATTAGAAGCGGTCAAGATGAGTGAAACTTGTTTTGGACTAAATTCGACATAAAAACGTCAAACTTAGGATTTTACGACTATTAAAAACGCTAAAATCCACTCAGGCATGTTCGTAGAGGTTAGTAGCATAGTAGAAATTTTTGTTTGTAGTAGAAAAAAACCGTGATTAGAAGCGATCAAAATGAGTAAAACTTGTTTTGGACTAAATTCGTAAGATCGCTAAGTAATGCAAAATTAAACACTGTCATTGCCTAGTTTAGACCTTGCTAAGAGGCATGATGGCGGGAATTATATCTTTTAATAATAAATGTGTCAATACTTTTTACGTAAGGCGCCAATTTGTTTACTTCGACAACCGTTATATGTCACCTGTCTTTCATTTTCATTTCAACAGATTAATAAAAATAAAAATTTGACAGCTGTATTGGTATAATTTCATTTTCAGTCTACTATTTTGGTTATAATCTGTAGAAATGTAAATTTCGATTATTTTTGACTCTGTGCGTTCTCAACTAAGCAGCGCCTAACTAATGGTTATGGATGAAAATAAGTTAATCATTGATTACAGGCTTAAGAGCTGCTCAACTAAGAAGTGGCTAAGCGCTGCTTAGCGATATTTTTATAAGTAGGACTGTTTGTATTTAATGCGGTACAAAAACTGTTAAATATACAGAATCAATTAATAAACTTCAGGTATCAAGAGCAACTATAGACTTAACCTCGGATGCAATGACGGATGGCTCATCAGACGGCGAATCTTTTGAAGGCTTGAGTCCAGTACGAAGGGTTCACAAGTTATTGCATACGTCAGCTAAGACGAAGCCGAGACGCAAAAAGAAAATGCCGCCTGAATTGAAGATTATGCCGGCAACACAGGTAACGGTGAATGTTCATAAAGCACACGTTTCCTTAGGAGGGTGATACTAGAATTTCTCCTAAAACGTGCGTGTGTTTTGTGACTGTTTTACTCGGCAATCACAACAAATTTCGATAAAAAATATTCGCCGGTGTCTGTACGATATGATAAATTAGTCCTTGTCAGAATATTCATACAATTTTGAAATGTAGGAGAAAACTTATCAAATCGCATAGAAATTCGATATATTTTTCTTTTTTAAATTATTTTTAACCTTAAAAAAAAGGAGGAGGTTCTTAATTCGACTGTATTTTTTTTATGTATGTTACCTCATAACTTCTTTCGTTGTTGGCCGATTTTGATGATTATTTTTTTATTTGAAAGCTGGTGCTTTTCATGTGGTCCAATTTAAATTTGAGATCTGATCACTAGTTTTTGAGTTATCGTCAATGATGTGTTTAATACATTATTAAATCTTATCAAGGTTCCAAAGATAAAGCGGTGAAGTCGGTTTTTTTTAAGCTTCGCTTGCGTTTAATTATCTTCCGTCATTTTATATCAGAACCGTGTGAAAGTTATATCTTAAAGGTATACTTACTAGACGAATGATTTCTTCAGCTTATTTTATTTTATTTAAGGCATATTTTCACGATATTATTTATTTTCATTTGAATAAAACCACAAAAAAAAAAACAAAGATTGCCATGCGTTACAATATGCGCCTTCATACGCAAAAGTGTATGGGAGATAATTGGCTGCAAAGTTTTGTTTTATATATAAGAAAATAAGTTCTTTTAGACACAAAATAAGACCATGACATCTTTTAAAGGATTTATTCTTTTAAATTAAAAGTAAACGGGAATTAGCGTGATTTACGCGTTGTCGATGTCTAATTCGACAATTGTTTCGGCTTTATTCGGAAGCCTTCTTCACGATGAGTGCGGAGCGCTTGTGCGTGAGTTGTTATCAGATTTACTCTTTACATTTAACGTTTAACGTAAAATGCGATTTATGAAGCAAATATTTTCTTGTCTTTCCAGACTAGTGATTCACCGAATCAATCAGACAGGGAGAAGAAAATGCTACGAATGAGAAGACCACGCAGCGTATCGCTGTTCAACGAGCCACCAGAGAAACCAAGACTGAACCCAGCGTCGTGGCATCAGTTCAGGCGCTTACCTCCACCAAAGTAAGGATTACAGATACCCTCGTAAATGTATGAAAAACTACCTATGATCCGCGGCTTCTTTTGCGTTACTGATGATCATGAATCAAAATATAAAATACTATTTCTCTTTGTCCATGACTCAGTTTAGTTTAGGTAATCAGTAATCACAGAGCCTAATCGCGCTGAAAACTATTTACCGACTTCCCAAAAAAGGAGGAGGTACTCAAGTCGACTGTATTTTTTTTTTATGTGTGTTACCTCATAACTTCTCTCCATGTGAGCCGATTTCGAAATTTTTTTTTTAGTTTAAAAGATGTTGCTTTCTAAATCCCATTTAAATTTGATCAAGATCTGATCAGTAGTTCTTGAAATATCGTCAATAATGTCTATTTTGTGACGAATCTTACGTACTTTGACGATGTTCTCGTTTACCCGACTTCAAAAGTTACCTCATTACTTCTTTCATTGTAAGCCGATTTTGATGATTATTTTTTTCTTTGAAAGCTGGTGCTTTTTATGTAGTCCCATTGAAATTTGATCAAGATCTGATCTCTAGTTTTTGAATTATAGTCAATAATGCGTGTTTATACATTAAATCTGATTAAGGTTCCGATGATAAAGCGGTGAAGTCGGTTTTTTTAAGCTTTGCTTGCGTTTAATTATTATATACACTCGACGTCCGGCCTTATCGAGACCATGGCCAAGCCAATAAACGCTTTCACACTCACAGCACCGCACTAAGTTCGATGACTTGTGTTGTGGATGCCGGAAATATTCACAACATAGACACAACCACACCCAAAACCAGCAACACAAATTTCCATTGGAGGGAAAATTTGTGTTTCCACCGGGAATCGAACCCGATAGCCCTTCCGTCGTCAACTCGCCTGATGATGGGGATCGGACATCCCCGAAACCTAGGTCGTAAGAGTCGACAATAGCCATTGAATTTAGTGGGGCTTTGAGTGTGAAAGCGTTTTATGTTTATGATTAACAAAATCAAAGATTGTCATGCGTATCCTTATGTAATCGCCATAGTACATATATACTCGTACAATACGCTATGTCATCACATGAAAGTGATGCAAAATTGTAAGGGGATAATTTACTGTGGTCAAAAAAGGTGCTCGCATTGCTCCTTAATTGATATGTTTAATAAATTATTCAGGTAACAGACAAAGCGTTAAAATGTATTATTTATTTGTAGAGCATAAGCATAGACAGAACTAAAGTGAAGCAGAGCTTGGGTAGCTCAGCGATTAGGACATAACACTCTATGAAGGCGGGTATGAACCCGTACTCAAACGAGATTTTTCCATACTAAATTTACTACTAAGTATACTAAATATTCTAATTTGTTTACAGATGTCTGGCAGACACAAAAAATAGAAACACTCAACCAGCAGAATTGCAAGTGAAACTGAATTCGCTTAAGAGAAATGTCTGGACTGGGGTACAGAGTGAAGAAAAAGGACCACTATCATGGGGCATTTCCAGTTTTGCTATGAACTCGTACTTTACAGACAGTGAAGCATTACTGAGGTACCATAGTAAATATTATAACTCGAAGTTGTGACAGTGCCGACGTAATGTAGTAAGCCCGAGGTCTAGTATGAGCTTTGCTGGTTTTTTTTTATGCCCGATAGGCAACCCTTTGACAACTGACCTGATGCAAAGTGATTGTATGGTTTCTGAAAACTGAGTTTCGTTTTGTATTCTTTAATTCATTCCCGTCAATGAATATGCAGATCCGGGCTCCACGCCACACATACAGGGAGGCCCATGCCCGCATCCTCGCCCTTGTCCCGATGCTCGCACGCCGATTTGTTTGAACCAAATGCGTCCTGTATGGCGCAGCCTTTACGTTCAAAACTCATACTAGGCTTCCTGACCGGGAAATCGCGGTTTTGATTCCTAGGGCTCGAGCTTTAGGTGAAGGTATCGTAATTAAATCCTTGGTGGTAAGACATTTTTCTCATTTTCGCCTGGCTTTGACAAAACTTCTAAGGAATAAGGTTAATTTTTCTACAAAAAAGTTAGCGAATAAGGGGATTGAATCTGATGGATTGTTTAAATTCTGATTATAGCCAACAAATCCGAGGCTACGGAACTCCACAAGTGCCTACCTATACCTATAAACTTTTCATTTATACAGGTCATGTTCAAAGAAACTCGAGGAACTGGAAGGAGAACGAAAGAAAAACAAGGAAGACAAAAAGAAAAAGAAATCGAAAACAAAAAAACAGCTCTCTCTCAAAGTGCCAAACTCTGTGAATGAAGTCCTAGAACCAATAAACAAATTTCCAAAGACATGGAAGAAAAAGGGGAAGTAAGTTTTTAAATATACAGGGTGTGGCGTAATGAATGGATAACTTTATACCTACAGATTGGGGACACCATGATGGTTCAGAAAATAAAAATGTGTGCCTAGTAAAAGTCTCACAGTTTTCGAGATAATCGTCATATTTAAAAATGTTAAAAACTACAAATAATACTAAAATTACTTCTTTAGTTGAAAATTACCTTTAGTAAAATGTTATTATTACAAATCTTATATTATAATATTTCTTATAAGTAAATTCAACTAAAGAAGTACATTTTAGTATTATTTTTAGATATTCAGATTTTTTTTATTATGTATTTTATTATTTGGACCATCATGGTCCACTATCTGTAGGTATGGGTTTATCTATTCATTACGCCACACCCTGTATAAGAGAGGAATTTGTAAGAAATTTAAACTATTTGTTTATTATGAACTGCCGGTTGGCTTAGTTGGGTGTGCATTCACTTTCTAAGCAGGGTATCAGGTTCGGTTCCCGGCTGGAACACAAACTCTCCTCTTGGAATTTTTTTGTCTTTATGTCAAATTTAAACTACAGAATAATTAATAATATAAGTACCAAAACAAAAGTTACCAATATGTTTCTGGCTGTATTACTGCATATAGTAGAATTCTATAGTAAATCATATGTCACATAATAATATAGGTGCACAAACAAACGCATTCACACTCACAGCCCCACAATAATTTCAAATACTTATATATTGGTTGCCGGAAACATTTACAGATAACACACACAATCACAACCAGAACCAGAGGCAAAAATGTCCCTTGGGGAGAATACTGTGTGTTCACGCTGGGAATCGAACCTGATACCCCTGCTTAAAAGGCGAATGTGCATCAAACTAAGTCAACATACAGTTCTACATGCCTGAAGATCTTATTATTGAAAGCTTTCTTCCAGGTTAAAACATGCCAAATCCGAAAGCACTTCTTACATGAACAATACGAGTTTTACAGATGTCCCACGCAATACGGCAGCTCAGAAGTCAAGCCCAGTGGAAAGCCGACAAAAGTCTCGATTCAGGAAGACTGCAATCATCACAACAGCAATACAAAACAAAAAGTCAAACAAAACAAACTTGCTCATATCAGATAACTCTGACTCCGATGACTCCATTCAATCAACAAAAAAAAACAAGAAGAAATCTAAAACTACAAAAGGAAAGCTAATCAAAGGAGTTTCAGAATATAAGTCTAAGAATTAACAAGTTAATGTTACTTTTCTATTAAAACTTTTGAAATGTTTGAATTTTATTTTATTACATCAGTTTGTGAGAGAATGAGCGCGAAACTTAGCGCTTTTTAAAGACTTCAAAACTAGATGAATTTTACTAAAAGTCATTTATTTAATACAGATTTCTCTAACATAAGTAGTAATGCTATAGAAATAAGTAATGCTATAGTAATGCTATAGAAATGTTTGAATTTTATTTTATTACATCAGTTTGTGAGAGAACGAGCGAGAAACTTAGCGCTTTTTAAAGACTTCAAAACTAGATGAATTTTACTAAAAGTCATTTATTTAATACAGATTTCTCTAACATAAGTAGTAATGCTATAGAAATAAGTAATGCTATAGTAATGCTATAGAAATGTTTGAATTTTATTTTATTACATCAGTTTGTGAGAGATCGAGCGAGAAACTTAGCGCTTTTTAAAGACTTCAAAACTAGATGAATTTTACTAAAAGTCATTTATTTAATACAGATTTCTCTAACATAAGTAGTAATGCTATAGAAATTACAAAAAAGGAATATATATCCTATGTTATTTCTTTGTAATGGGTGGCAGTCTATTGGCCAAATAAGCAACTGAGTTCTGATTTTAGAAGAGTAATTAAATGACTTTAAAAATCGAGACTGATTTCAGTTTCAATGAAAACTGATTATTTTTTAAATATTTCTCAGAAATAAGTAGCTATGCCATCGAAAGTTTGCATATAAAGAATAAAAAAAATAAAAAATTATACAATAAAATATACAAGATATATAATTTTTTTATCATATTTGTAAATCTTTTGGCCATATTATCAATTGAGTTTTCATTTTAGTAGATTAATTATATTATAGTAGTAGATAAATTTATACCTATTACAATAAACTATAAAAAATACAATTTCAAGGCATCAAAGAAAATTTATAACATAATTATGATAATAGAATTTTGGGAAAATATATTTCAATCAAATTCAAGTGTTTTTAGTATATAAATTCATGATGTTTTTTATGCTTGGGAAATGGTAAAATAATATTATTATTTATTCTATCTCACGGGTCTATGCCTGGACCATTGATAGGCATTATCGGAGCCGTAGTCAACGCTACGAGGCCCTTTGGTACAATTACATTTTAATAATATCAGGTGTTTCCAAACATACGAGGGAAATCTCTTATGTTACAAGTTGATGCTGGTTTGTGCTTGCACACACACATTTGCAGACACCTTTATAATAATTACATATTATTAACTATGGACTAGGGGATGGATGACATTGGGTTAACAATAACTATGACTTGTGCAAGTAAAAACGAGTATTGCATTGTATATTTTTTGGTTTATAAAATATCTGAATTATGGCATGAGACTATGACACCTGCACATTATTATTATTATTAATGTTTATAACCAAAAGTTGAAGAGAAACATACTTTCACACTTCACACAATCTTTCAGATTTGTAACATTATAGTAGTGTAATAATCTACCAAAAGACCTGGGCCTCTCAATTTCTACTTAGGCCTCTTTACTAGATAGAGTACCAAAATCCACACAAATTGGTTGAAACTAAATTTGGCTAAGCAAATAAGTGAATGGTAGTAAAAGCGTCAAGATCTTGTTATGGAGCCCAGTTAACTTACCACCGGCTTCACAAAAACTGTGATTCAATTTACTATTTTTGAGTTCATGACTCTGCAACACAATTAATCAAGCTACTACATAGTTGAGTGTTAGGAAGTTTGTCTAGTTTATTGAATATTTTTTTTATGCTTTTTAGGCAATCGTTTCACCACTATCTCACCCGATGAAAAACAATGATGCGGCCAAAGATGTAGCATGGTTGCCTGGAAGATAGATATCATTATATAAGTATTTACTCTTGACTTGAAGACTCCCAGATTATACCGTTCGGGGAATAAAGAAAGCAGACAATGAGTTGCACTCCTTCGCTGTATGGATGATATATGTTGAAGCTAAACACTTCAAGTGAACTGGAGGTATGAATGTTTCAATGCAATGGTAGTCAGACTATTTTTTTATACATATTCAGTTGATACTTACTTAATACACAGGGTTAAGTGTAAGCTATATTTTATTGCATATAGTGGTCAACATAGATTTGCTGGTAGTACTCTTGATTCGGCATAGATCACAAGGAATACATAACCATATAGTTGTTGACGAAGTAAACAATACTTTTATTGACAGTTACGTCTCTCGCAAATACTCATAAATTCAATAAGCTCTATGCAAATACGATCTACTTACAGTTATTATTAAATGGTGCAGCTGTAAAATTATGTGAGAAATTTCCGTGCACTACACTTTAACTTAAAAATATTATATATCTTTTAACCTTAACAATAATAAACTTGGATCAAATAAAACCGCAGTTTTATAACAATTTTTCAAGTTCTTTCAAACTTCAGAAGTTCTGAAATATTTCTGACAACATGTCAGTGACAATAATGACATTATTCAGCGAGAATTACATCACAGTCAATTACAGACGCATACGTCTAAGATGCCGCGTCCGTAACCGCGGCGTTTTCCGTTGCTATACATCGGCGCGGCGGTTTCGCACGTTATAAGGTAACTCCTGCACGCCGCGCGCCATCGCGATTCGCACCACCGCGCTGCCGTTGACACTACAATTATATTTTTCTACGCCTCATTATATTTCAATAGTGAACCTACTTTTTATTATTCAGTTTTTTTTTGTTAATAAGACTTATTATGCGATAAAAACTTTATCACAGCTTTATAATAAATGTTGAAAAATAAGTTAGAATAGTAATTATTAACAAACTTTAAACCGTTATATAACCTATACTAACCGGTCATTCGAAATAGTAACTGAATATTGATTTTTTATTACTATCATGTCTTTCGTGGCGCTTACACATCGACAAAACAAGAGGGCCGTTTTTGTCTCTATAAGCCTATAAAGACACATACATAGGCTGATTAACACATAACCTTCCTTGTCGCGTCGTCAGGTAAAAACACATTCACCATCCGTGCAGCACAGGAGTGGAACGCATTGCCTACGTCTATTTTCCCTGGACGGTGTAACCTGGGAGAATAGATATCTTCTAGACGAGCATGCTACATTTTCGACCTCACCATAGCTTTCCAGCAGCTGTAAGATGGCGGTCAAATGCTTGCTTATCCAGCAAACCGCTTTTAACGCTCCGCTTAGCGTGTAGTGTAATAACTCTATGTTGAATATGGAAAATGCATGATATTTCAATATCAAATATAAGGGTTTTAGTGTGGGATGCAACTTGTGTCGGTACTTTAGCTCCATCACATCTTCCTGAAACACAGAATGGGGTTGGCGTTCGCGACAACTTCGGCAAAGCAGCGCAAACGGCGAAAATATGGAAACCTCGGCAGTGGTTACATATTTGAGTCGTACGGTATTGAGACACTGGGTCCGTGAGAACCGGGAGCTCATTCTATTTTCAAAAATCTATCAAAGCGCCTGGTTGATGCGACGCATGATCAAAATGTTGGCACTTATTTGGCTCAACGTATTAGCATTGCAATTCAGAGAGACAATGTCGCCAGCATGATGGTTACGCTACCCACTGGTAGAGGGCTTGAGCACTTGAGTTACCTATAAGCTCGATGTCTTGTAGGTAACTTAGTTCTTTGCTGTATATAGTTTTAGATTTGTTTTAGGATATATAGGCAATTGGCCCGTAGATAATATTATATGGGTTATATTTAAAAAAAAAAGAGTTTGGTTTTGTATTTGTTGTTCAAATATAGAATGTAACGGATATTATTATACGTAAATTTCAATTTTAAATGTTGCTGTAGTTGTTTTTAAAATAGACCTCGGTGTAGCCGACATAATAAGTCTAAAAACAGTGACTTTAGTGGCCTACAAAGTTATTATTTTCAAAAATCTATCACTCAACAAACATCGGTTTCGTACTACTTGCATCATTTTTATCAACGATGAATAAAAAATTGTATCCCTACTTACGATACGGCACCCTTAAGATATAAGATTTGGATGCCTTAATATTTTCATACATAGGTATTATTTTAATTGCCATTTCTGTAATGTAAAAGAAAAACACTTGTTGGATTCAATTTCGTTTAATCTTTATTAGACCTACACACTTTATTCCATTAAACTAATATAAAATATTTACTTCAAATAAAATAAAAAATAATTTAGATAGAAAACTTTATTCTGATATAATTATCTGATGCTGTCAATAGATTTTTTAAGATTACAAAATAATAACCAACATTCACTTGAATTACAAATTGTTTTAATAAACCTACATTTTTAATTTTTGTAATGGGTTAACAATTATTTGTGAGCCAACTTGACTGTGTTAAATTACTTGAAGATGAACAAAATGAGTTAGACACCGGTGTATTGGCTGAAAAAGCTAAAATTCGAAGTTCACCAGTTTCAGAAAACTGCAATGCATTGCTGACTCTTACACCAGATGAAAGATATCCAGGAACTTGTGTCTGTCCTGTGATAGGGTTGAAAGAATTACACCGAGATTTGGCTAAAATACACGAAGTAACATTCGTATAAAAACGTACATTATCGGCGTCCAATGTTATATTCACGCCAGTTCTTGCTTCTCGTGTACATTGTGTTATCTGGAAAACATATTTTTTTAAGTTTATAAACATAATAAAATTTGTATATCAGCCAGCTATTGATAACTATATAAATAAAACATGTTTGGTAAATATTATGGATTTTTTGGATATTTGATTATTATGGTCATATTTGATTGACAGATGAATTTATTATATTTGTGGCATCGAAATAATAAAAATAATATACGTACATATATAATTATTTAGATGATTTGAAGTTAATGTGATAGTACGATGATAAAAATGGCATTTATCTCTCCCTGCATTTAATAATAATAAACGTTCTTGTAAGTTATTTTCTAAATTACCAGATTTATCGAATTAGTACGTCGTAAACAGCGGACAAAGTCACAATATCCCATGTAGCAGCCTGATGGCTGCACGTTCAAAGCTGATGTAGAAAGTGCCTATAAAAATAAAAATCATTATCATGATTTGAATTAAAAAAACTACTATAAACTAGTATGTACGGTTAATCCTACTAATATTATAAATCCGAAAGTTTGTTTGTAAGTGTGTGTGTGTAAGTGTGTAAGTATGTTTGTTCCCTCTGCACGCTTTAACGGCTGAACGGATTTGGATAAAATTTGGATGGTACATATATTATACCTAGGATTAACATATAGGCTATTTTTTTACTCGATAATAGCGGGCGAATCCGCGGGGCACGGCTAGTAAAATATAAGTTAGATACTTGATAAATTATAGGTAAGTACAGCAAAAGGAAACGAAAGTCATCGCACAGGCCGACGACTATTAAATGGTTAAAACAATGATTTACATAAATAAACATATTTCCTTGAAAATATGTATTAGACACACTTATCATCGAGTCTCTTAAATATTAGTTTGTATGCAAGTAACTTATGATTACCATTAACGCAGTCGCGCAAGCTGCATAAGATGTATTAGTAAAATATTGCACAGCACAAGTACTCAATGCATTTAACTCTTGTGGTCCCTGAAACACATAAATGATATATTTTTCATTAAAATAAGATGATGACGATTTAACAATTTTATTAACTTATCTAAAGAGGTAGTTAAAAATATCTAATAATATTGACTATAATATACAGACCTCGGGCATTGATGTCACTCTAGAAAAACATGTAATGCAAGCATCCCGAAGAGTAACGTTAGAAGGTTGTGCTGTGCTACAAACAAGACTGAGCAAGTTTTGTAGTTGGGCCCTAAAAATATACACATTTTTTTTTACTTCTACAATAATTGTTACTGTTATGTTTCGTATTAAAACATATTGTTCCAAGATTTATTAAAGTGAATTTGAAATAAATAGTTACCCATTTGATGGACACAAAGTAGCTAATTTTTGTGTTTTCCATTGCAATATTTTATTTTTTACGTCACTGAAATCAAATACTCCATTGGTTGCAACACCAATCTGTAAAAAAAAATATTAAAGTTCTCATGATTTGAAACCCTATTGAATTCATATTATGTTTCGGGTTAATTTTAATAATAATAATATGTTATGATTGTATTTCTGACCTCACTAGCATTAGGCAAATTGAGATGTTTCCATTGTAAAACATTCTTTTGTATTTCATTTACATCAAGAAATGTCCCGTTAGCCACGATCTGTAGAACAACACGACATTCTTTTTAAAAAAATGTGACTCCGTATGTAGTATGAAATAAAAGGTACCTACTGAAACAGCAGGTGGGCAGCAACATTTTTATGACTTACAAGAAATGCTAACAATATTCCATGTTTCATTTGTAACATCGTTACTTTAATAATTTATAATATAGTATTTTCCACAACTCTACAAATGTATTAACATGTTACATTATTGAGAACCAAGTAACGTGTGATATACTACCGAAACAGAACACGATTATCACTATAACAACAGGCGCACAGTATTGAACAAGCTAAAACTCTATGTTAATTATACTCTAAAAGTCATAAAAAATGTATGTAGGTATTTCATTTTGTATGTAAGCATGTATTATATTTATGTAGATAATAGAACTACTCCTAAATACCACACTAAAATGTGTATTTAAATGAATAAGGAATTGCACTGCAGATTAGTCCAAATGTATTTTACCCTAACATTAATGGTGTGGGAGAACTGTAGAATTGCATAGTGTCCAAGTGAGTATATATTATTATTAATTATCATCTCTGTAACGGTTCTGCCGCAGGAGTTGAATGAAATTAAGTATCTGTGCAGATCATTATCATCATCATCGTATACTCAATAGGAAAGAGTCTTGGTCATAATCTACCATGCTGAACAACATGTCCTCAATTTTTGTGATTCTTGGATAAGCTGGTTTTCTCACCAATTTTAGAGCAAATGTAAAATAATTACTGAGTCTTAAACTTAGTCAAATTGAATCTCACTATGCATATACTTTAGATAAACCTAGAATTAGGACACATTAACGTGTGTCCTAATGTAAGCTACCCGAGGGACAAAGCATTCAATTTCGCATTTTTTGAGATATTGTCAAGTCGGTGCAAAATTTTATAGAACTTTCAGGTTAAAACAGGCAAATCTATAATATTGAACTAGTGGTGAAGTCATCATTGTCACCCCATATAACATAACGCATTTGTATGCTTGTACAAATGCGTTATATTATGCGTGCTCAAGTACCGTGAAAAGAGAGCAAAAATGAAATGAAAATAAAATATTAATACAGGTAATAATGGTACCGGCTTACATTTTTAACTACCTACTTCCTACAAAAAAAGATTCTCCAATTAACCCATTATTTTCATTATTTTGGGAATATATGTTACGTGTTATAATATCACCACCTTACTTACCAATTCGTATGGATTTTTTGTGGAAATTGGTGATGTTTTGCCATTATTCAGACCGTAGCGTAGCGTGCTTCGTACTCTACATACAAAGTTCTTTTCAAAGGTACGTGTATAGGTGCTCCCATAATATTTATAGGTACATTTATATAATTATAATTGCCATTTTTGGCTTCGGCTCACAGTTCCACATATCCTCTTAGAATTGAAAGTTTTTCTCTTGAATGTTTTAGACGCTAGATGCCTATGACAAACGGATGGAGATAGTACTGAACTACCAAAGTTAACTTAGAGATCTCGCAATAAACCATTAAAAAAATTAGCCATGCTTGAAAACTTGACGAAAACAGCGATATATTCTATCCAAGAAATTTTAAAGAAATTCAAATCTCCTAAACTTATTTAGAGAGAAGATTGATCGTATCCCCTGAGAATTCATAGTGATATGATTTTATAAGATATTCTAAGGAATGTAAGACAAGACAAATCGTACCCACAAAAAACGGAATGATTACATTAACATTGCCCACACCATGCCCACCCTCAACCCACAATAAAATTGTTCATTCAACGTCGTTTGAGGTCTGTGGTCATATCCATGGTAGCTCATTTCCATCGAGTTAAGAAACATACCTACTTACTAATTTTACAGAGGAACCTTTTCCCAAAGATAATGTAATCACTCCGTTTACTTTTTATTATATCATTTATCTATGCTTTACTTGTATACTCTTTGTATGCTTTGTTCATTCATTCATGTGATTGATCGGCGCTCGACAGCGAAATCCAGATATTTGCCAGAAATCGGTAAAAATTAAACCCGGTATTCCCGTTTCTGCGTAATAATTTATTTTATTCCTTTTTATTTTTGTCTTATGATGATTGAAGGGCGTGCAAATGTAAGTACATATATTTTGTTATTGGTTACCACGTCGATCTTGATAAATCTTGAATGAATATGAGAGTTGAATCAGATTTTTATAGAAAAACATAATTTTACTTTGCTTTCAGGAACTGCCCGACTTTCAGGTCTTTCAGACGGTGATAAAGTATTGTCTGATTATTATCATCGTTCCTGTGGTGTCGTTCTTTACAGCGAAGACGATCCTATTCGATTCCTTGTTGCAATTGGCGCCCATAACAAGTAGCGTTTACTCGGCCGTAGTGGCGGTCATTGTTCTTCATGTCACACTAGGACTATATATCTACACGGCGTACAACGAAGTTGATAAAACTCCGCCGAAACCAGTAAAGAAAGATTAAACCAACTCAAATTCCGAAAACTATCAAAATGGATAACCTCTACTTAAAAGGCGATATGCTACAAATTCACACTAAAAACTGCGAGGTCATTGAGGGACAGTTCTATGGAATAACCAATGATAAGTCTAGAATATCTCTGTGTAATGTAAAAGAACTGCCACTTAACAAGCCTAGTGATGGCATACTGCACTATTATGACTCTGAGATACAGAACATTGTAAAACTGAAACTGTCTAATAATCTGAATCAGATCAGCCTCAAACTGACTGAGAAAGAGTATGAAAACATCATCAAAATGTCTAAGAAGTATAAGTATATCAATCAGGTAGACAAAGCTTTTCATGAAGCTATTGACGATTTGAATGAGTACAGCTTTGTTGGGCTCAGCACAGATGGTGCAGATAAAGGCCGTAAAGTGAGAATGCCATTCCTTGTCATGTCTACACCTCACCAAATCTACATATTTGACACTCATGTTATGCAATACCATGCCTTTGATGCTGGTTTAAAGAAAATTTTAGAAGCAGAGTCTCCTAAAAAGATAGTTCATGACAGCAGATTATTATCAGATTGCTTGTATCACAAACATAACGTGAAGCTTGCATCTGTCTTTGATACTCAGGTTCGTTACCGTTGTTGTGTTAAGCCTTATCATTATCACAAAACTTAGGCATGGTCCACAATCAGAAAGATTATTGTACATAGTCCCATTGATATTGTCCCTTCGTTGCTCACAAATGAACATGTAAGTGATTAACCAGATCTGTGCAAGCTCTTCGAGCATGAGATCGAAAGACAAACATAAAAACAAGTCAGTTCTACCTGATTCTGGTCTGGGCTTTAGCTGCTGCTCAGCCAGTAGACAGCTGTTCTCATTGTGTGATTGTATGTCAGCATCTGTTGGCTCCATTGGCAGTTGTGTGGCATTGTCTGTTTCTATTTAATAATCTATTTTCCAGGTTGGCGATGTAATAATCATGAAAAACAAAAATGGTATCTTGCCTAAGGCAGTTAAGTCACTCAATGAGTGTCTAAGCGCATATTTGGGTCTACAAAAAGATATAATCACTGAGAAAGTAAGTTTTTATTCAATCAATAATTATTTATAGTAATCACATTGAGTAAAAAATCTGTTGTCAAGCGCTAACTATTGTCACTGCAGATGACCATTAAGAGTTCCAATCTAGGCCTACCATGCTTGGATGCGCAGCACAACTCAAGCTTCGCAGAAAACATTTACATCACACACACAATGACACTCGGAACGAGAAGCACAAATGCCCCTTGAGAAGAACAATTGGTCCTGCTGGGAATCGAGCCCTGGACCTGCAGAATAGAGATTTAAGAATTGCCCTCTGCCAATTACGTCATCAGTATATTTTTGTAAAATTCCTAAAAAAAATTGTTTCAGCATGACATCGTCCAATGCACAGAGCGACCCTTATCAGCTAATATCAAAGACACCCTTGCAAAGAACATTGCATTTTTGCATTGCCTCTCTGAAACCATCCATGAAGAAATGTTACTGCCATTCGTTAGAGGCGTGGAATGCTACATTGAAAATATAAGATCCAGCGATGACTTCAAAGCTTGGGAACTTTGCGGTAAACAAAAACTAATACCAAAGGATTTCAAGAGTGCTATCGAGTATTAATCATGAGACATTCCTCAAAAATATATATCATTTTTACCGTTTAGATATTAATAACTTAACCACTGCTCTCGGCCATTTGCCTCTAGGTAGTAGCTATCTAATATATATATAAAAAGTATTATAAAAATTATTTATAATGATATCAAATATATCACACCTTAGAGATGTAATTCTACTTCATATTATCAAGAGACAAGGTTTTGCATTTGCTTAAATGTATCTGTGATTATTTTGCGTTCGTAGCTATTTGATACCTTGAAATGTAGTTTTTGTATGGGAAGCATTAACTGTGATCACACCTGTGTTAGTGATGTTGCAGTTGAAAATTTTAAATGAAGTATGCTTCAATAAAGATGTATATTTATTCACTTTTGAATTGACACCAAGGTTATATCGGGAAACGAGAATGAGGGCAAGGTGTTCCATTACTTTGCAGTTCACATAGTTGTGGTGCTCCACCACATTTTAGTTTTGTATTTGTATGTACTGTGTACTTATGGGATAGTATTAAGAAAAAGGCTTTATTACATTAAAATGATGTAGGTTCAGTTCGACATGCTGCTTGTAGGATATAATATTGAACGCTAATAATCCACAATATTGTTAAGTGTAATTTAAACATAAGATTGAGTGAGTATATTTTGTGAGACGGTTTACTGAGTGATGGTATAATAAGGAATATTGGAGTAGTCTAAAGTACTAAATGTAACTTTAAATAACAAGCTTGCTTGTGTGTAGTCAGAAAGCCTTGCTTTTAATAAATCCTATTTGTGCTTAAAATGTGTTTTATTAATATTATTTTGACGTGATAACGTCTTATAAATCGATGAACAACGGCTGCACGCACGAGAAAGTATCACGTTTTGCCTGAGCCTGAGCATGCAAGCGAGAGCGCGGAACAAGCAATAGAGGTACGATCGGCCTAAGCGTTCGTCTTATGACCTTATCACGAAAAATTATCATACGTAAACTAACTTTACAGAAAACCATTTTTTTTACTTGATAACGTCTTATAAATCGATGAACACTGGCTACACGCACGAAAAAGTGCCACGTTCCGCCTGAGCCTGAGCGTGCAAGCGAGAGCGCGGAACAAGCGATAGAGAGGCACGATCGGCCTAAGCGTTCGTCCTATGACCGTTATCACGTAAAATTATCGTCCGTAAACCGACTTTACAGACAACCATTTCTTTTTATACACCTTATCCATTCCCAATGGATACCTGTCTTCTCCCAGAGGCCCAAGGGCCTCAACCTCTGGGAGAAGATGAACTTTAGAAAGGAAGGACTAAGCGACTGACAGGGTCATCGAAAAACTTCTGAGATGTTTAGAACCACGGACGTAATGCCGCACCGACCCATAGGTGAAGTTCAATTAAAGCACTCTAGGTCAAACAACAAATTTATTTTTTTATAACGCGAGCTACACGAACACACACCAATCGGCGTCAATATACATAGTAACTATTGGTTGTCTGTGACAGTTTGCAGCGAGATGCACACACACTCATTCGCATGTTTCACCCATGGTTGGATGAGGTTACATCCGTATACACGCTGGAAGTGTGTGCCGCATGGGGCCCGCAGCGGCACACACTTTCAGCGATCATAGGCGGAGATCTTTCCCTGCCGAGCGTGGTAGTCGCCATGCTCGGCAGTGAGAGATTGTGGCAGGCGGTGGTCTCCTTCTGCGAAGCGGTGATGGCGCAGAAGGAGGCCGCGGAACGGGCCAGAGAGGTTGATCCCCTTTCTGACCCGTTCCGTCGCAGACGGATGGGGGGGAGGAGGAGGCAGTTCGCCCGCCTCCTCTCTCCTCCTCTGTAGTGGGGTCACTGGTGGAGAGTCAGGGAGCTCTCCACTGGCTTGCACGGCCCCACAAGTCTGAGGGGTGGCCTTGGTGAGCAAGGTCACCCCTACATGGGCGCAGTGGCCCGGTCTGTACTCGGGCCTACCGCCGGGGCAAGATAGTGACTGCTAGCGCGACCCTATCTTGCCCCACCTCGGCGAGGGACTGCTCACGGGGGGGTTTTTAGTGGGTTCGAGCCCCACACCCCCTTCCTTCACCCCTGGGAAGGAAGGGAAGTGCAAGGCATTTTCCACCCCACAAAAAAAAAAAAAAAAATATTACATCCGTATTTCTTCGAAGTCCGTGTTTATAACACAGGTTTTGTTTCATTATGAAGGACAAAAATAGTAAATAAGCAAAACAACCATTTAATATAAAAATAAATATAATTTGTTATAATAACTCAAAATCACGAGCGAATACAGAGATTTATACTTTAGGCCGTTTTTTTTTAATTTTGGCTTCGACATCTTGTTCAATTAGTCAGTGTCAAGTAATAAAATATTTCATGTGTATTTCATAATAAAAGTCATAAGTCACAGTCAAGGTCCAGTCATAGTCAAGTCATGCCCTAGTAAAGTGGTAGAAACTTTACTAGTACTTCTATTAGAGTTTTTAAGCGATACGGTGAAAATCACGTTTTTCAACTTTGTATGAGTTGCCTACAGTTATGCACGTTCACTATGTATTAACGGTTAATAATCCACCATTACTACACATTAACACTCGAAGCATCACAAGTTTTAGAAAATAATCCAAAATCAACAACGCCATTTTTTAACTTTCGCAGCAAAACCTTCTTTAGGCCTTATTTAGAAACATATTAGGGTAGAACGCGAGTCCTTCGATGGACTCATCACGACACGCCAACCCTAGCCTTTCAGTGGTAAACAACCTTTCCCTCGCGAGTAGGACGGACACGTTGGCGATTTGAGACAACTTCTCAGGAGTCAGTGACCCGTTCTCATCGAGCTGTGGAATAAAAATCACATTAACCATTAAGTAAATCCTTCGACACAATGGCATGCCTAAGAAAAAAAATAGTAATTTATTTATTTTACGCTCTCACACTAACAGCCCCACACTAAATTCGATCAATAATGTTTTGGGTCCGAAAACATTTACATTTCACACATAATCACAACGAAAAATATGAAACAAATCTTATTTGGGGAGAAAACTTGTGTTGTCGCCTGGAATCGAACCCGATACCCCTGCTTAGAAGGCGAACGCGCACTCAACTAAGTCAACGGTCAGTTCATTGGCCATATTTATATTAATTAAACGCAAGCAAAGCTTAAAAAAACCGACTTCACTGCTTTATCATCGGAACCTTGATCAGATTGAATGTATAAACACGCATTATTGACTATAACTCTAAAACTAGAGATCAGACCTTAATCAAATTTCATAGAGACTACATAAAAAGCACCAGCTTTCAAATAAAAAAAGAATCATCAAAATCGGCTCACAACGAAAGAAGTTATGGGTAACTTTTGAAGTCGGGTAAACGAGAACATCGTCAAAGTACGCATTATTCGTCACAAAATAGGCATTATTGACGATGTTTCAAGAACTACTGATCAGATCTTGATCAAATTTAAATGGGACCAATTAGAAAGCAACACCTTTCAAACTAAAAATACAGTCGACTTGAGTACCTCCTCCTTTTTTTGGAAGTCGGTATAAAGGGCATGGAGAAATCACATCATGTAATTCATGAGCACACTCCAAAATGTAAGCGATAGAATACCGCTAGGCTTGCTACCTTACGTCGCGCTTCGGACCAAGACTTTGCAGTTTTGACTTTACCAATCATTAAAACATGATATGATATACTCACCAAATTACTGGTAGTTTTAGCAACTTCTTCATCTCTGTGACTGTTCAGTTGCAAAACGCAAGCACCGCTGGGGAATTTCCTTAGTGACATAGGAGCACCAATATTATGTAAAAGTCTGAAAGAGAAAATAATACACATACAAATGGCGATATAGCATCGCCATTTTTAAAGGTTAATTATTTAATAGAAAATGCCCAGTCCAAGGGATTGTAGAAATAAATATTTCATATTGATTACAATTTGACTACTGCACATATTTCTTTCGGACAAGCGAATTATGTTTTTTAATAAATTTTAAATGTATAAATGCTCAAACACGTTTTGAAATATTACATTAAAATTAAAACGGGAATCAGCGTGACTTAAGCGTGTCGATATCTAGATCGACACTGCGAGGTGAGACGCGACGGCGAGCGCTCCGCACTTATCCTGAAGAAGGCTTTTTGGGGGCTGAGTCACCCACGTCCGTAGGAGGATACCCCTTAAGTCTGACTCCCTACACGTGGTCCCCAGGTGGTGCTAATCAGGTGACATTTGAGAGGTGGTAGAGCATTTTGTGAGTTGCTCGCCTGGCTTGCTACCAAAGTAGCTTACCAGCATCAAGTTGAAAGTCTGCCGCCAAGCCAAATACGGTGTTCCGGCAGTTATCCTTGAGAGCCTGCGTAATCCAGGTCTAGTGTGTTTACCAGCTTCGATCACATCGTCACTTACCATCAGGTGAGATAGTGGTCAAACACTAGACTGTCACAAATAAAAAAAAAAAAAATGCTTCCGAATGAAGCCGAAACCATCGTCGATCTAGACATCGACAATGAATCATTCTAGTAAATACGCTGTTTTATTTATTTATCTAATATATAAAATTCTCGTGTCACAGTTTTCGTTGCCATACTCCTCCGAAACGGCTTGACCGATTTTGATGAAATTTTTTGTGCTTATCCGGTATTTATGAGAATCGGCCAACATCTATTTTTCATCATCATCATCATCATCACTTTTCATCATTATCAACGCGGGTGAAACCGCGGGGCGCAGCTAGTTATATATATAAGAAGATAAGTTCACCTAATTAACTTACTTGCAGGCATTCAATAAGTCTTCTGGAGAGATGAGCTCTAAACCTCTAGCCCTGTTTACTCTACACCACACATCTGCAAGGGACATTATACCACCACATTCCTGAAAACCAATGAATTATTTTGGTTTGAAATACTTTGATACTTGACTTAAACAATTTTTTTTTTATACTCTCAGGCAAGCGTTTGACCATCATCTCGCCTGATGGAAAGATGTAGCATGCTTGAAATGTTCTGTTATTTATTTTAGTTATAAATAAAAAACCAGAATCAATAACCAACAAAAAATAAGTGTGCGTAGTAGTGTGCGGCTGTGAGTTTGAATAGGTATGTTTGTTTGTTTGACGTTTGCTTACAAAGATAACTCACCAATAAAACTGCAACCATCATATCCGAAACCTGCTGCGCCAAGCCAACATAATAATCAGAGTCAGATCTAAATGCATCTCTGGTGACGGGGTCGTCTATACCTAAACTCATGAGATAGGATTTGAATCTCACGGTGTCGTCTTCTGATATATCACCTTGTTTGTCCTGGAACAAAGTGGTCACAAAATCACAATGGAGATAATGAAACGCAAGCAAAGGTTAAAAAAACCGACTTAACCGCTTTATCTTCGGAACCTTGATCTGATTACATGTATTAAACACGCAATATTGACGATAACTCAAAAACTACTGAAAAGATCTTGAACAAATTCAAATGGGACTAATGGGAAAGCACCAGCTTTTAAACAAAAAAATAAATTCAAAATCGATTCACGTGGATAGAAGTAACAAGGTAAACACACATTAAAAAAAAATGCAGTCTAATTGAACTCAATTAGACTGCATTTTTTGGGAAGTCTGTTGAAAAACAAGGAGACGGTATCTATGACTTGTATACACATAATTATTATTTAATACTAACTGTACCCGGTATAATTTTTGCAAAATCAACAAAATTGGTTCACGTGGAAAGAAGTTATGAGACAAATAAAAATAAAAGAAAAAAAGTCAAATTGAGTACCTCCCCCTTTTTTGTGAAGTCGGTAAAAATGCATGAGATTTAAATATAGTGAAATATTATTTGTTTTAATAAAATAGCATTTTCTAAAATGCTGAATAATGCCATTGTGCTAGCAGGTTGCTGATTTAAGCTGGCAGAGAGAGTAGCAAGTGTAATAACTGGGCATAATAATATGTGAGATAACACCTTTGCCAGATCGGACGCCGCGCGCGACGGGCACGTGACAAAATTTTTCATTACGACTGAGACCCTTCAGTAATAAATAAGCATACGTAGTTATTAATATGTCTCAGAGAGTGGAGCGAGTTGCAGATACTCTAATAAGGCCATATTGCTTACCATTGGGTATTACTACATAATCAAACAGAACAAAAGCAACCATACACCTATGGATATTAAAAAGACATTGAGTCGGAGGCAAAACTAACCAACATGTGTTATGATAAAATAAGTAGTTGAAAATGCATACCCGTATCCTGCTAGATATATTCTTTGATATAGCCACCATATCCTTAGCTTTCTCCATTAACTTAGTCAAATCTTTAAACGCTACAGTGATGCTTTCATCTGTCGCTCTGTGTTGTTCTTCTATACTACGTTCTATGCCGACAATCCCAGAACGTATCTTAGAACTTATTGGCGTAACTGCGGATTTTGGTGTAGTATTTGGACTAGAGTTGACTGGTGATGATAATGGTGTTTGCTGTTCCCATGCTTTATTTGCTACAGCATCGCTAAATGCTTTGTAAAAGGAAGCATCAATGCCATCTTTGAATGAAAACTTAATAAAATGATAGGGGCTAACTACCGCTGGGCCTGGCCTTTTACCTGTAACATACAAGTATAAACAAAAAATTATTTAACCTAGAAGCTATTGTACATGCACGGGTTTAATGAATGATAAATGAGTCAAAAGTATATAATACCTCGACATTCTATCTGGAAAATGATTGCACCAATTTACACCAAACATAGATAAGAACACTCCCGACTAATTCACCCTTCAAACAACAAAAACAAAATCAAAATCGGTTCATCCGATCGTGAGCTACGATGCCACAGACAGACACACACACACACAACGTCAAACTTATATGATAATTGGTTATTGCGTCAGGGGTTTAAAAAAAAAAAACTTCATTCAATTACTAAATAGGAATAATAAAGTAATGTATTTCTATACACTATGCATTGTGTTCATTGGTAAGTAACATGGTCAACAATTTAAGGATTACTTTGGTTCAATACATATTGGTTCTTTATAATTGAACTGCTGGTAGCATAGTTGGATGCGCATTGAAGTTCGCCTTCTAGTTCCTACTTAGAAGGCGAACTTCAATGCGCATCAAATATTCCTGTATTGGTTTAAATTCCCGGTTGGAACACAAGTTTTCTCCCCAAGGGAAATTTGTGTTTCTGGTTCTGGTTGTTATTTTGTATGTGATGTGAATGTTTCTGGCATCCATCAAACAAGTAATCGAATGGGGCTGTGAGTGTAAAAGCATTTATATTTGTTATATTTTTATAAAAAAACCTAGACCTCTAACAAACACCAATTACGACACATGTAGAATATGAAATATGCAATGTAATTTTTTTATGATTTTGAGTTGAGAGTTGATATTAATACATTGTCACAAATAACATTGGCATATACCAATGATTTTCTTTATTTATATGCTAGAAAGGCAAGCATTTACCAATATCTCACCTAATGAAAATGGATGATGCGGCCGAAGATGTAGTATGCTTGCCTAGAAGGTACCTATTCACTCTGACTTAAAGACGCCCAGATTATACCATTCAGGAAACAAAGAAGCAGGCATTGAGTTCCACTCCTTCACAGTATGGACCATAAATGTAGAAGCGAAGCACTTGAGCGAACTGGAGGTATGTCAACGATAAATGAATAACGTTTGACAGATAGTTTTGTCGTTTGATGGTTAAAGGGCATGGAGTAATAATATCATGTAACTCCTGAGCACACTCTCCAAAATATAAGCAAGGCAAGGCTTGCTACCTTACATCAGTGACAGAGACTACTAGGACCTCATTGTCATTGATACCAAACGTTACTTGGACTTGCTAAAACCAACCAAATGAGTCAAAAGAGAAGGATTTTACTAAAAACCATTGAAAAACTACTCTTACGAGATCAGCTCATTACAAAATTTTGCGTTATCATGCAAACTATGTGTAATATACAAGTTTCCAATCAATACAACAATTAAGTTAAATGTAGGTTTAATTTCTCAGATTTGATAACATATTACGGTTACATACAAGTGAAGCAATAACCTAAATAGACAAGAGTTACCTGGAAGTGCTGGCCCCAAATGTAAGATTATCCTCTTTGGCCCGCCCAAACCAAATACACCACCACTCTCCTCTTCCATGCAGAAGATGTAATACAAATGTAATGATAGACACACATTGCCTTTTGGAATATCTCCCGGCTTACCCCAGAGTATCCTGTGACTTGTTAGAACTACTTCACCATCTGTGAACTGCGTCTGAAAATCAATGTGTAGTTAGCGAAGCGTTTGTCTGGCGAAGACAGAACAAACATGCACAGGTAAGTGTAAACTATGTTTTAAATAAATGTCTGTTTCTAAGCCCAATCTATTGCGAACTAAGTTCTCATAATAACAGTATCACAACTACAAATTTGGCAATAATATTGGAATAAAGCAAAACATCCTAGATAATATTTTAATTTTATTATGTTGTTTACCTTATCATCACCATCATATATCTTTACGTTTTTATCTCGTTTTAAATAATTTTCCCCATCAAACAAACGTGCGTCTATATATTCAAATCTATCCATTTTAATTGAACAACTTCTGGTATGAACAAAAAATAATAACAATTAAATTTTTATAGCTTCGGTAAAATTCTGGACATGGATTTCCACCCAAAGATAATTTAATCACTCCGTTCCCTTTCATCTCCAATTCTCCACCCAGCAGCAGAAAACAAAATTTTGACGTCTGACATTGACAACAGGTTTAAGCATGAAGCCGACAATTAAAAATAGAACTGAAACGTCAATTAAGTACCTACTACGTAACTTTAATTTTGTAATCGGTTTCATAATGAAATCGACAGTTGCGAAACTCTGACACCGGAAGTTTGATTGCGATTGCACCCGTTTTTTCGCGACTGTGTGACGCAAAGGAGCGTAATATATTTATCAGTCTATGTACGTATGTATGTTCCTTTTTGAAATAAAATTAAAGTCGACAAACTGTATCGTATACGTATGTGTCTAAAGCAATCGTAAAGTCGCTGTAATCCGCATTAGAAATTATTATATATTTTTGTGTAAATTTCATGAAATTAATTCAATAGTGTAGTTCTTAAATATTACTTAACAGAAATCTAGACTCAGTAGTCTTATTTTTTTCTTATCGGTTTTATTTAAAGTTTACTTATTAAGCTATCAAGATTAAGATATTTTTAAATTAACTATTTTAATTTACAAAACTTATGAATAATGTCCGGTTGAATATTGATTTCTGGCTAAAACCCAAGTTGATTAATCGACTATCACCGCAACTTTCACCCGGAGTCGAAGGTTTAAAATTCCTAAGATATTAAATTCAAATTGTCTATAATTAAATAAAAATATATATATATGGTTTATTATAAGTTTATGTTGCCAAATATACTATAATAATATATTTGTTAAGTTTTTAATATTGTATAATAAAAACTTAACAAAATAAAAATTACCTTTCAACTTGTAAAAAATATTAACATTTCAAATTAAGCAATTAATTTTCTTTGAAGTAATTTAATAATCAGTCTCTACTTTCACTTACTGTGTTAGTCTTTCTAAACGAGTGTTAAACTAAATTAGTAAATAAACTTATTGTAAACATTGGACAATCATTTAATTTAATTAATATTTGAATTAAGTAAAAATATATCTTGTTTCTTAGTAGTTGTTATTTTCGAATTGAAACCCAAAGATATTGTAATCACTCCGTTTATTGAAACCGTTCGCAACAGAGATATGTAATAGGGGGTTTGTTTTTTTTTTAGCTCAGCTGTGTACTTTAGTGTTTTCTCTTTGATCGTTGATGTTTACTTTCATTCAAGTGATTGTATGATTTTGAAATAAATAGAAACAATTTAACTAGAAATTTCAAATTAAAACATTGTCTTAGCACCAAGCAGTAGGTCCTGAAAAATTGACCGATCTAATAAACCACCAGTTGTACAGACCTTACAAGTATGACTTTTATACCTAACTGGGAAGAATTTGAAAAATCAGCAGAAATGTTGTACCTGAGAGACCCAATAAACACAAGATATAGTTTAAAATATTCCCATTCAAAGGGTATATTTATTGTCAAAATTACTGACAACAAAAAGGTATGTTTTACTATTATTTTCTCTCATATATTGTACTTTTTTGGGGTTAAGTAATTGTACAGCTCACAACCACTATTTTAAAAGAGGATGGGAGAGATAAAGAATCCTGTCTGAGAGGGGGTATGCAATAACCCATCGCGATTCACCACACGGTGTTCCGGCAGCTATTCTTGAGAAGCTTTTTCCTAATTTGCTAACCATATTTGACCACATCATCACTTACAAACATGTGAAATTATAGTCAAAAGTAAGTCTTTAAAGTCAATAAACATGTAGGGTGATCACATAAAACTTAGTTTATTTCAATAAAAATCTTTGTCCTGACATTCTGATTAGCTGACTGTCTTAGAGACAATGCACAGCCTAAGCCGCTGGTCGTAGAGACTTAAATTTTAGAGATTACATTTGTCTTAGTAAGTAGGGGTGTAATAAGAAAAGATTTTTGGAAATTCTACCCCTTATTGTTTTAAATGGGGTGATAACGTTTTATATAAAAAACTTTGTTTTTGAACTTGTAGCGATTAAAATTGGTATTTGAAAAATTAACTTAATATAAAAAAATAAGTTACATATATTTTTTTCGTTCGCTTTCTAAGGGGAGGGTTCCTCAAGGAATGTTTGTGTTATTGTTTCTGGTTGTGATTGTGTGTGTGATGTGAATGTTTCCGGCACCCATGACACAAGTCATCAAACTTAATGTGGGGCTGTGAGTGCCAAAATGTTTATTTATGTTTGTTTTTGCCAGGGATGCATTAAATGGTCCATTGGGTGATGAAAGTTCATGTAGAAAGTTCTTATTTATGAAGTTACACGGATGGAAATTGGTATTCGAGTAGTTCATTTAAAATAGTAAAATGTTTTCAATATTTTTGCCAGGGGTGTATTAAGGTGGTGCAATGTGTAATCAAATTTCATATGGAAAGTTTTTTTTTTATCAAGTTGAAGTGTTGTAAATTGTATACATTTAGTAGTAATAACAAAATTATTTAAGTTATTACAGTAAATAACAAGTAACTATTCTAACAATTAGTTAATTCTATTATGATCTCACTAATATTATATATTCAATAGTTTGTGTGTAAATGTGTTAGTGTGCAAGTATGTTTTTTTTATCTTAACACTGTAACAGTTAAATTGATTTTGCTGAAATTTCCAAAGTACATAGCTTATACTCAGGATTAGCACATAGGCTACTTTTTAACTTAATTAATGCGGGCAAAGCCACTTGACAAGGCTAGTTATTAATAAATATTATATATTCAAAATTACCTTTAATAATACATATAATCCAACATTTACAACCAACCATCGCTTGTTAAAACGATGTTTTCTAAAAATGAAACCTAGCTAGATTGATTTATCGCCCTGTATACTAAATTTCATTAAAATCTTTGGAGCCGTTTCTGAGATTCAGATTACATATATAAAAAAATTGCTTGTTTATAAGTATTAGATAAACATAAACATTTTTACACTCACAGCCACACACTAAGTTCCATGATCTGTTTTGAATGTTTAATATTGATGATGAATATTTACATGACACATACAATTACAACCAAGAATAATTAAGAATAAATAGACTTTAGCAATATTTCTGAAACTGTTTTCTTTTCTATTTTCAATCTAATTTCAAATTTCGAATGTGGATGGTCCTGCGTAAATCGGTATGTCTGGCAAAGTTACTCTTAAGCCACCTTCAGCCATTATTTATCCTGATTTACCCATATTGCTATGACTGTGATTTTATGTATATATCATATTTTTAATATTTATTTATATTCTTGATTTAATTAAAGTATGCTTAAATGAATAATATTTTATTGTCTTTTCAGTGTCTTCAATACAAAACAGAGATACAGCAAGATGTCAGAAAAATTGATCAATTCATATCCAACCTAATACGGCATATGGCCTCTAATGATAACTAACTTTTTTAATAATAAAAAAAAATATTCTACCATACATGCTTTTTTTATTGCAACATACTCTATTTTAACAGAAAAAAAATAAAGAAAGACATAGGTTGTCTTCGTTGTTTTTTACGTGAGGCGCTTTTTATTCTCCCGCGCGCTAGGGGAGCGCGGGGTGCCTTGGGCCTGACACCAACTACTCCCACAGCGGCTACTGACCATAGACGACTTCTTATTTAGTCTATGCGTCAGTAGCAAACCACTCAATATTCCATGGGAAATCATTGTTGCTATGTGTATGTTTTTGAGATTTTTTTCCCGGGCGACGACGGCGACGTTTAAACTTTGAAGTACTGTCTACGGGTGCGTGTTCGTCTTCAAAGCAGCGGGTTCGATTCCCGGTAGAAAAACAAGTTTTATCCCCACGGGAAGTTTGTATTTCTGGTTCTGGGTTTGATGTGAATGTAGTGTGTTTTATGGGGCTGTACATTTTTTTTAAATTAATTATAGGCAAACGTTTGACCACTGTGCGGTCGACGATGGAGCACGTTTGCCTAGAAGATACCTATTTACTCGCGACTTAAAGCCTTCGCTCCAAAACTCCAATAGAAGTTCTAGTAAGCTGTAATACAGCCATAAGCGGACTGACAGATTTATCAAAAAGTGACACTTTACAAGATGGTGGCGTTAGTTCCGGCTGTCACCGACTGCCATGAGATCGTTCGTTGTCGCACTGTACTGTACACATTATTTCGGCGTTGCAGCAAAACCATATATGAACCGCTTTTCTGCGCACATTAACGTTTTCAGAACAACAGATTTTTCCAGTTTATATTACTTTATTAATTTGCAGATTTTAACTTCTTGTTCATTTAGTACATTAATATTATCTGTAATTATTGGCATTGGATATAACAATATATATGGTCGTGCGTAGATGCAGAGCGTTTTTAGCCAGCTTAATTTTTCAGTTTCAAGGAAATATACATTGGCGCACGAATTTCAGGGGCTTTTTTTCAAAATATTAAAGATCACTTGACAAAAATACGCATACCAAAGCGTATGTAGGTACTACGCACTAATACCATAGTAGAAACAAAAAAGTATGACAACTCGAAGCCCGTAGGAGATTCAAATGCCTACTATAGCCGAATACGCAGGGTTGTCACTATCTCTGACTTTTAATGGTACCTATATGTAAAATGTATATTATAACAAACCAACAAGTAGGTACAATAAAATAGTATACAATGTGGTGGTAAAACAGATACGATTTCATTAGCATGAAATCTGTAATTTGGCATGAATATACATATTAGCCACCGCGCCGCCGCCGCCGCGCCGCCCGCCGCCGCGCCGACAGAGTCAAACCAAAATCTTGAAAAAAAGATTTTTTTGCATGTGTGAAAAGAAATCACGGTAGTTGTATATATAACGAAGTTAAAAGGAAAACTATCATAGCTAAGTAGGCTTCAATAAATAAATGTCGTCGATGACGATGACGCAAGTTCCATGATTTTTGTTCACCCAAAAAGTGCTCAACGCGCCTAAAGAAGTTTTCACTTCAAAAACCTACATAGCTATTGAATTGAATAAACACATAGAGTAACACAACAATAGGTCCGATTGTTTGATGTAGACATAATTCGAGATGAAACGCGGTGTGCGGCACGCGATATCTGTCTGCGCGGAAAGGCCCGTGGCGAATGGCGCAAACACGGCGAAACGTTGACGACGAACGCGGGGGCGCGGCCCCAGCTCGTGTTGGCTTCGCCGGTCTGTAAGTTATCATAGTGTGCGCGCTGAGGCACGTGCGTACGGCCGTGCACACATACAAGCCGCGTTTGGTAACACTCTTTAAAGATAACAAACTTATTTGTTTCTACTATGTTAATACTTCCTAATATGACCTGAGGACTTGATCCTTATTTTAATTGGAACGAATTCTGCCAGTCTGCTCGAGGCCTACGCACGGAGTGATTACACTATCTTTGGTCTAAGCTTACAATTAAAAAAAAAGAAGCGTCAAAACGTAACGTCAAAAATGTTGATGGACATTGGACATGTTATTTTACTGTCATGCAGTGTGAAACATAAATAAAGCTTATAAGTTTTTAATTAAATCATGACTTAATACTCAGGCCTAAACGTAAAATATGAAATAATACACTTTAAAACATAACTACCACTTAAATATTTGTTTTAATTAATGACATTATGGATGGTTTAATTCACGCGGCATTGGAGGCTGAGGTACTTTCATCTCGAATTATTTTTAATTTTTAGCTTTGCTTGCGATGTTTTTGGTGTTAAAGTATGGTATAATTGGTATTTTTTTATGATTTTAGGTAATACTTAACCGGGCGAAACATGTAAATGCGAACTTGACACAGTTTGGTAGTGGTGTCTCAGACCATAAAATGACTTGGACCCATGATAAAATGCACCTGGCTGAGTCTGTAGACGAGACGCGAATGAAGTTTCAGAGGAATTCTGCCAGTTCTTCCAAGTCCACCGAGAAGTTTGATCTATTTAAAAAGCTCCATGAACTTTATAACGAGTTGAGTAGAGATGAAACGGCACAGACAAACTATGTAAGTATTATTGGATGTCTTCTCCAGGTGCAACGTTGTGTACAATGTAAGATTAGATATGTTCTTTAATTTCAGACTGAAATGATTATTATTCTTTGTAATTATTATGTTCATCGTTGGTTTTTGCATTACAGCAAAGCCTCAAAACGACTTCATACCTCTTAGAAAAGTTATTGGCAACATATAATCTAAACACCTTGATAATCAACTTGTATCCGGGAAATAAGGGATATTCGTTATCACTGAAGATAAATGGAAATACACAAAGTTTAAACCCACCTGATGCACATGTAAGTACCAATCACAATTACTTTGTGAATTCAAACCAAAAGAAAATATATAATAATCTATTATTTGAGGAATATGTCACGTTTATTTGTTTCACTAATATCACAACTCAATAATAAATAAATAAATAATAACCCATCACTGCAAATTTATTACAAATTGAAATGATATTTCCTTTTCAATTTACTTATGTATTTTTTATTATAATATTTGTGCGTAAGGTTAATAAGCTCATGCACTCTCAAAGTTTCTGCATATGCATTCTGAACAAATAATATACTATACATCTTGACAACTGTCATTGGTGCTGGTTTAATATTTGGACTCTTATTTACTAAGTTTGCTAATATATAAAAGAGTTGGGGTGGCTGGGCTAACTGCTGGCAGGGGCATAATACACCCCCAGCGGGAGTCGGTGCAGGCCTTATCACCCCCATTTTGAATTAGAATTAGAAATTAGCTATTTCTTTCAATGGCCATAATTCATCATTTGAAAAAAGAATGGAAAAAATGCTCCAACAGGATTCATGCTAGATTCTATTCGAAATGGACGTAAATTTGCAAATCTTGGTTTAAGATTGATTCATATACATGAGTGTCTCTATGTGAAGAAACCATTTTGATTTTGTTATAATTTTAATTACGAATGGTTCTGATAAACTGCAATTTTTAAATACACTGGTTACACACTTGCTTAAAGTATGCCTTTTATATCTTAGCTAAACTCAGCTTTGCTAAGGACAATGTGAATTGACTGTTTTTAATTACATAGTTGTTTGCCTCCTAAATTGAATTTGGATAATTTAAATTTATAGAAGCTATTATTTAAATTTATCAACCTATTCAAATATAATGAAAAATCATGGTTGTTTATTTAAATCATTTGATTTGAATCAATTTTGTTTTTATAAACTTGGTTAGATTATAATATTAATTTAATAATGTGGTGGAGTAGTATATACATATAGAATATAAGAATATCAACATTAACCTTTAAAAATGGAATTTAAAAGCAAGTAATGTTTTCATTCACAAACACCCAAATTCAAAAAAACACAAATTTTCCCTTGGGGAGGAAACTATGTTCCCACTACTTTCTATGCCTGCAGCTTAGAAAGTAGATGTGCACCCCAAGTTAATGGGCAGTTCAAATGATATGCTAATGCTATCTATTCAAAATCACTATGACACTTAATGTTATGAAGGTGAAAGCTTGTGAGCGTGTTTGTATGTTTGTTACTTCTCCACGCTCAAATGGCTGGACCAATTTTGATGAAATTTGGCGTGGAGATAGTTGTCAAATTTAGAATTGTCTCTAAATACAGAACTTACTGTAAAGCTTTAAAACTAGTGTATTTTTCTATATTTCATTTGAAATCAATGTTTATTGTTTCATCAGGTATCAACGCAAGACGAAACCCTAATAGAAACACCAAGATGGCCATATGAAGAAGAAGAATTACTTAGCTACATAGACAATGAAGAGTTACCTGTTATATTATTGGATCTATTGGAATCGGAGCACTCTTGCCTGTTCTATTCAGGCTGTATAATAGCACAAATCCGAGACTATAGACAAGCATATCCGAGTTTTGTTTGTGATACTCATCATGTACTTTTAAGGCCTACAAATCAGGTATGTAAATATTTTTGTGAAAAGAACACATGAACAAAGTGTCTATCCTTAAATTGAGACGATAAGAAAAGTGTTAATGGACACATTCTTAGTCATAGTAATGTAGCAGTTTATGTATAGTTAAATTACTGATTAGCCATATTGAGCCATTGTAAGAGAAGTAATGAATAGAAGAAGTAAAAAAAAAATTTTTTTTTTTTGTTTGCACTAATTTCGTATTTAATTAAGATACAATTGCTCTAGAACATTCAATACAAAAATAGACCCTCTTAGGTTTTATTTATTTATTAATTAATTGATGAACTAACCAATTATAATGCTATGCAAGGTGTTAGTGCAACTTTGTAACATCAGTTTACCCACATCGGACATTCAATATTTAGATTCAGCAATGGGTATATTTTATTACAAATAATTTAATCCTACTAATAATATAAATCCGAAAGTTTGTGTGCAAGTGTGCAAGTGGTAAGTATGTTTGTTCCCTCTTCATGCTTTAACGGCTGAATGGATTTGGATAAAATTTGGAATGTACCTAGCTTATAAGCTAGGTACATCTATCCATCAATCCTAGGTTTACCTAGGATTAACACATAGGCTACTTCTCAACTTGATAATAGCGGGCGAAGCCGCGGAGCACGACTAGTATTCACATTAATGAGATCATATAATGATAAAAAAATCATTAAAGTAAATATTTTTAGTCATATGATTTTAAAAGTAATAACTATTCAAATGCAACATTTTAATGCATGTTAAACTGTTAGTGTATAATTATGTATGTATAATATAATAATGTATATGTAGACATCAAATTTTTAGAGCCGCCTCTCAACTAGATTTGACGACCCAGTTGGCGCAGTGGAAAGGTGTCTGCCCTCTGAGCCGTGGGTCCTGGGTTCGATTCCCGGCAGGAGCACAAATTCGTTCCCAAGGGATATTTGTGCTTCTGGTTCTGGGTGTAATGCGTGTGTAATGTGAATGTTTCCGGCACCCACGATACAAGTCTTTGAACTGAGTGTGAAAGCGTTTGTTTGTTTGATGCTTAGAATGTTGATCAAATGGCGGCATGTAATGAGACTCCTAGGTAACTAGTTGAATGTAAGTTATTAAGATTGCTCATCTTGGTGGGTTGAAAATTATCACCTTGTAAAAGGCTTAAAGAATTGCACCGGGTAAAATTGATTCAATAATTGATTCAGGCACTTAGAAGTCTACTGGTTCGGTGCTCTTTTAGCTCTTTATAGCTTGATTTGTGTTCGCCGCGCCTCGTGTTGCATACATTTGATCGAAAAATCTTTCTTATTGAACGTTGCTTTCAACAATTCGGCTTAGCATCCTAATAGTAATTTGATTGACAGCCTGCCGCTGGCGTAGTTGTTTACGCGTTTCTTTACTTCAGATATGAAGTATCTTTTTTCCTTTCATTTTTTAAATAAAATTTTCCTTTCTTTTTTTAAATTAAATTTTAACTTATATTATTGAATATTAATTCGCCCGCGTAAATAAAAAAAACATTATTTATCTAATCGATGTGAATCTAAACCATACTTGAATCCACCTGAACACATACGAAAAATTTCATCAAAATCGGTCCCTTTAGGTTTCGTCCTGTCTGTCTGTTTAAATGTGCCTTAACCACAGAGACCAATAGAGAGGTAAAGTAGGTTGTATAGGTAAATAGAAATAGTAACTTACACAATTTTAATCATGAGTATGTTATTATCTTATAACATTCTTCAAAATCATAATTTTCTGAACCCTTGGAGATTTATTAGGTAGAAAAGTATATGAACAATTTGATACAGTGTATATTTGTCATTTAATTATTCATTCGCTTGTTTTATATAAGCGTATACAACGCGATAATCGCCACAAAGGTAATAGAGTCGTAATAGATCGGGTCGCGGTTTCGAATCCAACCTCGTGGTTGGATTTGAAACCGCGACCTTCCGGCTTGAGCTTCCGGTAAACGTAACATTGGGATGAAATCCATGCTAGTAGGTCATTTCCTCGTGCAATACTATAGTACTACTTTAATTACTTACGTATTTTTCTAAATGGTTGAAATATGGTTTTTACGTTTGCAACCCCCATATCTCCGAAATTTCCAATAACTGGATCGGTAAAAAAATCTATATAGCTATCGAAATCTGCTCACGAAATTTCACGAGAATCGGTTGAGAAATGCGACCTATAGAGGAGGACCTGAAATCCGGATATCCGGACATACGAAAGCAATTTTGCCCAAGATGAAACAGAGACGCTTCGCGCTCGCCTGGTCAATGTAGAGCTTGTAGAGGTTAAGTTTGTTTGTTCGTTTATAATCTCTAGAACTGATTTGATACTGAACTGGTTCATAGGCTATGTTTTATTGTGATAAAAGTTAGTTTTCAGTACAAAATAAACAAGTTAGAAAAAATAAGTTAATTGGCCGCTTTATCGACGTACGCATGGAGTATGACTAAATTTGATATGTGTGAAGTGAATCAAATGTAAGGAAAAAATTGGCAGGCAATATCAAAACTTAGAAAATACACTCTACGCTCTATCTCGAAAACTGCTGCACCGATTTTCGCTACACATAGATATGCTATGAACACTCTCCAAGTCATCTTTCAAACAAAAAAACTTAACAAATATCGGTCTCGCCGGTTGCCTACGACGACACACTATAACACGCCTCTTTTTAGTGGGCTAAAAATGTAGAGGTTTTGTTTGATCTAATAGCTCATTTCTTGTAATATATGATTTCAGAGCATAATAACAGATGCAATGTGCATAGGAGGTAAATGTGGATGGGCGGGGGAAGAAAGAGGCGCTTTAGAAGCAGTAGAGGCGGCTTTAGTGCATGCGGCTGCACCTCCACTGTGTCTAGACCCCAGGCCAGCTGTGGGACTGCTAGCGGCGCGATTACACGCCGCACCAAGGCTCTTTAATACTCCCAGAATAAGGAGGCAAGCTAGAAGGTTCTCACAGGTGAGTCATTGCTATGAACGAATAATACAACTTCTATCATTCTGCTGATATTACATACATTATACATTAGTACTATTTACATTCTGTTGGCAACAAAGCTCTTTAATAGTCCCAGAATAAGGAGGCAAGCTAGAAGGTTCTCACAGGTGAGTCATTGCTATGAACGAATAATTCAAGTCCTCCTATTACTCTACTGATAGTACATACATTATACATTAGTACTGTTTATATTCTGCTGGCAACAAAGCTCTTTAATACTCCCAGAATAAGGAGGCAAGCTAGAAGGTTCCCACAAGTGAGTCATTGCTATGAACGAATAATACAAGTTCTCCTATCACTGCTGATATTACATACATTATACATTAGTACTATTTATATTCTGCTGGCAATAAAGCTCTTCCCAGAATAAGGAGGCAAGCTAGAAGGTTCTCACAGGTGAGTCATTGCTATGAACGAATAATTCAAGTTCTCCTATTACTCTACTGATAGTACATACATTAGTACTATTTATTTTCTATTTATATTCTGACTTGGTATTAACACGGCAAATATACGAAACTTTAACTATTTGTGTTTTGTTTAAATTTTATATTCTGACTGATGAACGCAAGTAAGTCTCGTATATAAAGACCACCTGTTTGATTTCTAACGGAAGCTATCTATTTCTAGGTGGCAATAAACAGGAAGAGAAAATTGGATCAGTTCACACATCACCACGGATTGGAGCTGCTAGACCTTATACATCGCCAGAGAGCTAAAAATAGCAGACAATCCGTACCGCTTACCCGGTTGACTTCTAAATATCCCAAAAAACCACCAGAGGTAAGAATGATCTTACTAACGCTATCACACTCACAGTCACATACTAAGTTCAATGACTTGTGTCGTAGGTACCCATAACCAGAAACGAACATTTTCCTTTGTGAGAAACTTGTGTTCCCACCCGGAATCGAACCCGATACCCGCTGCTTAGAAGGCGATTTATACAATGTGGCCTTTCAGATTTTTTTTTATTGATAAATCTACGGAATCACCTTTACCATGATATATCAAATATAAAAGTAAAAATAATGTGTATCCAAGTACGAAAATCAAAATAACTAAATATCCATATAAAGATACCAACAGAAATAAAATTGGTGTCAATACTCTACATATTTTATTTCTATTAATCAATGAATAACTATAATATTACTTGAAAAACTTTATTTTCCTATTGTAGTGTAAAACGCGTCTGGGTGTACATTTTATATGTTACTTTGATAGTGTTCAAACCTACAAAATTACGTATTTGTTACACTAAATACTAATAAAGAATATTAGTACTAAACATGACTTTTGAAAGGGCAACAATTGAGGACGTAAGCACATTAAATTGAAAGGTGTAGTGTGTCTGTTAACTGTTTATTCAGTAATACAGGGTTTCATTTTAGGTTTCTTATTCATTAGCAAACTTTGAAAGGTGGTTCAGAGTCGATGCCTGAGCCCCATTGGCTGATTATTAAACATTAAAAAATATTTTCTTTTTCCAAAACTAGAAACCTACTTCAGGGGCTACAAGCCAGGTGCCATGAGAGAAAATAATAAAAGTGAGCTCGAAAATATATTATGGTTTATACTCAACCAACGTCAGCCGACTGCCAAGAGATCTCTTTTTACCATAAAGAACAGAGAGAAATGGAAAACTCTTGAAGTCACAGCAGTTTAAAAACGATTTCTTTCGATACATAAGTAATTACTGTTGACTATTGTAAGGTTTTTTATATAACGACATTGACTCTGAGCTGCCTTAAGTATTTGTAATAATTTAAATGTGCTGGTTGACGTTATTAGCCGATTATTATTGTCGGAAGACAATGCTCAGAACACGTTACGGTCATATACGACGTCCTTCTGGGAGCTACATTTAAAGCCCGCTGCGCGAACGTCTCCACGTTGCTCTAATTGCGTTTTGAAAATAGAAGCGCGTGCCGCGGATCTATTTTTTCAGTCCCACTCCACAGCATTCCATTCTATAATGTGTTTCATTATATTCCACTCTCGTTGATCTATTGACCGGTTTGTGCAGGTGTTCAAAGTAATAGAGCCGCCCAAAATGGAACCGCTACCTCTCGGGCCGCCGTCGGAAGCGAACAGTCCACTCCGATTAGCGCGGGCGTACGAGCGACCGCGACCAACCGCTGACTGTCAACCGCAACTAGTGGAAGAATATATCCTCGAGACGGAAAAGTCTCCACCACAGCCTGGGACGGGGTGCTTCCATATAAAGTTGTCGATACTGCAGAGGCCGTCCGATCAGGAGTTCCTCGGGGAGCTATATGTGGATAGAGATCATGTGGAGGGAGAGAAGAATGGAGCGGCGTGTAGATTCTCGTTAGGTATGTTTATTTGAAGAACCCTTTAGTTTTAAAAGTTTTCTTCCTAGCCTTAGCGCAGCATAACTTCGCTGTACAGTTTTAAGATCGCAAGAAAGGATACCCCGAGTGTTACTGTCTATAGGCGAGGGTAACTGCTTTTCATCAGGCGGAATGTCTGCTAGTTTGAACCTAGTCTGTACCTGAACTTAAGTCGTGTACGATTGTAAATGTAAAGAACACATCTAATAAATATCTCATTCACAAGCTTGTACTGAGTTTTCGAAAACACATTACCTGTAAGAAGTTTTATTATGGGGGTATTTTTATTACGTACCACGGAATTAAGTAGACGCGTAAAAATACTGAAATGAGAGCGCGAATCTTTTTGTCAAATAATAGGAAAAGCTCTGTCTTATTCCTCTTCTAGGTTTCTAGCTTTTTATTGCGGTGCATCGTTTTCAAAACTTGGTTTGAACCAATAAACAAGTTTTAAGGCAATGCTTGCGTTTTACTTTGAGTATAACGCCAACTGTAACTATGTATTGTCTTTTTCAGGAACGAGATTGCACGCTAACAAATACATACAGCAGTTCACGGAAATATTCACAGAGGAGGGTAGAAAGTCAGTAAGAATAAAGCACATAGTCCCCGGACAGTTGCCACGAGTTTCCTTTACTGGTGGCATGAGAGAATTGGTGAGACAAGTAAATTATCAACTTTCGTGTTCTGCTAATAAGGTGCTTTTTACTAACCAATATGGCAGGCTTCCTTGTAGTATCAGTTTTCGAGTGACGTTTTGTGATGTACACATCTGTGTTTGTCTCTGTGTGTTGATTTTTTTATGATTGGCTTGATGGAAAAAAACTGCTTATATATATATAAAAAAAATAACGGGTATATATAACAATAGAGACCGCGATTTTTATTTCCGTTCTATTTCTAAAGAATTAGGATGGATTCTCTGCGGTAATGCAAGGAAGTTTGGCCTTAAATGTTCTTTTATTTTTTATTTCGATAAGGCCTTGCTAAGTGTGGATTCGAGTAAAAGTAACAGTAACAAGGCATGCCAGTCTTGTTGTAGCTATATGCATGCATTTTCGTTTTATTCAACAGGGAATTATATATAGAGTGTTAAGAAAAAGCTCTTTGCAAGGTTTCGAAAATAATGTAAGTCATCGGATTTTGGACGGGTATTAAGTTTCAGATTCAGTCTGGGCAGCTTTACTTGTTATAACAAGGGGTGGATTTTATTACCAGTCAAAATTAAGTAAAGATTTCGACCCTTGTCTGTACAAACCGCTACCTTACCGGACCGTAGTAGTATCCGTCTAATATTTATAATTATTTAAATCGTCTGTCAAAAAAAGGAAGTTGAAAAAATCAACTATTAGAAACCGTTCATTAAAGAAAGACTACAAAAAATTAATTAGACAATGCCGCGATGTTAACCACACCATCTATGTGCTTTTGTCTCTTGCTCGTAGGCGAAAAAGCTGAATAAATCTGGGCATGTGCCTAGTTGACACTGAACTCGACTTTTCCACGCTTTCCAAGGCCTTATATTACATGTCGCTACATTCGTTATACCCGAGGTTGATTTAGTCCTAACATATTTGAATTGTCATTTGCAGAGTCAGCAAATGTTACTGCAACAAAGAAACGCTGCAGCGGCTGCGGCGGCTGCGGCTTCGAGTAGTTCCACTGCTCAACCTCATGTAAATACAGCGCCTGTTGTGTAAGTATGCTATATATTATTGGTGGAAGAATCTAGAAGATTTTGAGAAAACAAGTGCAAAGCTGTAGCTGTGTTGTAGTTAGAGCGTTTCCTTCGTGGTCGCAGATTTGAATATATTTTCTATCAGCAGAACTTTTTGGTAACTTACCGAATCGATACGATTGGATAACTTTTAAAAATACATTTTACCGTACGATTCGGAATGAGGTGGCAGGTGAAATATTCGTCGAATGCTTGCGTATTAAACCTTAAAAAAGTTGAAGGGAAGGTACTGAAAAGAAACAAAGCAATGAATTCCACTCTTCCTCTGTATCGATGATGAACACAGGTTTTCTCCCCAAGGGCAATTTGTGTAGGAACACATCCAAAGATGTGATGAAAATGTTTCCAGCATATCAATTCATCAAACTTAGTAAGGTGTTGTGAGGGTTAAAGCGTTTATGTTTATGGCCCAAAACCATTGATCTACCAATACATGGATTTTGGCCTATGACGATATGCCTCGATAATCAGTCGAAGCTGCGTACATTGGTAATCGTTGCAAGCAAAAATAAGCTCTATAGTAATGGAGATAGACATAAATTGGACTGCCCGTTAGCTGAGATTGGTTTGCATTCGCCTTCTAAGCAGCGGGTATCGGGTTCGATTCCCGGTGGAATCACAAGTTTCTCCTCAAGAGAAATTTGTATTTCTGGTTCTGGGTGTGATGTAATTGTTTCCGGTAGCCACGACACAAGTAATTGAAATTAATGTGGGGCTGTGAGTGTGAAATCGTTTTTTTAATTATATAGTTTGTTTAGCTAGAGCTTAGTTTGTGGCTCATAGCTTAGGCTTTTAATTATTTGTATAACACAAATTTGTCTGTAACTATATTTAAGCTTTTCTGGCAATAAACATTATCTTACCTTCTTATCTTAGGTTGTTTCCAAGAATATACATATTTCCACGTTTTTAAAGGTTATTGGGTACACTTATTTCAAGCTGTTTTTGTTAGACCCGGGGGCAAATTGTTTGGAGGGAGATGTCCAAAATAATTATTTAAATGCAAGCAAAACTTCATAAAACCTCACCGCATTTTCTCCTTACATTTTTAACCCTTGATCAGATCTTGTAATTTTGTATATGGGACCGACTTCACACCGTATCCCTTCGAATAAAAAATCATCTAAGTCGGATCACCTAGAGGGAAACGCAAATTGAAAAAAAAATACAGACGAATTGAGAACCTGCTTTTTTTGAAGTCAGTGAAATGTTGGCCGAAACCCTAATCGAAATGTTATTTCAGAACAACAGCGATAACGGCAGCACCTATTACTCACACCACCCGACAACTACCAATACTGGTTAGTATAATTTCTTCACATTTGGTTATTGATCGAGCGAAGCGAGATCTCTATGTTGACTTTGGTCGTTCAGCACTTTGTACGTCCGTCCGTCCGTCTGTCAGAGGCATCTAGCGTCTTAACTATATAAATGAATGACTTCAAATTCTCATAGACTATGAAATACTACGGCCCAAACCCAGAAATGACATTAAAATTATATAAATGAAAATGTTAAGGGGGCTTCCCATACATGTAAGTGGGGAGTTTTTTTATTTCTTAATTTATATGAACTGCTCATTGGCTTAGTTGGGTGGCGTTCGCCTTCTGAGCTGGGGTATCGGGTTCGATTCCCGACTGAGATACAAGTTTTCTCCACAAGGAAAATTTGTGTTTCTGGTTCTGGTTGTGATTGCGTGTGTAATGTGAATGTTTCCGGCACCCACGACAAAAATCATCGATCTTAGTGTGGGGCTGTGAGTGTGACAGCGTTTATGTTTATGCTAATATTAGAACCTGGCTGAATATGTGCATTCAGCAGTCAACTTGCAGTGTTCCAAAAATGTCCTGAAATTGAGATTTTTTTGAAATGGAATTTTTTACAGGAGCGCTTTGAAATTCTGTGTGAAAAACCTTTTTGTGTGACAAAAAGTCGTGGTAAACACTGTGATGAATAAATGAAAAACTTTTGTATTACAGGGAAAAGGCACACCCTGTTTTTTTATTTCTGAACATATATAAAACTAGCTGCGCCCCGTGGTTTTACCCGCGTAAGTCCCGGACCCGCGGGAATTCCGGGATAAAAAGTCTATCTATTAATCGAGGGTGTCAGCTACCTCCATGCAAAATTTCATCAAAATTGGTCCAGCCGTTTGAGCGTGAAGAAGTAACAAACATACAAACACTCACAAACTTTCGCCTTTATCAATATTTCAGCAGGCGCAGTTACAGCAAGTGCAGCAAGTGCAGCAAGTTCAGCAAGTGCAACAAGTGCAACAAGTCACAGTCAGCAGCGTCGGCAACGTTGTCACCAACGTCGGCAACGTGGTTGCAAACGTCAGCAGCGTTGGCAACGTTTCCACTAACGTCGGCAACGTTGTTACCAATATTGGGAACGTAGTTAGTAATGTTGGCAACGTGGTCACCAACGTTGGCAATGTCGTTGGTGGGGTAGTGGGTAACGTTGTTGGAACTGTGACAACTACCCCTGATGCCGTTTTGAAGCAGCAACCGTCTCCTAGTACGCCACGGCTGTCTCCACAGGTATTTATATACATACTAGTCGTGTCCCGCGGCCCGCTATTATCAAGTTAAAAAGTAGCCTATGTGTTAATCCTAGGTATAATCTATGCACATTCCAAATTTCATCTAAATCCGTTCAGCCGTTAAAGCGTGAAGAGGGAACAAACATACTTACACACTTACACACAAACTTTCGGATTTATAATATTAGTAGGATTAGTAGGATTACAGTGGGGGGTTTAGCACTAGTTATTGTCGTTTGCAAATATTTCGTTTACATTAATATAAACTCATTTGCAAAAAAAACGGACAATGAGAAGATGTTTTTACTTTTTAGGGTTCCGTACCCAAAGGGTAAAAACGGGACCCTATTACTTCGCTGTCCGTCCGTCCGTCCGTCTGTCTGTCACCAGGCTGTATCTCAAAAACGGTGATAGCTATATAGTTGAAATTTTCACAGATGATGTATTTCTATTGCCAACAAATACTAAAAATAAAATAAATTAAATATGTAAGGGGGGCTCCCATACAACAAACTTGATTTTTTTACCGTTTCTTGCTCGATACTAATAACGGTGACAGGTAGACTAACTATTCACAGAATATTTAGTTTTATGTTCTCTTTAAATATAATTAATTAAAATAAAATTATAATGATAATGGTACGGAACCCTTCGTGCGCGAGTTCCACTCGCACTTGGCCGGTTTTTTTTAAATTTAATAAGGATTCAATCTGTGATTTTGGCAAGAACAGAGTTACAAATGTAAACCTAATAACAAGTGTGACCTCCACACCCTTTTAAAGAATTCATCGAAAATTTAAAAAAAATTGCCAGAATTCTCTTCTCGCGTATAAATTTACACGATTATAAGTATACAGAGGACGTCACACAATTAAATTCTATTTAATTAACTCAAATCTACCTTAGAACGTAAATTTCCTTAGGTGCCCGTTTTTTTTTCAAATGAGTAGTAGAAATAATTTCATTCACACACAACTGTACACAACAACAAAAATAAGAACAAAAGATCAAACTGCCTGCCGGATGCAACACCCGCCCGTCCGCACGCCGCGAAAGTTAGTGTTATTGGGGTGCGAACGTTGGTATTAGTATCGTGGGAACTCCGCCGAAGCCTCTGCTGAAGCCGTCGAACCCTGTTCGACACGTGTTTCGCCACTACACGAGGCATCCTCAGGAGCTGTTGACTCGCCGAACGCTAGAACGAAAGTGAAGTGGTTCGGCGAGAGCAGAGGCTTTACTGGAGTTCCCACGATACTAATACTAATGTACGCACCCCTATAACACCAACATTCGCGACGTTCGGGAGGGCGGGTGGTTTTGCATCCTGCTTGAAGCCTAACAACCTTATCGTGATTAACACTAATTATAATAAATTAAATTTATATTTGTGTAAAGCCGATATAAATTTAGTTTTTTTTTTTTACTTTGACTAGGCAAGCAATTGACCACTATCTCACCTGATGGAAAGTGATGATGCGGCCGAAGGTGTGACATGCTTGCCTAGAAGATACCTATTCACTCGAGACTTGAAGACTCCCAGATTATACCGTTCGGGAAACAAAGACGCAGGCAATGAGTTCCACTCCTTCGCTGTACGGATGATGAATGTAGATGCAAAACGCTTTGAGCGAACTGGAGGTATGTCGACCATAAATGGATGACGTTGATTATCTATAGTTATTATTTTGTATAAGTTTCCCTTTCCAACGCTGGATAACTGGCAGTTAAAGTTCTTAGCATTTCTCCTTTTGTACACTTTTATTATGCAAAGTATTAAATAATAAATGATTCAGGTTTCTTATTTATAAGGCATTAAGTCATGTTAAAATAAATAATGGATAATGAAAAATTATCCATTATTTAATTTTATTATAGATCATTTTGTCGTATTTGCTATTAATCAATAAAAGTTTATTGTTCAGGCGTCAACAAACCAACTCCTAGCGCAGCAGCTAACGAATCCCCAGCAACCTCTGAACACACAAAAGATGCAATCAGCCATTATACACATACAGCATCCAATAATGTCCAGTTCTGGGACCCCACAGGTAAGATAATAAGTTTTATCTACACCTATACAGTATATTCTATTATACTAGCTGACCCGGCAAACTTTGTTTTGCCATATACATTATTTCATGCTGAATCATAAAAAATAAAAACAAAAAATTTTGACCAAAAGATAAAACTTTTTTTTTGGTTTGCACCACCCTTATCATTTAGGGGTATGAAAAATAGATGTTGAGCGATTCTCAGACCTACCCGATATGCGCACAAAATGTCATAAAATCGATCGAGCTGTTTCGGAAGAGTTTGGTAACAAACACCGCGACAGAAGAATTTTATATATTAGATGATAAAGCTATGGGGGCTAAACTGTATTGAGCAAGCGTGAAGCTTACCATCAGAAAAAAAAACGGTTGAACATAACATAAAATAAACATAAATGCTTTCACACTCACAGCCCCACACTAAGTTCGATGACTTGTGTCGTGGGTGCCGGGAACATTGACTCATATAATCACAACCAGAACAAGGAACACAAATTTTCTTTGGGGATTGTGTTCCCGCCGGGAATCGAAGCCGTTACCCCTGCTTAGTAGGCGAACATGCACCCAACTAAGCCAACGGGCAGTTCATAAATGTAAGTACATAATAAAGCTTGCTCTCTTTGACATTACAATTATATTACGATTATCGGTACCGGGTTCGATACCCGGTGGAAACGCAAGTACTCTTCCAGAGGGAAATGATTATGGGAAATTTGTGTTTCTAGTTCTGGTTGTGATTGTGTGTGTGATTTGAATGGTTACGGCACCACGACACAAATTATCGAACTTAGTTCGATGTGTACTTTTTTTTTAAGCTGGTGCTTTCCATGTGGTCCCATTTAAATTTGGTCAAGATCTGATCACTAGTTTTTGAGTTATTGTCAATAATGCGTGTTTAATACGTTAAATCTGACCAAGGTTCCGAAGATAAAGCGGTGAAGTCGGTTTTTAAGCTCTTCTTGCGTTTAATTATAAATAAGTAAGTAAAATGTACATAATCGGTTATTATAAATAATTAAAATATTCAGCATAGCCGAAAGTGAAAATATATTCTATCAATATTTGGCAAATATTAAACTTAACTTTTCTTATAATTCAGGTACAAAATATACAATACACAACAACGACGACGACGCAACAGAAGGCAACTATAACAAAACCGCGGACGACAAATCCCGCGATCAGTGCTCTTGTTACTAGTCTCATGAATTCCGCGCAGCAGTTTCAACAAGGTTTGTTCAGCAACACAGATTTATTTTAGCCGGAGACATAAACTATCGGACGAGCTTTTCACGCGGCTTTTAAAGAGATAAACATATTGGAGACACGTCTCTCTTTATCTCGGCTAAGCGATTAATCATAAAAAAATATTTGCGTGAGAACTAAATCATTTAAAATTAAAATGATTCCTATTTATTTTGGTTTTTCCAAATTATCTGTAGAATGTTGTAACCATATTTTTTTTACCAGAGAATATTACATGTACAAATATAATAATAGTGTTTCACAACACCCAATTTGAAAAATGATTGTATCGATATCACTTTTACCTATCAATGTTTCTAGATTACATCCTCAAACATATATTATCTAAATATGAAAACTCTATCTTTAGTTTTTTACTGAATACTGTCAGTTTTAGCGGCTCAAAATACACATAGCGTTTTAATTTTCAAGTTAAACGTCATAAGAGTGGTTCCCTATTGATTCGACTAATATCTTTAGCCCTAAAATTGAATCGCATAAAAATTTGCCTTCTAATATTAGTTACTACTAATCATCATTACATACAATATCACTGCCCCTAATATCACTTGTCATAATGTTAGTATTACTAATATTTAAAAGCAATAACCTGAAACGCCCTAACTATTTTTGATATAATATGTAAGTTTTGTCTGCCTAGACTAGTAAACAGGGCCAATTCGTTTCTAGCACTTCGCCGGCCGCTGCCGCGGCACGCTCGCTTATCTCGCTCGGCTCGTGCGTTATGGTCACAAGCAACCTAACTAACCTAATTTATTACAAGCAAATGATATGACAACATACAAGTATGGCTTTGAAAAAATATGCGCATCTAATATTATGACTACAAAATATTATGACAAGATATGAATGCAGCACAACTTAAGGACTAAAAATATTGTGCGAATGAATAGGACACCCATAAGAGTATATCCATTTTTAAATCAATTTAATTTCTATTGTCAGAAAATGCGGCGAAAGCGGCAGTCAGCACAGCAAACAACAATGCTACGATATTAAATTTGCTGAACAGCGCGCCAGCGGCGATGACGCATGCTACCACTAGCCCTGAGACGATAGACGCACATAAATTATTGGGACGGGTTTCTATAGCGGGGAGGCTTATAGCGACCACGGCGACGCATACTCTGCCCACATACACTCCTCAGGTAAGCCATTGATAAGTTTTATACCGGTTCCTTTGATGTAGTTTTGTGCGTATGCAACAAATGAAAGATAGCGAATAAGCGATCGACGCACATACATTGTCCGGACAGGTTTCTATAGCGGGGGCGAGGCATATAGCGACCACGGCGACTCATACTCTGCCCACATACACTCCTCAGGTAAGCCATTGATAAGTTTTATACCGGCTCCTTTGATGTAGTTTTGTGCGTATGCAACAAATGAATGATAGCGCAGAAACGATCGTCGATACGTTGTCGGAACAGGTTTCTATAGCGGGGGCGACGCTTATAGCGACCACGGCGACGCGTACTCTGCCCACACACACCTCAGGTAAGATATTAATACTTTTTGTACTGGATCCTTACAAGAAGTTCTATCTGTAAGCAACAAATGAATGATAGCGCAGAAACGATCGACACACATATACGAGTACATTGTCGGAAGAGATTTCTACTGTGGGGGCGAGGCTTATAGCGACAACGGCGACGCATCCTGTTCCCACATACACTCGTCAAGTAAGCTATAAATACTTTTTGTACTGGCTCCTTACAAGTAGTTCTGTATGTAAGCAAAAAATAAACGATAGCGCATTAGCGATCGACGCACATACATTGATGGGACAGGTGAATATGGCGAGGTCGACCATGGCGACGCATACCCTACCGACGTACACTCCTCAAATAAACTGGTACAAGATATAAAGAGACTAAACATCTAATAGCTGCCTATGCTGCAATGCACTGCTCGTGACGAGCGTAGGATTTTGAACTGTTGAATTTTCAAATTCTAGGTGACACTTGGCTTAAAACTGTAATGTTATATTATGTAATTCTAGCAGGGTGTGACCAGCGTACAAGTGATGAGCGGGTACACGCGTGACAATGAGCAGACGAATGTGACGAGCAGTGAAAGTGCACTTTTGGAGAGGCTAATGGGTCCCGAAACTGCATCGGCGCCTGCTTCACAACCTCAGCCTGTGTGTCACGTGCAGGTAACATCAATGTTGAGTTGTTTTTAGGAAGAAAAGAAAAGCTTTTCTGCTAATGATGTCTAAGTGTCCTTATATGTCAAACTTCTATTCAATTAGTTCAGAGACCTTTGTAAAATATAGCTATACAGTCTTTCCTCATGGTTACACCGCATGTTACACCAGTGTAACGATGAGAGAGACCCAGTTCCTACTAATGTCACCACGGTAGAGATCGATGAGATCTGTGTTCGAGCATTTTGTTGGTGGATTCGATCGTATTGTCCGTCCACGATCAAACGTTGTTGATTTTATTGATTATACATGGCTCCAAGCACACCAAAGTTTTCAAACTTAGGACTCAAGCTATATTTTTGAAATTGTGATACGTTTTGTACCCCAATGCATACTATTCTACTCGGTACAGTGTCAAGTTGTCAACGTAGTACGATGTATGGGACAATAAGTCCGTCCGCCATTATGTCCAACTAAGCAGAGGATCCGGTCAATTTCATTGAAGGGGTTTTTGATTAGGCCAATGGGCCCGTATTTGAAATATCGAGTCCTTTTTAGTAAGCAATAAAGTCCAAAAAGGACTCGCATGTGTGTATGTATATGTATAATATGCTTCACTCAAAAAGGGACCGATGAATACTTAGATATTAGCTGTAAGTGTGCTTGTAACATGTAATCAAGTGTTTATTTTTTCGACATTTGCTGCCAAGACCATTCGTCGCAAGAATAGTTAATACAACCAACGTCAATAAAGAAAGAAACTGAGATCGATTACAGATGATGTCGTTTCACTTTCACTGATGCCTTTATTGCTTGTGAGAATAAGATGCAATATGAGCCGTCATAATTGTCAGATCTTTATTGAAGCGGGTTATACAGTGACAAGGATCTCTTAGCAGTCAGTGAAAGAAAGAACTAACGCCGTGATTCTTTTTGACAAATCAGTCAATGGCTATATAAAGGGTTACCAGGTGTGAGGACTCTGACGAAATTCTTTATTTTTCAATTTTTGTGAAGATCATCTACGGTTTTTAACATAGTTAAAATTAAAACAATGCGAATATTTGATGAAAGACTTCATAAAAAAAATACGATAAACCCTTATTGAAAACTAAATACTTTATATTTAATGAGAATGCATATCGTTATAATATAGAAATGTTATTAAAGTAAAATATCTTTGTATTTATTTAAACCTTTTTTCTTGTCTAAACACGAATTTATATAAAAGAATATTTAATTTTGATCAAGAATATTGTAATAAATGCTTGTTGAACTGCTTACTGGAAAAGTTGGAGCGTTGTAGTTTCCCATTACATCAAAATTAGGCAAAACTCTCTAGATTGTAAACTTATTGTATTCTCATAAAGGGAGATTTTATTAGCTGGCGACCCTTAAGTAACAACCTCTTTGTATAAGAAAACAACCTCTGTCCGAGGCAACAAGAACGCCCCCTTGAAAATGTCAGTCAAGTGCCACAAGATCCTTGTCGCACTGTACTTACTTTGGATGCTATTGCATATCATTGCCTAAGAACCAGCTGAATAGTTCTTTGCTGATCAAGGGCTGAAAGTTGCTCGTTACAAAAGCGGTTTCATTTGAGCATACCGCACGAGTTTTTCACTCTTCCATTCGCGGAAAGCAATGCACTCTTCAACGAAATTGGAGGAAATACTGTACGCAATTCCAACTTGGTGAACAAGTATCAATTCTCATTCCCAGGGTTTAAGTCTGACGTCGCTTCAAGGCCTCCAAGGACTCCAAGGGCTACAGAACGTCCAAGTCCAAATCCCGGGGCTTTCTGCGCCGATATCACTTTCCCTAAACGTTTCGGGGCCGCCGAGCGGGCTGCTAGTGTCCATGCCTCCAACCACTTCGGTCGTGCTCACTAACCAGCCGTCGGTACTGCCTTTACCTTTAGGTAAGTATTTAAGTAGGAACACTTTTATGACTAGTTCTAAACATTAAGGTAAACTTAAGATTATACCCCGGATGTCAGGAAGAACCAAATAGATCTAAAATCATTGAATTTTATGTCCTACTAAATCCAACATAGATTAAAAAAGAAAACGGTACTCTACTGGCAATTTTTTTTGCTCCTCACTTGTGTGTATAGCCGCCCTCTTAATATTTTCTTTTATATAATTTTCATTGCTATATTTGGCTTTGGGCCATAGCTTTACATATTTTCTGAAAATGTTAAGTTATTCACTTGTATGGTTTAGATGCTAAATGCCTCTGACAGACGGACGGGCAAAGTGCTGATCCACCCACGTCAACATATTATTATAGATTTCGTTTCGCTCGATAAAAAATGAACAGCAACAAGTAAGTGCAATTTTATGGCAAAAAGAAAAGTGTGTGTGATATGAACGCATATAAGAAGTTACATAACAAAACTAATATAAAAAAAAATATCTCGTTTGCCAGTACTCTTTGAGTGTACAAAAAAACACATAAAATCAACACAATTGAAAATAGTTATCAGTTCTCACGAAACCTTGAGAGACAATTACCAACCAACTTTTTGTGTCGGTGTCGGTGTGCGCGCGCATCGTAACAATTCACTCTCATAATTTTTCAAACGCACCAAAAGAAGCATTACTTTAAAAACCAGTTCGTAACGTAACGTGTCGATCCGTGTTCCAGCGACAATAGTGACGGGCAGCGTGAAGGGCGGCGTGCGGAGCGGCGCCGTGCAGGTGGTGCGGCCGGCGAGGGGGGCGCGCCCGCCGCCGCGAGCCGCGCCGCGTGCGCCGCCGCCCGCCGCCGCGACCGCCGCCGCGCCTACCGCCGCAGGTACTGTACCACTAGTACATAGTGACGTCACGCGCCGCCGCGAGCCGCGCCGCGTGCGCCGCCGCCCGCCGCCGCGACCGCCGCCGCGCCTACCGCCGCAGGTACTGTACCACTAGTACATAGTGACGTCACGCGCCGCCGCGAGCCGCGCCGCGTGCGCCGCCGCCCGCCGCCGCGACCGCCGCCGCGCCTACCGCCGCAGGTACTGTACCACTAGTACATAGTGACGTCACGCGCCGCCGCGAGCCGCGCCGCGTGCGCCGCCGCCCGCCGCCGCGACCGCCGCCGCGCCTACCGCCGCAGGTACTGTACCACTAGTACATAGTGACGTCACGCGCCGCCGCGAGCCGCGCCGCGCGCGCCGACGCCCGCCGCAGGTACTGTACCACTAGTACATAGTGACGTCACGCGCCGCCGCGAGCCGCGCCGCGTGCGCCGCCGCCCGCCGCCGCGACCGCCGCCGCGCCTACCGCCGCAGGTACTGTACCACTAGTACATAGTGACGTCACGCGCCGCCGCGAGCCGCGCCGCGTGCGCCGCCGCCCGCCGCCGCGACCGCCGCCGCGCCTACCGCCGCAGGTACTGTACCACTAGTACATAGTGACGTCACGCGCCGCCGCGAGCCGCGCCGCGTGCGCCGACGCCCGCCGCAGGTACTGTACCACTAGTACATAGTGACGTCACGCGCCGCCGCGAGCCGCGCCGCGCGCGCCGACGCCCGCCGCAGGTACTGTACCACTAGTACATAGTGACGTCACGCGCCGCCGCGAGCCGCGCCGCGTGCGCCGCCGCCCGCCGCCGCGACCGCCGCCGCGCCTACCGCCGCAGGTACTGTACCACTAGTACATAGTGACGTCACGCGCCGCCGCGAGCCGCGCCGCGTGCGCCGCCGCCCGCCGCCGCGACCGCCGCCGCGCCTACCGCCGCAGGTACTGTACCACTAGTACATAGTGACGTCACGCGCCGCCGCGAGCCGCGCCGCGTGCGCCGCCGCCCGCCGCCGCGACCGCCGCCGCGCCTACCGCCGCAGGTACTGTACCACTAGTACATAGTGACGTCACGCGCCGCCGCGAGCCGCGCCGCGTGCGCCGCCGCCCGCCGCCGCGACCGCCGCCGCGCCTACCGCCGCAGGTACTGTACCACTAGTACATAGTGACGTCACGCGCCGCCGCGAGCCGCGCCGCGTGCGCCGCCGCCCGCCGCCGCGACCGCCGCCGCGCCTACCGCCGCAGGTACTGTACCACTAGTACATAGTGACGTCACGCGCCGCCGCCCGCCGCCGCGACCGCCGCCGCGCCTACCGCCGCAGGTACTGTACCACTAGTACATAGTGACGTCACGCGCCGCCGCAACACTCGTTGCGTGCACCGCCGCCGGAGGTACTCCCCACTCGCACGTAGAACATAGTGACGTCACGCCATGCGAGAATCGCTGCGCGCACCGCTGCCGGAGTTACTCCAAACTAGCACGTAGTACATAGTGACCACACACATCCCTGCGAGAATTGCTGCGCGCACCGTCGCCGGAGGTACTCCCCACTCGCACGTAGTACATAGTGACGTCACGAGCTGCCGCGAGACACGCTTCACGTATTTTTATAAGCCGTGCCTCGCGGCTTCGCCTGCTATAATCAAGTTAAAAAGTAGCATAGGCTACACATAGGTGTTAATCCTAGGTATAAGCTATGTACATACCAAATTTCATCCAAATCCGTTGAGCCGTTACAGCGTGAAGAGGGAACAAACATACTTACACATTTACACACTTACACAAAAACTTTCGGATTTCTAATATTAGTATGATATACTACGAATCCCCTTCTCTTGTACATTTATGTTCCTTCAAGGCCAGGCGAAAACTTCTAAATTCAACTTCAAAATATTGCTCTTTAATCCGATATACAGTGATTTAAACTGGCAATGGTGTGGGACTTCCTAAGGCGAACTATGCATAAGAGACCTACTACTCAATATTCCACAAAAAGCGTTTTTCTTCCACATCATTTGCGAACCGCCAATAAAATACATCTTTATCTTCTTTATCTTATCTTTACCAAAAAAAGAATTGGGACTCCTTGCCTGAGTCGGTGTATCCTGATGAGTACAATATGGGAGACTTTAAGTCACGACTGAATAGGTATCTTCTAGGCAAGCTTGCTTTATCGTCGACCACATCATCGCTTACCATCAAGTGAGGTGGTCAAAAGTTTGCCTACCTTGAATAAAAAATAATTATTGTACATATTAGTTGACCAATATAATTTGTGTTTACAGGCACTGCCCAGTTCATCACCCAGGCGCAGGCGCAAGCATTGACCGCGCACCAAGTGAGACGGAAATCTAACGCGGACAGTTCATAGGGACTAATGCAATCTACGTTATACTGCCCATACATAGTGAAATTATCATAGTTATATATTCTGTAAATATCGAGAAGAGCTGCGCGCGTTACTAGATCCAACAATGTGATCACACGTGAGTACCTAAAGGCTACTACTTTATCCACCAACCATAATTTATTATTCGCAATGTAGATTGTTAAGTTTAGTAGGTAGAATAAGCCAATGTCCGTAATATAAGTTCGTTGTTAGTTATATTTTAGACTGATGTGTGTTTGGGGCCTTGTTTCGTTTTTATGTAGGTCGGTACGTGTAGGTACAAATTGGTGAATTTGTTCACATTGTTTTTTTAGCTGTGCTGAAAAGAGTACAATGTTCAAATTCCATAACAAAGTTGGGTTCACTACCCAATGGATCCGGTTAAAGCTGGTTCCGTTAATTCTATGAAGCAAAAATCTCTGCGTATTTTAATAGTTATAACTGACGAGGAAGGGAGAAGACTAGATTCAAAATTCAATTCTATTTTGAAAAATCTATCATAGCGCCTGGTTGAGGCGACGCGTGATCAAAATGCTGGCACTTAATTGTATTTGGCTCAACGTATTAGCATTGCAATTCAGAAAGGCAATGCCGCTAGCATGTTAGGAACGCTACCCACTGGTAGTGGGCGTGGGCTTGAGCACTTGAGTTACCTATAAGCTTGATGTCTTGTAGGTAACTTAGGTCTTTGTTGTATATAGTTTTAGTCTTAGGAAATATAGGCAATTGGCCCGTAGTAATTAAAACAAAAAAATGTCAAGGCATAGTAGAAAGGTCAAAACTAAATATAACAACCGTTTTTCTACGCACTATTTTCATAATAATTTAAATATTAATGTTTTCATAATACATTGTTTTATTGTTCATGTAGTCACATAATTGGCTAAATATACCGTTCTAGTGGAAAAGATAAAGCACAGTAACATATGAAGTATAAAGTAGTGCATAATAACTTACTCCTAATAGCCAATCGTTTCAGAGCGACTTCCCCTTCGCAAACGCTTCGTCAAGTCACGATCATTGGTTAATTCATTCTGGTCATGTTACACATGCTTTTATTTAATTATGGCACATGGAGCGGAATGTCGTTAAAGACATTGTTTGAAACCTTTTCCACACTTTATTTACGTCTTTTTTTTTATACGTAATTACCCCACCCACGTTCCGAAAGTAGTTCGTAAGTGATCGTGGCATTCACGCTCACCAAGCTCGTTTTCTCGTTTCAAAAGTTGTGAGCGTTGACAGCGTTTGATCTATGAACAATAATGCGGTGCATTTCAATCGAACGAAAAATATTTGAATTTGAATCTTGACAGCCGAATTTTAGACGCCCAATTCATCATTCATCCATCGTCGACACGATAGTGATGTGAGCGTTATTTGTGACGTCATCTTGACTTGACAGGGTTTCGAGATGGACAACTGCAACGATCAAGCGCAATAGTGGAACCATTAGAGTAGAACGGCGTTTAGATCATTACGGAATTCTGGAACGTGGTGGATAGAAAAGAGGCGTTTAGACCTTAATGTAGCCTGAGTTATAATAAAACTTTCTAAATAAGATTTGTGACACGTACCGAACCCTACATAATAAGTCAAAAGGCCCCTTGTGGTGCAGCCAACCACGAGTGAATGTGTTGCTTGCTATCCTTGCATTAGGCTGTCTAGTCTTGTACGGTCGACTATGAGTCATGTTCTCTCACAAATGGTTAAACTATAATTATTCGAGTCTAGAGAAAATTGAACAAAACGAATTGAAACTTCTAACGCTGTAGCTTATAAAGACTCGCCTCACAATTACATATGTATTCACTATTTATAAAAACAATCTAAAGGGGCGATATGAGCGTGAATATGGGTACTTGATTTTCCTTGCACCTTGACATAGTACAAAAACGCGAACGACTTTTTGTAACTTATGTGATGAGCGAAAAATGTACAATACTATATCGTTATAGCTATGCTTAAAACAAGGCAACATACTCAATAGAAAGTTAACGTATAGTTGAAATTATTCTTTTAAACGTCCTTCTCGCTATTAATGTTTACTAACCGGCTGATACTCGCGGCGGTTTTTGTCGGATTTTCCGATTAGTTTCGGGCATGTACGATGCCCATCATCTGGGAGGTGGCCGATCGCAACGTTCAGATGATGGGCATCGTACATGCCCGAAACTTGTCGGAAAATCCGACAAATACCGCCGCGAGTACCAGCCGGTTAGTAAACATTAATAATAAATAACACTCGCGATAGTCCTTCTCGCTCTCTGATAAAGGCTCGTTTTAAACGATGTAACTGTTCTATTTAATAAAAGCTTATTGAACTTGTAGCTCAATGAGCTACCATCATTCTGAGAACATCTTTCTGATTAAAAAGCAGTACTGGAGGCGGTCATTGTCAAATCGTCAATTGTAAACAATGTTTTTGATCTGGATCGGCTCCAAGCTCAAGTTTTATTAATCTCACACTTAAATACTCCGATATTCTTAGAAATAAATGCGTGGTTCGTTTCGGGGAGAGACGTGGCGGAATTTTTGTGACTGAAAACTACTTTTTATAACCCGAGTCATTATAGAATAGACCTTATAATGAAGACAGATGATATCACACTTCCATAAGCGATTGATGGCTCTGTGGGAATGAAACACAATGTCGTCTGTTGTCAATCCTGCTTCCTATCTTTATTAAGTAGTGTTATTATAATAACGAACGCTAATTACCTATCCGTTTGGTTAACGCGAGCGAATCGTCTTCGTTTCAGTTTGGGCTAAAATGCTTTCTTACGTCCGGATGTCCGGTTATTGTCCCATACTGGTCGCATTTCTCAATCGATTCTCGTGAAATTTTGTGAGCATATTCGATAAATATATGGCATTTTTTTGTCGATTCAGTTTGAGAAAACAGTAGTTTTTCAGACATTTCAAATTAAAAACAATAATATTTCAGCCATTTTGAAAAATACGCTAGTTCTTCAGATACCACAAGTATGTTTTACTTTGGTTAACTTCAAATCAAAAGTGAATAGGTACCTTCTAGGCAAGCATGTTACATCTTCGGCCGCATCATCTCTATCCATCAGGTGAGATTGTGGTCAAATGCTTTCGTACCGGGCATAAAAAATAGACTATATTGAATTGGTAAACTAAATCTTTACCAATTCAAAGAAATTGAAGTTATTTTAGGTATCCCAGCCCAAAGCCGAATGTACCTAAGTATATTCTAGTGTGACCAATAGGACAGTATCTATGATTCGTCCTGTGTTATTGGTAGTGGTGAGATGGGTTGAGTTTCTTTAACTTATTCTTGGTTGATGCTTAGGAATCATCACAGTCGAAAATAATCAGATTGATGGCGTTAGCGTCAATTTTTTCATAAAACAATTAAACATATTCAATCAATCATCACAAGAAAGCTCTCGAACTCCTGTACTAAAAGTATAAATGGAACAGACCCCAGACCCCATATTGAACCAGTATGAAGCTATAACGAAAATGAAATGAAATAAACTGTATATGAAGACGTTGACAGAATCTATATTTAATTTCTTACCTAAGCTTTTATGTTTGAAGCATTTAAAAATATTTTTATAATTTTTTGGAGCTCAGCAGCGTTAATTTAGTAATTAGAAAGCATTATATACGTGTAGCATAAACACCATTGACAACTTTTAAAACAGACATAAAAAAAAGCTATTGCATAGCATTTTTTTCTCAACTTATGCAATTATAATTATTTATTTATTTTATTTATGCAGTATTTTTTTTCCTGCCACCTAGAGGCGAGTTGCTGAACTAAAGAGACAAGCGTGATATTTCAAAAAAGTCATTAAAAGTTCTGCTATTCATCGATAGATGGCAAAACTAAAAAGTATCACCGCTGTGCCGGTCGGAGTGGGGGGGTGTTAGGTTATTTTCGTTACGGAATTTCTGGATTCGGTCTCCACGCTCAAGGCCCGCGATAGAAGCTTATAAAATAGCTTATAAAATGCAATAGCTTAAAAAACTCGTTTTTAGTGTCTGTAACAGCAACGTTTGTAAGTCATGTTTTATATTATAAATCGTATAGATGACTATAAACATTTTGCTAATTCACAAATGGAAATTATCACATAAATATGAATTCAAATTGACACTTTCATCAGCACTTATTTTTAAATCCTAGTAATACTTACGACCAATGAATTCTGTTATTGTTACAATCATGTATTGAATTTCGTTATATAAAGTTAGTATTAATATTTATTGTATCCATATTAATCATGTATATTTCATTATATTAGTGTACGCATAGTTTCAAATTGATGAATTTTAAAGAGATTTGGACTGTTAAATCTGATATTGATGAAAGTGAAATATGTTAAAGTTATATAATATCATTAGTTGAATGTTTGGTTTGACCACAGTGTAATCCTAGTACGGTCTGCCTTGTCCATCGCGAATTTACAAGGTTTCGTGTACACTGTGTAACAATTTAAAGTTGCCTTGCTACAGAAGGCACGTTATGCCCTTCCTAGGTCTTGGTTTTTAGTATAAGTCTTTGAGAAGTGTCTGTATTGTGGTGGCCTGAAAAATCTTAATGAATCAATAAGCAATTTAATACGATGCTCCCCAATTTGCGATCCTAAGTACTGACACAAGCGAAGTATATAACAAGAACACCTTTATATATAGACGCGCCCTATTATATATAGAACACATTATATAAAGAACACATTATATATGTAGAACACATTATATATAGAACAGGCGAAGGGAGTTCTGCCGCGAAAGTGAAAAAATGACGTTGTTGATTTTGTATAATTTTCCAAATCCTGTAATTCTTCGAGTGTTAATGTGCAATAATGGTGGATTATTAACCGTCAATACTTAGTAAACGTGCATAAGTGTAGACAAATTATACAAAGTTGAAAAACGTGATTTTCGCCTTCGCTCCAAAACTCCAATAGAAGTTCTAGTAAAGTTTCTACCACTTTACTAGGGCATGACTTGACTATGACTGGACCTTGACTCTTTCACTTGACTTTGACTGTGACTTGTGACTAGGACTTTTAATGTAAAAAAAAACTTGAAATATGTTATTACTTGACACTGGCTAAATGCACAAGATTGCGAAGCCAAAATAAAAAGAAAAAAAAACAGGCGAAGGTTACTTTTGCGTTTGATCAAGTATTGGGTATATCTACAGAATTCAAGAGAACAGACAATGCTTAGTAATGCCAGCTCTATAACGTGTTGAAACAAAGCGGTCTTAAAAAATGTCGCTATTGTCTATGTTAGGCCACACTATACTTAAGCTATTACATACATATTTTTATGCAGAGTAAGGCTACCATAACTAACTCGAGACTTGGTTATCGCTATAAGAATTAACTTTCCAAATTCATCTTAATAATTCACTGTGCATTTTGGATACATTTGCGGCCATCTTCATTAAGTATTTCGAGATGTTATTTAACTAATTTGTTGGTACGTAACTAATTTTAAATAATATAGAAATCCGGGAATTGAATACGTTGTACGAATATGTTGAGTATAGTTAAACTAAATGTTCTCAAATTGATAACAATTCTTAAATAATAACCAAAGTTTTCAAAGAATGAAACGATGGCTATTTTGCACGAATAATTTCTTCACAGTTTCTACCATGCACCCTCCGATTATTTCAAATAATCTGGCAATTTTAACGCATTGGACTACGATTATTTTTAATTTGCTAGATACCTACTGATCGATTATGAAATGGTATTCATAAATAATCAATCGACGATATTATCAGATATTTTATCAACCGACTTCAAAAAAGGAGGTTCTCAATTCGAATGTATGTTTTTTTTGTTAAAATTAACCTGTAAATACGATTATAGACTTGCGTACGACAAAAAATATAAACATTATCTCATATGTATAGAGATACATAATCGGTACTTAAAACATATACTAGTAGTGAAATAAATTTAAAATTTCGTTCGATCAGTATTAATTATTTTTGTTTGCATGACTTATGAAGTTTTCACGACTAAGTACTATCTTTGCAGTGTTTCGGTAATCTGTAGTATATTTAAGTTGTAAATACTGTAACATAGTATCATATAAGCATCACAGAGATGATTAAATTGTAAAAGAAGCGATATTTCAAATAAAAAATATTTAATATAATGTTAAATATTTTTTATAAAAATAATATCCAGTGATTGCAATGTGATCCTGGAAATTACTGTAGTAATCATTGCTTTCGGTATATTAAAGAATATTGTGCTGATAAACAGGGTTCCGTATTTTATGTATACGCACTTAAATTTTTTTTGTTAAAGGCATTTGTTGTTAAATAATTTACGGAAGTTCTATGTAATGAACTTTAAAACAGGAATCAGTGACCTCTAAAAATTCAACGAAGCAATAATAAACATAACTTTTTGCCTTAAAGTTACAATTCTAATGGAACAATGCAATGTAGGAACTAAGTAGAGGAGACGGGTCTAAGTGTTCAAAGATTGACTAGTTTTGCATGTATATAATGTAGTTACTTAAATGTATGTTATACTATTACTATCTCTTTGTTCGTGCGCAATCATTGTTGTAGTGCTTGGGCGGATCTCAGAGTCGGAATTAATTAAGAGGGAAAAAAGGCGTACAGCTTTTGTTTTTTGTTTTATCTATTTCCAGTAATCAATGTTCTCTTTTGTGATTTTTGATGTTACTTACGGCATTTATGACGCCAAAGTTTGTGGAAAAATGTGAAGCGCTAATGCAAGTATACACTTAAAGCCAATCTCGATCGCCGTGAGATTTCATTTCGAAGATATTCGAATAAAACTGTTATTTGGTGGTGTCTCAATGTCACTATCGCTGCCTATAGTCTATTTCTAATTTGTGATGCGGGATAATTATACCGCATCACAAATATGGACTTGTCTATTAAGAGAAGCAATGCGCAAAGTGCTTATTGGTTCGATTAGAATCAAACCACGTGGACTACCACATTCCTAGATATCGTAGTCCATTCAATAAACCAAGCAACATTCCATTGAATGAATGGAAATCAGAAAAAACAAATGAAAATCAGCGAAACTCGTGTCAATTCAAATTACAACTAATCGCCACTCATTATATAACTTCTAGGCAAGGATTTTCCGTCGTCGTGACTACATTGTCACTTAGCATCTGGTGAGATAGTCCTTAAACGTTCCTATATGGATAAAAAAAGGCGGTGGAATTGAGATACAATATCAAACGTCGTAATTATTTAATGTTTTATGTCTTTGCGGATTTATAAATCGTAGAAATGAAATCTCATTAACCATCGAGATAGAATTCAAGAAATAGGACAATTGACTGCTGTTAAAATATATTACTTTTAGCATGTACTTCTTTTAACTAAATACGTAACTACCCATAATTTTGATATAAACTCACGCAAATTTTGGACTTTTAAATTAAAACGGGAATTAGCGTGACTTACGCGTTGTCGATGTCTAGATCGACAATTGTTTAATGACAATCGCTGGTCGTCGCGTACCTCACCTCTGCTTCGGCTTCGCAGAGTGCGTACCCACGCACTGTGAAGCCGAAACAATTGTCGATCTAGACATCGACAAAGTCACGCTTATTCCCGTATTACTTTAAATTTAACGTAACAATCCGTTTGGGGGTTTAAAACATAATTATTAGTAAATCCGGCTGAATAATAAGACTCATTGAATATGGAAAGACAGTTGAGAGACTCATTCACAAATTACTTTTTATGTTTGTACCGACTACATAATTTCTTAAGATATCGAAATCGTGTTTTCGCAGACCTAGAAAGAAAACAGATTTCGATATCAGGCGAAAATAGTCAGTTTGTCAATAAAGGTTAGAAATGTATATTAGTTGACGCGCCTCGGCAAAACGAATATTTTACTTACCTACCGAATTTGAAACTCATCGGGCAAATAGTTTTCGAGATTTCGCGATAAGTCGGTGGATCAGTGAATTTTGTTTCTATATATGTAAGTAATTTGTAAAGTGCCAGAAACTTCTTGGGATATAATTCCAAGTATTACGACCAACGCCTTTCGCGCTACAGCTATTGCTAATTCTGTTTTAACATGCACGCCAACGACAGTTGAAACTAAGCAACGAAATCTTAGAGAAGATAATATATGGATACATTTTATTTGAAAAAAATTAAAACAGAATTCGCCTCTCCTCGTAATTGAGGTACAGCGTAGCGATGCCGTTCTTTCCTAGACAGCGTAGTTTAAACAATTATGTTTAGATTGTATTAGATTGTAAAGAATCATCTTAATGAATACGGAAAATATAACATTCAGAAGTCGTAGCACTTAATGAGCTAAGGGTTAGAACAAGGATTAGGATGTGAGCTTACTGGTATTTTACAAATAACTACAAATAATATATAGATTTCTATAGAAGTTGATATTTTTTGACAGTCTTTTGAGACTGATTATAAGCAACGTCTGTCATCTGCCTTCCTATATGTAACGAATCATAGGCTTATTAGAATGGAATCTGCCTTATGTATTTAACATACTTATGTGTCGTCCAACTTGTTATTTATTAGTCGTATCTGTTTTATTGCTTATGAATGAAAAAACTCTATTAACGCGCACAATACATCATGATATTAACTATTACATCTAATAATGTTATCATATTTGTTACCTTATCGAAATATATCAGTCCATATATCTATCCGTTATTGTATTTGTAAATATGTAGTTAAATATACAGTCTCATAGTGTTGCTATTTATTTTAAGATACGGGATCTGTTCCTACATTCTATTATGTGCTTAGTTTTATACGCGACTTTTTTTACACTGCTTGGTAGTAAATATGGTACGTGAAAAAAATATAACGTCGCAATGCTCTTCACTTCGTCTTAGCTCTGGGGATCTATTCCGGGCAACGACTTTCTCAACATCGATATCGAAATCGAACGATTTTATTTTCTTATGAACTATCGACTGAACTTTCGACCAATCGACTGTCGTTTCGACGTCGCATCAAATTGAACAACCGTAGTTTGACGACCGGAATAGACCTACTGTTTAGATATAGAAATATCGGGTTGACTTATGATATTGTTACTGGAGTCTCTTAGTACAAGTCTATTGCGTTGTTTTGTTTCATTTAGTCCGCTCGTATGCATATTCCATTGTTTTAAATAGCGAACGAGTGAAACTAAATAACACAAAAATACCAAGATTTGACTGTGTAAAAATAAATAACAATAAAATGTTACTTTATCGTCACGTACCATTTTATAGGCCTGCAGTGTACGCTAGGCATGGGGTAGATTGCACGAACATATCTTGCTATTAACACATAACATTACGTAAGTCGTCATGTAGGAGAATAATCGCGCGAATTTGTTGATCTCATTTGTTTACGGACATGTAGCTCAATATTTAGATGTTTTTGTAACATAAATAATTATATTTGTAACTTGCGAATGTACCTATTTTATAAGAGATAGTCAAATTATTATTATTGTATATATTTTGGAAAGGAGATTTTTATACATAGATACATATAGTTCACTTCAATGGTTGTAATGTACGGTATGGAGTTTAGCCTCAACTGTTTCGTATGTAACATTTCGTTGTAAATAATTTAATTTGAGATGTGATATGAGTTCTAATGTTTATATAACTTACATAAAGGTGTACAATAAAATTTATATAATTGCGTTGACATGGATTTTTGTGTATAGGTAAAAATTGATATTGTAAATATTAACTTGATACGTTGTTGAAAGATTGACGTTTCAAACAAATAAAATAACTTTTACATTACTTTCTGCTATTTTTTTTTTGTTTATCTTTCCATGATGAGAGGGTATTATCCAGACTTCAAATGCTTCAATTTGTTCTTTATTATTTACTAAACAAGCATAGGTCATTTGCAGACAATATTTTAGAGAAAATAGCTGTCAGGTAAGTTTGGCAGTAAAGGTCACACCAGATGACATCTGTTTTTTACTGACGGGATATTGGGGAAGAAAAAACTGCAGCTTGATTTGGTTAAAAAAGTATGCCTTTTTATTTTTTCAAATAGTCTTCATCTAAATTTATAAGAACATTGGACACGATCGAAGCTTTTTTTACCGATAAATAAGTATAAATAATTTTATATTCACATAAATTATCTTATTTATACATACATTACATTAATTTTTTAATATCAGTCCTCTCAAAAGGTCCATTCTCTCCCTGCAAATTAAATATTATTATTTACACAGCGATAGGGATTCGCGTCTACCGTACATACATACATACATCAACAATTAACAATTAATAGAGACTATGTACAAAATATATCGAAACACTCGTACTCTCATCCGTCACCGTTCACACACACCGAGTCACATTCACATCATTTGGCATATGGATGGCGGCACATCACTAGCAGAAATCGTCCCAGGCGAGCCACCAGGGCGCGCGGCAGTCCTCGCGCTTCCGGCGGCGGCGCTCGGCGCGGTCGGACCGCTTCTTGACGAAGCGCACGTTGTACGGGTCCTCGGCGAGCTCGGGGTAACGAGCCACGTCGTGCACGTACTCGCCTTCGTAGCCGGCCGCCGAGCCTGCTTTTTGGATCTCGTCGAGTTCAGCCGCGGACCAGTCCAGGGAACCGCCGAGCCCGCCGCGAAGCGCCTCGCGTTCGCGGTGCCACGCCTTGCGCACGGCAGCCGCGCGCGCATGGTGCAACAACCTCAGCCGCTCGCGCTCAGCGCTCGTGCCGTAACGAAGGTTCACGATACTCGTGCGCCCGTGGATCTTCACGTCCGCATACGACCGCCCGCCTTCAGCCACGTCGTGGAACGTCACGTTCAGCTTGCCTTGCATCCGCTTCAGCTGTTGCTTGTCGTCGGCGGCCCGCCACGACTCCTCCTTCACGAAGTAGAACACGTCCTGCTGGTCGCCGTGCACCACGAACGAGAACGGCAGGATGTGCGACCGGTTGAACACGGACGTGTACACGTCCCGGTAGATAGCGTTGGCTGACGGCACGGCGGTCACGACGGCGCGTCCCCGGGAGTTGCGGGATATAAGGATGCCGCGGCCGAAGGGAGGCTCCGAGTCCGACCCGATTCTCTTCGGGGCCAGGTTCAGGGCGTCCGTTTTCAGCGCAGACATCGCCGGTATGGAGAGACTTCTGAAGTCTGCAATCCTCTTGTTGGACATGTGAGACAGGAAACCCGATTCGATGGTTACGGTGGGGAGAAGCGACATGGCCGAGGGGAGGCCGGGGCCGCTGTCTGCCGGTGCGGTGCCCCATACGGGGCGTCCCAGAGGAACGCTCGGTAGGACCGAACCACCGGGCAGCTCATCGGGGTACAGTTGTGGAGCCAGGCTCTTTGTGTCGTATCCGAGAAGTTTTAACCACGAAAGGTGATCTGTAAAATAACAAAATTAATTAAATTTATTGCCTACCATAAGAAGACGTCGTATTACGAAGACAAAACAGACGAGAATGTATCCTACCTGTTGGTTTCTTATTTTGCGGCACCACATTAATTGGATCATTTCCATTGAATCTGTATAAATGCAGCTGTGTCGGATTGTGAATTCTCTCTATAAGATTCTCCCAAAGCGGAGACATCCATTGTCCGATCAAGGGGTCATATACTTTTCCATTTGCCATGTGGACTAAAGACGTCACTTGGTCTAAGAGTCCGCCACAGAAGTCGACAGGCAGATACAAGTACGGATTGGAATCGTAGACGATGTGCCCATACGGAGATCTCATAATTTCACGGATTCCTTCTCCGTATTGATTAAAAACCATAACTGGAGTCCCACATTGATCCGTTGCGATGTAATACTTGTGCCGGGCAACCTGAAAGGAAACATTAAGTTAATAATTCGTCTTCACAATTAGTTTCAGACTTTTAAGTCTAGATGTAGATTTAACCTATTTACCTGTGTGTATATCAGATGCCCTCTGTCGTCATAAACCAATGTCATGAATCTGTTCTCCCTTGGCGAATATATGTGGCTGACTTCATGAGGTTTCTCCTTATTTGTGTAGAAAAATTGAGTAACATTTCCAAAGTTATCTTTTCTAGTGGATAATCTGTAAAAAAAAGTCACAATAAGAGAAGTTGTTCCAAATAATACGACAAGATAAACATTGAAAGAATTGTTACAAAAATCTACCTGTCAAGATGATCATAGTAATAACGGACATCAAATCGTCCTCGCTTCATGGCTCTGATAAGTAGGCCTTTAGAGTTGTACTGGAACCGTTCTTCCCTTGCATTCTGAGATACAAGTCCTCTGCTGTCATATCTATATTGACCTTCTCCGAACTTTATTATGCGGTCCATGTCGTTGTATTCCATCGGTATTGTATTTCCTCTGTACGTCAGTGAAAGCATGTTGCCATTGTCATCGTACCGGAATCCCCATGGCTCTTGAGCCTCGACTCCAGTCAACTGGCCGTCACAATCCCAGGTGTAATTCTTCACATTGGTATACGTGTTGACTCCTACATTCCTCGTGTGCGTTCGTGTCTGCGATATTCTCCCGTGCTTATCATATGAAAATTCCATTCTAAATACTTCCATCCGGTGAATATTCACAGTCACTTCGTTCTCAAGGAACTGCTCGTTCAACACTCGTGAAAACATTGCTATGCCATCGTAAACAGAGGTCTCGTTCCACTTTTGTTTGGAAACAGTGAATTGTCCCAATAGTTCGGGAGATCCAGTTTTGCTGTTGTACACAATATGATGAGGAATGAGTGTCTGGCCTCCGATTCTTCCCTGAACAGCCGTTGTTCTATAATTATTATCGTATTCATAAATAATTTTCGCATTACTAAGACCAGTTTTGGCACCGTAGTCGAGTCTTTCTTCAACGAGGAGGCCGCCGACGTAATTGGATTCCCAACGGTAATCAACGTCTCGATCTACATGTAATATTTCTGACGGTAGGCCACTATTTTCTGCATAATGTATTTGCGTTTGTCCATCACCATGAACCACCTCTGAAACTTTGTTAGTCGTAAAGTAGCGGTATACAACTCGAGCTCCGTCTCCAGGGAATACAGTTTGTAGAAGTTCGCCAGTATGCGAATAATGTTGCAGATATTTCTTTGATGATCCGGGAGGTGTATATGTAACCCTAAGAAAACCAATAGATGGTTGCACGCTAAATGAGTGGTTCGTTCCTGAAGGTAACACGACATTCGTCAGACCTCCCTCCTTGTCATAGGAGTATTTGTAATTTCGTTGGCTTGCTAATGAAATCTTAGATACGAGGTTTCCTTCGTTGTAATAAATAAATTTAGTGCCATCTTGAAGACTGGTTATTTCAGACAACATTCCATGAGGATCATAGCTGTACGATTCTTCGGTATCGCCCCATTTCCATCCATTAACTCTATAGAATCTGTCGTAGGAAATATTCAAAGGTACTGCAGCCCCATGGGGCGTAAACGAAAGCGGCAATCCGGCTAAATCGTAAGTGATTGTAAACAGAGGGTTTCTATCAGCGTTGAAGAATGTTTCACGACTCTTCCTTTGATCGAACTCAATTATAAGAACTCTGGAATCGTTGACCCATATTTCTCGGTTTAGTGTCTGTTGTGGGTTTCTGACGTCACCGACTAATGTGTATAAAGAGTACATGTTATTTACGAGCCCGTCTCCAAATGTCGTAGTTTGATGGGACCACATGTGGAGCATTTCAGCCTCAATAGGCAAAGCTGCTTCCAGTAACGGGTGTTTAGCAGCTGCGATACTCTCAAACTTTCCAGACCAGGGAGTTTCGAGAACTAAAGTGTTGTTGGTATAAATTCGACCTTCAGTTATTTGTTTGCCGTTGTTAATGGTGATCTGTTTGAATGACTGTCCATGTAAGACATATTCGCGTTTCTTGGCCACACCAACGGGAATCGTACTGGATGGGTTTGACACTGTGACTGCTAAACCATAATTTTTTGCCAGTCCCGAAGTGATTTGAACTTGTTCACCCGAAGGCATTATGATCTTTGTAACTCGTCCAAGCTCATCGTAGTTATAGATAACGGTATCTCCCGCCTGAAAATAATTTTAATGATTAGTAGAAACTATTAAATTCTAATGTTCGATTTAAATAAACTTTAGAATCTTATAAAAGTAACTATAATAGGTATTTAATACTTACGCCCGAACGACTGTTAAGTAATCCAGTGCCAGCGTCATAATCGAATTCAATTTCCGTCGTTCCCTTTTCAGATATCTTGGTTAGGTAACCGATTCCTGATATCTTAAGTTCCAGTTTGTGATCTTGCGTATTCTCAATGGAGCTAACTATGTTGCTGTAATCTCTGAGAAGTTGAATTTTGTTTCCCGAAGCATCGGTCACTGTCGAGAGTTTTCCAAAACTCGTGTTCTTGGAATATAAGAATGAATATCTGGTCTTCGCTGACGTCAAATCTTTCGTGGTTATGTGCTGTCCATAACGGTTAAATACGTAAATCTCTGATGTTGGAGGATATGGTATCCTAAATTCACCATTTTCATCGTGCTGAGGTAAGTAATGTTTCAGTGCCAGTATGTGAAGGGAACCTATAAACATTCATAGAAAAATATGTTAATACATGAGTTACCTAGATGTATAATAGTGATGCTCAACATTTTAATTATATGAAGTTACCTTGATCAACAACGTTAAGAACACCGTCGGGTGTAACAGCAAGCGCAGATATCGTTTGGAACTTAGCGTTTGAAGACAACAATGTTTCGGTACTCGTAGGTGGCTCGTCACCTGCAACCACGCTTAAACGACAAGGGCAGCCAGCGCCCTCATCACGTGAATTCACGGGAACAGCTGTGGCTGACACCGAAGTATTGCATTCACAGCTGAGTTCTTTCAAATTCTCTTGCAGTTTCCCAGCAAAGTGCATTATCTTTCCAGATGGATCAATCGATTTTATCGTGTTTGTCTTCTTGGAGTCTGATTCGGCCACGTAAAGGATACCGCTCGGAGCGAAACCTAGAGCCAATATCGTCCCTAAGCTTGAATCTTCTCGGAAGTCGGTAGTGGTTTTGTTCGTTGGTTTGGTAATGGGTTTTCCGTCGCTACCAAGCCGACAATGAGAAGGTTGCCCAGCTACCACTTTAATTTTCATGTCCACAGTCAGTTTGAGTATGATTCTGTCGTCAATGAAATATAGAGATCCATCAAGTGGAGATAAAGCTACACCAGTTGGCCATTGTAGTTGTGCCTCATACGGAGGTATGGCACCTCGACAAGGTACCGGAGACCAGTGGTTGTGGTGTCCATGGTGTCCAACTAAAGTGTGTATAATTCCGTTGGGATCAACTGCTCTTATGTTTGTTCCGTCTGCGATATACATTGTTCTGTCTGCTGCTATTGCAAGACCTGTTAAGAGATAGGACAAGATTATATTTGGGTCAATTTACTGAAATATTGTAATATTATTTTACAAAACTGAAGTGTAGTTTTTACCTTTGGGATGGGCCAATTTAGCTTTGATCGCAGGTCCTTCATCGCCGCAGTTGGAATCATCCCCAGGAACACAGCGGTCACCGTTGCCAACAACAGGTTCTGAGTTCATAGTTGGGTCACGAACTTTCTCCAATGCTATTACTCTTCGCACTTGGTGCCTTTCAGAATCTGATATGTATAGATAACCGTCGGCTGGTGATATACAGATGTAGTATTGATATGCGACTTGCGTGGTTCTGAAAATAAAGTAACTATTTAGTATCTTTTTTATTTTCTCTTTGACTATTAAGTAATATTTAAAATCGTCGACAACTTACTCAAGTTTTAATACAGTCATCACGACGCCTTCAGGAGTAATGCGGCGAACGAGATTAAAATCTCCAACGTACAAGGAACCATCGGGTCCGGATGTCAATGCAGTGGGTGTAAGTAGACGAGAATCTGCAGCTTTGCCGTTGCAATGATCGGGACATTCAAGAGCTCTTTGAAGTCCTGTTCCCATCACCACCTATAAATAAAACACAAAGTTAGGACTAGAAGTTTTTCATTGACAGTATCTTCTATAGTATGCTTGAATTTGAATTATACCTGAACTGTTCTAGGGTATTGCTTCAGATGAAGAAGAGCTCCGTCACCCTTCTGGAGTATACCTTCGTGGAAGTTGTAATGATGATGAATATCAAGTCCCCAACCGCCAATATCTGAAATGTCTACATCATATCCTGCCAAAGTGGCCGTCTGCGTTTCCCATACGATTGCAGTGCAGGAAGTGTATTCGTATCCGATGGAGATCTTGGCTTGAGCTTGGCCATAAACTTTCTGTTTGTATACGTTCCTCTTGTTCCAAGCAAATACATGTGTGAGGTCTGCGTCGGCTTCATACGTGTGGGTGTGCAGAGATCCTTCTATTTCAACCCTTACGTGGACTCGTGATAGCGATGCAGGGATGATTTTTCGTGTCAGTTGAATGTGGACGCAAGACAAGTAGCCAGCTGCTTGTGACGATCGGTAGGTCAATTTTACTAGAGAGCCAGGGATACTTATAGACTCGCTTACAATCTGTAACAAAGAAATTATTGTGATAAGTCGTTTAAATAAAGCCTTGGTCAAATTTTGTTACGTTTCATATGCTCAGTAAATAACACTGGCAACTCGCTCTTTTAAGGAGACTTTAAGGAAAGGGGTCGTACCGTCTAAGCGGACTCGCAACAGGTCTTACCCTGTTTGTTGACTGAGGGTTTAAGAGAGAGTTTAATCTCTCAGGACTAGTGGTCCACCGTTGCGGTACCACCATTGTACTAGGACCTTGTTTGTCTAGTAATAAATTTAGATCGTATGATACAATAGGTACGGAAATTCGTTTATAAAAGAGCTTCCTTGGTGTCATGATTTTATTAGTGACTGTTATATTACGTCTAACAACCAGAACTGAGGGCTTAACGTGTTCTCCGAAGCACGGTAACCTCAGTTGAAAAGCCTACTATAAAACGCGGTGACCCATCCAAGATCTGGCCTAACTGGACATTGCTCAATATTATGTTAACCTTGTCTGTCAGTTACGATCGATCAGGAGGACAGCTCTTCGAGTGTTACTGAGAACTTCCTCGTAATCAGCGATGCTTACCTGGGCTTCGGGATAAATAACGGTAGTGGTGGTAGCTGATGACGCGGCAGGGGCTGCCAGCGGTGGAACTGCAACGACTTCTGGTCGCAGACGTTCGTGGTCGTGAGCTGCACATGGAGGCGCTTCCACTTCCCACCATTGAGGAGTCGGAGCCCAGTCAAGCCGAGGCGGTGATCTGCAATGTCCAGGGCTTTTCTTAGTTTCAGATATCATACTATATATGTATTTTTTGGCTCTAAATCTAGCGTTGGAATATTCTCCTGTTTATATGTGATTATTTCTATAAAGTGAAAGAATATACTTATCTTATTAAGCTATAAGATATCAATAAGCTATTGTCAATACTGCTTATATTATCTCCTTCCCCTTTTCCACTAAGTGGGGTTGGCACAAAATGTAGGTAAGTATTTACTTAATCTTCCTGGTGGATAATGGATTCATATGAAGAGGGGTACCTTTTATTAATATAACATAACATCTATATTATAATGTTTATCACAGTTGAATGTTATTGAAAAATTGTAAAAAAACAAGAAATCCGCCTACGTAATACGCAAACTTACCTACAAAGACAAATATTATTTATTTGCATAAAACATGAGTTATACACGCATACAAACAAACAGTTGTCTTAATGTTAGTACTTACTTTAATTTTGAAAATAATTCTATTTGCATTTTTGCTCGCAATAAATACAATTTCCTTTAGCATAGATACCGTAGGTATAGTATGAATTAGTAGGTATTGGATACCTACCGTATACAATACATGTAATTCATCAATTAGAGTTTATTATACAGTTTATAATAAATGTCTTCCTTTCTACCTATTCCATCCTATTCCTTAATATTACCGTTTCTAATCATTGAAGTATCTACCTAAATTATAGATAAGATAAGATAATTATTTATTGGCAAAAACTGTAGTGTAGTATTCGCGAGTTCTTATTGCAGGTAATGTTATTACAGTTGACCCATCTCGGACGTCCAATGTCACAAAATATGATTATACAGACCATACAAAATTTTATTATTTAGTGATATTTGGAATGTATGATGAATAAGCTACAATAATTATAATTAGTCAGTGAAATATAAAGAACACTACAATAATGTCAAAGATAATAAATTCATGCTATGTTTAAGTTTTAAGGAAATATTCTTTCAAACTATAGAAAACATTTTCAGTCAACCATTTTTTTAAAGCAGATTTAAACATATTCATTCATAGGAAGTTCTTTTATTCTTTTAGGGAGGTGGTTATAGACCTTTATGTTAGACACATAGGTACTCTTCTCAAAGATCTTACACTGTATTAATAGCAGATGTAAGTCATTGTAACAACTCATTTGAGTATTTCTTACACGCACATCAGATTTCGTTTTCAGAATATTTATCTATTATGCCTGACAAAAAAGCTAAGTTCCATTATGTATATTGCCGTAAGTGTTAATATTTTTTTTTTTAAAGTTCTCTGAGAGATTCATCGCTACGCAAACCTATATTATTCCGAGGCAATGTTTTTGTAGTATAAAAGTGCTATCGATGTTTACAGCATATTTCTGAGGTATAATATAATTATACTTAATACCATAGCTCGTGATTGTAAAACAAACTGTACAATCACGAGCGTTGGTATTCTAAAGTTAAGTTTAGGTGCTATAAGAGTCTTGTTAATGGTATGACACAACAATTTTACCTTGGAGTCGGCACTTTGACGTTCTCATCACTAAGTTCCATCTGTACCGGAGGCAGGACAACAATCTGGTTCCATGGCACGAAGACGGTCTTCCGCAGGGGCTTGAACGGCGAACGCTGGAACTGCAGTGTGACGGCTCCTCCGCCATTCACCAGGACGTCGAACCTGAGGGTAAGTTCTCGTGTTAATCAGGGATTCTTGTACTATTTGGTATCCCTAATAGTACAAGATCAGCTAGCGTTGGCGGTCACGCCATTCTTGAGGCTGATTGCATACGATAAAGGCTGTCAGGTCTTTCGATATGTACGTAATTTATAACTACGTAAGGGGTAGGAACGAACCAGACATTCGCATTAACCAGCACGAGAAATAAGTGCACTAATAGGCGTGTAACCAGACATCTTTTAACCTCTATGTCACCTGATGGAAAGTGACGATACGGCGGAAGATGTATCATGCTTTTTTTAGAATCTACCTACACACTCAAGATTTGAAGACTCAGATCATACGGTTCGGGGAACAAAGATGCAGTAAACGAGTTCCACTCCTTCACTGAACGGGTGATGAACCTAGAAACGAAACGCTTCAAGCGAAGTGGAGGTATGTCAACTATAAAGTAAAATATTGGCCTCGACATATTATTGGTTTGCTTGCTGAGAACTGCTCAATAGACTTAGCAACTATAACTTAGGTGCAAGTAAAGTGGCTAAAATCAAGATTTTGAAAATACGCCGTTATATGTAACATATCTGGAAAACGGCTGCACCGATTTTCACCAAACCTGAACACTCGATCTTTATAAAAAAACGGTATATTAATCGCTCAAACCGGAGATAAATGGTAACATTCGTATTGCACACAACCTCTTACCCTAAACCCATATATATATACCTTCTCTGTATTGTCGTTGGTAAAAATAAATTTAAAGCAAATTTTGACGAGGTTATGTAATCTAATATTTAAAAAAGGCTAATCCTTCATTTAAAATATAACTATATAGTGAAATTTATCATTAATTTAACGCATGGTACGTGAAGCTTTGTCATGTAGTTTTTGCGTATACGTCTTGTGTGGTACAAGACATAATTTTAATTTTTCGTTTCAACGCACGTCATCGTTCGTGACGCGCTGCGTAATGGCGTTGATTGTAGGACCTTGACATATATGTGTGTAGCTCTTCAACGACAAGCATTTGTAGGGAGAAAAACAAGAAATTGTAGGGCCTTGGCTACTTCACCCGGATTGTTTGCCACATTATGTCCGTATTTCTTTGAAGTCCGTGGTATATTTCATAATAAAAGTCTTAGTAACTGTCAAAATCAAGATAAAGAGTCAAGTTACATAGTCATATCCTAATATACCTAAAGTGGAAGAAACTTTACTAGAACTTCTATTGGAGTTTTAAAGCGAAAGCGAAAATCACGTTTTTCAATCTTTGTATAATTTGCCTACACTCATGCACGTTCACTATATGATGTCCTCCTTGACGTATCCGTCAACGGCGAACCTTGTTAGCTTCGAACATGAGAACGAAGATGGCTGGCGAATCCAAATTTAGTTTTAAAGGTCCTATTGCATGGCGCACAGTACAATTGGCCCGAGTCATTATAGGTATAGGTATAAGAAGGCTTAGGCTGGTTCTTTTTGCAAAGGCGTTTGGCATCAAGATCTTGGAGCCGATTTTTTTCAAATTTGGTAACAGCCTTATTGACGTTCACTATATTAGTATCTATTAACGGTTAATAATTCACCAATATTACACATTAACACTCGAAGAATCACCTACAAAATCGACGCCATTTTTTCACTTTCGCGCCAAAGCTGTCGATTATAACGTCGACGTCTGAAGATAAATTAATGTGATATTCAGACGTCGCGAACAAATCGTCGATCAGTCGTAACAAATGTTACGTTTTGAGTAGTTCATTCAATATAAAAAAATTAAGTTATTCATATGTTTATGCCAAGGGGTGCATTAAAGTGGTCTAATGGGGGATGAAAGGTCATGTCGAAAGTTCTTTACTTATAAAGTTATACTGATGGAAATTGGTATTTGAGTAGTTCATTGAAAATAAAAAAAATATGTATCTAATCAATATTTTTGTCAGGGGTGTGACAAAAATATTGATTAGGTAAATATCATCATAATTATGTAAATATTAAACTTTCCATAAGAACTTTAATTGCCCAAAATCGGCTCACGCGGGCTAAACGAGTGTTCACAGTTTCGAATCCTAAAATTGGCTTGAGCATCCATTATTACACATTAACCTCGAAAAATCACAGGTTTTGGAAAATTACACAAAATCAGCAACGCCATTTTTCACTATCGCGGCAAAAACTCAATCAACTTAATCGACCAAGTAGCCAGTAGAAGACTGACTCTTCTCCAGACCATGGCCAATGCAACTTGGTCGAAACGTCGTCGAGGTAAAAAAAAAATGTTTTTAGCGCGATTAAGTCCCGAGATATTACCTAAACTATCAGGAGTCTTTAATCATGATGGAATCTATAGTCCTTGAGATCTAGAAAAATCTGTCTCTAAAATTACTAAAAACATCTTCCAGCAGCTATCCTCTTTCTAGGCCTAGCGTGATTATCACCCAACCACATCATCACTTAACATCAGGTAAGAGAGTGTTTAAACGCCTACTAGAAATAAATGGTGTGTGAACCAAATAACAAAAATAATCATTAAAAAAAAGTACAGATATAATAGGAAGTACCCGTTGGCTAAGCAGCTATGTTTTCTTCGCCCACGACACAATTCATCGAGTGTAAGCGTTTATGTTTTATAATTTAAGGGAGTGAATTTGTAAAGTTTCTAAAATTTTGGTCTATTTTTACCATACACATGTGTAAGTACTTAGTGCCCACAAGGGCTAGACATTGCTAAATATGTTACAAGACTTCGGAGAGAATTTATATAAAACAAAGTCTTGAAACTATGTCACCTAACATCTTTTTTGACTGGGGGATATATTTTAAAGGCCACTTTTGCAGCAACTGAGCTTTGTGAGATTCTCACTCACTTAAACAATCTCGGTGGCTAGCCTCAGTTGTTATTGAAAGGCTCCAGGACCTGCTCCAGGATCTCGCTGAAAGCCATTGGTGCCCTTCTACCTTTGCCTATGACACTTCCCGGAGACACTGACTTTTGTGCCTCCCTTCCGTCACAATCGCGAGAATGCCATTGAAATACGCAAGAAGGTTTGGGCCTTCTTGAACATTCCCGCAGCGCCATAACAGTTATCAGTTCATCAGTTTATTTTCAAATAATGTAAGAAACATTCAGAAGCATCTAGTATGAGATTACTTAAATAACACAAGTTATCTTATTAAAGTGATGACAAGTAACAATATGTATCTAATGCATACTGAAATAACATGAGAATTTGTAACCCTAGCTTCCACACTAGGAAAACCTGGGTCGTGGGAGGTAGTTCTGTTTCGTTTTAGGTATATAAAAGTAGTTATAAGAGACTACACCCAGTTGCTGTCCTCTTTGGGCATGTTTGAGTGGTGGTTCGAGCCCAACTCAGAGCACCCAAGTTATACTTAATACCCAAAACCAGGCAGTGAATGCGTTACCTGCACTATTCATTTATCAAAATGATTGGTCTGAATTGTTAATTATATCTGCAATAAATTTCATGCACAGCGGGTCTTTGAAGGTTTGAAAGGTTTTCAAAGTTGATTAAAATCTAGTAACTGCTAAACAGTGTGAATCTGTGCGAATGACTGTACCAATACAAACCTCTTTTAGTTAAATGGTACTGTACCTACTATAAACTGTATGTTAATTTTTAATAAAAAAAAAAAAAAAAAACTTTAATATAAAATAACGCTGTTGATTAGTTTGTCTTGTAGCATACCTAAGCCATGCTAAGCATTAGGTACTAAATTAGTAAATTTAGAAATGAGGAATAGATCATGGCCGGGTTCAAGAGATAATTTTTCCTTTCTATATTTACTTTTGTTTTGCTGTGTTCGGTTTCAACGTGATTTTAACTATGGGAGTGAAAGCATAATTAAATTCTTTAATTAAATCCACTGTTGGCTTAATGCCCCTTTATTTTTCCCAAAAGGAATTTCCTTTGATTTAAATTTGTATGTATCTTAAATAAGTGGGCTACATCTACTGTTTCATCGATATTTAATACTGCCTTTCTATTACTAGCACGATAATCCTCCCATCTCATTTATAATTGTTTGGTAATAAAATTAGTAATACCTTATACACACGTTCATGAAAGAATAAAGAATGAGAAACCACATGGAATAGAACAACTTATACATAACTAGGCGTGCCCGCAGCTTAGCCCGTGTCTATCAAATTAAACAGTAGCCTATGCGGTAATTCTAGGTATAAGCTATGTAAATTCCAAATTTCATCCAAATCCGTTCAGCCGTTACAGCGTGAAGTGAAAACAAATATACTTACACACAAACTTTCGGATTTATAATATTATGATCTGTGTTACCATTATTGACTATCGATTATAATTTAAGTATAACAGTTGGTTGTTCTTTAATAAAAAAATTAATAAATATGTAGTTTAAAATACACTAAAACTCTACGTTGTTAGAAATGTATCAATTATTGGTGCCATCACTCAATTTTTTTACATTTGTAATTTTTTTATATTCCAAACTATATGTTTACTCATATATTGTAATAAATTATATATGTATTAAATTAAACAAAGTACACATGTAAGTATGAATGTCGTATTTGTATTTTTCGTTATTTCGAGAATTTCGAGAAAATTAAACCGAGAATATATTTTAGAGATTTAAAATTTTAGACTTTTGATTTAGAAATCAAAAGTCTAAAATTTCAAATCTATAATATTCTAATATATAAAATTCACGTGTAGCGGTGTTTGTTACCAAACTCCTCCGAAACGGCGCGGCCGATATTTATGAAATTTTGTGTGCATATCAGGTAGGTCTGAGAAACGGTCAACATCTATTTTTCATACACATAAATGTTGAGGGTGGTCCAAACAAAATTTTTGTTTTTTATTTATTGGACAAAAATTATTGTTTTTTATGATTAAGCGTAAAATAATGTATATGGCAAAACAACGTTTGCTGGGTCAGCTAGTAGAAATATAGATATTTTTAGATAAATAATTTCAGAGTTAAAAGAGTAGAGTAGTGGAAACTTATATAATTCGAAGTAGTACACGGCAACCCTCGTTGCCAATTGGCAATGTTCGTTACCCAAAGGTATATTAGATGATAAATCACTTGAACTTCATTTATTTTCACCTATTAGTGTGTTATTTGTTTTACCTATTTGCACGTCTTTTATATTGTACCGTAAGGAAAGTACAGACTCTAATTAAAGAGATTTTTTAAAATTAATTCTTATTACATTTTTTGTTTTAAGCGGTATTTTGGTTCAGACGCAAGTAGATACATCATAACTTTCATATATTTTAGGATAATCTCGTAGGCAGACTTGGCCCATGCCAAGAAATGAAGGGAGAGGGGACAACCCTAAGAAACCAGTTGATGGTTCTTAAAAAAAATGTTTTGTTAGACAATTATTGAAGAACTAGCTGCGACCCGCGGTTTTACCCGCGTAAATTCCGTGATAAAATTTTCTTTCATAAGAACCTTCTCCTGACAATAATTAATACAACAAAAAAAAGAATTAGCGAAATTATTCCATCCGTTAAAGCGCGATGAGATGACCAAGGGTTTCATTTATAACAGACTTCAAAAAAAAGGAGGAGGTTCTCAATTCGACTGTGTTTTTTGTATGTGTTACCTCATATCTTCTTTTGTTGTGAGTCGATTTTGATGATATTTTTTTTATTTGAAAGCTGGTGCTTTCCATGTGGTCCCATTTTAATTTGATCAAGATCCGACTAGTAGTTTTTAAGCTATCCTCAATAATGCGTATTCTGTGGACTACATTGATGATGTTCTCGTTTTTAACCGATTTCAAAAATTACCTCATTACTTCTTGCCACGTGAACCGATTTTGAGATGTATATTTTTTTGTTTAAAAGTTGTTGTTGATTTCCTTATAGTCCCATTAAATATATTTATATTAGGTTATCTACGGGCCAATTGCCTATATTTCCTAAAACTTAACTAAAACTATATGTAAAAAAAATATATAAATTTGATATATTTAAATTTGATCAAGATCCGATCACTAGATTATGAGTTATCGTCAAGAATACGTGTTTAATACATTTAATCTGATCAAGGTTCCGAAGATAAAACGGTGAAGTCCGTTTTTTAAGCTTTGCTTGCGTTTAATTTTTATATACCCAGATGACACGAGGCATGTTTTAGTTCTTGAACTCTTTATTGATTAAAATAAAGTAATAAAACATAAACGCTTTCACACTCACAGCCCCACACTAAGTTCGATGACTTGTGTTGTGTGTGCCGGAAACATTCACATCACAACCAGAACCAGAAACACAATTTTTTCTCGGGGAGAAAACTTGTGTTCCCGCTGGTAATCGAACCCGATACCCCTGCATAGAAAGCGAACGCCACTCAACTAAGCCAACGGGCAGTTAAAAAAATTGAAGCGATCTTATCGCTAACAGTGACCACAGCATCCCCAAATTACAACCCTTGAAGTTAATTTCCTCATGCCTCTTTTACCATCTAACAACAAGACAACCCGTCAAACGTCATCCATTCACGGTTGGCATGGCCACCAGTTCGCTAGAAGCGTTGCGCTTCCACATTTATCATCCGTACGACCAAGAAGTGAAACTCATTACCCGCGTCTCTGTACTCTGAACGGTATAATCTGAGAGTCTTCAAGAATAAGTATCTTCAAGGAAAGCATGCTACATCTTATGTTATTATAAAAACGGTGTCTAGTGAATTTTGGTGTATATTTAAGAGAAACAGAATGAAGCCAAATTTTTATCAATTTTCCAAGACCATACTTCGCTCTGAACCAACTCCTACCCGTTTAGCGATTTCTAACTGTTCTTGTTAAAATGTTATAATGGCGAAGTAGGCCTCATGATATTTTACCGACTTCCCAAAAAAGGAGGAGGTACGCTAGTCGACAGTTTTTTTTTTTTAAGTTTGTTACCTCATAATTTCTGTCCACGTGAAACTAAAAAAAAAATAATTAGTTTGAAAGATGTCAGTAGTTCTTGAAATATCGTCAATAATGCCTATTTTGTGGACTACTTTGACGATGTTCTCATTTACCTGACTTCAAAAGTTACCTCATAACTTCTTTCGTTGTGAGCCGATTTTGATGATTATTATCTGAAAGCTGGTGCTTTTCATGTGGCCTCATTGAAAATTTGATCAAGATCTGATCAGTAGTTTTTGAGTTATAGTCAATAATGCGTGTTTAATACATTAAATCTGATCAAGGTGCCGAAGATTTCTTTGAGATTTTTTTGAGCTTTGCTTGCGTTTAATTATTTTTATATTTGATTAAGAGTCGACGAGCAATTCGCTTGCCTGGTGGTAAACGTCACGCTGCCCACAGTTGCAGTGCCACCCAGAGTTTTTATTGAAAATCCAGCGGCAAAGCACTGTGCTCATGCTAAGATATTAGATGCATATGTAGAGTGTGAGTGTAAATGTCTTCATGCCTGTAATTTCACTAGAAATATCTACGGGCTAATTGCCTATATTTCCTAAAACTAAACTAATACTATGTACAGCAAAGAAAATTACCTACAAGACATCGAGCTTATAGGTAACTCAAGTGCTCAAGCCCATTACCAGTGGGTAGCGTTTCCATCATGCTGGCGGCATTGCCTCTCTGAATTGCAATGCTAATACGATGAGCCAAATAAGTGCCAGCATTTTGATGTCGCGTCGGCTCAACCAGGCGCTCTGATAGATTTTTGAAAATAGAATGAGCTCCCGGTCCCCATGGACCCAGTGTCTCAACACCAAACGAATCAAATAATGTAACCACTGCCAAGGTTTCCATAGAAACATTGCCCTTCAATCCGAAATACAGTAATGTTTGCACACTACTGCGTGGCAGTTGAATATTTCAATTTTATTATTTTTTTTGCGATTTCATATATAGATTACTATTTCGAAGGATTTTCTTATATTTCCAAAATGGTTGATGGCACATTACCCAAAATATTTTTTATCCTATTTAATATTATAAATCCGAAAGTTGTGTGTAAGTGTGTATGTATGTTTGTTCCCTTCACGCGTAACGGCTGAACGGATTTGAATGAAATTTGGAATGTACATAGATTATACCTACTATACATAGATTACACATAGGCTACTTTTTAACTTGATAATAGCGGGCGAAGCCGCGGGGCACGGCTAGTAAGTAATTATAATTAGTACTTACAATTAAGTATTATATAGACTATTAAACAATACTTAATTATAAGTACTTTAACTATAGAGACGCTTTTTTTTTTACTTTAAAGCTCATATCTCGCAAATCGAACCTACTCTTAAGTATAAAATCAAAATCGTTTGGGCCATGGGCCCCAAATAGGCGCTCATTAAAGTTAATGACTCTACTGCCAGATTCGCAAAATTACAGCCATCTCTAGAAGAACCTGGCAAGAAATTGCGCGGCGCATTTATTTTTCATTCATTTAAAAAAATATTTCTCAAATACTAATACATAATTATATTAACGTATGTATATATTATATAGTCGCTAGAAAGCGCTTGTACAGTTTGCCTCCATGCATTCTTGTCATTGATGTAGTCAATCGTTTATAATAAGACTGCTAAAATATAAAAAATATAAATTGCTAAAATATTAAACTTTTAGTTAACTTTGATTTGAACAAGCTTTTAATTAAATTGCAATTTTTGTATATTATTTTGTTTCGGTCAAATGTTGCAAGCTGAATTAGAACCGCTTTCATTTATCCAATTAAGATGATTTTTTACATGTTGGTTCAGTTCCAATGACAATGCATTTTATGGTAAGTATGACCTGAATCGACATCCAGGATTAGCTCCAGATAAAGAAATTCTCAAACAGTCAGCAGTACAGTACAGACATGAAATATTATATATTTACGCATTAATGTCTACTGCACTAAAGGTTGGCTCCAAAAAGATGTTTATAAAAATTTTTTTTTATTAATATTGGCCGTTCATATTGTAACGATTATATGAAAGCCATCTGCGTACAATGTTTTATTAATATTTATCATCAAGCCACAGATTCATTACTGTTCCACTGTAACAAAATTTTTACTTGCATATTTAAAAAGACAAACACCTAACACTATAAGTTATATAGTAATATTAATATTAATTTCTTTTTTTAGAGCTGGTTATAGATTATATTTGTATTCTTATACTCAACATGGTAAATACTATTATGGCATATATAGATTTTATCCCCCGTGAGCAGTCCCTAGCCGAGGTGGGGCAAGATAGGATCGCGCTAGCAGTCACTATCTTGCCCCGGCGGTAGGCCCGAATACAAACCGGGCCACTGCGCCCATGGAGGGGTGACCTTGCCCACTCCCCCAGACTTGTGGGGCCGTGCAAGCCGATAGAGAGGTGCCCTGACTCTTCACCACTTGCTAAATTCGAATTAAGTTGTACAAATTTTAAGGGTTGTAATGAAACTGGGGATGCTGTGTTCGCTGTTAGTGATAAGACCCCTGATTTGACACAGTCATTTATTTTTAAGAGTTTTTATGTAAAGTTTGACAGTAAAAAGTTATCGATCTATCCATCAAAGAGTGTCTCGGTAAGCCTTTTAGTAGCCATCTTAGAGGAACTAAACTATAGACATTCAGTTCATAGTTTAGTTAGGCAAATTAGCCCAAAATTTGATAATGTCACAAAACCTTTATATATATTATTATTTAATATATATATTATTTATATATCTTCAACCGATTGAGCTGAAATTTTGTTTTCACGTTTAGTTTGGATGACAATGCATGGTTAGCTGTGTGATGTCACTTTAAATTCAATATGGCAGGCTTGTAAAAGCTTGTGTTTAAAAAAGCACCTAACTTATTAGATTTTGACTCATATCATTCCCAGTGTATAATTTTATATGTTTAATTTATGGCTCACAAGTAGCGCCCCGCAGGTTTACCCGCGTAAGTCCCGAACCCGCGGGTATTCCTGGATAAAAAGTAGCCTATGTGTTAATCCCTGGTGTCAGCTACCTCTATACTAAATTTCAACAAAAATAGTCAACACACTCACAAAGTTTCGCCTTTATAATGTTAGTGTTAAGTGATATATCTCGAAAATCTGTAAAATAACTATTAGTTCTACGAAATTGGTCGTTGTCAATTTATCGAAGAATCAACACTTCGTTGAATTTGATAAAGTAAAATATGTTATACAAATTCTAAACTCCGATAGTGAAATTGAATTCTCTAAATACTAATATATTAATTCTACAATAAAAACGATCGGGGACCTAATTCATTTGTAGTTAATATTTTAGAAGTAATTGAAATCGTACGTTTCTAAGAGCATATTTTAAAATAATTAAACGCAAGCAAAGCTTAAAAAAACCGACTTCACCGCTTTATCTTCTAAAAACCGACTTCGGAACCTTGATCAGATTTAATGTATTAAACACGCATTATTGACTATAACTCAAAAACTACTGATCAGATCTTGATCAAATATTAATGGGACCACATGAAAAGCACCAGCTTTCAAATAAAAAAAAACATCAAAACCGGCTCACAACGAAAGAAGTTATGAGGTAACTTTTGAAGTCGGGTAAACGAGAACATCGTCAAAGTGCGCATTATTCGTCACAAAATAGGCATTATTGACGATATTTCAAGAACTACTGATCGTAAAAATACATTCAACCCCCTCCCAATCTCCCGGCTTATCCCCAACCCTCGGGGATTTTAATATATTACTCAGTGTACCTCTAAGAATAAAAAAATATATAAATAAATAAATTAAATATTATTTAAATATTTTAACGATAATTAAACATTACAAATTTAATTTTATAATTGAAATATATATATTGAAACAATCATAGAGACTTGGAAGAAGATTTGTTACAAACTGGTATCATGAAATAAATTATAAGTACCTACAATAAATAGACGAATTCTCAATACGATACCAATTATTTCGGCTGAATTCATTAATTTGCTCAGGCTACCTCTCAATTGAAATATTAATATTTCAAATATACCCATTAGGAATATATATGTATATATTTTATTTAAAAACTTAATTATTACTTTATTATTTTCTAGTCCTTCGGGGCATCAAAAGTTTAATAGATTTCTTCTGGAGCAAAGTATTTTAATCTTTTAATTTTGATAGCGGAACAATGTTAATATGTACACTGATATTAACGAATTTTAATTTTAAAACTATCCTGAGTATTACACATTATGTTTCAATGTTATATATCTTCGTCGGCGCGTCACGTCACGCCCCGAGGCCCGAGCCGCACGCCTCCGCGTATCGCGCGTCTGACTCTTCCTGATGAAGGACAACTAATTTGTCCGAAACTAGTCGACTACAAAGTAAGTCGACATTTTCGTGTTCTAAGCCGAATATTACATTATTGAATTATGTGTGCCGAACCCTCGCAATTCTTTCACTTATCAGCGACATCAAAAAATGAATATACCAAGTAGCGTAACTCGGACTAAGCTGACCCGTCAGCACACCGCGCAACAAAAATCCAGTTCATATAAAATCTTATACTTTATTTAGATATACATCTTTAACTATTTACCTTACTCATCCGAGTAAAAAATGACCTTACTGCATTACAGTTATGTGTCTGTTTCACTTATTCACAGTCGCCTTTGACATTACGATGACAAATTTTGTTATTTTTCAACCGACTTCAAAAAAGAAGGTTCTCAATTCGACTGTATGTATTTTACACAATATATCAGCCAATTACTAATCGATTTAATTTTTTTTGTTTGGTAGATTATACTTCAGAGGTGGTCCCATATAAATTTTATCGAAATCGGTTTAGCCAATACCAAAATATAAACGGTGAAGTCGATTTTTATTATGACTGATCGAGACGTAAAGTTTTGACAACTTCAGGATTATATACTAATTGTGGGACACATAGTCATAAAAAGACCCTAATTATTCCCTTTGTGGGACATCCCTATTACGCTGCAACGTGGCTGTTGCGACAATCGCAGCTCCAAATTGTACGTAAAATAGTCGAAAATCTTAATCGTAATTTATTCCATTCTCTACCGACTTTACAAAAAAAAGGAAGTACTCATTTTGACTGTATTTTTTAAAATTTGTGTTACCTCATGACTTCTTTCCACGTGAACCGATTTCGATTTTTCAACTGGTGCTTTCCGATTGGTCCCATTTAATTTGATCAAGATCTGATCAGTCGTTTTTGAGTTATCGTCAATAATGTGTGTTTAATACATTCAATCTGATGAAGGTTCCGAAGATAAAGCGGTGAAGTCGGTTTTTTTAAGATAAGGTATTGGTTTGCATTAAAATTATTTCATATATGTATAATATCCGTTATTTCGTAATGTTTTTACAGGACCTAGATGAAATATCATACCGGGATACTATTTAAAGTCGGATGAATTTGTGTAATTATGGATTCTTAAAGATAAGAGGAGTTGTTTGTCATAATTTATGACCAAAAATCCAAAAAAAATCACATACCTAGCAGAATAGATGCATTTATGTTTAGGGCTCGATAACATTGTCACGTACTTGAGTATCATTTACTTGAATTGCAGTACCATATTATGTGAGCAGGATTTAGTTGGAGTCACTCACGCCATTCCGCCCGTTAGTAAGAAAGCTTTCAAAATTATGGTATTCGTGGATACTTTACAAGCATGTCGGATAAATCGAATCCTGACTCACAAAATCAAATTATAGCGCTTAAATCTTTTATACAGCAAGGGTGTTATCACAGTGCAGTTGTTAATAGGGGTAGATTGAAAATTAACTATTTTATTTCACTAATTCAATTTGATTGATCGAGCGAGCAAAGTCTCTAAGTTGACATGGGTCGTTTAGCACTTTGTCCGTCCGTTCTTCCGTCCGTCTGTCAGAGGCATTTAGCGTCTAAACCATATAAGCCATATACTTTAAATTATCATAGAATATATAAAACTACGGCCCAAAACCACAAATTACATTAAAAATTATGTAAATGAAAAAATTAAGATGGCTCCCATTCACGTAAATGTGGAGCAAAATATTGTTAATTTTTTTTATCTACCCTTGTGGGATACCGTTGAAAAGGGCTTGACAAGTAGAGAACGAAACCGGTAAAAAAAAAAATTCGTTTCGAAAACAACGTTTTGGTAGACCAAAGTCACTGTTTTTAGAGCTATTTTGTCCCGGGGTCTACGTCAAAAACGTCAGTATTTTTATTCAGTTGTTTGAGTATTTTTATTTATAATTTACATAACGTTAATGCAGCTACTCTCTCATATACCCGATGTGCAATGTAGAGATATAGAAGCTGTTTAGTGGTATCGGCGGTTGCGTCTTATACGATATAATAACTGGGCGTGCGGGAAAAATAAATAAAATTCTTACTGTACCTCTTAACGTTTCGTCTTTAATGTATATAATGTTGACAGTTAGGTACAAATTATTCTTGTTCCCTGACAGAGAGTAAAAATTCTGACACGTTAGGAAAAACCAAGTCATTTGGTAAACCTGCGTATTGATATTATAGTCATTAGTGTTGTTTCAACAGTTTATCCATTTGGAGTGTACAATAAATTAGAAGTACCGAAATTTTCGTTTATTGAGAGTAGGTACTTAGTGAGTAGACGTCGATTGAGAAAGGATTTTGCGACAAGGACATAATCTAAAGGCGATTGAAAGTGTGTATGAAAATTCGATGTAGGTATATGCAGTTACAGACATAAACGTTGCTATTTACGTTAACAATGTCTAATTAACGAAAACTTTACCAAGATTTTTTCTACAGAAACAATATCTCTGACAGAATAGCGTTTCACCACTATCTCAGCTGATGGTAAAAGACGATGTGATCTTTTACCATCAGCTGAGCCAGAAAAAGACAAATACCGTACAAAATCAAAATCGTTTTTTCGCATGGGCCCCAAAGAGGCACTCATGATAGTTAATGACTCTACTGCCAGATTCGCAAAATTACAGCCATCTCGAGAAGAACCTGGCAAGAAACTCGGCGGCGCATTTTTATTACTATTTTATTGAAATCATTCTGTAGCACTTATACATAATTATACTCACGTAGGTATATCTATATTAAGTAGTCGTTAGAAAGCGCTTGTGCAATTTACATCCTTGTCATTAATGTAGTCAATTATTTTATAATAAGCTTTCTTAATTAAGGTCCGTTTTATTACATATTTGAACTTTCCCATTGGTAATTCAGTTACAATTTTAGGATTCGTTGTCATGGATATCGAATGAAAGAACTCTAAAATATCTCTATGAAAATACCATTTCAAAAATATATAATACACGTGGTAATAAAGTGTAACGCAAATTTTTTTATATATTTTTATATAAAAGAAAGCTGTTAAGAACTAGTAGCTGAGTTTTATTTTTAAACTTTCTATTAATTTAGATTTAGAATAATAAAACGCTTTCACACTCACAGTCCAACACTAAGATCGATGACTTGTGTCGTGGGTGCCGGAAACATTTACATTACACACACAATCTCAACGAGAACCAGAAACACACAAATTTTCCAAATTTTAATTCCAAAATAATTTTAGATTATTATCCGAAACGTGAGTGAGATTTAGAGAAGGCATAATATATAAATTCATAACTTCATGTTTCCGTTAAACAGTAATACAATAATCACAGAACATCCCTCTATCACGTCACACTATAATGTCACATCCAAGAATTTTGTAACTAAAGTACCGTCGGCTTGTTTCTTATCTCGATGGTCACATCACATTACGGCTAGACTGAAAACCCGATCGAGTTTTTGCCGCGAAAGTGAAAAAATGGCGTTGTTGATTTTGTAAAATTTTCCAAAACCTGTGATTTTTCGAGTGTTAATGTGTAATAATGGTGGATTATTAACCGTTAATACTTAGTGAACGTGCATAAGTGTAGGCAAATCATACAAAGTTGAAAAACGTGATTTTCACCTTCGTTCCAAAACTCCAATAGAAGTTCTAGTAAAGTTTCTACCACTTTACTAGGGCATGACTTGACTACGACTGGACCTTGACTCTTTTACTTGACTTTGACTGTGACTTGTGACTAGGACCTATAATATGAAATACACTTGAAATATATTATCACTTGACACTGGCTAAATGCATAAGATTGCGAAGCCAAAACTAAGGAAAAAAAAAATAAACCCGATCGTAATGACATTTGGTTAAGTTTGGTTAAGACTATTTATATTGTTAAGAGGTATATAATGTATTTTTTTTATTCCTAATAGGCAATCGTTTGACCACAATCTCACGAAGTGGTAAAGTTTAGTCACCGAAACTTGTGACATTAGGGTATTCATGGTGATTGTCGATGGACATTGTGGATTTTACGGCGGAAAATCACTTATTTTCAAATAAAAGCCTATACGGGACTCGTGATGTAGGGGATATATTTCCTGTCAACAGCGATTAAATGATATAATATTAACAAAAAACGTATATATATATATGTATATTATGTTTACCTTTTCAAAATTGCTTAATTGGTGTAGGTTGAGAGAGGTATGTTTGATAACGGCTGTTTTTTTTATCAATTAGCTATTTTAATATTGGTATTCGCTACATTTCGTTAGATTTATAGATATACTACATATATGCTAATACTTGATATATTTTACACGGTTCTAAATAGCTTTCCTGGTACAATAACGTGAGAGTTGGAACTTACAAGTAAATTTTGACCCAGTTTCCGTTGATCAATTATGTTGAAATGTAGTATAGGTAAGTATCAACTTATTAAGTTTTTATGACTATACATTGGTATTTGTTTAAGGTAACATCGAATCGTTCTAATTATGGTGAAGGAAGGTCAACAACGGAACTCATCAATGACTAAAACTAGGCGGATGATTTTTAAATCCAAAAATCGTTTTGCTTCCTCATTCATTATGCGAACCGCAAAGGAATAGAACTCATTACCTGCGTCTGAGTTTCCTGATAAATACAATATGGGAGTTTTTAAGTCACGAGTTAAGAAGCATCTTTTAAATATACGTGCTCCTTCGTCGATTGCATCGTTGCTTCACATCAGGTGAGGATATAGTAGTCAAACTGTTGCCTATTTTGAATAAAAATGAAAAGAAAACTATGAACTTGAACTAACCTTTGTTCATCATTTTAGACAAGCTTTCATCTAAACTAACTATTGTAAAGTACAGATGGTTATACAAATATAAAGCTTGTATTTTCATGAAAAAGCACGCACATAAACAATATTTTGTAGTTTTATGGATACCTGCAAGGGTTTCTTTAATACACCATTTCCGTGAAACATACACCTGATTAAATCAGTTTGAAAATTATGCTTAAACTATACGAAATCCATCCTTAAGGTAATTTTTAAAAATTATCTTTACATCTCCACACTACGAGTAAGTTCGATTGTCGTATGGATATATTTTTTATTCATCATAGGCAAACCTTTGACCGCTATCTCACCTGATGATAAGTGACGATGCGGTCGATGATTTAGCACGTTTGCCGAGAAGATGCCTATTCACTCGCGACTTAAAGACTTCCCATCCTACTAATATAAAAAATCCGAAAGGTTGTGTGTAAGTGTGCAAGTATGTTTGTTCCTTCTTCACGCTTTAACAGCTTGATTGGATGAAATTTGGAATGTACATAGATTATACCTAGGATTAACGCATAGGCTACTTTTTTACTCGATAATAGCGGGCGAAGCCGCGGGGCACGGCTAGTATTGTATATATCAGGGAACACAGATTCAGGTAAGGAATTCTATTCTTCAGGGAGGTAGGTAAGTAACTGGATGATCATAGTGATACCTACTTTTTATATTAATTAACGCAGGTGAAGCCACGGAGCATTGTTTATATCTAACATCAGCTATACTGAGAAAAATGTCTCCTTGCTGTTACTAACACTCTAGTGCTATATGTGACAAAACTATAATTATTTAGTAACATTCACAATATTACTTGGTAATAACTAGCTCATTTTGTAAAAAGAACGTAGTAACTATAATTTTCAAACTAGTAAATGTTTTTGAGAACTTTAGTAGACTAAGTAGTCCCAAATTCTTTTTTTTCTCATAGTACAAATAGATACGTGTAGACTAGTTAGCGCAAAATATGTAGTGTAGAGGCTTAGCTATTTTATAAATAGACAGCTGTGTCCAATCTCTCCAAAACATAATCAAATCTACTAGGTAATAATTTTAATATTGATCCATACCGATTCGTGACAATTTTGAGTTAGGTAAATCAAGCTCGATTTTGGCATCTGTACTAACTTGGTATGCAAGCTTGGTGCCAAAAAGCTTGGAATGCTTGCTAAGGTGAGATGGTAGAGTTTGCGGATCAGTTGCTCAACTTGTATCAAGTATTTCAAACAATTTCTTATATGGAGGTAGTATGAGCTCATCTTTCGAATGGTTCCAGCAAAGTACCAGTTTGAGCACATTATTATATGCATGAGGTTTAATTATAGGTCAAATATTTTTTTTTATCTTAATAGCTGTAGAATAACACACTTAATCATCATTTAATTATTTAAAGAAAAGTAATAAAACGCAAGAAGCCCTAAAAAATTTCATCAGATCTTTTTAGTACTCGTAGGTCGACAAATCGATTGACGTAAGAATTATTAAAATTGGACCACGCGTTTGGTCTCTAGAAAGCCACAAAGGAACAAACATACATAGACTGATAAACACACCTTAGCGTCGCGCAGTCGGGTAACAAAATGCATATTCCCTATTGAGTCAAACGACTCGATGGGTGCAACCGTTGGCTGATGCAAATTCTTGGAACAAACTTGTTTGTTTTTGTTGTTGACGACCCAGTTGGCGCAGTGGACAGGTGTCCGCCCTCTACGCCGTGGGTCCTGGGTTCGATTCCCGGCAGGAGCACAAATTCCTTCCCAAGGGATATTTGTGCTTCTGGTTCTGGGTGTAATGTGTGTGTGATGTGAATGTTTCCGGCACCCACGATACAAGTCTTTGAACTTAGTGTGGGGCTGTAAGTGTGAATACGTTTGTGAGAATGTACTTTTAGTTCAAATACACATTGCGATTCTCAGTTTTTGTCTATGCATGAGTGTGAAAGCTTTTGTTTGTTTTTGTTTGCCCAAACTCCAGTTAGTCATTGCGATATTTTTTAACGATTCACTTCACATTGAAACTTCATTATGAGATCACAGTACCTACACAATATAATGATGTACGCTGTGGTAAATGTCTACAGTGAATAAACGCGGTACTGTTAAATTTGAATTCAAATCCAGTACCTACATCAGCTTAGAACACAGAAAAGGGAAAATGTTTACGTACAATTTCTCTCTCTCTCTCCCTCTTCTGTGGCTTAGAAGGCGAACGTTTAAAGTTTGACAGTCTTATAATCATCGAGATAGGAAACAAACCTACGGTTTGTAAATTAGCTACAACATCCTTGCTTATAATAGACTGGATGTACGTTAGAATAAAAACTAATTGTCTTTATTAAGCTATTGCATAGCTTCTATCGCGGGCCTTGAGCGTGGAGACCGAATCCAGAAATTCCGTAACGAAAATAACCTAACACTACGACCGGCACAGCGGTGATACTTTTTAGTTTTGCCATCTATCGATGAATAGCAGAACTTTTAATGACTTTTTTGAAATATCACGATTGTCTCTTTAGTTCAGCGACTCGCCTCTAGGTGGCAGGAAAAAAAATACTGCATAAATAAAATAAATAAATAATTATAATTGCATAAGTTGATAAAAAATGCTATGCAATAGCTTTACCGCGGCAGTCCCCGAGTGCCACACGTCTTTTTTAGTATATACTTCTATCTCACTTGAAATTACTGATTTTTTATGTTTTTTTTTTATGTATTATATATTCAGATTTTTTTTGAGTATGTTATATTATTGTAATATGTAGACATATACTAATTTATTTGTTAAATGTTTTTATATATAATTATATATTTATTCATAATTTACAAATTTCATAACGTACAAGTCGCTTTTAGCGATAAGTCCGCCCATTGTATTTAGATATAAACTATATGAATTGTTTTTTATGTTATTTTATTTGGTGCATTAAAGTGTTTTGTATTGTATTTCGATAATATAGGTAAACTATCTTAACCTAATTAGAAAACCGTTTCCGAACGACCTCGTTTCATACAAACACATAAAACTGGCATTATTCATGTAATACACTTTTCATGACCATATTTGTTTACCTTCAAGCGGTTGCCCGTAACTTTTTCCGCGTTTAGTTTTTTAGTAAGGTATGTAATTGCATCGCAATTGTTCTTGTTCTCCTCGAGATGGCTGTAATTTTGCGAATCTGGTCGTAGAGTCATAAACTTTCATGAGTGCCTCTTTAAAATTTAAAATAGTTTATTTAAATGGGGCCCTAAAAACAAAGACCTTGAATTTTGAATTTTTTTAATTGGTTTTAGTCAGTATACTTTGTTGAAAATATACGTAGGAACATATGCCTTTGCAACGATCTATACTAGCGATGGGCGATTATTACTTAAACTAATCGAATTAGTCGATTTAGTCGATAACAATCGATGTTAGTCGATTGTTATCAACTAACGGTGTGCGGTGGGCAACAATGACTGGACGCACATATGACTATATTTGTACGTACTACTAAATAAGTAAATAGTTACAAAAGATGGTGCGGCGGGCGTGCGCTATGCGCCACAGCTTACGATACAAGATCGGTACAACTGTATTAAGTATAACAAAATTTAAACGCTCTTCTCAAATCAACTAGCTGTGTGCGTTAGTATTTTATCGATTGTTATTCAAATAATTATGGTGAGGAACTACTGAAACGACAATCGAATGTGCAATAGCACAATTTTCGGATCAGTCAATTGTCTTTTCTGTAACAATCGCCCATCGCTAAACTATAACCATTAAGTTCAACGCAAAGTTCAACGAGTTTTTATCATATTATTTGAACTCTGTAACTATTTTGTGAAATTAGAAAAAATGGAAAGATCTATATTCCATTGCTATGGTGAGGTAAGATTGGATTAAAATTATAATGGTAAATTTTAGATGAATTTTTTTTTTTCGAGATATCCATACATAATTGATTCAAAATCCGTATTTCCCCTAGTATCTTGATTTGATTGTTTTTGTTTATATAGCATTAGCAATGCTAGGCAGAACTAGAGTGACGTAAGACGTTAATAATAAGGAAAAGATAATTTTGTAGCTGCAGGAAGGGTTTGAGCAGCTCAGCGGTTAGAGCAATAGGTCATGACCCCTATAATTCAAACCCGCCTCAAGAGATAACTTTTCGAAAAATTATCGCTTAAGGTGGGGTTTGAATTGACTTTTCCTTTCTAAATTGATCTTGATTTGATAGACCCGAAAAACAAATTGACTAACGATATTCACCGAGCTGTTTTAAAGCTATTGTAAGAATAACAATCCACGAGTATCTATTTGCGCTGCTTTGGCGACAACTTTTGGTTAAGAGCCATATAAAGTATGATATTTTGCAATGATATCCTGAGACGATCACATAATATGCATTTATTCATTTAGATCACTCTTAAAACTAGTTAGTGTGTGAAAACATAAGCACTCATTTATTAGGTTCATGTAACCATTTTATTTAGGGATCCAAACTCGGTTAGGCCTGTATCTTGAAAGCCCCCATATCCCTTCAATGTGTAACATTTAATATACTAGTCGTTCGCCCCGAACTGTGACATCACGCCTACATTTTGCCTAATTGAGAACAACTTTTGAGGTTAATTGCTTATAACTATAGAGCATGTAACGGATATTATATGCAAGTTTAAATTTTTTATATACATAGTCGCTTTTAAGAAACAAAATAGGTCTAGTAGTGACTAAGTAGTGACAGTGACTTTGAAGTCCTACCAAATTATTATTTTCCATCATAGATAAAGAGAATTCAGTTTTCTCAGCTCTAAAGTTCTTTTCAACAATATCCCACACAGGGAAAAATAAAAAACCTTTGCTCTCCACTATTTTCGTTTATGGCTTTGGGCTTTACATATTCTCTGAGAATTTGAAGTTATTAGCTTGTGACTAAGAAAGGAACAGGAGTTGAACCACCCAAACATAGAGATCTCGCTTTGCGCGAACAAGAACTGTTTTCTTTCCCCTATTTAGCCAGTTTCACTGTTGAATGAATTTCATTTGATAGATTTTTCGTCGACGATTTCTCTTAGTTAGAGTTTATTTTGGTTCTTTCCGAAATTCCAACTGTTAAACAAATTGGTGTTATACCGTAAATAGTAACAATTACAAACTATAGTTTATTATTCGTTGCTTATCCAAAATTATATATAATTTTCGCGATATTTTTTTCTCCTTCTCTGCATAAGTTACGTTGTACTAACTTTAATGCAACGTGTAGGTAAGTTAAATAGGTATATATACAAAAATATTTTGACACGATTTCAACTCGATATACCTATTTTGTTTACTCTTCTTCGTGTCGATGACGGGTACAGGTTACTACCTGTACCCGTCATCGACTATTTACTAATACAGGGGCATTTTGATTACTGAAAATTATTATTCGACCATATGGTCGAATAATATTTTTCAGTAAACATAGCATACAATGACGATTTCTTAAAACATCTACATAAACTTGTTTTCAATGTTTGAGCTATTCGCTTCTGGATTGCTCCTCCCTAGCTTGTTCTGTTTGAATTTACATAGATACTTTTAAATATTTTCAATTTGTGGTCTACTCAAATATATTATTATTTTAACTCTAGGGTCTATGCCCGGACCTCTTTATTAAGCATTAGCGGAGCCGTGGCCGGTAAGAGGACCTTTTATGATTTTTTACATTGTCAAAGTTAGTTTTCTTCTTATTAGTATGAACTAATGGACGATGTTTGCCCTCGGTTTTGAAATTCTTTATAGCAAATAGTTTATACCACTTTATATGTGTAAATATGGTAGATTTACTGGAAAGCGGAATTAATAAATTATTTACATTACACACAGATTTCTGCTACGCAACGTCTATTAGATCATAAACTTGAATATACCATAACAATATTGCCATTGTAATATTTAACCAAGCCTCATTGATTATACCTTCCTGTAAAAGACTTTTTGAAACATAAATATTAATTAGATTTGTTATTTTCATTATTTGATTTGAAAATACTTTTGGCAAAATAAATTTATTGGTTCAAAGACAAAAAAAATTTGACAATCTCAGATTTAAGATATAAATCACATGTAGCCCTCTAGCTCTCTCAGAATATGATTTATTCAAAATCCGTTCTCATTAGATAACATTTACGTCTTTACTGTAGACGTGTATACCACAATGTGTATGTATTGTGCTTACATTCCAAATAATGAACTATATTGAACTGCGCATTGGCTTAGTTAGGTGAGCGTCCGCCTTCTAAGCAATCGATCGGGTTCGGTTCCCAGCGGGAACACAAGTTTTCTCCCCAAGGGAAATTTGTGTTTTTGGTTTTGGGTGTGATTCTGTGTGTGATGGGAATGTGTCCGGCACCCACAATACAAGTCATTGAACTTATTGTGGGGCTGTAAGTATGAAAACGTTTACGTTTATCAAAATTGATATGCATAGATTTTTAGAAAAAATATACTTCTATAAAAGTAAAGATCGAGAAAGGGAAGTGACTATGATTTAAGAAAATGCGCTGCTATCGAACTTTCAATGTAGAAATGAAAAACGTGCGAATACTACATAGTTAGAACTTAGGAAGAACTAAGTTAGAACATCGAACAACATAGTTAAACTTAGGATCGACCCACTCGGACACGGGTTTCAAGATAAAGTTCAGCTTTTTTGTCACGTGAGTACGCTGACGCACATAAGCGACTTGCTTGCGACTGTCTGTCTACATAATATAAACAGGTACACAATGTTAGTAAGCGTTTTATTAGCTGTAACAAGACTTAAGTTTAATGAGCTTCTTGTTAAAAGTTTTTAAAAACAAGCATTTTAGAGTAACGTCACTTTATTTTTCGAGTTATTCTCAAGCCCTTTAATTTTAAAATAACTTGTCTGCTATTTTGGGTGTTCCGCCATGTTGGATTAAGAATGACGTCACACAGCTAACCATGCATTGTCGTCCAAACTAAACGTGTGAAAGTGCTAAAACCGCGAAAGTGAAAAAATGGCGTTGTTGATTTTGTATAATTTTCTAAAACCTGTGATTCTTCGAGTGTTGATGTGTAATAATGGTAGATTATTAACCGTTAATACTTAGTAAATGTGCATAAGTGTAGGAAAATCAAATAAAGTTGAAAAACGTGATTTTCGCCTTTGCTCCAAAACTCCAATAGAAGTTCAAGTAAAGTTTCTACCACTTTACTAGGGCATGACTTGACTATGACTCTTTTACATGACTTTAACTGTGACTTGTGACTAGGACTTTTAATATGAAATACACTTGAAATATATTATTACTTGAGACTGGCTAAATGCACAAGATTGCGAAGCCAAAATTAAAAGAAAAAAAAAAACTAAACGTGTATACAAAATTTCAGCTCAATCGGTTGAAGATATCTGCTTCAAATTGAGTTGCAAGATTCCACCCGAACAAACTAAATAAAAAGCTTGTAAAAACTAAAACCCGACAGATGGTTTCCTACGAGTAAAACTTAAAACAAAAAAAAAGTTACTATGTGGTTATTAATTTATAACACAATTTAATTGTGAAATGGTATTTTATAGTTTTTTCATTTGGTCCACGATAGTGTTATTTGATTATTTTTTTTCTATTTGATAGCTGACTAGATGACTAGATATTTGGTGTATTTACCAAACATACTTTATTTTTTTTCACCGATATTTCTGTGCAGTCGTTTTTCAGATAGAGCCTTGGGTGTTATTTTTTAAATTTTGAGTTTGCCACTTCTTGTTTTTGTCAATACGGAGACCGACAGACCCCATTTTGTCCTAGTCTATGAGAGTAGAGTTGGGAAAAATTTAACAATACCCTAAGGGACGTGATATTCAAAGCGCCCGAGGCGTGCGCCCCGCGGTCAGCGGTGTGAAGGTAAAATATATGGCGCGAAAGGAACCTTGATATACAAAGAAAATAATCAAAATCACACTCCCCCTGCGCTGCCGTTTTATATACTGCCGTCATAATGAATAAACACGTTACTGCATTTTTGTCAAAACTGAGTTATATTTTTATCGGAATCAGGAAACAGCCGCATCTTCTATTATTTTTTGATTTAAAAGTATTCAAACGCAACCTACTACATCTTACTTTTAATTTAGACGCTTCTACTACTAGACATAACATATTATACTAAATTGCAAAGACATTTCTGATGTATATAACTCAATTTTGACAAAAAATATACTTACGTCTTTTTCCTTATGACGGCAGTAACTGCAAAAGGCGTGCGCCTCGGGCGCCTTGTATATATCATATCCCTAAAAGTTACACTATCAGTTTATTAGTTCGGGCGCTGTGAAGTGGGAGCAAGACACATACATATGTATCTAAATATTATTATGAACTTATCTATATATATATATATATATATAAATTAATGCCACTTTTCGTTGTTATTTTATAACTCAAGAACGGGCTCACCTATCCAAACCAAATGTTTAGGCTTTGTTCGGACTATTTAGTAGATGGTTTATGTGAAGTTTGCACAAAATCGGTCGAGCGGTTCTTCATTTATCACACCTAGGCGAAGCCGGGGCGGATCGCTAGTTTATATATAAAATATATATGATTTTAGCACCGTATATAAGTAAATAAACTAGTGAGGAAGTAAGTACTTATACAAACATATGTAACTTATAAAAACATTGTAACGTACAGAGAACCGCACTATAGTACCCCGCCGACGAGAACTACTCAAATCGATCGTTCTTCTTTCAAGTCAAATATTCACACGGGAGGCAATCGTGCAGTAGATCCGATCAAATGCTTTTGAGATATCCAGCAAGCAAATTCTCTCTGTGCTTATACCTGTGCTTATACGTTTATATATGGCGATATTTTTCTACATAGCCTTTACATTGTCTAGATAAACCAAGATCCTATTATAAAATTGTATGTAGTCTTTCGACTCATCTTAACGCAAACGCTTTTCACACTCACAGCCCTAAACTAAGTTCGAAGACTTGTGTCGTGGGTGCCGGGAACATTCACAACACACCCAAAACCAGAAATGCAAATTTCAATGAGGTTCCTTCGAGTATCTTATGGTTAGATACCGTAAGGTACACCCTACCTACTTAATTTTTTACTATTATTCTTACTGACATACATAAAGGAGAGTTAAGATTTTAGCACCGTATGTATATGTATGCATCTTTGTATGTTCGTTTGTTCTCCCACAGCGCCCAAACTAATAAACCGATTGATATTGTTAAACTCGCCTTTTAATTAATCAATTAAATACGCAGGATAACACAAAAGCACTGATCAGATCTTGTTCAAATCGTCATGGTTCTTCATAAAGTAATGACAAAAGAAATGTCATAAACCATCGTCATTAGTATCAAATGAAGGAATATAAAATATACCATCTCATAAACACTTTAGCTCCGTAACATCATCCTAAAACACAGAATGGGGTTGGTGCCGCGGCAACTTCGGCAGAGCACCGCAAACGGCGAAAATAATGGAAACTTCGGCAGTGGTTACATATTTGAGCTGAAAACGCTACCCGCTGGTAGTGGGCTTGAGCACTTGAGTTACCTATAAGCTCGATGTCTTGTAGGTAACTTGGATCTTTGCTGTATATAGTTTAAGGAAATATTGGCAATTAGCAACACATGGAGTAATAAAGTATAATTTAGATTATTTTTTTTTGCTTTAATTTAAAAGAAGCCCTTTCTTACTAGTAGTCTGTTTTAGTTTATGAACTTTCGTCTGTATTTTACTATAATAATATTTGCAATATTACTGGCGATCCACAAGGGAGGGCCCGGGCTTCACAAGGGAGTTATTTCTTACATTACCTGAACACATTAAAAACAAAAATCAAAATCGGTCCCACTGTTTAGTAGGAATTCAGACACATACACACGTACAAAAGAATTATATTATATAAAAAGATTTGCAATGCCTCAAATAGCAAATAGGTTATCGAAATGAGTCTGTAATTGACAGGTTGAGCAAGATAACCGACTATCCTTTTTTGTTGGTAGTTCATTGGCAAGCACCCAACTCTTATATTATGCTAAGTCTGAATGAAGAAAGAGACGGGACAAGCGTTTTCGAGTCAGTGCACACAGATCTTAGCAGCATGACATATAGTTAGATATATTTAGTAAGTTTTAGTGTTCCAATTAGGCCACGTGCTCGTATAAACCATTTGAGAAGAGAGTTTGGTCAGGGCATAGATACAAACATTTTGAGCGTATTTAGTACTAGACTGTGCAACATTATGGACCGATTAAGTAAATTATATAATAATAATAACAATTTATTTCATTTACTAAAAATATTATCACAGACTAACATTATATGTACACATAATGTTAAAGTTAGTGAGCCCTGTATCCCACACTAGGATAAGTCCTGTGTCGTGGGATGTCGTACATTAAAAAAATATATTAAATATGTATTATAGAACTATTTATATCAAAGCATTATTGGCAAGAATACGAAATAGCAACTCAAATTCAAATGATTAATTAAATTTACAAATAAATAATTTTAAATAATACAAATAGCAATATAGGTTTTGGAAATGAGAAATTTAGAGAAATGCGTGTTCTCGTGGTGTTTTAAGAGATCTACACTGGATTTTAATACAAGTACTCCTTACAGCCACCTACCAAATAAAGATATATATCATACATATATAGATATACAGGGTTATTTGTAATATACCAGAAAGTTCTCAGACCCTGATTCTTGTTCTAACTATTACTTTCATTCAGGCCCTTTCATTCATTAATTCATACCCATTTTCAAGACCGAATAATCACATGTATTTTGAAACAATATAAGGAAGACAAATACCTACCAATACAAATCTAAAAATACCACAACAGAAATCCCATAAATCTGAGCCGTCACAACCATATAAGAAACAAACATCAACCAACCATTTTAAAACACGCACAAGCTCACACACACACACTCAATCACGACACTTACAGACTAACACTATCACGACACTAGCAGATCACTCTTTTACGACACTTGCAGACTAACACACGACATATGTCCCAATATATATAAACTCGTCAACATATTTAATATAGACAAATTGAAGAGACTAGGAGCTCGCGACACAGGCTAGCCTAGTGCGGGCCCTAGGGATCACAACACTGCATGGTTTACATATTATTGCTACTATTGGTATCATAACTTTTAAATTTATGTAATATATCTTGTAAACCTACCACCTAAGTTTGTACATTAATAAATAAATTAAATTAATAAATAAATTAATATTAGCACATTTAGTTCTACGACTTCCTTCCGAATGCTTTATCATCCGTAATAATTACGATGATGTTATATTAGACAATATATAATTAATATTTGTTCAAACAACACGGTCCCGGTATTGCGGTTTTTTGTTAAAAACGGCATCGCCGCGCTTTGCCTCTATTAAGAGCAAAGGCAAAGGTAGTTAACATTTGACATCTTATACTTAACAGAGAAAATAATTAATCGCAAGCAAAGCTTAAAAAAACCGCCTTCACCGCTTTATCTTCGGAACCTTGATCAGATTTAATGTATTAAACACGCGTTATTGACTATAATTGAAAAACTACTGATCAGATCTTGATTAAATTTAAATGGGACGAATTAGAAAGCAACATCTATCAAACTAAAAAAAAAATTCGAAATCGGCTCATGTGGAGAGAAGTTATGAGGTAAAACACATAAAAAAATACATTCGACTTGAGTACCTCCTCCTTTTTTGGGAAGTCGGTAATAAATAATAATTTTTAAAACTGATTTAAGAAGTTATACTTATAAATTGGTATCGATGGTTGGAATGATGTCCCAAGAGGTTTCTGGTATTTTACAAATCACCCTGTATTTACGCCACAGACAAACAAAGGATTCAAAACTAGAACTTTTACTACAACAGCTAAGAGAATTTCTTTGGGATTGTGGTAAAAAAAACGATTTATACGATTCCGAAAACACTAAAAATGGCGCGGCAGTCTCCAGATGGCGATCGCTTTATGACCAATTTCGTTCGATAAGTCCTAGTGATAAAAATTGAACGATTTTTGGTAGTCATTACCCTAGTAATAACAAGAAGAATTGTTATGATAGTCTATTTTATCGTCCAACGTAATTACCTGTGAATTTTGCCGCGAAAGTGAAAATACGGTGTTATTGGTTTTGTATAATTTTCCAAAACCTGTGATTCTTTTACTGTTAATGTGTAATAATGGTGGATCATTATCAGTTAACACTTAGTAAAAGTGTATAAGTGGAGGCAAATCATACAAAGTTGGAAAACGTGATTTTCGCCTTCGCTCCAAAACCCCAATAGAAGTTCTAGTAAAGTTTCTACCGCTTTATTAGGGCTTGACTTGACTATGACTGGACCTTGACTCTTTTACTTGACTTTGACTGTGACTTGTGACTAGGACTTTTAATATGAAATACAATTGGAATATATTATATCTTGACACTGGCTAAATGTATAAGATTGCTAAGCCAAAACTATAAGAAAATAAAATTACCGGTTATTATCTGTGGTAATACACATTTAACTGTCAAAATAAAGTCAACTATACGCAAAGCTTTTATATTTACTACTAGCTGCGCCCCGCGGTTTCACCCGCGTTGATAATGATGAAAAGTGATGATGATGATGGTGATGAAAAATAGATGTTGGCCGATTCTCATAGATACCGGATAAGCACAAAAAATTTCATCAAAATCGGTCAAGTCGTTTCGGAGGAGTATAGCAACGAAAACTGTGACACGAGAATTTTATATATAAGATTTGTACGAATCGTTGTTTTTAGAAATAGGAATAGACCTGCAAGAAAATGTTACTCGAAAGTAAATCTTCCTCCTTGCTTATATAATAAACAGTGAGATCCTACAGGGGATGCTACTATTATTCACTTTACCACACTTCGCCTTCTTACCGTTGGATTTATGCTATAAGTAGTAGTACACTTGGGATATTTCATAAATAATCTTGGAATATCCTACTAATAGTATAAATCCGAAAGTTTGAGTGTATGGTGTGTAAGTGTGTAAGTATGATTGTTCCCTCTTCACGTTTTAATGGCTGAACGGATTTGAATGGAATTCGGAATGTACGTAGCTTACACTTAGGATTAATACATAGGCTACTTTTTTAATATGATAGTAGCGGGCGAATCCGCGGGGCACGGCTAGTATCTTATAAAGAATTGGTACCAGATAGACTTATATAACTATACTGATAACGTCTTAGCTTAAAAACAAATCTTACTTCTGCAGAACTTATAAAACGTATCTAAAAGAACTAAACCATTTGAACTAGTGTAATGTTAGTTAGTATTTATCAGTGTAATATATAGTGAGAGTGCTGCAAAAGAACTCATGAACAAAGTGTCTTATTCTTAAATAGATACAATAAGAAAAGTGTTGATGGACACATTCTTAATATAAAGTAATAGCAATGTAGCAGTTTAAGTTTAATTACTGATTAGCCATAGTTTGTAATTATAATAGGGTACTTTGTAAAAGGTACCAACCTTAGAAATAAAAAAAATTATAAAAAAAAGGTATCTACCAAACTGAAATACCTACAAAAGATTCGAATCAAATCACACGACTATTCCCTAACCTTAACTTTCTCAGATGTTAAGAAAACAAATACATTAAATGTAAACGTAAAGCATTCCCTGTAATCGGCATTTAAATGGTTAAACGTGACGCGTTACTCGATTACCTGCTCACATGATACCAAGTAGGAAAAGTATAAGTATAAGCAAGTATACGTACAGGTTTCGTTCCGCCTGCGAGTAATTCGATTTCATACTCGATGCTTTTACAGAGACGTGGAGGGAATTAACGACAACCGTGACCGAAAATTAATGAAGATTGCACGGGTGTTATCTCTAATATTTAACATTGAAATTCTTACACAAATATGCCTTGTTTTACACACAATTCCTACAATTTAACGCTGTTAATAACGCTCTTGTGAATCCGTGACTAAACATATAGCTGTGACTAAGAAAGCTCGAAAAAGCTTTTGTTTTGGAATGTGGTTTATGTTTTATTATATATTTACTTATATATTTATACGTGTTTTTATTAAACTGCCTGTTGGCATTTTGGAGGCGCATTTGCCTTCTACCGGGTTTTATTCCCGGTAGAAACACAAGTTTGGGATTCAGGTTTTGGTTGTGATTTGTATGTGTGATGTGAATATTCCCGGCACCCACGACACAAGTCACCTAACATATAATATCTATATAACATAGCTTTGTTCGATTCAGTTACCTTGATCATTATGTCTTGACCTAATGAATATATTAGGTTTATCTTAATACAATTTTTTTATTAGAGACAGAAATATAAATATCATTACAGTTAAAATTTTTTTTTCATCTAACTTTTACATAACATACACAATCACATCTCGAACCGGAAACAAAATTTTCCCTTAGGGAGAAAACTCGTGTTCCGTCCGGGACGGGAACCCGATACCATCTGATTACAAGGCGGACCTAACTAAGCCAACATATAGTGAAGTACCTATAGTATAAAAAAAATGTTATTCGAGAACAAAAATATGTAGAGATCTGTAGAGTTTTGAAATCCATTAATTATGGTAGAGATCGCTATTAGTGATAAGGCCGCCTGTTGTGATACTTTACGTATAAGCTTGTTTGTTACCTTTGTTTTATCTCATCTTAGAAAGTGGATCAATAAAGTATTATCTATCTATCTATGTAACGATTTTCAATAAATGTATCCGAAACACTACTCGTTTTAACCAAAAACAGTTTTTCTTAGTTCGGAGCCTTGGTATTTAGTTAGGTACTCGCAACTTCCCTATAACATATGAGCCAACCTTACCATAAGACAAAGATATACAGAAATAAAACAATCTGATCATCCATTTATTGTCTAAAATTATCTTAATAAATTAGAGAAATGTATACTAACCATCCACCCTGCCTGGTGAGGGTAAATCCGAAGCGGGCCTCGCGGTCCACAGAGACCCTGATGCCGATGATTCCAAGTCCCTGGGGCGAGACCACCTGACCCCTCATCACGGAGACGCGACTGCACAGACCAGCTCTCGTCAGTTGGAGTCAAAGAGAGCACACCTCAGCACAACGGGCGATAAGTTCCTAGGCGTTAGTCAATAAACTGACAACCTTTGATTGATTAGTACCGAGATTGAATTCAGCTTGCTTTCTGTATATATGTTTTGTGTTGGTTTTTGATTTTTCTGAACAGTGATTGATCGCGCATTGTGGTTCAACTGCGAAGCTCTTTCGTGTGGTGAGAAATCAGACCATTAAAAGTTTCGTTGTAGTAGTAATTCACTTGAATCTTAAATCAAGGCTTTGACATCAGTGTAAATCTGTACGCTTGACTGATCAGTGTTATGCGCTAAATATATGTGCCCATTTGAAGTAAAAAATATTTTTGCTCAATACAAGTGGTGTATGGCCTAACATTATCATGTAAGACACAACATTTAGCGTTGAAATTATGATGTACTTAATGTGCAATGTAACGAAATTAATTTAGCATTTAACACTCAGTTAAAACTGAATGAAAAACTAAGTTAAAATGGATCATTCTGATTTTGAAACTCTCACTGTTTCACTATGGAATAAATTCCATAGAATTTAAAATCAGAATGATCTGAAATAATCCATAGAAATGTAATTATGTCATGTAAGATTTGAAAAAAAAAACTACGTTAATATATTTATTCTTTGAACCAAGTTTGATATGTCCATATGGAGTCACATTAATTGAGCCAGTAATATATTATGTTTAGTTTACTAATAAAGTTGTGTATATACTTGATAGTTATCGAGATCTAAAAAGAAAGCCAAAACTATGGAACTTATCGCCCGAGGCGCTCCTTCGATCATAACTCGTCGAAGTTTGAGCTGTGCTTGGGATATTGTAACTGTGAGAGTGAAGTAAAGTATGAAAATAATATAAAATAAGAAGTTTTTAGCATTGCACATTCTCTTTCAAGGATCAGCTAAATGTCTAGGATACATTTCGGTTTACATTTATTGCACGTAGTTTACGTTAATTGTGATGAATTTTTAATAAGGGAAACAATTTTAGGTAAACAGAAATCTACCTAGATGTATGTATATGTATGTATGCATGTAACAGCTGCCACACGATCGATTTGTATATTAATTTATTTGTTATGAGCATAATGACAGCTGAAATTGGTGCAATGATAAATAATATCAAATATAAATATATTTTATTTTGAAACTGCACTTTGGCTAACCGCCAATAAGAATAAACATAAACGTCGATAGGTACTCCAATTTGTGAAAAAGCAACGGTAAAAATATAATAAAAAATGTAGAACGGTACTAAATATGAAACACTACAAAAAACGTGTGGGTTCGAAATGTTTGCTAGTTTGTGGTAAAACTTATTTAAATATAGTTTTATGTAACTGTAAGCTACTGAAAAATAAATGTTTTACAAACGACTCGCAAAGGTTTTAATATTTAACGTACCATAAATGAATGATATGTTTTTAATAGATAACCTTTTTCATATGTAGTTTAATGCGTTTATAAAGTAAAAATTCAAATGATTTAAATTTAGTGATGTGCCTATGTTTGTTAACATACAATATGTTTCTATCATTTTCTGAAAAGAGTTCTATCATTAGTCTACTGCTACGTTCTAAAAGGGTTTCAACAAGTTTCACCTATTCAATCTGAAAAAGAGTTATTAAAAATAGACATAGACCTGAAAAATCTGAAAACGATTATAATATCGTGAACTATCAGTTGCTACTGATAGACTGACACACTGAATACACAAACATTTTGTTATAAATAATAATACGGTGTATGTGTTGTAAGTTTTTGTGTAAAAATATAAACAAACAATAATGCTGGTGGATGCATTTTTGCTTATATTTTTATACTGAAAGCTGTTCTATACAATTTAAGCACTTCAACAAATTTACGGTAGTTTTAAACGAGGCATGTTAGCATATTACAACAAACCTGAAAATTCATGAAATATTAATATCTTATCTATCTGATCTTAAAAACTATCGTTGCACCAATTTCAAAATAGTGTCAATTATTGTAAATAGTGATCAATGGAAGCAATGGTTGTAATGTACAATGTCGACACTCTGTAGTAGTCGCGCTGTGAAGTAGGAATACATTCAAATAAGTTGTGTTTGGTTAGTCACAGGGGGTGAGGATCTAAACACATAAAGAGCTCGGGCGAAGGGTAGGGGGTTGGTTAACAGATGAAAGACGCAGACAAAGGGTAAGGAACACATAAAAGGGTAAGTTTATTTGAAGCTTAATTTGCGTGTTCGCTGGAATTTTGCTCAATTGATAGGTTCTATACAATTTCGCGTCACGTTTCGTATTTTTACAGCCCTATCCCTATCGTGTTTCAGACGTTTTGCGTGAAAGCGTAAATGATTTTCCTAAGTTTCATTCAGTACAACAAAATTATACCACAGTATAATATAATGTCAACTATAATTTAAGCACAATAGACGAGACAAATAAATAAGTACAAAAATACGTTTGTGACTGCGTCAAATGATATAGCGCAACGTGAAAACGCTCGCTGAGTTACAGAAAAACATCCAGTTTGTCGCAGCCACGGAACATTCAAGACAAACATACAGATGTTACATACACATAGAGAATGAAACGAATACAGACAAAGGACTGAACAAAAAGATAAAAAGCACAGTGGGTCCGATCGCATGCCTGTAATGGGCAAGCGGCGGACGCCGGCATCACACACATATGCAGGAGACGCAACAAAAGGGAAGAGGTGAACAGATACTGAACACTGAGGGGCGAGGGCGGGCTGACTGACACTTACCATGGTGTAAAGGAATTCCAGAACTCGCTAGGAGTGGCGGACACACGGCGGCACAGGGACACAGAAAGACAGGACAGATTACTACACAGATACCTACATCCCTCAGTGCAACCCCACCCCGGCGCTATAGGCAACCGCGCGGCCGAATGCACTCGTCTAATATGGTTACCTTGCGTTTTAACACTTGTTAAAATTAATATGCAATATTCGACTCCACAAGGTAGCCCGTTTGCATTAGAACACTACCGCAATGGATCGCAGAGATCGTGCGTGGCTCATACAAAATTTTGAATTCGAAGGTTGCACTAAAGATTTGTTTCTGAGTACGAGCAAATTAACATGCTGGATGGTAGAACCTCGTAGTGTGTTAAGTTTAGCTATATAAGGGTCGATGGAACAAATGCTTGAACGCAATATAACCACTCTAGACTTTTGAACTTAAACAAAATAGTGAAGCGGCTCGTGTTTTAATGCAAACAAACTTTTAGAGGCGCTTTTGCATATTAAGCGAGGTGGGTTGACTACTTCTGTCGTTCAGTTTTGCTTTGTCTTGTTTGTCAAAGAGATTGTTCGAAAGTTTTATCAACGCACACGGTACGGCAAATAAAACTTTAAATATTTAATCCAGAACTCAGATCATGAAAGACGCATTTGAATTTTGAACTGAACACGACTACAGTTTGCCAATATCCCCAGTATGAAATATAATTAAAAACGATAATTATTTTAATTAAAACTAAATTTCTGAATCACGCACGCACCTAAGCATATTATTGTTTGTCTCTCATGATTCGAGTTGCATTAATTAGTTTTAAATCTTAATCTGATAATTTGTATCATTGAGTAGACAAACAAAACTGTTAGAAAGCTATTGAGCTCATTTATTCAAATTTATTCATTTTTATCTAAATTGCTTCTGTATTAGGTAATCAGACAAACAGGTAGGGTTAGACACACACAAGGGATGAACATTAGACAATACACAACACATCGGATCTGGTGTGAGAACATAAAAACAACACAAAAACATAAATTACAAAAAGTTATGGTTAATGATAAAACATAACCATGCTAGGATCGCAAATGATAACTTAATATTTTACACGCGAGAAAACACAGGAAAATCAAAACACTTCCACCAGATGATAAAAATAAATCGTAATTTAAGTATGTAAAAGTATATTTGTCGAATTAGAACAATCGAAATTAAAATAACCACACCAAATCCACGGAGAGGTTTAGGAAGATGAGCGGGAACGGTGAAGGTGCTAAGTTCCTAATAAACTATGTCATTATGAATTTTGTAACTTCTTCTTACGGATATACTTTACAGTTTACAGAACGGCGATGATATCACGGATCTAAAATCATTGTAAAGTGCAATTATATTAAATTTATGAACTGTGCAAACCGATAGATCAGTCCTAAACCAACTTGCTTGTAAAAGATATCGTCCGGTCCCCGATATTGAGTATTCATTGGAGTGAATATCTGGAGATTAGGGACGATGTCTTTTACACACATGAAGTGATTTGGTGTTTGTAAATAGACATCATTTCGTGGTGGAGGAAGCGCTTACCTCTCAGAATATTCGTCCATGTGTGCGTAGCTTTGGACGGAGTTTTCTTCGATGAGGAATTTGACGCGTTGGTAGAAGGATGCGGTGACTGAAGGTGGTTGTTTCCGGAGGAGTACCTCCACGGGGTCGTTGGAGGCTAGGCACATGATGTGTTCGGCGCACTCGGGCCGGCTACAGCATTCCGAGTCGGAGCAGTCGGTCATGCCATCTTCAAAATGGTAGGCCATTGTGAGCCAATTTTGCATATTTAACCAATTGCCCACCACCAATTAAGGATTTTCCTTTCATAATAAATTCAAAATAATATTGGAAATGTAATTTGGCATCGCTCATGGCAATTTAACAAGATAAACGTAAGTACGAGTTAACAAAAATAAAATCCATGTAGTAAGTTTTAATAAAAATAAAATCCATGTCTCTGAAAATAAAAGAAAGTCCTACCTTCGTCGTTGTCTTCGTTGTCGACACATGACATTTCCAAGGCAATGGAACAATCGGTGCCAGCCCATCCTTCGGAGCAGGAGCATCGGTATACCCCATCATCAAGCAGGCACTGTCCGTGGCGAGTGCAGGCATTTGGACATCCAGCTGTATGTAGGCAAATTAAAGTTAGTCCTCATAAACACACATAAGCTTAATGGCTTTTGGGGATGAAACAATATGAATATTGAATTTGAATTTCAATGATCAAGCAATAAACGTATTAAATAATACTGACCGATGTAACATTAACAGTATATTCATGTAGATATACATTTGTCTGATATTTTCAAGGCCCTTGAATTGTTTTAATAAGTAAACCAGACATAAGTGTTTTATTTTTTTATTTTATGGTACTAGAGACAAAAAGTAGTGACACTAGTTTTCTACTATGCTAGTATAATTAATGGTATGTACTATCCTATGGTATTAGTGATATAAAGGCCCTTCAATCATGTTTTTCATTTAGACCTCGTTATAAAACTTTGTAATTAAATAAGCTTTTTTATGAGCTTTGTGTAAATTTAAATAAATGGCGAAAATATGAAAACAGTAACGGTTTACCCTCACGCAGGGGCTGCTAGAATGTGAGGGCATGTTTATGTTTTGTATTACAAGTTTAATGACTTGTATGCGGCTGCCGACATCATTCACGACATACATATAATATACAATCACACCCAGAATCATGATCATTTTGCAATCCCACTTCATGTGAAGTCAGCATAGGCCTTTGCTCTCTGTGTATCTAAACGCAATCAAAATCGAAATCGTTTATTCACATGGGCATCACAGATGCACTCATGAAAGTCAATTACTCTTCTGCCGGATTTGCAAAATAACAGCCACAATGAGATTAGACATATATTTTTAATTCGTGCTGTACACGATTTGGCTTAAGTTTTTACGAACGGCAGCTTGATTCGTTGAAGGCAGGAGCACCACGTGTAGATGTGGTCTGCTTGGGCGGTAACGAGTTATGCCACCTTCTCTTATTTTCCTATCACATTGTTCGTCTGCACAAGAAGAGTTAACCCGCGGTTTACCTAGTCTAGATGCAGAATCCCTAAACAAACGCTGCAGTCAACGTCTGCATATAGGTATAACATATTCGCACGTAGTTTTTGTCTGGGTAAATGTTTATGCATGGTGGGACCGCACAAGAGAATCAAAGCTAGTAACTTACGCAGAGTACAGTGCCTCCCGTTCCATCCCTGTGTGCAAACGCAGGTTCCATTCTTGCACTGGCCGTGTTCGTGGCAGCGAGGATCGCAGGGCCGCTGGTCACACATCGTCCCTGTCCAGCCCTCGTCACAGCGACATACGCCTTCAGCACAGACGCCGTGAGGACCACAGTCCAGAGAACAAACCACTGCAACACAAAAAGTCATATAAAAAAAGGTAACATACTGCTTTTTAAATAAAAAGACCTTTATTACCTGCTTCGCTAGTCTGTTAATTTGTTGTGTCAATGGTGAAATTATATAAATTGTAATTGATGTGATGATCATTAAAATTAACTTGACTAAACATGACCAGTTGTATAAATCTTCTTGCACAATAATTATTGTGCACATTGATGATACAATTTTAATTAAGATAAGATGAAGTCATTTATTAAAAATATAAACAATTTTTATACTAAACTAAGTATATTATTATATACCATACTATTTAACAAACTACAAGTGGGTAGGTAAAGAAGGTAGGTACACTAATCTTATAAATAATTTTGAAGTCAGTTAAAAAATATGACGCATCCATATTTTTAGCTATTCTATTTAGAAATTATCAAAACAAATTCTGAAGGAACCCATTTTTAAATTAATAATAAAATATTCTCAGAGATCATTAGCTTGGTGATTCAGAAAGGCAATGCCGTCAGCATGATGTCTACGCTACCCATTAGTGTGGCTTAGAGCACTTGAGTCACTTAGGTACCTACTTCTAAGCTTGGATTGAAGTGAGATCCTTTACTGAATAAATGTATATGTAATTTTAGTTTAGTCTGAGAATGGTGCTAATTCTGTTGAGCACCGAACTAAACTAAACTAAAAATAAACTAATTTTAGTCAAAGAATACCTAAACGCTATTCTGATTTTACGTTGAACTTAATTTAAAAGTTGAAATGACAGGACTAAAATTGATTTTGACAGCAACCAAATTGAATTGTATTCACCAGAGCCGCAATCACATATTCCTCCATTATAGACTTTGAAGGTCAGTATTTGCTTCATTAATTACACGTGTTATTCTTTCAAGTATAAGATCACATTTAAAATAATCCAGACCTTTTTCATACAGACTAATTTGAGTTTAAAATTTCTATTTTTAGTCTTAATTTGACGCAAAACATGTACATCAGAATAAGAAAATGGTCATTTTCACTAAATAGAGTAACTAAACTAACTTAGTCCTGTCAAACTTAATTTTAGTCTAATCTTGCATTTTCTGAATAGGTTTTGGACTAAAGCGGGACTAAAACTAATTTTAGGCTAGTTTAGTCTAATTCTGGACAACAGAATCGGCACCAATATGTAGGAAATTGGTCCGTGGACTAGTTGGCTATCTCATGTCAGAGACTGATGACAAATGCATGATTGATGATATTGACCTATGTGTATATTGATTGCTCATTACAACGTAAATAGTTCGATATTGTTCAATGTTCATACTAAATACTTAAATTAACGAGCTGTCAAGCAAAATGTACATTAAGATTCAGTATCAGGGGTAACATCTAACTATAAATGTAACGTAAACGCTTTCACACTCACAGACCCACACTAAGTTCGATGACTTGTGTCGTGGGTGCCGGAAACATTCACATCACACACAATCACTGAATAATAATCCTACTATCCTATCCTACTAATACTATAAATCAGAAAGTTTGTGTGTAAGTGTGCAAGTGGGTAAGTATGTTTGTTCCCTCTTCAGGGTTTAACGGCTGAACGGATTTGGATGAAATTTGGAATGTACATAGCTAATACCTAGGATTAACACATAGGCTACTTTTTAACTAGATATTAGTGGGAGAAGCCGCGTGGCACGGCTAGTAGTACAATAAATTGATCGGGCAAAAGGTTCCTTTTTGAGGTGGTCGTATTCGCCTGAATACTCATCATTTAACCATAGTCACCCTCATCTTTCTTGGTACAACTATTGAAAATACTGCTTTATGATTTTTCAAAAAAAAAAAAAAAATTTTATTTATTCCCTGTTTAATCTTAAGTGTCAGTTGGGTATGATAAGCATATACCGAGGCGGTTTATAGCGGGATAGTGTAGTATAAACAACTATGAATTATAGATTAAGAATATCATCATAATTATCTCGGAAAAAATTACATTCAAAAGAAAGTCGTAGAACTAAGTGATCTAAAGGTGACAGGATCTGAGAGGTTTTTGTTGACATGTTATTGAAATTCAATGTTAATTGCTTGTATAATTTGTATATGCTCATATATTATTTGAAGATCGCTTTGGATCGAAACTTGCACACCTGTCGTGCTACTTTCAAAAGGAATTTCAACGAACACCATACAATTTAGTTTAATTGTTATTCTCACCTTGAGAACAATCATCGCCAGTGTACAAGGGATCGCAAACACATCGACCAGCGTCCAAATCGTATATTCCTCGCTGTGAACACGCTGGTAGACATCGCTGGACCCGAGCATCTCGTTCGTTGCAAGAAGCACCGCGCCATCCTGCTCGACAGACGCAACGTCCCCTCACGCAAGACCCGTGGCCCCCACACGTCGGATCCAGGCAATCCTCTGCAAAAAATAAGCGATGTCAAGAACCTGGGATGAAAGGTTATCACATAGATGAATTTTAAGCGGTTATCGTTGAGAGCCTTCATATCAGACATAGTGTATTTAATATCCCCGACCACTTCTTCACTTACCATCAGGTGAGACAGAGTTAAAATTGCAGCAACCACAAATAGCAAGAAGATGACAGATGCACGTGATATACGAGTGAAACTGTTCGATTAAAATATGTTAAAAAATTTGATATCCAATAATTTAGACTGAATTATCGCTTTTTCTCAGAACACAATAATATGGTAGTTATGATTAATTTATAATTCCAGTGAAATTACAGGGCAGGAGTTCGAACAATAATTTAAGTTATAACTCTGGGTGCCACTAAACTGTAATGGGAAAGCGTGACGCTTACCATCAGGCGAGCGATTTGTTCGTCTCTCTATAGGTGGGGAATTTATTCGCTCGATGAGAATATTTGCATAGAGAATGTTCGTTGTGAGCAAATGCTCATGACGCCTGAATCTTCGCAACTTTGCTTGACTGTGATCTATCCCCAGTATCAGCAGTTGCAATCAATATGGCGAACGCAGAAGTATTGTGTGCTGCGTTCCTTTTAATATGTTATTGCTACTTAAAGAAGAATGGTCCCACCGGCGCTCGGGCTAGTGACTAACTTGTAATGTTAACATTCAAAGTGATTCGGAATAAAAACCGACAGCCGAGTGGAGCACGCTTGGGTTCTCGGCGCTCGTCATCGAGCTGTTTGGTTCTCTGTACTGACATGCCGAATATTCGACTTGTAACGTGCTCACATCGAGCGAATATAAATGTCAGTCGCCACCTTTAGAGATAAAAAATATAATTGTAAACTGTTTATTCAATAACAAACCTTCATCACATTTTGATCCTTTCCACCCTGGTTTGCAATGACAGTGCCCTGCCACACATTGCCCTCTTCCAGAACAATCAGCAGGTTCACAGTCATGAGCTGGTATATCACATTCAGTGCCTTTCCAACCTTCCGAACAATGACATACACCTCCAGCGTAAGCGCCGTGTCCCGAGCAAAGAACTGGACAAACACCTATAAAAATAATGGTTTATATTGAGTTTACTGTGTTGATTTACGATTACCTCAAAGTTTCACAGTTTTAAATTAAACTTACTCTTAGAGCAGTCGTGACCTTCGTAGCCATCCATACATTCACATTTTCCCAAATAACAAGAACCGTGACCAGAACAGTCGTCAGGACAGGAGTTGGTAATTCCCTCTGCTTCTGATACGATCATTTCCACACTGTGCGGTTGCAGTTCGTCGTTGTATATCGAAATGAACCATCTTCCTGTGTCGAGGTACTGTAATATACTGACGTTGACTCTCATATCGGTCGATCTTTTGATAATCGTGTGGTTCCATCTCTGAAATGGGCCTTTCGTGCTCAGTAACTCATTCCAGTCGGCGAAGGTATTTTCGTTGTCGGGTCGGAGAGGACTTCTTCTTCTCCTGAGTCTGTGGTCAACGCGACCGCCTCGGATGAATTCAACGAAGTCATATTGTGTTACGCTGGGTGCAACGTTCCGTCTGCCGTAAACGGCAAAATTAGCTCCCCACGGTACAGTAAAGTTTAAGCTCACATAAGCTGGCTGTTTGTTACGGAATTCTGAACTCCAAAACTGGTATGCGGGTATCGTTGCGTGGTGTAGTTCATCAAATTCCCTGATCTCCATAGCGGGTGACCAAGGTGGAGGCGCGGCCTGTTGGGCTTGCTGTGGTATTACGGCTGATTCTAAAGCCGCTTCCGCTGTAGTTGACCAGCCTCCCAGAGATGATGTTGATATCGATTCTTAAAATAAATAGAAAGATAAAAAGAAATGTAACGTCAACGAAATATATTCATAATTGACATAAATTATTAATTACAAAAACAAATATACAATCACATACCATCTGAAGGCGATAACGTAGATAAAGCATCCCTAATTCCTTGTGCGTGTGTTACTGCTTTCACATCTTGAACCAGGATGCAATTTGAATTGTCTATATTACTTTTAATTGACGATAAAGCTGTAACAAGGAAAAAAGCATTTAATTAAATTGCGCTCGTTAAGCTCTTTTCTGAAGCTGGGAGCAGATTCTTCAGTAAATCTATTTTGTAACGGATTCGAAAACAAACTTTCTACTTAAACAAAATTATGTCGTAAAGGCCAAATCTTTCGCTCAATCTGGCCATCCAATTAAGTTTCCGTTAAGTTTGCGTCTTATCGAAGTTTCACATCGATAATGTCCAGTAGCCGATACGTAATTCTATTAGAGTTCACACGGGTGTCGCTCCGAGAGATGTTAGTTACGAAATGCTAGACAATGAGAGATGTCATTTGAAAGTCGAAGAGGTTTGTGAGGTCGGGCTGGCGGGGTAGGTAAGTGACGTGACGTCCCGTCTAGTTTTAATTAAGCGGGGCATGGGCAGGCTGCGTTTTGTGGCAGTGTGACGAAGCGATCGGTTCCGCTCCCTCGGTTACCGCGAGCACGTAGGTGGCTCGGCGACACCCAGCGTTTCTTGCTCGGGGGAATGCCGTTGTCTCCTCATTATGCGACAGTTGAAGCGATCGGATCGATCATAAAATGCCGCGCTACGCACTCTAATTGGATAATTTTTCACGGTGTTAACCGAGAAGCGCACAGACTCCGATGACACGAGTCTGGAACTCGGCTGACATGATTTACTTTTTATATTATATTCATTGAAGCGGAACATAAAATTTAACAAAACAACCGAGATATATTTTTCATGAAACGTTGAAATGAAAGGTACAGATGAATCGTTATTTAAAAAGTTGAACGGGCGCTCAGCGGATAAACAAAGCCAGGTCCGTACATAAATCATTAAGCTCTTACATCAATTCAATTAACTACAAATAAAGGAATATTGCAAAGTCTGCTGCGTGCCGGTTCACCGATACGAAGCGAATAAAAAATGCAAAGGAGCAAACAGACGTCGCTATTATTGTAATGTAAAGAGAATTTATTGTGTTCGTTTATTAGTTTTGTAGGAAGGTTGGCTGTGAGGGGCGCGGGGATTTGTGCTCGAATGGGGCTGCGAGAGAGGTTTATTTGCCGGCGCGTGCGGCAGGACGAGCGGCTAATGTGACGCACTGCGCGCCGTATTTCAATCGTATTGAGTTAATTGACGCACCGATTCCATCCGACTAATTAGGATCGGCCCGCGCTTAATTTGTCGAAAGAATTGCTGCGTGTTCTAATAAATTATGACATACAACCGCTAATTGGTTTCTGCATTGGATTTTATGGGTTGAAGATATTTATACGATTGTATGATGCATTTGCGTGCACTTACTAGGTGTTTATGAAAAGCTTTCAACTCGCACTTGTAGCATATAAATGTTGGCAGTAATTGCTCGTATTTTATGAGAGCTTTGTAAAATACCCTTAGATAAAACTTTATGTGAATGTTTCTCCGATAGATAAAATGGAATCGATGTAGAAGATCTATTCAATCAATAGATCAGTTGAATTATTCACTCTATGTCGATATAATGTTAATAGAGCGGCAATAAATAAACACTTAACTAGCAATTTCCCTTTTGCCGTTTTCATGAATAGTTAAGATTTCTGGGCCATAAAATATCGAGTGCGGCGCGTGCAGGCCTAGTTGCCATAATTCCTGTGGCCCGGCGTTAAAGCAATTATCTTATCTGTCGTTCCCTGCTCTCTGATCCCACAGATCTTGCGATAAGGACGAGCGTTGACGCCATTTGCCCGTTCGTATTGCACATTTACCCTATCTCTTTGAGGGTAGATGCGAGTTCAATGACAATGACCTCTATCGGCTTATCTTTAGTGATAAGTAGGTGATTTATATTCAGTGCTTTTAACTGCTGTTGCGCATGCAGTTTGTAATGCAGTGGAGTTCGTCTAATGGTGTGAAGTTAATCTATTCCGTGTGAGAGCATGATTGTTTTCTATTTAATAGGTAAGTTTATTGGGTACTTAATAATAAAACTTAATGACTTGTAAATACAGGATCTACATGCGACAATATGAATATAATAAAAAATCACATTGAATAGACTAATCATCATACACTATTGTCCTTAAATAAATATTAAAACTATATTATTGTCCAATAAAGCAATCCCCAATGAATATAAAATCAAGTTTTGAAAGCAAAGTCAAATAAATATCATCTTGCAAGTAACATCCATATTTTACCTATCTAAGTTCCCATTACGGTGACATATACCAGGAACAATACGAAACCTGTAGACAACATAAACAACGTCACTATTCCTCGGATAACGAGCGTGGATGACGTAATTTCCGCACGAGAAAATAAAATATGGCATTGCGGTGTATAGCAACTTTCCGCGATGATCCCTCGTAAAATCTATAAATTTTCGCCATTCGCAGGAAATGGAGGGCTCTTCATGAATGGTCGCGATGCAGCGATCGTGTGCAGATGGACGATGTTTGCTATCTCAACTATTTTTCGGGCTAATACAATTTATTGTAATACGATTCAGCATAGATTGCATCGTGTGCTGGGGGAGCGAAACTCGTTTGATGGAGTCCCGAGGGAGGAGAGCCATCGCATCGCGCCGACGATATTAGTCACGTGATAAATCTTCCTCTATTCGTCTGCCATGTCGCCCCTTCTCTTCGATACAGCGTCTCAGATAACGGCCCTAGTTACTCCGCAATAAGATCTACATTCGGTCCCTAGTTTTTTTGACCCATTTAACCGAAGCGCGGACAAGTACAAATGTCTCTAAATTTTTAAACCCACATCTAATTGAAAATTGTTATCAATTTGACTCCAGCCATTGTAAATTGGATTAAATTGCCGACGGTAGTATCTTGTCGTAGAGTTTGTGAAAAATGCATTACTTTCCTATAAGTTTTATATCTTTTGTGTACGTATCTAACTATCTACACTCTTTCTCATAGTTATGTTATTTGGAACACATAAAACAAGTTAGAGCTTACGAGAACTTTAACTTCACCAAGTTCGGACTTAGAGAATTTATCGTTAAGCGCTTTTAACAATTTTGTTTTGTTGAGGTGCCATGTTTTACAAGCGTGTACGAGCAACTAATCCGCCCAAAAGTTTATATTGTAAAAAGTTGGACAGGTTTAATCGCGTTATTTGTGATGTATTATTTTTTGTTGGCAGATGTAGGATCGATCGCGAGAACCACTTTACAGGCGTTGATGTTCGATGCTGAGAGAGCTTTAATAAAACATTTGGGGTGCTCACAATTTCAATTACATTAAAAAGTTGACGGAGCTGTTTGCCCCATTCATCGTGCGCCACGAACGTAATGAAGGGTGCAACAGATGGTTCACATTTTTTCATTACAATAGTAAAACTACCGGCATACACCAGGAGATTTATGTCGGATTAAACTACAGGACCGCGTTTTATTCGGTACATATCCGGAACGCCAGGAGGCGTGACCGATAATAATTTCCTAATGTATGGAACCGAAACGCAATCATGCTCCAACATTTTTGAACGAAATTTAACATATAATTTTAAATGAACGTCAGAGAAGCTGAAATCGATAGGCGTCGCATTAAATAGGTAGCGTTTAACGGTGTCATTGATTACCTTTATTATCTGACGGAAATCTAAATGTGGTAATTTAGAGTCGTATGTGTCTTTCGTTTAGAAAACCTATTTCGTTTTGAAGTGGACACTCCGCCGCTACATTGATATGCGACGAGCGTTCTCTTATCTTCTGTCCCTATAATTTAACGGGCATCTAAATGAACCAAGATCCGATGCGATAAGCCTCATTGACTTGAGACACCTTACATACAGTTGGTTCATTACATTACTTTCAAGAAGCATTGAATAGATTTATTTAACTGTTGCTTTATTACGTCGTCTAAATTAGGATTATCTTACGAATGTATTCATAGCTCTTCACAAATAGCTGCTATTACGTTGAGAATGGCGGTCGGAGATATAATCGAAACGAGTTTAATGTTTTTATGAGTTTGAAGGCGAGTTGCCGAAATTGGTGAAGTTACTGTTGTTACCGTGGCGTGCTAAAAACTTATTACTATTAAACAGGAACTATTTAACATAGCGAAGGGTTAAGTTAAATTAAAAGCGACTACACATAGTAAATATTTTATAATTTACTCGTTGTAATAAGACTTCTGTGTTAAATATTGATATTGTCCAAAACCTTTTTAGAAGCATATTTTTTTGGATTAATGTATCGTTAAAAGTTAGTCTGTACATTTTAACGTTAAAAAAATCTATACTTATGAATAATTAAGACATTATAACTAAGAAATTATGAAAATCATTTATACACATCTTATTTTTAGGTCATACTTATGTTATGATTTATAAGATTGTCGTTATAGTTTTTGGTATTAACATTGATTTGACGTGGTTAGGGTTCTAACTAAAATAAACAGAAGTAATTTTCTGACATTACAGCGAATGAGCACTTTCAGTATAAATGGTGCTATGCAGCCAACAGCACATTGTTTCTGGGCACGTACAACTGTTATACGGGATTCGCGTGACAGAGCAACGGAGTGCCTTGCCAAGCCCTAACTATTGGTGAACTACCACTGAATACTATGCCCCGAGACTATAGAGTGTCATAAAACTTCAACAAATTGTTCTTATTAAGCTGACCCAAAAATACAGCCGAGTTATAGAACAGCATTTCTTTGTCATAAATCGTCTCCGCTTCTTGTTCAGTTATCAACTTATTTTAAAGTTATTTTATGGACTTTAATCTGTTCCAACACAATCACGTAGGTCGTTATATCCTTTATCTAAATGACTCATGTTATTTCTATTCGAGTTTTTATAGTAGGCGTTAGGGCTTGGCTCGGGCAGGGTAAATGCACGGCTGGAAACTAGGCCAGAGGTAACACTCCCGTAGTCCCCGTGTCGACTTTGATGCTATTTTTGTGATATCTTGTGTGGCTGCGGCCGAAGTTTTATCGTCGAAGACTCACTTGCGGTTGATTGCTAGAGCTTTTCTTTTACGAAATACCCAACCGTATTGTTTCAATACCATTTCTATCGTACACGTCTCTTGGGTTCTTTATACTGCGCCGCGCCATATACATACCTTGTACAGAAAGCTTGCAGCTATACGCTACGTACTTTATGTTGGTCATGTTTTACATCGTTAGCGAGAAATACTTGTAAAATTCATTGTAGATTTATGTAGGTATTTCATGCATTTATGTGAATGTGCCATTCTGCTAGATATAAATGTAAAATATCGCTTTATTATGCCGCAAGGAAAGGATTAGTTATTTAGCGTTAAATCATACTGGGATTTACTTTTGCGATTTATGCAGCATTTTGTATGTATAAATTATGATTGGTCGTTCGGCGGGTAGGCCGGGATTGCGAGTGGCTGATATATCCGCAGTAGAATAATATGGGACGTGGAAGTGTAAGATAATTTATAACCGAGCGAACGCAAGCCCCGCGACCCAACAGCCCGCGTGCCCGAGGCACGCAGCGCGCGTTGCCTTAGGTTAGGCGCATCATTTACTATATTTTTCTGTTGTTTGTTTAGTTTTTTTTATAGCCCTCTCTGGAGATGCCGGTTGCGAGATCTAAACAAAGAATGATAAAAGACTAATGGTCGATGTCTGTTTTCGTCGGAGTCGATGTTTAATCAACTCATTTGCATGCACGAAGTGGATGTTTGAATTTATCACCTTTCGTAATTGAGTTTTGATGTGTTGATGGAAATATCTTTCTTTATGATTTGGTTATAAAACTGTATACTCCCATATAAACGTTTAAAAGCCCACGGTTTGGATAAATAAATACCTATAAGCGTGATGTGTGATGATGACACTAAAATAGCCCGCATACCTGCCTGTTCGCAATAGTAGGCGTTTGCTATATTCGTGGCTATTAATGAAGTATTCTATATAAATAGATGTGGCCGAAGAAAATAATAAAGATTTTATCAAAGGTAAGGAAAGGAAATAATAATTCAAAAGCTGTGATTTATAAAGGCTATTGAAATCTGATTGTTGCTACTGTTTCATATTGGATTTGATCCCCTTAGGGCATCGTAATCCTACGTGGCTCGAAGACTACCCCTTTTTAATGGTTTCCAATCATAGAAGACAAGATCTGCCCCTTAATTGGAGAGAGCTCACTGCCCCAGGCAGAGCGATTTTGCAGCAGTAAATAAGACAAAGGATTATATTTTTTGCAGTCTATAATCATGCCGAACAGCTAGGTTTTTATACTTTTATTCTATGAACACGAAATTGATCCGAAGGCTGATTGGTTTCATAAAAAGTTTAATAAAAATGTACATCACGTATGAGTATGAATAAACTCTCGAAGCATGATGTATTCGAGGTAATATTGAAATTAATCAAAGAACTTACACAAGCCGTTTCAATCGATATGAAAGAAAGGCATAATCTTCTTGTATTAAGAGTAAAGAAGTGAAAGTTGGAGATAGATTTATGAAACGAGAGTAACCATTGCATCGCAGCGTCACGCTGGCACAACAATAAACTTTTGTCTCGACATGTTGCCCATACAAGCACCGCTCTAACGCTAATGGATCGAGAAAGAATAATGTTATGAATATTTTAATCGGCATTCCGAGCGAGTTCATAAAAATACTGTCCTAACGAACGTTTCGAACGTCCCGCTGGGATTTTATGAACAATCTCAAATCGGAGATAAAACTTGTAGTTAAGAATTTAATATTTAATCAATAACTCGCTACACCTTTGTTTTTCTTCGAATTTTTATATTCTTATTCAATTTCTACACTTAACTCTTTATTTCAATTACAAAACTTTACCGAGGGAATTCGTAGATAGGACGGCTTAACTCGTAAGTTATATATTATCTGTCTGTAAGTTTTTGATCAAACTTAACTACTGTAGTTAAGTATAAGTTCTCTTGCTCTGGAAATTGCAACAAACTTCTTACTTAATGGACGAAGAACATATAGATTTCTTAATGGAATAATTCTAGCGATTTTACCAAGAGCTTCTGAGGAAAGTTGTTTATCTTAGTTGTATGAAGTAAAGAAAAACATTTTATCTTAATTAAACTTGTTATAGTAACACGATAGTTGCTTCACTTGAAGATTGATGATTTTCGTATTTTTGTAGGGATTCGTTGAACGACTTTTGTTTAATGGTGTTTATTTAGGTTATATAGTAGACTTGGTTTCAGAGATTTTGTTCTAACTGTTTTATCTATTACTGGAGATGATTTTATTAGTTCTATTACTTACACATCCTTTGCTGTGCTAAGAGTGGTGATATAGACAGAAATTACTTAGAATCAAAGTGCCGACTTGAAATCTTTGACTAAGCCATAACTTCACTTCTAGAACATGCAACGGAAATATCTATTTAAGATATTCTCTTTTAAAAATAAGCGTTAAGTCTACAACAAAGATGTGGTTTCTGGTTATTAATACTGTTATATATTATTTTCATCGATAAAAAATTATGGTTTAAGTTGCCAATAGTAGAAAAATTAACTTTCATGAGTGCCTCTTCTCTTTTTTTTTTCCATGTGAATAAACGATTTGATTTGAATAGGTATAGGTATATTGGATTTATTTGCAAAGTTTCATTCCATCTTGATAAAAAAATATTTGTTGGACATTAGAAATAATACCTCTTGTAGCTCATAAAAAGGAGATAAAGTATTAAAGCAACATTCTTTATTCTAATAGGAAATTTAAAATTAATCTTACCTATAAAATAGGCGAGCATAGCCGCCAATATGACACATAAGCATATCATGGATATGGCCAGGCATTTCCACGTGCATCGATGTTGGCAGCGTTTGTCTATGTGAAACCTGGATGGCGAGTAGACCGGCACTGGGCTCGGTTGACTAGCCCGGAGAGGAAACACTGGCATCACTAGTGGTTGGTTAGCCAGCTGACAATGGCCACTGCCCAGGGTACCGCCGCCCATGCCACCTGACATCTGTGGCCCGCCCAATCTGTGGACAACAAACATATTCTTGAAAAAACTGTCTACACTCAGACACCACATGATTTCTCAGTTTATGTAAGTATATATTTATTTATTTTATATTTTGTTGCGAGATATTTTTATAACGATAGAGTAAGAGTAGACAATTTCTAATTTGGCACGGTTGATATCAAAAAGTTACAAAAACTCAAGCATTAAATAAACATTGGGAGAAAGTCCCCAGTAATTGCCTATTCGCTTTTATTTGCTTGCTCGAAAAACTTATTGGATTGGTGTCTCTACTGGAATTCAAATAAGGCGCAACTAGAAATGTCTTGCAACGTTCTGCCGAGAAAAACTAAATATTCGTTCCTCTTTTTATTTAATATTGTTTTGTGCGCAGGATCGTTGGAATATCACCTTAAAATTCAAAACACAGCACCGTTTTCCAAACAGAATAATATAACAGAATACTTATAATTTTGCCTATCGACTGATTACATTTACAGTCGTCAAATTCAGTTTGAAATACAAAAGCCCATAGCTATTACATTAAAACCAACCCCGTATTTAAAGATCCAAAACATGAAAATATTAAAACGTAACAGAGTTGAAGCAACATCGGTTTTGTAAACTTTCCAAATTTAGTCAATAATGAATTTTGTTTTGTTTGGAAAGGCCGTTTTGTTACAGGGTAGAAACACCAAAAATCCGATATTTCGATATTAATTACTTCTATTGTCTAGTTTAACATGAAATACCAGTATAAAGGCAGACTCTATAAAAGTTACCGTGTTCGATGTTATGTTACCGAGAATTAAAGGCGAACTTTGAAGGTAAATGAGAAAAGCATTGTTTTCTACAATAAACTTTACTAAATTATGTAATATTTAATACTTGTTTCTTAAATCATCGGTATCAGATGAACCAATACACATTGATTAGCCTCAGGCAAGTCGCAGGTATACTTACCTGTCTCCAAACAGATGCCATAACGTATTATTACAGCCACCTGTTAGCGAAATGAATCTGTGCCTCGCGCCATATGGTGCTTCTTTTATACCGAGCTCCATAAAAGACAATCAGAACGTATCATTAACGGGGATTTCGATAAAAAACCACGATCGCAGCGTTTAAACACGTCCGCCCAAATGCCATTAATCAATTATCTGAGCTTCACTGTCACGACTAAATTTAAAGGCCGGGCTGAGAACATATGGTGCATCGGCCGGCTCCGTCGAACGCTTACCAACTGACGCCGCTATAATGACCTCTAACATAAAAGCATAATAAGCAAAAAAGAGAGTAGAAATAATTGGACCGAGTTCAGTGAGAACGAAGCGTGACTCCTTAAAGGGTTTGTTTCGTGGAGGCTCTCCGTTGTAATTTTCTTTTGAAATGGCGGCCGAGGAGCCCGAGAAACGAAGGAAGGACGAATTCATTAAAACGTGTACAGAAATCACAATGTCGGGAGCGGAGTTTGCCCATAAATGGCTTGTAAAATGTCCGACCCCGAGAATGTTTCCATGGTGCGATATATCTTGAGCACAATGGCGATACAACTTTAAAAGTACCCACAATTTAAAATACTTGGCGCTTCTTTAAAACGTAAAGAACATTTATCATAACCACGTTCTATAAAAGCGTAAAACACGAATACAGTTCTAATGATGCAACACGTAACGGCCCAAAAGTACTGATTATGCCGATATTCTGTAACTGTACTTCGAAAATTGATTTTTTAAATCCATCAACGTAATGATGATGGATTTTATTGTTTGTAATATAGCGCTGGTTCCATTACGGGTTAAGCGCATCGTTTCTGCGCGTTACCGAAATGTACCGAACATTATCATTTTATTTTCGAGAACGCAATGATGCGGTTTGGCATCAATAAAGTGTTACGCAATATGCAGAACGTTATTTCAGTTCATAAGAGCGGAAATAAGCCGTTCTATTTTATGAACACAAAAGTTGCGTTTTTTAAATTAAAGAAGATCCCTCGAAGGCGAGACGACTAGGCAATTAACGAGACCGATGACAGGGTTATTGTAGGACAATGCTGCGATATTTCAAGCGGACCGACGGACGGGCGTTAGAGGAGATTTTGACAGCCGCTCGTGATGTGAGTGAGCTCTTAATGAAGCGGTAAATAATGAGCAGAGGTGTTGCGCTGTGCGAGAGCCGTGTCTAATTAACGCCAGAGAACCACAACCAGTTTACATACGAACCGACGAACCGGCGACGTGAGGCATTCACACCATTACCGATTTAAAACGTAAAGCTTCAAGTACAACGGTGATGCCGTCGTAAACAGTTAAAGGAATGGCATTAGAAAAAGCTAGGCAGGTAGCCGGGAGGTTCGTTAGGCGCCCGTGGACCGCCGCTGTCGCACAGTTTTTATCGATGCAATCGCGCGTGCAGCGGTCCCTTCTAGTCTGAGCGACCTCTAACTCGGAAACCTGATGAAACAAAAAGAAGGAACGCAGGCACGGGCCGTGAGAACGCGTCTCCTTGGTCGTGGCGGGTTCTCGGTGCCGTCCATTTATCTTGCACAGTCGTGCGGGAATGGACCGGACAGCGATGTGCTTTTATTGCATCGCGCCCCTAAATATAGGCCTGCGGAGGCAACCACAATGCTTTTAGCCCTAAAATGATTGGGCTGTTGATCTGGCTTAATGGTATGGAAGATATGGCGGTGAGGTTAAGGCGCATGTTTATTTGCGGATATTTTTGGAGCTTTTTGTTACATCGCTTCTGTGTTGTTCTAGGCATATATTTCTTCACATTTTACTGTTGTTTGTATTCTCTTTCACATATTTTATCTGCATTAATGTTATTTTTAGTAGCATTTATCACCATCATTCTAATTGCGTAGAAGCGGATGTGGCACGAAATGTGTGTTCACCTTTCTCAGAGAGCAAATTCTTAGCAGTACCTTATGGATAGTTGACCTTCATACCTTTGGCCACATTGTACATCGATTCGCATGGGAAACAGGTGGAACATACCGGTTTATCCGCTACTATTATCATGGAGCTGCTACTATAAGCATAGGGCTGCCATTAATCACATATTATTATAACACAATAAATAGATTCCATGTTCAATAGATGTACACTGCAAAAAGATTGGAATTAAAGTTCGTAACTTAAACGCTTTATTAAATGTTTATCTCGTCAAAATACTGACATGTTTTGAAACATAAATTTTTACTCTAAAGTTTCACAGTCATGTTTCTAGATTCCATTTATTTGGATTACATCCTCAAGTATATCTTAATATCAAAACTTATCTTTTGTTTTTACTGAATATTACCAGTTCTTAGTGGTTCAAAAAAATTACATGATGCCTTAAAGGGTTCTTCTTTTACATTTCGTAGGTACAAGGAAATTTTGTTTCATCGTTTTAGACTCGTTTTGCTATCTTTTCCCAGCTATTGACAACCCTCTACAAAATGGATGATGTACTGGATACTAGTTCTTTACTAAGAGTATATACGCATACATTAAGCTTTAAATAGTATGCAACGGGATTATAAATGTCGTATAAAAACATGAGATGGACGTTGACATTCAAATTAAAAATGTTTATGTTTTCTTATCTTTATTGTGATAGTCTAGTTATGTAGGTACTTCAGTAAATTACCTTATTGATTATAAAAACTATGTGTACTAAATTAAAAGAGGCTCTTTTCCTAAGTCACTAGTTAACCTAACTATAATAGCAAATTAAAAAATATATACTTGTATAGATGTAAATCATTAACACCGGCATTACACATTTACACTTACATACATTTACATCACGAAATATTTAGATCACACATAATCACATCCAGAACCAGAAACTCAAATTAACTTATGTTGGAAAATTTTACTCTTGACAGGAATTGAACCCAGGACTAGCGATGAAGATAGCAATCACTAGCCCACTGCGCCAATAGACGGGTCATCTACGCCAAATATTTGTAAATAGGTAGATCAAAACACAACTAAAACTTGCAAAAATTACACACTAAAGCTTATAAATAGGACGACCAAAAGGGACTTTATTGTCATATTTTGACTAAGAAGATTCGTCATTGTTGTCATTTATTCCGAAACTCAATTTTTTTTAGTTTTTTGGTATAGTTTTATGGGATAGTTTCAATGAGTGAAAAATCCTTCATTGCAAAGCTCAGTCATTACGTAGATAAGTAAACGAAATTTTTGCAATCAGAAGCGAATTATGCAAATAATTATCCATTTATAACGGTCGCCGACAAATAAAAAATCTACCGTAACATGTTTCTAGAGGTTCTTATGCATCCTTGCATACTTATTATTTAAATGCGTTGTTGTCTGATAGAGATAAGATCTAATCGATGAAAGAGCAACTTGTTGGAAGTGGAAGGCTCTACAGCGAAAAACAAAACTTTCGGAACAAAAGAAACAATACATGGGGCACGGTACGAGCGTGGCCTGTTGGTGCTCCAAGCATTTTATTTTCTTTTCTCAATTTTAATACGCCCCCTACATTCAATGCGAAGGGTCGAAAATCGTCGAGATGTTATCGACTATTTTTAATACGATTAACATTTTGTAATAATGCTATTGAAGCAACTTATAGCCCGTAGGACCTATTATATATTTTAACATTAATTATCTCATTGAATGGTGTGGATACAATGAACTGAATGCAAAAAAGTTTGCGTTATGGGCGAGGTTCGAATGAACATTGTTTCTTATAATCAACTACAATCATTTGTTGCACGCAAATTAAGACACCAGTTTCGCAGAACGTAAGGCTGAAGGATGTATGGACAATGCAGCAATTTAAACATGCATTCAAATGTCATGAAGAATATCGAGATATGAATCATACCGAAACTCTGAGAGTATTTATTTACAACAAAAAAGGTTTACTAATTAAATTGCAAAAGTTTGGATGTTCGCTTTTTAGTAATCCGCTGAATCACGTCAAAAAATTTTTGATGAAATTCAATTATAGTGGAGGCAGATATACATTATTCTTTATTTAAAAACGCGAGTGAAGCCACACGATTTGAATAAAAGATAGCAATTTTGTTTCACTTGTAGAGTTTCAGCATTATACCTATGCTATTTGTAGGTCAGAGGTCCTGTTTGTCACGAAATGAAATCGTTTTGTCGACACAAACTCACCGCCTTCCAACGAAGACACGGTCGCCCCTGCCACCCTCCTATTGCAAGTCATGGGTGTAAATTCAAGAAAGCTCCCCAATTTAAAACGAACTGAGTAACAATAGCGTCGCCCCGCTATGCCAATTTCCTCCCTCAGCGAACGCATTCACTACAAAGAAACTGAATAAAATCATCATTCGTAGTTACCTATTATTTAACACGAAACGTTGAAATGAGGCAACATTTCCAATTTTAGACTGCAATCGCTGCAGACGAATACAAAAGGAGCTAAAAGAGAAATGTGGAATAAACAAGGGGGTAAAGAAGTGGCGTGTATGTTCATACATCTCCGGGAACCGCGGCCGGCCACGCCCGGAATCTGTCCACTTAAATAGCTGCCTCATTCTACACCGATCACGCCCGCCGGATTAATTAAAAAACATTTGTCAAAATGGACTCCTAAACGGAAAACTTCTCGAAACATATAATCTATAGATAGATTAATTACATGTTAAGGTAATAAACTAAGTAATCTATGACATCCAATTAAGTTTGTACAATCGTTTAGATCGCGGGATGAGTTCATAAATATAGATTGGTATCGTAATTGATTTCCGCAAAGGCGAGCTTTAATTCTGGGTCTCATTAGACGGAAAGCCTGGTTTATCTACGTGGATAAATGTGCGTGGAATACCGCGAGCCAATGATACAGCGATTTAAATGCAGTACGCTCGGATTCATTGAACTCGGTTCTCGTATTAATAACTCACATAGCGTGATGTTTGTTTTGGTCGTACCGCGGCATGGTTAGGTAATGCTGAAGTTGATTCATGAATGAAGTGCGCGTGTGAGCACGCCTAGTGCAAGCGCCCACTCTCTTGCGTATATTTAGCAAGCATCATTTTCTTAGAAAATATATCAGACGACGGAAGTCGACGACGTCTGCATTTCACGAGGAGTGGTAGTTATGCTGAACATTATCATATTTAATATGTGTTTTATTTTACAATTGTAATATTTTACACTACGTGTATTAATAAAATCAGACCAATAAGCGGTTCCTATTTATCAACATCCGTATCTTTGTAGTCAGTATAGTTATGTCGCTTTTCGATTTATTTTCTGCCCCATATCCAAGAGACACCGTCGAACAAGTTGATAACTTATCTGATACATTTGAATAAGTGCAATAGCTGTATCAGCTCTACGTGCAGATCGTTTTGCTAGTTTGCTACCATCTACAATATCCAAGTTATCGGAAGGTTCGATCTACCTACTGTGTACTTAATGCAAAGTTATCGATGTATAATAACAGGCGAGATAAACTTGTGCAGTGGAATCAAGTAAGCTTACTGAGCTTGCCAAACGCGCCCCGGGCACAGTGCCGGTCGAGGCGCGCTAGGCAGGTTTATCGCGAGAAATGAATGGAAGCGATATCGAATAAGCGGCCAATTACTGGGTGCTCGTACAGCTTGCAGCGAGACTGTGAGGATCCGCACGTAAATAATCCTGCTCACGCGCAGCGCTCGCCTCGAAGCGCGCCGAGCCGCGTCGGCCTCGGCATTGATAAACAATTTTCCATTAGAGCGGCGCGGGCGGAGACTTGAACAATTTACAATTTCCATACCTAACGGAGCTCCGTATGCGATAACGATAGCCTTCTATTACGGAGTTTGTCGTTTGAAGATATTATTATGGTAATACCCCACGAATGCAAATTAAGTACAGCAATAAATACCAGGAGAAATAGCCCGGGTTGGGCAAAAACGGCAAGACTAAACCTAATAGGCCGTGATTCGAAACGGACACGATGCATATAAAGTAGAATTTAAACGCTTACCGCGTCGAGGAAATCTCTTCTTGAGTGGTAATCTTGGGTAATGAATGTTACGGCGCAAGATATATTATAGGAATATAAAATATTATCGGTGTTTCGTATGACCCGATTTGGAAAGGTACGAAGGAGAGTCCTGAGCTAAACGCTTGGTATTGTTCAGCGAAACAGAAAAACGGTTTCACAGGAGGCGTCCCTCTGCGGGCGCTCGTATTTCACCGAGTTCGATATTATTTTGCCAGCGCCTACAAAGAGGCGGAAGGCCCGCGCCGCAGAGAAGCCACGCCGCGGCGCCGTCGCCGCGGGCGCTTCGCGTATCGATATTCGCAACACAATATTGTCGTCCCGCGTTGCGAATGGTGCCTCAGGTTACACTGTAAATATTTTTTGGCGGTTGCCTGATTGAAAAATTTTATCGCATTCCACCCCTCCTTTTACGATAATGGATTGTGATCGCTTTTAGGCACACATTGACAATGCGTTGCCGGTAAACGCCTCTGTCTACTGAAGCGATTAAATGCGAGAGCGTTGGGTGTGAAACACATAAATTAGCTATCAGATACGAGTGCGTTAATGGGCAGAAGCTTGCGAGATGCGATCAATGCAAAGATGTCTGTTGTGAATATTTACTACTTTGCTTGGAATTTAGTTGAAGTTTCTAACCACACCTCAATAGTAATGTATAGTCAGATGTAGTTGGGAAACGGACAAACTGAAATGATATGGGAACATCTAACACAGATGCCTTTTCGTATGAGAAACTTTTAGAATATGGGCGCACAGTGGCCGCCCGCTCTGCCACGCTTTGCATAGGAAAACTTTAGATAGGATTATGTACACTGCATTATAGTTTTCTCGGTTTTCTCCGAACAGTCTATATATTATTTCTGGCTCAAAGTTTAGAAAGGAATATCTGTTGTAAATATGATCGCAAACAGCTCGTAAAAATGGACAGCGTTTACGATTTCAAATCATAGTTCCAAAGCCATTAGGCTGGGGCCAAAGAGATAAGTTGCATAGAGGAGTAAGTGCTATTAAAAATAAAATTAAATCTATGTTATAAAACAAAAATATTGAAGTTTTGCCGCGAAAATAAATTAAAATTATGATTCTAGTATTAATGTGTAATAATCGGGATTATTAACCGTTAATACTTAAAAACGTGCATAAGTTTAGACAAATCATACAAAGTTGGAAAACAAGATTTTCGCCTTCACTCCAAAACTCTAATAGAAGTTCTAGTAAAGTTTGTACCACTTTTATAGGGCATGACTTGACTATGACTGGACCTTGACTCTTATACTTGACTTTGACTGTAACCCGTGACTAGGACTTTTAATTTGAAATACACTTAGTATGTATAGTATTACTTGTATGTAGTAATATAGTATTACTTGACACTGGCTGAATACACAAGATTGTGAGCCAAATATCTATAATAGAGTTAAATTAAATCTATTTGTGAGGATCACGTTGCATGGTTTAACTAAGTACCTAGTATCACTGGTCAAAACGCGCGAGGACGACATCTCTCTAATTATGTTTATTTTGGGTGGGAAAGAGGCGTGCGGATCGTCACTCGGCACCATTATTTATACAGTGGAAGATATAAATGAGGTTCCATTACTGGATTTCCCCGATCTGGGCCTAATGAAAGACAAATAACCTTGAGTTCAAAGCGATCGATAAGGACATTTGCTTTAACTTGATTTACACGATTGCTTGAAGCGATGGCATATCGGATCTGAAATTTAACTGTACCAATCGGATTCAAGAAAATTAGAAAAGAAAGATTTATAAATTTACGACATTTTTTAATACAAGTTTTTAAAGAGGGGTGTGAGTCATATCACTACGCAACCAAACCCACGGGTGTGTCAGCAAAACAGGACCAACCCTATTTTTAGATTAGACCCGATTGACATTTTGTCTCATCTACATTTTTTCCCTATAACCAACTCTATGGCCCGTGAAATTTATTAAAGGACAATTCCATGTGTAATATTTTATCAATTAAGCACGGTCGGTTTCGATTTCGGAATTGTATCGTGCCATTTGAACAACCCGCAATTTATTGCTACAATTTTATAATTCTAAATGTCACAGATTCGCTTGTGAAGGGAATTACAATTCACAAATGGTTAATGTACAGTCATATGTGATTGGAAAATTGCCAACTTCTTTAGTCGAACACGTTTCAAAATTGTACCATTATTAATATTGTTGACGCAACATTCGAGTAAACTCGTCAGTGTAAAATGATTTTAGCATTTGAAATAACATTTCCAAGCGAGCCTCTACGCCTCTACGCGATACAAGATAAAGTTGAAATATGGTTTTGTGCTTCAGACACGTAAAGTACGGAACCAAAGCACGATGACTGTCGTTTATTTTAATTTATGAGTAAAAGTGGTCTTGGTATTACATCGCGGCCGGCACGGGCGACCACGCCAGCTTGACCGGCCCTGCCTGAGCGATAAGGGTCATTCGTTCGCTTGCACTAACACATTGAATTGCAAAACAGTTTACTCGCTCATTGAATATTTACACGTTTAATGACTGTAACGTCTGTTAATGACGAGCGAGTACTGTTGCCATTTAGATACTGTGAGAAAACAAACGGGTTGTTATGAGCTTTAGTCATGCTTGTTACTGAAGTATAAAATGGATCCAGAGAAATCTATCAAGCGTACATATTGTAGATTCAGTTAGTTAAAATAGTTTTTTCTTCGTGAATGTTGCAACAGACGCATAGAGTACTAAATGATCAAGTATCATCAAGTAGAGTTCATCATCTAAAGCTTACTTAACAGAAGTAAGCTCATTTAACACTCGGGTTAGATTACACCGTTTAAGAAAACGAATAGCCACAGCAATAAGATATCGAAGTTTATAGTCGCCATTAGAGGTCAGGAGTAGAGTTAGGAGCTGTAAGAAAAGGCACACCAAAATCATTCGTTTTCTAAATGAGAATTTATTTATTACTTTGGTTCTATATGAAAAACTTCTTTTGTATAGAATACAGGTTATCTTTGATTTTTTAATAACGATTCACGAACAAGAAACACATTTTTGCACGGAAAAATCATTTTTATTACAAGCTTTTATTTAACTTGCAATAGTGCAATAGTATGTTTGTCCGGGAGGAATCTTGCAACTGAATTTTAAATCAGTTATCTTTAACCGATTTCGTAGAAATTTCGTATACACGCTTATTTTGGATGACAATGCATGGCTAGCTGTATGACGTCATTCTAAATCCAATATGGCGAAGCACCCAAAATGGTGGACAAGTATTTTTAATACACTCCTACAATATGGGTATCAAATGAAAGGGCTTGCTGAGAATAACTCGAAAGATAAAGTGACGTCACTGTAAATCCAATATGGCGGCCATCTAAAAGCTTGTTTTAAAAAAGTTTTTAACAAGTAGCTTATTATTCACAAGCGAAAAAAAAGCCTCGAAGTTTGGTCCCTCAAATACAAAGTAAGTAAAATTAAATTTAATGGTATTTAATACTATCGGTCCTATGAATCATAAATATACTTTTTGCTAATAACCTACAAAAAAATTTATAACAAAATAGCGTCAGGTGAGTCAGAGAGGAGTCGTCTTTCTATAAGGTCAACGTTCCTATATGTTTTATTGTATTTAACAAAGGTATTACGTCTTACTTTATTTTTGCATCTATGCCACGATAGCGAATAAATAAACTTTGCGTAAATTAGAACTGAAGCTGACATTATTTTTTAATATTTCTATAGTGCCTACATAAAAAATAAAACCTATTTAACGATTTTTTTTACCTAGATACTTATAATTGTACGAAAAAGTACATGTGATTTTATCAATCTACTAGATTTATTTCTGCTATTACAAGTATGAAACATGTCACGCGTTTTACTTAAAAAATACCTGGTATTATAATATGACAACTGTTATTAGTAAGCACTGTTATAAGTATGTATATAACAATATGATAGTTACGATCATAAAATATCACTGTAACTAAATCTGACAGAAAAAATAATTTCATCGTTTATTAGAAAAAAGTAATTATTATACGCGATAAATTATCCCATTCGATAGATGGCGTAACATTATTTTTAATTAATCGAAACGTAAATTATTCACAAAGGCAATTAGTATGTGTAAGGTGTAAGCCCACTTTTGGGATTTATTCATTATCTTGTTTCCTCAGCAATCTTCATTTTGATTCGCCCACGCGAACTCTGACTCGTATTTCTTATGTCACAGTGGCATCGAAAAGTTACGATAATTTTATAACTGCTTTAAGTGTATCAGGATCCCATGACTCGGAGTCGTAATATTGTTTGATATACGCCTCGGAGCGTTAACCCTACCAAATCAAAACGGATTAATGTGTTTCAAGTGTTCGGTGTGTTTTGGTGTCTCTAATTACGTTTATGGTTCGGCTAGAGTTATGGTAATGTTCAGCAGGCTCGTCGATACCGCCGCGGCGTCTCACGGATACTTACGACTCAGAATTTAGGGTCTGTAGGGCGAGCCATTCGTTAGTCACGCCCGGTGACGTGTACCTTGGACAAGACCAAAACTGTTATTAGAATGATTTCGTCGTCAAGCTTTTTAGGTCGGTACTTGTCTTAAAAGGTTTTTTATTCTCGAATTGGAGCGGCATACTTAGAATTCTTAAGGCCTTTTCGTTAAAGATAACATGCAATGAAATAGCGACGGAATTGTTGAAATGAATCATCATAAATGGAACGGAAAGGTAGCTTTGGTAGCTTTTGCGTCTCCACTTTACTGCACATCGCCACAAAATGCATGAATTTCCGGACAAGCACTGGCTCTCGGCACGCAAAGCATGCGCTATACGAAGCCCCAAAGGGTACATGTAAAAAGGTTTTGTGGTAAAAAAATGAGTTAAGGGGCAGCTTTGTTTGTGTATGGCTCGAGTTAAGTGTTTAGATAAGTGCAGCCGAGAGCAGAGCACGTTTGTTATCTCTCAGGGAGTGTAGAAGCTCAGACAAATGGAGCCACCCTGTGTGGTCCGTTATTTGGTCTCTCACCAAATATGTGCACTCGAATCAGTAGCTCGCCTTATATGCCCAGGGAAAGAAAACTTCAGACGGATAAAGGTATAACTTACAACTTACAGTTTTACATAGTGTTTGAACACTATGTAAAACTGTAAGTTGAAAGTTATTCTATAACTAAGTCGGATGCTATAGATGCCTCTTATGGATTTCTAAGAGGCCCATAAACTGTCAAAGTATCTTGAATATTAATGTTATTTTATGCATTTATCTCTATAGAAGTACCGGTTAGCTAGTAATTTTTATTTAATACTGTTACTTCAAGAAGTTGCTTAGTTTATTTTATTGATGTGGAAAGGTCACTTGAATTTCTATTGTATTCTTATTTACAGTTAAGCATATGCGCGTACAGCATCCATTCACCGTTCCAGCTCGACTGCTTGTTCGAGTAATGTGCGTTTCATTGTGGAGAAATGAAGGAACCAATCCTTCTAAATTATAAAATATTCAAATTAGGAGAGAGAAATAAATCCAGGCGAGGAAACGTCGACATTACACATTACTGCGGGAACGCCAGCCGCCTATTCATTACAGTTATTTATAGGAAGCAGTGTCAAAGCGAGCCTTGTATTTATTCGGACGGCGGCAGTTTATTTATTTTTAAAGCTGGTTAGGCTGAAATACCGTGTTCCGATAAGCGTCCGGTGCCGTCTTCGATATGCACCGAAATAGGCGGGCGCGGTGCGCCGGCGCTGATCTCCTGATACCGCCGATGTCACTGTCACCGTCCAATATGCGCCGTCGCCCGACCCCGCGTGACGAAATATACCGCCTATTATTAGACTTTCATCATATCCGTACAGTGAACCCTTTGTTTACCAACTCCACCTGCATTGAAATTGACTTTAATGTAAACATGCAGCCGTCACTGAATTATTCATTCAAATCGATATCCTGAGAAGAATTGTCTATTAAAATTAACAGAGTCTGTAATAGTCAGTATCCGTCCGGAAAACAATTTTCTAAGCTGGTAATATAGAGCTGAGTTCAATCAATATAGAAGGTAGACAATAGGCATCTCTTATTCAAAACGGAAACTATTACAGACTAGCTATTGTATGCGGGGCCTCACCTCGTAGAGTGCATTATTCAAAACGAAAAGTGGTTTGTTTACCAACGTCGGAGAGATAAGTATTAGGAATAGTCGGTGACAGGAGATTATTGTGGCTGTGTGTGTGCGGTGGTAACTCGAGCGTACTCGCTGTCGATCGAAGTCGGCTGGAAAGATTTATGTCCAAGTTTGTGACAGTGGTATCGCTGTTCAGGATCCAGGATTATCCTTTGTTCGTGGACGTCATACATTCCTGATAAGCTTTGTTATCCTATTGACGACGTCTGTAAATAGAAACTAGATTGAAAGACGTGGAAAGATAAACGTGGAATCAATTTCGTTTGTACAAATAGAGATATATTTTATTGTGTACTGACATTAATCTCTCTGGAATACGTTCCGTTTTACCATTACGTATATTCAAGCGCTCGTTTATTCATAATTTCTTCAGAAAGTCAAACATAATGTTCACAATAATTGGATCGTTTGATCAAGCAAATTATACGTGATTGAATCAGCAAGATTCAGTTTGATGAAATGATTGTGTGGACATTGTGCATTAAACTTAAAATAAGATAATTGAACTTCCTGCGGCAGCGGCTTCGATTGGTTTGAAGTGGCCGAGTTATCCCCTTTCATATGAAGAGGACACGCTCCTCTCTCGATGGGGCGTTTCCTCTAATTATACGAACTATTAATAAAACGCGCGAGTTACAATAAACAATCGATCACTGCGCCTTCTAATGCATCTGTAAAAGGATCTGGGAGCATCACCCATGTGGGAGTTCAAGGGTTTCATTTGAACTACTCGGAGTCTGAAGCGATTGCTTTGTATAGTAATGTTGTTGATGATTTAATGGTTTTAATACTTGATATTAGTTTTTATATAGCAACTGATTGACTTCCACCAACTTGCTAAGTCTGTAGAACAATGTATTGCGGTGGCTTTAAGCTAGAGATATAAATATCAAGAACCACACTTATAATATAGTTTTATTAATAAAGATGTATTTGAAATGGGATTTTGGTGTTTCTACAAAAACACCCCGTTTTAAATACACAGATTGACAGATAAGGATATAATATCATATCTATATAGTCTTGATGATTACATAGGCTACATTTTCCTGATGAACGAGGTCGAAGTAATGTCTTAGATAGCTACAGATGTTGTAACTCTCTTATATTAAAGTGATATTACAGAAACTACTACGGAATTACTAGAAAGGTTAAGTGTCTTTTTTTATACAAAAGGGTTCAATAAATCAATAGAACATGTATGTAAAAATCTTATAAAAACGATCACAACTCTATAAGAGAAAAATATTTTTAAGAACATCATTAAAATGAATGCTAACAGTAAGTACAAACCAGGTATGTAGAAATTACCATAAGAATATGGCACACACTAATAAATTCAGCGATGTTTCGTATGTAAAAAAATTAAAAAAATTAAGAAGGTACGAATCTAGAGTCAGCTCAATACTGTGTAGGTAAATTGTGTTAAAACCCACATATAGTAAGTCTGTCGGTGGGCATTTAACTCAGCTGCTGCTGAGTGCTCCTCATTCCTTTCATCGTATCCAGCTTAACACCCAAGTAATAGCAACAGAGCAACTTTCGACAAACGAACTTTCTGCCATGTTGATCCTTTAGTTGAAATTAATAGTCGATATCGAACAACACGAAGTCGGCAAAGTCGGTTTGAGCGAACAAGGAAATTGGGCACGAGCCGTTTGCGTTGCGATCGTCTAAACGCTATTAACTAAGTTGAAAGTTTGTGTTGGAGTTTGATGGGTGAGCCACGGTGAACGTTGTTTGCACTGTCCGGGCAACGTATGGTAATAATTTCTTGCTCCACGGAACTTTCCGGCTCCACATATATGCCCAAATATTTGCTGTCAGTTACGAACTCCGAACCGGTGATCGTGTCTCTGCAGACATATGCCGCATTTGCCGATGTTTGCTCTAAACTCTATCTCGTTAATTGCTGAAACTTTCTAAGATTTTTGGTAAATGTTAATTAAAGTTTCATATTTTGCAATGTCTAATTAATCAATCAAAGGGATCGATCGAAAGGGCCTTTATTGTTGATGTTATTGCTTTTTATTACTATTTAGATGTCAATTGAAGGTATTTATTTGTGAACAATGAGTAGTTTCGTCTTGTTATGTAATTTGCAATATATTTAACAATTTAAAGTAAAATATGTAAAACAAATAGAAGAAAAAAAATGTTAGTGCATTTATATCGATTATCATTGATCATGAGTTAATTCCCCCAATCTCGTCTATCCATCTAACAACAAGACAATCTATAAAACGTCATCCATGTATAGTTGAAATACTCCAGTTGGTTCAAAGCGATTAGCTTCTGCTATTATCATCCGTACAGCGAAGGAGTTGAACTATTGCCTGCGTCTTTGTTTCTCGAACGGTAAAATCTGGGTGTCTTACAAGTCTAAAGTAAAAAGGTGCCAAGCATGTTACCTACATCTTCGGCCGCATCTTCACTTTCCACCAGGTGAAATAGAGGTCAGATACTTCCCTATATAGCATTAAAAAAGTACTGAACGGTTTCAGCAATTTTTTCTTCGTTTAGAGCAAGGGTCAAACATAATTTAAACGCTGTCTCGAACACCGGGTCAAGTTTAAAGTACGAGTATTATGTTAAGATGTGTAAGGTATGCGTGAATTTCAATATTCAATTTCTAAATTAAAATTCAACTCACTTCCGCTGCTAATTTAGTAGCGACAATCTATAATCATAAAAGAGGTACTTATTTTTTGTCTGAAATATCAAGGTTCTCCTGGCAATTGTATTTTCTGGGTTTGTGGAATCTGAGCTAAAGTCTAGTGCGCTTGCGTACTAAGGTAGGCAATTCAAATTGTTCGGGGTTGCGTCTTACAATGACGGTTTCTTCCTCGAAGCGAGGCGACGAGCGCGCCTGGTCGCTTGATCACGAGGGGCGCCCGATGCTATCTATTCACTATTGTTGCGTGCACTTAACCCACGATCCACGATACAGTTCGCCTTGTATTTCTACCTTGTTAACACATTGTAAAGGAAATTACATTCTTCACTCGTTGCATCGTCCTCAAATACCGTTTCCTTTATCGATCGCCGCTGTACCGTGTCTAATTGTCATCATTAGACCGGCCAATAGTAATTTCGGTTTCGTTAATGTAAGTGAACGATATTTACGAGCCGTATCCTTTGAATAATTACCGCGCTAACACCTGTGTTCACGATATTAATGTAATAATGGTTACTGTCGCCAAGTGTCGAATCTAATAACCTCGCTCTTTTGTCGAAATAGTCAGAGGTTTATGAAGGTCCCGATATCGCAATATTAATAGTTGGGATTCGCCCTCGAATCTGTTGAAATTAAGCTGAGCGGCGATTGGGGTGTCGCAGATGGCAGTAACTGCCCTATCTCCGCTGGTCGCCGCTACTGCTCGGAAAGTATAAAAATATGATTTACGACTGAGAATATAGCACATCCGACTCGGAGCGTCTCTAGTTTACCGTCGTTATTTATTTATTTAAAATATCACCAACGTAGTGTACATCAAAACATTCACAACAGCATTCTCTTAAAATGGTCAAACCAGATGTCATCATATTTAGAGGTGAAGACTACGTGCATTAAAATTTTAGAGTGAGCGAATAACTTATTATACTGTCATATTAAAACAAAACAAACATTTAAAATAATTATAGGCAATAAATAAAACACAAGTGGTACAATGAACCACCTGAAAAATAAAACCTAATTAATACATTTTAATTTCTTAATCATGTCAGGGAACCTTTTGAACAAATTACCAGTAATCGGCCTTTTGAAAAAATTCGAACATAGAACCATTCTTGTCAACAGAGCATTCTGGCCTAGGTTAGAGTTAGTAGGTACATTAGCACACAAATCTACATACTTGGCTATCCCCGACTCGTGCAATAGAATCAACTACATTTTGGAATTTCTTATTGTTACTCCGATCGGAAACCCCTAAGGAGAACCCAAATAAGAGCCGCAGAATTAGTTTTGTGTAGTGCCTTACTTTAATAATGTTCTGTGGTCTTCAGAGGTTTAAGGGGTTCAGTACGGCCCATGTTTATGTAACCATGCGATATATGAAGTAGATGTTTTCTGGCTTCAGGCTCTTTATTATTACTTTGAACTGCGGGTTGAATGTGGGGTGGCGTAGACTAGGGGTAGGGAAGTAAACAAGTGCCGCGCACTGATTCTAAATAGTAAATCGATTCTAATATCACCCTATTCGAAATGGAATATCTTTTGATATTTTCATTAAGTTTATTGCTTTTCAATAGCAATTCTTTTTATTGGTACATTTCTATCATGGTAACGTTTAGATGTACCTAATACCGCACTGAGAAAAATGTTTCGTTGTTGTTATTAAAACTGTAGTGCTATATGTGACAACTATCATTAGTAACAATCACAAAATAATTTTGTAACAACAAGGCTATTTTATAAAAAGAACGTAGTAACAAAAGAACGTGTAATTTTGACTAGACAATATGTTTCTGAAAACTTTGGTAGTCTAGATGTCCCATTTTTTTTTGCTGTGCGTTAAGCCCAAGCCGCAAAAGATACATATTTAATGTATGTAATGTGTACAGTAAGGGACATCATATAAAAAGCGCCCGAGGTAGAGCCAGTACAGGCCGCGCGACCTGAACTGCCGTCATAAGGAGAAAGTAAGTTATTTTTTGACAAAATTGAGTTATATACATCAAAAATAAATGTCTTTGTTATTAAGTATATGTTAGACTTGTAGCAGATGTGTCTAAATTAAAAGTAAGATTTAGTAGGTTGCGTTTGAATATTTTAAAATAAAAAAACAATAGTAGCTGTGTCAATTTTTCCTGATTCCGATAATGTATATAACTTAATTTCGGCAAAAATGCAGTTCAGTCTTTTTTCATTATGACAGCAGTATAGAAAATGGCAGCGCGTCTCGGGCGCTTTGTATATCACGTCCCTAAGTAATCTATAAGTATACAAAAAGGCAGATACCGGTTATGATTCATAGTAACATCTAATGGTAAGTATATCTAAAGTGTTTGGCATGTTGTTCATATAAACATAACTGATGGCTTTCAACGATGAGATGTTACCAGCTAACGCATCGTAAATTATATATGCCCTCGACGATTCTACTAATACCTGCCGTCATTGGAAATGATTTTAAGATTTATTAACAACATAACAAGTTTTTAAACAATTTATAGCCATATATATTTCCGCGCGGCGTATATATATAAAATTAACGGTAATTCAAGTGAAAGGTTATAAGGGCATAATGTTTTTGGTATTTGAAACACATTTTTTCTTAGGTGAATACACCTAGGAAAAAAAGTGTTACTATTTTAATAAAATTATCAACAGTATACCCTTTGGCTTAGTAGGGTGTGCGATCGCCTTCTAAGGGTTTTGGATTTGATTCCCGGAGGGAACACAAGGTTTATCTGCAATGAAAATTTGTGTTTCTAGTTCTGGTTGTAATTGTGTGTGTGATTTGAATGTTTCCGGTACCCGCGACACAAGTCACCGAACTTAGTGTGGGGTTGTGAGTGTAAAAGCGTTTCTATTTTTTATACTGATGGTATAATTATGAAGAGTATTATGTTGATAATTTTAACATTCTCAGATTAGTAATTGTATTGCAGTTCCCAGTAGGTAAAATGGTGATTAAATATTGTTACCGACTTCAAAAGTTACCTCATAACTTCTTTCGTTGTGAGCCGATTTTGATGATTATTTTTTTATTTGAAAGCTGGTTCTTTGATCAAAATCTGATAAGTAGTTTTTGAGTTATAGTCAATAATGTGTGTTTAATACATTAAATCTGATCAAGGTTCCTAAGATAAAGCGGTGAAGTCCGTTTTTTTAAGCTAAACGTTGTATTTTAGTATTATGCAGTATAAAACGACCTTTAGGCATCAGTAGACACAGTTTGTTGGTATTTGTTACTTTCTTGTTACAGGTCACCGGTTAGCTTATAACAGTAACTACTTTGAACTTTAACGGCTACGCCATTAACGATCAACACTTAAATGATTCAGTGTTGTTGTTTTTCTTCATCTAAAACAACAAAAATAAAACTGATTTTTACTTTGAGAAGTACTTACCTGTTAAGATATTTGTTCCCTTTGATGCAAGTCAAGTATGTAAAGATAAGTTTCGTAACTTACCTAGGGTCCATGAAGGGTTCCGCATAGATGTTCCTGACGGGCTGCCGCCGCGGCAGAGGCGGAGGAACCGGGCTAAACCCCTCCATCATATCCTCCCTTTCACTATACTTCAGCGACTTCATCGTCATCCTGATCGCCTCGAGTCCACTTCACAAATTTAACATCACTTCTAACTGTCCGAACTACGATCACTCACATTTTTAGTTTCACTGTTGCGTTATTTGACATGTTTGGAGATTTCACTTAAAGTTTATCGGTAACATTTCCACTTATTTATATTTGATTATCTGTAAGGTTGTTGTTATTATTATCGTGATCCGTGATAAGACGTGACGGAGCCCTATCGTGCGCGTGTGACTCCCGCCGGGCGCGCCTCTCGTCTGCCTGCCAGTACCCCGGGTCCCGCGTCCCGACCCTCGCTTGGAGCTTTTGTTGTTTTTGCGCCCGCGCCGACCGAACCGTCAAAAGCTTGTCGAGTTATTAGACAAGCGAACAAAAAATACCAACATACGTAAGACTAGGGACAAGGGACCATCGTAGCAAACCTGATGCAACGCAACCTATCGTACATGGGTGTGTTCGGTGTTAGAATACATGGTGCGGTTACAATTCTCATTGTGCTCTTCCAAAATATCTAGTATCATAAGTGTGAATAAAAGATGTTTTGTATGGAAGAACGAGGGTGCTTTTGTGAGATGCCGCTACAGATTTGCTTTAACATTAAATTTTTTGCAAGCTTTTTTAGATTTAATGAAAAGTCGTTTTTGATCTGTAGCCGATTACATGTCTTTTTTTTGCAACTAGTAACTTAATGTTTTATTATTCTTAGAAATAACTAAACATTCGAATGAAAAAGCTTTAAAAGTTTATCAAATTTCATTGAAAAAGTTAGAAAGGTAAACGCTAAAATGATTGAAGTTTAGCCAAGAAAGGAGAAAGTATATAATCGATACGATTATCGGAAGCATGAGGGTCGGGTCGGTCGGGGCACAAAGTTCCTTCTACTAAATTATACTGAATGATAAGATAAAGGTTGGTTTAGACAAATGATATTCCTGCATAGACCGTTGATGAGAAAACTAAGCAAAGGGAGTTCATTTGAGGCACATAATTCATACGCCCACTGAATTTTAGAGTTCGTTTTGTATGGCCTATTTGTAGCTCAGTGTTGGAGCCCTCAGGCTCAGTAACGAGTGGCAAAATTAGATGCAAATAATGTGGATGCTAGATGGAAATAGTGCACCCGTGTTTGAAGATATCGTAGTGCAGTGTGCACCAAACATTCAATGCAGCACAGCTATAGTTCAAAGACCTGCCGCGTCCCCTGCCGAGTGCCGGTTGATCTGAGAGCTTTGCATGTCTAACAATTACCCTCGACGTTGTTCACGACAAATACGAGAGGCGTACCCGTCACCCTTTTTTGTTCACTAAAATGTTTGTTTTCAAAACTCGTTACCCTACGTTCAAATTTTATTTACGATCGGCGAAATTGAATTACGCGATGTGATTTATTAAATGTTTAATTTGGCAACCCGTTACTGTGCGACCGAAATATTCACAGGAAAGTGATTCAGTGAATGCCTACAGTGAGCAGATAGAAGGGCTGCCGTAAAATTATGTTAAAACCTGTCCTATGGGCCCGAATTATCCCGCAAGGATAAGGAATAAGAATATAAAAGAGGCTTAGAGTTTTCCATACGGCTTTTTGAAGAAGCAGCGAACGCAAGATTTACATACATACATGTGGGTAAACATGTTCGTTGCCGAACTCTTCAAGTACCTGTATAATAAATTGATTTAAGCGCCTCCTGACAGCTATAAGTACGTTTTGACAAACATTAGGGAATTTAAAGCCCCGGTGACTAAACTTTGTTGGGTTCATTCGAGCTGTGTCTATCAGAGGCGTGAAGTCAATTTTCTTCAAGTTTATAAACGATTTACTCTAACTTTTTATTGAGGTCTCTTTTTAAGAATAATGCCTTAAAAATAAAGTGCTATAGAGTTAGGAATCTCAATATAAATATTGTAGAAAGGGTCGACAAAGTAGCGTACACTTAGTGCTCTGGTGGTCATGATTTGAAAGCACCTTTCACCATCTAAATATTATTTATTTTAAAAGACGTTGATAAAAGTAAGATTCAGAAGGTTGCGTTCGAATATTTTAAAATACTTTCGGGCGCTTTGTATAACAAGGTCCCTTACGCGCTATACATTTTACCTTCACAGCGCCCGGGGCGCTTCGTATGTCCCTAAGGTATATCTGATCAAACTTAAATCATCTGGACACAGTGAAATAAAGTCATCTTTATTTTTAGTTACTATAATTTTAGCATACTAAAGCTTTTAAGGCGTCACGTTTTCGCCCACGCATCAAGCCAGAATCCAACTCACAAACGAAACACAAATCGAATTTATTGTTATTGCGAACGTCGTGCAAGTTACTTTAGAAAATCAAAAGGTGTGAGAGAAATGCAAAGATCGTGTACGACCATATCTTACGATACTTGTGCGGCAGTCGGTGCATATATGGCTAGAAGGAAACGGGTCGCGTCTGGGAACATTTTCCCATGCTACAGACTGACTGATGTATAGTGACGTAGAGATTCATGTGAAGCCTGTTCTTGCACTTGAACTGATACCGTTTGATTGTAGCCCATTTGAACTCGGTCGCTCTATCTAAACGCTCCGTTTTATTTCAATGAGCAAACCTTACAATAGCTTCGTTATTGGTTTTAAACTCGAAAGCAGGAGCTGTTAACGTTTTAAAAACAATGTTGCTCAACAATACTGCACCAATTACACGGCATTGTTTGTATTTCGAGTGCTCTATAGACCACTCGAGCAGAGCAGTTGTAGACTAATAAACACGTTTAACTGAGTGTATTTACACTAACATTTACAAGCCGCGTGTTTCGTTTGAACCATATTAATGTCACTCCTGGCCCAAATAACCGGCATCCGTCAGCCACTGGGCCACAAAAACTCTCAACTATTTTAATTGGCGTAAAAGCTGGAAGTTACTGTGTTGTAGAAAAAATGTCAATGAATTGGTTCTCAGTTATGTTTAACATCCGTCGACTCCATGCCTCAGCCGAGCTCAGTGCAGTTGACTATGGCGTTAAGTTTATTCCAACTTTAGTTCGTTATTAAAGCTCTCAGTTATTGCCATTTCAATTCGACTGACTCGTCGCGCTTTTACTATTTTCAGCAACAAAACGCAAGTCACGAGAATAATAATTAAACAGAGAACTAATATCAAGAGTTGAGAGCAGCCTTTAATTAAATCTCCCGAGTTTTAGAGACCGTGCGAACAAACACGTGCGGGAGCGAAGAAATTTGGATTAATTATCGCTATCTGCCTCTATGTTTGTACATTTTATTCGTGCGTTGGAAGTCGGGCCCTCAGGTGCGCTTGTGTGTGTGTGTGCCGTGAGCCTCTGCATGTATGTGGAGCACGTTCCATAAGATAAAAGACGATATTGATTCCGTGACGAGCCGAGAGCGGGCTGTGGGAAACGATTCCTGTCCATTTAATAGATGCCCCGAGGAGTCGAGTACTCCGACTTCGACACTTCTAAGAAAAGCCATTAAAAATAACGCTTTGAACTTCTGGGATTGAAAATAGACTTTTGAATTAGAAGGAGGCCGGAGAATGTAACGTGTATATCAAGTTAGCGGGTGTAATTAAGGAGTTAGGAGTACCGCACTGAGCACTTTATTCCTAGTTTAGCGTCGGTTGGAGGCTGTCCGGGCCGCAGGACTTGGCCACATTCTCGTCGGGTAATTACGCACGCCCGCCTCGTTCCCAAGCCCCGAGTCCCGACTTGTCTCGACTCTAACATTTTATGCCTCATTTCGTACTGTATGATTTGCTGAACACGTTATTTGCTATAATTATCGTGGGAGCGAGTCGAGATCGCGTGCGAATCGAATTCATTCATCGGACGTCGATGATAGCTATTGTTTTCATGTTCATACTAATACTAAGATACATTACTACTCGTAACGTACTTCTCAGAGTAGAATAAAATGATGATTAAACTTACTTAACGAGAAGAAATTATGTTGAGTCAATATGCTGATATTGCAATGAATAATGAATGTCTTGAAAGGTAATTTACTTTGATCAGAGTTGTTCTACTTCTAATAAAAGCACTCTTCATTCTTCAAACGAGACGTAATACTTCGTAACGAGGACGTAAGTAGAAACATAGAATGTTTCTAAATAAACGATCATTCAAAGATGTTATTGCTGCTAACGAGCATAAGCACAGTGAGGTTTGAAGTTGAGATTAAGAGTTTAACAAAGGAATCCGAGATCAAACGGCTTCGCAGTAACCGAATGATGATTACATCCGACGTGAGCGTTGATTTGTTGACCGACGGAATTGTCCAGTGGCGTGCCCACTCCGCCCGACGACTCGACCCAAGCTAACGCGGTTCAAAATAAACTGTCTTCGCGAAACATGGCCTGAAATAAATGCCCGACGTAGCTTTTTATTCGGAGTTTTTTGTCTCTCTGTAACGCCTTTTCACGAGTTTTTAACGGTTAATTTGTCATTAGCCCTGCATCTGTCGGCGCCCGAGTTTTGTCGCCCGCAGAGATTCACTGTCTGCAAAAACAAAACGACAGCTTTTAGAGCACCTAACTCCAGGTGGGAAATAAAGCAAAATATATTTATATTAATTTATTTTGCAAATTTAATTAACACTGTATCTCTTGCCTCAATATACTTGATTAAATGTTACCATGGAGATTCATTCTCGAAAGAACATATGCAATAAATCATGTCTTTGCATCAATAAAGGAACGAAGCGTAGCAATTAATTTCCAATGAAAACTATCATAACAAATAACAGTTTTAAGTTAAATAATAAATCAAGGAAACGGTAGAGACGCCCGCATAGCGCGCTTCGAGTTTCAGTTAATAAATAATAATGAAACGACAAAATCAATGTAAGGGAATATTAATGGTGGTCGCAATAATGTTTATAATGGTTTGGGAATTGTTTCTAGTGCGTAATGGCGGTAAGGTGGGGCGGGCCCGGAAATTGTCCTCTTGTCGGGCCAGGGCCGCATTAGCCGAGGACATTAGGACACGCTGACGATGTGTGCGTGTCGTGTATCATTCATGACGTGTGACATATGATGGACACTGCATGGAAGACGAGCTCCAACAATGACTAGACCGAATTGCGACAAGTAGAACGAATTGTGACCGAGCGTTGTGCAATGCAGATGTGAGTCGAGAAATGTTTGATAAGTTTCATTAATCTTATGTTAAGTGCAGTCAAAACATATGGGATATAGTATCGAGTAAGGCATTCCGTTAGGTTATTAGTTATAACTATGCGTTCTAGTGTCTTGTTGCTTTGCCATGTTACGATAATTATGTATTTGCGTTAGCGATGCAATCATATTAAGGATATTTTAGACCCGCAATAAGGCCCGCGGTTTGAAAATCACGGTGTTTCGGTAAATGAACGCTATGCATTATGATACTTGAACGGCCGATTTTAGCCATAATGCTATTAATTTTCTAAACCAGACTCTGTACCTAACAAAAGCGAACAATAAAACCCGTTTACATTCACAGCCCTGCACAAATTTTGAAGACTTGTATGATAAAATTACAACTAAAACCAGAAAGTCAAATTTCTTTAATCCAAAAAATTTGTATTTCTTCTGAGATCCTGTCACCGTAAAATGCAGACATGACCGTAACTAACTACGCCAGCGGGCAGTAGACATAGTAAGGCTTAGGTGATTCAAACGTATTTTCTATACTTTTTCAGTTTTATGTACTCAATTTATTAAGTTTACATGACAATAAAATATGAAAAATAAATGTGAAAATAATTAATTTTCGAAACAATGATGTCCAAAACGTCATTCATTCAATCATTATTTTGATCATAGAAGCACATAATGTTCCTGCCATGTCCATTTGACATGACTTAACACTTGACCCATGATTTTCAACCAGACAAGTTCAAGGTGAACAAATGCTGATTGATCATCATCAAGCCCACGTCAAATCGAACCATCCAAATTGTCACTGGAGAATTCAAAGTTCACACAATTCTTTGGGCGTGTGAACGTCCACGCATGTGTCACGGTACTCACGGTGCTCAGTGTATTCGAGGCATGAAGCCAACGAATCTCGAAGCAATTTAGCTTGAGTACATAATTGCAGAACAAGTCGAACCTAATTGATGTCCGGGCGAGCGGGCGACTCTGGGTTCAAGTTGCCGTTAGTACCTTTAGAACCTAATGGGTAGACTAATGCAAGGCTAATGTATATATGCTCTGTAATTATCTAATTGAACGTTGTGTAATTTTAACTGAAATCCGTTTTATGTGACCGATGTATGATTAAAATAATAAGTATGTAGTACAACTGGGTTATTAATGTAAATAGAGAAGGAAAACCTTTCAATAATCCTAAAAAAAACACCAAAAATATAGCGGGTAATACTTAGGAACTGTGTTTAGAAAAATTGCCGTTGTAATTTTTATATTATTTACAACTTTCAATTCTTAATGTGTTATGGGATGATTATTATCTAATCTAATACCTTTAAACAAGCAATTTTTGTATATATATACATTATCTGAATCTCGGAAGCGGCTCCAACGATTTTCATTAAATTTAGTATGCAGGAGGTTTCGGGGGCGATAAATCGATCTAGCTAGGTTTCATTCTTAACAAACGTCATTTAGCAAAAAAAAAACCGAGCGATGTTCGGTCATCCCGGTACTATTAATAATTCTTGAACGTACACAAGTGTAGGTAAATCATAGAAAGTTGAAAAACGTTTCGCTTTCGCTCCAAATATAAACTCCAATATAAGTTAAACTTAAAGTCTCTACCACTTGACTAGGGCATGACTTGGCTATGACTAGCTAGACCATGACTTTTTTTAAAACTTTTATGAAACACTCAATTATACAAAAAATATTAATCACTATACACTGGCTAAATGCACAAAATTGCGGAGCTAGAATTAAAAAAGAAGGGTTGATTATAGTAAGTTGCGTACCCATTTTTTGACCGACGAATATGGCTGAACTATCCAGTGAATGATTTAACAGCCGATTAAAAGTTGTATAGCTGTCAAAATCAAACGTCATCACACGCAACAGTGAATTACAATTATTGTTAAGACTTAACCGGATTATTAAGCAACGGACCGTTTACTTGTCTTAATAAACCCGGGTTGAAGGTACGAGTATGTAATTTTTGATGCAGACGCTCTAAATGGGAACATAAACCGAAGGTGTATTTAAGAAGTATTGTTGTTTTACAGCTTAAAATAGCTTTGAATTAAAAATAAAGTCACGTATTTGTGTGTTTTCAGTCAAAGTTTAAAATTTTCTTCCTATGCAAAATTTAGAAACAATGAACATTTATTTATATTATATTTTGTTCTTCACAATGATGTCTAAATTTACCCGCGAATGGTTGTTGTTGAATTCTTAATAAAAAATATTTATAACTTTAAAATTTTCATTTTTTTCTTTTCATTCTATTATTTGGTGTTCTAAATATCAAGATTAAAATGCTGAAATACTTTGTTTTGATTTTAAGTTTTGTACGTTTAACAATTATTTTGGTTTGAATATAGCTTTTAGTTTAATATTTAATAATTTCAATTAAATTACTCCGTTTGTGCGATCATACAATAATAGTACATCGAATAAATTGTTTTCTTCTATTCAATTTCCATGTTTAAGATGATACACAATTTTGTTAGCAGGAGGTGTAAAAAATCGGACAAACTATTTGCATACAATATTATGTTAATAGAATCCGTTTTATGACATGTAAATCAAAAACAACAATGTTGCCTAATCGGAGGTTAAACTACGTTAACAATTAGTACTTTAAAATGCTACTTGTTTTATTGAAATGAGTAATAGACATGTAATAGAACAATAAAATATGAGTTAGTGATTCGTTATCAATCCGGAATGTCACACTGTCACCTGAATTAAATTAATTAATTTTATTAGCCCGATTAGTTTCATTCGGTCTCATTACAAGTGGCAGCTGGGATCTGTTACCGTGCAAAAGCAAATAAAATTAATTAAAGAAAATGTAAAAAACAAGACTTTCAACATGATGTCTATAAGTAAATTTGTAATGATTTCTGTCATCTATCATATGTTATATTGTTGTCTCAAATTTTACTGACATCGAAATATATACCTACAGTCTATGGTTCAATTATTAACTTTTACATAAGTCTAGAAGCTATAAAATAGACATCAGTCTAACTGTAAGGTTAAATTTACCGTATCAAAAACTAATTAAATACGAGCTTAGGATGATTTATAAACTGGTAATATCTCTCTTTACTTAATTTTTGTCCCAAGTAAAATAGCTGTTAAGTCATGGTTACTGTATAGAAATGGTTTAACCTAAGCAATTAAGAGAAAATACAATATTAAAAAAAGATAAAAGGACAAATCCAAATCTTTTAACACTTAAAAAACAATAATTTAAACAAATTTTGTAAGCATTCCAAAAATAACTAGTGACTATAAAAACGTACACACACGTGTATGAGTTTTTCATTCTTCTTGATGTCAGAGGTTAAAAAAATGTAGAAAATGCGGTATACTACAAAAAGATCTAAAGCTTTATGGTATATATGATAATGCCCTCCCTTCATCAGTTTTAGGTCAAATTACGCATAATTTTACTTTATCCGAGAGATAGTGAGTGACATGAATTCAGGATTTTCCATCCCTCGTTTCCATCTGAATGGTTTATCGGATTAGATTCTTAGCCCCAAATTATCTTACGCCAATATAACGGATAAAGGGACATTGTGTTGTTAATGTTTGTATTTGGGTATTGATCCACTAATGCGGACAAATGGATCTGTCAAAATAAACTCTTAGCTGACTAAAATTGTCAGCCAGAACTATTTAAAGGTTTTATCGAGCTTTATAAGTGCTTTTAAAAGTAGCAAATGCTCTACAATTACGGGTAGCATATAAAGGTTGGTAAATTTTATTACGATATTATAATGGCAAGCTCGCTACGCGAACGGCCTCTACCAAAGCGATAGTGGTCAATATTTGTAGAACCTTTATGATTTATCGGTACAATATAGATTAACCTACGTAAACATGCCCCATAGGGACGTAATAAATCATGAAGGTGCTAATATATTCTAAACGGGCAATAAAAGCTCCGATAGTGCAAATTTATGTAGCGATATCTTAATTTTAATAATAAAATGTATATAAAAGCTGTTTATTATTTTATAAATAACATTTTTCTTGTTTCTAGCTTTTGATAGCTTAATAAAACTCTATGTTACAAGCGATTCAAACCACAACAACTGACTCACGCCCGGAGTTGACGCAAACCGCTATCATAAATTCAGTCCTCAGGCACACATTCCCTCGCTTCCAAATTCGACGCATTTTAACTGCGACGAAAACACATTTAACGAAAACAATAAACACCAAAAACAATAAAGGAGAAATTAAAGTCGGACACAGAACGAGCGGGTGTATTGCGCCGCTTGAGGATATATTGCAGGATATCACGCTACCGAGGGTCGGGCTACCTGCAGGTGCATGTGTCAGAGGAGGCACGGGCCGTCACGTCACGTCACATCAGCGGATCGCGGCGCGGTCGGGGGCGGAGGTCGCCGCAATCACCGCGCGTGATGAGATGCTATCGGTCAGTGACCGCGCACCAGGTCGTCGCGGGACCGTGCGAGCGCCTTCGGAGGTGTCGAGTGGAATGAGCGCGGGACGGAGTCGAGACGCGCGCGGACCGGCCGCCCTCCGCAGCCGATTTGATGCCCTCCCGCACGACGCCGCTGCGCGCGCACTCCTCGGAGGATAATGCCGCCCTATCCCATGTCGAGCTATCGAGTTATCCGCGGGTGGATATCGCGCTTAACCCTGTCACTTATTCCAACTGATACGTGAAAGCTCGAGTGCACTCCATGAAAGATGCTTCCTATTCTTTTATTAGCCGGGTGAGAAGAAAATCCCTGTTTAGACGTTTCTCGTTTTGTTGTTGGACGGATGTGCAGAATTTTCTCCAGTCTTTTTAGTATCGGAGTAGAGTTGGGAAGTGAAAGTAAAAATTTTAATCGACAACAGACATCCCTAAAGAGATTATAATTGGAGCATGCGTGGTAGGAGGGTTGAGGGTTGTAGAAGGACGATGGCGGGTGTGCGGCCGGGGGTGCGGGGTGTCCTGAGAGGGGCAAGGGTGCGAGGGGTGCATGTCACCCGCCGCGGCGCGACGCTACGACGTGATCTTGACACCGCATGCACAGCTTGTGATGCTCCACATTGTGTAAATACAATCTGATAATAATCATCCAAAACAAACAACGGATGTAATGTAAACGTTTCTATATCTTTGTTGTACTTAAACAACAAAAGACAATCTAGTTATTAGTACTTTCTTCTCCTTCACGTGTTTTACGAAATATAACTGTCATGCCAAAGTTGTTTAGTTGTTTTTGTCAGCAATATCACTTTTATTCCATTAAAAATGTATTACAAAATTTATAATTTGCTGCAGGTACCAACATCACCGAGACTTACTTGATAGATAAGCGTAAAATGAAATTTACTCATGGTTATCTTTTAAACTGTTTTAGTAACTGACTAAACCCAATCAGGTTTAGTCAGTTACTAAAACTGTGTAGGCTAAAACTAGTCCCAGTTTGTATTTTTATAATTTCATAGCTTTTATGACGTAATGGTCCCAGCGATGAGATTCTTCTTAGACGTCCATATAGTGAGTCATAGAAAATATTAACATTTCAACGGCGTGTCCAGAGCCACCTTCATTTAAAGCTAGGTAAATAGCTCGGGGTAGGTTTGGCCTGGTCAAGAACAGTTTTCTAGATTGTTCTATTTCTTGCCTGCTGCCTGTGACGCCTTATCTTATCACGCTCGACGCCATCTAGCCATCGGAATGTTGGTCTACTACGATTTCTACGAGCGCCCGTCTACTTTAGTATCAATATTTATATTGTGCCGAAGCTATTCTTCTCTTTTACCAACATACTTTTCGTATGTATGGGACACTTTGCGAATGGGACAATTCGAAAATGGAACAGTCTGTGAATGAGATGATTTTAGAATGGGATAATCTGCGAATGCGACCGTTAGAGAATGGGACGATTTGCGACTGCGTGACCAATTACGAATGGGACGTTCTGCGAGTAAACCATCTCAAACTAAAAAAATTCGTATTAAAATTGAAAAACTCACCCGCTTCACTAATCTTTCACATTTCCGCGCGGTTTTGTTAAGCCGGTCTCCAAAGCTCTACGTAGCTTTTGAAGCGTAAGTGGTTCTCGCGATGACACACTGCATGTCCTTACACTATGCCACAGAGTAATATAAAAGCGCTACACTGCGGCGCAGCTAAGCTCTCTTTTACAGTGTTTTAGGCTTTATTATTCTGAATAGCTTGACTTTGTATGTCTTGCATGCCATGTTACGTTAGGAGAGATAAAATGACATATGGAATGTTTAAACATTTTTAAAACTATTGAGCGCCTTTTTCATACACATTATTTTAAATGTAATTGAATACAGATGATCGTAATAATTGTGGTTTGTAAGTTATAATAACGTTGTTTATTATTGGCATTGGTGTTAAGTCAAAGTTCACCAAACTCCTCTTAAAGACACAACGTTCGCCTAACGAGAAGAACCAAGAAACCAGAGATAGTGATTAAATAATAAATAGCTGTCGAAATTAAAAGTCATCACATTCAAAGATGATGAAAGTGTTATTTTAAAAAAACTCCATCCACCCTTAGTCAATTCGATCACATACTATGGTTGAGATATAAGCATCGAAGCAATAAATACGACTGATCTAGTATTATTTTTTCCTCATACAAAATCTTTTTCTTTCAAATTTGGAAACATAAAGATTATCAGGGTCCAGTAGTATCTTAAACATAAATTTATCAGAAGACCTGGTTTCGATGTTCAACACTTCTGTTGCTCATTGGGCTGAAAATACGAGTACCCATAAAAATAATAATATTAAAAAACAAAACGTGATGGAGGAACTATGCAAAAGTACACATGTACTTCTTCTTGAATATTTATTATATTATATTCTACTTGAATATTAGTTCCTCCATTACACATTGTCTAGTGAACAATTACTTTACTACAGCAATTTAACATTATTTTCCACATACTCGTTATTATTTTACAGGTAAACGAATAGATTAAAAAAGGATTCGAACTGTACATTTATTTTCATTTAACATTTCAAAACACAGCTCGTGACGTTGTTTCAAAAGTCTCGCTTCGGAACTGCTTTGTCACTAGACCACAACGACGTAGTTAAGATGATCTATTCATATAGGTTCTTTGCTTCCATGGGTTCCAAACTGCCTCGTGCGGTTACAAAAATCCTTGACGCGTGACTCTATTTACGCTCCATCGACTTTTAGTTATGTCGTATCTACTAAACAATCTTCGAACGCAGAAGCTTAACTAACTTGAATACTTTGGGGCTAGGGGTGGAATGCCTTGAACATTCTGTACTTTGATGCAGTGACATCGAACTTATGCTTGATAGCGAAATTCCTAAGGGGAACACTGAATGAGGAACGTTTAATCCTTTAACGTGATGTGGATTTCAAAGGTCGACGCTAGCAGCAAAGGGGATCGAGACTTCACATACGAGTCACATATAATATTCGTACAAATTAGTCTGCTATAGCTGTCAGACTAGTTTGAACAAACAAAGCTTCGAAAACTTGAATTTATTAGACTTGCTTATAATTTATGCAAGATAGTTGCAATATATGTAATAAACAATTTAAAATATTAGCCGTGCCTTGTACATATTTGAATTATATTCGTCAAAGAAAATAAGTCAATGTTTCGGCAACTAATTAAATAAATTAAAATAAAAACTTCGGTATACTCCAAGAGTATGTTCGGAATAGCGCCCCTATCTATAATACACTGCCTCAATCTATTCTGATAACTGAAGACTCAGGTATTTAAACGCCAAGTAGCTATCCACTTTCCTCACAGAAAGTACTTATTATACAATTCAAGAATTCATTGTCCAGTCTTGATTATATCCATGACATCTTGGACCGATTACAATTTCCATGACTCTTGTATAATTCACAAACAATCACTAAAATATTGTACCTCTAGAGACTAAAATAGAGATTTTTTCCAATTACTGTTAAAAGTGTATATATATGTGTACCAGCACATTTGGAACGCATACATTTCTTTAAATATTTATATTAACATACAATCACCTATTTACGCAAAAAACAATATTTACTATACCCATTAAAAACAACATTTCAAATTTCCTTTCCATAAAAAATCTACACATTACCAATTCTTAATTTTTCACTTATGATTTTAGTCATAATTGTTACTAATGAGAATTTACACCAATTGCAATAGACATCGCATTTCGAATCTTATTACATTATAATATCTACAAACAACAAATACCCGCAATGTATGTAACCTAACATTCACCTAATTGGTTTTATTATTCACGATGTTATTCGTAGTTTACATCGGCGAGGTTTCGTAGCCGTCGCGGCGGGGAAGGGTTTTGTTTTCTTTATAAACAGGCGAGAAGGTGCTGCTAACGACCCTTTGAACAAATACGAAATTCGATCTACCATTACGCATACAAATGACTCCCCTACTAGACGCTACCTCTGGCGTATGTCATTGTCTAACTCCAATCTGTAATCACATTCAGTCGCGCTTTATTAAGCTTTAGCATTGTTTATCATTCAGCTTCAATGGGCTTTGTGATGTTATGTCATATCTTACAGAACATAACATCTACGTTGAATATCTATACTTATAATATCGTATGTATCAGGATCGAAAATCCTTAAGTGGAAAACAATCATCAATATTTTTTAACTCAAGTTAGGCAAACATTTGACCACTATCTCATCTGATGGTAAGCGACGATGCGGTACAATCAAGCACGTATGCGTAAAAGATGCCTATTCAATCGCGACTTAAAGACTGCCATATTGTATTTATCTCGAAACTCAGGTAACTTAGTTCAATTTCAAGTTCAGGTTCGTATAATGTGTATGGTCTACCAAATAGCGGTGTCGCTAGGAGTCTGTATCGATGTCAGTTAATAATGGGCTCTTAAGTTTTGTATCAGTTAACTGATCGAGGTAAGCCCGCTAGGCCTAGAATTTAACAGGCTCTCAAGGATAGCTGCGTGCTGTTGCGCCAACCCATAGCAGCCTATGACGCGAATGCTGGAGAGAGCAATTGATCTAAAGTACAAAATATGTCTTTGTTCCCCGAACGGTATAATGTAGGAGTCTTTTAGTCAAGAATGAATAGGTATCTCCTTTGTAAGCATACTATACCTTCGACCGCATCATCACTTTACATCAGTTGAAATAGCGACCAAATGCTTACTTATCTGGCATAAAAATGTAAACATTAGTATTTTGTTATGATTAGCATTAGTTATATCATGTACATATATATGTTTGAAACTAGCTGCGACTTATAAGATTCTAAACGTAGATTAACCGTAACCTTTAACTTGATGTAGCAATAATTATTATACTTTTTTATTATATATGAATGATAAGCTAGCGTTTGAACTCTATCTTATCATCAATTTTACAAATCAAAAAGTAACTCGGTAGTATATATCTCTACTTACTCTAGGTAGAGATATATTACTTTTATGGACACCCTTTTGGGTCCACCTGAAGAAACGTATTTAGATTATAATGTAAATACCTAAGGATGATATCATAATAGTATTATGTACACTAAAGGTTACCTGGTAGAGCTTTTAGTGACAAGCGCGTTCGTGGTGAAACTTTTTTTTATCTTTTAAAGTAGAACAAAAATTAATAATGGGCTCTTAAGTTTTGTATCAGTTAGCTGATCGAGGTAAGCACGCTAGGCCTAGAATTTAACAGGCTCTCAAGGATAGCTGCGTGCTGTTGCGCCAACCCATAGCAGCCTATGACGCGATTGCGGGGAGAGCAATTGATCTAAAGTACAAAATATGTCTTTGTTCCCCGAACGGTATAATGTAGGAGTCTTTTAGTAAGAATGAATAGGTATCTCCTATGTAAGCATACTATACCTAATAATCTATCTAATGCTATAAATCTTAAAAAATGTGTGTGGGTGTGAGAGTGTTTAAAAAAAGGTAGCTTTGAAAGACGATGTATCCGGATGATATTTGTTATTTAGATGATTAGACTATGATAATCCTGAGACTTTAACTCTTAATTAACGTGGTAGAAGTTCAGCTTAGATCGGCTCAGCTAGTACTTATATATTACTAGCTTTTGCCCGCGGCATCGCTCGCGTTAAGAAGTATTATTTTAAAATTGACAAAGTTTCATACAAACTTTCATCCCCTATTTTATCCCCTTGGGGGTAGAATTAATCAAAATCCTTTCTTAGCGGATGCCTATATCATAACATCTACCTGCATGCCAAATTTCAGCCCGATCCGTCCAGTGGTTTGGGCTGTGCGTTGATAGATCACTATGTCAGTCAGTCAGTCAATCAGTCACCTTTGAGTTATATATATATTTAGACTAGCTTTTGCCCGTGGCTTCGCTCGCGTTTAGATATATATTTATATATATATATATATATATAGATATAGATACTCGTATATTTTATGAAACAATTTATTATTTTGACATTTAGATATCTAGATACACGTGAAAACACGTGTATCTAGATATCTACATTTATTCTATTATATTATACTAGCTTTTGCCCGCGGCTTCGCTCGCGTTAAGAAGTACAACAAACTTTCATCCCTTATTTTATCCCCTTGGGGGTAGAATTAATCAAAATCCTTTCTTAGCGGATGCCTGCGTCATAACATCTACCTGCATGCCAAATTTCAGCCCGATCCGTCCAGTGGTTTGGGCTGTGCGTTGATAGATCACTATGTCAGTCAGTCAGTCAATCAGTCACCTTTGAGTTATATATATTTAGATATAAGTCCTTGAATGTTATGATTTTGTCATCAGTGAATTTATCAAATATCATTTTATGAAGTTTCCGATGTTCTTATCGCTATATTGAATCCATTTTAAAAAGGAAATGAAAGGTATCGTTCCCACAAAAAGTTGAGTTGTTGCTATCGCTTTGATCTTGCGGAGGTATTGCCTTTAATTTTTGCTGAGATATTCAAATTTCGACATTTAAGTGACGTAAACGATAAAGGACAGCTCACGAAATTGGCTCGTCTTAATCATCGAGTTTACTTTATATTAGATATACAATTTCGAAAAATATCCTAAGAACTGATCAGCCAAAGAAGCAGATCGAATTAAACGACAAGTCAATAGCAGTACTTCATATACGTGACATATTTAATACCATTAAACGATCAATTCTTGTATAAATGATACATATATAATCTGATGAATCTCGGAAACGGCTCCAATGATTTTTATGAAATTAAGTATACAGAGGATTTCGGGTTCGGTAAATCGATCTAGGTAGGTTTCAATTTTAGAAAACGTAATTTACTCGGTCATCCAAAAATAAAAATGTCGGGTTAGTTACAACATTTATAACTGAAGAACGGCTGGACTAGCAGAATAACTATTAAGACATCGAGAAATTCACACAAAAAAAAACTTAATCATTTTTTTGATTATATCGAAAAAGGATTGACGATTATGATGAAATTTTTGTGAGTTGTTCTGCATATGCCGAAGGTCCAAAAAATATTGGAATGTTGCAAATAGTTTATTTTTATTTACTTAAGTCTGTAAGACTCGGTAAAGTACTAGGCAAACATAAACGTACAAGAGGTAAACTTTTTTCTTTACGTGGCATTGCAACGCATGCCGGGTTATATAGCTATATATAGTTAGCATAGCTAGTATGTTAATAATAACTATATCCGCATTCGAAAGATACGAACAAAGACTACAAAAATTTGAGGACCAAAAAACAATTTCAGGTAATGGCTTGCGCTACATTTATTACACGATCCAAATAAAAAAGACATCTGACAAAAAAGGCAGAGGTGGGACGTAAATCGAAGCATTTCTATTGAGGGCCATGACGGCGCATAAACGTCGGGCACGAATGTTGTTTGTCACCGCACGGACAGTTGTGGACCGAATAGGGACGTGGAAGCAAACCTAAACTTCACAAAGACTCCAGGGGTCTATCAAACTTGAAAGACGAAAGTGCTGTTCTGGCATATACAACCTGTAACAAAAATTTGTAGTAATACTTGGTGGTGTGTATGTGTATTGTGTCAGGAATCGTCTGCCAGAGAACGGAAGTCGAGATCGGAGATATTTTTTTCCATATGTAAATAATGTTTCGCAAATATTTTTGACAACCCTCCGGTTACATCTGTGTCGCGTGACCTTTCATCTTTGTTATGGCAACCACTGTCAGACGTCTAAGTCCAAGGGCTATGTGATGTAGAACGGTAGCTGATGAAATAGGGTTGAAAATGACATAATTTTTTAGAAACTTTTATTCATCATAACACAATATTCACACTGATGCCGCGAATTCAGAAGTTCCTGTTAGACTCCATATATGTAGCCAATTGCGTGGCTTGAGTATTACTACACCTTTATGTTACACATTGTATGCTATAATGCCATCATCACTCCCCTTCTATTCTTCAGGATGAAATTGGGTACCAATAATCGAATTGTTACCTTACGTAAAACGTGGGAGTTTTCAAGCCAAGAGTAAATAGGTATCTTCTAGGCAAGCTTGCTATATCTTCGGCCGCATCATCGCTTTCCATCAGGTGATATAGTGGTCTAATGCTTACCTATCGATGACACTCACAACCTCATATTAAATTTAAATAATTGTATCGTGGGTGCCGGCAATATTTACATGGTACACACACAATCACACCCAGAACCCAGAAACACAAATATCCCTTGAGATGGAAAAATTGTGCTCCTGCCGGGAATCGAACCCAGGACCCACGGCGCAGAGGGCAGAGGCCTGTCCACCGCGCCAACTGAGTCGTCAATATAGAAGTTTTACTTCAATAAAATTCCTAAAGCGAATCTTAGAATGACATAAATTATATCCGAATATATCAAGACTGCCATAGAACATCACTAAACTGTAGATCCCTCGATAATGCCACGAGACGGACGACCGGCTCTGTCTTGTCATTTTGAAATTACTAATACTGAAAAATTGTTCGATGAGTATGTTGTTTTATCAACGATTATGATGCAACTCTATCGTATCTGTAAATCAACGATATTCTTATACTTTAGAGAAACATTTTTTTACTATTGGTACCAGTATATCATATGACACTAATATTATATCGGCAAAAGTTTGTGAGTGTGTTTGTATGTTTGTTATTTCTTCAGGTTTATAGGGCTGGACAAATTTTGATGATATTTGGTAGAGGTAGCTGACATCTTGCACATACTTTTTATCCCGGAATTCCCGTGGGTCCAGGATTACACGGGGATTACACCGCGGGGCGCAGCTAGTTGATAAATATTTTTTGGATCATTGTTTGTTTTCAATGGAATGAAATCTGATGGGGTACTCAATCATGCCGACCTGCAACATATGGGTTCGCTATCGGTTACAAAATCGCCACTGGAAAAAAGTATTTTTTTTGCTCTTTTCAATACTTTTCTACCTAGCATTGAGGTAAAATTTACGATGTTCTATCATTATAATCATCATAGTCTCTACCTATAAATTTGTGCAACTAACGATGATTTATTCATTAATATATTTTAAACCATTTTGTGATAAAAAAATATCAGATTGTAATTTCACTTGCCCTACAACTTAAGTATAGTTTTGCAGTAAGATATATTCAGATTCAGACATATCAACGTAACCTTCTTTGTCACTCTGTTACATTCTGCCTCTGAGTTTACTGCATGGCCTGTTAGCTCAGTACATATTTTTTGTTCTTTTTTATGTTATCATACAATATTTTTTTTACACAGAATAGACTGTCTATTCTATGGAACAGTTACTTCTTTTTTCTAAAATTACACATACATCAACAGAGCTCACTACGAGCCAGTGTTAAGGCCCACTACCAGTGTTTATCATGCTAGCGGTATTGCTTCTTTGATTTGCAAAGCTAATGCGAGTTAAACAAGAAACAGAATTTTGATAATGCGTCGTGTAAACAAGATCTGATAAATTCTTGAAAAAGTCAGCTCCTTGTTTTCACGGGTCCCAGTGTCTCAACACCAAACGATTCATTTATATATGCTCATGAAATTACGTTGGTGCGGTGGATAAGTCTCTAGTCTGGATTTGATTCCCAGCAGGAGCATAATGGAATGGGAGATTTGTGTTTTTGGTTCTGGGTGTGATTGTGTGTGTGTGATATGTAAATGTTTCCAGCACCCACAATGGAAGTCTTTGAACTTAGTGTGGGGCTGTGCATATGGATTCGTTTTTTTGTTTTTTGTGCCGCTTACATATTGAAAATGGTGGTCCCTCATCCAACACCTAACTAACATGACCATAGAGAATTACCTACTATATTAATCAACACCGCATTTATTTCATTATTTTATTAAAAGCTTCAGTTTCAAAATTTCATTCGTCGCCTATAATATTTGCGAGGAGTGCTTTAACCGTACGTTCAATCTTAATTGTGAGAATCTGATACGGTAGATTTTCATTGCCTACTGGGCCCTGTAACTGAATACGACACGGTGTGGTGAGCGCGACACTCTCTATAAACTTGCTATAATTGAATAAACCCCCCGAACCACCTAATGGGGGTTATGGGCCCACCTTTATCTACTAAAATGCACTGATGTATATCGTATATCCACCGTTATGCTCGTAATGGAATATTTCAGGAAATGTTTCGCCATTTATGATTTCAGTACGAGATTCAGACTAAAATTGAATTTGATCGTTGATTATTTGCTCTATATCAATCTACTTTTTGTATTCTATATCAACCTATATCTATCAATCTACTTTTTGTATTTTCAGTATTTTACAATAAATTATTGTCTGTTATAAAATGTAAGCCCTATGAGTGTCCATTTGACTAGACGCCAGGATTTAGATTTTGAATGAAGACGTCTTCATATTTCGTAATAAATCTAGAAACAGCAGCAATTTGTCAAAGCCTTCGTTAATTTTCCATTGTTTGTGGAACCTAGCTATCCTGAGCCGGAGTGATAAATCTGAAACATCTTTAATTTAGCAAACAACGCGAGCTAGATCTGAATGCTTAGTCTCTCGTAAATTCAACTGGGTAAATTTGAAAATAGGTGAATTGTAATATGCCAGTTCTACTAATTAATTCCATTACACGTCTTCAACTTTGAGTATCAATGTATTTTTGTATGTAAGTATGTTCTTTTGTTCCCTCACAGCGTCCAAACTAATAAACCGATTGTAACGTAAAGGATAACGTTGAATTTGTCTTAATTTTACGGCTGTCATAGATTAGGTTTATTTTTATTAAATTTATTTATTTATTCCTTATATATATATATAGTGGTGTTATCACTAGCTGTGCCCCGTGGCTTTGCTCGCTATTATCAAGTTAAAAAGTAGCCTTTGTGTTAATCCTAGGTATACTATGTACATTCTAAATTTCATCCAAATCCGTTCAGCGGTTAAAGCGTGAAGAGGGAACACACATACTTACACACTTGCACACACACTTACACAAAAACTTTCGGATTTATAATATTAGTAGGAAGTAGGATAATGGGTAAAAGAAAAAAAAAATGGCAGTCGTGGTCTTTCATAAACTGAACAAAATAAATTAAAAACACAAGCAAAGCTTAAAAAACCTACCTCACCGCTTTGTCTTCGGAACCCTTAATCAGATTATATTAATTAAATACTAAATACTGGTCAGATCTTGATCAAATTTAAATGGACCACATAGGAAGCACCAGCTTTCAAATAAAAAAGAATCATCAAAATCGGTTCATCTAAAAAACCTCTGAGGTGACACCCATAAAAAATACAGTCGAATTGAGAACCTCCCCCGGTTTTTCAATTCGGTTATAAATAGTCATGCTAGTTTGCATTTATACTATTGTTATAGTGTCAAATGAAAGAACTCCAAAATACCATCTCAAATATATAAAACAAACACACATAGTAATGAAGTATAACGTAGTTTCTTTTGGTTTTAAATTTTATTAAACCTTTTCATACTAGTCGGGATAAACTAAAGTTTACTTACATTCATACCAATGCAGATCAGAGTTTATTATCAGCATTTTAACACGTACTGAGTCGACCACCAGACAATTAACATGTCCTAAGGACAGTACTCGTACATCGTATGATTTGTGAGTCCAGCAACCTCGCATTACGTGTATCATGTATGATGTCCAAGACGAAATGAAAACGTCGGGGCATAATACATACGAGCCTTTGGACTAATGTGTCGACACTGATTACTCTTTATGGAGATTTGGCGTCCTAACACGACGCACCCTACACGTTCTCTCAGTTCACTTACACCAACGGGTTGTATGAACGTAAAACTTTTATGCCTCCACCGCGTTTTACAGCGGCCTTTTATTATTTAGTGAAAGGAACGACGGTGATGTCATAAATCTCGCTCCTGCGTGAACTTTCGCCTCTTATCTCGGCGAAGAAATTATGGAACTTTCTGACTTCTACTAGACAAAGTGTTTGGCTTTCGGGATCGCGGGTCACTAAAAGCTTCTCACGAATTAACAAAGATTTTGAGACGATTGAAACTCTGTTATTAATAGCAGTTTAGTGATTTGAGTTTAGAACCCAGACGTTAGTTCTAACGGCGATATACCGGTTTTACCATTGAGTTTTCCCATTAATAGGTAGTACCTACTAGTAAAATGTACCATTTTTACCATTAAGCCAATTAATGATGTATCGACACAATAATTCAAGGAAAACAATAAAAAATCGGGAAATATAAATAAAATCGACGTAAATATATATATAAATATCTGAAGAAAATAAAGTTTGGGAGACCAATTGAAAATCAAAAAACAAATGAAAATTGACATTAAAATAGGGAAAAACTTATGAATAGGAGTTTTGCCGCGAAAGAGAAAAAATGGCGTAGTTTATTTTGTATAATTTTCCAAAACCTGTGGTTCTTTGAGTGTTCATGTGTAATTTTTTTTTTTATTCAATGTAGACAAGCGTTTGACCACTATCTCACCTGATGGTAAGCGATGATGTGGTCGACGATGGAGGAAACTTGCATAGACCTATCAGGAAACACCGACTCAGGTAAGGTGTTCCATTCCTTTGCGATTCGCATAATAAAAGTAGATAATGGTGGATTATTAACCGTTAATACTTAGTAAACGTGCATGAGTGTAGGCAAATCATACAAAGTTGAAAAACCTGATTTTCGCCTTCGCTCCAAAACACTAATAGAAGTTCTAGTAAAGTTTCTACCACTTTACTAGGAAATTACTTGTCTATGACTGGACCTTGACTCTTTTAATTGACTTTGACTGTGACTAAGACTTTTAATATGAAATATATTATTACTTCACACTTGCTAAATGCATAAGATTGCAAAGCCAATATTCAATGAAAAAAATATTATCTAGAAAAAAAAATGGTTGTCTGTAAAGTCGGTTTACTGACGATAATTTTACGTGATAACGTCATAAGACAACGCTTAGTTCGATCGTGCCTCTCTATCGCTTGTTCCGCGCGTTTGCTTGCATGCTCAGGCTCAGGCGGAACGTGATTACGTGACACTTTTTCGTGTGTGCAGCCGGTGTTCATCGATTTATAAGACGTCACGTCAATAAAGATCGGGAAACCAATCGTAAGTCGAAAAACAAATGAAAATCGAGATGAAAATAGGGGAAAAATAATGAATATTATTATGTCAAACGTGACATCTGTCAAAGTGATGTATCGTGTAATCATCAAATTGTGGCCATTAAACATTACCAAGAGAGGAGCAGTCTTGTATCTGCATCGCTGTGTTTCATTAATCTTGTATTAACTAGGTTCTGTGTGGGCTCAATGACAAGCCCTACATGTAATTAAATTATGTTTAGCGTCGTCCGATGAACCTCTTTAAATCATATTGGAGATGTAAATTAACCGAATAAGGCAGATAAAACCGTCCATTATAGTGTTAAACTGAGGTCAGAACGTTTTGTTTATTGTTTGCTTTGCCCTGCCGTGATTCTGTTTGGATACATTATGGAGGCGAATCACGTGCCGACTTTACTTTCTTGAACGTAACCTGAAATAGAAGATGGCTTATTGCGTTTTCCTTTTTAAGGACAATCTCTTGTTTGATATTACTTACCTAAGACAAATGTTGTTTTAACCGACTTAAAAAAACGAGAAGGTTTACAATTCGACTGTATTATTAAATGTGTTACCTCAGAACTTTGCTTCTAGGCGAACCGATTTTGATGAATCATTTTTTATAAGAATTCTGGTGCCCATGTGCTCCCATTTAAATTTAATCAAGGTCTGACCAGTTGTTTTTGAGTTATTCTCAATAATGCGTATTTTATTAATTTAATCTGATCAAGGGTTCCGTAGATATAGCGAAAACCGTTGCGTTTAAATTACCTATCAAACATTATTTGCTGCGTTAAGTATAATGGCATACTTTCATATGTACTAGTGTGCCTTATAATTGATTTAGTTATCTACGATCCATTTGGCGCTGTGATCAGGTCTTTGCCTGGACCTGGTGGAGTCGATTCCCGGCAGGAGTACAATGTTTCTTCCTAAAAGACATTTGCGCTTCTGTTTCTAGGTGTGATTGTATGTGATAAACGTTTCCAAATGCCACGATATAAGCCTTGTTGGGTTGTCAGTGAGAATGCGTTTGTTGTTGTTTTCTGTGTTTGAGCATAATAAGGTCACATACATTGATGTACCCTTATAGGAAACTATCATAATGTTTTGTAGCTGCGGCGATAAAACATCATTGAATCAATTAACAAAAGCTCTTTACAAATTTTGATGGTGATTATATTAAATATAAACGACAGCGGTATTGTTGTGAAAATAACAGACCGCTCGCCACCCGATAACGGCGATACGACGCGGACAACGCTGGAGGCTTGTACTATAAAATTAAATAGATAACATAAAATTAACGAACCTAACTCATAAATATACTCGTTTTATTATCTATAAAAGTCACTAATTAATTAATTGGATAGTGATAAAGTGCCTTCTCTGACGACGCGTCGGCCGCAGCCTGTTTATCGAAAAGCAATACTGCTGCGTAACATAATTGTAGTCACATTTGCCTTGTTAATTCAGTTATCACTGATGTGGGTCATATAAAGTAGCCACCGTGGAGACAAATTAACTTGATGAATGGATAAAACTTTTATAGCAATTAAATGCTCGAGATAAGCGTGTATATCTAATTTAATTTATCTAGAGCGTGCTAGCCGAGGATCGTTAGCGGCTTAGAGCAGCTTATTATTTAGCGGTGTTAGAATCTCTGTAGCGCAGTAAATCTCGGCTCGTGGCTGTGACGGTTAATGCAGTCTACCTAGGCTCCGGGAGATAAGCTAACAAGCCTCTTTAGCTAAACAAGAGGCGGCCGAACAATAAAGGCGAGTTGAACGCAGAGAGGCGTCGTGAAATATGGTGGAGACGAGTCGCGATAACTCAGCTGTTCGGGCTTGCTGGCCGGGCGGCTTCTTTTCCCCTAATTAGCCATTCAATTCCCGTAATCTTGTTTACTCGTCGGGCGGCTCGCCGGCCAGGTGCGATAATGGCCGGGCTATTTGCATGCCGCCATATTGTTTCCCCATGTTCGGCTCGCAGCCTCCGATCCCGTCCGATGCGACCCCCCGTTGTTTTGGCCGGGCTTATTGGATCCGGTCGCGATTACTTTGTATTGATCCCGTCGTCCATTATCTACATTCGTTTATTTTGGTATCAGGGTAATGATACCGGGTGATGTCCGCAAATCCTACGTGTTCTATTGTTGTTATTGGCAACCAATTAATCGCGTTAACTTCCTGTATCTGTCCTCCCTTACAATGTTCGGACAAAAAACCAGACGACCCAGTTCGCGCGGTGGACAAGTCTCTGCCCTCTGCGCCGTGGGTCACGGGTTCGATTTCCGGCAGGAGCACCATTTTTCTGGTTCTAGCGTGATTGTGTGTGTGATGTGTAAATGTTTCCAGCACCCACGATACACATCTTTGAACTTGTTGTGGGGCTGTGAGTGTGAAAGCGTTAGTTAAAAAAATTAAACGGTGTTTTAATGTCGTTGTGTTTTTATTTTATCTCTGTATATCTATAATATCTTAGTCTATAATAGCTTAAGCACTATTTCGCTTGACGGTAAGTGATCGAAGATGGTAAACATGGTAGGCCTAGAATAACTGACTATCAAAGATGTCGGCACATTATATTTTCATTTTCTGCTAGGTCCTTTCAAGATATTTACTTCATATAATTTTGTATGATGACAGAAAGACGTTCAAGAAAATACTCAATTCGACATCGATAAGCAATAAACTAAAACAACACCTGTTATTCGCTCACTAAAAATATTTTTCTAGATATTTTATTTTACAAGCAGTCGTCTGAATGTCCACGATAGGTAATAAATTGTTGACCATACTTGGTTCACAACGGCATTTACTCGAGCACGTGCCCAAAAATAAACATTTAGTATATATTTTTTTAAACAATCTAAGATCTACGGGCCAATTGCCTATATTTCCTAAAACTAAACTAAAACTATATACAGCAAAGAGCCAAGTTACCTACAAGCCATCGAGCCTATAGGTAACTCAAGTGCTCAAGCCCACTACCAGTGGGTAGCGTTCCCATCATGCTGGCTGCATTGCCTCTCTGAATTGCAATGCTAATACGTTGAGCCAAATAAGTGCCAGCATTTTGGTCACGCGTCGCCTCAACCAGGCGCTCTGATAGAATTTTGAAAATAGAATGAGCTCCCGGTCCCCACGGACCCAGTGTCTCAACACCAAACGGCTCAAATATGTAACCACTGCCGAGGTTTCCATATTTTCGCCGTTTGCGCTGCTCTGCCGAAGTTGCCGCGACGCCAACCCCATTCTGTGATTCAGGAAGATGTGACGGAGCTAAAGTATCGACACAAGTTGCATCCCACACTAAAGGCCGTCCCATCTTCCATGGAATTAAAGTCATTCCGTCAGGTCTTTTACCATCGTCACGCATCAGACCATTCGGTTCGAGAATGGCTGGAACGTTGGCACTGGTAAAAGCCCGGCGGATGATATCGTTGAGGCTGGCGTGGCGGGAAATTCGGCCAGCACTTTTCTGGCACGAGAGGCCGTGGTGACCGAGCTGGTCAACAGCAGTACCACACTGACAGCTATGGGCAACATAGCACCTTGCACCCAAACGTAAGCATATAGCGAGACGGAAAGCAGATGGATCCATAAGAGTACCAGTATTAAGCGAGGGAATGGCCTGCAACCAAAGCCCTGACTCCCATACAGAAACTGCTAGAAGTCTAGCACGCTCTGTGACGCTAGGACACGTATCTAAAAGATGTTTCCGTGCTAGTTCACAGAGCGGCCGATCCCACAGTCTCTGTGAGGATAGCCTCACTGGGAGCCCGGTATTTGGGCATGCCATCTCCCAGGCGCTTGTGGCCTCAGTCTGGTTTGAAATTTCTAAAGAACCCAAACTATGTGAAAGTATTTTTTCGACTAATTTAGAAGTACCATGAACTGAGGACAAGAAAGCCGGTAACGCAACACTAGAAATTTTACGAATACCTAAGCCTCCTAGTCTTACAGGTAAAGAAGCTTGCGACCAAGCCCTATCATCTATGTCAATATTCAAAACCGATACAAGAGTATTCTTTACGATATTGTCCATGCTCTCGAGGAGCGCGCCATGTTTCCATAGCGGACAACATCTTAAAGAATACGTAAATTTTGGGACAAAAAGGCAAAATCTAATAATTGTAAAAGCCATATGAGTATTAATTTTGAGCAATCTGTCAGAAGAATTTTTAAAATTTTGAATTTTTTCTTCTACAAAAGGTGAAATTGATTCATCTAATATCGGCGAACCTAAAAGGCGAAGTGAAGACTTGTCGACTAGTTTTATATTGTAAGCCAATGAGTTAAATTTTTGTAAAACCGATAATTTGTCTGAACAGTTATCGCAAACAAAAAGTTCGCATTTTGAAAAATTTAGTTCAAGCCCAATCATTTTAAATTCATCTATTAGTAATTTTAGATCACTTAAGACAGTATTCACATCACCTCCCAGAGTTCCGTCATCCAAATACCAAACATTTAGTTTGGATTGGAGACGTTGAATTATCGGATTGACAGCTAAAGAAAAAATTGCTGGGCCGCACGGGTCACCCTGCTGACATCCAACGGAAGACAAAAGAACATCGTTTTTGTAAATTAATTTTGATGGTTTACCATAGCATTGCCAAATAAAATTATATAACTCTGGAATTTTATCTTTCACCTGGGTCAGAAGGGTGCCTCTATCAACAGAATTAAAAGCATTCTTAACATCCACCTTTAGCAACACCTCTCCACAATTTTGATTTAAAAATGTTCTAAGGGAATGGACAGCAGCCTCACATCCGCCCCGCGAACCAAAACCAAGCTGTATAGGCTGAAAAAGATTGCTTAAAGAAGCAAACATTTTCTTACAACCGATTTTAGCCGCGAGGCGGCGATATGTGGTGCCTACCGCTATAGGCCTGATGCCACCATCTTTTTTGTTTAGTGCGCATAAATTTGCGCCGTACAAAATATCTGTGACGTCATTATTGACTTGACCTGACAACATCAGGTTAACTAAAGCCGTAAGGTCTTTCAAAAGAGCCTCACCAATCTCGCCAGAACTAGCACATAAAAGATCTTTTAGAATTTGCGGTGTTAAGCCATCTAGGCCACCGGCAGACCCACCTTTAAAAGACATAACGGCCGCAGCAACATCCTGAGCGGTCGCCTCAACAGTGACGTCATTCTGTTGAGGTGGATCAGGTAAATGGAGATTTGTTGCCGCGGGTGGATGTTTGTCACGAAGTGACTGTATCGTATCCGAATTATAAGGGGCTAAAGTGTCGCTAGAGAACAAGACTCGTGCTGCCCCTGTAATGTCACCATCACTAATTTTGTTTTCTACAATCTTATAAGTCGCCAAATTATCTTTATTTTTAGAATTTGTATTATCCCGCCTTATGGGCGGGACAATCATGCAAGAATCGAAAGAAATGTCTTCCAAAGCCATGTACTTTACGCAGTTTTCCTTTACTCTATTAGTAAGGGACGTTTTGTTATTAGGGTCAAAAGATACGTAAAGTACGTGGTATGAAAAAGTCAATAGATGTTCCCAGGCACTTAATGAATTTTGAAAAACAACTTTCTTAATTGCCCTTGAAAGAGACTGAGCAACTGAAATGCGTGCGCCTCGCGGAATGCGCTTTAAAATAGGGACCGAATTTTTGTACAAGCTCAATACCTCCCAAAACGGTTTGGGAGGAGTAGCAGCGCTCGTTAAACTGCTACTATTGATACTTTCTTCATTAACTCGTAAAGAAAGGGGGACATTGATTTTATGGCATTTAGTTTTGTGAATTTTTAAGCCCCTCTGACCTTTAAAATAACGAGCCTGGGGACACAAAGTACACAGAACCATGCTCTCTTGCGACACACTACTTAAGACATCTGCATTCGTCACTATTTGCATGCAAAGAGCCATTTTACAGAAGTAAATAAAGTAATCTTAGGATTTCTAAAGACGTCAGTCAGTATGACTTGACGTGGCCCGCAAAGCGCCGGCGCGCAGCCGCGTTACCATGAAAACAAAAATAACAAATTAGCAGCAAATAGAACTATTTATGTCAAAAATGTGATGAAAACAAATACCCTTATAAAACGAATTAGCGATTATTTATAGGTCTACAAACAATACCTTGCAAGTACCATAAGGCGCAGGGCCTACCGGTGGGCAAAATATGCCCTCAAAATAAGATAAAACTCTGAAAAATAAATTTAGCCAAAATAGCAAACTAAACATTTAGTGTAAACAACATAAGCTTAATTCGTGTAATCAGACTTTCCCTAATGCCCTTTACGACTGTTAGTAGCTTAATTAAATTATCACAATATTAATCCATTAAAAGAATTAACGAAGTTGTTAAAGCATTTTGTAGGAAGTAATTGTTGAAATAACTCCAGTTATTTATACCTTTTGGAGCGTTTGTAATGTATTCGCGGTCGGGGTCCATCGGCGGCTTTAATGCGAAGCTCCGTCGAGGAGCTAATCGTAATCTCTACAGTAAATTGAAGGCGATCCCTGCAACGAGGCGATGCCGGCACATCTTCTATAAATACATTACTGAACACGCTTTATTACTCCGCCATCTTCATCCAATCCTATTAAGTGTCTGTTCCCGAGAAGCTTTCCTTTCTCGCGAAAACGTTCGCTTTTAGGATGGCCATTTTTTAAAATAGTATTAGGGTTCGATAATGGCTTTAACACGGGGCACCCCTGGCGTCTATATTCTGTAGGAATTGGGTAAGCTCCGAGGATATGCTAAACGGGGCGGCGCGGTCCGCTCACTCCGCTGACGTCGCGTCTGGCCGCGATGAGATGCGATCGTTTAACGACAACGCTCCTCGTTCCACGAGATTTCCCTTCGAACAGCGATATCGCCGATATTACGTCCTCACCGCGGACCGCGTTTCATAATTCAGACACCCATCGCCTCAGGCTGAATAACATTAAAGGAATGTTATGTAAATGATATTTTGCATAAGATTGGAACGATATTAATTTTCTGATATCGTCGTTACGCTACTTTATAGCTTGTTTCGTCAAAAGTCTTGTTCAATTTATTCCCGCATATTATTTCATAAAGTTGCGATATTTCGTCGGAAAGCGACAGTTGTAAAAACAATTTGAAATGAGGGATATTTTTGAAGCGATTAAGTTTTGTGAGCGGGCGTTGTGATTTACGTTGTGAATATTGTTCAAAACTGGGGAAAATTGCTTTGAATCTACGCAGCGCATTACGTTAATTACCGCGCTTTATCCGCTCATATCAGCAGAGCTGTTTAATTAGGGGTGTCAACACAATGCCTGGAGGCGCGTACAATATGTCTGTACAGACCACATGTCAATTTAATTTGACCCCCGAACCAAGATGGCGGCGAACCCTCACTCTCGGATCGCGCTCGAACTCAACTCCACCGAATACCTGTGGTTAACTGCTGTTTACTAATTGACGTGTTTTGGGGAAACACTGCATGGTTTGTGTCAGCATGCTACCAGATTTACTTTGAAACTAAACTATTTATACGTATGGTTCAGGATTTCGAAATATAAATGGTAGTTGAACGTTGGAGTTTGTTTAGCGCTTTTGGGTTAAATAATTGTAGGTGGCCTAAATTTAAATTCACTCTGAAAACTGGTTTGTTCCTGGTGAGGCAACTGGAGTTTTGTAAGCAGTATTTGTGGGGTTGTGTGGCCATACCACCGTTTATATACAGATGTCTTGTCAATGTTGTTGTATATTATATTCTAAATTGTATTCAATGTACATTGCTTAACTAGACCTAATGTAAGGAACATATTTTTTATACCTCAAAGTTGCTGCGGTCGTCGTTGATTTCTTCGTGCTACTAGGGTCGTAAGGCTTGGCTGGGGAAATATACGGGTTGAACGTGTAAATACAAGGCATAAAAGACATATTGACATAGAACTGCCCGTAGGCTTAGTTGACTGCGCGTTCGCCTTCTAAGCATTGGGTTCGGAGGTGCAGGGGTATTCCCAGTGCAAACACAAGTTTTCTAACCAAGGATCATTTTTGTTTCTGGTTCTGGTTGTAATTAAGTGTGTGATGTGTATGTTTCCAGCACCCACGACACAAGTCATCGACCTTAGGGCTGTGGGTGTGAAAGTGTTTATTATTATTATATTTAGCATATCTTCAAGTAAAGATTTTAAAATACATTTTGTAAGGTACCGAATATATAGTAGAGCTCTCGATGTTTTTTATTCTAGTACAGATGGTTTTTTCAAGCTTTTATTTAACTTACAATGTATTTATGTAACCGTGTTTGCTCGGGTGGAATCTTGCAACTCAATTTAGAAGCAGATATATTCAACGGACTGAGCTGAAATTTTGTTTACACGTTTAGTTTGGATGCCAATTAATGATTCGCTGAGTGACATCATTCTAAATCCAACATGACGGAACACCCAAAATGGCGGACAAGTTATTTTTAATGCACTCTTACAATTAGGGTATCAAATGAAAGGGCTTGCTGAGAATAACTCGAAAAATAAAGTTACGCCACTCTAAATCCAAAATGACAGACTTCCAAAAGATTGTTATTAAAACAGTTTTTTACGAAGTTGCTTCGAAGCTTTTCATCTACTATCAGCATGTCGACATAATATTTTCAAATCTGATTAGTCTTCTTTTCTGTAACCACGAAAAAAGATTAAATGCCATTAACTTTCATGAGTGCCTCTTTGGGGCCCATGTGAATAAACGATTCTGAATGTGAATGTATCCATTTGATGACGCAGTTACATTTGATTCTCATACTGGATGCTATATTTAATATTTTAATGATGACATAAGCTCATAGCTCTAGGGCAATAAAAAGTTAAATATGACTGAAAATAAATAATTGGTCTTATGCTTTCTTGCTTGCCGTGTATTGCTTTTTTATTGACTCCATGTATGTCATCACAACGGACGACGAGGACTATTTATATCCTACTTAAATCATTTTCTTAGAATCGTAGTTATACGTAGAGTGCTGCGCTTTTTTAACGGACTTCAAAAAAGGAGGAGGTTCTCAATTTAACTGTATGTTTTTTTTTGTTTTTGTCTTTGAATGTATGTACCTCATAACTTCTTTCTAAGCGAACCAATTTTGATGATTTTTTGTTTGAAAGCTGGTACTTCCCATGTTGCCCCTTTTAAATTTAACAAGATCTGACCAGTAGCTTTTGAGTTATCCTCTATAATGCGTATTTAATCTGATCAAGGGTTCCGAAAGAAAGCGGTGAAGTCGGTTTTTTTTTTAATATTTGCTTGCGTTTAATTATCATTTAGGCCTTTTTAAGATTATCTTTGTTCTTTGATATAACTATTCTGTTTATATACAATTTCGAAGAAGCTGTAGTATGTCCAAAATAATCTGACTCGTCAGATGATTTCCTCGGGTTGCTATAAGAACACTACACAATTCTTCTAATATCTTTATTTGGATACATTTCTTGGTAGAACTCACTGACTGTCGTTATAGACAACCAATAGAATATTCGGTGATTTTCTTACAAATATAAATCTTTATATATATAATTATCACCACCTCTTTTTATGATGCATCTTTCACAGTTCAGGGGGTTCGTCTTTGGAACAGCTTACCTGTCAGTATCCGACACTCTCCATCACTGTACTCATTTAAAGAAAATGTAAAAAAATTCTACTTATCTCAAATTGGTATTAAGTTATGCATTTCGGTATAATATCTTATTAATATTTAAGTTTTATTTGTTTATATATTTATATATATATATATATATATTTATTTATATGTGAGTATATTTATGTAATTGTTTAAGTAGGTATACAATAAAATATGTATAAATATAATATATTATATTTATGTATTTATTACATATTTGGTATTTACAACTTTATTTTTTTATTTTTTTATATATAATTTGTTTAGAACTGTAGTACACCACAGTCCCAAAATTATTTTGCTATCTCCTCTCCATCCAAAGGTTGTCTGGAAGAGATCGCTTTAAGCGATAAGACCGCCCATTGTACTAGCCTAAGTTATTTTCAATATTATTGTTTGCTGTTATTTTCTTTTTTTAATTGGTGTACAATAAAGAGTTCATCTATCTATCTATCTATCTATCTTGTAGTATGTATGTGGCTGAACTCTTCCTAAACGGTTAGACCAATTTAGATGAACTTTTTTATGTGTGTTCAGGTGAATTCAAGAATAGTTCAGATTCATAATTTGATCCGATAAATAATGTTTTTTTTATTTACGCAGGCAAAGCCGCGGGGAACAACTAGTTTTAGTTTAATATTTAGTGTTGCTTGTTGCGAGAGATTGCGTTCTTCACCACCTTGTGAATTTTTGGGGAAGACTGGTTTCTAAAAATATATGAGACGTACTCACAGCCTCCACACTAAGTTCGAAGACTTGTATCTAGGGTAACGAAAACATTCTCATTGCACAATCACACCCAGAACCAGAAACACTAAGTTTTCTTGGTAAGAAAATTGTGTTCCCTCCGGAAATTAAACCCGGTACCAGCTGTTAAGAAGGTAGACGCGTAACTAACTACGCCATCGGGAACTTCAGTTTCTATTTTCATAACATGAAAAGTAAAATACTTTTGCATGCACAAGTGGGTAAGTAAGTTAGGTTGTGTGCATTTTGGCGGTGGAACTGTTATAGTTTCTTTCTATTATAAAAGTATCTAATGCCTTTAGCGCAAACATACAAGGCTCTACGCTTTACTACGTGGATTTGTATTGACTTTTATGTCCAACCAGCCAAGATATATTTTTTTATACTATTGAGATTTATATAGATTTCTTGCTTGTCCTTCACAGTTCAGGGCCCCCATAGCATTGCTTATATGGTACGTACGTACCACTAAAATTACTAGAAATAAAACTTACCATACCATCTAGTGGTCAAATGATTGACCACTAGATCTATCAAACTTAAAAAAAAAATCTTATTAACATTGAAAATTTTGTTGAATGGGGTAATGTTGCAACGTATTCTGAATCCTACTAATTCTACTAATATTATAAATTCGAAAGTTTGTGTGTTAGTGTGCAAGTATGTTTGTTCCCTCTCCACGCTTTAACGGCTAAACAGATTTGAATGAAATTTGAAATGTACATAGCTTATAACTAGGATAAACACATAGGCTACTTTTTAACTTGATAATAGCGGGCAAAGCGGCGGGGCACGGCTAGCATTTTATATGTGCGATATTATGACGCGCCTTCTTTAATATTATTTATTTATCTGTTTTAGTTTTGCCATTACAAGTATATAATACATTAAAAAATAGTGTAATTGTATGTTCGAAACCAAGAAACGTAACGTAATATTTTCGCGGGAAGACAAACACAATGGCGTCTATTTTCAAATTGAGAGCGCGGGAGGCCGTCAATAGACGCGAATGACATTAAATTGGTTAAATTGCTTTGCCGAGCTTGGTTCTGCAAGTCCTTTGGGAGGTGTCCGCCGCCCGCGCCCGCTCCCGCGCCTGTGCGGCTCAGTTATACAGCTCTTTATCCATTTACCGCTCATCTATTTTACACGCTCACAAAACGTATATTACAAGTAGTTGCTAAGGTAAAAGTTCGGTTAGGGATAAACCCTAGAGATAAAACCATGTGTTATTTTGTTTTTATAAATATTAGATTATTTATTTTACTAATATTTTTATTTTTCATACTTAGATGTAGGGGAGAGGGTGGCAAGATGGGGTACTTAAGCTTTAAAGGTCAATAATATAAAAAATTACATAGTGAAAGAATCATATTTATTTTTTAATTAACAACTAATTATTATTATCTTAATATTTGGTGTCATTAGGAACTTTTGCTAACACATTTAAGAGAAAAAAATAAAAATGAAAAACAGGTGTTTTTCCCCGTCTTGCCCCATGGTGCTGGTAAGATGGGGTACCCCCCTGAGGTAAGATGGGGTGATGAGAATGATAACAAAGAAAGATGATTAATTGACCTGGCAGAACTCGCAGACATGGGTGGCTTCGTCATCATCGTCATCTATTCCTGCGCAGCTTTTATGTGCCCATCTTCCACATAATGAGCATGATATCAACCCTTCAATGGAAACGGAATATACTTCCTCACAATACATATATAGTGTGTTCTTCTCTTCTTCACTTTAATCTTCAGATGATGAGACTCTTCGTCATTTTGCTGTTTTCGCTGATCGGCTATTTTTTTTTTATTGTTCATTTTGAACTTTTGTAACAGTTTTCTTCTCTTTTTTAATTCATCTTTTCTCTTTTTTGTTTCCATTTTCTCTAGATTTTTATGTTCTGCATTCTTGAACTGCCCGTTGGCTAAGTTGGGTGAGCGTTCGCCTTCTAAGCAGGGGTATCGGGTTCGATTCCCGGCGGGAACACAAGTTTTCTCCCCAAGGAAAATTTGTGTTTCTGGTTCTGGTTGTGATTGTGTGTGTGATGTGTATGTTTCCGGCGCCCACGACACAAGTCATTGAACTTAGTGTGGGGCTGTGAGTGTGAAAGCGTTTATGTTTTTTTTTATGTTTTTTATGCATCTTTTTTTTCTGGGCGATGACTTCTAATTCTTGTTTGTAGGGAGACGACGTGATAATTGCTGTTTTTCCACGCTTTTTAGCAACAAGACAGGATTATTTAATAAGTGGAAGTGGAAAAAGTTGAACTGCTTCCCGCATGGATTCTTCGGTCCACGACCCTCTGTCAGTCGTGCGTTTGTAGGCACGAACCATTCTAAAAAGGCAAATTATAATAAGTTCACAAAAAACAAACTCATATTTACGGAAAACAAACAAGAACAAAATTATACTCATAAGAGGCAAGATGGGGTACCCCGTTACCCCATCTCGCCTGCATAGCCATTTTATTAAAAAAAAAAGAAAAAATAAAAAACAACCAACAATCTTAAGGAAACGCAATGCCTACCTTATTATAGGTTAGTTTAAGCGTCAATCACAGCAACACCTCACCAGCTAACGTTATTTAACAAACCACAGTCACGTGTCAAACCAGAAGAAAATATGATAAGCCATTTGCAGTAAAACACTTTTTTTGAATTTTTTTCGACACTGCGCACTTGTGAACCACTAAATACCGGGTGACTGACAAATATCATGGCGGCGCGTCGAACGATGAATGAACGAGCGTGATTAGTCAATTTAAACTGTGAATTTTACTGGGTACCCCGTCTTACCCGCTACCCCGTCTTACCCGCTACCACGTCTTACCTCCTTCTCCCCTAATTAAAAAATAAAACAATGTGTCACTTTAAAAAAAATTAAGAAAAGACTTTTTAGACCTACTAGTATAATTTTAGGATAATGCCACTTTTTTACCGCCTTCCCAAAAAAGGTGGAGGTACTCAAGTCGAATGTATTTTGTTTTTTTTTATGTCTGTTATCCTCATAACTTCTCTCCACGTGAGCCGATTTCGAATTTTTTTTTAGTTTGAAAGATGTTGCTTTGTGTGATAAGTGATAACATAAATAAAAAAAAAAAATACGGTCGATTTGAGTCCTCCTGTTTTGGGAAGTCGGTAAAAAACCGACTTCCCTATCTTATATATTGGTTTTGTCCGGATCGATTTTAATAAAATTTATATGGGACCACCTCTGAAGTATAATCAACCAAACTTCGAATTGAGAACCTCCTTTTTTGTCGGTTAAAAAAATTGGCATGTTTGCCACTGTTAGAACTAACAGAAATTAGTTTTCTATATGTTTGTCTCTTGAGCGCAATAAAGTCTTCGTGATAGATAAACTCTTATATTTACTGAAAGTGAGTACTTTACGACAACTGACTGAAAAGGACAAGATTCCACTAGCTTTTGATAAAAAGATACAAACCATTTATTTTTCCGTACGCCTCTAAGTCGTAGGTTATTTTTCTAGGGTTAATCTATGATTTTTTTAAATGTTTCCATTTATAACTCAGCATTACAATAATTATTTAGAACTTTGGAGGTGTCCATTAGACGAGAATACAGCCTTAATCGGCCTTAATTGCGCGTTGGACAATAATGATTCCAACCATTTCCATTGTCCGGGCAAACATGCAAGCGACCACTAATAAAGCAATAGAGCGCTTGCGGTGCTTCACTAATCCAGAGCGTAGTGAGGTGCGTCTATCAGGCTGACAGATACAAACCCGGCCGAAACCAATCAATCAGCCCAGTGGAGCGTCGCGCAAATTGAACTCTTCCCTCGAAGCACGCCGATTCAATAGATAATTACAATCGCAAACCAAAAATTACACGCGGCATTTAACAGCAGGACCCTATTACGTTTCACAAAGCTGGGTCGGTCGCATTCGATCGACGATCTTTGCCGGACGGAGGATTAACTCGCAACGGCGCACAATGAGGCCTCGAGAGGAGACGAGTGGGGAGGGATGTATTAATAATGGTCTCCGTAGTGAATGGAGCACTTACACGGTCCGCCGGGAGCTGAATGTGTGACTATCGCGTTAGAGCAAATCGAATCGGTCCGGTAGGGCGCTCGCACGCGCCGAATCTGCCGTTTGACCGGAAGCCTTCGACAGGATACACGGAACGGAACGGAACGGAATTGGTAAACATCGTCAATTGACATGAGGAAACATTATTGGCTAACTAGCCACCCTGTAGCGTATGTTAGGAGGAAAATCTTATGATACAATTTTTATGTTGAGCACATCCAGTTTCGTAGGTCTTCTTATGATGGTTAACACATTGGATATAGAGTAGCTGCATAAGAAAATAATATCACAATTTATTACATGGTATCTATTGATAACATTGCTGGCATGTTATGTTAGAGGTCACGGACTCATAATTCGTCCGAGGTCAACGCAAAACATTGAAAGAACACTTATAAAAGACAAGCTTCTTCACACCAAAAATACACTGTAGTTCGAGTTCACCATACTCCGATTAATGACATAAAGATTGCTTAACCGGGAGCTGGCGATGTAATATTAAATAGCTGTCAAAATCAAACAGTGAATGACAATTTAGACTCGCGCCATATATTATATCTTCACAGCGCCCGTATCGTTCGCGCCTTAGGTTGCTTTGTATAGCATGTCCCTTAATCAAAATAAGTTACGGAGCTTTAAAGTATGTACAGAGCACGAAAAACAAGTTATAGCAAAGTTAGTATTCAATTTTATACCACTTAAATCAATCCTTAAATTGATCCAAAGTTTGTCTGGAAGACATCGCTTTTAGCGATAAGACCGCCTATTGTTACACTTTATATGTAAATAATTATTTACTGTTTTGTTTTTGTCTTAATTAAGGTGTTCAATAAAGAGTTTATCTATCTATCTATCCTTTCTTGTTAATTAGCACACGTCGATAACCAAGTTCGGTGCTTAAATGTTGATGGACGAATCTTCACCGTTTGCTCTTGAATATTAGTTATAAATAGTTAAAATACAGACTTAACACTTATTAATCCAAATCAGAAGATTTGAGGCGACATGTAAATATGACAGTGTGCTAGTAATGAAGTAATCAATATATCAACAATAATTATAATCATTACGCATTACCGGCTCAGTGCAAACTATAGGCACCATCCGACGGGCAACTCAGAATTTGGATGGACGACTTTCCACCATATGGTCATGAATGTTAGTTACAATACAGACTTAACAGTTGCGAAGGCAAATTGGAGGATTTGAGGCGACCTAAAAATATAATAGCCTACTAGTCTACGAGACATACAAAAAACAATCAATATAAAACAATGACCGTTACGTATACGCATGGTAACATGCGACGGGTAACTGCCATGCCAATTACTGCTGTCGTAATATGCAAATCGCTGTACTTTGTAGGACCATTCGACAATAATATTCGATTGAAACAAACAATCGCCATGTTTTATGAATGAACCCAGCTACCCCGTCGATAGCTGCGGTTTGTTACGCGCGACTTCGTTATGAGACCACCCACACCAACATAAAAAAAATATTGATTTTATTCTAATTTCAAACTATCGGTTGCAGATAATGGAAAAAGTTCCTTGCTACTTTCTGTTGCGTAGAGCAACGTAGAGCGTTGAACTCTTCTTGTTTTTTGTGAGAACTTTATTAAAGATATTTGATAATAATATTAATTTCATTGCGAAAATTTTATCTTTTGCAGATAGATCTTAGATTAGAAATTTTTTATTATGTACAAAAAATTTTTCATCATAATTTCTTCTTCTTTATAATATGTTTGTATGATTATCATACTTTGTTTAAAGTTTTGACCAACTTGACTGTCTTTGGAGATAAACAGTTTTTGAGTTTGAAAGTAAATTGGTATCTTGTATTATGAAAATACACACTATTAGAAAACATAATTAATAATTGTATTATTGTTGGAATCATAAACAACGATGACTACGCATAATTGGCTGCAATATTTTTGATCGAGTAAAGCGAGATCTCTAAGCTAACTTGAATGTTTCAGCACTTTGTCCGTCCGTCAGTCAGAGGCCTCTAGCGTCTAAACCATACAAGCGAATAACTTCAAATTCTCAGATAATATGTAAAGCTATTGCCCAAAGCCAGAAATGGCAATGAAAATGATATAAATGAAAATGTTAAGGGGGCACCCATATACGTAAGCGGGGAGAAAAATATTTTTTATTTCTTTTATCTATCCTTGTGTTTATCGTTGAAAAGAGCTTGGCAAGTAGATTATTAAAACCGGTTAAAAAAATATATATGTTGGAAAATAACGATTTGGTTGGCCACCAAAGTCGCTGTTTTTAGATAAATTTTTTTAGATCTATGTCCCAGGGTCTATCTCAAAAGTGGCTTTACATTAAAAACTGAAACTAACGTATAATATCCGTTGCATCCTGTACTTCAACAACACATACAGAAATCAAACAATTACTATAAAGAAAAAGTTAGAAGCATTTGACTTAAAAAGTTTTTTTCTATGGGAAAAATGTAGGCGCGAGATCTCAGTTCGGCGCGAACGACTATGTACCTATTTGTTTATATACCCCCATCCATTGTATTTTCTCAGAATTCAGTTAGCCTGGCACCATAATTTAGGCATGTTATTAAGATAATTTAACATCTATTTGATATCTGTTGTCATTTAAATAAGGTAGAGGTCAAGGGTAAAATGCACGTTAAATTAGACTAAAACGTTAAATCAAACTATATAATTTTAGTTTGATTTAACGTTTTTATCCGAAAGTTGGTGTATAAATGTATAAGTTTGTTTTCACTTTACGTTGTAACGGCGGATTTGGATGAAATTTGGAATGTACATACCTTATACCTAGGGTTAACAAATATGCTACTTTTTTACTTGATAAACGCGGGCAAAGCCGCAGGACCTGGCTAGTCCTACTAATATTATAAATCCGAAAGTTTGTGTGTAAGTGTGTAAGTATTTTTGTTCCCTCTTCACGCTTTAACGGCTGTACGGATTTGGATGAAATTTGGAATGTACATAGATTATACCTAGGATTAACACATAGGCTACTTTTAAACTTGATAATAGCGGGCGAAGCCGCGGGGCACGGCTAGTTAGTTTATAAAAGCAGGCTGCGCTACGGTTTGAGCAAGATATATACGGTTAGCGGTGTATACATAATAATATGGCGTTGACACAAGGTCGCGCGTGCCATACTGAGATGTTTAAAGCTTTTAGTAAAATTCTCGAAAAGTAAGAAATATCATCAAAATGTTTGATAATGTATATACTAACTGTTACTTTTTATTTACAAACTCTTGTAAAACGCATAAATTTCGAGTAAATAATTTACATGAAATCCGCAAGTGCAGTTATAAGGATAATTAGAAAAAACTCACTGTACACGTGTATTTTGTTACTAATTTGTTATTGCTAAGCTTATATTATTGTAGAGGACCTTGCATCTAGACAAATCTTTACGAGGTTTACAGATGCATGATTTTGAATATTATTTTTTTAAAATAATTATTAAAAATATATACAAGAAAAAAAATAGTAAAAATACACAAAAAAACTTTGGCTCAGGCCGTGACAATAACATTACAGTTTTTAAAGATAAATTAACGCTCTCTGGCTAAGTCTTGATTATTATTTACTGTTGTATGTATGCTTTTGCCTCCATTTTTGGCTCAACGACTATTAAGTCCTAAACCGGAATTTAGTGAATTGGACTTCACTATTTTTCTTAATTTTTTTTTTTTTTTTTTTTTTTTTTTTTGTCGACCAATGACTTTTTTTATTTTTTTTTGTTTGATTTGCATGTCTTTGACCATAGTCTCACCTGATGGAAAGTGACGATGCGGCCAAAGATGTAACATGCTTGCCTAGAGGGCACCTATTTACTCTTGACTTGGAAGACTCCCAGATTATACCGTTCGAGAAACATAAACTCAAATACTAAACCTACCACTAAAACCGAACCTAAACCACTAAAACCCAAATAGTGGAGAAGCTGGAGTCTTCAAGGTATATTATTATACTATTGCCCCTGCGTTACCCATGCGCCATGACGCGACGATGGCTCTACTTCACCTCCTATCTGTTTTTCGCGCAATAAAAATTATCTTTGCCAGAAATTCTATTGAAAGTCGATTGTCGAAGAAGTAAGGACGAGTTCCACATTGCGAGTTGTGTGTCACGTTCCTTGCATACTAGTGTAGTATATTGTCATCTCATGTGCACCACCTATTACTGGTATCTATATAGCAAAGTCACGCGTGCTCTTTGTATGCCTGCTATCTATGTTTAAGTATAAGTAAGTATGTATTCCTACCTATACCACTACTTAATATAATTGGTATTGAAACAATAAAAAAAGATAAATAAGAAAAAAAAGAAATATGTACAAATCAATGTTTACCTATCTTTTTTATGCTGGATATGCAAGCATTTTACCACTATCTTACCTGATGGAAAGTGACGATGCGGCCGTGTAAAAGTAGCTTGGATTAAAAAAAACATTAAAAATAAAATTTTACTCTCAGAAAAATCATATAAAATGGTTTCAATGAAACTTTCTCGCTAAAATAATAATTGTAAATGACCCTTCGCTCATGATTCTAAAAAAATAAGTAGTCTCGCTAATATGCAAACTTCTGAAAAGAACCATTGATTTTTTTGTATAATAATTTTGTTAAGACATTGAAGAGTACTTCGAAGTTACGAGCTGATATTGACTTTACGAAACTTTGTAATAAGTTAAGATCTTTAGATATTTTAAGGCCTCCGATATTATAAGCAGAGAAAGATTGTTGTGGATCAAAGGAAATTTACAATGTTTGTTTTTAAACACGCTATAATATAAAAAAAAGTTGAACTGCTACCTCATTTGCGTTTTGAAGTATCGTTTTTTTTATTCAACTTTTTTTGGGCTTTTTACTTATTTTGGTATGCCAGCCCCATCATACCCTAATCTTTGTCTTTATCTGTGCACAATGATATTGTACAGAGAATGTGCCACATCAGCTGATGGGTTTGCCAAGATATGAGTATAATTTCCAATGTTATTCCTATGTATGTTACACTTTTGCACAAATGAAGTATTGTAGTACAGGATTTAAGGGTATTGAACTGCCCGTTGGCTTAGTTGGATGGCGTTCGCCTTCTAAGCAGGGGTATCGGGTTCGATTCCCGGCTGGAACACAAGTTTTCTCCCCAAGGAAAATGTATGTTTCTGGTTCTGGTTGTGTTTGTGTGTGTGATGTGAATTTTACCGGCACCCACGACACAAGTCATTGAACTTAGTGTGGGGCTGTGAGTGTGAAAGCGTTTATTTATTATTTATTTTTAATCGACTTCAAAAAAGGAAGAGGTTATCAATTCGTTGGATTTTTTTATGTATGTTCACCAATTACTCGAAGACGCCTGGACCAATTGCAAACAAACAATTTTTGTTTCAAAGGGTGTACTTCCCATATGGTCTTATTTAAATTGATCAAGATCTGGCCAGTAGTTTAAGTTATCCTAAATAATGCGTATTTAATAATTAATTCATTTAATCTGATCAAGGGTTCCGAAGATAAAGCGGTGAAGTCGGGTTTTTAAGCTTTGCTTGCGTTTAGATTATTCCTCAATAATATTATCACCACAAATTATATACAGGTACATGCTATAGCTCGAGGACGACGACCTTAACCGCAAACGTCTGAGTCGGAATCCAAGTGCAGGTATTAAAATAGTTAACAAGCAGTTGAAGCCATTTACCGAGGATACAGGATCTTGTCACTTTTAAGGCTTGTTAAGGATGCATAGGTCATAACATAACGCCAGGTGCCACTCGTGCGCTTCCGTTTCCTACAGTAGGGCTACCAAGAAAAAGTTTTTCTTAAGAACAAAAAACGTCAACAAATTAATTTTTACACGAATTGTTGTCCAGAATAGGGACTAATTACTCAATTTTTCACTTATCGACTACTGTTGAGCGTAGTTACTGACAAACTGTTTATTAATATAGGAATACGTTTAATGCTACTAAATTTAAGTACCTTATATCCGCTCGAAGCGTTTTGTCTCTACATTTATCATCCGTACAGCAAAGGAGTGGAACTCACTGCCTGCGTCTTTGTTTCCCGTACATTATAATTTGATATTTAAGTGTGGAGTGAATAAAACCTAGTATAATAATATTTTTTTAATAGTGGTATCATCACTTTCCATTAAGTGAGAAAGCAGCAAAAACCTATCTGGCATAAAAAAAAAGAAACGCAACAGATTTGCTAACAGTTCATCGGAACCGGAAAGTTCTAAATATTACACACAACATGTGGCTACCATACTCTGTCAGCATTGTCCCCCACAGATTAATAATAAGATACCTACTTCCCCATTCAATATGTAGACAGGTGGTCAGTATCGATCGATGACCGTTTATGTGCCACAAATAAATTGGGCCTGATTGCATCTGTATGTGTACATACTCAAATATCCTTTGTTGGTTTTTTTAATAAGACGGGAACAATATAGAAGAGTGCTTTTGTAGAGTTTTTTTTTAATGTTATGTTTGATTGGCATGCATTTGACAACTATCTCAACTTTTGAGTGTTGAGTTCCACTCCCTCGCAGTACAGATTATAAACGTAGAAGCGAAACGCTTCGAGCGAGCTGGAGGTATGTCAACTATGAATTGACGTTTTTCTCTTTATTGTACAATAAATTTTATATAGTTTTAGTTTACACATGTCATAGACTTGAATTTGGGGCTGTGATTGTGAAAGAAAAAAAATAAAAAAACATATTATCGACCTTCTTCTGGTTCTGTTCTTCTAGTTCTTGTATGATCCCTGGTACATTTGAAAAAAAATAACCTTTTGGGAAAAATCTTGTGTACACTTAATGGAATTGAATCCTATACCCGGTGCTTAGAAGGCGAACTCGCACCCACCTGCACCAGCAGTTCAATATTACTGACTATGTATTTATTTATATATTTATCAGGCCATCATAGGTAGAAAGGTGTCACCTTAAATTTTTAATCACTCGATATTATAGTAGTTATAGGTATTATAAACAACTGCAAACTTTAAAAGTAATGCTGTCTTAACCTCGACATTCCATAGCTATAGGAAATGTACCAACAATGAACTCCATTCTCCCACATAACTGTCTGCACCCACTAAAGGATAATAGAAGTAAACTCAACGACGACGGGCGGTATTGCCGCGTCGTCGTGTGTATTGTTGCAATTTCAGAAATTCCTATTATGGTGGAGTAGGGAGGAAATAGGCACTGCCGGACGATAAATACCAAAGCTTTTTAATAACCGACTTCATATAAGTAATAGTTAGCCCCGAACTGATACCTCGCGATCACGTTATGCCTCATAGAGGAAAGCTTTAGAGTTTCAGTGGTCATAACTTTTTTTAATAGTAACTCTTGATTTTTGTAATTGATATTTAAATACAAAATGTTACTTTCAGCTTTAAATATGTAGTAGTTTTTAAGATAGACCCCAAGAAAAAATAGGTCTAAAAACAGTGACTTTGGTGTCTTACTAAATTGTTATTTCCTAACATAGATTTCAAAACGGTTTAACGGTAAACACAATCACAACCAGAACAAGAAACAAACAAATTTTCCTTGGGGAGAAAACTTGTGGTCCCGCCAGAAATTGAATCCGATACCCCTGCTTAGAAGGCGAACGCTCACCTATCTGAGCCAAGGGGCAGCATATTTTATGTAAAACAATCAAAAAGGCCTTGGATACCTGTAAAATAACTGTAGTAGTCATATCTATCTATCAACAATCTCGCTATAAACTTTCGTATTTTTTATATTAAATCGTAAGCCATCCACTGGTTAAGATATAAAAAGGTAACAAATAGACAGAAATCACCCATACATACCTACTATCAAAAATTGTATATTGGTGTGATTATTACATCGATACATTGCAACTAATGTGATTTCCGTTAGCACGAAGAGGTAATATCGAACAAATCTGTTACTAATCTCGGCTTTACCGACTTGCTATTCTCTTGCGGCACGTTTGTGCATGACGGTGCTTAAAGGGGCTAATCTTGGTATTCTCGGTTCAACGCTTTGAGGTCTAAGGAGTCCTTAATGCTGAGTGCGTCGTGGTTTCAGTGATGCGACCTGTTGTTCAAGATAAACCGTCTTGAGATACGGAATGCTTGACTATTTGATTAGATAAGTAAGATATTACACATGAAGCATTGGTATGAATACTTTAGAGGTTCGGAAGATGGGACTGCAGCTTTGTCATGGTGTTATATTATTCCTTTTTTGTAATTTATATTTAGAATTGACGAGATGATGATAAGAGATAATATTAATTAAAAAAAAACAAAACCGGAGGCAAAAGCCCGAAGGGAAAGCAAACCGGGGGCATAAACTTTATTTTCTTATGTCATAGACAGACTAGATGAGCAAGTCGTTCGCCTGATGGTAAGCTTCACGCTTGCCCATTACACCTTATGTAGGTCAAAATCAGCGAGTTTAAACTTATGTAGGTCAAAATCAGCGCAAGACACTGCGCTCGTCACCCTGTTGACATTAGAATATGTGTCCAGCACCACGATTCAAGTCTTTGAACTTAGTGTAGGTGTGAGTTTGAATGTGTTTGTAACTGTGAAAAAAATATGTATTCAAGTTTTTAGGTCTGTTACATTAAGAAAGCGTTAGAAAGCGTTTCTCTTGATAGAATAGAAACGAAGCGTATTGGATTTTGGCTAGGGGGCTGTAATTTAAATGGAAACATTGCCCTTTATACAGTACTTTATACAGAAACTAGCTTTTGCCCGCGGCTTCGCTCGCGTTAAGAAGTATTATTATTAATTAGGTATAGATCCCCTATTTTATTCCCTTGGGGGTAGAATTAATCAAAATCCTTTCTTAGCGGATGCCTACGTTATAACATCTACCTGCATGCCAAATTTCAGCCCGATCCGTCCAGTGGTTTGGGCTGTGCGTTGATAGATCACTATGTCAGTCAGTCAGTCACCTTTGAGTTATATATATTTATATAGAACAAGGAGGTTTATGTTTGTTCATAATGCTTGGCGGTCGAATGAGAATAGTGCGGTACTGCCCCAGCCGGACTCAGCAGGAGAGACCTATCACTACCTTGGACCCATGTATTTTGTTATAGTTTAAATTAAAAGCACCAACTACCTATTTAAAGATTCTCTGCTTGTATTTATATCGCGTCCGAGTCAGGTTGAGTACTCTTGTTGATAATCTTAGCTTTTGACTTTGTATTTATGAATTCTCCTGTGGCACCTTTGTGCATGATGGTGCTTGGAGGGATTAACCGCTCTGAGGATCTCCGATCTTTGAGGTTTAGGGGGTCTAATCGGTCTTATTTCAGTGAAGATCTAAAACAATGCCATCGTTAAAAGTAACATATGTTATTCCCAATCGAAAAAAAAAACTATGGCGTGAGGGTAATAAAGGTATTGTAAAAAAATTGCCGTTGATAATAAAACCGAGGCTTAACTAGTACCAGGCAGTTATCCTTGAGAGCCTGTGTATTCCAGGTCTAGTGTGTTTACCAGCTTCGATCACATCGTCACTTACCATCAGGTGAGATAGTGGTCAAACACTAGCCTGTCACAAATAAAAAAAAAAAACTGTTTTATCACAAATGGGAAAAAATATTGGTAAAATCCTTCGCCACATTTCCGCTAAACTGATACAAAAGGTCAATTTATGACCACTAAATCCTGAACACAATTGTTACCACCCACTAATCACCTTTAGCAGGACTCGCCTTAGAAAAATAGATAACACTTCCAAGATAAATTAGTATGTTTTTATATAAAAGATCTTAGAAGAAGTCTTATTTTTATTAGTTATCACCGAAATTACCTGAAGGTACCACGCGAAACTTTGATTTCATTTATCTAGAGCCAAGTAAAACATATTTTACTACTCAGTAGGTACATAGCAGTTGAACATTACAGGCATTTAGAACATCAATAGCCTAGAATTTTAATATGCTTCTGATATTGTAAAATGATTATTTACCAAAAAAGCCACTCATATTAAATTTGTATTGAACGTGTTCTGAAAAACGCTGGCTTTTTTACTCATCGATGTGATTTATTAACGAAAATAAATTAAGGCGTCAGAGCTTTTGCGATAATTAAGTTTATTAAGCTCACACGCATCGACGTCGACATTTATCTTCGTGATTGAACACCGAGAGTGTAAATAGATACGCCTCCGGTGAGTTTACGATGCATACTTTCCGAACCTCAAAGGCGGCGCGGCGGCGGCCTCTTTCTTTTACCAAACAGGGAACGCAATGCTTCCCTTTCAGCGAGGAAAATACCAACGATCGATCGGGTATTCTCTACGTTCTAATAACATTCCGGGACGATATTTCACGCACCTCGATCGCGACTGTGTACATCACTTATCCCGACACAATGCACGTACGATTTATTGTGAACACCTCGCAGATAAAGCGTAGACAATGGCCTATCAGATAACGCCTTGTCCACCGACACGTGTATGCTTTTAGCCCTAGACTTCGACACCCAATTACGTGACCGGCGTCGCAGGCTTCATTCATCACGGGCAAACGAGCGATTTTTTATAAGGTGAGAAAAACAGGAAGACGGCCGAGGAGCAAATGATGTTGGAGTTACCGCAGTTATACGGCAATTAAGGGCAAAGTTACTCGTAACGGATTTCGTGAGGATTACGCCCTATTTCCAGAGTTCCGAGATGTCGTTGACGTAAGGAAAAAGTTTGGCGAGTTTGTCTGCATCGGATGGATTGGGTCATGGAGCGTAACATAAAAAGTTTGTCATCATAAAAATAGTAGCGGAATAGTGTCGAAAAGGCGTGGCCGTATTGGAAATAATATCACACCCTTTTAGTTATCAATAATCTTAGTAAAAATGTTGTTATATAAGGAACGTAAACATAAGTGATACACTTCACGTTCCTTATATTACTACGTTTTTACTAAGATTGTTACATATGCAATAGCATATGTATGTAGTATATATACAGGCGAAAATGTTGCTTACCATAAGGCAAGTTATCTATTGACCTATTTACTTGTAATTGAAATGCAAGCAAAGCTTAAATAATTAAACGCAAGCAAAGCTTAAAAAAACCGACTTCACCGCTTTATCTTCGGAACCTTGATCAGATTTAATGTATTAAACACGCATTATTGACTATAACTCAAAAACAAGAGATCAAATCTTAATCAAATTCAAAGAAACCACAAAAAAAAGCACCAGCTTTCAAATAAAAAAAGAATCATCAAAATCGGCTCACAACGAAAGACGTTATGAGGTAACCTTTGAAGTCGGTTAAACGAGAACATCGTCAAAGTAGGCGTACAAAATAGGCATTATTGACGATATTTCAAAAACTACTGATCAGATCTTGATCAAATTTAAATGGGACCAATTACAAAGCTACATCTTTCAAACTAAAAAAAAAATTTCAAAATCGGCTTACGTGGAGAGATGTTATGAGGGAACACCCTTAAAAAAATCCTCCTCCTTTTTTGGGAAGTCGGTAAAAACCGACTTCATCGCTTATATTTCGGTTTTGGCTTGACCGATTTCGATAAAATATATATGGGACCAGAGGTCTCCAGACGTCCTGAAATCTGAAATGTATACTCTACCAAACAAAAAAAAACATCAAAATCGATTTACAAATGGCGGAGATATCTCGTAACATTCATACAAAAAAAATAAAAATATTTTTTTAGTTTGATAGAGTGTACTTTAGAGGTGGTCCCATATAAATTTTATTGAAATCGGTCTAGCCAAAACCGAAATATAAGCGACAAAGTCGGTTTTTAAAGCTTTGCTTGCGTTTTAATAATTATGAATAAATAGATTAGAGAAAAAGAATATGGGTGCAGTATCTTATTGGTCAAGCTACATATGAGTAGTTCAAATAGTACATGTAATAGTGCATTTTAATAATTATGAATAAATAGATTAGAGAAAAAGAATATGGGTGCAGTATCTTATTGGTCAAGCTACATATGAGTAGTTCAAATAGTACATGTACGGCACAGTGACCAATAAAGTTTTATATTATTACGTAATGAAAGTTTATGATTAGTCCCGGCCAGACAGACATAGAGCGAGGTCAGCTGAACGACAGACTTAAAAGCTTATTAACATTCATTGAAGCATAACACCTACACTGCTTTTGTTACTATAGTTTTCAGCAAAGGTAGTAAGTGTTATATTAATGATGAAGTACTCAGCGCCATCTTCAATGATTGTGATTTATTGATTTGGATAAAATCACAATTAATCTTTGATAATATTACTAATTACAATATTGTCTTAGCTTATTCTTATAAACAAAACTAGTTTATTCCCGCGGCTTCACCCGTATAACTTACATTAAGTAGCCTATGCGTTAATCCGGTGTGTAAGCTATGCAAATTCCAAATTTCATTCAAATCCGTTCAACGACGTGAAGAAAAACAAACATACTTACACACTTAAACGTTTACACACAAAGATTTATAAGTGTGCTAGTAAAAATTGGGACCTATTGAAATGGATTTTTAGTAATAAATAATCATCGCAAATGATTAGAGTAACGGTATATTTATATTAGTTACCAAGCCATTGTTCCCAAAAAATAAAGTTTTAAACATTATCCCATCCCATCGGGCTCTTAAACACATGTGCGTATATAAAGAAAAAAAGAACTTTTGACATGAACAAAATACACAAAATAATGTTAATTTCCTTCCTTATTTTTGAATTCTGTTTTAATAAATTGTATCCATCAAAATCTTAGCAAAATATGGCCAGTATCAGTTCCAATTGAGCTGTTGACAGTTAAGAACAGTAGGTGGAAATCTTGTGGTCTAAAACTAAACGCAAAATGTATCGGAGTGTGAAAAATTTGGTTCAGTTTAACGTCGCATAATCTCTACCAATTGGAATTGAGTCGTATACTTCCTAAGAGTAGTAATGTGGTGTGTGAACTTATACCTTTTTAACAATTTTAGGTATTATTAGGTATATAATTATAGTCTTATTTTTATTTTTATTTAATAAGTAGACAAACAATTAGTAGTAAATAATTTTAGGTTTTTTTACAATTCTAGATAGATAGTACTTATTTACAGTAACCTAGTTTTGAAAATATAGGGCAAAGTCTGATGTAGCTTCGACAACAATGTAAATCGATTGTGATATGTTAATTACTTACATATATCGACGGTCTAAGTACATTACAATTATATAGAAATTACGTTCGCGTACTTTTTATAATCAAGTCGCGGAAAGTCAATTTCATATAAATCAGTGATTGAGACGATTTAGATACACTTTCTCTCTCCGTCTATAGACTCTTGACTTATTTCAAATGAATGGAACTAATTATTATAAAATAAATTATCCCAAACTCGACTGGCGTTCCCTAATTGAAGCCATTAAGGAATTACATCCCACCTTGTGGTAGGTATGATATTATATTATATTACATGAAGTAGGGAAAATTTGGTTCGATTTGAAAACAGAATATAATTCGGTTTAGTGTCAGTGTCTAGAGCTAGACAGCTAGCTATTACAAGAAGTAGGGAAAATTTGGTTTGATTTGAAAACAGAATATATTTCAGTATAGTGTCCGTGTCTAAAGCTAGACTGTAGCCGGCCGCCCGAAAATGCCCGCAACCGGCGCTGCACCGTCAAAACGACCGCCATCGACATTCGCTATTCACGCACCACTGCTCTTCTAAATAGATCTCTAACAATAAAATGAAAAAGTTCACGAGTACCTATCTTATACACATATCCCTGTAGTATGTGTATAATAGTAGTAGAATGTGTTTCCCAGTAGATTATGAGTAAGTAGTAGAATAAACATTATTATTAAATTACTTCTTCGTCCACTGTATTATTATTCGCGTAGAACATAAAGACATTAAATCATAATGTAAAGAAAATAACTATTTGGTACTAAGTTGATTTACCTTTAGGAACTCGTCAGGAGCATCGTGTTCGATTCCGGTTGGAACACAAGCTTTACCCCCAAGGGTAACTTGTGTTTATGGTTCTGTTTGTGATTGTGAGTGTAATGTGAATGTTTCCGGCACCCACAACACAAGTCATTGAACTTAAAGTGGGGCTGTGAGCGTTTATTATAGATATTTTGATTAATTATTGTGGTAGTCCATTTGGCGGCTATATAAATCACTAATTTTAGAATACCAGTCAGTTTTTCTCTTTGTCACATTATCTTCTAAATATATATAACTCAAAGGTGACTGACTGACTGACTGACATAGTGATCTATCAACGCACAGCCCAAACCACTGGACGGATCAGGCTGAAATTTGGCATGCAGGTAGATGTTATGACGTAGGCATCCGCTAAGAACTTGATTTTGATTAATTCTACCCCCAAGGGGATAAAATAGAGGATGAAAGTTTGTATGAAACTTTGTCAATTTTAAATTAATACTTCTTAACGCGAGCGAAGCCGCAGGCAATAGCTAGTATTATATAAAAATAAAATCTCCTATGATGCGTCATTGGACATATTGTTCAAAATATACAAACGGACAGACATTATATAATAAGTAGGTTAGTGTTTTACCCTTTCAAAAATGAATAGTTGAAATACGTACAATTGCCATCAATTAACTTTGACTAACCAAATTAATTAAATTAGACAAATCATCTACGCAAAGCGGCCGCAACAGAGAAATATCATTATTGTATCATTTAGTTTGTAGTCGTTCTTCGTACATGTGATAAATCTTTTGATTGCCCTAATTATTTTATGGCCCATAAGTTAACATGTGACCGAGTTTGAACCACCATGCATTGGGAACGCTCATAACGAGGACAAATAAATACTGTGTGGCTTGTATTGAATGTTGTATGACATTCCAGTGATTTCATAATACATTTTGTATTCAGAAATATTTAAAAACATCTCCGATCCAAAAGTCAAAATGCTATGAGATTGAAGATAATGTGTTCAATGTTTTTTTAATGCTAGATAGGCAAGCATTTGACCGCTATCTCACCTGAAGGAATGTGACGATGCGGCCGAAGATGGAACATGCTTGCCTAGAAGGTACCTATTCACTCTATTATTTTTATATTATTATTTCTCTATATGTTCGAAGCTCTCAAACGAATCGACTGATTGTGATGTAGTTTAATTAAATACTAAACTAGTTTGAACAGCTCATTAGGTTAATTAAGTGCGCGTACGCCTTTTAAGCAGGAGTATCGGGTTCGATTCCCGGCGGGAACACAAGATTTCTCCCTAAGGAAAATTTGTGCTTCTGGTTCTGTTTGTGTGATAAGTATATTTATGGCACCCACGACATAAGTCATCGAACTTAGTGTAGGGCTCTGAGTGTAAAAGCGTTTTTTTATGTATTAGAATAATTCATAGATATGTTTAACTTTGGTGCAGCCAAGTTGCATATGTTAAGTTTGGTATTTAAACTTTTTTACTGAGATATGAGAATTTCGAAGGATCTCATAGAAAGCAGGATCATTATTTTATTACCTCACTTAGATTACTCTGCCTAGCAGGCTTCATTTACCTACAATTTTATTATAATGTTGATTTATTTAAGTTTAGCCCAAAACAGTGTACAAGGAATAGCTTAATGCTATGAAGCATTAACTACCAGCTTTCCTGGGCGTGTAAGAAAAGTGTTTGGGCATGCAGCTAAAAGATACGCGTATATAAAAATAATTAGATTTAAGAATAAACTAGATTAAATAATATGAAAAATAAATAATTAATTATATATATGTATATATTTAAATTAATACAATATACTACTTACATATGTAATACAAAAAGCACAATATTATTAACCATTTCTCAGTACGTTTCCAAAAGTTGTTAGATATACGTTTAAACATTTTGGTGAAGCCGTCTGTGAAAGTTTGTGCTAACATCGTTAAAACAACACTAGTTCCCGAAATCAGGCAAAATAAACTAGATCCAAATCAAATTATACATCGTTATTGTAAAAGGTTCTATGCGTGCCAGTGAAAAACCTTTACTCATCTTTTCTACAAAATGTATAGATAACTTGAATAACAAGCAATTTTAATTTATATAATTTATCTAATACCTGTAAACCAGCAATTCTTGTATATTATTATATATATGTGTTTAATCTGGATCTCGGAAACGGCTCCAACGATTTTCATGAAAGTTACAGATTAGGGGTTTTTCGGCCCAAGGAATCGATTTATCAACGTTCCAGGTCCAAGAAATGCTCGGTTCCCAAACTGCATTTGAAAAACCGGGTCTAAGAAACTATAAGCGCCATCTATTACGCCATGACCGATGTAAAAAACTGTTTCTACTCGACACTACTTGGAGCTTTCTGAGGCTACAAATTCAAGCACATTCTCCCAAAGCAAAGCAAAGCTCGGTCATCCGGATATTATTGTTTTTAATATCTAATATGTAAGAGTTACCTTCCATAATATCAGTCTTCAACAACATGACATCTAACCACAAACAGATGCACACATCTTGACACATTTCTTTACATTAAATACGCGTAAAAATAATAGCCTGGTCGTGAATGTAAATTACTGGCCGAACGTCCCTTTCAATACATTCAAATTACATTCCATACAAATGTCGTAGCGTGCCATCAATTTTGTTTTGTCGTACAAAAATAATAGCTGGTTGTACGCTTTCCCCCGTGACATCTATCGAGGCCGCATCGTGTGTCACTACGCCTCTAGACATCAGTTCACGTCGCAACGTAATGCTAAAGTGATTTTTATTACATTCGATTCGGTTGCTTTGTTCATATTCGAAGCCCCTGTGTGACAATAAGCCTGAAAGCACGATAGTTTTGTCTGTACAGTTACTGAGGTCGCAGGGATTTCGGTAAGCGACTTGTCAACAATCCTCAATCCACAACAGTATGAATTCAGTTATTTTTATTACTTACTTAGTTGTAAAAATCGGTGTTGCTTTTTCAGTCGTCAGAGTATTTTTGCCGCTTGATACTGATATGTTATGTCACCCTTTCCAGGCAATGTGATGCACGGTGTAGTGCTTGCTCCAAAAAAGAGAAGAAGGCAAACACACAACTATGATATCGATTTTAATTGAATGTATTGGTCATTTTTTTATTTCATTTTAACAATCGTTTTAACAATATTAAGAAAAATATAGGCAAAATAGAGGAAACATAGATGGAAAATAGAGGGAACATTGTATCTAATGTATTTTAACAAGACAAAAAAAACCGCAGAACTTGAAATTATCATACACAGAGTAGACAAATTATTCTGAAAAGCGCGCTATTAAAAATCATTTCCGTTCAAGGTTTAAAAAAGCTTCCCAACAATGCTTAGTTTAATAACTGTTTACCAGTAAACAGTGTGGAAGTTTACCGTCGCGGAAAATACTATCAGCTGATATTCGGAATTTTCTCGGGAATTGATATCGTGACACGGTTGCCTTGCTGAGCGTGAACGTTGCTTGAGATGATAAATTGTTCGCATATTTGGTAACAAAAGCATTTCAAACTGTATTCAGAGGCGTATAGTCTGCTCTATGTTATGCTGAAGATGTTATTTTGGCGTATAATCATTATAATATTATCATTACTTGAGTCTCAGATTGATGTTAGTTTTCAGTCTCACCGTGTGGGAGTATTAACGTCAGCGTGTGAAATTTATTGGGCTTTCAATTTCTAAATGATCATGTTAAATTAAAATTAATAGTATTAGTTTTGGGCATAAAATAATGTGTAGTAAAATACAGTGATACGTATCAGTGTCAATCATATCAAAGTATATAGTTTATATAAATACAAAATATTACCTTTTTTAACTTATGTCAACTGATTGCTAATACTCATTACGTGCCTACAATGTTCATAAGGCTTCGTTTGGAGTACAGGAGCCTTATGGTGCGAAGGCACGCGACCGCACAAACACCTTGATCACAAGGCTTCTGTCATGCGATTACGTATAGGGTTAAGTTTTGTCATAATCATTTGCTAAATAAAAGAAAAAAAACTTGAATGAAGATATATATATAAAAAGCCATGCAGCTAAGATCTTATCTGACCACTTAGTTGACGGGACAGGCCAAGAGTGTAGTTACTCGAATCATTTCGTTCAACCTTCTGCCAAAATTGTAGTAACTGAACTTAATTTGGGAGAGTCTATGCCAATTGACATTGGTCGGCCGGTCAGACAAGTAAACAGTAGGCCACGAGGGTTAGACTTTAGATTATAATAGATTACATTGTTAAAGCCAGATGCGATGCGATAACATTCAATGTACACCTAGCTTTCAGCTAGCACTTTAGACTCATCAAGGTCATCTGATCCATTTGTCCATCAAAGTCACCTCACTACACAAACCGTGTCGAGCAGGACTATGAGCAACATTCCCAAACACCCATTCTGGTAGGTTAATTACGTTATCTTGCCTGTAGACGACGTCTGCATTCTCAAAGACTATCTTACCGAGAGTTCTCATTCATTCAAATCTATGGTAACGCACAAAGTAAATGTCTGGGGTATAGTTTGAATGGAGCATGTTTGAAAGTGGCAGCTGAACATAAAGGAATGGAGACGGTATACCTCGAGATAGGCACTCTGTGCAGGCTTGTAATTTTAGATATCGAGACTCCCCGTCACCCAGCGAATCCCCTAGCTCATTCGCCGGCGGATTAGAATGAAAATACAACGCTTTATTATCTTCCCTTTGACCGTGTGTCTTACCTTTCCAATCTTTCCCCACTTCGCTTGTCGGCCAAAGGTGGATGGATTGTTGGTTTTATTAATCCGCCTTTGTCTTCATTCGTCTCATATTATAATAAAAACTCTTACGATGTATACATACGAGATATGTTACGGTAAATTCTGTTTTCAAAAATCACGATGATTCAACATGTTAAATTGTGCATTTTCAGCTACAAGAGGCGGTATCGAAGATTTTTATTTGAGACACGATTACAACGACAGTGGATCGTGCTAGAAGTGACATTTATCTTCGAGCTCTCAGCGGGGTGAGGTAGGGTGGCTTTGTAAAACGTTCGCGGATGAAAGATTTTCCTCCTTTTATTATTTCACATGTAATTTATGACACTTTTAAATTCACGATTTGCTGAAATAAAGTCGTCTTTGAACATTCGAATGAACGATATCAAGTTATCTTTTTTAGCGATTCCTTTTGTATTCAAACGTGAACTCTTGGGATGATTTTATTTTTAAAGCGAAACACATTCACTTGGTTTTTATGTTTCTCATCGCTCCTGTACGCATAGAGCATCTCCGCGATTTAATGCGAGTGGAGTGCGGAGATCAAAGGGCCTTATGCATTATATTAAAGTTTTATCCGAGGCCGGCGCGCGCCGCCCGGCTCGGCAATTTCCTTTTCAATTACGCCTACTTGAAATAAAAATACAATTTTTATTTGTGCCGTGGTAATTAAAAAGGGATTCTGTAATGAAAAGGTATACCGGCAGTTCCGGGCGCTCCTCTCAATTTCACTTCCGTTTGTTTGTTCCACGGGAGCCACGCCTCCAGGGCTGAACGCAAAGGGTTGACTGCTGCGTGCGACGCGACACTCAAACGTGCCCTAAATCACAAACACTTTAATGAAAACCATTTTGTGGCTATTTTCCGTACAAATATCTATAGAATGTCAGATAGAACATCCTTTAGAGACCTTTCTTAAAACCCTTTAACTTTTTTGCCCATATAAATTTAAATATTTAATACAGGCTGTATTGTGAGAATAATATAATCATTTGAATGAATTGTATTTTATTTTAATATTGTATTCTATTTTTAATGTATTCTGTTTTAATAATTACCTAATCATAACTCCACAATTTTTTTTAGTAAAGTTGATGATAACATACTCGTTATAAAATATTTTAAGTTTATGGTTAAAATGAGTCAAATTTAAATTTAAACTTGAATATTTATATGGTTCCAAAAAATAACTTATGAAAGTTAACGCAATAATTATCAGTTTAAAATATTATAAATATTTGTGATTTTAGTTTCGATAATCGTACTGCATACCAATTTTGTTAAAGCTAGATTGGAAATAGTACCTGCTATTAAACATCTAAGCAGACAGAATTACCTAATCATAACTCCACAATTTTTTTTAGTAAAGTTGATGATAACATACTCGTTACAAAATATTTTAAGTTTATGGTTAAAATGAGTCTAATTTAAATTTAAAATTGAATATTTATATGGTTCCAAAAAATAACTTATGAAAGTTAACGCAATAATTATCAGTTTAAAATATTATAAATATTTGTGATTTTAGTTTCGATAATCGTACTGCATACCAATTTTGTTAAAGCTAGATTGGAAATAGTACCTGCTATTAAACATCTAAGCAGACGTCAATGCGTCACCCTCTAATGGTTAAAATACCTACCATTCGTACAAAGCGTTTCGGTTCCACTTTGATTATAAGAACTGCAAAAGAATGGAACGCCCTGCCGTCTCCGTGTTCGAAAAGTATAATATGGGGTTGTTCAAAAAGAGCGTGAATAGGTATTTACTGAACAAGCATGTTCCATTTTCAACCGCATCGTCGCTTTCCATCAGGTGACATTGTGGTCAATCACTTGCTTAGTCAAAAGTAAAGTATCGTTTCTTTAAAAAGTAATGAATCGCATTGTCATGTGTTTCACAATATACTAAAATAGTTTTTATTCGTACAAAGAGCATGTCGCATATTTCTATCACCACGTTTAGGTACACAATTACATCCAGATAAAGAAGAACAAATACCATTCCCTTGATTTTGCTTCTGCTAGGAATTATCCTAGTATCTTAAACCCAAATGAGCAATCTAAAAAAAATATAAATTTCAGTAACAAAAACGATCGACTTTGATAGGTTTGAGTTAGGTAATTTCCGCAGGTTGTGACAATCAGTACACAGGCACGAAGAACCTATTCAGTGTACATTCTGGTCTCTAAGACGGATGTGTTCCCGATTGCAAATACATTGCACATGGAACACGTTTCCTGTTTCCGGGAAATAGCTCTGTGGAGCTGTGGTAGTGCACCCGGATGTGATTTCCTTTGACCGACCACGAAGCGGTTCCTGTAGGATGCTTTGCGACGAGGATTCTTGGTGTGAGAGACGGAAACAGAGATATTCATGTATTTATTCATATTAGATCACTCTGAAAACCAGGTACAGTGTGTGAAAACATAAGCACTTATAGGTTCATTTATAAGTACATAGTAAGTATGGGAAAAAAGGAAAAGTAGATGGTAACTTCTTAATAGCTTTAAACAGTATGCATGTTCCGATGGAAAACATGCTCGATTATTAAAAATTCAATCGGAAAAGTGTTATCATGCATAGTTAGCACTTTTAATATAAATAAATGTAACAATTATAAATTCTATTTTAGGTAATTGTTAATAAAGATTTCCCATCTCAATTTATAGTAGGTGATGGTATCGAGAATTTTAAACACGCATTTTTTTTAAATTTTACATAATTAGGACTATTCTGGTCGTCAAACCACGATTGTTTGAATTCATGCGACGTCGATACAACAGTCAATCCGTCGAAAATTCAGTCGATTTCATGTTTCATAAGTAAATAAAATCGTGGGATTTAGACGATGATGTTAAGATAATCGATGTCCAAAATGACCCCAAGATTAACCATTTAAATATTATGACAATGCTTTTTAACTCCTTCTCGGTTTCTGAATAACATCTCCGAAGTTTTAAAAGTCTATATTGTTTAGGTACATTAGTCTTTAAGTGTATTGGTTTCTTGTGACATCGTTTAAGTCTCGATCTATTTTATTCATTTATATATTATAAAAAAATAAGTATGACAAATAAGACGCATATAAACATGGCGCTATTTTAAGATGTCCCGCAAAAAGTAGCCTCTCAGGTTTGTTCTTATATCTCTATATATTGTTAACGCGTATTAGTATCTATAATGTAGGCTAAATCAGCATTCGTGACGATGGTAATATGCGTATGTATCTAAATATGTTTGAATAAATTAAATAATTGGTAAATATAATAGCTACTCGTAGTTCATGTATTATAATCAAATTCAACATCACAATCTTGACCACATCGATAGGCGAGCAAAGCGACTCGTTGGTGATGATAAGATAGTTGAGTCCAAGTAGCAGAGCCTCATTCATCGACGTAAGGTAGCCTAGCCTATCGGTGTTCTATCGCTTGCATTCCGGAGTTGTGCACTCAAATTACCATTTGATTCCCCTATGCCTTTTCTATAATCGGACCACAAGACGAATAGACCAACGTCATCCATTAATGGTTAACATACCCCATATCCGCTCGAAGCGTTTTGCTTCTACATTTATTATCCGTACAGCGAAGGAGTGGATCTCACTGCCCGCGTCTTTGTATCCCAAACAGTATAATCTGGGAGTCTTTAGTCTAGAGTGAATAGGCATCTCCTAGGTAAGCATGCTTCATCTTAGGCCGCATCATACCTTTCCATCAGGTGAAATAGCGGTCAAATGCTTACATTTCAGTCATAAATAAATAATAATGTATGAGTATGAGGTGTATTACTGGTTTACGAAAAATATGTGTGCTGGTTAAGAGTGAGTTAATCTTCCTGGCATATTCTTATAAGAAGAAAGAAGGACATATTTTAAGTCCGAAAATTAATAAAACAGATTTATCCCGATATGGAATCAAGATATTCTCGTTTCAATAACCAATAAAGAAGAAAATCAGTAAAAGATCATGAGTTATTTTCAAGAAGCTCAACTACATGAGCCATCAGACACCTGTAAATAAAGTAAACGCAGCTAAACTCCATCCGTGTAAACAGATAGAGCTCGGTCCATGAATACAAGAACTAGTTGACACGAATACATGAAAAACAAATGCAACCACAATATATTCGAGTTACATTACAACTACACCGTCGAGCTCGTTCAATATTAATGTTATGCTTATGTAGAGGATACGTTATGATGAAACTAACCACATTTTCCAGTGGAGGATTTTGCTACGGTAAATGTGTTTGTCGATGTGCTGGTTTTATAGCAATCACGTCTATTGCTAAAAAGCTAGCACTAGTAGAAGCTACTCTATTTTTAAATAATATGGATCTACATTTTTACCCGACTGGCGAACCAGGGTTATTTTCATATCTTCCAAACGGCTGGATAAATTTCGACAGTTAAGGTATCGTCATATTGGTCTTGAAAATTCAAGTGATTAGATAGGTGTTTGAAAAATAAAATACAAAAATGGTGGATTTTTGGCGCGAAATAGTACGTTAATAATTTAAAAAAATCAAACCTATCGAGTAGGGTATGAAGGTAATGAAAAGTAGGTGTACTTACTTTTTATGTACTAGGTACATAAAAAGTAAGTTCACATTTTCGCGGTCGGATTTTTTAAATTTTTGGCAGATTTACTTGTTACTGGAGAGAAAAACTGTGTAAAGTACATGCCGAGACGCTGGACGGTATACGCACGTATTCGACTGAAAAAGGAGTACCGACTGCTCCGAAACAAGTCTCGCCATAACGCGAATAACCAATTCTGATTGAAATCGTATAAAACTATACAGCAAATTAGCTTACTGCAAACTAAGAATGAATCCGTGATAGCTACATCGACATGCTTCCTGATCATGTGGCTTTCAGTAGAATCTAACGATGTGGAAATCTATCACATGCCCGACTACCTAACTGTACCAAAATATTTTCGTATAAAGGTAGACAAAAATCTGTTCAAGTAGAGAAATCTGTAACCAAGCCCTGAATTGTCCGTCCTTGACATTTGACGCCTAGTGATGATATTCTAGGTTGCTTGTGTAGTCCTTCCTCTTGGCCTTTATTGCCGTGGTGGGAATTTGGCCTTCTGGTTCTTCCAGTCTACCTGGGCTGGGCGCTGGGAGCATGTTACTTCCAGGGAATGTGTCGAGCGCGTCGGTGGTGGCCGTCGCGCTCTGGTGAGGTCCGGTGTTTTAAGGGGGGGGGGGACGAGCTCGGGCTGGGCTTGAGCCATCTTGCTCCGAAATAGCCCCTCTTGCGTGGTCGTGTTTGGTCCTCCTCTGTCCGTATTGGGCCGGAGTCAACCTCAGGGCTTGTTCGTGACCTGTCAGGCGCGGTTGTGAAGCCCGAGGGTCTCACGGCCTTTCCTGGGTAGGGTCGGTGGTCACGTGTCTCGTCCGGTGTTAAAGTCTCATCTTCCGTTGCCGTCACTTGCCCTCTCGTTATATTCTAGGTCAAGGATGGAAAACATCTCACATTTTACGACTTTACCGATGAGAAGCATACCGACGCTAGTGGCATTGTCTTAGTACCTAAATGGAATTGAACTTCGAGCAGGCATCGCATCAGCTAAACATTCCAATCAGTATTTTTTTATGTATAAGCTACCGGTATCTGCAGTCTAAATGTTTCTACACTAAACGACAAGTATAGCTGCTGACGACAAATATAGCTGCTTTTAAAAGAAAAGTAAAAAACTGGCTAATAAAACAAGCATTCTACTCTTATAAAGAATTTATTAATGCGAAGGTATGACATTGTGATTTTAATTAAACTATAAATTTACAATTCATAAAATTAATAATTATGTACCATATCAATATTCAATTACTCTATATATTATTTTAAATTAAGCAAATGTATGACGTGTAATTGATAATTATCAATAAATTTATGTCTATGTCTATGTCTAAACGGTTCAAATACTTAATACTCACTACCAAGATTCCATATTTTCATCGCTTGCGCTGTTTAGCCGAAATTGCCTGTGTGCGGTGCCGGCCCCAATTTGCGTTTCAGAATTATATTGCTGACACTAGTTGCATCCCACATAACAACAATGGAATTAAGATCATTCTGTCAGGCCTCATCGAACCATTTGCTTCGAGAATAGCTAGAACATTAACGCTGGTGAAATTCCAGCGCAACGGAACGGCTGGCATGGCAGCACTTTCAGAACACGTGAGAGGGGCATGATCAAGCTGGTCAATAGCAGTATTTTACTAACAGCAATAGGCACAGAACACCTTATACTCATACGTACTATAAAGCAAATGCTATTTTTTTTTTCTTATAATGATGTACCAATTACGTTTGGAACACCATTGGAATTACGATCTAGCCTTAAGACTAATAATGCTATTGGTGTAGTTAGCTGTATTTAAGTAAGCCGAATTGAAACGCAGGATAAGCAGCAATATAATGACAACGTGGAGATCTCGCCGCGTTCCTTATCACTTATTTCCACTTGTTTAAAATTATAGGACATTTTTTATGCTCACCTGAATAGCTCTAGCTACATCTCTACGAGAAGTACCAACAGTAGTACAATCTTTATATAAAACTTCGTGAATCAATATTTAAGTAAAATTAATTTTGCAAAATGTGATAAAACAGTTTTTAAATGAAGACAAAGCTAATTTTATCTATTATCTCCGTGATATAAACAAATAGATAGTATCTCATAAAATATTATTTTATCCTCGATAGGCAAGTTTTTGACTACAATCTCACCTGTACCAAATAACCAGTGATTTTTTAAATAACTAATAAACCGGGTAAATTTAAAAAAAAAGATATTATTTTATTGCGTAAACTGAGCGTTTATGTTATTATGTAACTTATGTTTTTATTTGCTTTCAGTTTGTTTCAGATTTCCTTCGAATATTTGTTTTTTGCATTTATAATGATCAAATACCTACTAGAGTCAATTTTAAGTAAAAATATTATTTTGTTAGCATACGAATATTTTTATACAAGTTACTCATATCCACAAATATTTAAATCATTAATAGGTTACTACGTTTGTAAATTGGTTAATAATAAATTCAACGTTTCCATGTTGGGGCATCATGGAATTCTAATTGGTCGGCTTAAAATGCTGACCCTACAATTAAAAAGGTAGGAATTAAGCCGAGTCCTATTTAAGTTTAATTTAGAAATACAATGAAATACTCGACGAGGATCTTGAATTTTATGAAGAGATAATGTCCTCGAAACGCAAGCGACCCTCTCGAAATATTCTAAGAAATTTGCGATTCAAATACGTAAAGCCGTTTAAAACGCCTAACAAATTAGAAATGAACTCGTTAAAGCAATAATTACTGATTTCATTATGCATTAACGCTATATTTTAGTGATACTAAGCTTATTTATTTTTAAATGTGAGTTATTAGTGAGCAGTCAATTATTTTATGATAGATTTCAAAAGTGGAATATTTGTAGTATAATACTAAAATTAAATATGTTTTTAATACAAAAAAAGCTTTACGTAAATTATAAACAATAGCTTTAGTTAACTATAGCCAAAGCGTTAAAACAGTTACAGAAATAGTGAAATCTCGACATGAATCACCAAAAATAAACAAGTGCAGGCCACGTATGCCGGGATGTGGCGGCAAAGAAATGAGTTTTACCATTCGCTCAGAGTTCAGAGGCAGTACGCTTATGTTTTAATATTTTACTGAAAGCTTGGCGCTGAATCGTCGAATGCGCAAACAAAGCTCCTACCTTAATAACCGCGACGCAACGTATGCGGTTGAAAGCTTCATAATCCGACCTCGGTAGCTCACCGACTAAAGGGTACGCGACTGAAGCTTTTTAAAACTCGCCTGAGTTTAGATTAGCGCTGATAGAGACGACTCAACTTGTCATCTTACTCTCAAATATATTTTACCTCTACCGTCCGCCGGGAAGAAAAATATATAGGCGAAAGATTTAATCTGTGAGCGTTTCCCTGTCTGTTTAAATAGAAGTCACAGGAGACGGCGTCTTATCGGCGCGGGCCGCACCTATTTGCCGAGCGCGACGGGCGCGCGGCGCCCGCCGTAACTTCCCTTGTTTGCAAACTCGGATTGGATCTCGCGTTCTACTTTCCGCAGGACATCCACAATCTACTTTTATGACTTTAAAATGTTAGCGCCCGCCGCCGCTGACCACGTGATCATACGACTTTTAATCTCGGTTCTTGCTCTACAGCTCTACTCAGTTTTTGTTCGATTCTAACTTTGTTTGTATATGCACCAATTTTGTTTGTATTACACTCGGATTTCATGGATATTCAAAGCGTCTGGTTTTATTTCATTTCCCTGCTTGCGAAATGTGTATACACACCACGTGCACGCGTTCCTATATCTAAGTATTTCTTAGAAGAAATTGATGGACAAGATTGGCGGGCGGAACGATGTCGGCGACGACGCAGTGGGACTCCGCTTTAACAAAGGATTCAATAGACGACACAAGCGGTCAACCTGATGAATGCACAAATGACTTTGACCAATTGATTTTAACACCGCATTGTACCGTAAAAGATACGCCGTCATTTTGTCATGTTTACTGACACCGCTAAGCACAATAAAAAAACCAGAATACGCTTTGTTTAGCGTCTTTCAACAACATCAATAAAAATAATGCACATGTCGTGCTCTTAAGTAGAAACATTTAAGTCATCAGAAACATTTTAACTCAAATTCTTTGTTTACTTTTACGCCTCCCATGATTATTTATACAATCTTGGTTGATGTAAACAGTGAAAACATAAATAAACACATCGGTGTTCATATGTTGGTGAACAAGTGCACGCGCAGCGGGTGGGGGTGGTGTTAAGGCGGGGCGGGGGGATGGGGGAAGGGCGCGCCTGACGAGCCTTTGTTTAGACCATAAAATTATACGACACCAATAAATTCTTTGTTTACTCGATAAATGAACGAGTTCGTCCGACTAGCGACTGAAAGACTGATCGATCTCACTTGTGCGACTTTCTAACAATATTTTTATTAACTAATTCTTCATTAAAAATCTGTTTAAATTCTGTATATTCAACGTATGCCAGGCATATGCTTAATGGGAAAAATGTAAGTATTTTATATAAAACAGGAAAACAAACGTCCCTTATTTGGAACAGATTTAATTGTTTATGTTAGATCACTATCTAAATAAAACCGCCCGTTTCAAGGAATCCCTTAAACAAACAAGGCTTGTCAAAGCACTCGACTGTATAAAAGTTTAAAAAGCGAAACGTCAACTCTTCCCGAGATAATACCCATTATCTGGTTTACCTGAAGACAGTTTTGGTTAACAATACCTACGTCGGCAGATGTCTCCGCAAAACAAACTTTACTAAATCACAGTCGGAGATAAAAAATGTTGGATTAATTATACCCATAGAGTTCGCGGCTTGTAGGGTAACAATAAATCCTCATCATTGACGTGAATCGCTGTACGAAATGTTAATGCTGCATATTATGCCGCGACAACAATGACGCATTGTGTGAGGAATTCGGGAACCGCCGCATGTCACACAAAAATTACAAACGTCATATTGTTTGGACTTTTTTTCGGCTGACACATGCACACACTATGACACTCTAAAAAGATATGATGCGTGAAACTTTTAGTTTGAAGTACGGGTTTTTAATGTACCATGACCTTTTGTATGAGAAAATAACGAAATGTTACTTGAGGTACATTACAGTACGTTAGATTTTATGATGATTTACTATCTTAGAATTAATGTACAATTAACCCTTACGTTGTGCAAAACATCGCGTTTATATTCATCGTAAAAATGTTTGTAAAAGTCTAGCTTATTAAAAAAAGTACCGATGATTAAAAAGTCTACAAGTGTTAGAACGAAAGATCCCAAACTTATTTATGAAATCAATAAAGATTTGTCGCAATTCTACCTGAGTTGCTAACAGATAGGTCGCGATACTCGGAGGCGGATTAGGAATCGTCCTTCAGTCGTCTTTATCCTTTAAAGGAGCCGATATTGTTGCTTATGCACGCCGGATCCTCGAACCCGACTCCATTCTTAAGAAGGATTTTGGAATATTTGATTAGGCAACGTCCTTATCTGGCACTGTGGGCTATTAACATTTTCTCCGCTCGGACGGAAGAACTTCTTACAAAAACATTGTTTGCGATCGTTGCGTTTTGTCGATCGCCTCCAATGGAGCTTAAGATTTCGCTTTGATAAATCCCAGCTTTCAACACGAAAGGTATGCAAACTACGCTATTCAATGTATTATAATGAATTCCTTTTAGGCGTCTTCGTTTACGCGTGAGTTATTGTGATTAGGTCGGGGAGCCTCATGTATGTGAAAGTTATGCGAGTTAATATCAACTGGGATATGTTTGGCTCTATCTCATTTTGATTTCGCATTCCTCCCCTTTCATTACAGGTCGGCCTAAAGTTACGGTCGTGTTATTAGTTGAACTCTGTCTGGCTCGCAGATGTCGCCGCGCTTGCAACGGATAACTACATGTAGCCTTCGGGCGACGCACAAAAACATACCACCCATACTATAATAATAAGGTACAGCTGTTCGGTAACATGACATTCTATATATCCCTATAGACATCGCTCGAAACACAAAAGGATTTGTCTCGTTAATTCTAGTGTATTATTTACGATTCGGTTCACCTATTTAGCTGATATAAGATCAAGTTGCGATATGCCTAATATTGTCTCATGTTACCTGCTATTGTTATAAAGAATAATCCTCATTACTCATGGGTGAACTAATACAACTCGTGAAGCTCACTAGGAACTACGCCCAGATATAGCTTTGAAATCCTTAATTATCTGCATTCTGTCGATTAAATCAAACATTGACCCAATCGAGGTACAACACTTCGTAAATTGGGGTGCAAATAGCAGAAATTGTCTACAACTAACTGTTATTTGAAAGGTCGCTTAATCACTCAAGGGCACAGAGACAGTTCAAACACAAATATTAATTAATGCGGCGATTCCGGCTTACCTAATTTGAGAAGTTCGCCGTATCTGAATAAACAATTAAACTAGAGAAGTGTCGAGAACGAGAGCGAGCGCGGGTCCGAGACCCAACGCGGACCATCTCAATCTAACTATACCAACAAACGTTTGGGGTGCATGATTAATCAAATGCCTCTTAATTGTAGGCACGCTTTGATTACAATAAGCAAGACTTCGAAAAGTTGTTCTACACGCGATAATGCGAAAAGTTACATTTACATAACGGTAGCTTTTGATACGGTAAACATTTCGAGATTTCAATTTCTTTATTATTGTATCTTCTTAATTTAGCCAACCAATTATCATATTATATTGATAATTATAGTCAAACCATCAACATAAGTATTTATATTGATTAAATGATTTATTAATTATAAAAAGATCGTTATATCAGCAAATTATATTCACCGATCTAAAACAAAAACAATAATCTAAAACAAAGGAAAAATTAAAATCATCTGTGTGGAATGCATATGCATTTAACCAAAATTACATAAATGTATACGTAAAAGGTATACTAAATGAAACTAGCTATCGAATAAAAAATACTAAAGGTTTGTAATTAAACGAGATACAGACAAATAGGTATAGGCGAAACCTCAAACTTATAACAACTCTCTTTTTGGGTCGGGGCTTATTAATACTGTCGAAAATAACTTGAATCAATGTCAAAAGACCACATTCAACGCAGCGCCCGGCACGTTCCAAACATGGCCTAACGTCTGCCTGACGAACCGTGCAAAATGATAATTAAGAGAAACCGCTCAGTCATCGTTAATGCGATAGCCGGCCATGTAAATTACAGCAGCGGTGTTTATAACAATGCCTGCACACCGCACTCGATGGCTTTCATTAAAATTTAATAGAACGAAAACGCAAACTCAAGTCGAGAAGCTCCCGACCTCACGTTTTATTTAGAAACTTTGTAACGCGGAATGCTTTGTGACGTTTCACTTTCAGTTAGGGAGCTCGCAGAATGTGGAATATTGGAGGCGCTTTTTTAAAAAGCTTTTCATGTCCTTTAGAGAATGGAGGCTGAGGTGTGTCGTTGTGCTGATGAATGTCGTTGCGGGAATGTGCCGGAGGAGAGCGCTTCATGCATTGAATAAGGACTGAGGTAAGTATTGCTCATATGCAGCGGAGTTGTGGGTCGCCGCTCGAGGTTAATCGCTAACAGCATACATTTTGCAAAACTGTTATGGTGTCAGCTCTAAATTATTTTATCTCACCCAGTATGTTTAGTTCAAACATTCTTGGAAATTACATACATTAAAGTTAATCACATATTGAATATTGTTGATAATACTTCCTGTTATTAGATAATTTATTCTCTTGGATTTCTTTTCTTGTAAAATTATGGAATAAGGAATCGATTTTTTATTTTACTGAGTCACGAAAACATTCCCACTGATTTATAAGTTGTACATTTGGTATATACAAATTTAATTAATGTAATTTTAATAATTTTAAATTAATGGGTAATGACGATAACTTACACGCGACATCAAAGTTAAATTGTTTAAATAAAATTCATATGGGATTATTAAAATACAAATGATTGCCGATTTGGTCATCGACAACTATAGTTTAAATGCGAAATACATTCTAAAAACAAATGTTTTAAATAGTATTGTGAGTACGAGACGCGTAATACAATGACTTCAATAATATGTTCCGAGACCACGAACTTGTACCCTATAATCAACTGTTAACTTGTCAATTCGTACTACAAAATGTAAAGAGAAATGTAAAACATAGCTCTGCGTTCACGAGTTGACGAGCACAGGTCTAAGAATCTTGGAGATATTTTGAGCACAGGTCTGCAAAATTTAATAAAATACAGCAAATTACGATTTGACGACACGGCGACGTTTATGTAAACACATGTTGTTCCGGAATGTCGAGTGCTGTCATGGCGATACTCCAAGGGCTCGTAGAGGCTCTTGAGTGTCATTCCGCTAACACATTGTCTAGCGTCATTGTCTGCCGCGGCTCTCGTTACACCGACGCTCAACTTTTTATTTACGCCCAAGTGCACTCTGCCTCGTGGCGACGAGAGCTGAATTAAGGCTCTTCTCTGATATGGGAGCATTCAACCCGAGAATATCGAATTACGAAGCGCTCTGGGCGCTTTGTTGGCTACTTGCACGTGATATTTCTTTTGTACCGGCTGCCGAATAACCTGGACTAGGGGTGATACAAGAATGCGTGACTTTTAAACTCTGCATTCATAACAAAACTTGATAAATAAAAATAATCTTCTATCTTATTAGAATTTTCGTTACATTTTAAAATATAAGGAAAAAGAATATCAGATCTCAGGCAAAACATCAGATTACAAGCTTTTATTTAGTTCCACCTGTCCCGATGTTTGTCATCAAATCTTGCAAATTAAATTTTATCCACTTCCCGGTTACCGATTGAGTTGAAATTTTGCATATACCCATGTGTAAATCGCGTGACAATGCAATATTATGATGACGTGGTGCTGATCTGATGATAGAGCTGGAAGGTGGCCAAAGGAGCTTCGCAATGAAACGGCACAACCTCATCGAGCTTCGGCTCATTTGAATCGTCTTGACGAGTAGTTTGTCTTTCAATGGTAACCAGGATCTGATGATGGAGCTGGAAGGTGGTCATAGAAACTCTGTAATGAAACGACGCAGCTCTCTCAAGTTTCGGCTCGTTTAATTCGTCTTTATATAACTTTTAGTCCTCTTTATTTACAACTTGTAAAAGCTTGATTCTAAATAACTTTTAAAGTATGACTTGTTTTAAGCTTTGCTTGCGTGTACATTATTTAAAGTGTTTTCCAACAACTACTGACTCCTCAAGAGATTCGAAGTGTATCTCGTTCTAATTGCCAATGCTGCGGTAGATTCGAACTTTTTGATATACGAGTCACTTCGAGATGAGAACGCTTGTGTTGCTCGTGCCTTTTGCTTGCGTTTGTAACTTTGCCTAATTATACGTCGGCACCACAAAGTTTTTAACATATGATAATTTGGTTACTTTTTGGTAATTTGTTAATTTAACTTTGAGTTCATTTCAAATGTTTATGCCTAGTTACATTTGCTATTTTTGAGTATAATTATTAAATATTTCCAAGTTTCGTTGAATGTGGTTATGAAAAGTTTATTTCTGTTTAATTAGCTAATACCTTTAAACGAGCAATTCTTGTATATATATAATCTGAATCTCGGAAACGGCTCCAACGATTTCCATGAAATTGATTATGCAGGGGGTTTCGGGGGCGATAAATCGATCTAGCTAGGTTTCATTTTTAGAAAACGTAATATACCAAAAATAAAACCGTACAAAGCTCTGTCATCCAGGTACGCATATTAAATTTATATAAAATTAGAACCTTATTATGTTTATCACCGTAGCTTATCTATATCTACCTATGTATATATATATAAAAATGAATCTCTATTTCCCTTGGTTATCGCATCACGCGTGAACGGATGTAACAATTTCGGAAATTCTTTTTGTTGTGTTAATTATTATCAGGAGAAGGTTCTAATGAAAGAAAAATTTTATCCCAGAGTTCCCGCGGGTCCGGGACTTACACGGGTAAAACCGCGAGGGTCAGCTAGTCACAGATAAAAACACATATATAATATCGTATCATAAACATATGTGACGACACAGTTGGCGTGGTGGTCAGGTTTAAGCCCTCTGCGCCGTGGGTATTGGGTTTGATTCACGGCAGGAGCAACATTTTTCCATCCCAAGGGACATTTGTGTTTCTGGTTCTGGGCATAATTGTGAGTGTGATATGTAAATGTTTCCGGCACCCACGATACAAGTCTAACTTAGTTTGGGGCTGTAAGTGTGAATGCGTTTGTGAGAATATACTTTTAGTTCAAATAAACATTGCGATTCTCAGTTTTTGTCTATGCAAAAAAATATTTAATCTTTTCATCTATTTACAATAAAATTCAAAATGAATTTCAGGCAGAGTTGGAGTTTGCTCGAACATTGGTCGTGAATAGTGGACTTATTACGCGACCGGTACCGGAAATTGAATCTGAAGGTACGCACTTTCCGGTTGGCGCCGCGTATCCGCTCCCCGGCATCGGTACTACAATTTACCGTTTATTGTAAAATTCCGTTGGCTGTTTGTATTTCGTACATAGTATACAAATAAAGAATTGAGTATTGAATATACAAGCTATGCCAACTTTGCTCGGGATCAAGTTATAGGTACGTAGCAAATTTCTTTAAAAAAATAGCAATTTCATAAAGGATTACATTTTCATAGAATATTTTTTGTTACTCTATATATTTATTACGAATTTTTATGTAGTTTCAACTGTCTGTCTGTAGGTCTGTAATCAAATCTTGCAAGCTAAATTAGACCCACTTACCGATGTCCGATTGAATTCAAATTTGGTATACTTGGAGACGGAAGATGGCCATAAAAACATCTGAACTAAATAAGATAAACCCATCGAGTTTGGGCTCGTTTGATTCGTCTTGACAAGTTCTTTGGTTATATAACTTTTGAGGGCTTGTTTATTTACAACTTGTAAAATCTTGATTTTTTAAACTTATTTCATGTTCGTAGATAAGTCATATAAAGCTGAGCAAAATCCTTGACTTATACTTGACTACCGTTCGCACACAGGAGACGTGGAGACAACCAGGCTCACTACACACCTCAGTGAGGCGGCCGATGTGGCACATCAGAGGTATCCTTCTGCTGAACTCGTGTTTCTGGGGGATTTTAATGCCCACCACCAGGAGTGGCTATTCCCATACCAGATCACTGACCATGCTGGAAGAGAGATGCGCAAGATAGCTTTGACGCACAACCTCACCCAGCTGGTCCAAGAAGCAACAAGGATACCTGAAGTCGATGGCCACACAGCCAATTGTTTGGACCTTCTGCTGACAACCGATCCAGACCGATACTCAGTGTCGGTATCATCACCTCTTGGTAGTTCCGACCACTGTCTGGTGAAATTTGTATCAGTCCATTCCCCGCCCGATCGCAGCCCCACTGGCACCCGACGGGTATGGCGATACAAGTAAGCAGATTGGGATGAGTTGCGTTTCTTTTACGCTTCTTATCCTTGGCAGCAAGTATGCTTTTCTTCTAGCGATTCCTCTGCCTGCGCGAATGCTGTAGTGAATGTGTTGCGTCAGGGCATGGAATATTTTATTCCATACTCTGACGTACCTCTATCTAGCAAAGCTCGCCCCTGGTTTGGGGCCGAATGTGATAGCGCAGTAGCGCAAAAACACGAGGCCTACACCGCTTGGGCTGATGCTAGAATTCGCCGGGCTAAGGACATACGTGAAAAGAAGAAAGCCTTTAACAAAGCTGCCAAGTCCTGCAAAAAGGTACTTAAAAAGGCTCGTTTTGACCATGTTAGCCGAATAGGGGCCAGACTCGCTTCTTATCCCGCAGGGAGTAAAGCATTCTGGTCCCTGGCAAAGTCGGTTGAAGCGAACTTCTGCCGTCCCTCACTGCCTCCACTGCTGAAGCCTGATGGCTCATTGGCTCACACCGCGAAGGAGAAGGCAAACTTGTTTGCTTCACTCTTTGCGGAATCTTCTCGTCTAGATGCTGGTGGCGCTATACCATCGAGTTTATCCGTCTGCGAGTCGTCCATGTCGGAAATCCGCATTCGGCAGATCGATGTTCGTGGAGCGCTACGCAATCTGGACGTGAACAAGGCCAGTGGACCTGATGGCATACCAGCTATAGTTCTGAGGACCTGTGCGCCTGAGTTGACTCCGATACTGACGCGCCTCTTCCGCCTCTCTTTGGAGACTGGACAAGTACCGAAAGCATGGAGGTTTGCCAACGTACAACCAGTACCGAAAAAGGGAAGTCGTGCTGACCCTGCCAACTACAGGCCCATCTCGGTCACGTCCATTCTCTGTAAGACAATGGAACGTGTACTGAACAAAAAGCTCCTGGGCTACCTTGAAGCAAATGACCTCCTGAGTGACCGGCAATATGGGTTTCGCCAGAACCGGTCAACAGGAGACCTTCTTGCGTATGCCACTCACATATGGAGCGAGGCCTTGGAAAGACACGGTGAGGCACTTGCTGTTTCGCTAGATATTTCCAAGGCTTTTGACAGGGTTTGGCACGATAGCCTCATTGGTAAGCTTCCTGCCTATGGTTTACCTACCGATTTATGCATTTGGATTTCTGACTTCTTGAGGGAACGATCGATTCGAGTAGTTGTTGACGGCTGCTCGTCTGATTTAATGGCAATTAATGCCGGGGTACCTCAAGGATCAGTTCTTTCGGCAACGCTTTTTTTGCTTCACATTAATGATCTGCTTAAGCCCGGTATCTTTGGGTATGCAGACGATAGCACTGTTGTCGAAAGATACATGTCCAATGCACGAGTCGGTGAGGTACAAGTCCAGTCACAAAGAGAGGAAATGATAGGTCGATTAAACTCGAGCTTGTTGGCCGTGGCCGATTGGGGCGAAGCCAACTTGGTTCGCTTTAATGCGTCCAAAACTCAGGCGTGTCTTTTCTCCGCTAAACGGAGACCTTTTAACCTATCTCCGACGTTCCAAAATGTACCAATACCGATAGCTAATAAACTTGAGCTTCTTTGCGTCTCCTTATCGTCGAACCTTAACTTTGGTACCTACATCGAAGCCAGAGCTCAGCTGGCCGCTAAGAAACTCGGTATCCTCGCAAAGGTTAGGCAGTACTTCACACCGGGGCAGCTTCTTAATTTGTATCAAGCTCAAGTCCGATCGTGTATGGAGTACTGCGGCCACCTGTGGGATGGATCCGCTAAGTACCAGCTTGAAGCTCTTGAGTCCATCGACCGGCGAGCTAAAAGGCTCATTGGCGATGATAAGCTAGTCGAGTCTAGGTTGCAGAGTCTTGGTCATCGACGTAAGGTCGCAAGCTTATCGGTATTCTACCGTTTGCATTTTGGAGAGTGTGCGCAGGAATTGCATGATTTAATTCCCTCTTGCCCTTTTTACCATCAAACAACAAGACAGACTATCAAACGTCATCCTTATATGGTTGACGTACCTCCGGTTCGCTCGAAGCGTTTTGCTTCTACGTTTATTATCCGTACAGCGAGGGAGTGGAACTCATTGCCTGCGTCTTTGTTTCCCGAACAGTACAATCTGGGTGTCTTCAAGTCTAGAGTGAATAGGTATCTTCTAGGCAAGCATGTCACATCTTCGGCCGCATCTTCACTTCCCATCAGGTGAGATAGTGGTCAAATGCTTGCCTATATATCATAAAAAAAAAAAAAAAAAAAATACCTATTAGTGTGATTAAAAAATCAAAATAAGAAGAAAATCCAAGCTTATTATTTTGCGTCTTAATTATATTTACAATTTTGATAGTCTATTTTTTACAATGTTTCCGGTTATGATTTATTTGGTTTCCTTTAATAAAATGTTAAAGATATGAGAAACTATACATTAAATATGAAATGGCTTATTATGAGTTATTGCAATTTCGACATAGAGCGTTTGACTAGTTTAGTAGTTTAGATATACACAGTAACTTGTTTATTGAAAAAAAAAAGGCTCACGCGTTATCTACTGGTTTTAAATAGTGTGTTTTGATCAAACCCGCAGCCATTGCAAACAGAAATGGTATGCAATGAAGTTATATTTTTAATTAGTCCATTTAAATAAACAACGGCGACCTGCATCAGTCATTGTTTGGCGCGCGGCGAACGATCACGTAAATGCAAGCCATTTCATAAATTGATATTCATATATCATTCAACACATATTTAATTCAGTACGAACAATGTTTTCAGGATGTTATTGTTACCAAGGAAACTATTTATAAATAATTCTATCACTGTATTATTTAAATATATGTACTGGTTATTTGATGTTGGCACTGCAAAAATACGAAAAGAGGACTAGGTTTTATTTACAAATAATGTGTGAATAAACAAAAGTAAATATAGATAAGAAAATTATATAAATGTAATAATATATATATATATTATATTAATCTCTTTATTTATTATTTTTTCTTAAGCTAAGGTTTTTTTTTACAATATTTTTATAAAAGTAATAAACAATACAATATTAAAAAATAAAGAAAACTGTAAAAAAAACCTAAACCTAGTATGCCACCAGCAACGGGGCAGGGCCCAAGCTACCGGTAGGTCACTGCTGCAGAGTGAGAAACCTCCTGACAATACGTGCCGTGTCCAAGAGTACTGCCTTCTGAATCTGACCCTTGATCCAACCATTTAGCGAAAGCCTCTTGAGGTGTTGATCGAGACTTTTCGCTATTAGCCCATTCGCCGAGACAACTATCGGGACAATGATCGTCGAATCTACATCCCACATGGCGGTTACCTCGAAGGCCAAGTCAAGATACTTGCTTAAATTATCCTTCTCAGCCTTCACGAGGTTTTCATCATGCGGGATAGTGACGTCAATGAGCACTGCCCCTCGTTGCGACCGATCGGTCAGAACGTTAATTATTATTATGTGTTTAGTAATTTGGTCATAAATATTATTATATCCTCGTTTTTTTAGATAGTTTCATCATAAAACCTTTTGAAATCGTGTTGGTACCGTCGGAAACCCGGATTCAAATCAGGGGTCGCTGAAACGAATCCTACGACTTGAGCTTCCTATCAGATAACGGTAGCCTATCGGAGAAAAAACAAGCATTAATTTAAAAAGTTTTTAAAATCAGGCTTTTACCAGTTGTAAATAGGACTAAAAAGTTATATAACCATAGAATTTGTCAAGACGAATCAAACGAGCCCAAACTCGATGGGTTTATCTTGTTTACATCAGAAGTTCCGATGGCCATCTTCCGTCTTCATCATCAGAACAGCTCCATGGTACCATATTATTATGTTGTCACCGAAAATAAACAAGTACACCAAATTTGTCCAATCGGATATCGGAAAGTTGGTCTATTTAAGCTTGCAATAGACCGACAGATAGACAACGGGATAGGATAAAAGCTTGTAAAATATTACTAAGTGGACTTAACGATTCAAACCAGGACTGATCGGAACTACGAACGTATCTGACCGCTCAAAAAATAAATAAACAAAAAACTAACAGCTTTGCAAAAAGAATCAATGCTTCAGTTACTCAACAATGCTCAGCCAATAGATTAGACGAGAAGCCGTCAAAGATTTCTATAAATCTGGGAGTGTTCGAGAAATCCGAAAATTAAGTTTAGAATCTTATTTAGACGGTTGTTTCGATCTGCTTGACTTCACTTATTATCTTATAGTACTATTAAGCACGCTACCAATTGCTAGTAGGCTTGAGCATTTTAATTTACTTTTTGTCGGTAGCTGTTGTGAGTCATAAGGTGGCAAGCTTATCGGTATTATATCGCCTACATTTTGGAGAGTGTGCACAGGAATTACATGAGTTAATACCACCATGCCCTTTTTACCGTGTAACAAGACAAACTATCAAACGTCATCCATTTATGATTGAAATACCTCTAGCTCGCTCGAAGCGTTCATCATCCGTCGTGAAGGAGTGGAACTCATTGCCTGCGACTTTGTTCCTCGAACAGTATAATCTGGGAGTCTTTAAGTCTTGAGTGAATAGGTATGTTCTAGGCAAGCATGTTCCATCTTTGGCCGCATCATCACTTTCCATCAGGTGTGATAGAGGTCAAATGCTTGCCTTTTCTGCATAAAAAAACGTAAACGCTATTACACTCACAGCCCCTCGCTAAGTTCGATGATTTGTGTCGTGGGTGCCGGAAACATTCACATCGCACACTAACAATACACAAGGTTTAAAAGGTGAACTAAGACAACGAGCAGTTTAATGGTTTAATGTGTTTAATCATATCAAACCATTGAAATGCTCGTTAACCTCACAAATAATATTAACCATTAAAATTTACTTTACAATTATGTTACAATTATATAAATGTGGTAAATAGAAGTCTTTATCAGTTTACATATAAACAATTTTTCACTAACACTGAAATGCATCTATAGCTCCTGGGTAAAGAAACATGTCAGTGATCTCTAATAAAATATTTCCGATGACGGACAACTCAGGAACATAGCTGGAAATCGACAATTTTCGGAAATAGAGGCAATACGCCCTGTCCGGTCTCACAACAACTGTTCGACAGAAGCTTCCGAACGCAAGGGAAAGTGGCTAGACTTGGCATGCCGCCAGCTCACCGGACCGACTCAAAACGTTTTCAAATTTATTAATTCCATCCCATAGCTGAAATAAATATATTACCATTATTAACATTTTTGTCGTCGAAAGGATTAAGGATAACCGATTAATGTGTCTACATTTCTCACGGAATGAGATATTTATTTACGGTTACAATAAAATTTGATGGATTGTGGATGGATCAATTGTCATAAAATATGCTCGTCGGTATATTTTCATCAGCCGGAGCTTTTTACTGCCCACGTGGGATTGAGGACACGTGGCGACGAATAAACTTCTATTAATAATGTTTATACAACCATTGAGAATCTGGATCCTGGAGCTTACAAATGGGCGTGTTTGCGAATAATTTAGAAATGAATTATGTAATAAAAATTGGTGAACACGCACCTGAATTTCGATTTCCACATATGACAGTGCTTTAATTTAAATTCAAAGCATACAGTGGCGTGTCGCTGAGTCAACAGAATATGTTTGTTTGTCGAGGCCGAAGCGCGGGATTGTCAACACGGGCATGCAAAGCGTCCAGCTAGCTGTGCTCACTTTGTTTTAAGTGGGCACTATACTTGCTTTTCGTTTATTCATCTGCTAACATGGACTGTATAAAAGAGTTCATCAAAAGTTTACGTTTACAGATTTTTTGAATGCCAGTTTACTTAAGTTTCAATGTTATATTCGGCTTAAATCACGAAAATTTCGACTTACTTTGTAGTCGACTAGTTTTGGACAAATTAGTTGTCCTTCAACTTCAACTGTCGACTGACGTGACTCACGCGCCGAGGCACGAGCCGCACGCCTCCGCTTATCGCGCGTCTGACTCATCTTGATGAAGGACAACTAATTTGTCCGAAACTAGTCGACTACAAAGCTAGTCGAAATTTTCGTGTTTTAAGCCGAATATAACATTGAAAAATAATGTGTAATACTCACGATAGTTTTAACATTACAGTTTACTTAAATCTAAAATGTGTAAACTAAAATCCAGTTTGATGTCTGCAACACCCGAGCCGCCTTCAATATTATTGAATATAAAAGAAAAATGCCGGCAGATGTGTCTGTTTACCTATTCGACAGCATAGCAGATTTCCAATCAGAGTCGGCGGCGCGAAAGAGATTCTAATAACATTCAAAACCCGTCCCGCGGGAGTCGGTGTCAGTTTAATTACGGTGGCGCCCTGGGCCGCGCCGTCTCCGCACTCCTGTCACAACGGATTTATTTTTCACAGGGACAAAGGGCGATTAAAAAAGTTCCTAATGAAAGTCGTCCGTCCAAAGCAAAGAGTTAAACATATTTGCACATTCAACTTCACTAACACCTCTATATTGTCATTTTGACACTTACCACTACCGATGAAATTATGACAAGCTGGATATTTTTGGGATTTTTTGGTTAGTGGGCAGTTAACCAGAATTTCGTTCCTAACGAACGGCAGAAACAAAAGGAACGGTGCAGCGTTCAGCATGTGACATCCGTAGGTGGGCTACAATAGCGCATGTTTTGCTCCCGGCGCGCGGTAGCACCGAAAAGGTAAATAAATCGACGCATGCCGTACAAAGCCGGCTTAACTAGCTATTACGAGAGAAGCTGAACTTTCCACGACCGTGCCTCCTCGCCTGTCGCAAAGTTATTCACTAACGTTGTTCTCTAATTAACTCCATTCTAATAGCAAGCACACGATCCGTTCCGATGAAAACTAATTTTGGAGAATTATACGTTTAACTTTATTCATGAACAAGATTTGGTTACAAGTCATTAGGATATCTTAGTAACTGTAATTATAATTTCATATTTTTAGTGATCGTTTCTTTTAAAAAAGAGGAGATATATTTGTATAAAATGGAAAATGTACCTTTCATTCGAGTTTTTAGAAAATCACAATGAATATTCCAACAAAGTGGTAGTTGATTGCGTGAAAAAGTTAGGTTATTTTTATTTGCATACAGGTTCGTTAAAATCACAGCGGTATGTTTTGTATTGGCTTGTTAGATAACTTTTTGCATATTTCCATCAGAAGTCCGTCTAGAGCCGACATCAAAGAGATACTCCCGGAGTCAGTAATATTGGCTCAAATTATTCCCACTTCAGCAGCTCGCCTTTCCCGTATTACGTAGGTACATTTCATTTTCGTATTCAGGGCGAATATTATGTAAAAGAATATTATAGAACGGCATACCAAACCAACTGAAGCATAGCAGTGCGGTACCTGGAACAAAACATAAGGTTTTAAAACGTAACGACGTAGACGTTGTTTTTTTAGGTGATCATTAACATAATTTGAGTCGTGTAGGTGTCGCATGCCGACGTGACCCGCCAGTGACCGTATGCAGATTATAATGGCATTTGAAGTATCACAAAATGAGTGGGCGTGACGGTAAAATGCGTTGGCAAGGGCGCTTTGTGTGCTTCAGGAAGAGAAAGAGATAACAGGTGACTCTCGGCGCGCAATTGATGCCGTTATTTGAAAAAACGCCCTGATAAGTCCCCTCCGGTCCCAAATAAAGGTTGGATTTTCAGCCAACGGATAAAGGTTTCAAAAATGTTCACCTTCATTTAAAGTTACGAGAGCGTTGATTAGAATTCTCTTTTCATTCATTGGAATGGTCGTAACGATTTTTTATCAGATGGAGAAGCCAGAATTGGCACTCGGGAGGATTTCGCTGGTCTGTCGTTTTTGGAATGGCGAGTTATTGCTTAGTTTGCTCGAAAGTTAGCACGTTTGCTCCAATTCCGAGTAATGGCCGAGCGAGGAACAATAATGCTTCCTGTTTCCTACTTTGTGCGCTTGCAGTGTAAGGAAGCACTTCGAAGAGACCGTGTGAACTAGGTATCATGTTGTTGTACAACTACGAGTAGTTGTTTTAAAGGATATTGTGTTTTTATCAGAGTTTCACGTATTTGAATTTATAAGAAAATAATCTATTGTTTTATGAGAATTTTTGCACGAACCATTTTGCTTCTTTGTGTAGTTCACAGGGTCTGTTTAGTGGTAGGACTCTTTTGCAGAGTCCACCTGCGAGCAACTAGCTCGTTTCGTGTTTCTATAATATTTAAAAAAATACTCGTTTTTTTCTGACCGTTTGCAGATTCTTTAAATATTATGCATTACCTATGAAAAATTTTATCGATGTAAGCAAAACATTTTTAAATTAAACAACGTTTTTAATTGGAATTTCGGATACTAGAGATAGAATAGCAAACAAATCCGTGTAAATTTGACATTGAACAAAATAACTTATACCTACAATCGATTCCACTTGAGTTAATTTGTTTTTTATAACACTTAAAATAACGTATATAAACTTAAATATTTATTATACATAAGAATGTATGATTAATTATTGAACAAAACAAGCTCTTTAGTTAGTAATAGTTTCTTCTTTACTAACACTAAGTGCGTTAGTAAACAACAAACTATTACTAAAATGTAACCTATGAATGTTATAAAATATGTTAAGGTACAGAATATCATTATGGATATAAAACTTATCATAAAGATTAAAGAAACGAACAGTATAGTAACACTGTTAAGTAGTCTAGGTACATTCGTTCTACGTAACCTGTTCAATACAATATGATAATATTAATAGTAAACAAATACTAATTAGATAATACTCACGCACATTTTGAACCATTGATTTAAATTTAAAACGAGAATTACTCCGCACTTATCCTGAAGAAGGCTTTCGGATGAAGCTGCAACAATTGTTAATCTAGACATCGATAATGCGTAAGTCACGCTAATTCCCGTCAATTTTAATTTAATATTAAGAAATACTCGTGTATATACATTTACAATAACTTTATCTATACTTTCTACACACAGCCAGCAATAATTTAAGGAAATATTCGCGTTAGGTACAATAGCCACAATACATTAAGCAGGTAAGGCACGAAATGTTAGCGGCTGCGCTTGCGACGGTATATTCCTTACATGGACCGCGTGGGCGATCACCCACAACGCTACAGCGGTGATTGGATGTGCTTTATTGCAGCTTATACTTCCTACCTCCAGCTTGGTGATTAAGTGACAGAAGCGGAAACATGGGAACTAATAAATAAAGTAAATACATACTTTAATTAATCTATGGTAAGGCTATAATTGAATTGAATCAATTTATATATTCAGTCAATTTATACAAATAATTCTCTTTTAAACTATCTGGTAACTTTCACTTTAAATGAAGAACAGCTCATCTTCATAGTTGGGTGCACGTTCGCCTTTGCAATGGGTATCTGGTGCAATTCTCGGAAACACAAGTTTTCTCCCCAAGATAAATTTGTATTTGTGAATGTTGTCGGCACCCACGACATATAATAAGTCATCGAATGTAGTGAGTGTGAAAGCGTTTATGTTTAAATGCTTGTATGATCACGAAGTTGACGAATCATGGCGCTTGCGGTGCCGAAATATCGAAAACTCAAAACAAACGAAATGGTAAATACTCCGTTACTAATACAAACGTCTATAATTTAAAACTCACAAAATGTTAACAAAAAGTTACGTAATATGATCCTCCTAAAGTCTTTCTATTGTTTAAGTTATGTGCGATATATTCTAATTTTTAAATCGGCCGTGACCTAGCTGCATCCAACGTTCTAATCAGCAACACAAAGAAATAAAGAGTAGCCAATTTGTTAATCCAGAGTGCCAGCTACCTCCATACAAAATTTCATCAAAATTAGTCCACCCGTTTGAGCGTGAAGAAGTAATAACAACCATACAAACACACTAACAAACTTTCGCTATATATCATGCAGAAATACCTATCAAGCGTCTCTTAAAACAAAAGAAGGATCATAATTTAAGTACACCACCTCCACCAAAATACGACTTGACTGTCAACTCCTACGCAGTCACGACTTGCAGTCGCAACACTACGCAAACTAAGAACGTCGCGACTGTCCCCAGAACAAACTACCGAGTTATCTGACACAGCCTCTTCGTGACGACGATTCTCCGCTGATTCATTTAGCTACAGTGACTGACGGAATAATAGGCACATAATTTGCAAGATCCTTGGCTCTACGTGGTTGTTGCTCGTCCAAATACGGGAAATTAAATTAAAATGTAAAACCGTACTACAAAATTTCTAAGCTACTACCAATCATTCTTATTGATATCTTGAACTGCCCATTGGCTTAGTTGGGTATGCGCGTTTTCTAAGCAGGTGCATCGGGTTTGATTCCGGGCGGGAACATTATGTTTTTCACAATGAAAATTGTGTTTTCGAATTCAAATTCAAAATATAAAATAGTTTATTCACATGGGCCCCAAAGTGGCACCTGGCAAGTTGACGACCCAGTTGGCGCAGTGGACAGGTCTCCGCCCTCTGCGCTGTGGGTTCTGGGTTCGATTCCCGGCAGGAGCACACATTTATTTCCATGGGAAATTTGTGCGGGTGTAATGTGTGTGAATGTTTCCGGCAACCACGATACAAGTCTTTCAACTTAGTGTGGGCTGTGAGTGTGAATGCGTTTGTTTGTTATAAAAGTTAAAAGCTGACGTTAAGCTTATTATTTCGCAATAATTTGTTTATCTCTGAATACTATCATAATAATTATCTAATCTTAATCTCCGTATTTTGTATAAACAGTACCTAATGGCTGATAAACAAATAATAACCTTATTTCATCACCCATTGTGATTTTCGCTTTCGATCTAAAACTCCAACAGAAGCTATAGTAAAGTTTGTATCACTTTTTTAGGGCATGACTTAACTTTGACGGTGACTAGTGACTAACACTTAATATTATGAAGTATGTAAATACTTACACTTGAATTATTACGAGTATAATACTTGACACTAGCTAAATGCACAAAGATGCGGTGAAAAAAAAGGAATAAAAAATTATAAGATAGCATATATACCGCTGTCCAAAATCTTCTATATCAGGTTTTTGTGTTTTTGGTTGAATACATTATATTTGTTGTAAAGTTCTATTATTTCTTCTCGTGTGTATTCATCCAGGTGCCCACAAACAAAATTAATAAGATCAACTCGGGTGTAAATTTATTGTAATTTTTACATGAGTGCAGTAAATAAATAAATCATAGATTGCAGTCGATGGATAGGTACAGTTCTCGGTTAATTTACTTATACCTACAAAACATGGTATGACGGGTAGAGAATGCTTGTAGCATTAAGTCCTTCTTTTTTACACTCTCAATTGTGCAATAAAGTATTAAATTTATTATTCAAATCTTAAATACATTGTATATTACATTAAACTAGAAAATAAATACTAAAAGGGTCATTAAAGCGTATACAGTCAAAAAAGTTAATAAAATAACCCACCCCTGACTGTACCCGGTGCAAAGGTGCCCATGACGCTGGCAGCATTTCCACGCTGGATAGCAATGGCCAGCCTTTGCACCAGAAACGAGCCGGAGCGGGAGTCACCATTGGTTTCCTTTATCCGGCGCCCTATCTCACTGACCAAAGTTTTGGCTTCGGCTCCCCAACAGCCCATGGTCTCAACGGCAATGGGTACAAAGTGATATTGTGGTTCCATCGCCGCATACTTGAGCCGCTTTCTAGTCGCAGCAGTCGCAGTATTAAATATAATAAATAAATCATACTAAAAAAACAGGATATGTCGTTAAGACACGCGTTAGAAGTAAAACATTACAAGGAATTCAATTATTCATCACAGTGTATACCCCTCCACTTTTCATCACGCAAAAAGGTGGCGAATCAGAATTTCAAAGCCCTCATAAGAAATTTAACTTCAAAACAGACATACAAATGCATGCAGGCGAAATATCAGAACACCATAAACCGGATCGGCTCTAGGCGGGCGCAATTTAGTCGGTATTCAGAAACTCGACGGTGTAAAAGCTCGCCATATCTAATTATTGTCGGGTTACTGTGCTACCACGAATTCGCGAATACTTCATTTTGACAGACAATACTGGTTTATTAGCCCGTAGCGTCGACGATTTTGTGTGATTTCGTCGCGCAACAATTTTCAGTTGTGTGAATAGTCGCTCTAATCAAAACGCTTCGTTAATGTTCATTGCTTGAGGTGTAAGTGAAGGCAAAGGTTGGTTAGTTTTGATTGGAGAATTACATTATTTTTTAATTAAATAATTAGAGATAGCAAAATAAATTGACGCTCACTTGAACAAGAGAGCAAGGATTTAAATGAACATGACTTGCAAACAGATTTAGGTTATTATCTATGATTATACATGATTTCTCTTTGCACGTCACGTTCAGAACAAGGATATTGTAGCTAAAACCGTAGGTTTGTTTCCTATGTCGATGGTACAGATACATATTTACATAGAAAAAAATATACTCTACCCGAGCATCTCACTATAACTATACTTTATACCGATGAAGCCGCGGGGCACGGTTAATAGTGATAAATAAATTATAACGACTTTTTTAAATTACTATGACAATCAAAGATGCAGTCTTTTATAGATCCAGCGAAGCAAAATCTCTAAGTTTATTTGGGTGATTCAGCACCGTGTCCATCCGTCCGTCTGTCCGTCCGTCTGTCTCAACCAGACAAAGCTAATAACTTCAAATACTCAGAGAATATGTAAAGCTATGGCATAAAGCCAGAAATGGCAATAATAATGCTATAAATAAAAATTTTAAGGGTATATTTTTACTTAAGCGGGGAGCTAAATAAATTTTATTTTTTTATCTCCCCTTGTGGAGTATCGTTGAAGAGCTCTGCAAGTAGAGCCGGTAACCGTAAACCGGTTTAAAAAAATCTATGCTAGAAAATTGGTAGGTAAAAACAATTTGGTAGGCCACCAAAGCGACTGTTTTTAGACCTATTTTGTTCCGGGGTCTATCTCAAAACTGCTTCACATTTTTAGTTGAAACTTTTATATAATATCCGTTATATCCAGTAGTTGAAGAACAAATATAGAAATTATATTAAAGAAAAAAAGTTATAAGCAATTAACTTTAAAAGTTTTTCTCTATTAAGCAAAATATAGGCGTGACATCTCAGTTTGACGCGAACGAATAGTTTATTGATTCCAAAATAAAGAAAAAAGAAGTCAATTGAATACACGCGACAACATGACTCTGAAAATATGCTTGCATGTAACAAAAAACTTTGAGAGAAATTAATTTACTTTTAACGGACTCCAAAAAAAGGAGGACGATCTCAATTCGACTGTATTTTTTGTGTGTTACCTCATGACTTTTCACTAGTAAAGCGATTTTGATGATTAAATTAATTGATTTTGATTCTTATTTAAATTCAATCAAGATCTGACTAGTAGTTTTTGAGTTCTACTCAATAATACGTGATTAATCCATTTAATCTGCTCAATGGTTCCAAAGATAAACTGTTGAAGTCGATTTTTAAGCTTTGCTTGCGTTTAAATTATTTAAAGCTTTACTTACATTTTTTTTTCTTTAATTTTATTCTCAATAACAACCTTTGCTAACAAAAACACCGTGTCCAGTTCGAGTAAAAATAGTTGTGCTCCAGTAACACACTCCGCGGCGCAACGTCCGTCGCACTAACTCAGTTACCGGCGACGTTTTTAAAGCTTTTTGCAGAGAGCGTTTCGCTCGCAGCAGCTAATCAAGGTAATACTGCATGTCGTGCAGTGGAGCCGCTCACATGCCCGCACAAAGCCTGTTATTCAATTAAAAATGGTGCAAAGTGCACGCAGTGAGAGTGGATCCATTAACCTGCCGAACGATAAAATATTTACGTCCAATAGCTACAGAAACAGTATAGAAATATTTTGTAAATTCTATTTGAATCGCGTTATTTTTAATGAATACGAACTATGTATTGTTTCAACTCGTTTGATTGCGAATTTGGAACCAAGTCTTAAGTATGTAGATAGAACATTCTTTATTGCAATAAGTAAAACTTGTACGTGGCGGACTTAATGCTCATTAGATTCAAGATCCAAAATTCAAGAAATGTTTATTGAGGCTAAGTTTACAATATTTTATGCTAGTTGTTAGTGCAATACTTAGTAATGCTAACCACATCGGGCATTCAATGTTCATCATTGGTGTCCTTTAAACGAGCAATTCCTGTATATATGTATAATATAATCTGAATCTTGGAAACGGCTCCAACAATTTTCATGAAATTTATTATACAGGGGGTTTCGGGGGCGATAAACCCATATAGCTAAGTTTCACTTTTATAAAACGTCTTTTAAAATTAAAAATCAAAACCGAGCAAAGGTCGGTCATCGAGGTACTTATCAACAAAAAGAGCATGCATGCTTATATATTAAGACAGTTCGTAATTATTCTGACACAAATTGAAACAAAGATAAAGTCATAAATATAGTAAAACTCCATATACCTATGTCCAGGAAATAATTATCGATGATCAAGTAATTTATTATACATTTAGTATTTTCTTCCAGCTGATCTTTGTGTATTATGGATCAGTGTGACTAGATATAATGCTACTTTCTACTAATATTATAAAGGCAAAAGTTTGTGATTGGCATCCTAGATTAACGCATAGGCTACTTTTTATCGCGACACAGCGGGTAACATAACAACGCGCGCGGGGCACAGCTAGTAATATATATAAATATAAATAAAATATATAATGTTATGGTTATCATGAAAATATTAATTGAAATGCTAATCCGAATAATATCTAAGAGTTTGAAGACCTAATCTAACAATTACTGGTATATTTGGTAGATAATGTTGCATTCGTTTTGCTATTGATAGTTTACTGAGGGCGTCTTGCACTTGGGATTTAATCTTGTTTTTTTAGATACTTTATTGAGTTTACACAACTAATGGTTGTGTAAACTCAATAAAGTAACAGTGAATGAATAGATGATTCCGCAAAATATACTAATGCATATCTCTAAAATTGTTTCTACTGTCTGTCTGTCCTATGTTATATAACCTACATTATCGTTCCACATTTATAGTTTTATACATTATGTATAGTTTTCATTTATACGGCTTAAAAAGACTATCTACGGGGCATTTGCCTATATTTCCTAAAACTAAACTAAAACTATATACAGCAAAGAACAAAGTTACCTACAAGACATCGAGTCTATAGGCAACTCAAGTGCTCAAGCCCACTACCAGTGGGCAGCGTTCCCATCATGCTGGCGGCATTGCCTCTCTGAATTGTTATGCTAATACGTTGAGCCAAATAAGTGCCAGCATTTAAAGAAACATAAAAACATACATAATTAAAAAAACATCCATGAAAAATTCTTTCAAATGAAATCTAAATGCTTGCCATTATGTATGTGCAAATCAAACTAAAAAATAATATTTGTTAAAATTCAGACAAAAACAGAGTTTAAAATAGACGAATTAACTAAGTTTAGTTTAGTCGGTAACGGTTAGCAAAATGACTATATTCCCTAGATTATTAATTAGCACTGCATATAATTATGTACCTACCGATAGATTGCATCTGCGAATCATTGTCATTACCGGATTCAATTGCATTCCATTGACAGGGCTCGGTTGACGAGAGAATAAAACAGTGCCCGCTGCCATTGACGGTTGTGACAACGCACCCGTCGGTTTAATTAATCTCCTAAACTGAATATAAATACGTTTAGGTAATCCTACAGCAAAACATTGAGCAGACACTTTATGATGTTGACAGTTATAAGCTAGCAGTGTGAAAACATCAAATTAGTTCGTCAGTTAGATTATTGTATAATTTAACGTAAGCAAAGCTTAAAAAAACCGACTTCACCGCTTTATCTTCGGAACCTTGATCAGATTTAATGTATCGCACACGCATTATTGACGATAACTCAAAAAGAAGAGATCAGATCATGATCAAATTTCAACGGGAGCACATGAAAAGCACCAGCTTTCATAATCATCAAAATCGGTTCACAACGAAAAAAGTTATGAGGTAACTTTTGAAGTCGGTTAAAAACGAGAACATCGTTAAAGTAGTCCACAGAATACGCATTATTGACGATATCTCCAGAACCACTGATCAGATCTTCATCAAATTTATATGGGACCAATTTTATTGGAAAGCAACATCTTTCACTAAAAAAAAGTTTTTGAAATCGGTTCACGTGGAAAGAAGTTATGAGGCAACACACATAAAAAAAAACAGTCGACTTGAGTACCTCCTCCTTTTTTTGGAGTCGGTAAAAAATAATACTTTTTGACGTATTTTTTCTTTTGTCAATTAAACAAAAAACGAAAATATAAGAATATAAGGAGCTTTAAAATTCCACGTAACCTCACGCCTCACAATACTTTTAACCACTCCCAAACTTTGACGCTCTTTGTATTTTTTTTTGATAGATAGTCAAGCATTTGACCGCTATCTCACCTGATGGACCTGATTCTCACTCTAGACTCGAAGACACCCAATTTGCACGAAAATTATATATTTTTTTGTGTAATTGAAAAAGAAAAAAATACGTGTCCAATATTTTATGAAAATCTTATTAACAGACTTATTGGTATGTTGTGATTTTTAGTTTTGCAAATTTTGTAAAACAAAATCGATAACGACATATTTTCACTTTAAATTCACGCCAAATCATTTAGGTTGTCTTATTAATATGTATATATGACTACTCTATTATATGACAGAACGTCGAGAAGAGTCCTTATGACATGTTTCATATATATCTGTCACAATTCGATCGTTCTTTAATCAGTGACCCGTGTTAAGTACATCCGGTTGGCATTTGGAGTATTTTAAACTTTGTTTAAATGGATCCAATATGGTAGAGCTCGCGTTGGGATAATTATTCTACGTAAAAAAGGGTTAAACTGTTATTTATTTTCTAAGATAGGTGAGATAGAATGTCTTCTTTGACGATTGATATATTTCAGTTGTCTGTTTTTGTTGTGCTGTCAAATTATATGATAACTAGTCGTTCATGGCAACTGAGATATCGCGCCTTCATTCTTAGAGAAGATCTTTTGAGGCTAATTGTTTTTTTTTGTTAACATAGAAGTAGTCATAGAACTTAGCGTGGGGCTGTGAGTGTGAAAGCGTTTATACGTATAATTAACACAGCCACATCTATATCAGTCTACCACAGATGATGTGTCGGTGAACACGTTTAAGCCCACGAAATTCACACGGCTCGCTTGTCGCCACGCACCAACGCGCCGTAGCCGGTCTCATTACGCAGCCCCTCTCGATCCACTCAATATGTCGAATATGATCAACCCCGTATGCAGACGCTTTAAAATTAAATTTGAGATCAATTATAATAAACACCTCGCAAAATTTTAAGCAAAAAACACGACGTTATCCGCCCTGTAAATATAGTTTACAGTGAATAGCATTTTTGATGATTTACGCTTTGAGGTGCATACAACCTCAACCAAAAATTCTATTAGATTTGGATGGAGAAAAATTACTCAATTTTGCAATCTACTTTACGGTACCAAAAATAGATATCTTTATAATTAGGTATCTTTTAGATTACACGTATAAACAAGTTACAGGTAGCCTAAGTGTTAATCCCGGGTTTAAGATATTTACATTCCAAATTTCGTCTAAAACCATTCAGCCGTCACAGCGTGAATAGAAAACAAACAAAAAAAATGTGACAAATTCGGTCGATTTACTTTATTGGCAATACATATTTGTATGTAAAAATGTGGTCTATTAGATTTAAAATTAAATTTATCCCTAAAATAAAATTGATGTACCTCATATTAGTATCGTAACTCTCATTAATGGTGCAATTAATGTTGCAGTAACTTAAGCTAACTAATCCTTTACAAATTGAAACGCTTAGTATAGTGCCTTCATTGCCAGTGCTCCATGAAACTGACAGATGAAAATTACAAATAATCTTCACCTATTTATCTATTAATGCAAAGATATTCTGGGATACCTGTGCAAATGAAACTAGAAACTTATACCAATTTGTAGACAAGGTGAGGGTGAGGGTGACCTGAGCTCTAGCTAAACAGTTAAGTATCAGGCAGTAGGCAAACTATGTAGCGCATACAATTTTAATCAAGCTAACATGGATATTTATTTTGAATATTTCTCAGGGATTCTGTATATTTCAAATTGATTCAATTGCAATAGAGATACGTCATAGGAGATCGGATGCGCAATCACACTAATATAAAAAATCCGAAAGTTTGTGGGTAAATGTTTAAGTATGTTTGATTTTTCTTCACACTGTAACGGCTGAACGGTGGCACAGCTAGTATAGCATGATAAAGAAACAAATACGCTGGTAGAGATCATCTTTACTAAAACCGAACGTCACTCGATATGTACATAGATACACACAGAGCTTCATATTTTGTTAAAGTAATGTTCTCTATAGATAATTCATTGTTACGAGTTGAATTTGTTTTCAGTATTTTATTTTTATTTTTAAATAGATATATCATTGATTCATTCATATTTGTTTTTTTTTGTGGAGAGTAATTCCAGATTAATGTTAGAATGTTCGTACTGTTTTTGCACTGTGTATACATATTTTTAAGTTGAGATCTTGAGAGTAAATGTGTTTTAAAAGGTCTTCCATCCATTTAGTATATTGGTTAAAAAATTCTAAGAACTTGGAACGGTTAAATATTGGAACGAAGTACTATATTATTAAATACCAGATATTTAATAATTACTTGTGTAAGTATTATGTCTCTTATAATAACCGAGAAGCCATCGAGGTCCAGCTTATGAATTTATTCATTTTTATACAGCAGTGTTTTAGATATATTGAAAGACTAGTCGTGCCCCGCGGCTTCGCCCGCTATTAAAGCTATGTACATTCCAAATTTTATCTAAATCCGTTCAGCCGTTTAAGCGTGAAGCGTAAATGGCTTAACTAAATTATAGAGGTATCTATTAAAATACAACGTACTATTTACATACCTTCGAGCTTCTGAGTTAAAAATAATAAAAAAATATGAATGTGAATAATAATTCAGTTACTTACAATAGTTGTTGAATTATTAAAATAGAAATGTGTGCGTAGAAAAAGTAATACACTAACACTATATATTAAATTACTGAAAAAAGTGTTTTATTGAAACTCACGCACATTTCAAACTTTGAATTTAATTTAAAACAGGAATGCCCGTTAAATTTTCAAAGCTATTAGTTTATTAAAGTCATAGTATAATTTAAACGCAAACAAAGCTTTAAATAATTAAACGCAAGCAAAGCTTGAAAACACCGAAATCACCGCTTTATCATCGGAACCTTGATCCACCAGCTTTCAAATAAAAAAAGAATCATCAAAATCGGCTCGCAACGAAAGAAGTGGTGAGGTAACTTTTGAAGTCGGGTAAACCAGAACATCGTCAAAGTACGCATTATTCGTCACAAAATAGACATTATTGACGATATTTCAAGAATTAATTAATTTAAATGGGACCAATAAGATAGCAACATCTTTCAAACTACAAAAACATTTTTGAAGTGGCTCACGTGGAGAGAAGATATAAGGTAATACAAATAAAAAAAATAAATACAATCGACTTGAGTACCTGCTCCTTTTTGGGAAGTCGGTAAAAACCGACTTCACCGTTTTATCTTCGGAACCATTGATCAATGAACAAAATACGCATTATTGAGGATAGCTAAAAAACTACTGGTCAAATTTTGATTAAATTTAGATGAGACCAAATGGAAAGCACCAGCTTTCGAATAAAAAAATGTTTCAGCCAGAAAGAAGTTATGAGGTAACATACATAAAAAAATAGTCGAATTTAGAACCTCCTCCTTTCTAGTGAAGTCGGTAGTTAAAAATAGTGCCGTTCTTCAGTAGAAGGAGCGATGGTGGAACTAATAGAAAACCCATTAGTATCTGTTTAGCAGTTTTTTGAGAAAATATCGTTGTTGAAAATATATTCACTTCCAAAACTTGTGATTCTTCAAATGTTTATGAGTAGTAATGGTATATTATAAATATTAATAGTGCGTGAACGTGCATGAATGTAGGCGATGATACAAAGTTGAAAAACGTAATTTTCGCTTTCGTTCCAAAACTCCAAAGTGAAGTCTCTACCGCTTACTGGGCTGACTGGACAATATTTATGATATACTCAATTATACTTGATAAATATGTATTACTTGAAACTGGCTAAATTGCGATTGCTGATAAGATTGCTGAGCGAAAATGAAATTAAAAAAATACTCAACAAAATTTGAAATTTCAGTGACCTACAAACAGTCGAACCAGTAAAGTTTTCTAAAGATCTCCGATGTACAAAGTTGAGATACAATTTTATAATAGATTCTCGTCCTTTGCTATACTCCTTGAAGCTCCCGTACTATGACTTTCCAACTTTTCATACCTACGTTGAAACGGCCCGAGAAGATAAGATAAATAATGCATTGGATATCAGCTTGGAATTGAATTTCATTTCGGATTTAATTTGATACAGATATAAGAACAGCTTTTTATATTTCTTATCTCCTTTTGATAATTCATTTTATTTATTGCGTCTGGGTTCTCTCATGTGTGTAAAGCTGTTTTAAGAATGAAGCACATAAAACCAATATTAGACAATTAAATGAGACCTTTGATATATAAATCCACATCGCATCATACACTAATATAATAATAGCTAGCTGTACTCGGCATGCGTTGCAATGTAACGTAAAGAAAAAGTGTTTCACCTCTTTCAAGTTTATGGTTGCTTGGTACATGCTTAGTACATAAATAACATACTGAAAACTTTTTGGATATTATTCACACAAAAATAATAAAATCGCGATAAAAAGATGTGGGTAGGAGGATTATAAATGCTTTGCAACCTATTCTCACACCTACCAAAAACATTAAATTCGTTTGAGCCATTTTGGAGGAGTGCGACACCAAATTTGTATGTATTAGATATATCTGTATTATTATACCTGAAACGCTAGTGTTTAACTATTTACTATGTCACCTGATAATAAGTGATGATGTGGTCCAGGTTATTAAGTACGCTATTATTACTGTCTCTAAAAGGTAGGCACTCCTAGTTGCTAGAGCTTGACAACAAATTTATCTATTGTAAAATACTACTGTACTTCAGTACTAGGCAACTAGCCAGACAAACCCAAGAAAATGCATAAAATTATATGAGACTAACAATAGTTAAAACATTAATAAAAACAGTAATATTTACCTGCAACACAAGCAAAAAGTTAGTTTGTCAAGTTCTAATTTCAATTACTTGTGTCGTGGGTGCATCATACACAATTACAACCAGAACCAGAAACACAAATTTTCCTTGGGCAGAATACTTGTGTTCCCGCCGGGAATCGAAGCCCTGCTTAGAAGGCGAACCGTCAACCTACTAAGCAAACGGGCAAACAAAAAACTTTCTAACATATCAACGAAACAGTCATACATTGGCTATTGTTGGGAGTCTTGTATAAAGTAATTTAGTAACACATCTTGCAGATAGATAGATATAGATAAAGGAGTCAGGTACAACATTTATGCGACTGGAGCATTGACTCTACTTACTTGTCGAAGCCACGTAGTCTCATACACAAGAGCAGTTGCTCGTAAAACTACTAAAGGCGTTCATTGATCTCATCATGCGAATACTATTTTAGAGGACTTTATAAATAGCGGTAGAAAACTGTACATTATGTTTGAATTGTGAATCAAATTATTTTAGGTGATTTGTTGTTAAATATCATTAATATTGGCGTTTCCACTCACATATTAATGATATTTAAGAAAATCCCCTGAACTGATGATATTTTCTACCGACTTCACAAAAAAGGAGTAGGTAATCAAGTCGACTTTATTATTATTTTTTAAACTTTTTTATGTGTGTTACCTCATATCTTCGTTCCACGTGAACCAATTTCATTTTTTTTTAGTTTGATAGAGTTTGCTTTTCGTTTGGTCCCATTTCAATTTGATCAAGATCTGATCAGTAGCTCTTGAGATATCGTGAATAATGCGTGTTTAGTACACCGAATCTGATCAAAGTTATAGATAAAGCAGTGAAGTCGGTTTTTCTACCGAATTCATAAAAGAGTAGTAGGTACCTACTTAAGTCGACAGTATTTTTTTTATGTGTGTTATTTTCGTTCCACGTGAACCGATTTTGATTTCTTTTTTTCATTTGATTGAGTTTGCTTTCCAATTGGTCCCATTTAAATTTGATCAAGATCTGATCAGTAGTTCTTGAGATAACGTCAATAATGCTTGTTTAATATATCTAATCTGATCAAAGTTAAGAAGATAAATCGGTAAAGTCAGTTTTTTTATTTTAAACTTTGCTTGAGTTTAATTATGTTGATCCTAATATCTGCTTTAGCAAGACTGCTTCTGCCGGTCCTGCATCAGATTTTGAACTAATTACACACACGTACCCCTGCAATCGTTTGAGCAAAAATATGGACTTAGTTTGCACTTGTCAAAAATTAAATAGAGTAGAAAGTGTAAAATATCTTGGTGTAGTAGTAGATTCAAACTTAAACTGGCGTTGTCACATAACTGCACTTTCATCAAGAATAAGAAAGCTAATATATATATTTAAAAATTTAAGAGCAGTAGCTAACCATCTACTGTTAATACAAACCTATAAGGCATTATGTGAATCCATTATCAGATACTGCATCTGCATCTGGGGCAATGCTGGAAAAACAGATTTAATTTCTGTAGAAAGAGCACAACGTGCGGTATTAAAAGTCCTTATGTACTTACCTTACAGACATCCCACCACAGCTGTCTACAATAAAGCGCAGGTACTTTCTGTAAGAAAAATGTTTATTTTTCAAGCCTTAAAACGATACCACAAACTAGTAGTGCCTTTATTACCTGTTTCCAACAAACGTGTAGACCGATGTCCTGTACCTCGAGCTTGCTGTAAAATTGCAAAAAAACATTTTGACTATGTAGCACCATACCTATATAACAAGTTAAATAAATTAAATACCAGCAATAACATTAAAAAATTATCAAATAAAAATTTCATAAAGTGATACACACTTGGCTCAGCAAATTGGACTATGACGATGTAGAAAGAATACTAAGTAACGTGTAAGTAGTATTAACATACAGTCACGCAAATGCACACATCATCCACACTAAAACACACACCTACACACCACACACATCCACACACCACACACATCCACACATACACACACACACACACACACAAACACACACGCATACAAACGCAGAAAAATCTTGTAACTAGCATGTAAGATTGACATGTAATTGAGCCACAAATGGGAGAAGACACTGGTCCCTGAAACACAGTTTTTAACTACATCAGGGGCCACTGGCTTCATAAACATGACTTGTAAGAATCTTGTGTCAATAAAAATTATTATTATTATTATAATAATATTATAAATCCGAAAGTTTGTGTGTAAATGTGTAAGTATGTTTGTTCCCTCTTCACGCTTTAACGGCTGAACGGATTTGGATGAAATTTGGAATGTAAATAAAGCTTAAACCTAGGATTAAAACATAGGCTACTTCTTAACTTAATAATAGCGGGCGAAGCCGCTGGGCACGGATAGTATTGTTATATGTTTATGGATTGAAACAAAATAACCTTAATTATGCAGTATATAGACTCTATCGCCCTTAAATAAAAATCATATGTATGCTTTAAACATCAACTAGAAATAAATAAAGAACAAGTTTAGAGTATCGGCCAATTGGTGGATTGGTTCCATCGATAACTGGGTCGCAGGCAATTTAAAGTTTTACCGAATAAATACGCCAAGTCAAAAATTGAAGCAAGCATTTCGTATTGAGCAGCCGTACTCTTAGAAATTAAATTGGTTTGAACGCAGAATAAAACAGTACTAGATACGTGGGTGGCCAATACTGTAATATACATACCTATTAAATAACGTGTTTTTTTATATTTTTTTTTTTACTAGATAGGCAAGCATTTGACCGCTATCTCACCTGATGGAAAGTGACGATGCGGCCAAAGATGGAACATGCTTGCCTAGAAGGTACCTATTCACTCTAGACTTGAAGACACCCAGATTATACCGTTCAGGGAACAAACACGTGTAAAATATCCTTGATGATAAGTATATTTCGAAGACTAGTATTTCGTCCCGAACTCAAACCTCATGCCTGCGTTTTGCCTAGTGGAAAAAACTAATTGATATTATTTTCTTAGAACGTCTTTTAAATCATTACTGTTTTTTTTTTGTATTTGTTTATCGAGTATCAAATATGATTTCAACAAAATATTATTTCGTCTTAACTTTAAGTGTACATCCGTTTTTAAGATAGACCCCAGAATAAAGTTAGTCTTAGTTTTCGCCTAAATTGTAAAATAAATTTTGTAAAAAAAAATTTCTAACTGGTTTTGTGTTGTACTTGCAAAGCTTATTTTAAAACAAATTCTCACATAAGTAAAAATAAAGTGGCAAGTATTATATGTTGAATGACGGATGGGAACGCTACCCACTGGTAGTGGGCTTGAGCACTTGAGTTACTTATAAGCTCAATTACTTATAGGTAACTTGGGTCTTTGCTGTATAGATGTATATAATTTTGGTTTCGTTTTAGGAAATATAGGCAATTGGCCCGTACTTAGTATTAGTAATATATGTTGTATTTTTATGTCATACTAGCCGTGCCCCGCGGCTTCGCCCGCTATTATCAAGTTAAAAAATAGCCTATGTGTTAATCCTAGGTATAATCTATGTACATTCCAAATTTCATCCAAATCCGTTCAGCCGTTAAAGCGTGAAGAGGGAACAAACATACTTACACACAAACTTTCGGATTTATAATATTATAGTAGGAAAGCGTTTCACTAGTTCACCTACTCGTAAGTGATTATGTAGGTGGTAAATACGTCAGATTAAGAATGGATATTTAATGGCCAGTAAAAGCCCACTGTTTGAAATGTTGAGTTACATTTAAAAAGAAACACTCAACAATTTGAACAAATTTTGCTCTAATATCGAGTTACAAGCCATAAAAAATGGGCGATGTGGTTGCTAAGCGACAAAGCCCTTCAAAAATAAATAAAAAAAAGCCATAAAAAATATTCTATTGAATTAAGTATATTCTGACGTTTTTAAATAGTATTGGTGTTAATTCCTATTCCAATACAATTCTAGCTTAATCGTGCCAAGCCAAGTTTCTAGCCTTTCGCGGAATAAAATAAATCCAAAGCAACGTCAGCGCTACTCCGAGCAAACAAATTGATCCAGTTAGCAGTTGTAAGATGAAATTGATACTTGTAATGCAATTCGAATTTAATTTTCAAGAGAAAATGTACCACTAAATTACGTTTTTAACGAGTTTGGGACTCAATGAAAGCATTTACTTACAAAGCAAACTTCTTTGTAAATAAATATGTATCTCTTAGATGTGTATGCACCACGAATTGGAAACTTTTTAGAAACAATAATCATTTATTATTATTATCTTTATTTATTATGTTTTCTTAGGTGGAGGTTTTATTTTACCATATCTTTATAAAAGCAATAAACAATACAATACTACAAAATAAAAAAAACATGCGGGGCAGTCTTTGAAAACTATATATATATAATATATATATTTATATACACAGTATACATATAGCTCATGGGAAGCGTGCGGTGACAATGACGCGAGTTTCACGCTTTCTGTTCACCAAAAAAGTATACATATATACACAGTTTACATATAGCTCATGGGAAGCGTTCGGTGATGATAACGCGAGTTCCATGATTTTAGTTCACCCAAAAAGTGCTTAACGCGCTTAAAGAAGTTTTCATTTCAAAAAAACCTAAACTTAGTATGCCACCAGTAGCTTTAATATTATTTTTTCAATAAGTCGACGTTAGCATTCTTAGATTGCAAATAAGCGTATATATGAGTACTTAATAATAATTATTATAATCACAATATATAACAAAGGAAATATAAATAATGTAAGTAAATTAGTACTCAAACGGACAAAATTGAAAATGAACCAATAAATTCATTTCATTATTTAATTTGATAAACAACCAACTGGGGCAGTACCGCACCAGACCAGATATTCAGCCACCGAGCAGTAGTGTGCAAACAATATTGTATTTCAGATTGAAGGGCAATGTTACCAAAGAGATTCTCATCTAATATGATGATGACGAACGCATTCTTTGCGCAGGAGTTCGAATTACATAAGTTCAAAACTCTGAGTGGCGTTCTAGTGAGTCCATCAGCCGAGCAACTTGCTCGTCTCGTCTCTCAATAACACAAAAAAGGATTTGACTGGTCTTCTAATAAACCTTACATTGAGGAGACATTTTATTATAACATGTAGGTAAATACAAGTAAATGTTAAAACTAAAAAACACTCTGACTTAATACTTTTGTTCTATAGAAAGCTTTTTGCACGCAGTACATTAAATAAGGTTAGATTGCCGCCGTCTACGAAACCGTTTCAATTTTTAGTTGCCGTTAATAATATTTGAAGTGGCAAAGGGAGATTTTTGCATTACTTTTTTAAAAGGCAATAAAGTGAAAGAGAAAGCGTCGTTAAAAATGTTCTTTGAAGTCGACGAATCTCCAACGGGCACCTAACGAAATTGTTCTTTTAGCTTCCATAAATGCTCTCGCTCCCACTAAAAGTTTTTCTTAGTCTGAAAGTGAACTAGAAAGACAAAAAGATATGTTAGAATACAGCAGCGCAGCAAGAAACATACTTAAAATTTGCTCTTTGAATTTGGAACGTTTGTATAAAAGTTAAACGGGACTCTCCAAAAACCTGATTTATTTTTAAAATAACAGGCCTCTGCATATTGAACAGTAAATTGTATTATCTAAGTTAATAGAGAGTATCTGTTTGAGATCACAGTTTCTAAGTTTAAATAGGCGCAAAGAATAAAGATGACCCTATTTTACAAAATAGTTTAGCTGCTTAAGTTTGATGAAGATCTATCTAATCTCGACTGATTCGGCCATAAATCAATCTTAGGATTAAGAAAAAACATTGGACTTTATAAAACAAACGAGTTTATTAGATTTTCTGTAAGATTTATTAAACTTTGGCCACACTTTTTTTGGTTTTGTCAACGAAGCTACTTAATTGATTTATCTCAGATAAGAATATTCTCGAATATGTAAAGGTCATATTTGCAGATCAATTTAGAAGTTCAGAAATACATGAGAATACTTACAAGTACAATCGGAGTTGCCCATGTGAACATATATATTACTTCGACATCTTCCAAGAATCAAAGGCACTTTGTAGAATAACTCGCAAGATTTTAGATTATTACATGATATTCGTCACATTTCTAGAATCGATATACTTTTTGAAAACGTGAACGTGAGCCGCAAGTGTTCTAATGTTGCCATACTCAACCGCTTAGCATTAGTCAAATATTGCAAATATTTAACTGTTAATTTTAATGTTTTTCCCACCTTTGACCACATCATCACTTACCATCACGTGAGATAGTGGACAAACGCAAGGTTATATGTTATAAAATATTATTCAATGTAGCAATGCATGATCAATTGCATAATCATCGCTAATGTTGTTTAGACGAACCAGATGGCGCGGTGCTCAAGCCTTTGACAAAAAGTAGGCGTTAACGGTGTGACATCTGACGGATCTACAGTAAAAATTAGCGTGCCTCGTTTTTAGTATATATTAATGATTTACCTTATATAATATGACTACTACGCTAGCATTAGATATTATCATATTTGCTAATGACACGTCATTTATTTTTAAAACTATAACTATAGGAAATACGTGGAATTAAATGAAGTAAATTGTGAATTAGATCTAGTCTCGAAATGGATTGCTGCTAATAACTTATTGTAAAATGCTAGCAAAACCAAATGTATCAAGTTTTCCCTTCCTAATGTTCCTTTGGTAGATGCAAATGTGACACTTGAAATCAACAAATTAGACCTTGTAAAGAAAACTATATTTTTAGGTCTGACTATGGACTCAAATTTGCAGTGGGGTCCTCATATTAATGTAATATATGAGGACCCCACTGCAGATGCTCATATTAATGTAGATAAATAAGCAGCGGAACTCAAACGTCCTGCAAGCGCAGGACGCTTGAGTTCCGCTGCTTTTGCGATCCATATAATTAGACAATTGACTGATGTATCGACGGCAAGGCCGGTTTGCTTTGCATATTTTAATAGTTTGATAAGTTACGGAATCTTACTATGGGGATCTGCTGCCGATGTTGAAACTATCTTTATTCTACAAAAGAGAGCAGTTCGTGCAAACTATGATATTTGTATATAAGTTGGAATTGTGTGAGTGTGGTTGCGTTTGTTTTGATTGTTTGTTATTTATAAGCAACATAAAGATTTTAACGAAAGTTGCACGTTACGACTATATTATGAAACAGTGTCTCATTGTCAGCAACGTTTTTATGGGCATAGTGCTCTGCATATAGCCTGATAAACTTGACGCAATAAACACTAGATATATTATATACTCGATATACATTGAATGTGAAACTTTGATCTGTAAGCGATCTCGAATGAATAGAAATGCCTAAGCAATTCCTCAAAACCAGATAACACCAGTATCTGTCAAGAGCACAATGTCATCAACCGGCTCAGACCACCCTTTTCCCCAAACTCAGTTGATAGGGGGATGATCCGCATTTTGAAATATTTCTGACGTATCGTTTCCTCATGAAAGACGTTATTGCGTATTCACGAAGCTGCCTGTAGCGTTAAATGGGGATATCAGAAACTAACGTTCAGTGAAAATGATGTTCATGACATGAATACTTTTTATATCAACTCACACTCGCTGAAAATCCACTACCTATGTGGTAAATCAAAAAATTGCTGTTTTTACGGTTTGAAACGATTATTGAAGTGAAATTTGTTATGGGAAGGCTTGGAAATTCTGATCCGCAACCATTTTGTGTGACGAAAACTGGTGGGAGTAAACACTGAGATAAATAAATAAAATGTTTCCGTGTAATACAAAAGTTTCACTTATATCGTGTGTCTTTACGACACACTCTATTTTTTTTTTTCAAATTTGCCTTGAGTCCCCATTGCCACTCATTTTGTTCAAAACGTTTTTTTCTCCCATATCAAAATAACAAGCTATAAAAACGATTAAAACGCAATCAAGTCTGAGCTCTAGACTAAAATAAAAGAGCGACAGATGTAACTGAAAGAGATGATTTAGAACAAACTCTAAATGACACTTCACCTTCAAAGTATCTACGTAATGTGGTATCTACAAAACTGATCCTAGATAAGAACAAAATAACAAATATATATATACATAACTATTTTTCTTAGAGTTAATTTGTTTAGCTGTTAGCTTGCTCTATTATTTGAAACAACCATGAACTGTCGCAGAAATCATAATTATAAACTCTGTCATTTGGAACATACGCAAATCTTTGTCTTTATCAAATACATTCTATTTATTTATTTTATATAATACAAAAAAAAAAATTTGATGGTTTCACCTAAATTTTTCGCATTCCCGAAGTTTTTCAAGTGTTATCGTGAAGACAAGAGATTACGTATAAACTTAATTACCCTATTTCGTAATTGCCTTGTTTTGACGTCTACCCTTTGAGAGGCCGTCGCTTATTTCCGAGTCTACAGATATTAATAACCATCTAAGTCGTCGGCTGTCTTCTATCCCGCAGCTTCGTGTCTGTAGAAGATTGAAATACAGTATAACAGCTTTCTCGATATTATTTTCTAATAATTATTTTTATTTTTTTGGTAGTGGTAGGGCTCCTTTGCAAAGTTCGTCTGGGGCAGTACCACACCATTGCTAGACATTCAACCGCCAAGCAGTAGTGTGCAGACATTACTATATTTCAGATTTAATAATCTTATATATAAAATTCTCGTGTCACAATGTTAGTTACCTTACTCCTCCGAAACGGCTTTACTGATTTTTACCAAATTTTATATGCATATTCAATAGGTCTGAGAATCGGCTACTATCTATTTTTCATACCCCTAAGTGATAATGGTTGTTCACCCTTAACATTTTTTTTAATTTTTGGACAAACATTTTTGTTTTTATTTTTCTATGATTCAGCATTGAAAAATACATACAACCCTAAATTTTTACCAATCAACCCCTATTTTTTTAATGAACAAAAAAAAAATCCTAGAAATAATGTATATGGCAAAACAACGTTTGCCGGGTCAGCTAGTAATATTATAATAATGTTTCGAGTCAAATTACAGGAATTAAAGAGATTTAATATCTCAGGGTGACGACCGCAGTGCTTTGCCGCGCAAGAGTTCTAATTATAAACTTCATACCCTGGGTGGCACTGAACTGTAATAGGCAAGCGTGACGCTTACCATCAGACGAGCATCTTGCTCGACTCGACCAATGACATAAAAAATCTATATGGAACTGACTGTTCCTTGAATCAATAAGGTATATTATAGAAATATATCAATTTGCAGATACTATACAATTTTAATAAAAGAACGTATTTAAGAAAAAAAATCTTCGCCACTTGATACGTGTTTCAACTATTAAGTACAAAACATCAATTAATTCTTCAAACATTTGACCACGTTCCTAGCCTACCTTGCATTAAAATGACAGTATTTTGATACTAAGTAATTACAATAGGCTAATTATTTCTAGAATAGAATAAAACTTTATTAACAAAATAATGTGTTACAAATTACTTTACAGCTAGGATGAAACCATTTTATGGAAAATTACAAATAAATATATCTCTAATTATGTTAAGTGGTAGCTAATTTAAATACAATCAGTGAGTAGGTTTATTCTAGTGAGAATGAAAGAAAAAAAAACTCATGATAGTCCATAGTCTCATGATACTACCCAGGCCGTTTTGGAACGAAAGTTCCTTATCGCGCGTTGCGAAAGGGGGCTAGACGGAAAAAATTAGGACCAACAGTTGTAACGACACTTTTTGCTATAGTTGTAAGCCATACCACGTTCTCGTCCGATCATCCAAGTCCTGACCGAGCAACGTCGGGCGCGGTCAGTACTTGGATGGGTAACCGCCTGGGAAAACGCGTGATGTTGGTTTTTGCATGTTTCTTTTAATTTTAGAACGAAAGTTCCTTATCGCGCGTTGCGAAAGGGGGCTAGATGGAAATTGAACTTCGTTCCATCCGGGTGTCCATTGACACCTCTCAAGTTTTTTTTTTCATACTAGTTGTTCTTTCCCGTTTTATCTGGAATAAAAATGTATCTAAATCCGTACTGTCGCAACAAAGATCCCCCGTTTCAAACATAAACTCACTAACAAACTTTTGGATAGTGTGATTAATTTAATATTTATACAATCCCATTAAGGTATCTGTAGATAAACTAATCACTGTGTTATAGCTACACTATGTCTTGGCGGTGTAGACTACCTCCCTCCCCCTGTTCGGTCGTGTTTTTCACTAATACCCCTTTGGAGATGATAAGATGATGGCTTTACAAGCAAGCAGTAATTACGGGCGTCCTATTACAGCGCGAGACGGGAAGCAACTCATTACTGGAATGGTCTGTTTCGCGAATTTACCTAAGTTATTTTGACTATATTCTCTTTAGAACTTTACTTTTATAAGGCAATTGCTTTAAAATATGTAGACTGGTATGGAATACGTGTGATACTTTGTATAAACAAGAGCAGAAAGATAAGCGTGGAGGTGATCTTCTCTATGTTCAGTCAACTTAAGTTGTATTTATGTGTATTATTGTGGTATTACACCACCGACCTCATTATCTAAAATTATCCCTCTCTCCATACAAAGGTTGACTGGAAGAGATCGTTCTTAGCGATAAGTCCGCCAATTGTATTTAAGTTTTTTTTAAAGAATACCCCTGTAATTTAAATTTAATTGGTGTACAGTAAATAATGTTCTATTCTATTCTTAAGTGTTTTGGTAGTTGGGATTTTTTTATGCTTGCTTGAGTACCCTAGTAATAGTAGCAGTTGTGAACAGGTCTACCACAAACTTTAAAATGTCACCAAACAGTACGTACATTATATAATACAGCATTTATATAACAGCCTGTTGAATCCCCGTAATTCGTATTTTTTTTTTGTTATTATAATATCGACAGTTTTATGTAGGTAGCTTCACCTTTGTTAATCGCAACTTTGATATTTCTCACCAAATTGAGGGTAGTTTGTAAGGTGTGCTGCCACTTGCTTTTCGACCACGCACGAGTCTACAAACTACCGCGAATTGAGAAAGTGTTCCCTATTATAGCATTCAGTCATCTCCGTTAAATCTAAGGAACCTTTGTGATCTGTGAAGATTTATGTGAATAGTTATTGGCGGGCCCGCCACGCGAGGACTGCCAGGTGTTTCGGTGAGTTGGTTTGCATTAACTGAGCATCTGCTTCTCTCTTTAGTGGAATTTGTGTACATTTGTTTGTCATAACCAGCACAACTCGGGGCTACTGCCCAAGACGTCCCTCGACTCGCGAGGGTGCGTAAACACAGCCCATTCGCCTTCTAGGCAGGGGTATCGGGTTCGATTCCCAGCGGGAACACAAGTTTTCTCCTTTTTCACATTTGTGTTTCTTGTAGTGTGGGGCTGTGAGTATGAAAGCGTTCATGTGATATTTTTATACTGTAAGTATAAGTATAAGAGTATATAAATAACGTAAGTGTTAATATATGTGTAAGTGTCGTTAACTAGCTAACGGAGATTTAACGACACTACTTTCATGCATTTAAATACTAACTACACCTCAAATAAAAATTTACACGTTAAAACTTCAGCCATTAGCATATTTATAGCGGGAAATTAGCAATGTTTCTCTAATCTTGAAGTGCTTTAAAATCAAAGTGGAGTGTGTTAAAAGGAAACCATAATTAGTGTCGACAAGTTGCCGGCTTCGGGACGTAAGCGAGCGAGCGCAGTAGGCGGAGCGAAGCAGTGCGGGAGAGAACCAAGTTGTTCCCCCTCTGGTGACGCTTCCCTGTAATTTCAGCGAACACCGAGCACCGGTCGTCGCGAACTAATTTGTCATCCGAATATCAAATTACGCCTGAATTGGTGCGTTACGGCATACTACCAGCTCCGATATCGCAGTTTTAAAACATAATTTAATTTGCCGTCTGGTTGCAATAACCCAGGTAATTGTACCAACTACAGCGTTGACAGCGCTAATGGGCAAGTAAATTTAGCAGGATCGAATAATTGAATACGAAACGAAAGAGTCACGTTGAAATAATAACGGGTTGTTTACTTATTGCACTTTTTTATACGGCACATTAATTATTTGGTCAGAATAAGCTTGTTACATTTATTTGTTTTGTGAAACTTTGGCATGCAAGCGAGGACTCTGAACTTTGTTACAATGGACATTTACATTCTTCATTTAAAATACGAAATTATTTTCTTTTGTTACGTGAAATATATTTCGGCTGTTACCAAAATCTTTGTAAACTAACTGAAAATATTATAGATACCTACTTATTGTAGAAAGCTTTTCAGTTACGTTGCACAATCTTAATTAAATTATAAATTGATATTTACATACTCGTTCACACTCGAACGAGTGTGTATTTTTTTGCTTTTGCAGGCCCTCATAAAGTTTATTTTAAATTGCCGTTGCCAGGAATATTCATGATTTATGTAGTATATTGAAATTTATCTATTGTTTTAAATTAAATATATTTGTAATGTCTGAACGAATTTCAGTCAAATTGGTGTGTAAAGCGTCTGAATTTTGAAATAGGGAATAATTATTTCTTATATTTATTCTTACCTTATGAAAAGGCAGTAGCGTATGTTTAAGTTTATCTTAGTGCTATGTTTTTTTATGAATATTTAAAATGGAGACTGATTAGGTTGCGGCGTTACATTTTTTAAATCATTTATCTCCCTGACTGTACTAATTTTCTATGGTGGCCGAGTTAGCTACTATATTAAAATAAAGTGGCGACTCAACCACGCGGTCGAGTATTTTGCGATCGAGTTGACAACCAACCCCTATTCTCTGTTCTCTATCTCACCAGATTACATAGTGGTCTTTATCTTTCTACTTTCGCTATTAGTAGGAATACATCAAAGAAGTATAGTAAAATACTGCAAGTTTATTGAGTGCGTCTAGTTTATTTGTAGTTTTGAATATACGACGCAGGCATGGTAAAAAGTTTAATTCATATTTTTTACTATATTCCCGTGAACTAACGCCGTACCCAGTGGTAATAATATAATATATGATACGGCTACTTTAAAATGTATTAAATTAAGACAAGCAGTATATTATGTTGTCATTTTAACACGAATACATTAATTCTGTCACATTTTTAAGTTAATGTCCACTGCGCGTGATAACAGTTCATAGACATCATCATAATATTATTGTATTAAAAACATGAAAATATCGTAATAACCATCCAATTAGTACAGAAAGCGCATAAATGCTTGCCTTTCTCGCAATAAAATTATGTACGTAATAGTGGCTATAAGAACCTTTTTCTATCTACATATAAAAAAACATACAGTCGACTTGAGAACCACCTTTTTTGAAATCGGTTGACCGCTTATATTTTGGTTTTGGCTTGATCAATTTCTATAAATTTTATATGGGACCACCTCTGAAGTATAATCTACAAAACGAAAAAAAAAACCACCAAAATCGATTTATAATCGGCGGAGATATGCATACATACAAAAAAATCTAATTGTGAACCTCGTAACACGTACAAGTAAGTAAATGCTAATTAATTAGGTGATTTTAAATCTATTCAAATGTATATAATTATTTTATTAATAAATCGTTCAATTTTTGCATGCCAGTCTATGGTAAAACATGTTGTTCCAACGTTATAAAAACACTCAATTGTACCATGTTTCAAGCAAATAAATATTTTCATTTTCATTTCATTTCATTTCGTCTATTGAAGTCGGTTGAAAAATAAAAAAATTATAACTGTTTAACCACGTGTAGCATCGCGGGACAGCTTGTTTAGTTTAATACATGGTATACGACGCGACGGAGCAAATATTTAAAGTCCGGCCAAAAAATACTTGTAAGTATATATTTATAACTAATTTAGCTCTGCATAATGTAGTGTAGCTATTGATTATTGTCCGTTATATTATATTGTCTAGTCATTCAACTCATAGTATGATTTTTGCTTTGTTATTCCCTTATTTAGTTCCAGGATGGTATTTCTTTACGGTCCATCAACGAGAGTAAAGGTGACTTTCATATGTGTTGTGGTAAGTAGCCGCCATTTTGTGCACTGTTCGGGCCACGCACGTAGCTACGTATTGCTACGAGGGACACGTAGATGCTACCCATAGCTACGGCTACAGAGCTACGAATATATAAATATAACCACACCATTTTGAGGTCTGCGGGTTTGTTTATACCTATCTATGTCATAAATCAATTATACGTATTGGTGGTCACTTTTTCTAAATAAAATCTGATGGTAAACAAATTTGCATAATTGGTTTACAATCCGATAGTTAATAATACTTTATTGATTGCAGTAATTTGCTTGATTGCAAAATGCATTTTCTCTTACTAGTAAAACGAGATTTATCATACACTAGCCATGCCCCGCGGCTTCGCCCGCTATTATTAAGTTAATAAGTAGCCTATGTGTTAATCCTAGGTATAATATATGTTCATTCCAAATTTCATCCAAATCGGTTCAGCGGTTAAAGCGTGATGAGGGAACAAACATATTTACACTCTTACACACAAACTTTCGGATTTATAATATAAGTAGGATCATATGTGTTGTGTGCACATGTCGTAAACGGGAAGTATAGTTAAAGTTTTGATTTTAAGACAAACATTGCCTGAGTCAAACATTTTAAACTAGAAACAAACAAGCTGTGTTGTTCAAAAAAATAAAGACAAACTTAACATAAACGCTTTCATTCTCAGCCCCACTCTAAATTCGATAACTTTTGTGGGTGCCGGAAACATTTACATCACACACACAATGACAACCAAAACCAGAACACATATTTTCCTTTTGGAGAAAACTTGTGTTCCCGTCGAGAATCGAACCCGATATCTCTGTTTTGAAGGCGTGCTCACCCAACTAAGCCAACGGGCATTTCAATAGCATATAGTAAAACTTCAACAGAAAATAACCGCAAACTAATCAGTCTCCTATTGTTCCATTTCAAATTTTCATAAAAAAGATAGCACAGAGTAAAACATACCGGGTCCAGTCCTGTCGAATCCTGTGTCCAGTCAGTCAAATTCGCGAATTGTTCAATTTGGGAACAATATGTCATAATAACTGCACAGTGGTGCTCCCTCCCCGTTTGCATCAGTGGACTCCCATTGTCCTATGCAATTCAATTAATACGAAACATGTCAAGCGATGATGCGGACCGTGTTCAGGTCTGGCACTAATTATTCTACATTTAGTCCGTTAATTATGATTGACGTTCCTGAAATATCCTTTGTAAGAGCCTTTCGGGGGTGAATAGGGTAATAATAGGTGCTACGTGTCACGCTTGACATATATCTTTACGTGGTCTGAAGCTACATGACAATCTTTAAAATATATTTTTACTTAAGGTCTTTTGTTTGTAGAAAATCAAGGTAGTTAAATGTAATAAAAATATAGTATGATAGTAGTAGCAAGTAACTACACAATATATAAGAGTTTAAAAAACTAATAACTGACTTCAATCGCAAATATCTCCGAAACTCTTCATCAGATCTTGATCAAATTATAATGGTACTAACTAGAACGTATTATACTCTTTCTGGGGAAATCTATTATTTTATATTAAAAATAATATAAAATAATAGATTTCCCAAATCAGTTTATAAATAACAGAGTTAACATGAATAAAAAAAGGTGCACATGAATGGAGAACCTTTTCCTTTTTTGAAGTCGATTAAAATACTAAAAATAACAGAAAATGTAATTATTATTTTAGTCCATTACTTTCTAAAGTAAAATAAAAAGAGAGACGAATTAAATTGTAAACTTTGCGCATGTGACATGAATATTATGTAGTGTAATTTTCCTTTAAATGTATGTAATTTTTGTTATACAAACTTCGGCGCGATTAATTCACACGCTATCTACCATAAAACTCACTCAGCTATGACTTAAAGACTCTAAGGCTGCACTAAAGATGCAATAACAAATAAAAGGGCCTAAAATCGTCCATTAACGACCTCCAGAACAAATCACACACCTACAACCAATCCTCTTACTCCCCAGACCCTCACATAAGCCGGGCAATGTAGATATGATAGACGTTATTAATTAGATGTCGTTATATCTTATGCCGTTTCATTGTGATCCGGGAAAACCCTTAGACCTCGAGATTCGGTCGGGTGTTGCCTGGTAACGCCACATTTATAGAATAAGTGGTACGAAGCTTCCACTAGCAACCCGCTGATGTTTAAAAGTATGTGATGTTTATCGATACATTTAGGTGATATGTTCTATGCCTGTATTTTGTTTTAAGGACTATTTTGATTTCTACAGTGCGTGCAGCGTGAAGAACTTGAAGTGAAGCTTAAGAGAAGCAAAATCAAAATACAAATTATATAATTTCAATATTGAAGTTATAGAAAAAATTGGTTAAAATTGGCGTAGACGATTTTTAATGTTCACAAAGTGCCCAAAATTCTTGCTGCATTACCACGCTGTATAGCAAGGCTTATTCTCTGCCCCAAATACAACCCAAATGTTGGTCATGTGCCGACTCAATCAGTCTTTTAGATAAATATTTGAAAATTTCTAATGCACCCGGTCCTTCTGAGCCCACTGTTTGGGCCCACAACTGCATAAATGTAAAACCTTTATAATATAAGCCTTGCGTAATAATGCAGCAAGTATTTTGGGCACTTTGGCCAACATTAACGATCGTCTAAACTATATTTAACATAGATAGCTAAATAGATAAACTCTTTATTGTACACCAATTAAAAAGAAAATAACAGCAAACAATTAAATTAAAAATAACTAAGGCTAGTACAATGGGCGGTCTTATCGCTTAAAGCGATCTCTTCCAGACAACCTTTGGATGGAGAGGAGAGATATTTTTTCTTTTTTTCATAACTTGAATAATTATATGGTAAAGCTTGAACTTGTTTGAGAAAAATCAATGAATATATTATTATAAACGAATTTTCCAATTACCTATCATGTGATTGTTTAATTAAAAAGTTATCCAAAGTCCATCAACGTAAGCACAAGCACATTTTAGGCAAAGGCCATAATTGCTACAGTCAAATTTAAGTTTAAATGACGTGGTAGTAAATTTATAGCCCGTTTAAAGATTCAATTTGATAAGTCTGCATAGTCGCACGCATTTTGAGTCTAAAAGCGAAATGGCCGTGACAAAAGCAATTAAAAGTTTAGCTTCATCAACTCTCGCTCTTCCAATATGAGGGCAATGTGTTGCCCAATTTTAACGTTCACTTTACTATGCAAGCAGGAAAAACATTAAAAGGAAAGTTAACAGAGAACGGGAAAACACGAAAAACGATTACTGTACACATATATTTAATATTGTATTAAATGTGTTTCATACGTGTGTTTAATGTTGAATTTCGGTCAAATAATCATTTATGATTATTATCCTTTTGTTTAAAGTGAATCAAATGGATTAATAACGTAATTTTTTTTTTTGCGCAGCAGTACTATTTTTTGAGTTTTATTTAATTAAACTCAAAATATACCGAGCAACAAAGTTAACTTACTTATTCAGTTTATTGTTAAAAATCTCTAAAAACAAATATTATTATAAAATGAAGTAGATGATTAAAACTCTTAAGGTATGCATGCAACAAATCATTCCCTCGAGCTATAAACAAAGAGGAATCGCAAAGATTTGCTAAACAATTCAACTTGTTATTTACAAAGTTTTCCATTTCGTTACAAATTTGTTTTTAGCTTTTATGACAGATAATTAGTCAGGGGGTGGCTCTGCGCGAGTCAAAGATAATTTATCTGTCTCTGGCGCTTTATTTATTACAAGCGTACTTGGTTGAGCCCTTAAAGTTGGTGGTTAATGGACCTTCTTTGAGGCTGAGATGTCAGTCACTTCGAAGGGTCCGTCTGCATGTGGTCACCCGACGTCCGAGAACCGCCCGCCTCAAGTTTTTTTGCTACTTCCGTTTAGTGAGTGACGGGTTGATGCGAAACGAATGAACTGTGTAGTGTCTTGCAAATACACTGCTTCTTTTGAGGAAAACGTTAACAAAATGCTTGGGTGAATTAGGAAAGATAAAGAACTTGATGTTCCGTTGGTACAATTTTTTTTTATGTGCAACTGACAACGGACGAGCGGTTCACTCGCATGACGGTACGCGTCACAATTCAGTGCCACGCCGAATTTTGAATTTCTGTGGAAAAAATAATGCGCTTGTATCCCTGTGATACCTTATATGAAATTACTTAATGCCCTGTAATTTCATTGAAAACATTACCATTCAATCCAAATAAAGTAATGTTTGCACACAACTGCTTAGTGAAAGTTGCGGTACTTTCCCAGATGGACTCTAGAAAACTACTCAATCACAATTTTTACGACTTCAAAAATAGGAGAAGGTTTTCAATTCGTCGGATTTTTTTTTTGCATGTTCTCCTTTTACTCGAATACGCCTAGACCGATTTGAGAAAAGAAGAAATTATTTTTTTGTTTAAAAGGATATACTTCCCAGAGGTAGTCCCATTATAATTTGATCAAAATTTGATGAAGAGTTTTGGAGATATTTGCGATTGAAATCGGTTACGTTTTTTTAACTTATACGTATGTATCATTAGCCTTATAAAAATAAAACATATAAAGAACCGTTCTTTTCAGCAATAACAGTTAGCCCAGTACAATACTAACCATTAAAGTAAAATGTACCCATTTAATGAAACAAAACCATATCTGTCATGTTAATTACTCTGTTTTTATCAGCCAATTCAGTTAAAAAAACTTAAAAACATTACTATAGCGTAATCCAAACGAATACCCCAAAAGGTTATTAATTAACGTACTTTGTTTTCATTACGTGCCAGTACGTATAATTAAAATTTAATGCGTACTAGCCATGCTTAATTTAGAGACAGATAAAAGATGTCTCTTCTCCGCGTTAATGCGAAAATTCGGGACTAAAAGGTAGATTTTCTACTCTGAAAAACCATTAGCGGTAAATCCAGGTTACATTATAAAGGAGATACAGTCAGAGTCCATAATACTCTCGGCCCTTGATTTTTTATTTACCACGAGATTAACCTGCCACTCTCGCACTAATGTGTTGATCTCAAATTACGTCTCTCACGTTAACTACCCAGCATTAACGTTGCTTTGAATATATTATAACAAGAATGACGATGACCACGTTTGTATGACATATTGCTTTAAGCATTTGTTGCAGGGTTGATATTTGCAAGCTTGAGATTTTTTTCTGTACCTTCTCTCCATTACTCATCCATTAGCTGACTTTATACTAGAAGTACAATTAGTAACTTGAAGTTACCGGGCATATTTTATAAATAATTTTTGATTAGTCTTAAATGCGCTCCTACCCATATACGCAATATTGGCAGAATTATGGTGCGACAGCCCTATAGATTTAAAGAAGAAGTTGAAGTTAGTTGAGATTTTTTTTCTTCAATTGTTTGAATGACGTCGAACAAAATTTATTTATATTTAGTACATTTAAAATTTTATTGTTTTTAGTGTTACTTTAGTAATTACTAGCCGTGCCCGCGGCTTCAACAGCGGCAATTGAGTTTAAAAGTAGCCTAATTATTAATCCCGGGTATAAACTATGTACACTCCAAAGTTCATCCAAATCCGTTTAGCCGTTATACGGTGAAGATTCTAGAAATATTATCAAAAAACCCGTTAAAAAAAATAAACGAGAGAAAAATATAATTATAAATGATTTTTCCGATTTTATTATAGTTTTCTGATATTTGGGGGGTAGACAAATGAAAACAAATTTAAGATTGTGAAAATCGGTTCAGCCGTTCTTGAGTTACAAATGGTGTAACTAACCCGACAATGTTATTTATATATATATATATATATATTATATTAACAATACACGTGGTACCTACATATGATTCGTAACAGAACCTCGTAAATAAATAATAACCTGGTTCCACAGTGGACGCATGCCTCGAATAGGGTGACGCCCGAAGGGAACTCCAAGATAGAAGAGAAAAAGCAAACCTCTCACAGACCGCAAGACTAGAGATGAGCTTTTCCAAATTTGAGTTGGTAGGACTGGTTACGTGTCTGCTTGGAGCAGAGCCGTCTCTTTGTCCATATATTCACCGTTTGCGGTGCTCTGCCGTAGTTGCCGCGGCACCAACCCCATTCTGCGATTCAGGAAGATGTGACGGAGCTAGTGTCGACACAAGTTGCATCTCACACTAGAGGCCGTCCCATTTTCCATGGAATTAAAGTCATGCCGTCGGGTCTTTTTCCATCGTCACGCATCAGACCATTCGGTTCGAGAATGGCTGGAACATTGGCGCTGGGAAAAGCCCGGCGGATGATATCGTTGAGGCTGGCGTGACGGAAAATTCCTCCAGCGCTTTTCTGGCACGAGAGGCCGTGGTGACCGAGCTAGTCAACAGTACACTGACAGCTATGGGCAACATAGCACCTTGCACACAAACGTAAGCATATAGCTAGAAAGAAAACCAAATAATAACAATTCGTCGGAATATTTCTTTTTATGTATGTTCCCTGATTACTCGAAGATGCCAGGAACGATTTCCCAGATGATTGTCACATTATAATCTGATAAAGAGATAATTGCGATGGAAGTCGGTAAATAGTTTTTAAACTCGTATAATATAATAATATATTATTGCATCAAGGCAGTTTGGCAGTTTGGACTGTACCAGCAGAACTGGATCCAGCTAAAAGAGACAATTGCTAATACACCCCTACATGCAGTAAAGTAAATGACATGGCAACAAAAAAAAAGAAACAAAGTGCCTGTGAATTAATACTAATAGGTATTTATAAGATTTTATTGCTGACGTTATTCATAGATATCCATCACATTTATTGTTCAACACGTTTTCCAACGCCACCTTTAAACAAATTAAATTACTAAACAGTGGGAATCCATTTCAACGAGGTTGTAAAAAGGGAGGTATTATGATTGATGATAGGATACGATTCGTTACCACTTAACACATCGTAAGGGGTTATTTTATTATTTGCCCCCGTTGTTTCTGAGGTCAATGACTAATGAACTCGGTGACTCAGCTGTTTTTAAGCAGTTGTTTTATTAGGATAAGGGATCGCTTTATTGATTAACTCCCAATCTCGAATTACTTCAATATATTTTAAACAAATTTTCAAGTCATTATTTTAAAATAAATAGAATTACCTACCTAAAACTGAACTGTCAGTTGGCTTAGTCGGGTGAGCGTTCACCTTCTATGCAGGAGGTAACAATTTCGATTCCCGGCGGGAACACAAGTTTTCTTCCCAAGGAAAATGTGTGGTTCCGGTTCACAAGTCTTCGAACTTATTATGGGGCCGTGAGTGTGAAAGCGTTTATAAAAAAAAATAGTAAGTATTATCAGAAACGTTAGTAAACAAATTCATTAAGATAATCACTGGTTAAGGTTCCTAATCCTTGTGCATTAAGCCAGTGTCAAGTTATTAGTAGTTTTCAAGTATAATTGAGTATTTCATAAATATAGCCCTAGGCACAAGTCACAGTCAAAGTCAAGTAAAAGAGTCATGATGACTGGACCGGCCATAAACAAGTCACGGCCTGGGATAGAGGTAGATACTACTAGAACTTCTATTGGAGTTTTGGAGCGAAATCGAAAATCACTGAGTATAACTTTACACATTACACATTAACACACGAAGAATCACAAGTTTTGTTTAATAATACAAAATCAAACCGCAATTTTTAAAATTTTGCGGCAAAACTCGATTAATATAAGTTCTGTCTTAAAATTGTCGTTCTCTGTTGCAACGTTCGATTTTGACAGCTATTCAACATTATACGTGGAACTCACTTTCCCACCAACGCGCTGGCATGTCTATGGTATAGACATACGTAGCGTGTCAACATTATATAGCTACTTACTTGTATAGAGAGTTTTGCCGCGAAACTGCAAAAATGGGATTGTTGATTTTGTATAATTTTCCAATACCTTTGATTCTTCGAGTGTTATTGTGTAATAATGGTGGATATTAACCGTTAACACTAAGTAAACGTGCATAAATGTAAGCAAGTCATATAAAGTTGATGTAAGTTTTGTTCAAAAGTAAAGTGAATAGGTATTTACTAGCAAGCATGCTCCACCTTAGACCACATCGTCACTTTCCATCAGGTGTGATTGTGGTCAAACGTTTGCTTAGTCAGTAATAAAAAATTTAAATAAAAGTTGCGAAGCCAAAATTAAAAAAAAACTCCCACTCAAACAGATAAGCTACTCGCTTTAAACCAAAAAAATCACCTTATATTTTTTATTATTAACACACACTTTTATTTGCATTTACATATGAGTTATATTAAAATATTTCTTCTAGAAACCTCTGCAAAGTTTCTTAGCGGGCGTTATTAATTTCCTTCCACACATCGGTGCTGCGTATATCGGGTCATTTCCTCCGCCAAGGAAAGCTGCGCAAGTTTTTAAATGGATTCTTAGAATAGCTGTTATATTATTTAGGTCCAATTCAGAAGCTAACGCGTTAGATAACGGTTCTGGAAACGTGAATAAGCAAGTATGCGGGCTCGGTCCCCTACGTATTAGCAGTCTGCGTGTCCAAAACACGATACGGTTGTATTAAATATTCGTTACAATTTGTGCTAAATCATCCCTTGTGGGTATTGAAACGTGAATGGCAAATTTGGGATCATTTGTTTCATATTTTTTGTATAATTAATTTCCACGGTTATAATGAAATCGATTTTGTATGTAAATATTAATGGAATACATAATTTATTTTTAACGTAACATTTGGTATGAATCTTGTTACAATTACCCAGCTAGTGGAGTGCAGCAACTTATTTTTGGATCTGATATTTATGGCAAAATGGGGCAGTACCACACAACTTACTCGTCTCGTCTCTCAATGACAAAAAAAAAACAAAATAATCGATGTTTACAGCGATACCCTGTCTTTATTATAAGTTAAACTTGACTATATTGTTAACTTTTGAGAAGCCCTAGTGAAAATATGGCGCGTTTACCTTCTAAGTAAGGGTATAGGGTTCGATTCCCAGATCGACCACAAGTTTTATCCCTAATGAGTGTTTCTGGTTCTGAGTGTGATTGTGTGTGTGATTTGAATGTTTACGGAAGCAACAACGCAAGTCATCAAACATAGCTAGTGTTTGCTATGAGTATGAAAGGGTTACCATAAATGCAACTGGCTCTAAAAGATGCTGGAATACTATTTGCGGCATGGCAAAAGATTTTTTTCTTGAAGATAGAAAACTATAACGACTATATTTCGGTACATGGTAGCTAGCCATAAAAAAATAAAAAATTCGCTACCACCATATTTTTAGTCACGGTATTACCTTCACTGCTTAAACTTTTAGTAAGATTCGAAACCACGACCTCCCGATCAAAAGCGAACTCTGTTACCATTGAGCTTTCATAGCTACAAAATAGTATCAAAAACAACAAATGTTGAAGAGCTATATTTGTTTCGCCATTCAAGTTCATTCCACCCATCAAACTGTAAAGACACAGGTTACGTAATAGTGATATACTTATGTCTGGTCTATATTATCCGCGAATGTCAACGCCCTGGGTATTCATGTTGACAGCTTGTTAGTCTGGAGTTGAGGTTAGGTATTACACTAAATCGCCAAAGTTCATAAAATTCTCAGAATAAATACATCTGGCTTCAAGTTGTCAACTAATCTTAGGGTTCCATTTACTGTGAAGCAAACACGTTGTCACTTACCAAGATTGTAAACTGTTCGCCAAACTCATTTCAATATCTCAAGTTTTTAGATTATCCCAGACTTTTTTTATTTTATGACAGCCAGTCTGCGATAAGCGGCCGGCGACGTCCTTCTAAGGTAAAGCTCTAAATTAACTTATTTATAAGCTAACTGGATATTTTCCGAGACTTTCCGAGTGGTGGTGAAACTTGATAAATATATCAGAAAATTTAATCATTGTTATTATTTAACAGGTTTTAGAAGTTCAGTTTGGTATTTTTAAGATAATAATTAAGATACTTTGTTCTTTCCAAGAAACATCTCAAGAAACTTGTAAATTGTATAAAGCCTATGAAAATATCATTATTAAATGGCAAAATTAATATAATTTATGTTTTGATATAAGTAACAGACGTGATGTAAATGCTGCAATGGTACTTATTTCTGCTCAACGTATTAACATTGCAATTCTTAGAGGCAACACCGCCAGCATGATGGGAACGCTACCAATTAGTAGTGAGCTTGAGGACTTCCGTCCGTCCGTCTGTCAGAGGAGTGTTTAGTGTTTGAACCAACAAGCTAATTACTTCAAGTTCCTAGAGAATTTGTAAAGCTGTATCCCAAAGCCAAAAAAAGATAAAAATATTCATCCCGTAAAGGGGGCAAATATTCAGCCCGTTTGGGGTATTGTTGACAAAAAATTTTGATAAAAGCCGTAAAAAAATTTGATAGAAAATAACAATCTGGTAGGAAAGCATAAATCTTGTTTACTGTTTTAAAGTTTTAAAGCATATTTTACTGTTTTAAAGCATATTTTGTCTCGGGGTCTATCTCAAAAACGGTTTCAGATTTGAAGGCAAAACTTACGAATAATAGCCGTTATATTCTGGACTTGAATAAAAAATACAAAATTAGAACAACTACTTTTAAGAAAAAGTTATACGGAAATAACTTCAAAAGTTTATTATGACAAATTAAAATTTAGGCGCTAGTCTCAGTTCGGGGTGAACTACCAGCTATTCATATAAAGTGTGAAACATAAACATAAATGCTTTCACACTCACAGCCTGACACTAAGTTTGATGACTTGTGTCGTCGATGCCGGAAACATTCACATCACACAATCAAAAACACAAATTTTCCTTGGGGAGGAAACTTGTTTTCTCGCCGGGAATCTAACCCGATACCCCTGTTTAGAAGGCGAACTCTTAACCAACTGATCCAACGGGCAGTTCAGCAAGCAATCAAAATCAAAATCAAATCCTCCACTTTTCTCCTCTCCTTAATGTTAAGATTTCACCGTATTAACAAATAAATAAAAAAATATCATATCTTGGTTACTCCGGCAACTTACTAAAAATCTCGTTCTTTCTCTGTAATTCTTACATCCTTCTAATCATGACGTCAGCAGTTCTACAATTGTTTTTCTCGAATTTTATTCACCTGTGGGTCAGGTCAGTGAAAGGCCAGATTACGCTGGCACCTCGGGGGCTAACGAACGAATTCCCGCATTCGAAGCACGTCCTGCGGCTAATGTATTCCGATAATGGCAGGCAGCGCCGTGACGCTGAGGCAAGTGCAGTGTGCACGAAAGTAATGCACTGGATATTTGCAGTGAAAATTAAAATGGAATTGTTTTTAAAAGGCATGAACATTATATCAATGCAGAAAGCATTTAATAAAAGCTGTATCCCGCGTTTTTAGCTACGACCAGAAAAAGACGGCCACCAAAAATTCTAAACGGTTACCATAAAAGATAAATGGTCACCAAATTACGTTTCTTAAAATAAAAATTCCTGTGACAGAACCGAATGGGATAACAGTAGGTTATTTTTTTAAAATAATTATTACAAAAATATTTATAATACGAAAAAAATGATTTTTTCATAATATTTTAGGAAACGTAATTTGGTGACCATTTATCCATTTTGGTAACTGTTTAGAATTTTTTTGATAGTAAAATAGGTACTTTTTTGGGCGGTGTTTAAACACAAGCCGAAAAAGAATATTTTTCCGTCTGTTATACTAGTCGATAACTACTATCTCATAAGTGTTGATGAGGCCGAAGATGGTTAGCACGCTAGTCTTGAAATTGGACTGGCTCTCAAGGATAGCCACCAAATTTCCTTGGTTTTACCTGTCCCGTTGTCTGTCGGTTTGTAATCAAATTTCACAATCTAAATTTGAACCACTTCCCGATGTCCAATTGAACTCATTTTTTTTGTACTTATGTATCTTCGGTGACAATACAATGATATGGTACCATAGAGCTGGTCTGATGATGTGGACGGAAAGTGGCAATAGGAACTTCTGAACTAAACAAACAAGAAATAAAATAAACCCATCGTGTTTAAGCTTCTTTGATTCGTCTTGACAAATTCTCTGGTTAACTTTTTAGTCCTTTTTTGTTTACAACTGGTAGAAGTTTGATATTAAAAAAATTATTTTAAAGAATTGCTTCTAGCTACCATTTTCTAGGTAACCATTAGAAAAGTTTCCCATACATGAAATTGTTACTAACACCTGATTCGGTTTATTAAACAAAGATCGGTCTATTGGTATCGTTTTCTTACTGTATTGAACCAAAATAGATGCGATTATTTATGCAATGTTATAAATTGCACCGAAAAATACACGAATTACCTGCAGAAATAAAGCTGAGAAGATTCATTTTTCAGTCACTCAAAATTAACATAAAACATGATTTTCTATTTATGATATCAATAGACAAATTCATAAATTTTTGATATGGTTCAATTTCATTAAAATCTGATGAATAAATTATATGAAATATAAACGCATAAACATAAAAAACCCATAAAAAAAAGGTTTAAAATATTGACAGCTAATCTGCAACCTCCTAATTCGTATGAATTAGGGCTTATCTTTATTACCATAAATACCTAAACAGTACTAATTTATACTAAATATATTTTTATGCAATCGAGAGCCTCATTTTGTCCATTACAGTTCAGTGTCACCTAGAATTATACATTTCAACTGTTTAAAAACAGGGTTTTAATTTAACTGTATATGTTTGCAATAAAGAAAATATAAATTAATACGAATACCCCGCGCGGCAATATACTGTGATTGTCATCCGAGATAGATCTCTTCTAAAATTGTAGTTTCACTGGAAACATTGCACTTTAATCCGGAACACAGTCATTTTAACAGAATAAACAAACAAACAAACGCATTCACACTCACAGCTCCACACTAAGTACAAAGACTTGTATCGTGGGTGTCGGAAACATTAACATCACACACACATTACACCCAGAACCAGAAGCACAAATATCCCTTGGGAAGGAATGTGTGCTCCTGCCGGGAATCGAACCCAGGACCCACGGCGCAGAGGGCGGACACCCGTCCACCGCGCCAACTGGGTCGTCAAAATTGGAACTTGAATAACTGGCAAAAGTGTAGTTACTTTTCAATAAATTCCAATGAAATAATGTTGGATTTAATGCGTTGCACAAAGTTTTACTATACTACGACAGGGACGATAAGCCACAAAGCCACACTCAAAAGAGTCTCCTAACAAAAGCAAACGAACCAATGGTACGAGACTAAATGGAACCGAGTGTGCTGATAAAAAAAGCCAATATGAACATCTATAAAGCCTGATTAAAATTATACTACTCAATCTAGAGTTGCGCAAACAACGGATCCAATATCGCAGGACAAGGCTTCATGTGAGTGCCTTATTCCAGCGTTGTAAGGTGTGGCGCACGTTAATTAGGTAGGTAGGTTATGACGTCACGGGGAGCGTCGCAGGTGAACTCGTAACGTGCACTTTCGCAATTTACTGGTGTTTAGCAACTGTTTGATCACAGCTGCATTATGCGATAATGATGCAGTTGTGTTCCCTGTTATTTTGAAGTAGGTAATAGGATAGATACCTGAAATATTCTAATTAGTCCGTTAGTGGGATCGTTTAACAATATAAGACACGTATATAAAATAAAATATAAAATTGAAGAAAATAGTATTATGGAAATAAGAGATAATATAGTTGATAGAAATAAATATGATTTTAAATTATTCTTATGCAATTTTTTTACAGTTATTTGCCTGCGGAAATAATTTTTATTTATTTTATTTATTAATTGTAGGGAAACTTACAGCTAGTTACAAAATATAGATACACTGATACGTCATGAAAGCCATTTAAAAATTTCCACTTATAAACATAGTTATGTTAAATATAAGTAAAAAATAAAAAAAAAGTAGACGTTAATTTATGCTGATAATAATAATAATAATTAACACCCATAACAATTCAACGTTTTCAAAATATATATATACAAAGCAAAGTCATGTCGGAAAAAATTGTACTTATTCTCCTGAATGTAATAATAACTCCTGAAATCTTTAAAGAAGATTGTAATTGATTGAAGAAACCACGTAAAACTTATTATTTAATTAATTTATAAGTAACGTAAATAGATTTTTAAAAATTTGGTACTGAATATTATGTCAAAGTTCAAAAGTAGGACAATTTGCTAATAAAATACAAAAATAAATTAGATCAGTAAAATCAAATACCGGGCTCTGGTACATATTTATGAAAAAAGACACTATAACAAAGCTATCTCTAATTTATTATTGTAAGCGAAAAGGTCAAAACTTTAACACCTAAGTTCAACATTCAGTTTGAAAGTAGTCAATTACTAAGATAAATATTAGATGGTACCTACTATGATGGTACTTTCGATTTTACGCCTAGATCAGGGGACGGGAACCTGCGGCTCGCGAGCCACATGCGGCTCTTTGGATGTGAAGCTGCGGCTCTTTAGTTCTATAGGCAAATATTATTTATTTAAAAAAAAACATTTAAAAAACGTTCTGAATCGAATATCGAGGATTAGACACTATTTTTATCGAGCCATTAACAACCCTTCAAAGGTAGCAAAATAAGTACATTTATACAGTTGAAACAAGTAAATTATGAGATGATTAGGTAGGTATAACGCGTGCATAGCGTGTTCTATACGATACTCGTAGTACAGCAGGTATTATTGTTGGCATTAAGGATTATTGTTGGCAAGAAAAAAAATTGTGGCTCTATAAAACTATGGAATTTTGTAAATTGTAATTTTTGACTCTTCCGACTCAAAAGGTTGCCGACCTCTGGCCTAGACATAAGCATCAGCTGTTATCGCGATAGATAACACAGTAGTCGGCGGGCATAGGCACTCAAAAGTTACGTTTGCTTACTGAATTGAGCTGGACCTTAAGTAGTTGCTACTACAGTTTGAGCGTAAGCCCTATCAAAACACTTCACAAAATTTATTTTGAGTAAAAGAACTCGTTTTGTTTTATCTACCTATGTATTTGCTATCTATATTTTTATTTAAACAGCAGAATTTCATCAGGTTATTATTACACGACTTGAGTAGCTCAGCCGTTACAGCAAAAGGGCATGAGACATTATGGCCGTGGGTTCAATCTCAGCCTCAAGCGATATTTTCTACCGGTTTCACAAAAAAGGAGGAGGTACTCAAGTCGACTGGTTTTTTTTTAATGTATGTTACCTCATAACTTTGGTCCCATTTAAATTTGATCAAGATCAGATCAGTAGTTCTTGGAATATCGTCAATAATGCGTGTTTAGTTCAATTGACCTTGCAATAGCAATTACATATCATCGAAGTACTTTTTATGGTTACAGATTATATATATTTATATATTAGCATTTGTGTAAGATTATTGTTATATAGTGTTTAATAATATATTTATAAATATTTATATTATCATTATGTATATTATTTACATGTATCCCTATATTTATACACTTATTATCCTTTTATTTTTCGAATATATTTACTGCACGGCACCCTTTTCTCCGCACATCCAGGATGACTGGCAGAAAATGCTAATCTGGCATTAAGTTCTCCTTGTAATATTGTTTTGTGCAAAGGTATTAAATAAATAATAAAATTTAGTACATCTAATCTGATCAAAGTTCCGAAGACAAAGCGGTGAAGTCGGTTTTTTTAAGAATTCATCATCATCTTCATCATCCACAGCCCTTTTGATCCCACTGCTGGGGAAAGCTTAAAAAAACCGACTTCACCGCTTTGTCTTCGGAACTTTGATCAGATGTATAGGCCTCTCTCATATTCTGCCATTCGCCTCGGACCTGTGCTAGTTTTGTCCAGGTTCGACCCGCAATGCTAACAATATCGTCCACCCATCTTGCCGCTGGACGTCCGACGCTGCGTTTGCCTTCTCTAGGCCACCACTCTGTTATAACCTTACTCCACCTGTCGTCACTTCGCCTAGCAATGTGTCCCGCCCAACTCCATTTGAGTCCCATAACAAATTTTTCAACGTCTCGAACTTTTGTTCGTTGTCTAATTTGGGTATTAGGGACTCGATCTTGTAGTTTATTGCCGAGCATGGCTCGCTCCATGGCTCTCTGTGCAACTCCTATTTTGTGAACAGCCTCATGAGTAAGCCTTTTAAGCTTTGGTTGCGTTTAATTATTATTTTCTAAATGTATTACTATAAAGTTTTTTTTTTAATTAGAATGTTAAAAGTCGAGTTGCTATCCGTGTTTCATTACAGCGCGAGGATTAAAAATACTGAATACATATTAATAATTAAACTTATATGATCTCAAAATTTTACACCAATAAAACAATTTGCAGACCATTAATTTCCTTGCCTAACTAAGATACCAAAGTCTATAGAACTACGATTAAAAATGTAAATTGGACATTCTCGATTCGAAAGTTTAAAGTATTTTCTCTCGGATAAGTTTAAATTAATGTGGACCGTCAGTGGCACTTTACTGGAGCAAGTCCATCAATTTTTTATTAGCTCCGAGATTTTGTTTTAGAATTAAAGGAGAGGTAGTTTTTTTTTAGGTCACTATTTTTAATAAAAATGTCTACTAAATAGGTTTCATTCAATTCGTTTGTATAGTTTTTAGTCTACTTATTTTTAAGTTCTTGTTTGAATATTTATTTATGTTTCCATTTTGGAATCGCTATCACACAATGATTATTTCATAATAGATATAAAAAAACATAAAACGCGGTCACACTCACAGCCCATACTAATTTCGAAGATTTGTATCGTTGGTGCTAGAAACATTCACTTCACACATTAAATCATCAACACTCAGAAATAGAAAAACAGAAACACCCTTATGTAGATTGATTGTGTTTCCACCGAGAATCTGATAACCCCTGCTTAGAAGGTACCAACTACGTCAACGGTAGTTTATATGGCCAGGTTAAACTGGCCGCTAAGAAGCTAGGATCCTTGCTCTGACTTCAAATAGGGGCAGCTTCTCAATTTGTATCAAGCTCAAGTCCAATAGTGTATAGAGTACTGCGGCCACCTCGTTTCGCTACTACGTTTATCATCCGTACAGCGAAGAAGTGGAACTCATTGCCTGCATCTTTGTTCCCTGAACGCTATCTGGACCTCTTCAAGTTTAGAGTCAATAGGTATCTTAAAGGTAACATGATCGATCTTCAGCCGCATCGTCACTTTCCATCAGGTGTCAAAAAACGCCTTTTATATAACAATAAGGTGTTTTCATGCTGGATGGTCAAATTTATTTATTTATTTATTTATTTTATTGTATTTGTGTGGCTTACAGATATAATTACAAAATAAACATAACTTAAACTTAAAAAGAGCCATTAACAAGCCTCCACAGGTAGCAAAAAAGTACATTTAGACAGTTGAAATAAGTAAATTACGAAATAATTATAAATATATAACGCGTGCATAGCGTTTTCAATACAATACTCGTAATACGGTAGGTATACATTAAGGATTAACTAATTACTATTAATAAATGCATGGTTAATCGAAGATGGTCGACTACTATAGAGGTCTATGGTAGTGGAGTGGCTGGTCTTAACTAGCTTATTAAAAGCTAGCGCCGGCCTAATTAAAAATGAATTTCTGCGGTAATTAGTGCGTGTGGATGGTGTGTGGAGCAACTTCCTGGGTCTAGCGTGTTTGGGAGGAACGTATAAGTTAAGTTTAGCTACTAAGTCGGAACAATCAATTTTAGATTGCGCAATCTTCATCAACAACCTTATATCAGATATATTACGGCGTGTCACAAGTGGTAACAGATGGAAACAAGTGCAGCGGTCCTCATATCTAGAGCGAGGAATTTTAAACTTATATCCTAAATACCTAGTGAATTTTTTTTGGATTCGTTCTAACCTATGGGCATGGACAGCATAATTAGGATTCCATATTTGACTTGCGTATTCCAAGTGGCTACGGACGTAAGCACAATAGATAACTTTTAAAGTCTTCATAGTTTTAAAAGTGCCCGCATTACGCATTATAAAGCCTAAAGCTGATGATGCCTTTTTAGCAATGACGTCAATATGGTGGTCATATGTTAGTTTACTATCGATATGGACACCAAGATCTCTAGTAACCTGTACACGGGGAAGTGGTTGGTTTGCGATTGAATAATCATACTCTAAATCGTGCATTTTACGACTGAAACTAATTACTGAACACTTAGATATATTTAGATCGAGGTTATTTAACTTGCAATAGTTGGCTACTCTCAGCAAGTCTTCTTGCAGTAGTAACGCATCTGATGGATTATTTATTAATTGCCTTGTACATCTTCATATCATCCGCAAAAAGCAGGAAATTAGAATATTTAAAACAGTCTCCAATATCATTGACGAACAAAACAAACAGGAGAGGACCTAAAAGAGATCCTTGAAGAACTCCGGACGGAATATAAGTCCATGAAGAAATATAGCCACCTAACACTACGGCTTGGGTTCTATTAAAAACATAAGAAGAGAGCCATCTAAAGAGATCACCCCGAATACCCAGGTCAAACAATTTTCTCAATAGAATGTCAATAGAATGTCAAATGCTTGCCTAACCAGCATAAAGATGCCTTAAACATTTTTTTAAAGTTTATCGATTACGTAGCGGGCTATATATAAACAGATTTGTTCAAATTGCATCACAGTTTTTGTAATATAAGTGTGTGAGAGAGTATATTTGAAACGATGTTTAAGTACATACATGATTTAAATCGATTTGGATATACTTATATAGTTCGCGATTCTAAGACTTCTCTCTATGACTTAACTCTTCGAACTGCCCGTTGGTTTAGTTGATTGAGCGTTCGCCTTCTAAGCAGGGGTTATCTAATTCTCTAGTTCGATTCCTGGCGAGAACACAAGTTTTCTCCCCCAGGAAAATTTGTGTCTGGTTCTGGGTTGTGATTGTGTGTTGTGATGTGAATGTTTCCGGCAACCACGACACAAGTCATCGAACTTAGTTTGTGGCTTTGAGTGTGAAAGCGTTTACTTTTCGATTCTTCTCGAGATCATGGCCAATGCAAATTGGGCAAAACGTCGAGGTAAACACAAATAGTTTTGAACGCGATTGAATCCCGAGATATTACCTGAAGTATACCTATATAGGCTAGACCCTAGAATGTCTCATAAGGCAGACTAGATTGTATTTCAATAAATGTAGTTGCACGTAGCTGTATTTTCGCCGATTAATGCGGGTGAAGCCAGACATAGCTGGTATTCTAATATTTGAGAACATTAATGGAATCCTGTTTCGTACGAATCTGTCTGACGCGTCATAATTCGCTCAAGTGTATTCGCTCGTTCAATAGCCGTGTGGTATGCGGACTATTTTCGATCCTTTTGATGATCCTTAGATTAATTTCAGAGGACTTGCTCAAAGGAAAATTTAGAATATAAGTGCATTAATAAAGGTTTTTTAGAGGGCAGTCCATAGCAAAAATGTCTTTATTAAATTTTGTGGGCTTTTATGTGCATATTCGGTGACTTTATTATCCCTGTAAAAGCTTTTGTTAAAGATATTGGGGGCTGCCGATGAAATATTTCTTCACTAAAATGTAACTAGGTTAGTTATGTGTACAGCGCTCTTTCAATTTTATAAAAAAGACTAGCCATGCCCCGCGGCTTCGCCCGCTATTATCAAGTCAAAAAGTACCCTTTGTGTTAATCCTAGGCTTACGCTATGTATATTCCAAATTTCATCCAAATTCGTTCAGCCGTTAAAGCGTGAAGAGGCAAAGCAAATAACTTCAAATTCTCCAAGAATATGTAAATTTGTGACCCAGAGCCATATTTGACAATTAAAATTAGTTAAATGAAAATACTAAGGGGCACCGAAGATATTGAAACAGGTCAATGTTATGGACTATACAATATTTTAGAGGATGTTTAAATTGTATAACTGCTAATAATAAATATATATTGATAACTAGCCGTGTAGCCTATATGTTAATCCTAGGTATAAGCTATGTACATTCCATCCAAATCCTGTCAGCAGTTAAAGCGTGAAGAGGGAACAAACATACTAACACACTTACACACAAAATTTCGGATTTATATATTTTTTTTTATGCATAATAGGCAAGCATTTGACCACCATCTCACCTGATGGAAAGTGACGATGCGGCCGAAGATGTAACATGCTTGCCTAGAAGATACCTATTCAATCTTGACTTGAAGACTCCCAGATTATACCCCTCGGGGAACAATGAAGCAGGCAATGAATTCCATTCCCTCGCTGTACGGATGATATACGTAGAAGCAAAACGCTTTGAGCGAACTGGAGGTATGTCAACCATAAATGGATGACGTTTGACAGTTTCTCTGGTTGTTAGATGGTAAAATGGGCATGGTGGAATTAACTCATGTATAAGTAGGATAACATTTTAATAAATTAATAATAATTATATATCTATGTATATTGCCTTCAAACAAATAGTCTACATTATACAACATGTCATACCTGTGATGGCTGGAGCTGGAATGGCCAGTGGTAGAGCTGGACATAGGTGACCGTGCTGGATAGCTGCTGCCTCCGACACCACCTTCCGACATCACAAACTCTGAAACAAATATTTTTTATATCAAGTACAAGCCTAATAATTAAAACCTGAGTATGCCTGACTTTCCGATGTCTGATTAGACTCAAATTTTGTGTACTTATGTATCTTTCGTGACAATACATGTTATGGTACCATGAAGCTGGTGTGATGATAGAGATGGCAGATGGCCATAGGAACTTCTGAACTAAACAAGAAAAACACTAAGTAAGAGCTTGAATTTATGAAACTTTTTTTAAAGTATTACTTGTTTCTGATGGCTCCTCCAGGATGAGGAAAACAGAATTGACTATAAGGCTAAGCGGTCTTTATGAAATATAGATGGTAATAGTAGGGAAATAACAGTGTTTTTAACTAGATTTCTAAGCATTATCATCTTTAACGAGATGCTACAGGGCACAGCTAGTAAGTCGTATGTATCGAAAGCTTCTCATAATAAATAAGCAAATTTTAGGAAAAATATTAATAAGTAGATGGTAATCATACCAACGAAGTGTTTTGTTTCGCTTCTACGTTTATCATCCTCACATGTTACTTACCGTAGTTAGTAAGAACTCATTGCCTGCGTCTTTGTTACGGTACAATCTGGGTGTTTTCAAGTCTACAGTGAATATGTACCTTCTAGGCAAGCATGTTCTATCTTCGGCCGCAACTTCACTTTTCATCAGGTGAGACAGCGGTCAAAGCTTGCCAATCCAGATATAGAAAAAGCTTTAATGTCAATTTTTCCGATGTTTATTTATTATTGTATGTTAGCTAAATCCGAGATAATTTAACTCATTGGAATATCGCTATAGGATGTCGCTTATTGGTGTAGTCAGATTTCATTTTAATTACTGCCATTTGTATTTTCATAGAGCCCGTGATGTAATGTTTCACATTTATGTTCATCATTAATACTGCTTGGATTTCACGCGCCAGTGTATACATGTATGAAGCATGTTTTTGTTCACGTGGGAAATGTGAGCGAAGGACGGTGGCGAGCACAAACTATCAATCCCACTGTCACGCCATCGACAACGCATTTGTTTGGTTCACCATTTTTGTCTCAGTGTTTCCTCGTTCCACTACTGAAGAAGTGCAAAGTTTAAGTGTTTACAGACAGTATGGACGGACAGGCATGATCTGATATGAGTGGTCGACTAAACACTTTCTAAAGATTTAATCTTATGAAAAATGAGAGTCATTATAAAATAATGATTTACTTTAAAATAGATTCGTATAACATTACGTATTTTTAGTTCTTTATCGTTTGTTCCAGCCGTATTCCACTTCTTGTATGGCAAAACATGTTTTCTTCTTTCTTACTCATGTCATCTTTTACGCAATCAATAAATTTTTGTGTTAAAATATAAGAATGGATTTTAAGTACTATCTAATTTTAAGTACTAAATGGGATATAAGAATAGAAAGGTTGTAGAACAAGAAGTTGTTACATAAACAGCAGCACCAGGGTCTCTATAATTAGCTTCTAATAGAAAAAAGTAAGAAAAGCTACTTAAATAGCTATTAAAAGTTTAAGTTAGACCATTTTACTTATTAAAAGAAGAACCCAGTCGGTGCTATTTTTATATCGTGCTCGATGGTCGGAGCATCCGAAGCGAGCACGGTCCGCGCCGGCTATCAATCTGCCGACCGGCCTCTGAGCATGATCGATGCACGACCGAATTACGAAAGACTCCTCACTTCCACACCTCCACGACACACCATATATATTACCGAACACGTTTTTACACAAAGTGCCTATCCAACTTTGTCGCAGCGATCTAATGAATTATTTACTTTGTTATTCTAGCGCTGACTGATGTTTATTCGAGTAGATTTGACTTTGAAATAGTATCTCATGTGAAACGTTTCATATTTTCATTGCTTATTAGCTGAGCAGAGTTGCGTCGAAAGTTTCTTTTGAATACGAAATGTTGTTTCAACTTTTGACAATTTCTGTATTGGATAGGACGTGACATGACGCGATGATACGACTCGCGGCCGGGCGGCTCGTTACGTCTACATCCGCTGAATTATAACTTCCCGCGTTCGTTTTGTTTATTATCTCGAAAATATTAGGTGACTTTTTGTATGGAAATACAAGCACATGATCAGTGTGATGCGGTGGAATTAAATCTGGGTTCGCATTGTGTTTGTAATTCTTCATTGCGCTGTCCGGCTGTCCGGGATTTTACCTGTTGACCTACATACGGAATATTTAAATATGAAACCTTGTTAACGATGTAACATGAATTGATTCAATGTTAAGTGTGGAAAGAATTTACAATAATGTATTTATTTACTACCCGACTTCCAAGGGTTACGTTTTTCGAGCGTTTTGTTTTACGGAAGTAAAATGGTCAAGGGTAGAGGGGAAAAATATTTCCCTCAGACTTCTAGACTAAAGAGTCTGGATTATTAAATTAGGAGAACATGTCAGAGAAAATTATGAGAAAATGAGAAAAAAATATGAGAAATTGAGAAAAAATTATGAAAGAAAATAAACTTCTTCCGAGTCCGTTTGGGACGGTACCAAGTTCCGCAAAGGTAAGGAAGACTGGTTTCGTGTGAGAAAGCAAGTTGGCAGTGTTATGGATGTAAGACCGAATCACTTGTTTCAGGAAGAAATGCTTATTGCAGTGCCACGAGACGCATTGTTTATAGTTACAAGTGACACTCCAGATGATACAATCAGGCCTAACGCATACCAATCAAGCGAACGCATCGCATGTCTCCTCTCATATTAGTATGAAAAATTATGAGTATTTCCAGCAACCGAATAAAATACGTAGGAAACACTAGATACAATTAACAAAGCAGTGTTCCAGGGGCTGCCTCATCATCTTCACTAATATTCGAATTGAATAGCAACAAAACACGTAAATTCGGTTAGCAATTAGCAGTATATCACAATAACAGTGTTAGAGTTTCATTCCTTAAGAAACGTAATCTGGCAAAATGAAAATTGATCGTCGCTAACTAAGATAAGTTTCGAAAGTTATGACAAAATGGGAGTGCTTCCGGCGAGAAGCGACGAGCGACGAAAGCAAAGTATCCGCTCCGTAGTTATGTTAGGAAAACTGTAATTTAGTCCCAGAGCTAGTGACGAACTTGCTAATGAATGGTCGGTTCATAATTAAATATGGAATATGTGTCACATTTTAATATAGTTCAACCATATTTATAGCAATATAACTACTAATAAAATTATTTTCATATAAAATGTTTTATAATAATTATGTAATACCTTTAAAATATTTGTATACTAGCTGTCCCGACGACCTTCGTTCCGCCTAACAGTCAATGAATGTGCATATTTAGAAGCCATACCCGGCATGCGTTACAATGTCACGTGACTATATTATTACAACCTTCATGTTTATGTTTGCCTAGTACTTTACCAAATCCGAGTGACGTATGAGAAAATGGAAAGCATGTCGAAATGTAAAAAAAAAATTAAAGAAATGTACGTTCTTAAAAAGTATCCTATGTCCTTCTCCTAGCTCTAAACTACCTCCCTGCCAATTTTCAGCTAAATCGGTTCAGCCGTTCTTGAGTTATAAGTGGAGTAACTAACACGACTTTCTTTTATATTTGTATATATAAATAATCTGAATCTCGGAAACGCCTCCAACGATTTTCATGAAATTAAGTATGCAGGGGGTCTCGGGATATATAAATCAATTTTCGAAGGTTTCATTTTTAGAAAATGTCAATTACCAAAAAAAAAACCAAGCAAAGCTCGGTAGGTCGGTACGTCATGATCTCATTTAGGCAAACTTAAGGTGAGGCGCACGATGACCCCGCGAAGTCCTTTAATTCCCTCATAAAACCAAGCCTAATCCGGAGCTGTCCAGGGACTAATTATTGTTCAAACAAGAAACCTAACGAGTGTACACATTAATCACAACCCATTTATGTTGCTTGCTTTGTTATCAAATGGACGTCAGCAAAACAAATACCACCTGCGTGTTAGCGCCTCTGTCAATTTATATTCTGCATCGAACGGTTTGCGGGAAATTCACATTAGCTTTGATGTTATTTCGTTGATAATTAAATTAATGATTCATCTACAATTTCCGTTTCACTGAGTTACGAGATGTAGATAGTTTATTATTTAAAATCTCAAATTTATTAACATCTTGTATTTTCTTCCAGTCACTGTAAAACTTCTGATATATTTTGGTAACATTTTTAAGTGCTCCTGGACGTCGCAAATGAAAAATATAAACGATGCCGATGAATAATAAAAGTGTACCTATATGGAACGCTATGGAACTGTCCTACCTCGAGAGCATTTATGAATACCGTATGAGGATCCCGCTATTTTTACATGCAAAAATCGGCACGGAATCAAAGTCCACATGTCCGTTGCGGCCTACCTTAATTTTCCTTCACGGTGCGCGCACGGAATAACAAAAACAGAGGACATCTGCTCATCCCTACAGCACACCCTCCCCATACAAATTTTCAAAAGACGTCCCTCTCAACTAATATCACAACATTGTTTTGAAATGCTGATTTAATGACGTTAAATACTAAACTTAATTTAGTAGAAAGTAGAAACGCTTGTAAAACCGAGCGGTGTTGAGAAGCCGACAATGCCGGAGTAATTTTGCTTATTTCGGCCTAAATTACTTGATCTCGTTTACGGCCTTTGAAGATTGTACAAAGTTTTCACAAACTTTTGTGTCTAATTTATTGTTTACCGTCGCTTTCTTGTATTTATTTAACCGAAGTTAACTGCGTAAAGCATTTGTGGATCGATTAACTTGATCAAATTTATAAGATTTTAAAAGTCAACTAAAACAACAATACTCTGATGAACTAACTTTTGAATTGACTTTAAAACAATTTATAGGTACTATTAAATCCGTTCTAATTCAACTTAATGACAAAACTTGTAATTATACAAATTACTAGACGATAATAATCAGAGACTTTGATGAAGGACTTCTAGTCAAGGTATAGATAAATCCATAATGAACCAATCCACCAGGCTCCGTATTCTGTAATTTATTTTATACTGGCTGCGCCACGCGGTTTTACCTGCGTAAGTCACGAACCTGCAGAAATGCCGAGATAAAAAGTAGCTTATGCGTTAATCCAGGGTGTTAGCTACCACCGTGACAAATTTCATCAAAGTTGGTCCAGCCGTTAGAGCGTGAAGAAGTAACAAACATACAAGTGTTTGTATGTTTGTTACTTCTACTCCGAACTTTCGCCTTTATAATAATAGTGTGTAGTAAAGTCCACATTATAATTTCAAATTAAAATTTGACATAGCAACATAGTAAACCTACCAATCACACGCGATATATTATTATTCACCACAAATGCGCGTCGCGAGAGAAACTAACGGCAGGAGCTTATTCAATCAAAGTAAGAATTTAATCTGAACTTAAATGAAGGTGATTCCCTTATAACTTTCCAACGCAGTCGCTAATAACGAAACTTGCGGTTAATAGCACCCAGAGAGGGTAGGGGAGGGGGCGAATATTCGAGACAATTCAATGGGAAAATCTGCCTTTGTGTAACTTCTGTTACAGTTAATATTCTAAGTTATAACAAAGTAGTTTAACGATGTATGTTTATGAAGACGTTTAACATCAAAGGCTAAGTTGATCGTTAGAATTATTGGGTTTCAGTTTAATATTACTTGTAGGCATCGAATAACTTTACTAATTCAAGTACACAACCCGCAATCATATCATTAATCAAGTGCAATCGTTTGCCCTATGTGAGATTAAAACGTTATGATGTAAATGTTGGTACTTATTTGGTTAATCGTATTAGCATTGCAATTTGGCTTTTTCGCTCTTGATCAAGGACTTGAATGCTTGAGCTACCTATACACTTGGTGGGTCTGTGGTGAGCTTTGCTGTATAGATGATATGTACTTTTAAATAAGTTTTAGTAAATGTATGCAATAGGCCCGTAGGAGTAACCCTACGCCATATCAATACCAGCTATCGAATTAAAATCGCTCTATACCTTTGGCAGCCGCGTAGCTACACAAAGACATAAGAGTCAAGATTATAACAAACTTTTCGGGTTGTTTAAAAATAGCTACGCTTTTCCCACCCATGTGCAAGAATATAGATATCTTTTTGGCCAATAATGGCCTCATTTAATATTAAACTCGAGTGCAGCGTTAGCGTCGATAGAGCTATAGCAATAAATGGGACACTCAGGGATTTATAGATACCCTCATAGCATAATGTATACTTTGAAAGCTCGCAGGCTTTCAGCGCACCGCGAACATATCGAATCTTTATGACGTCATTAAACATATTTTTACGAGGACACCGCCTTGTTCTGTTATTACTCTAAGGGAGAGTACAAGCATTTCATTGGCCAGTTATTCGCGTAAGTATATCTTGGTATGGACAACCACAGAGGTAATAAACAGTTTACGGTGTGATTGCAACGATTCAATGCTTGGCCAATATATCAAGAAGTATTATTACTACAAGATAATTGAAAGTTACTTAGATGTGATTTATATTTTAATGATGAATAATTAAGTTATGAAAGATGTATTATGTCTAAAGTTGTGTAAGAGTAACAAAGCGTAATAGGCACAAAGATTTATTAGTAAATTATGTTGTACGATTTATATATTTGCTCATAATAAAACATAAACACTTTCACACTCACAGCCCCACACTAAGTTCTATGACTTGAGTCGTGGGTGCCGGAAAATTTACATCACACACACACAATCAGAACCAGAATCACAAATTTTCCATGGCGAGAGAAAACCCGTGTTCCCGCCGGGAATCGAACCCGACTCCCCTGCTTAGAAGGCGAACGCCACCCAACTAGCAGGCAGTTCAAATAATTACTGAATGTGCTCATAAGGAGTATATGTCCTTTTCTAGACTTTCTGCATACCTAGTTCTATCTTAATCCGTGTATTTGTTATAGATACTTATCTAGATATAGATACATCTAAAACCTTTCTTATTTATAATATTATAGATTTTAAGTAAAACATAATAATTTGTGGTTAATTTTAAGCAGAATATAAAACTTCACTTATTATTGAACGAATATAATGCTTTAACAATTACCTATACCTACATAGTTTCATATTCCATAACGTACCATAAGATCATCATACCCTTAGCTAAAAGCATAATTAAATAAATTGGGTTTAAAATAACTTTGTGGTAAAATTAATAGCTATCAAAATTTGATAGATTTGAAATAACTTAAGCCGCTTACAGTCTGTTGACAAGAAAGACTAATTAAATAGATGACTCCGGAAAGGAGGAAAAATTACTTTGCCGATGGCAGCTAAACACGCCGAGAAGCTGACAAAATGCCACGCCGATCCACCAAATTACGTAGTAATTGAACCGAATTTCTGAACGAAGCTCATGTAATGAAAGCAAATAAAAGGAGGAATGGTAGAGGGCTCATTCAATTCATTTGCGAGCTCGACCTGACACTGACTTAAGTAGAGAATTAAGATTTAGCCAGAGAAGCGCCCTAATGTGTACTCAGAAAGCAGTCTCGCCTCAAGAATTGGCCGCTTAAGTACCTACGGAAACTTGCCATCCATTAGCTACTAGCGAGAACACATTATAGTTTAACTTTTGTTTCTCTTTAGTTGGTGTTCGCAAACAAATGGGTGTAGAAAGCAGGTATCTTGTTTCGAAGCAATTTCGCTAGAGCAATCTAGAGGGGAATTGGTTTAGTGTGGTAGCAGAGACTTTCAAATTGGATGTAAGGCCGGTGACGTAGGTGAGGGAGCGGCCACTCAATTTTGCAATGGCCGATAGCGCAGCACCGTCAACAAGCGAAACGTTTCAGCTAAATAACTCTCAAGACGCCAGAGTCTGCGCACTTTACTCGATTGGATTTGAGGTTGTCTCTCTTTAAGACCATTTTTTTTATCGACTAATAACGACTAAAGCCTGAAAAAGATTTACCAAAAAGTGTACCTTAAAAAGTTTATTTGTCTAAGACTGAATATATACTTTTTACATTTTAAAGTACTTTAATTTGAGTCACAAATCAAAAATATATAAAACTATAGAAGAAATTATCAAACGATGTCTTCGATAGAAGCATTTCATATATTAGTGATTGAATATAATTAAGTAGACAAAGTGGGTATTTGTATAGAAAATAAATTGTTTTATGTATTCGTTTTTATGTTTTTATAAAAAGCTTTATATATTTCTTCTAAAATTAAACTAAAATGTGTATACTTTTATACTAATATTTTGATATTTTATACTCGGAATTGTTAATATAATTATAACTACAGATTTAGCTAAATTATTTACCTAATACAAAAAGTCATTGGTCGGCAGTGTGCCCAAAATGCTGACTGCGTTACCTCGTTGCACAGCGAGACTTAATTGCTGTGCAAAATACAAACCGGCATTTTGGTCACGTGTCGACTCTTTTAGTCTCTCAGCCAAATCTTTATAAATCTCAAGTGCACCCATTGCCCAAGAGTTTCTACTCCGAAAGGCACAAATATGTAACCTCTGTCGAGGTTTGAGTATTTTCGCCGTTTTATATCACATTACTTTTAAATCGCTTAGTCAGACTATCTAACTATAGAAGATAATTATCGTTAACTTGATAGTGAGGTGACCACTGCATATGACTAAGTAATCTAACCCCATTGATTTTAAAGAGAAAAATACCGTTTTTAAAGAATAGAACATTTTTAATAGATTGTAAAAACTTTTTTAAGGCAGATAGGTATGCTTTTGGCCGCTATCTCAGCTGCTAAAAAGTGACGATGCGGCCGATGATGAAGCATGCTTACCAAGAAGATACCTATTCACTCTAGACTTGAAGACTCCCAGATTATACTGTTCGGGGAACAAGGATGCGGGCAGTGAGTTCCACACCTTCGCCGAAAAATTTGGAAATCCGGCTTAGCATTGAAACGATATAAGTATTTTACGAATTTTAACCTTATTGTTGGCCTTACCTTATAACTTAAGATTCGATTTATATTGGTCGTTATTCGCCGCTACAATGCCCAGTAAAACTACATTTTTTCAAAATAAAAATTAATACAGGGTAACGTTATGGAATTATAATAAGGTCATTTCAAGAGACCATGTTTTGAATTCCAACTAAATTTTCCGAGGTCGGTAGATAAAAAGGTCAATCTGTTTAAATCTAGAGCAAAATACTAACCACAAGATATCGTTAATAGTAGACGTAATAAACCCTATTTAGATAAGATTGGAATAAACATTTTCATTATATTCCAAACCTAAAATAAGATGTGTGAAAGCATCTCACGCAGTTAGCAAAACTATTACTAAATTTTTTTTTAAAACATAAGTGATTATAATATTGTTTTATGGAAGCGTACAAATAAAATAGGTTTTTGAATTATTTATCGATGATATGATGAGGATACTTTCTTCTTATATTCTTTATTGTACACACATTGATAAACAATTTTACAATAAGGCCATAACAAAAGATGTACAAAGGCGAGCTTAACCCTTTACAGAGTTTTCTTCTAGCAACCCTTTAAGTAGGATATGATGTATAGGAGCGAGATTGTTGTGTACATATAAATATGATTACAATACGAGATACTAATAATATGTAAAATATACATTATAATGTTTAATAATAATAGACACCATTTAAAATATAAATAGATAGGTAAATATAAACAATATAATAAAGTATGTAATAAATACCAATATAATAATAATAAATCTTTATTAACAAAAGAAATCTTAAATATATATAACTCAAAGGTGACTGACTGACTGACTGACTGACATAGTGATCTATCAACGCACAGCCCAAACCACTGGACGGATCGGGCTGAAATTTGGCATGCAGGTAGATGTTATGACGTAGGCATCCGCTAAGAAAGGATTTTGATTAATTCTACCCCCAAGGGGATAAAATAGGGGATGAAAGTTTGTCAATTTTAAAATAATACTTCTTAACGCGAGCGAAGCCGCGGGCAAAAGCTAGTATATCAATATATATATATGTATATATTGATTACATTTAATATATACCTACGATAATAATATATATAAATTTAAATTTTACTTAAATAGTGATTTTTCACTCTTCTTTTAAATATTTCGAAAGAAGAACTGTCTTGTACGTCATGTGCTAGAGAATTCCAAAGCTTGACTGCCTTTATAGTGAATGAGTCACTACATACCGACTACAATTGTAAGGAGTTATCTTAAGGAGCAGAGACATCGCTGTTCTTCTGTACGTCGCGTGGCACAAGGTAGCAAATGCTTGTGCTAATGTAACCTTAAAACCAAGAAAATGGTTTTATGAGGTAGGAACGCCTGAAGCCGTATTAAAGATTGAATGAGTAGTTCACTTTTTTGCTTACAGCGCTTTTTAGCTTAGCGGTTTCTTGTGTTTCATAACTGACAGCGCATTTTCATACGATTAGGTGCAACAATGGCAGGTCCTTAGATGTAATAAATCTAGCGGTGGCAAACAAGACAAACAACAAAATCGGCAGCCAAGAATAATATGTCCTTTTCAAGTTTATTTACAGAATATTTTTCCATATTTCCTCAAGAATATGGAACTGATCCCATGCATATCTGATTCGATCTTCATTCGTATGTTTGCGTAAAATCTCCTTCGTAAAGGAATCTACATAATCAGACTCAGCCAAACGCTTCGGAAATACGAAACCATCTGTTGTGCGACTTCTAGTTAAACGCTCCAAATGTGCTTGGTATTGAGTGGTTGAATAGAAAATACCCATATTTCTTTTAAATCGCTCAGTCAGATTATCCATAAAAGAGAGATATTCCTTGCGTAAACATCGTGCATTCTGCAAAGTATTCAACGTACGAGTGGCTACATAAATACTCAGTTATTGTATAGCCTTATCAGGACGGTATACTATGACTGTATTTTAATACTAAACTAAAATGTTCTGAAAAACTTTTATTTTGTACTATTAATAATCAAGACCATTGTAACGGAGCCGAAACATCGATTCCTTAATAAAAATCCAAAAATGCATTATAAATATCCCGTTTCTAACAATAATAATTATTATTTTAGAGACAAAAAAAAACATACATTCCAATTTAGGACCTCCTTTTTTGACGTTGATTGAAAAGACGGTTAAGGTGATTTCTACATACAAATTACAGCAAATAAAAATAAAATAACGTGAATAACGATACATATACGCGATAAAACGTGGAAGCGAATGTTGCTCGCATGATCACATTTCCTAATAAGTTGGATCCCACAACGTGTTCAATGTGGCGAAAACTAATATCCTCCATCTCGCTCCTGTAGACGTCACTCGCGCGTCCATCCGACCATTCACAACCTACACTCTATTATATTTTGTTTACATCACAAAACACGATATTTTTCTGGACGATTTCATTTTAGAAAGGTTTTATATAGAGAGAAAATAATAAAATGAGATAGATTATGAACTGGGCGCAGTAAACAATATGAGGAGTTAGTTTGGTTTTGACTCTTTGATGGTATTGAACTCGGATCCGTAGTATATTTACAAAGGAAGTTTTTTTTTGTTCCAAAATGTTTGTTCATTTAGCCAGTGTAATAAAATATTCCAAATGTAAATTAAATAATTATTTCATATAATTTAAACGCAAACAAAGCTTAAAAAGCCAAATTCACTATCTTTGCAACCCTTGATAAATACAATTTAACTAAACACGCATTATTAAAGATAACTAAAAAACTACTGGTCAGATCTTGAACAAATTTAAACGAACCTACATTTGTAGCATCAACTTCCAAAAATAAATGAATCACCTAAATCGGTTCACCTAGAAGAAAGTTTTGAGGTAGCACACATAAAAAATATTTTATTTTTGGAGTTGGTTCAAAGGTAGTCCTTATCACAGTCAAAGTCAAGTGATAAGTTGGTAGAAACTTTTTAACTTATTACTATTGGAGTTTTAGTGCGAAAACGAAAATCACATTTTTCAACTTTGTATGATTTACCTATACTCATGCACGTTTACCAACTATAAACAGTTTTTGGTAAGACTTCACACGACTTGACTTGTCTATCGCTTACATTTTGGAGAGTGTGCGCAGGAATTACATGAGTTAATTCCACCATGCTCATTTTACCATCTGACAACCAGACAAACTGTCAAACGTCATCCATTTATGGTTGACATCCCTCCAGTTCGTTCGAAGCGTTTTGCTTCTACGTTAATCATCCGTAAAGCGAACGAGTGGAATCACCTGCGTCATTGTTCCCCAAGGGGTACAATCTGGGAGTCTTCAAGTCAAGAGTGAATCTTCTAGGCAAGCATGTCACATCTTCGGCCGCATCATCACTTTCCGAAAAAGTTCTTGATGATTCTTACGTTAATTGATTTGTTTTAATCTTGCGAATATCACTAAATATATGACAGTAATCTAAATTCAATATGGCAATACTGTAATTATTGTGATAAAAATGCTTCTTATACTTTCCTAATGGGTTTTACTTACTCGGAACATTAAAATGTTGAATTTTATTTTTATTTTGCAGGAACCATAATGACATCGTTCCAAGCAAAAAAAAATTATCACTAAAAACGAGTCTCTTGCATCTTACCCAAGTTACATATTTATCTTTAAAACATAAACAAAACAAACGCATTCACACTCACAGCCCCACGCTAAGTTCAAAGACTTGTGTCGTGGGTGCCGGAAACATTCACATCACATACACATTACATCCAGAACCAGAAGCACAAATATCTCGGGAAGGAATTTGCGCTTCTCTCGGGAATCGAAACCGGGACCCACGGCGTAGAGGGTGGAGACCTGTCCACTGCGCCAAGTGAGTCGTCATCGTCATCTTTGTTTATTTACTTACTATTTGGAAACAAAATCAAGCACTCCTCCTCTCTTCAAAGTTTTTGAGGTGGCCCAGTGTCTATAAAGAACTATACCTACTTCTAAAAAACACCTCTATGATTATATTATAAATTGCAATAAAATAATAATTATGAATATAATAATAATATAATATAAATATATCGTTTCGTTTCTTACATTTACTCGTATGTATCTAAGCATTACCATTCAAGTTACTTAATAGAAACGAGCTGCAATTCAAGTGAAATAACTAACAAATGAGTCATATCAATTTCTTAACTCTTTCTTTCAGACTTTTTCCATCGCATATGTAATACGGTTTCTTCGAAGCAGCAATAAATTACAATTACCGTGGCACAGTACCTACTGTGCAATTACTCCTCGCGAAGGATTTATTCTTTGAATGACTAAGGTATACTTTCTGTTTGAAATTTTATTCTATGTTCTTTCTTGATGCGTTATTTCTGTTTAACTTATTGCAAAGTTGATCAAATATATAAAAGGTGTAATCTATATAAATTAAGAAGCGACGCACACAATCTTAACACCAGATATAAGCATAAAATTACAGTAGGCGCATTTAGATTAAGCAAAACGAATAAATCTTTTATGGCAAATGAGTTTAGATTTTACAATAAAAATCCTAAAATTGTAACTGACTTACCACTGGGAAAGTTCAAATCAGCAATAAAACGGGCATTAATAAAGATAGCTTATTATAAAACGATTTACTACATAAATAACAAGGATGCATGGAGGTAAACTGCATAAGCGCTTTATAGCGACTACATAATATAGATACACTTAGGTTAATATAATTATGCATTTGTGGGTTAAAGAATGATTTAAAAAAAAATATCAAAAAAATGCGCCGTAGAGTCATTAACTTTCATAAGTGCCTCTTTGGGGCCCATGTGAATAAACGATTTGATTTGATTTTATTATAAATGGTTTTATTGAATAAGTTTTAATGTCTTGAATTTTATTAATAACACACATCTTGATTTTGTTTTAAATAATATTATTATATTATACATTAAACTAGTTGTACCCGGCATGCGTTGCAATGCCACCTAAGGAAAAAATGTTTTACCTTTTCTCTAGTACGTTTTAATACAATTAATTAACCCTAGTTTTTTAAACAAATAAACGCATTCACACTCACATCCGCACACTAAGTTCAAAGACTTGTATCGTGGGTGCCGGTAACATTCACATAACACACACACATTACACCCAGAACCAGAAGCACAAATATCCTTTGGGAAGGAATTTGTGCTCCTGCCGGGAATCTAACCCAGGACCCACGGCGCAGAGGACGGGCACCTGTCCACTGCGTCAACTGGGTCGTCAGTTAGTTAATCAGTTAGTTTAATACCATACTAAAAGCGTCATAAATTATTACCTCTTTCGAATTTATGTTTACCTAGTATTCTGACAAACGTTATCTTGTTCGAAATTATAAAAAAACCGTTCCAAGAATATGTGTAAAAGACCGCATCGTCACTTAACATCGGGTGAGATAGAGGTGAAATGTTTGTCTATCATAGATTAAAAAAAATATTTATTTCATAGCTCTTTTTTTGTGAATTTTTTCGATATTTTAATAGTTATTTGGGGCGAAGACAAATTCATCAACTCCAAGATCGTAAAATTCGGTCCAGCCGTTCTTGAGTTATAAATGGTAACTAACTTGAAATACTAACTGAAAATCAGTGCCGAGTTATCTGCTCGGCAAAACGCTGAGTTAAACCTTTTTGGCATACAAAAAACTCACAATAATTATTAAAAAAACTGTATTTTTAATGTAAGTTTTTTAAGTTAATTGTTATTTTTATTTTTTATAGTGCCAAATAAATGTGTTTTCTTTCTTTCTTTCTTAACTTACCCGACTTTATTTTACATATAAAGATTATAAAGCGCTTTTAGGATGACACCGCACTAGTACTCTATTTATGTATAAATCTGAATGTCTTTCATTATTAGTAGGTAGTACCTGTCTAAGTATCAACTCTTAGGACCGCAGGGCTAGGGCCAGGAGTGGACTCATTAAAACATAGCAATAAAAAAACACGCAGGTTTTTATGCCATCATTTCGCTTTTTGAATTAATGCTACCTCATTACCGATAGATTTATAAGAATAAGGATTCATTGTTGATTTTAATTTTAGCATACCTGAGAGCCTTATTTTCTCTTTATAGGACTTATTGATTTTTTATATATTTTTACTATATCCATTAATATAGTAATGTAATGTTAAAAAACTCAATCGTAGTTGTAGATTATATTGATATATAAATGTTTCTAAAGTATTTGTTAATGAGATTTAATAAATACAAGGATTTTTTGATAAATCATTATAATCGAATGCAATAATCGATTTACTTGAAAAGATAGATACAGTTTGTTGAAGAAATTGACATTTACATTTGATTTAACTTAAAAAAACTAACCAATAAGTTATTAGTTGTAGAAATTGATTCATTTGGAGTCAGTATAACTCTGAAACTCCAAGTTCTAGCGCAAAATAAACTGATTTCAAACGAGCGTTGTTTATTTATCATGCTACAAAGCTATTTTTTGTGTCTGTCGATGACTGGCCTAAGCTTCTATGCGCATCTCCTTTTAATATCACAAAGTATATAAGCCACAACATAATAAAACAGGCTACATAAGGGTGTGTGCACACAAGGAAATTTGTCACAGCTTCAGCGCAATAAACGTTTCATTGCGATGGCGGTTTGCGGTGAGCGTGTGCGCGACGTGCGGTCACTTACGATTTCTGGTCGCGGCTGAGAACTAAATTAACAAGCAAGTAATTGCCTATTATATTAACGCGCAATCAATTTTTTATTTATATTAGCATCTAAACAGTGAACAAGCAGTTTAGCAGAGTCTCTTTTAACCGACTTCAAAAAAGAATAAAAACAAAAAAGAAAGATTTTGATGTCTTTTTTTTGTTTGGTAAATAGAGCATACTTCAGAGGTGGTCTCATATAAATTTTATCGGAATCGGTCAAGATATAACCGAAACATAAGCGATGAAGTCGGATTTTTAAAGGTTTGCTTGCGTTTCAATTCCGTGTAGATTAAATATCTACACTGATTGAAAAATAAGTCAATGTATACACTAAAAATTAAAAAAACCCGATTGCGAAAAATGTGAACCTATTTTTATGTATGTAATCCCCTTTTTATTTCCTTTATTTTGATACCCTACTTGATAGCTTTGATTATTTTTTAAACCGACTTCAAAAAAGGAGACTGTTCGACTGTATTTTTTTTTTGTTTGTTTGTTACGAGATATCTCCGCCAATTATGAATTGGTTTTGATGATTTTTGTTTACGCGAAATGAAAAAATGCATTGATTGAACTTGTAAACGTGCATGAGTGTAGGCAAATCATACAAAGTTAAGAAACTTGATATTCGCTTTTACTCCAAAACTCTAATAGAAATTCTAGTAAAATTTCTACGACTTTATTGAAATTTTATCCTTCATATTTAATAAAATTAAGTTAATTATTAACGGGAAAATATATATCTTGAGACCGACATTATGTTGTGTGTAAGCAAAAGGGAAATAAGAAATTAAATAAACCAGAAGGCTTTTCAATATACCTAAAATGGTGAGCAATATTATTATGGCGTCCAAAATTAGCCCAGACAATTTTACTGCCAGTATATATTTTCGATAGTAGTGTTTTCAGACGCCTACGTTAAGTGATCACTAAACTAGTAATTATTACATTAAAATTAAAACGGGAAATTACCGTGACTTGCGTTGTCGATTTAGACATAGGTGACAACGCGTAAGTCACGTTAATTCCAATGCGTAAGTCACGCTAATTCCCGTTTTAATTTTTATTTTAATAATTCAAAATGTGCGTGAGTTTTTATCAAATTAAACTAGTAATTCACTGGAAGACTTACTTAGAAGATAAAACTTCTATTAAAAGGCCTGCTTGTTGACACCTACACAGTTATTTATATAATGCATATACAATATAAAAATATTAAAATCATATCTGTTATTTTACTTTTTTGGTGAACAGTAAGGGTTATGGCCACTGCGCTCTACGGATATTATTCTCAAACGATTGAATGTCCATACTTTGTGTCCGCTGGGCTCCACAGAATAAAAATTAAAATTATATTTTTAGTCGACATCGCTCAATGGAAATTTTAGTACTGTTAGCAAAACAATTGTCGGTTTGGGAATATGGAGTCTTGTAGATGACGCTGCGATCGACATTCGTTGTGTTTTATCATTTTCTATCGTATTCTATAAATGGAACGAAAAATTGCACCAACTTTTTTGTAATTTTCTTAGGTATGTTCTACGCTGTTACCCACCACCGGCAAATGTTATTCGTGCCTGGGCCACTGACTTCAGGATAAAAGATTTCTCCTAGGTCAAACTAGTTTATCCGACGCTCGTCCGATGTTTTCCCTTGACTGCTATTTTTGCATGTATTGAGAAGAGGAACTAAAACTAGGTACTAGGATTTAAATTGCTAATAGTATCTTATTGTTACTGTAAGTATATGTGTTTACTATAATAAAAAAATATTAAAGCAGAGTATTGTTTGACAAAAACAACACGAAACGAACGAAAACGATTTTTTGTTCTCCTGTATTTTGGCTTACATTTAAAGGCCAAGGTATTTTCGGTGGGCTTCCAATCACAACCTATTGCGTCACAGTGTGATTCATGGTTTGCACAAAAAGAAAGACGCTAAGTTTTGCAGAAGAGAAATTATATGAAGCGGACTATTAAAAAGTCTTTGCATTTTTGGCGTAAGTATTTATAAGCTTAAGACTTATTTTCTGGATCTTCTCAGTGTGGGTACTGGGTTCAATTCCTAGTATAAACACAATCTCATGATTTTTCCACTGAAGAAAATACGCGTTTCTTGTTGTGTTGTGTTGATGTGAATATTTTCACCTGGCGATACAAGTCTTCACGTTTTCATAGTACAATTGTGATTGTACCAGTTTTTTGTTATTACTTTTTCTGCCTTGCTTAAAGCGTTTATTAATTATTAAAAAACTCTGGGTGGCATGGTGTCAATTTTTAATCGTCTTTAAAAAAGGAGGGTGGTTTCAATTCGACCATATACTGTATTGTTTATGTTTGTTACCTCAGAAGTATTTTCTTAGTTAACCAATTTTGATGATCCTTATTTATTTGAAAGCTGGAGCTTTCCATGCGGTTCCAATTGGAGCAAGATCTGACAAGTAGTTTTTGAGCTATCTTTAATAATGATTTTTTAATTCATTTAATCTGATCAAGGGTTCCAAAGATAAAGCCGTGAAGTCGTTTAAATTATTATCATCTTAAACGTTTTCAACACTCATTTATAGTTTCAGGTAGGTTTCTATTTTTAAATTCGTGAAAGTGTAGATATAATTTTAAAAGTACCTACTTATAAGTTAAAGAATTTTTGATTAAAATTAATTTTTGATTTAAATTTTGATAAAAGAACTACTTTATAAGCTCACTATTTCCAACTTACTCTACATTTTTCAATCAAATGATTAATTAAACTGTTCTAAAGGCACGCTTGTCAAAATCTGAATAATTCACGTGCCTAATGACGGCCGGCCGCAGGACATATAAAATGCCTTTCTGTTGTTTTCCATCGTGGATACAAATGTCCATTTCCGGGCACGCGATCCTCGCATTAAGGGAGTCAGTCAAGTGTCCTGTCGATAAGTAGTTCACGTGTACTGTATAGGAAATTCTGGTTTCATACGCTTTGCGGATCATTTTTAATGAAAATGTTTTTAAAGTTAGTGCTGTCTACGTGAGTGATCTATGAAAAATTTAAGTATTTGAAGTAAATAAAAAAAAAAACTATGGTTTAAGACGTAGTAAGTAGATGGTACTGCCGCCATGCCTATTTAATTATGGCTTGTGTTTAAACACCGCCCAAAAAGTACCTATTTTACTACCAAAAAAATTCTAAACGGTGACCAAAATGGATAAATGGTCACCAAATTACGTTTCCTAAAATATTATGAAATAAATCCATTTTTTCGTATTATAAATATTTTTGTATTAATTATTTTTAAAAAATAACCTTAACCTACTGTTATCCGATTCGGTTCTGTCACAAAAAAAAAATATTTTAGGAAGCATAATTTGGTGACCATTTATCCATTTTGGTAACCGTTTAGAATTTTTGGTGGCCGTCTAAATTATACCCTTTAATTTCAAAACGCTTATCTTACTACTACTTTAATTCTGCTTAGTATGGCTAATGCCTTTAAAACGTATTTGTATTAGCCTTCTAGCTTTTCGATAAACCTGCCGTAAGTTACCTTAAGGGTTGTTGTATCTATGAAGATTTCTCAAAGAAGGACACATTTTCAAAAAAGGTTTTATGATTTAGAAATATAGATAGACTCGTTAAAAAAAAATACACTAAATCGCAATTGAAACGTTTACTACTAAGATATTGTATTATGAAACCATCCGAAAGTTATAGCATTAGACACAATTAGATGTTAAGACGGAATGGGATGTTTTCCTACTTTAAGAGAAATAAGGTACCTCAAAAGTTAAAGTTTGACACGCGCCACCTAGTATCACCGGCGTATGTTGGACCCGCTAATGCATTCTTAATTATCCCCATTTACTACGACATAATATTTATAATTATAATTAACTAGCCGTGCCCCGCGGCTTCACCCGCAATAATTAAGATAAAAGATAGCCTATGTTAACACATAGGCTATCTTTAATAGTTTAGGTTCCTTAGAACCTAAACTATTAACATTCAAAATTTCATAAATATCAGTTTATTTGTTACAGAGATACGTGGTATCAAACATTCACACACACACAAACTTTCGCAATTATAATATTAGTATGATGTTATTAATTTTTAGTACATGTCAAGAAATAATTTAATTTTATTACATACTGTCGTGAAATATGAGAAACTCCTCAAACAGAAAAAAAGCATTAACTAATATTACGTCGTAGCAAATGGGGATAATTAAGAATGCATTAACGGGGCCAACTAACAGTGACGCTGGGTCGCGCGTGTCAATCTTAAATTTTTGAGGTATCATATTTTTCATATTTCTCTTAAAGTAGTAAAAAACCCAATTCCGTTTCGAGATCTAGCGTCAACACTTCTAAAAGTGTATCTCTATTGATACCTATTGCTACAATATAATATAACTTATGGCCGACTACGGTGAAAACGTGCTTACATTGCACTACGAACCAACACCTGTAAGTGATATCAGAAATAATTTAGATTTTTGCCATACGTAGTGTGGGCTCTATGAAATACAGTTGTTATAAAATTAATTTAGCGTTGCTAAGCAAATCCAAATAGTCTAAAAACAACCACTAATACCGTTATAACGTAACTATTTCTTGTTTGCAAAGTTATGAACTATAATATACTTTAAAAACAACTTCAGAAACAGAATCAATTTTATTGCGTTTAACCGTGTTAACAAAATGATTTTATAAATTTAGTCTTACCTATAAAAGTATTAACAGTAAATGTCCATTTCGGACGTACAATTGTATTCAGTGGAGCAATTTAGTTCCTATAGAAAACTACAAAGTATTTTTATTTTTTATATTTACAAAAGAAGTATAATCTAAAATAACAATATTTGTAGACAAGTATAATATTTCAAATTTTTTCCTCTTATCAATCTGACCACCTATTTTTACATAATAATAACAAATGAGACACATACGAAACACTCTTTATAGATTAATAAACTAATATCTATCAATAGTCAACAATAACTACTGTTTTATTTACAATAAATTATTATTAATATTATAAATATACTTATGTATAATAAAAATCTTTTAAATTATAAAGCTAGAAAGTCCGACGAAAGATGAGTCAATATCTCTAATTCGCGCCACCACAGCACTTATACTGACACAATTCAGGCTAATAACAGTTTTTGTGACACTAAACACGAAAAAAGCTTTCCCCGTTTAACGGAGCGTAAATGTGTACTCCATGTTACCGCCGCCCTTAAGCAGACATTATTAGGGGGGTGTCGCATGGACGTAAAATTTTGTAGCGATTTTTTCCTCTAACACCGTAAAGCTATATAGACTGGAGGTCACGTTGACGGCATAACTTGTACTGCGAAATATATTTGGGGGAGAAATGAAAACTTAAATTGTGATTTGCATCAATTGGACTCGGATGGAGCTTTCCTCGCAGGTGATTTGTTGCTTGCGGGGCGCGCGTTGTGTGCGGTATTTTCTTCATTTCCGCTTATCTTATCAAACAGCATTATACTCGTTCAGACAAACGGTTTCCATATTATATGCTACGAACCGTTATTCTAGACCTTAAACAGTGAGATAACATCACTTCCGGAACGACGTCACGACCTCTTTTGTGTCCCTCCCATCCGGCTCCGCCCCACTTGAGCCGGGGGAGGGGGGGTGAGCTTGCCCGAACTGTCAGGCGCGCTCCTCACATTGGCATTTGCTTTCGGCGTGAACACACCTCTTTAAAAGCGGGTAACAGCGTTGCTGTTTTTTATATTTTTTATTAATAATGTTATAATTTTCTAGAAAATAATAAACATTTTTTAAAAAATTTATTATTAAAAATATTTAAATGTTAACAATTTAACTTTTATAATATTTAAACGTGACTAATTTGTGCTTTTATTTTGTTATTGTAGCACTCATAATATTTTTTCAAGATTGAAGTAGGTGAACGGGGTCGCCCGCCTCCGCTAATTTCACCACTGATATCTTCGTCATCTTCACCGTTGTCGTCGTGTAACCCAGCCCCACACCGTCGAGTCACCGCGGTCATCGAGCAGCAGGCAGAGGGGATGCGGACAGGTTCGATGCGAATTCAATTTTGCTTATTTCACATAACCAAAATGATAAAAGAACCCATGAGGGTAAGTTGCACATTCGTAATTAACTGCAGCTAAGATTCCACTAGGATTAGGTTTCTGGAATGAGCCTACTTACCCCGCTCAATTTATAAACCAACAATCTTGTTTCAAAAATATGTGTATTGTCTTTCCTAACTGAATTGTACGATGCGAACATAATCATCCGAAGCAGTCGCACTTGTATAATAAGAGTCGAATTTCTAAAGTTGGACTCGCGAAGGATCCACGCAATTTAAACTTTTCAATCCACAGGAATTCTTTTCTTTCTTACAAATTATAGTTAATAGGCACGACAAAGATATCGCATTAATTGTATATTTTGTTTTGAATTTTAAAGGCTGGACTTGCAAAATATCCACGCATTAACCTTTTCAATCCACAGCATTTATTTTCTTTCTTACTAAGAGCCAGAGGTTCAAAAAAAAAAAAAAAAGCTGTTTACAACTCGAACGTGAGGGTGAGCCCCCTGGCTTTCCACCAGTGGTACTACTACAGAAGAGGAGAGAGGAGGCGGGCGAACTGCCTCATCCTCGGGATCCCGTACGTCTGAGCCGGATCGGGTCTGACTGAAATGCCCGCTCCGCGGCCTCTCAGTCGGAGACGCAGAACGAGACCACCGCCTCCGCCTGCCACGATCTCTCGCTGTCGAGCATGTCGTTAACAACTCGAACGCAGTGGGAAAGAGCTTTATTCGTGTCTATGCGGAATAGGCACGATGTTTGCAAAGCGACCGCGGAAGTCCTATTATTGCAACAACAATGAAACTGAGCCGTCACAATTACATACTTTAAAAGCTGGTCGTCAACGAATTTTCATCCAAAGGTAAGAACCAAAAGCTGCCAGAAATAAATCCGATCCGAGACAAAATTACAGTAGCAAAAAATTCCCGATAACTCGATACATATTAGCTTAATATTTATGATATCAATGCAATACAATTACTCTTTATTGACATCAAGCTTACAGAGAAACTTATAAATATATGTAGGTCTTATCGCTAAGAGCGATCTGTTATATCTTAGATTGTATTATAATATTTTTATGAGTATTTATTGAAATGTACCTACATTTTAATAATATTACGGATTTTTTTCTTTGGCTATAATACCCTCGCTTTTTAAAATATTTAACAGTACCCCGGTAGCCGAGCGTGTATTTAGCAATAATCTAAACAATATCAAACTTTACTTGGTATTGAAACCAAACATTTCTTTTTTTTTTTGTTTCTCGGATCGGACTTATTGTAAGCGATCGAATTGTAATCAAAATATACATAGACCCGGATATTTTGTTTACGTATTTATCGCCGGCGCCCATCTACTGTCAGTTCTAGTAGGTATTGTACGCGTTGGACTAGAAATCGAACCCAGAGCGACTACACTAAACAAGTATCGCCTTGCCTGGACGAACTAAGCTCGACAAGCTATTCAAGTCCTCGTTCGTGTGAGTGATGCAGAAGTCCAGTCTGACGCCAACTAAGGATCGTTTTTCCTAGACGGATTAAGCTGCGGAGGAAGCTATTATGTCCTAACCTCATTCGAGTGAGTGATGAAGTATCAGAAGTCTAGTCTGACTCCAATGAAAGATCGTTTTTCCTTGACGGACTAAGCTACGGAAGCTATTCAAGTCCTAACCTCGTTTGAGTGTGTCACAATTTTTAATATACAATTGCAAATCATTCTGTAACATTGACTTGCCTTGTGCAACAGTCAGTTGTAATGGCCAATAAATGCATTTAATTTATTTTTTCTGATGCCAACCAGGGATTGTTTTTCCTTGAAGGACTAAGCTGCGGAAGATATTCATGTCCCATTCTCAATCGGGTCAATTGTGAACTATGAGAAGTCTATTCTGATCCCAACCAAAGTCATTTATTATCAAATGGAATCCAAGCCTAAACTCCACGTATTTGCCCGGGTATAAGAAGTAAATATGGCTCAAAAATATTCGCTCTAATCTAAAAGCAAATTGGTGGAGTCTGATAATACCTGGTAAGCATATTAAACTTTACGGTTTCGGCCTAGTTAGTAACTGAAGGTATCTGTTTCACTTGCCATTCCTTGCAGTTAATTTGCAGACTACCTAACTGAAATAACGAAGTCTTTTCTTTTAAGTAAGTACTTGGTCTTAATAGATACAAAGAATACAATCAGTTCTTGTTTCATACCTTGTAACGACCGTTGTCTCATGCGTTACAGTAGAACCTATTAGATGGCACTATATGTCTTCTAAGCGCCAAAGACGTTACAGCAATCTGATGTACTAGTGGGAGTTTACCGATACTCACATACGTAGTGAAGTTACTATTTATACATTCCATAGTAATTGTATATTCATATATGTATTATTTAGTGTGTTATAGCTTGTGTTATAGCATTATTTATTTAGTGTGTTACATTACACTGGTTAACAATATGTACACCATCCTGTTATCATTACACAAACTGTCCAGTAACAGTACTCTTCTGAAACGGCTTAGGAAGAGACATTGTGAATTTTAAAACGCAGATAGATTTTCTCGCTTCAACGAGCACACACTTTCTTTTTCGTTATGTTCCTCTCATACGGTTCTGATACTTATTAAAAGCTCCAACTTACTCGGTGGTTTGGCGTCTGGAACTCGAAAGAGCTGATAGAGAAACACTTCTGATGTTTTTTAATGGTTGATCACATTCTTAATTTCTCCGTCATTTTAGTACAAAGTTTTATCTGGTATTTGGCAATAATGATAATGTTGATCATATATCAATCACATTCACATGCTTCCTTTGCTTAGTTAAGCACTTGTTCATTTCTTGCTTAAATGCATTTAAATTTATAAAAAATATTTTATTTTTAATTACCAAAAGGAATTGCCACAACGACGTTTTCCAATGGAGTGCCAATAAGAGTTTTACCTGTAGTAACCTGGGTAACGGTCACGTAGACTAGATATATTACGAAAAGACTAGCTATAGATCCCAGTCTTGACATTTATAATTTTATTGTACTTGAATGGATAAGTGATCAACCATTCCTTTAAAACAATATTTCAGATGATACGGGTACTTACATAAGGTACGGTTCTCTTATTGCTTCTCGAATGTAGTAGTCAAGCCCGCAATTTTGCACATTTAATTATCGACCCAAAATCAAAGACGAATTTAAACATGTTTATTGACATCCTTTCTTTGGGTCTACCTACTCCACAAGTATAAACCTGCCGTTGCAGTTATTATGGAGATTACAGATCTAATAGAATAAATGTCTTGTTGTAGATATGTCTTGTTTAATGATGTAGACGTAAGAAATGTGTTTTCATCTCGTAGGGTATGCAATAATCTAGTCGGGGGAGAGGTGTACGCGAGGAGAGCGTGCGCGAGCGGCGCGGCGGTCGGCTGCTAGTAGCGGCCGGCGGCATCGCTCGAGTCAGTGTCATCGAGAGCCGGACCAAAGCAGACGTATAGAACATTCCACCGCACTCCCCGCGTTGTGCCACACGCTAACCGCGTGCTGTTTCTTTAGTGTGTGAGCTAATGTACCGGTTGTATTTAATAAAAGTGCTTCAGTATTACGTTCCCTGTGTCTTCAATGTGAACCCCCGCACCTAAATCTCAATAGTAATAATGATTCGATTTGGTAAAGATGATTTTAAGAGGCATGTATTGAAGCCTCTTCATACTTTGTACTTGAACTACTTCAGTACTTGCAATAACTTGGTGTTTGAATTAAGTGCTTTTATTTTTACAATGGCCTCTCATGGTAAATGTATGACGTATCCCTACGTATGAGCCTATTCGAATTGAAACACTGTAGCATAAAAATATACAACAATGTATATACAAGTGTCATTGCTAAACTGTTATTAGATCAATATATGATCAAATTCTTTACCTACCTGTCTATGCATGTGATAGCATTGTAACTAATAGTCATTTTAACATTTACGATTGTTAATTCCTTGTCATAACATTATTTTAGTTAAGGTACCATAATAATAAAATGTATTTGTCGTGAGTAACATGTATAATTATTCTAATTTCAAGGTGACTTTCATCCCTCTGTTCTGTAGGTACACCTATTCATGGGATATATATCATAGATTTGCATAACCTAGGTACACATTATAAAGTATCTAGTACTATCAATTATATTTATTCACACATTGGCATACTTTTTAGCTTGCCACCAGGCGATAATAAACACATCTCACTGTTTAAGGTCTAGAATAACGGTTCGTAGCATATAATATGATGTTTTACCTGAAAATAAAACAATTATTATATGCGAAACCTTATTCTAGACCTATATTTAGAATCCTGCCTGGTGGACTTCTTTATGTCCACCGAAAGTGAGATGCAATGTGAGGAGCGCGCCTGACAGTTCGGGCAAGCTCACCCCCCCTCCCCCGGCTCAAGTGGGGCGGAGCCGGATGGGAGGGACACAAAAGAGGTCGTGACGTCGTTCCGGAAGTGATGTTATCTCACTGTTTAAGGTCTAGAATAAGGTTTCGCATATAATAATTGTTTTATTTTCAGGTAAAACATCATATTATTTGTTAACATAATAAACAATTTAGAAGACATCATAACATAACATTAACATAAACGCTTTCACACTCACAGCCCGACACTAAGTTCGATGGTTTGTGTTGTAGATGCCGGAAACATTCACATCACACATACAATATAGCAACCAGAACCAGAAACAGATAGAAATAAATCAGAAAGAGATTAATAATTCTATTCTGTCGTTCTTTTTGTGCTTTGTTTTATATAAGTAGATACGTTTCTATACTATACAATTGTGAACGGAGGTAAACTAGTTTACAGAACAAACTTGTCCTGTCCCCTTCTGGAGAAAACAGATGGAGCTATACAATGCTCCTTTTAATAGTAATTAGCAATATTTCTCGAGAGGCACAAAGGATTGTCGCCGTTGGTCGCCCTGGTATAGTAGAAAACAGTTGTGAAAGTTCTCTCGAAAAATTGTATGTCGTTAAAAGTATTATGTCAGGGTAGACCTAAATATTGTAAGTGTGTTTCTGCATAGTCATTAGCGTCTATTGACTTCTTTATTTTAAATCAGTTGACTGACTGTGTTAACAGTAAAATAAACAAATAAAAAACGAAACCATCAATCTTTATTATTGACCAAGCGAAACGAGGTTTTGGAACAACGATTTGTCGGACATCAAAGTCACTTTTTTAAGACCTTTTTTGTCCCGCGGTCTATCTTAAAAACAGTTACACATTTAAAGGTTAGACTTACCAACAAATACAATAATCAAATAATCGCTATTAAGAAAAAAGTTAAAAGCAATTAACCTTAAAGAATTTCTCTACTAAGCAAAATATATACCCGAGGTCTCAGTTGGGGCAAACTACTAGTCTACATGTGCCAGCATTTGACCTCTAGCTCATCTTTAGATGGTACCATATCATTGTATTGTCACGAAGATACATAAGAACACCGAATTCGAGTCCTATCGAACATCGGGAAGTGGGTCTAAATAGCTTGCAAGATTTGATTACAGACCGACAGATAACGGGACTGGTAAAACTATATAAAAGTTTGTAATACAATTTGTATGTTAAAAACGTAACAAGCTCATGTACTCATCAGAATAAGTTCAAGTTACGGCCGTCTCTTCACAAAGCGTCGAGGAACCCCGCACTACAAAGGGCTTAGGCTCTAATGTTGCCGCCCAGAAAATTTGTTTCATTAACGACCAGCCTAAAATTTCTTTTACGCCCAAGTTAAATCCCCGTACTGTATTTTGCAGAGCTCCGCTTCCCAAAGAGTATTTGTATAGAATAAATAACAATGGACGAAATTGTAGGGTGTCCGGTAGATAGGCCCCAAACCATTTTCCTATGAATCGGATTCAACTTTCAATGGTTTTGTGCTTTCATTGGAAACTTTGTTTCGAATCAAATATTTCGGGACTACGTTTAAACGGATTCACGCACCAATACGTTATGTTTTGTGTATCTAACGCAAACTTGTACTTGGATAGAGTCATAACATTAGGTACTAGCTTCTGCGCGCGACTGCTTCCACGTAGTAGATAAAAGTCTCACCTTATGAGTATGTATGGGCGACCCAGTTGGCACAGTCGGTCTCCGCCCTCTGCGCCGTGGGTTCTGGGTTCGATTACCGGCAGGAGCACAAATTCCTCCCCAAGGGATATTTGTGTTTCTGGTTCTGGGTGTAATGTGTGTGTGGTTTCCGGCACCTATGATACAAGTCTTTGAACTTAGTGTGGGGCTGTGAGTGTGAACGCGTTTGTTTTTGTTTTTTTTTATACCGAGGATTAACACACTTTTAAACACAGGCGAAGCCGCGGGGCACGGCTAATTATAAATATACATAACATGATAACATATTAGCATTGCAACATCAGCTCAGTATCTTGTAGGTAACTTAGATGTTTGCTGTATAGATGTATTTAATTTTAGTTTAGTTTAGGAAATATGGGCACATGGCCCGTAATATAGTACAGGATATACACAAAAAAACATGATGTCATGACGTTTGTTACATGTCGTACTGACGTTCAGTACGATAACCATATTATATAATATATATAAAAATTAATCTTTATTTCCCTTGGTCATCGCATCACGCGTAAAAGGATGGAACAATTTCGCAAATTCTTTTTTTGTTGTGTTAATTATAGTCAGGAGAAGGTTCTTATGAAAGAAAACTTTAACCCGGAATTCCCGCGGGTCCGGGACTTACGCGGGTAAAACCGCGGGGTGCAGCTAGTATAATATAATTTACAAGATTGCTATCAGCAATATCTAAACCTTCATTGCTTCGACACGATGTACCTAAACAATGTGTATCGTTGATAGCAATACCCCTCCTTCAGATAAAAGGTTAGCAGGTTACCACATTACCGGCATCAAAGCGCAGAGTGTTGTTCTTGATATAACACCGTTAAATAAAAAGCTGTTCTGAGAACAAAGCGGTACGTGAGCCAAATTATTTATGTATTGCCGCGGTCGGTCTAATTACGCGGGCCTTTTGTTCTTGTAGCCTCCGGCACTGACAAGACAGTATTTCAGTTCCCGGTTTGCGTTGGAATACAACTCGCACACATTGACGCGCTTGAAAAGGACCACGGAGGCCAGCAGTATACTGTAGAGGATATCAATATTGAATTCAACATTGGCTTAGTTGGGTGGCGTTCGCCTTCGAAGCAGGGATATTGGGTACGATTCCCGACTGAAGCATAAGTTTTCTGATCAAGGAAAATTTGTTTTTCTGGTTCTGGTTGTGATTGTGTGTGATGTGAATATTTCCAGCACCCATGAAACAAGTCATCGAACTTAGTGAGGGGCTGTGAATGTGAAAGCGTTTATGTTTATGTTTATGCTAATTACTTTAGAAGTTATGAGGTAACAGATGAAGATACATACACACATACCGGTCAAAACATGACTCTCGCTTTTGCTTCGCCGTAGTCAGGTAAAACATGACTTAAAGAACAAAATCAAACCTAGAATGTGAGCTGAGATACTGTTCTAATCTTCATAACGTTGACTTGGCCGCCAACCGCACTTTACTTTCCACCTATACCCTTCCATATAGTATTCCACTAGATGTTGCTTAGATAACAGTAATGTAATGAGCCTGCGACCCACTAACTTAAGAATGTGTCCGCTTTGTTAACTCATTCGGACAGTACTAAATGTAACTCAAGCTAGCCAGATAGTAGCGCAGAATTGCAGATGCTCTTGTTTAATATTAAAGTGTTAGCTAGTAAAAGCTAGTGTTGGTCTAGACAAACTAATTTTGACTTCAACAAATACCTTTTATCAGCAAATAGTGTACTTCACAGCTATTTAACTCGGAGTTTCAGAAAATACAACGTGAGCTGTTCTTAAAATGTTTTCATTTTCGTTAAGTTTTTCTTCCGTTCTTTGACCTTTGTGAAGAAGAGGGAGTCTGCAATCATACTTGGCGCAAAGGAGCTCCATATGATATTCACACGTAATAAATATTAGAATAGGTGCAGTGATTGCGTGAACAGGTGTCGACTTTAACCGTACGACGTAAACCGGCCCCTTTACTTTTTATTCGAAGGACCATTTTGGAATTTGCCGACTTTGCACGTTATTTTACTGTGGCACTCGAGGGTAACATTTTATTACCAGGCGGGTCCTTATTCGATACTTCCAATCTTTTTATTTGTTGGACGTTTCGCAGGTAGGTACAAGGTTTGAGGTAAATGATTAAATGGGACGGTTACATAATAACGAAAGTTAAAACAATATTCCGATGAGAGAGATTAGTCCTTGAAGGGTTTAAGGTAACGAAATTAAACCAAAACAATAAGGCTGAAACTGCTCGATGGCTTAGTTGGCAACGCGTTCGTCTTCGAAGCAGCGAATTCGATTCCCGGTGGAAACATAAGTTTTCTCCCCAAGGAAAATTTGTGTTTCTGGTTCTGTGTGTGTTTGTGGCACGCATGATACACGTCATCAAACTTAGTGTGGGGCTGTGGGTGTAATGTCGTTTATGTTAAGTAATGTATTTGTACCCACTCAAAAAGTATGAAGTTGTAATGCAAGAATTTCGAAATAGCCTAACTTAGATAAACAACAAAAGTAAGTACTTTAGAACAAAAACAAAAATCATATATAAATGAACCAATACTCAATATATAATATACGTCAAAGTGTCTTAAAAACAATGAGACCATTAAATGTTTATTATTATTATAGGAATGTATTTTGCAGGAAACCAGTCTGTCAAACTATAACTAAATTTCGATGAGTGTGATACCAACCAGTAGATGTTCGCGTCCAGTGCGATAAATAAATAAATGAATTGTTAAGTTTTAAACAGGTGTTGATACAATAAAACAACAGATGCTTATAAAAGAAGTGACTATATTTTTTTACAAAAAGCACTATTGTCAATCCTGTACTCCACACTTGGTCTCTTCAGATCCTGTAGCATCACATCTCATGTAGTCCTGTAGCATCCTGTAGCATCAACATCTCTTGTAGTGCCGCCTCATAGTGAATCATCACTTGTTTTATGCACACATATTTGTAAATTATTGTACAAATCGTAGTATTTGTCTTATTCCTATCTAAACATACTTAGTCTTATAACCCCCCGAATCTCTGCAGTAGAAATGGAGAGAGCTGATGATACATAGTGGTAGCTCAGACATAGTCGTATTTCCAAACAAATTTGAACTATTTTGATTACAATTATTCAGTGCGCAACCATCGGGAATATTTATTTAAGTAAGTAATAGTAGCATTTTGAAAATAAGTCACAAACTTGTAGATTGCAAATCCAGCCCAGAGCGTTGTAGTTGCTAACACTAACTAACTAGATAACTACAAGGTTAAGTTCGCTGTCTAACCTCACAGTGGAGCACGAACAGGGAGCGATAAAGCAAAAGCGAAGAGCGGGCAAAGCGTGAGCGATAGGTGAGCGATTGTCACGAGTGATGCTCGCGAAGAGCCATACGGGGGAACGAACGCGGTGGAGACTTCGGCCCCCGCGCCTCCCTTTATCGATTGCCCCAGTTGAGAGCGGAGCGGAAGTAATGATAGAGCGGGATGCAACCACTGCCCGATCCGATGCCCAACTCCCCGTAGTAACTCTAGTGCACTCACTACACAAATAACTGCTCAAGATAATATTTAATCTTCCCTTTCTTTCGACTAATGCTATTCTCGATAAACACTTTGCGAGGAGCATCCCTAGCGAATAGGATTCGGGCATCTGTCTATTTCGTTGAATTTAATAGAATGCACACGATCTACGCAAAATTAATATCTTAACTGAAAATATGTCAATTACCAATATTTTAATGAAGTCTATTAACGACAATTTCCTCAGATGAATAACTCAAAAGTTTGATTCATCAAAGTAAACAAGTTCACAACTCAAGCGTGGAAGTGACATCCTGCTTATATCTATCTGAACGGATCCCATAATAGCTTCCTCAATCTCGGCGTCAAAGTTCTCATAAGACGCTTCTTAACTAAGGCGTTAAGGAAGATAGTTAGCAGGAGGCCTTCGGCAGGGTCTTAAAACTTGGCCGAAACTTGCGTAATTCGATCTCCACGATCCGGCGGCGGGCGTCAATGCGGCGATAACTCACAATACGTTATTAGCATAATAATGATATAATTGTCGATAGATCTCGAGCGGCCTACACCATCAGGGAAACTCGACACTCGCTGATTTTCTGACGCACAATAGACCTTTCCAATACTTTCCTCGTCATTGTCGTGCTTCAATTTTGTTAATGGAAAACTACTCCATGGAAAGGGACATGTCACGTCGTAAAGAAGTTGTCAAAACGTCGTTTTTATAAGGACACCCAAATGGCGATGCGATGTCCATCGTAAAAAAGTAGTTCATAAGCCATGACGTTTCATAGCTGAGCCTATAATCAGTAATATCGATTTTGCGATAAAAGGCGTCCAACAAGAGAGTGTTTCCTTCGCGCGGTAAATTGCGAAGGAATCTGAGCCGGCGCTCACATCCAATGATAATAAAGTGTAAAAAGAGTCGTCGCTTTAACGTCCACTTTATGGGCACTTCCGCAGGTCCGTATAAGGTTTAGGATGCGCTAGATATTACGGTGAGCTAAATTTATTCACCAATCACAGCCATTCTTTGCCATCTTCAGATACCGATAAACTTTTAACGTATCTACTTATTTGGTAAGTTGCTAAGCAAATAATGAATTAATATTATCTCGTTTTTCGATGAAGGTAATTGTGGTAGGATATTTCAAACTCATTAGAAATCACCTTAATCATTAAAATAAGCCAAGTATTATTAGCAAAAACAGATCCGAAGTCGTAAAATGAGGACGCCTATTTAAAGTGGATCGGTCTATAAAATAAACTTGAGAATCCAATTAAGAAATGAGCGGAGAAAGGATTTATTTTAGTCTCACTTTATTAGCGTACATGGCAATAAAATAAAACGATCAGACTTTGTATAAGAGTCGCACAGAATGACCAATTAAATACATTCTTTACTATCTCATCAAAACAGAAACCATATACCCTTAGGTAAATGTAGGTGTTCAGAGGAGCATTTATGATAGCCGTTGAAAGAATTAAATAAACGCTTTTACACTCACATCACCACACTAAGAAGATTTGTGTCGTGGAAACATCGGAAACATTCACATCCAGAACCAGAAACACAAATTTCTCTTGGAGAGAAAACCTGTGTTTCCGCCGGGAATCGAAGCCGATACCATTGTTTAAAAGGCAAACGCTCATCCAACTAAGCCAACGGGCAATTCAAAGAGGTTGTTTATTTTGCAAGCTTCCAAATATTTATGAGCTAAACGTTATTTTTGTACCTCTGCTACTGCATATAGTTCGCCGTCCATGTGTATCAGTATTATTATGTGCTTCTGGACAAGCAATCGATTCATTAGCAGGAACGCTAACTTATAAAACTCTTGTCATCTCTGTACATAATTTAAAACAGTAAATATAAATCCATTCAAATATTTTCTTAAGTTGTGTTCTTAACGTAATAATGTGTGCAATTTAGAATGGGACTAAGCCTTTTTTTTCTGATTTAGATTAGAGCTAATCAATAATAATCTTAATTATTTTATCACTGACAGAGGAATCTATTACAGTACTCATTTTGCGACGAGGTTAAAAACGCTGTCATAATCCTTACCCTGTGAAACCCTGCCCTTGTACTATTATATGTGGTGTCGACGCAAAACGTTTCTTTCTTTCACTTTATTCTACTAGTAAGCATTCACGCTCACTTTTTTCTTATTCAAATCAAAATCGTTTATTCCCATGGGCCCCAAAGTCACTCATGAAAGTTAATAACTCTATAACAGCCATCTCGAGAAGAACCTGGCAAGAAACTCGGCGGGGGATTTTTATTTTATTTATTTTTTTAATCATTCCTAAACACTAATACATCATTATATTAACCTAGGTATATGCATGTTATATCGTCGCTAGATAGCGCTCGTGCAGTTTGCCACCGTGCACCCTCGTCATTAATCGTTTAAATATCCACCTTTTCTTTGATATTTATACATCATACATTTGATTGTATATGTACACCCACATTCATAATTACATTAAATGACTCTCATCCCTCCTCACAATAAGATAAGACAATAAAGTGCTAAACTATCAACTTATCTGTCGCAACTTTCAAACTTCCTCCGATATATTCTGTGAAACTCATTTCTATTTTGTCCATTTCTGCTACTCCACACATAAATTTCAACATTCGCATCTCCACTGCATGTACTGTTATTTTATTTTAGTCGTTCCTTTGGTAGCCCAACACTCATCCATACATTACGACTATCCAATACAGTACGATCGAGTATTCAATACTTATCCGTGTAGGTACTTACTTATCTCCTATGTTAGTTAAGATATTGCACAAGTGAGTTAAATATATAAAGTCATCACAGTGACAGACAATTATAAAGCATATTATAGGAGCGTAGTAAATTTAGTAGAGAATAAATATGGCAGATATGCAAGAACGCGCGTGTCGTACTTACATCTTTAAAAGGTTTTTAAAGAAATATTTCAAAATATTATATATATATATGTAATAATAGATTAAAAAAAACTACTATTTAACTCTTAGTAATTTTAACGGCATAAACCCAAAGAAGAAGAAACATATGCTCCGGGCGTGAATCGAACTCAGGAGCCACGGCGCAGAGAGCAGAGTATGGCCCACGATGGCAACTGGGTTAAAAGCCTCCATTTATTTATCTACCACAATACACTAGTCGTTCGCGCCGAACGGAGATCTCGCACCTACATTTTAACGAAGAGAAAATCTTTTGAGGTTAATTGATTTTTTTTCTTTAGAATAATTGTTTGGTTTCTGTATTTTTTATTCAAGTACAGGATATAACGGATATTATACGTAAGTTTCAGCTTTCAACGTGAAGCTGTTTTTGAGATAGACACCGGGATAGGATAGACTCCGTCACTGTTCTTAAGCAGTGACTCTGGTGGCCTGACCAAAATTTTTTTTCCAACAAAGTTTTTTTTTAACTGGATTTGTACTCTACGTGCAAAAATCTTTTCTACAATACCCCACAAGGGTAGATAAAACATAAAAATATTTTGCAGTCCACTTACGTGTATTACGCACCTTTAAAATTTTCATTCATATCACTAATTATTATTTCTGGCTTTGGGATATAGCTTTACTTAAATTCTCAGGAAATTTTAAGTTAATTGCTTGTATGGTCTAGACGCTAAATGGATTTGAGAGAAGGACGGACGGACCGATGAACCACCCAAGCCAACTTAGAGATCTCGCTTCGCTCGATCATTTAAAATTTTCTATTAAAACAATAGCATTTTAAGTACAATACAATTGAAGCAACCAAGCCTACCGACTTCATTTCCTTTCAAACAAGCCTTAACATTTCCACTGACCTTGGTTTAATTTCTTAATACTCGAAAGCAATAGGTATATTTCACTGCTATCCAACCAGACCCCGCTTCTCGTTATAGAGCCGACATTTTCCTGTGGCTATTAAAATTTTACGAGTGAACTGGCGAAATGAATGCTTAAATTAGGTTAAGGAGTATCGTGGAATGGATCGCCCGATGTACGCAACACTCTATTAATCTAAACGTTATACCAATTGTACGTGTATTATTTACGAATATTTACATAAAATACCTAAGGAATGCAATCACCAATTATGTTTCCACTACCTCTGTAATATGTGTTGATTAATCTTATGCTAAAAGAAGAAATAAACAAGCCGAGATTAGCTCATCTAAATAACCCCGCTTAACGTGCGTTAGTCAACTACATTATTGAAAATTGTGTATACAAATTACACCAATCAAACTCAGCGATTCTTACAACATAATAGCACGAGTCCGAGTCACGAGTAGAAGTTAATCAAATTTGTTATTTTACATTATAGTATATAGTAAAGACCATTATATGAATAAAAAAAATTATAAATATCGAACCTGCTCACAAAATTTTACGAAAATCGGTTGAGAAATGGGACCCGTAGAGGAAAACAACCGGACATCCGGACAATTTTACCTAAGCTGAAACGGAGACGCTTCGATCACGCTTCGCTCTCGCTCGGTCAATTAAAAATACTGGCTATCTATCACAATTAGTGTGAGAAGAACCCTTTGGAACCGACAGACAGACTGTCAGTCCCGTTTGCACCTCTCAGATACGAAAACCTAATAATTATTACATTTATATTATTTGGTGGAAGTAACAAAAATTTAATGTCGTTGAAAATTTAGATTTTCCATTAAAACAATCACATGATAAACGAACATTTTACTTTAATGTTAAGTCGGTTCAAGGATCATGTCACAAACAAGAATAAATAACTCTATAATATGCATTTGCAATTTTAAAGAGCAACATGTATTTTGTACAATTTCTTTATGTATATATAGCCTGTATTCCTTTATGTATATATAGCCTATACGTGGTAAAACAACACAAACAAGATTGCTGTTTCTCAAGGCGTTATGGTCGTATTTTGAACCTGTAAAACTATTTTGTAACATTACCTATCATTAAAAAATAAGACTAAATATATGGAGGTACGGTATAAAATTAGACACCCCTTGAGCGGCGCTCATCGACCTCATTATATTATTCTATTATCAACTAAGTAGGTATCTGTTCACGGTGGCTTTGCCCGCGTAAATCACGTTTAAAACTAGCCTATGAGTTAATCCTGGGTATAAAATTTTGCACATTAAATAAACATAATATTTAATTTTAATCAATTGATCTGTTGCAGCCTGAAAAAAGAACAAACACACACACACACATTAGTATGATACATACATTTGAGGCTACCTAAAAAAAGGCTTTCGTATCACAATTATAGTCATAATAATATTTACCTTTCTATAAATAAAAAAAATATCACCGGTTTTCACCTCACCGCGCCGTAGTAAGTTTTGAGCCGGAAACATTCACATCCCTTGAAATCGACACCCGCAATCAGACACATTAAATTATTTACAATGTATATATTAGTCAAATTAATTACTACAAGAGCACAGGTCAAAATTGTTAACAATGTATATTTGTAAGGTATCACAAAGGTACGATATACAACGGGTAGGTCAAAGAGGCACCTTTCGATAGATTTTCAGGATTTTCGAGGCTCGCGAGGATCGGCATTCGAGGCACGCGCTCCTTTCTTTGTTTCTCTTATAACGAGATATTGTGATTCCTTCCATTATGACACCACATACACAGATGATTCGAATATCAAACACCACGTTAGATACACGTTTTCTTATTAAGCCGCTGTATACGCTGCATAATAATACAATGTTGAGAGACAGAGGTATTAGATAACGTGGGAAGATAACAGACAAGAGATATTCACAAGGGCAGCATGATAAGAAACAATGTAATTTGTTTCGAGGCCTAGTGTGCTTCCAATAGTATATCACACCATCATTTATCAACAGGTGAAATAGATTATGATTAATGGTCATTATTTATTTGACTAAGAGGAAACGATAATAAGGGTGAGACCTGAGAAGTACATAAAGATTTTGATTCTTGCGGCTTGGACTAACATCGTAATGCGTTATTTTTCCATGTAAAGAATTGAAAGGACACCGTCTTAATTTTTACAGCTTCAAGAGATAGTCACATTAAATAAATAATGTTTTATATTCCCAAATACACTAGAATTTTGGACGATGCTGTTGGCGCCCACGGTATAAAAAGGGGTCTTTGTTTTCTACACCGAGGTTAAAGATTCGCTTTTGGTATAGAGCAAACATTTTTCTGCCCAAGGGAAATTTTTGCTTCTAGTTCCGGGTGCGTGTTATGTAAATTCGGCAACCATGATACAAGTTAATGGATATTAGTGTGCGGCTGTGTTTGTTTTCGTAGAGCGTTCTGTTTTCTCCGCTTGGACAAATACAACCGCTTTGTCAAGTAGTCGTATTAAGCATCTCTGTGCAAAAGGAGTAGTTCCGGTTGGAGAGTTGAAAGTATAGACAAAAAAATATTCATGTGAGACATAAGAGCTTAAGTTTAGGGGGTGCAAAGCTATTAAAAACTTTGACATTCAAGGTTCTCGATGAAACAGTAATGGTAGTAGTACCAATCGGTCTTTCGTTGATAAGCAACCAGCTAAAAATGTTGCATACCATCGGATGAACGACCTTTTTGCTTCCTCTCGTGATTCAATTTAAAACATATTGAATCAAAAGTTGAAACTTTTAACGACCAGTACAGCGCAATATCCATTAAATCTGTTATGTAAAACAATTCCATTAAAGTGTGCTTATTTTAATGAGTTCCATCCGAGCTTAAAGGGTTTAATGTCGGTATGATTACTAATTATAAAAAGGCTTACCTGTCCCGGCTTCCGATGTCTCGTGGCGTAACAGCATGTTACGCAACTCATTACGTAGCACAGATAAGCAAGGGTGAAATCCTATCTTATTTGCACCCTCGGATTAAAATTAAATTTTATAATGGTGCGCAGAAATACGCTGACGCTATTTACTCGACTATGGCTAAAACACGGATGATTATGATACTAGCTCCATATGTATGTACGTTTTTGTTCCCCCACACAGTGTCCACTAATAAACCGATTGTAACCTAAAGGGTATCGCGAAATTGGGTCTAACTCTACGGGTTTCAAAAAATATAGCAATAGCTTAAAGATTATAATGTAACTGTTTTATATTTCATCCTCTCACAACACTTAATGTTTTACAACCCTTACCACTTTGTCACGCTGATTTTTACCTTTACTGGAAGCTATTGGATTTTAAGCCAGCACACAGTCTCAGTGACACTAGGCTGGCGTTATATGCTCTCGAACTTAGTGATTCTTGGATGCCCATGCCGATCTCCAACAACGTTTGCACGATCGAAAGCTGAGAACCAGTACAAACGGTTTGCGTGCCGTTGGTCTAGCGCTAGTCTTTTACACCAAGACTGTTCCAGTAGGCCAGGACTCTCTCTGACTCTGTTTAATAAATAGCTCTGTATGTATCAGCTTTGCCTATGTTTATTGGGATAAAATTCTCCAGGTTCTATACACTATCTTTATACCAAATGACATTCAATTAATTTAATCTGTCTGACACACGTTTATATCATCATATTATAATATTTTATCATACTATGCTAACTACTAAGAAGCACTCAACTTTGAATGTTCTCTATATCTGAATAATATCATGTAAAAGTATTCATAAATATTAAATTACTTTCGACTGTTAACAAACAGACTTTTGTTCAAAAGAGCTCGTGTTTTACGTTGAAAATATTAATTAAGATTGTATTATAACTGTATTGTGGTAATAAGGAGTTTACTTGAGGTTTAATTATGTCTCCAAAGACTGTAATTAAAAGGCTATATTTGTATACAAGGTCTTAGCAATGATAAACAGACAATATTTTTTTACATTCCGTGCCCCGCGGCTTCATTAAGTTAAAATAAGCCTATGTGTTATTCCGGAATGATTATCTTGTTTAGATCAAAAGTTCCTGTGGCCATCTTCCGTCTCCATCATCAGACCAGCTCCAAGGTACCATATCATTGTATTATCACCGAAGAAACATAAGTACACCAAATTTGACAACGGAACAGGTGAAACTAAATAAAACCTTGTAAAAGGTAATTTTCAAATAACACAAACCATATGTTTGTCTCCTATCTCGATGCGAGCAACATAGTTCCAAGCAAACATGAAACGTCAAAAGTCAAGCATAGTCAAAAAACAAAACTCATGTTACATTCCATATTTAACTAATTGTAAGAGTTAACACCAAAATAATTTCGGTAAACACGAATTAGGCTTACACGTCTCGCGTGACGATAAGTGTTTCCGAAACGCATTATTTTAGTTCCGAAAACTTTTACGGACCGCTTTTATGCGGTACAAAAATATTGGTCTCAGGTATTCGAGAGAGTCTGTTAGTGGAATTTTTCTTTGCTCGTGCACGTGAACAGTGAAAGGCTGTTTCCGTCGTGAACAGAACACGGAAATGTACTACCGTAGGCGACAAAAACGCGAGCTCGAGCCAACAAAAGGTACCAGCAGACAAACTCACTTCCGATGGTAATTATTATATACGATAAAGGTGCAACTCTGGTTTCATTCTGTAATGCAAGTATGTGCATTGGATACGCAAAAGATAATTTGTTGAAAAAAGACCCCAAGAAGGAAAGATAATCTACGGATGGAATTTTACAACAAAGAAAACTTTATTCCGTCTGAATGTTTTAAGTCTTTTATATTCGTGGTCGGCGGTTATTACCGGCGGTTACCGGACGAAGGATAAAGACAGAGATCACGCGATTCATTCTCTAATTGTGTCTGGGATTGTATTCTTTGCTATTCAAGGGAGAGACGCAAAGCAAATCAACTAAGCTTTATTTTATCGATAGACATCAAGACGGTAAACATTGAGCCCTCTTTGAGGACACGTGCGTTATTAGTGATCGTCATAAAAACAAACTGCTTGATTCAATTGAATGTGTATTATATAACGGACTCGAGTGTTGTTGATATATTTTGGTTGTGGCCATTAATGGGTCCTCTAATTTTGCGACGTGTTAGCGTCGATATGGCTTTTGGTTGTTTTAGCGGGTGTCAAAACACGAGCGCTCAAAAGGCTCGCTCTGGCTCATAAGTGTCCATTAGCAGAGGAGACTGATACTGTGTAACCCTATATGTTTGACATTCGGCAAGGGTCTGAGAGAAAATGGGACGAGAGCGCTGATAGCGACGTATTTTCAGACTTTTTGTTATCGGGTTATCCATTTTCGCCCTTTCATCGCTTATTAGATCTTTTTAAATATTGGATGAATACAAGTACCTCTTGACATCAGAGCAAACAATGTTACATTTTATGCAAGTGGGTGACGTGAACAAAGGTTTTCGGTAAAGGTAGGGGATGACAGCAAACTAAATGTACGCAGCGTAGATAACAAGCCCCATTCAGAAAAGCCACTGGGTTCACAGTTGCAACAGGGCTTTAAACTCTTGGTTATAGTACTTACTGAATTGTTGAGCGGCGTTTGAATTTAAATCCTATATTAAATACTCGCTTTGGTACTAAACTTCAATTAATTCATGTCTTAGTTTACCTTACCTTGTTTTGGTGGATAATTTCAAGTGTTCGATACAAAGCTTGATTTTTTTACTAAGAGGAAATTTAGAGGTAGTTTATGCTGTTAAAAAAATATTTTTTAAGAATAATAATAATATTTTGTACATATTTATAAAAAAATTAAAATGTGGGTGAGTTTTTATCAAACTAATGTGAATATTATGCTGCGGCAGGCAGCGGCCGGTGAAAGGCCAGATGGAAAATGACGTTTATCAGACTAGTATAAAAGACTTAGTGCAATAGGGATCAAAACCCAGGGATCAAATAATTATACATAATTTTGGTACAAAATCTCATCTTATTGCGGAAATCTTTATCTATATATATAAAAATTAATGCCACTTTTTGTTGTAATTTTATAACTCAAGAACGGGCTCACCTATCCAAACCAAATGTTAAGGCTTTATTCGGACTATTTAGTAGATGGTTTATGTGAAGTTTGCACAAAATCGGTCGAGCGGTTCTTCATTTATCACACCCGGGCAAAGCCGGGGCGGATCGCTAGTATAATATATATTTTATTGTCAATGGCCACTTTAGGCAAAACTAAATTTGTACGTCTTTTCAGGCAAAGACATGTACCGCCATTATCGATTTGTTAACAACCTGCATGTATATTTTTTTATCTTTAAATGTGTATGTTTTTACAAATATAATGATCTTTATCTTTTTATTCTTTTTTATTTATTTTATGTAATTAATTTAATTTATATGTTTATGTAATTTATTTATTCTTTTAGTAATGTCGTGTAATGTTTAGTAATTAATTTGAAATAATGTTATGGACTTTGTCTGAAATAAAAATTATAATAAAAAAATAACAATTTTATCTTAATCTTTAACCCCTAAACATACCGAAGCTAGCTAATATGGAATAGTTGAGATGACTGACAATTTTACTAGAAAGTTGTAATATTCCTGATTAAATTTAATTTTAAAATGACATACCATACACCTGTGAATCCAAAAAGTAAGAAGGTGTGGATAACATATTAAGAATATACGATTTCACTCACGGTTGTTTTCTCTCATTACGTACTAGACTAGTTTAGGAATAGTCGGTGCCTTCATCAGTCGAGCACACGCGAAGACAGTCCAGCGTCTCAGCATGTACTAAAAATCTTATGCATTGTTATGCATGGATGACATGGATATCTTTTAACTTATTTTTCAAGATCTCTAACTAAAGTGACATTTAAGTACCAAAAATACTTTCACCATTTTGCTCCTCTATCTCAATCCGTTGAAGTACAAGTGCAAAAACATTAGAACTCGAGGACCGGATGTAAGGTCACGGCAATACGGCTTATCGTAGCCGCAAAGCTTACCTTAAATGTTTTGTGCTGGAACATTTTCAACAGCTAGCTCTATATAACGGCGTCTAGGGCTGGCTATTTAATGGAATGACGCCAGTTTGGTCTTTATTTGTCTAGTTATAGCCCAAATCGCTAGGAAAGTACCTAAGATTAACAGAAATACGAGAATATATTCAAAGATTCATAAAGTGTCCGAAATTCAGTTAAAACTAAAATAATACATAGAATTAATAAAAACAGATCGGCCCGCTGGCGTAATGTTCGTAATGTTCTGCGCTGCGGGTACCGGGCTCGTTACCCGGTTTAACCACTTCGGCTCCAAGGGAAATGTATAATTCTCGTTTTGGATGTAATACTTCTGATGTGAATGCGCCACTCGCGAAACAGGTCTTTGAATTTAGTGCGGGGCCTTGAGTGTTAAAGCTTTTACCCTAAATAACAGAAGTTACGTTAATTGCTAATAGTTTATCTGTGATATAAGTAGCTGGTGGACATGCTAGGTAAATAAAGAATACACTTGCTGTTACAGTAAAAAAAACGAGGCATGTCGGAAAGACACAAAATAGAAGTGAAACTTTTGTATAACAGGGAAAAATTTTCATATTTCATCACAGTGTTTACCCCCACCCCTTTTCGTCACACAAAAAGGTTGCGGATCAGAATTTCAAAGCCCTCCATTATAAGTTTCACTTCAAAAACAATTACCCAATTCCCTTAGCGTCTCTAAAAGAGTGATATCGGTTTATCACGAATACATGACAGGCTCTCTATCAATAGCCGGAGCCAGTGAGCCGTGAGAGTCGTCAACGGAACGGGAAGTGTGCCAATTATCTGCCGCCATTAGACCGGAGCCAGGGGACCACTGACGTTTTTCATCAACACGGCCAATCCCCACCTAGCTGGCTATAGACAAAATGTATGAAAGACAGCGGTAAAAATAAGTTGATGTAAAACTCTTACTGGGATAAATTGGTAAAAATGATAATGTATTTTGCATTACATCTTAATTCACTAAAACAAGTATGCAACATTCAATTACATTTGTAACCATATTTGTGTTATATTTATGGATGCACATAAACGCTTTCACACTCACAGCCCCACGCTAAGTTCGATGACTTCGGTCGTGGGTGCCGGAAACATTCACATCACACACACAATCACAACCAGAACCAGAAACACAAATTTTCCTTGGGGAGAAAATTTGTGTTCACGCCGGGAATCGAACCCGATAGCCCCTGCTTAAGAGGCGAACGCCACCCAACTAACCCAACGTGCAGTTCTCTCACAGTGCAGTATGTTCTAATTATATTTCTATAATAAAAAATATGTTTATCGAAGAGGGTTTGAAGCTAAGTTCGATAACTTGTGTCGTGAGAGCCGGAAAGATTCTGATCACACACACAACCAAAACCAGAAACACAAATTTTCCTTGGGGAGAAAACTTGTGTTTCCGCCGGGAATCAAACCCGATACGTGCTTAGAAGGCAAACGCTCACCCAACTAAACCAACGGGCAGTTCAGTTAATACATAAATAAAATAAATAAACTGTAATAAATCCTACTAATATTATAAATCCGAAATGTTTGTTCTCGGGTTCTCGAAAATACATTTCGTTCGTTAGGTGCCATACATTTTATCTTCACAGCGCCTTGGCCGCGCGCTTGGGGCGCTTTGTATATCAAGTCCTTTAGATACTTTTATTAAAATTCATTGCATCATCATGAACTGGGTAGAAATATTGTTTTAAAGTTCTAAGATTTTAAAATAAACTAACTAAATACTGGGAATCTCAAAACGGGGAACTATTTAATTTTAAAGTGATGATGGCGCTGTAGTAGTCAGAGCGGCCCCTAATTGGGCGGGGCGGTTGCGGTCTCCAATTTTGCAACGCATTTGAGCTTCCGGCAAAAGTAAAAATTAACATCGTGATGAAATTCATTGGGGTAGTGCTTTGTGTCACGCTCGCCTGGCTTGCTACTCTCTCAAAATACAGTCGTAGTTTCTCACACAAGAATAAGAACATGTACCTGGCGCTCTTCCAGCAGCTATCCTTAAAAGCCAATTATTCAAAGCCTAGTAAGTTTACTACTGCTATTAATCATAAATTAAATAATCTAATATAATAAATAAATAATCAGAGCTCATGAGTAGATATTGTGATTTAAAAAAAATCAAATTGATAAAAGTTTAACGCTAACATTGTAAAAACTGTGTTTAAATGTGTAAGTATGTTTGTTTTCTCTTCACGCTGTAACGGCTAAACGGCTAAAGATGAAATTTAAAATGTACATAGCTTATACCTAGGATGTTTACATAGGCTCCTTAACTTGATAAACGCGAGCAAACCACGAGACACGGCTAGTATTTCCTTAAAAAAAAGTTCGGTCTCCTGGTTCAACTCGAGTAACATGAAAAGTGATAGCATCCATTCAAAGTGCAAGCATTCGACACCATATCACGCCACATAAAAATAAACTGGAAAACAAAACGCAACAGGGCCGGCGAGCCCCATACGACACTCGCCATTAGTTTACATACAAATGGGCCTCGTTTTACATAATCCATCGTGCACGATGGAGGTAATTTGTTGCAAACTATGTGGATAAGCATGATCGCAAGCTGAGCGCAGCCTTGGCGCAAACTGATAGCTTATCGATGCGATCGGAGGTCGATGCTCTGTTATTGCAGCCATGTTATGAGATAGAGTTGTATTTATACATTTATGTTATTAGAAGCATTCAACACTGTGTGTTGCCTGGAGATTGGGGGTGCTCAAAATCATTGCAATTAACAATTTGTTGAATTTTGTTTACGAGATTCTACAAGTACAATAGAAAAGCCCGATTTTATGATTGCATCATTTTTCAAAGCTGGATAGGCAAGTATTTGACTACTATCTCACCTGATAGAAAGTGACGATGTGGCCCGAAGATGGGACATGCTTGCTTAGAAGTTACCTATTCACTCTAGACTTAAAGACACCCAGATTGTACCGTTCAAGAAATAAAAACACAGGCAATGAGTTCCAATCCTTTGCTGTACGGATGATAAACTTAGAAACGAAACGCTTCGAAGGATTTGGAGGTATATCAACCATAAGTGGATGACGTTTGACAGTTTGTATTGTTGTTAAATGTTGAAAAGGCCATGGTCATACATTCAGCTTTAAACAGTTAATAATACGGAATTCTGAAATGCGAATTCTGCCCGCAATTAATGATGAATGATTTATTAGTAAGACACTGATACAACTTGTTAGATAAAAATGAAAAAAAAAACACTAAACTGCCTCTACCAAATGTAGAACGCCTTCCCAAAAATTTATCATATTGATATATAGGTATATTTTGCCTCAGCTTTGGGATTGAAGCAGAGCACGAAGTCAGGAACGAAAGTGCCGAAACGTTCTTATTTACATTCGAGTGCTTACTGCAACCGTACATAACGAACACTAGGCTGCAGGCGATACGATTTCCCTACCATTGAGAAATATAGAATGGACGAAACAAAAATAGAACAAGTATACAGTATTTGAATATTTTAGATATAATACGTGAATGATGTAGTCTTTCAAGATTCTAAATAATTCTTGTACGTTAATGCTTTTAATACATAAATATTATTCTGAAGTTAAGAATTTATAAGAAATCTTTAAAATAAATTGCCTAAGAATTAAAATGAATGAATAAAATGTTTACGCGGCACAATAAACAAAATAAAACATAACATAAATAGACAACACAACCTTCAATTGTTACAACTTTCATTCTTTAAATAACATCGGAAGTTTACTAAAATAGCTAGTTTTATTGCCATCCTTGAACACATGTTACTTACTATCAGGTGAGATAGTGGTCAAACTCTGCCTATCATAGATAAATAATATTTCAAATTGAATGCTCACATTCATCAAATCCATGTATTGAATAGGCCTGTGTGTTAATTTAATCAAATACTGGAGTTTTGTTAACATTCCTCAATTGAATAGGTTCACTTACATTTTAGTTTGCAATGCGTGCGCCGAACATAAAAACTCATTTTGTGTAAGACACAAGTATGCTACGCCGTAGTACCATTGCTTCGTAGCTCCGTGGCATTTGCGCCGCGCCGGCTGCAAGTGGCGATATTTCAACGCGCCCTGTTTGTGAAAACTTTATTCACATCAACGGTGTGCCCTGTCTGTCAACGAAAACAGAAATTCCGAGTTACCCACGTAGTACATAGGGAAATATGTTGGGAGTTACGGATAAATCAGTTCACGCATTGAATTTCTTTATGTATACAAGATAGGAACACCGTTTGACCATGATCTTACCTGACGACCCGGTTGATGATAGAGCACGATTGTTTAGAAGATGCCTATTTACTCGTAATATTTTATATTACAGACTATAATCATTAGAAAAATGGACTCGGGCTCAAAGAGTCTCATTTATAATAAATGTGGATGTCAAATACATTAATTAGCAATATGTTTTATATACAACGTTAGTTTTACGATAACCGGAGGAAATTAAATCTTGACGAACAAGGTATTAGGACAAATTGCAATGAAAAAATTATAATGACCAGACCAGTGTTAATTTACAGTAAACAACTGTCTTTCTACATCTCTTAATTTACTAATTGCAGATTAACCCGAGGTGGGTAAACAGTCACACGTGCTACCTTTTCATCTCATGGACCCTGAGATCGCGGCCTCCCCCATGTTGCAAGAAAGATTTTCTTTTCAGTTATGTATGGAATTTACACTAGCTCTAAAAACGGTAAAGGACAACATCCTGGGGAACACAAATAATATACTTTATTCACGATTAGCTTTTTTTTAAATCTAAGAGTGGCAATAAGCTATATATTGTAACTATATTCACCCAAGGCGCCTTAGCTACAACTTGCCTAACAAATAACACGAGTAATGTGAGATCCCCGCAGTCTGAATAATTCTCTTTTATTGTAGGTACCGCTTCAGCTAAAGTTTGTCGGCAACTTGATTTGCATTTTTCACTTCCTTACCTTTAACAAGTAAAAAATCTTATTTTGAGATTCATTTCATTTCATACAACAGAATTATTAAAAAGAAAAGCGTACTTTTATCAAAGAGGGTAGAAGGATATAATGGAAGAAAGGAATAAAAGAATGAGATAGAAATACTTTTAAGGTACCATACTTATATTATAAATGCGACAGATTTTGTGTGTTTGTATGTATGTTTGTCATAAACTATCTCTGTAGTGTATCCTTTTGACGTCGGGCAAGCGGACAGTTATAATAACTCATTCACGAGAAGTGTGAAAAAGCCATGGAGTTGATGACGTAAAAGATCTCAGCCCTGGGATAGAACAAAAGCATTTTCTTTTCATTTAAACGTGCGAAACCAAGAACAAAATACTTCAAGTACTCAATCGGAAAAAAAGCTTCATTGATTTTCACCAAACATAGCTATAAAAAATCTATGAAACACTCCCTATAAAATCACCGTTCAAAATTAAAAATCTAAATCAAAATATGTTAAGCCGTTTTTATACATTAATTTATTGTACAGTTTAGTCTATTTAAAAATTAACTTCACCAAAATTAAAACATCATCAGTAGTTAGCTACTGATATAAGATATTAAGGACACAAAACCTTGCTTCTTGTATCCCTGGTCCTGATATAAAGACGTAGGAGTATTTTCGTACACGCTGAGTATTGATCGTTCGTTGTAAATTCATAGGTAGTCAAATTATCAGGCGATGTCGGGGAGCGTGAGGCAGGCACGTGCACGGCTGGCTGACTACGATCGTACGCGTCACTATTTTACATATAAATGGACGTCGCTCCATAATCCATCTAACACAATGGCTTTAATTTGTTCCGTGCCTGTGTGCGTACGAACGAACGCTGAAATCTCACTAGAGATTGAACTTGCATAAACATAACTAAAAGTTATTGCTAAGATTTTTGTTGAATTTTGTATTAGAACTTCGACTTTGAAGCCTATAGAATTGAAAAAAAACTGCGTTATAAATGCTTTTTGGCGCAATTATGTTTAATTTTTATTAAATTATGGTAATGTGGCACAGTAAACAGGTGTTCCAAAGATCTAAATTTAAGGCCAATGCCTTAAATATTCTACCGTTTACATTTTGATGTGTGCAGGAATTATGCGAGTAAATTCCTCCACAGCGTTTCACTATCTAACAACAAGACAAACTGTCAAACGTCATCCATTTGATATACCTCCAGTTCGCTCGAAGCATTTCGCTTCTATGTTTATCGTGCGTACTGCGATGGAGTGGAACTCATAGCCCTCGTCTTTGTTCCCCAAACTGTATAATCTGGGATTCATCAAGTCCAGAGCAAGCATCGCTTTTCCATCAGATGAGATTGTGGTAAAATTTTTGATATCGAGCATGAACAAATACTTGTGTGAATTCTGGAATAAGATAATTTGATAGTGTACTGAGAGGATTCTGCGGAAACATTACAGTTTATCATGCGCCGTAAACTAGAGTTGTTTAGTTTGACTTACCCAGAGAAATTAAATTAGTACCGCACTTCCGAATGCAAATCCTGTGTTTCAGCTAGTAAGAGTGTGCCACCTGCGCTGACAGTTTCTGTAATAGCTCGGAACTACAGAATTAATTCACTAAACTCTGACCTGTCTCCAACAAAATAGTTTTTGATGTGGGTTACTGAAACAACATTGACACGCCTATTTTATGCAATAGATTATGCTTTTAATCACGTTTTAATCACATCGAATAGAAGATAATGCTATTTATTACGAAATTATCTGCTTTTTTATAAGCTTTTATTTAGTTTCACCTGTCCTGTTTTCTGTTGATCTGTAATCAAATCTTGCAAGCAAAATTTTTACCCACCTCCCGCCGTGCGATTGGACTCAAATATTGTATACCTACTTTATGCGACTTCGGTGAAAATACAAAGATATGGCACCATGAAGCTGGTCATAGGAACTGCTGAACTAAAAAAGGTGAACCCATCGAGTATGTGCTAATAAGTTATTTAGATACATTTTCGATCAAGTTGTGGGCAGGTCTCTGTCTTATGTACCATGCGTCCTAGGTTTGATGGCCCGGCAGGAACACAATTTTTCATTTAAAGATTCATTTGTGCTGGTTATAGGTGTAATGTGAACGTCTTTGAACTTAGTATGGGGCTGTGGGTGTACATGCGTTTTTAAGCGTTTTAGTCAGTTCTGTGTCACCCATAACTGAGAATAATGGAACTGCATTGTTGTATTTTTGTTGGAAATTTTTCCCTCCCTGAAATACTCTTGGTTGCACATTCACACTTCTGTGTCGTGCGATAGTAAGCTAATCGAGTCCAGGTGGCAAGCTTATCGGTATTCTATCGTAGTAGGTAGTGCACAGGTATCTTCTAGGCAAGCATGTCACATCTTCATCATCACTTTCCACCAGGTGAGATAGTGGTCAAATGCTTGCCTATTCAACATAAAAAAAGAAAAAGTGTCCCAGGGGGCTCCGAAATAAGTTTTTCAATCTGGAAAAAGTGTATACTTAAAAGAAGGTCTATTAATATAATAAACTAAAATCACTAAATAAATAAACCGAGTAAAAAATTGGTTTATACCATGCATATTTACATCACTGTTTTGAAAAATGTTCAAATAAAAAAATCCCACAACTGAATCAAAACCTGTTACAGACATTGCAAAAATAAATACAGAAATAATTCTGCAAACAGTTTTTATGATATAACCAGTTCTACCTTTTGAAACGAAATAAAAAGCACCTCACGTGGTAACTTTACGAAAAGGCCCCTTTTTATAAACAGATGTTTCTAGTTAAAAACTTTGCAGTGAAAGGCAATTTCAGTTTTGCTTCGTCCCTTTGAGGGAGGAATTTTGAGGGTCAGTGGTAGTGACACTTTGAACGGGCACCGTATATGCGGCCCCGCCTTGCTATAAAGCTGACATAAAATGTGATTATAATTAACTACTGACGACATATTAAAATTTTATACATTTAAATTTTATTGTCAATCGTACTTGATCAAAACGGCACTTTTTTTTTATAAGTTGTACAATGTTTGACACAAGGATCTTACGTTGTAATAGATAAAGCACCGTTGATAATGTTCTTTGAAATTTAGGTTTTTATAGATGCATTGTGAGTCGAGTATATGAAGACGTCTGAAACCGCCCGAAATCTTTTATGTCTTATAGCACCAAACAATGAAATTTGTAGCGATTAGGAGTTTTTAAACATAACTTCATTTTATTCTTTTAATGATGAATGATAAATAATATCTAATTTACTACGTCTGATTTTTTTGTTGTTTCATGTTCTGATAACAGCGGGGTTTCGTTCTAGCGATCTCTAGTGAGGCCGCAAACAACTTTGAAACTGGTCCGGTAACGCAGATGTGCATGACATCTCTTTGAAGATAAGGGCGAGATTATTTCACAATTTTGCCGAGAGTTCAACAATTATCTACCTGCCTCTCATGTTCTTCAAATTAACTTTTGATGGCAAACAACTTTTGCGTTTGTGGCGAAGTACAAGGAAATAAGACGCGAGTGAGCGTCAACCCTAATTAATAATTTTGAACTTTGATCGAATATTAGACTGAACTCTCTATCCTGCAAATAATTAATATATATATTTTTACGCTATCACACTCACTGTCCCACATTAAGTTCGAAAGCTTGTCTTTATCTTGAACCAGAAGCTTTATCTTGAACAAATGAATCTTTAGATGGAAAATTGTGTTCCTACCGGGCCATCGAACCCAGGACTCACGGTACATAGGACTGAGACCTGCCCACAACTGGATCGAAAATGTATCTAAATAACTTATTTAACTTTTTTTTTTTTTTATTCTTATTATGATGTACCAATTACGTTTGGAACACCATTGGAATAACGATCTAGCCTTAAGACTAATAGGTAATTTGATTTTGACCTAAACTGCTAAGTAGAGTAGTATATTAAGAATGTGTCCAATAACACTTTTCTTACTGTCTCTATTATCGGGAAGACACTTTGTTCTTGTGTTCTTTGTTAATAGCACTCACTATATTACACTGTCACATCACTACACTAGCTCAAAAGGTTTAGTTCTTTTGAGTCTTCTCACTAAGTCTGTGTTGTCGAGGAGCTGGATTGCCTCAACATTCACATGGTACTTATTTAACTAGTATTAAAAAAAACTTTCTAAGTTTTTTTTTTTATAATCAAGCTTTTACCAGTTATAAATACAAAAATGGACTTACAAGTTATATACTAGAACTAGAGAACTTGTCAAGACGAATCAAACGAGCCCAAACTAGATGGGTTCATCTTTTTTAGTTGAGTAGTCCCTATGACCATGTTCAGATATATTTTAACGTGAACGTGTGTGATGCAAGCTGCATAAGTCATCGAACTTATGTTCATATTTGATGATAGATGTGCTTTATACCGTCAAATATTATAATTTATTCTGTCTTTATTATGGTAAATTCTCGGAACCATGGCCAATGCAACTTGGTAGAAGCGTCGAGGTAAATAGAAATTAGTTTTCAGCGCAATCAAGCCCCGTAAAGTTTTTAAAGTTATCTCATTGTTTACATATTGAAATTTTAAAAGTTTTAAAATTACAGGTACATTTTTTTGTGTTAGGTACTAACCTTCTATCGATCGCGTGAATATTGTGTCGAAAAATACTCCGATCAGTTTTAAGCGTTTCCAATAAGTTTATACGATGCTCGTCATCTGGTAGTCTTTTTGTATGTTCCGCCTTTGTATGTTTTTTTTCTAACACAAGCTGGAGATCTATTAAGCAGATTTTTCACAGGTATATTGTAGTAAAGCGTTGTCTATGTGTTTGAAGTTTTGTACTTGTCCGAGGCTGACTTCTTACCGATACACATAATATTTAATTAGGTAGATTGTACAAAGATCAACTTCTGTTGTCTTAGTATCAACTGATAACATGGATCTGGACATACGGGTAACTATTTAGTAAAACTAGTTTACAAGCATTTCACGTGATAGAAAGTGATGGCCGAAGATGTGACATGCTTGCCTAGAAGATACCTATTAACTCGAGACTTGAATACTTTCAGATTATACTGTTCGGGGAAAAAAGACGGCAATGACAAGGCAAGACAGGCATTGAGTTCCACTCCTTCGCTGTACGGATGATGAACGTAGAAGCGAAACGCTTTGAGCGAACTGGAGGTATGCCGACCATAAATGGATGAACTAGTTTGTCTTGTTGTTAGATGGTAAAAAGGGCGTAGGGAGAATTAACTCATGTTATTCTCATGTCTCATATGTAAAAAGAACAAAATAAGCAACTTATAATCAATTACCTACGTTTAATAAATTCACAATAAATAAGGGATAGTATTCTATCCCCATTTAAGTCCCTATCGTAAAGTTGTTGCATACCTCTTTATGTGCATCTTTGAGCAAAATTCGAAACTATTTTAACAAAGTTAATTTTATCAATATCTCGCCATTAATAATCATGAGTGATTTCTGCGTGGTGGTGGGTAGTGGGCGACGATGTCTTTAAAAACTGTAGTACATACATAAAACTGCAACGTTGTCTTTTTTTCTGGTTGCTACATTTTAAAACAGGTTTTCATAATTAAATTATTAATGCGATTGGAATAAAATGTTTTACCTACGTACAACACATGCAATACAGCTAGAACTGCCCGTTGGCTTAGTAAAGTGCAGGGCCCCTTTCTAAGCAGCAGGTATAGAGTTCGATTTCCGGTGGGGACGCAAGTTGTCCCAATATTTATCACGATTCATCATTATCAACGCGGGCAGGAGCACACACTGTATTAATGTTTTATAGCCCAGTACTACGTAGCTGGATATAAAAGAAGCATTAACGAATTTTGGAAACGGTAACATCATGTGTAACACCGGCTTATGGTACCTAAACAGCGGTCGAACGTCATGTGTTATGAAAGGCTTGGGTTATAATCTCTCTTCATAGCAACCAGGGGTGGTGCGGTCACTTGTACCATTCGCTCGCCATTCTGTCTAGTGCTAACTCTAACACATCAAAATCATATAGTTACGCTGTATTTGATAAGCTCCCTTCTGTTGTTCTGTTGTTTTTTGTCCATGGAATAATACCATTTTTTTATGGTAGCTAGAGTTGTACTTATTACCAACGTCGTAGTTTACACCCTTCACGTAGATGTTCTGTATCAAAAATCAAAGAATATTATTTATTCCTTAGAGTCAGTTCCTATTCTTAACTGACTTAAGATGTAGTGCTTACTATCATCGGTCACATTAATAATTGAAGAGCACCATATGACATAATAGTCAAATATTATCTGCATACATCGAGATGAGCAGACATAAATGCAAAGCAAAAAAAAAAATCTAAAAAAGTATACCTGCATGCAAAAAAATTCATCTACGAAGTTATAACGACTTATTCTTCCGCTGAAATATGTTAAGTAAAGTAAGAGTTTCTTTTAAATAAACTATAATAAATCACAAGCACAACATTACTCTCAAAATACAAAACAAACATTTGTGTTCCTCGGTGCTAACGTGTATCAAAAAGATGATATACGCCGAGAACAGCTGTTGAAATCTGCTCACATCACAACAATTATGATAAACATAGCTGTATGAAAATGAACACGTCAAAACCTTGACAGCCCTAAAACATACATTTGTCAGTACGATTATGTCAAATACAAAAATAATCCCGTCATCTATTTGGCATGTGTCGCGGCACCCCTGCTGTCGCGACTTGCAAATTTGGGGAGACTCTTTGGAAGTAACTACAAACGCAGCGGTAGATTATAGAGTGTTTTGTATAGGTGATCAGACGTCGTCAGTCGCTGTTTTGAAAAGAGAGAAGGGCACGGTTGCCATGGTTAATAATACCAACTCCATAATACTCCACACCCCAATATGTCGGTGGACAATTTTCCCTTAGTCGTCGCGTTAGCAACAGGTCCCCATTTTAGCAAAGCTTTTTATATCATTTCTTATGCTTATAACTTTTTCACAAGCGTAGGGCTCAAAAGAAGTCAAAAGCATTACTTTTCAAAGGTAAAATTGCTTTGATTCAAAGCAGTCTTTAAAATGTCAAGAACACGTATTTGTATGCTTGAAGGTACAGAGGAGTTTCAGATACAACGAGAAAGAACCACAAACATTTGTACTTATACATTTTATATGCAAGTGTCTCAGTAACACTGTTAAAATGATTGAATATTGAAGGAGAAACGATTAAAAAAGTTGCAAATAAAAAATAATATGAACATTTAAAATTAAGCTAGATATTTTGTGCTTTATACTATATGGTGTGATAATTAGTATACAATCTTGCAGAGGGTGGTTTGGAATCCTGCCTGCAAGGTCGTGTACTACTAAATTCTCACCCTGTATACCACGAGAAATATCTTTAATAATGACCAGGTTAACATTTTACCAGGTTAATTTTGAAGAATTGTAACAAAAATAATAGTGCCATTCTGATTTTTGTCTAGTTTTGATAGACACTATAATTGTATTTTTTTCCTTGCTATTGTGAATATGCTCCAGTTCTCTTGCGAATATATTATTGCAATGCTATTTTCAACCTCAATTATGTTTTCCCGGTAACGAAAAGTCAGTAATCGTGGAATTACCGGCTCTTAAAAAGTGATATCCCCAGGTGTCTGATAGGGGAACACACGATTGGAGGTTAGGACTCACCGAGGGAAATTAAGTATTTTCCACAGAACACAACAAACATGGAAACTGATTTATCAATGACGCAGTGGCTGCGTCATTAATTATGCAGTTTCCATCTTTGTTGATGTGTGGAAAATATATAATTTTCCTCGGTAAGTTCTACTTTCCATCGTTTGAGTTTAATGATATGAAAAGATAGATAGACGTTCTAAACGTTATCATATAAGATTGTTAAATCTATTTTGTATAAAATTGATTTAGATTTTTGGTGATAGCACCTCTTGTGAATCCACTTGCTAGAGCTACTGGTACCATGTGATGAACTTCAGGATTGCGGAGCACGTGGCCATACCATCGCAGGCAACAAAGAAAGACTCTTTGACTTTGTCTAACACGTTAACGAGCCGAAGTTACCCATATAAATTTTCTTAAAAGGTTACCTGTCCTATGAGATATTTCGTGACATTGTTTACACAAAATAGACGCCCAAAAGAAACAATTACACAATGGTTTTCGTTCCATGCATAATCAAAGTTTCTATGAAGGCATACGCATACTAGACCAAAAGTAATTAAAGCTACGTCAACGCCAGCAAAGCAAACAAACGTTAAAGGCTGGTATAGAGGATATAGAGGGCGCTGGCTATTCCAAGTAACGTTTTAATCAAACAGTGACCACGCCCCAGACTGTCATGTCGCGTATTTATGAGTTGTAAAGGGGATCTTTCCGGCGAACGTTATGGTGGCAGTTTATTCTCTCTTGCACGGACAGTGTCTAATTTAGACCAGAGAGACTCTAAAAATAATAATAATTAAAGTTAATTCAGCTTAATATTTGAACAACTGCGGCAGTAAATGAAATGCTCTTATTTGTTCCTTCTTTTTTTTATAATATTAAGAAATCTTAAGGACATCTAAGGTACATTGTAGCATAAAACAATGGTATACCGCAGCGTATACTATAATATATGTTATGTGGTGTTGTGCTTGATATTAATGCACATTATAGATGCCAACGTCATAATAATTATATATTGTTGCAAAATTTGGTGCACGCGTGGCCTTTTTGGATTATGAAAAGTTTTTGTAGTGCAGGCATGACTTAAATAGCCCGAAAGATTTTGGTACAGGTTTCATTTATTTGTACATATTATATATTTTTTTTGGATTAGGCTGTTTAGGGCAACGATTGTTTTTTGGTGGTCATTAAATTTAATCCCTATTATTATAACTTAAAGCTTTCTAGGTACGAACACTGGGCTTCAACATGGTAACAATATCTTTATCCCTTTAGTTTTTCGTCAATTTTATTAAGTTAAAACACTAAAACATAAACGCTTTTACCCCACACTAAGTTCGATGACGTATGTCGTGGGCGTCGGAAACATTCACATCACACACATAATCACAACCAAAACCATAAACACAAATTTTCCTTGGGGAGAAAACATAGTTATAGTCATCCTACTAATATTATAAATCCAAAAGTTTGGGTATAAGTGTGTTTGTTCCCTCTTCACGCTTTAATGGCTCAACGGATTGGGATGAAATTTAGAATGTAGATAGCTTATACTTAGGTTACACGTAAGCTACTTTTCAACTTGATAATAGCGGGCGAAGCCGCGGGGCATGGCTAGTTGTGTTATAAATAAACATTCAAATCAAATTAAATCAATTTTTTTAATTCACATGGGTACAAAGAGGCACTTTTGAAAGTTAATGACTCTACTGCCAGATTCGCAAAATTACAGCCATTATTTAACGATATATACGTGCTTTTAATTTCAGCAAGATAACCAACTTGCGTAACATATATGCCAGATATTTTTATGTCAACAAGCTTAGCAGTTGTAACATTCAAAACAGCAGTTGGCGGCAGTCTAGTTTGTCTTCTTCTCATAATCCTATTATTCTCTCCTATCCTACTTATACTATTATAAATTCGAGAGTTCGGGTGTGTGTGAATGTTTGTTACCACATATCTCAGTAATGAATAAACCTATTTTGATGAAATTTAGAATGGAGAACCGGAACCTATAGTAATAGGTTCCGGAATAACACATAGGAAACTTTTTAACACAATTAATGCAGGCAAATCCGCGAGGCACGGCTAGTTTTTTTATAATCCCTATGATTAACCCAAGTCTTGGTGACCCCAGTGGCAGTTCACTTTGTGTGCGCGTATGGTAATGGACTGGATATCGTGTGACGTAGCCTGACATGTGTCAGTGACGACAATAGAGTCCAAGCGTGCCGGGTGAAGCGAAATTGTGCCACTATCAGAGCCGGTTTTCCGCTAAATCAAAATCTAATGTGGGTTTATGTCTCAATTGAATATCGCACGGAAAATATATTATTCATTTTTTTTAACTGTGTCACGATATCCATGGTTGATATATCTCCAGTTCGCTCGAAGTGTTTTCATTCTACGTTCATCATCCGAACAATCTTCAAGTCTTGCGGCTGAAGATGTAAACATGCCGTTTGGCAGCATCTTCACTTTCCATCAAGTGTATTTTTTTAATGAAAAATACACGTTAGTAAAGTTTTAAAAACCTTTATATTCATTATAAGGGACATAAAGTTATAAAGAGCATATATTGTACTAAGCAGAGGCTATTTACAGTTATTACATTCTGAGCATGACGGGTAAGAATGTAGCTGGCCCTAAAAGGGACGGCATGTAGGGCAAAGTGGCCTCACGTTTTAATATATCACATTTCCTACTTATATTCGCTTGTATCAGTATGTGTTTGAGAACATGACTTAGGGGAAAAATTGTCACATACTTAACATTATTTTATTTATTTGTTTTATTATTTTTTTTACACAAAATATTATATAGCTGTACAAAGTATTTGTTTTTTTTGGGAAAACGCTGTTTTTAATAAATGAAATTGTACTGCATTGTATGAACTTTAAAATACATGTGATATTTTGTCAAAGAGGCAAATTTATATCAAGGTTTCGCTAAACCAGATAAAGAGCCGCTAATACAAACTGCGGAATCTGGCGGAGAATTTATGCGCAAAGAGAGGTAATAGCTCGGCTCATTGGTTTTTCACTCAGTTTCTCAAATGTAGACGGATGAGGTCGCCGCCGAGCGCGCCTGAGACAATTGTCAGCCATCGCTCAGTGTCTCCGCTAATTGATAATCTCATCAGCTCCATTTAAGTCCCGATCAACAAGGAATGTCGACCAACGCTGAAAATTAAACCAACTATCTTTAAAATTTCTGATATCTTCAATATAAATCTGATATTTTCATTTCAAAAATGCTTTTAGGCATATACGTTTAATTAGAAAGATGGCTCAGTAACACGTTTTTGAACTGGTTCTAGGGATAAACATTAACGATGTACTCATTATGGCAATAGAACTATTTGTATATTTTTAATGCACAGTGTCATATTTTAAACGACTTATCTGTCTAAATAGCCTCTAATTTGTAACGAAATCGAAGTGAACTCAGTCAAACTCTCAAAACATTATTTATTTCTAAAGAAAGGCAGGCAATTTGGACAGAAAACTCGTAGTAAAATAAATTCGTTGTACCAATTAAGGATCCCTTATACCTAAATACCCTTTCAAGTGGTTCCAAGGAAGGAAGAGGGCGCGAGCGGAAGAAATTCTCGATAACGGGGAGTAAAGAGTGGAAAATTATAAAACGTTAGAGCCCAGACAACGTTTTGAGTGGATAATATTATGATTACGATCGTCGGAGTCTGAAATAATGCTGACGTAATAACTTGACGATATTAGGTGTTCTGTTCTGAGGACTTTCCTCTTTGAGTGTTATCGTTTTACGCGCTGTATGATAATGTGATTGTGCAAGCATTTTATTTTAGAAAAGTCTTTGAGAGAAATTGTGGATTAGAAGTGAATTTGAAACAGTTTTGTCGAACATCATAAAATAATGGTTGGGATTTATAAGCTAATATTACAAACCTCTCTCTCGGTTTTTTCGTATAAAGTAGGTATATATTATGGCGGTAAGGTCAGCAAAATTCAAATTCACAATTGCTTAGTTACATAGGCCGCAAAGAGGCACTCATGAAAATTAATGACTCTTATAGTCTTTAACTACTTCTTTACCATTAGCTTGTAACTGTAACAACAAACCTTTACCTTGACGTCACTTTTTTTAGAATACATGAAAATAATACCAATTATTGATTTAATTTACATGTAATAAATTACCTAGCCGTCCAAGCTTCACCTGCACGCGGTGTCCCTGTAGATTAACAAACGAGGATCCGGTAAATCACTAAAGCTTTCTTCAAACTCTAAACAATTATTTTACTACATGGATTCACAAATGAGTTAATGTTGTGCAAAATCTATGCGTTGAAAAGAACAAGAAGATGATGATAACAATCAAAACATTTTTCAGTACCAAATAAATATATTTATTCCTTACGTTAATGCAACAGATAACAAGCTTCACCACGCCTCACTATAGACAAAACATGCGTCACCAATTTTTATTAATTCCATAGCAAAATCAACATTAGTAGAAAGCGTAGACTGGGGAGGACGACCCGTATTAAAATATTTTAAGCAGGACATGAATATGCAAGAACACGGCTCTCGGCGGCGGGCGGTTAACGATTTGCACGTTTTTGGACCACTCGCTAATTGCAAATGTGAACGAACACTTATGGCAAATGTTATTGCTTTCACTGATACCGTGTACCTTTTGTTTATCTTTTGCTTTAATTATGTGATAGAACTAAAAAGAACGTTACTATATTATATATCTATTGATATACAACCTGTAACAAAAAGGTGTAGTAATACTCGGTGGTGCGTATGTGTATCGTACCAGGAATCGTTTGTCAGAGAACGAAAGTCGAAATCGGACACCATTTTTTCCGTACAAAAATTATGTTATTCATATACTTTTGACAACCGCACAGTTACATGTGCGGCAACCGGAGATATTTGTTCAGTACAATTTTTTTTTTGCCATCCCTGCGATTACCTCTGTGGCGCCTGACCTTGACCTTTATAGCCACTACTGTCAGACATCTAGGTCCAAGGGCTATGTGCTGTAAAACGGTAGCTGATGAAATAGGGTTGCAAATGACATAATTTTTTAGACACTTTAATTCATCGTAACTCAATATTGATGGTGCTGCCGTGAATGCAGAAGTTCCTGTTAGACTCCATATATTTAGCTAGATGTGTGACTTGAGTATTACTACACCTTTCTGTTGCACATTATTTTCATGACAGCAACGCCTACCTATAAGACGTGTATGCATAGAAGTATAACTCTATCGCTTTAAATACGCTTGCATAAGATATTGAATGCAAATTGAAATAGTCCTAAATATCCTTAAAAAGTAAAAATAATGTTTGTGAACTGTTTATAATATTTAATTTTGATAATACTATCTAGGAATTATGAAGTATCAATACCTAAAACAATAAAACTAATTGTATAGAAGAACAATCAGGGCTTTCAGTATCGAGTTTCTTAACAAGATTAAAGAGCAGCTAAGTAGTAGAGTGCGGTCCGGTGTGCAATATTAGCCGCTTGTTGCCCCCGGTTCTGCCTGCGCCTTTACAGCTGTGATTAAGGTTGGATTGAGGCGAGCTTCAGACGAATCTATTCAATTAAGGTTCAAGACTGAGGTTACATTAAATATACAGTATGGGATCTATAGGGAAAGGAAGACTATAAGTTTGCATGAAAATGGAAAAATAGGATTCCAATTTGCCGGGTTTATAATACCCGTAAAATTACAGGTGTGTTTTCTGTAAAACAATATGACTGTGTAAAAGATAATTTTCCTAAATCTGGCAGGAGGTGCGTAGCAATGAAATCAATACATTAACATGTTTAGTTTCTAGTTAATTACAATTTAAGTGCTAAGTGTTTGTATTATTTGCTTTTTTCCAGCTGGATATTTGTTCCGCTCTTTCTGATAAATGACAGGAATAAGCCATATACCTGACTTTTTCAGCGATTAGACGATATTTCAACTATACGGTCAGATGTTAGAATGGACATCGAGGAATAAATCGTGTAATTCCTGCGGTGACCCGTTCATTCTCATATTGTATATCGTAAAGTCATCACAATATACCATACAGTTATTCTGCTCACATATATTTATTGCCTAATCCGATTTGGATAGATTAGATTAGGTAAGGATTTTAGAGCATATAAAAAGATGAATTGAGTCCTCCGTGTACAGCTAAATTGTATAATAGTATGAATAAATTTATGGCGCGAAAAATATAGGGCTTTAAAAAACATACGATATTATGCGAATAAATAGATAACCTTCTATGATAGAATACGGTAATGTTAATAACCAAAAGCCAAGCTCCAATAATCTTTATTTGGGATTTTGACAGCTAGTTTCTTTCGCCAATGAGCCTGCCATCTACTATATTATGCATTTTTGTAAATCAATATCAGTTTGAAGCTAATATAAAGCGGATGCTCAACTGTCTGGCTGACCGTTGTACTGCATCTACGAAGATTGGACCTCAGGGAGATAAGGTTTTTTAGCTGCCTCTGGATTTTAAGCAAAGTTTAGAGTCTTATAGCTACACTTTTTCTGATGAACATTTTCTACTGCCTATAAACTATCTAGGTCCAAGTGAAGGTTGGTCGCTCCTTCAATTTATATTGCATCAAGTCTGTAAATTGGCTCTATTTGTACGAAACCAGTGCTCGGTGAGCGGCGGTAGAGACTGTATGGAAACTTGAAATATGGCTACTTGCAACACATAGGCCTCGACGTATTGACCTGTCTGGGAGTTATTTATACCAGCGGTGTAAAAGCGTCGTATCAAAATCTATAGGAGTTGCATAGAAGACACTGAGATTTATCTTGAATTGATTCGAAGTCATATCTACTACTAACATTATGAATCAGAAAGTTTATGAATGGAACAGAGTAAATGATAGTGTATGCATCATCAGCCCCTTTTATATAGGCCTTCTCTCACAAAAGAGAGAGAGAGTCGACCATTCGACTATAATCTCCTAAGCTGAGTGTGAGTTGGTGAATGTGACTTCATGTCCTCATATTTTACGAGATAATTCTTTAAAAGCTGGATTAATTTTAATGAAAAAATAATGTTTGAATTGAATAAAATATAAAGATAAAATATAATTGAAAAGTAAACATATTTTTTTTTATTTAGTTTAATCAAACCCTTGTCCACCATATCACTTGATGGTAAGCGACGATGCGGTCGACGATGGAGCATGCTTGCCTAGAAGATACCTGTTCATTCGAGATCTAATGACACCCAGATTGTATTTATCGGAAAATTACAAACTCACATTACAAATCACAGACTCGGACAAGGAGTTCCACTCTTTAGCATGATAAATGTAGAATTAAAGAAGACGAATTGTCTAGAATATACATATATATATATATATATATACATATATAACATTTGTCAGAATCAATTCCCAAAAAGTTAATTAATAAAACTGATAGTTACATAATTTGAAAACGAGTAGCTCTGTCAGCTAATGGAAGTCACTTAGCGAGCCATTTTCCCACTTTGATGCATGTCCGTTTGGAAATTGCCATCATTTATTTATATTCACCTACCTACCTACATATATATTGAAGGGCAAATAAAAAAAATAGCTATAGATCCATTGATGATTAATTTCGTAACGGGAACTAAGATTGACTCTAACCAACAGAACTATATTAGGTCAAAGACCACAACTAATACCCTGGATATTACAGTTTTGAAAATGCAATCAGGTTTGGGCAATTTTAAAAGCGACCATTTTGACCTTCTCTCTGTGACGTCAGAGTCCAAGACACAATGGCTGCCTTGAAGGACATTTTACAGGTCATTGACATCAAAAATGAGAAAACTGACGTCACGAATCAGTCAAGCAAATGGCGTGCGGTTGCCATTTAGAATTTTGCATGAATTTTTATCTTTTTCCTAATTAAAGAATTTAGTGAAAAAACATTTCTAGATATAATTCATGACATATATTTGAATCTCGTGCATATTCGAATCCCCTTTGTAGGTGCAAAAATGTTATTTCAGAATATAACTGCTACGATAATAAAAGAAACAAATCAGTTAACAACTGTTGCAAGTAGCATGGTAGTAAACACAACATATGCTTTCACACAAACATAACAAAACAAAACATCACTCGTGTGATTTAAAATAAACGCCCCGCGGCATAAAATTGCGCCGAACAGCAAATCTCGGCAAACTGTCTATAAATCTGACCATAAAAGTAAATCCCTGCAATCAAATAGCAAACGGCGAAAAAAGTAAGGTTGTTTGTTGCTATCTCAGGGAGCATACATGAGAATGGCTAAAGAACTATTCGCTGAAGGTCCTCACGTCATGAATATATATGCCGAAGCTCGTGTCGCTAACTAGATGGCAGGGACGGTGATAACCAATCTTTGACTCCGATTGCGTAATTTGATATTTGACGAATTTGAGTAAGGACGTTTTTACTATCTATATGAACTCAATTATTCAAAAATAAATATCAGAGCGCCTACCAGACTGAGGTGACATGTGATGAAAATGCTGGTACTTATTTGTCTCAACGTAGCATAGCAATTTAGAGAAGTTATACCGCCAGCATGATGGGAACGATATCCACTAGTAGTGGGCTTAAGCACTTAAGTTGCCTATAAGGTCGGAGGCTTGAAGCGCGCTTGCGGGTACAAGCGCGACTTTGATCTTTTGCTGTATAGATGTAGGTATATAGTTATAGAAAATATTGGCAATCGTAGGTTATTCAGTTTAGTAAAATAATAAAGTATTTGTCATTTACGATACTTAGCCTACTATAGTACTGCCTGAGAAATATCATTTAATTTATTCTTTAAATTAAAATGAAAACGGGAATTACGTTACGTACGCGTTGTCGATGTCTAGATCAATATTTTTTGTGCAAGTGGGACGCGACGGCAAGCGCTCTACAATCATCCTGAGGCAGGCTAAGCCGAAACTATTGTCGATCTCGCCTTGACATCACGTAAGTCACGCTAATTTCTGTTTTAATTTTATTTTAACAGTTCAAAATAAGTTTGTATTAATTATATTCATTGAATTAAACTAATTTTATTAAGGGGAGGCGTTTGTAAGGGTGTTTGTATGTTTGTTACTTCTTTACGCCCAAACAACAGGACCAAATTTGATGAAATTTGGTATGGAGGTGGCTGACTACCTGGATTAGACATGGCTACTTTTTATCCCGGAATTCCCGCGGGTCCGGGACTAACGCGGGTAAAACCCCGGTGCGCAGCTAGTATTTTATAATCGTTTTACTCCTCAATTCACTTTTTCAAAACAAAAAAGAACATAAACAAAACATAAATGTCAAAGACTCGAGCAGCCCTACAAACCCGCAGGAAAACGGCAGTATAAAATGCAAGAACCGGAAATGAATACATCCCGGTCCAATATACGAGTACGTGGCGTATTACTAGACACATTTCACTGCGTACATTTTGCTGTTGTATTATGGCTTCTAGCACAAAATCATAGAGATCAATTTTGTACGAAACAAAATCATTGGATCCTGTTCGTACAGAGGATGTCATGCTACTCTCACCATCCAAATAAAAGGTGCATATGCTATTGCAAACTAAATAATATTTATCTATAGTATGTACCAACATCTTGCAAGCCTTGTAGACATTTAAACTTAAACCACTTTAACAACGTAAACATAAAGCTAGTTTCAACACCTGAGACACTATTTTAAACTAAAATATTTCTTATTGCTTGTACCGGCTTATTGCGTTTGTCTCCTAGTTAATTAATCACGACTTATATTGTGCATTAAAACATACATTAGTGTACACAACAAAATATAAATTTTGAACACTGAAAAGGTCAAGTTTTTTTTTTATTTATTTATTTGTGACAGGCTAGTGTTTGACCACCATCTCACCTGATGGTAAGTGACGATGTGATCGAAGCTGGTAAACACACTAGACCTGGAATATTGCTTTGAATATCACGCTTAACGCTTTTACACTCACAATTCACACAAAATTTGACGACTTGTGTCTACGATAGATGCCTGAAACATTCATATCTCACACACAAACTCAGTCTTCGAGAATATAATAATATCGCGTATATAATAAATAGATATCTTCTAGGCAAGCATGATAAATCTTCGGCCTCATCTTCACTTTCCATCGAGTAAGATAGTAGTCAAATGCTTGCCTAACCAGCATAAAAGAAAAACAAACATTATTCTTTGTATTTGCAAGGGTGTGAGTTTAGTACCAATAGAATTTAGAAACAGTGCACGTGTTCTTCTAATTAGTTAAGAGATTCATTTATATTCCAAGATAAGCTGATAACCAATTTGATTATAGCACACTGTAAAAGTATAAAAGCTAATGGTATTAAAAGTGAAAACTTATCGTTTTGCAGATAGAACTTCACGTCAAGTAATTTTGGGATAGAAGCGCTTTGGTAGAACTTTTACAACATGTTTAGGTGCTCTGCGCTGATAGATGAGGGTTGCGGCAGCTAGACACTAAATCTTATCAATATGGTAATAAAGGTCAATTCATTGATCATCTTTTGCCCATGCCACAATCGTAGTGCATTTTGCTGGATATGTGTGGCCATCACAGATTCATTCATTATGAATTCAAAGGCCAAGCCCGAGAGCTTTAATTCAAATGACGGGTAAATCTGAGTACAAATTCCATCTATTCCAGTTCCGATTAGTCAGCCGTCGCCGTGGATATCAACCAACCAATGCTCGGATGCCAAAGGAGGTGTTTGTCAGATTTATTACCTACCATTTCGATTTGTTTACTCAGTTGTTCAGATCCAATTACTTGGCACTGTTTCTGTACTTAATTAAAGGGACGCTTGATTACTCGCCCGCTGTGGGGCTTTGTATAATTGCTATTGTTTAGCAAATGAAGACAAATGAAACTTTAATTTAACGACACTGTCTCATTCAGACGCACGGGAGAAGAAGTCCCGTGTTCACGCTCAACAATCTCGTTTAACTTTAAATTAGGTAACGTCGAAATGTTCTTCTGTAGCGCAGTAGAACCTATCTATTTCAATGTCAATGTGAGCGTGATATTAAAATGAGAAGGTGGTACTAAATTTTTTAGTCAATTAAAAACAGAAATGCAGCGTCTGAATTCTAGAACGCCATGTATTAAATGGTATTTTTATGTTTCAACTAGCCGTGCCACGCAGTGTTGCCCGCTATTATCAAGTTAAAAAGTATTCTATGTGTTAATCCTAGGTATAATATACGTACGTTCTAATTTTCATCCAAATCCGTTCAGCCGTTTAAGCGTGAAGAGGGCACAAACATACTTACACATTTACACACTTACATATAAACTTTTGGATTTATAATATTAGTAGGATCTATTGCAACTATACACCATACATAACAACAAAACATATATTGTAAAACTATGCACATATCGTCATGTATTATGTAAACAATTTTACAGTCCATCCCCCTTAGCCATAAACCACACGTACAATTCTATTCGAAAATTCGAATAGAGAGATTGCTCTATTCTCTCGGTAGAATAGAGAAAAAAGATCGGTAGCCATAAGCCACATTTACGCTAACGCCTATTCTACTCTCTAAGTCGTAAAAAGTTGGAACTTTGTCTATGGTAGCGCATGGAAACGTCAAATTCATCAAATGAGTAGGAATGCCTAGGCTAAATAAATATACACTCGATTTGACTCGATTAATTTTATGGCCATGGAAACAGAGCCCTTCTACGAATCATTAACAAATGGAAATAGTGTTGAAAACAAGTTAATGAACAACAGAAAATTCAAATAATCCGACTGCGAAATTTTTTACCTGTATTTTATATGTTATGTAATTTTATGGAATCCCTTTTTAATATCCCTCATTTTGGTATCCAACTTGATTGGTTTGGTTATTTTTTTTATTTAAGAATTACTATTATGTATCAATAATCCATTTGTCGACACATCGAATATATATGAGTATTTCTCATGGAATTGCGAAATTTGAGATATCATTAAAATTTCTTTTTTTTTTATAAACTTAGATAATTTTTTTTGCAGATATCAAAAAAACATTTTTAGTATCTTTGAAGAAGTATTGGTTTCCCATATTTTTATATATTATATATAAAAAATAAGGTATTAAAAAATAAATAAATAAGGGAATGTTTAACAGAGTGAGAGAATGATTTATTATTATATTATAATAAAAAACATGTATGAATAAAGGAAATTATGTAATTTTAATTGTATTAAACTATGAAATATCATATTATAAAGAAAAAAAACTCAACTTTTGTACTTAGTCAATACAAATATATTATATAAACACGAAAAATATCCCAAAGCCGTTATTGTTATAGTTAGTCCCCTGAATAAAAGATATAAAAAAAAATATTGCCATTTTTGTCGCTTATTTTAGTTACCTTATTTTAATTGCCATTTTTGGCTTTGGGCAACCGTTTTTCATGTTATTTGAGAATTCAAGTGATTTTAATGGTTTATAAGCTAAATATCTTTCTAGCCTTTGACAGACGGATGGACGGACAATGTACTGAATCACCCAATTAACTTTAGAGACCTCGCTTCGCTCGATGAACAAGTGTAAATTGAAGTCATTAGCTTGTTTGGTTTAGATGCTGAATGCCAATGGACAGATGGACAAAACGCTGAGTACCTGAATTAACGTTATGCACTCGGTAAATTACCTATAGTAATGTAATAACATAACATAATAATGAAAAATGAAAAATCTGATATTTTTGTATAATCGATATGACGTATAGTGAAAAATAAAATCGATTGAGAACTCGGTGATTGAAATTGACATTAGAGAACAAAAAATACGGCGGAATTATTGTACTCTCTGTGGTCTGCGATTGTTTTCTAAATTTCTATTAATTTGTTTACTTTATTTCAAGATGTAGACAAACTTATTAGAATCATCATGAATCATGTTAGACAGAAGACGCAAGCAGGGAACCTGTGATTCCATCCCTAGTGCTGAAAATTTAAGATATATTCGAAAAACTATCGTCGACTGTGCATGTACAAATCTATGAATTGTCTTGTTCAAGTGAAGGATAAAAAAATACTAGCCCATGCATCGAACAGTAACTAATCAAGCGTTCTAAACAAAAATATAAGGAAAAGAATCGCGAAGTCAGAAGTGCTCATTTCTACCAAGAGGATAACACAGAAGTTACCATATGCCGTACTGTCAAGTCAATTAGTGTATGTTTAAAGTAATAACTGCGGCTTTGGATCACCTTTCATCAGGAAATGTGCTGTCACAAAATACGCTACAGGAAAACTTATTAGAATCTGGAGCATAAATAAATAGTCATATGTATAAGAATGGTGTCACTGATGTCGTGGCTGCCTGCGGGAGAATGAAACTGTGGAAAACGTGATGTTACACTTTGAGGCCACTAAAAAAATATGAGCCAAAATTGGGATAAGAACATGAACATTCCAACGCAACAGAGTCGACATCATGCAGACTTACATTACCACTGGAACAATTGTGCCAGCACTCCGATATATAAAGGAGTTGGGGTGGCTGGCAGGGGGAAATGCACAATACACCCACAGCGAGACGTCAGTACAGGCCTTATCACCCCCAGTATTCCAGGTCTAGTGTGTTTACCAGCTTCGATCACATCGTCACTTACCATCAGGTGAGATAGTGGTCAAACACTAGACTGTCACAAATAAAAAAAAAAAAAAAAAAAGTTAGAATTTGAATTGCATGGAAAATCATCAACCAATCTATTAAGTGTTCATTTCAACTGAGAAATTACAACCTGTCAATAATAAGGGCCTACATGTGCTGCAATGGCTTGTCTCTCTTGATGTCTTACTTCAAATGTAATTATAATCATAATATTACTTATTATTAGTGTTAAATTGTATTAAGTAAATGTAATTTTAAAAAGGTTTGATTAAATATAATAAAACTACAAGAACTTTTTATTATTTTTATTACCTTATCTTTAGGGCACAAAGGTGTCACAAGTTAGAGTGGTTACACAATTATGTAAGTATTAATCTCCGGTACCAAAATTCTACTTAAAGGAAGCTAAATTATTTTTATTAAGTACTATATATTGAATTGATTCCACAAAATCATTTACACTCAGCCGACAAAGTCAAAAGTGAAGTTCAATGTGAAAAAGTTATTGTATTATTAACAAACATGCGGTTCATTTTAATAAATATAGGTGTTATGTGATCTACCTTTGTGATTCTCTGTGACCAGCGCTAGGTCTGCTAAGTGCCTCTATAGCTGGATTATAGAGACACTCGCCAGTAACAATTTGTGTAATTTATAGTATTGAATAAAACCACAAGAATTTTATTTTATTTTTATTAAATTACATACTGGAAAATAACATAAGTAAGTCATAGATTGTAAGATGAAATTTCATTTGTGAAACCTGAAACAGAAGACATATTATTGTGAAACATTATAAATGATTGACATGATATCCTATCATTAAGATGGTTTATAGAACACTTAATGGTGTGTTATAGGAGGATGTTCAGAACACACATACACACACCTGTCTCTTAGTAAAAGGTAACTCTGAATCTACTGGTCTTGTTGAGAATCGAGCCCTGGGATCCGACTTGCCAAGAGGGTTATCATCATACTTTTTAGGATCATATCTCCACATCATCAAAATTTAAGGTGATCATTCTAGGAGCTAATGGTAAGAAATGAAATAGAAATCAACGAATTAGTCAACCGGACTAATAGCCAAATTATTACAAAAAGGATTGTGAGTCTGAACTTATTAGATACTGTTGTATATATATATATATATATTAAATTTGATCCACTTCCTGGTTACTGATTGAGCTGAAATTTTGCATACATGTGTAAATCGCGTGACAATGCAATATAATGATGACATGGTGCTGATTTGATGATGGAGCTGGGAGGTGGCCAAAGAAACTTCACAATGAAACGACACAACCTCATCGAGTTTGGGCTTACTTGAATCGTCTTGATGAGTAGTTTGTCTTTCAGTGGTAACCAAGGTCTGATGATGGAGCTGGAAGTTGACCATAGGAACTTCTGAACTAAACAAGATAAACCCATCGAGTATGGGCTTGTTTGATTCATCTTGACAAATTCTCTGATTATATACCGTTTTAATAATTTTTTATTTTAAGGTAAAAGCTTGATATTAAAAAAACTTTCAAAAGTATTACTTGTTTTTTATATATTGATAACCCATTGTTTCAATATAGGATACACTAAACTAATTAAATTGAACAAATATGTTTTATGCAATTTGTATTTCTTTAATGACATTTAATTGCTTGTTATAAATAAAAACTCTTCTATGGATAGTCATATTGAAATATTTTAACAAATTAACTTAGTTCTCACCTTGTCTCTATCTGTTTTATTTAATGTGTAAATAACTTGTTTGATGTCTGGACGAGCATATTATTTCTTGAAATGATAGGCTTCTAGAAATCTTGCACAGCATCTGGGTACAATGATACAAACATCAATTTATAGGTAAGAAGTATGTTAATTCATTTTCTTACTTGGGTAGGCAATAAGGGTGGGTTACAACTAGCTGACCTTATCTGTATAAGGTGCAAAGATAATGTAATCAAACCGTTTTAATATAGTGCCCCTGTTGATAAACATTGTTGCTACAGTGAGTGAAAAAAAGAATTTCCAAATTGGGTTAACATCACACAGGCAGGTGGATATATATTCAAACTCTAAACCTATTAGGTACGACATATTGGTATTTGGTTGGATGACAGATCAATGTATAATGTATATACCTAGGTTAAATATAAAAAACTGATTGGTTTGTTTATATTGGATAGGTTGTGAATGGTAAAGTTTGACAAGGCCATACAACTAGCTGTTCAGAATTGAATGAAATATGGTAGGTAGGAGATATATTGCATAGGCCTGTACAGTTTCTTATACTAAATGTAAAGAGTTTGTACTCTTACCTTTAACTTTATAAAATCCATTTTTTGGGTTCAACATTTCTTCATTCATCCATTTTTTGCGTTTTCACATCATTAAAAACCTTTGAAAGAAAGGTTCATAGCCGTTTACCGTCATTAATATTGTCTGTGGACACGTTTAATATTGTAATTGTATGACACTTCCCGTACGTTCGAAAACAGCTGACCAAAACAGACGCCATTTTTATTGTCGTCTTTCGTGAACGCCTGTCAAATAGTGGTTTATGGCTACCGTTTTTAGATATTTGTATGGGAATTTTTCGTATTCGTTAAACTTTTACGAAAAGTTTCGTTTTTTCGACACGCTATCTTGGTTTATGGCTAGCACTTAGCTATTCTATCAAACTTTACGCTTGAAATGTCATTTTCATACATTTCTAGCGTTTCTCCGAGCGTTGTCGAAAGTAGAATTGGTTTATGGCTAAGGCCCCATATGTGAAACTGTGATATTATGACAACGTTCTATAACCGTAATAAATATGGAAGTCAGTGGAAGTGAGTTACCACAGGGAAAGTTTATATCAGTAATAAAACGGGCATTAATTAAGAAAGCTTATTATAAAACGAATGACTACATTAATGACAAGTATGCATGGTGGCAAACTGCTTAAGCGCAACTTTCTGGCAACTACATAATATTGATATACCTGCCTAGGTTATAATTAGTTATAATTCCTGTATAAATAACTTGAGAGTTTTTAAAAAATTATAAAAAAATGCGCCGCCGAGTTTCTTGTCACGTTTTTCTCGAGATGGCAGAAAAGTCTTTAACATTAATTTTTCTGGATACACAAACGTTTGACCACTATCTCACTGAAGAAAAGCGAAGATGTGGCTGAAAATGTAGCATGCTTGCCTAGAAGATACCCATGTACCATGGTACAATGTGAATAAAACGATTTTGAATTTTATACCAGCTTATTAAATGTGGTTGCGGTCATTAAACCTTTAAAAATATGACCTAAATGTCTGAGGAATATGAGAATCTAAAAATTTGGTAAGGTTATACCACGGAAGCAAGGCAATGTCAGACATAAGTGAGACAACGACCAAAACTTAGGTATCGATGATAACGACACGTGCCGAAGCCCCGAGCGACCGAAGTGTATCGCAGCAGCGGCCGGTTAAGCGCCTTTACGCTTTTACACTCACAGCCTCTCACTGAATTCGATGACTTGTGTCGTGGGTGCCGGAAACATTCAAATCACACACACAGAATCATATTCAGAACCAGAAACTCAAATTTAGGAAGAAAACTTGTGATCCCCCTGCTTAGAAGGCGAATATGCACCCAACTAAGCGAGGAATAATCCCGCACTTTTTTATGTTAGATAGGCAAGCATTAATGTTTCATACTTATATTCAAAACACCTTTGATTGCTCGCTGGACGACTTCTCACGACAAACATTCACTAGTGAGGCTTGGGCCTTAAGGTGGGTTCTCGCAGCGGTAACTCGATTCTCCTCCCGGTGAGAGAGTGGCATACTTTTAATTGGCAGTAACTGCGTTTCCTGCAAGCATTATTGGGTTACGTCCCTGCCGCTTGGGGTTGCCGAGTTACTAAATAATGCTTTTACGGGTTGCGCTGTTTTTAAGCTTCAGAAAAACAGGAGGTAAGTTACTAAATGGTACGGATGCACAAGTCGGGTTTTATTTAAAATGATTCGTAAAAAAATAAGACTATTTTCTTTCTTTTTTTAAATTTGAAATTACAACTTCGAGAGCAAAGTTTTCGACGTAAAAAGAACCATAAGAGATATGGACGTAATAAAGAAAACTTTTTTTTAAATTAGCGACTCAATTAACTCGAGAAATGTTACACCAAACATATATAACTGATAAAAAAAAACAAATGCGACATAAAACCTACATAAAACTTTTTGAGAGCTACAAAATAGCGACAGTACCACAATATATACAGACAGATAAAATAATAGTAAGGTAAAAAAGTGACACACACAGTATACAGGTTCAGATCTCTGCATAGCATAACTCTTAAATAACAACTTCATTTTAGTAAACTCAGATGTTTTTATCTCGACAACCCCTTTTAAGAACCTCGTCGAATAAATATGTCATACTTATTTTAGAAGTACTTTTTTCAGCTTAACTTGCACGGCATTACTATCGGCGATGACTTAGTCGATATTTGAGACGCCGAGAAAAAAATAACATTTAGAACGAATTCGTATAACGGTCGATGCTAATAATGTGCTTCAGTTTATTCTGTATTCTAATAGTTTGAGCGAGGTTTAAGTGAGTTTTAGAGTGGCGTAAATGGCATAAGTAGGCATAAGCGGCAGCGGGTAGCGTTTATCGGACATCGGTCATTGTGTTAGTAGATCCGCTCGAGCGAGCTCGGTATAATTACATCAGGGAATTCTCAACGGCCGGCTACTGACGCTTCTGTTTTATCCGCTCTGAAACTGCTCCTAGATAACCATCCTCACTTTGATGAAAATTTAACGTTCGAGCTATTCGAATTTGTCAATCTTTTTTCAATTGTTAACCTGTTTTAGATCGAATGAAAAGCAATAGTTATTTAGTATCACGAATTTAACCTGTCGAGGATTCCAGAGTAATTCACATCACATCTACAATGAAGGCGAGTGAATTTAAGTACCAATTCTGCGATTGCGTTTTCGAATCCCTGTACGGAATTAAACTTCTATTATATGAAACGTCGTGATGAGAGAAATAGTTGTAGGGATTTTTTTATTGTCTATGATTTTACACTTAAAGTAAATTCGTATTCGTAGCACCCTAAAATAAGAAAACTCTCACCAAAAACAGAGTTATGAACTTCTGGCAAGTGTATTCGAAGGCTAGTTTCCATTCTAGTCCTAGTACCAAGGGTGACAAGAACGCCACAACATCACTTACTATCACACTATAATATTATTAATCCGAAAGTTTGTGTGTAAGAGTGTAAGTAAGTTTATTTTCTCTTCACGGTGTAATGGCTAAACGAATTTGGATGACATTTTGGATATGCATCGCCTATACCTAAAATTAGCATATTGGCTACTTTTTAACTAGATATACGCGGGTAAAGCCGCGGGGCACAGCTAGTCAGGTAATATATTAGATTTATCAATGAAGGATTATTAATTAATAACATGCACAATACGTAATGTACGTATATTTGCTTAAGAACTGCAGAAAAATATAGTAAATTGGGTAAAAATAATACTAGAAGCTTCTAATAGGGGGATATAATGAAAAGTAAAATTACTGGGGTGCGGACAGCGAGCGTTTTCCGGTTTTCCGACGTGGACACATAATTCAGCGCAAGATTAAATGCCTTTTGGACCCCACCGGAAGTCCAGTGCTCCATTAGACAACCGTGGGCCAGCAAGTTGAGCTCTTCCTCTACAATTATATAGTAGCAAATTGAGCATTTTATATAAAAAATTTGGTAATGAAATGTTCTGATAACACAAACATTCCATTTCTATTCAAGACGGAAATGGAACTAGTATTTTTTTTTTCCACTTTTGCAGAAAAATATATCAGACGTATATCAGGCAAACTGCCGGTTCAAAAAAATGTGTTCCTATATCGGGCAGTCATAAACACTGTATCCTAGACGACGAAATCAAAATTTTCAATCATTTTATTTCCACGACGGACACTGTTTATCGGATAAAACGTTTGGTCAAGGAAAGTACACATAGTCGTAAGTTGTAGTAGTAGGAATTTTGGTATCATCTTAACAAATGTCAACAAGGACTAAAGTAGTATAAGACAATACTTATTTAGAGATAAACAATATAAAATTTATAAGATAATATATAAACATATAGATCAGATCGAACCACGTCGCATTATCTCGTGTAAGAAAAATAAAATACAATTAAAACAAAAATTGTTTTCTTTTTTTCATTACCTAAAGGAACACATTTTTCCATATATGTTAACTATTTAAAAAAATTAGGGATATTAGTGTTTCAAAATTCCCTAATTATGAGAATAATTTGATAGAGAAAACTTTCACCAAACATGTTTCTGGTTTCCATTTATTAAAATTTTATTATATACTCAAGTTAATATTGACCCAATACTCTTTTGTCGTTATTTAATACAATTATTTCTACACTTTAAAAAAAAAATTAAGTAGCATTATAAATATAATTATTAGATCTGTTACCCAAATAGTAGGAAAAATATCCTTTTTGTTATTATTTTAACCACTAAAAGTTATTAGTTAAAAAAACAAAGCATCTTATAAAAAGAGTTTATTTTTATATCTTTTGTTATTAGTAATCAAATTGTTTTTACCAAGGATTATGAAAGTTTGAACTGAACGAAGATCATTAATAAATATCCTAATGACCGTTATAAACCAACAAATATATTGTGCCGATGCGAAACTTCTCGAAGAAGCAAAATGTCAAGTGCTGAGATTCTAGAGAGTCCAAAATAAGGAACGCCCACGGCTAAGCTGAAATGTGTTTATTCTCTAATCAGACTAATTTATGTTTCGTTTAAAATGGGGTGTTGATTGCTAAATTTAGGGACCGCTTTTGTTTATGTAAAACACGACGTTGATTGTTAAATGTTTTAAGGTATGGAATCGAGTGCAAAAAATTAATTTAAAAAAATATTTGTTTCAAGTGAAAACCCATATATACCTACGCCAATTTCTAGATTCATCACACACAATAACAATAGTTAAATGAAATAAACTAATATTTGTAAAAAAGATCAATGACTTATCGATGCATTTGTCATTCAATATTATTCAGGCTGCATGTCCAATACCAGCCAATATTCGCTGGTCCTGGCCGTAGTAATCATAAAATTAAAGACTGTACTCATGTACTTTCCGTTCGTTAACCGACTTAAAAAAAACAGGAGGTTCTAAATTCAATAATATATTTTTGTGTGTGTGTTACCTCAGAACTATTTACTATGTGGACCGATTTTTTATTTAATCAATGGTACTTCTCATGTGGATTAATTTACATTTGATCAAGATCTGACCAGTGGTTTGTGAGTTATCCTTAATAATGCGTATTTAATTGACTTTGACTACATTGTTATTTGAAAGGGTAAGATGTCAAGTTTGCTCCTTATAAAATTTGTCAAGATCTGATTAAGGGTTTCGGAGATAAAGCGGTGAATTCTAAATTTGAAGATTTGCTTGTTTTAAAAATGATTTTATCTCGTCTCAGGATTTTAAGCTGCCTGTAAGCATCTCTAGGCTAACAACAGGACCATTGAAATACTTTATGAGAAGCACGATAACACCGAGCAAGTACAAACTGAAACCTACTAAAAGCAATTATTTTTTTCAAAATCACAACATGTTTCCAAACAAGATCTGAAATTGAACGTTACGTATAAGTAAATAAACATAACAATATACCTACTTGCATTGTTTATTACAAGGTATCGATAATGGTGAACTGTGGATCAGAATGGCACGCCTAAGCTATTTTTTTTTCGCTTTGTATCAGTTGAGATATTGGTCAAATGCATATTTTTATCTTGGTATCCATTTTAAGTTTCGTGACAAAGTTATCATAATTATTATTTAACGTAACGTTAGTGTTTACTTATTTTATTGTTATTTAAGTTGTTAGTCCATTTTATTTGATATTTGTAACAATATAACTTGACCAGTTTAATAATCTCTGATTTAAGGCGAATAAATAATTATATTATAAATATTTATATAATTATTTTATAATAATTATATTATTATAATTTTCAACAGTCCACTAACTAATTTTTTTATGTAATTTCCCACCTGATTAATAACTAATTTCATTAATAATTCATTATTAATTAATACATAGTTACGTTTAGATTTAAGATTTTAAGTTTGATAGAATGTTTTTTAACTCTGTCTGTACTCGTTGCTACGCCCTTCCAGGGTGCATGTTTATAATGAAATTGTATTGTAATTTTTCATGTGTGCAGAAAATAAATAAATAACTATATATTATGTATAAATAGATTATCAAAATATGATGATATATAATAATCTAAAATACAAATCAACAAAAAACTTACTAACAATATTATCTTACATCCCCAGCATCATCCCCAGTCGGAATTATACTATTCATTGCTATGGTAGCGCCCGCTCGCGTTGATGGGGCTCGTCTATTGTTCCATCTCGGACGGATTACATAAAGGAATACCTTGTTCAGTTACTAAACTATTGCTAAAGAGTAAATCTCAGCCAGAATCGACAATAGGCCGAATTCAGTTATCGGTTTATGAGGTTTGGCAGATTATTATTTTGTTTTACTTTTGACTTGCTTGTTCTTAAACGAAATTTTATCAGTTTTTAATTTTGGTTAGCATCAGAAGTTTTTATGTGAGCCGTGCCCCGCGGTTTTGCCCGCGTTTTCATGTTTTAAAATACCCTGTGTGTTAATATTAGGTATAAGCTACGTACGAAAATTCATTTTAAACTGTTCAAGCTTTACTGTGTGTACAGAATACAAGTTGCATAATTGTATTTACACATTTAAACACACTTTCGGATTTAAAATATTAGTGTGATTCACATATTTCCAAAATTATTAGTAGTTATTAACAAAATATATATTTTTCATTTCAAATATTTATTTTTAGTTAAATATCTTCTTTTTACTACCTGTGCTCGTATTAGCACAGTAATCGCTTATTTAGAAAGCAACGGTGCCAATATTTTTCAAAATTTTATATAATTTGATCATCGTCACTTACGCTATCATCATGAGACGATACACAAGTTATGAGTAATAAAAAAACTAAATTATAATGCCCATGTATAAAAACATAATTCTGATATTAATAAATTAGGTATGTACTATTTTTATGGACTGTTTCTAGATGGAACCTGCATGATCAGACTTTTATCAGGCATGTTCACTTACTTAATTTTTCTTCGCTAATGTATTAATTCTATGACTTAAATGAGCGTCGTGAGATATAATCATAAATCTTGGTGAAAAGATTAAAATTGCATATTCAGCGAGAATGCTAAAAAGTGCAAGAAAAATTACTATTTTGGACTTTATATTGACATAATAAAATGTCTTAATATTTTTTTCAAAAAAAAAAAAATTAAGACATTTTAAGGAAACAGTGCCTGGAGTTATGACGTTTCCAACATAAAGATGTTGAAAACGTCATAACTCCAGGCACTGTTTCCTCAAATATGTTCGTTCGTGTGGACACACGTAATCAATAGTGGCAAGGATTAGAGGAGCGGGTCTTAATTATACTGCCACGTGTATGCGGTCATAAACAGAGCCGGTGGTGGTGATTAGCTTTGTTTTAAATATTGTATGTGACAGTGTTACCTACCTACCCTTTACTGCATGTTATTATCCTGAAACATAGTTATTTGAAATTATTGCCACAGATTCCTTGAAAGTTGATCTTTGTGTGAGGCGTTACTATATTATTTTCTATGTTGAAGGTGATCTACAACATTTGTTATTACCGATATCGAAAATAAATCACAAACTTTGTAAAAACCTCAAAATGGCTCTCCTCTAAGCCATGTAAAAATGTGTTACGACGTTTTTCATATTTGGTGTCGATATAATATATACATACGTCAATTTCAAATCAATCAACAAATTATTGAGTCATAATTCAAACGTAAGCAAAGATTTAAAAAACCGACTTCATCGCTTATATTTTGGTTTTGGCTTGATCGGCTTCGATAACATTTATATGGGACCACCTCTGAAGTATAATTTACCAAACAAAAAATAATTTCGAGAATTGGTCCACAAATGGAGGAGACTTCGGTGAACATACATTAAAATAAAAAAAAGATACATACAGTAGAACATAAAACCTCCTACTTTTTTGAAGTTGGTCACAAATTTACTGATATCTATACGTTTGCCATATTATAGGCATGTTCTACAACATCTTGTTCTAAAAACAAACATTAGTTCGTGAATTTCACTTGGTTTTAGACATTGATGAGATTTTTTTAATTATTTTGGATTTGAACCTAAAGCGTTTCATCGACGAGTTTCATAACATGGAAACGTTGAAAGAATGCCACTATTGCGTCGCCCGGTCCACCTAATCAACATAGGTGAATTAGAGACAGGGAGACAACCCTACCTCCCTCTAATTACGAGTAGCCTGTTTGCAGTCATAAATATGTTCGTGAATTAGATTTTTATGGAAACTGGCGCATTTTTTAAAGTTGCCATGTGAAGCGCAATTCTGTTAAATTAGCGACGCCCTAAAAAAAATTTTCTTACATTAATTTCAAATTCTATATGAACTACTGACTAGCGTAGTTGCTTACACGTCTTCCTTCTACGCTCCGGGTGCTGGATTCGATATCCGATAGGAATACAATTTTTCTCCCAATTTGTGTTTCTGGTTGTAGTTGTTGTGATGTGAATATTTCCATCGTTCGCGATACGATTCTTCTAAAAAACCGACTTCACCGCTTTATCTTTGGAACTTTGATCAGATTAGATGTACTAAACACACATTATTGACGATATCTCAAGAACTGCTGATGAGAATCCAATTTAAATGGGACCAATTGGAAAGTATTCTCATTAAAACAAAAAAAACATTCGAAATAAGATGTACTAAACACGCATTATTGAAGATATTTCAAGAACTACCGATCAGATCTTGATCAAATTTAAATGGGACCAATTGGAAAGCAATATCTTTCAAACAAAAAAATAATTTCAAAACACGTGAAACGAGGTTATGAGGGAAAACACATAAAAAAAAATACAGTCGACTTGAGTACCTCCTCCTTTTTTGTGATGACCTTAAATATATCAAAGACATATTTACAAATAGCAGCAATTTTAAATACCTACATAACTTCCTTGTCTATACGATAATATGTAACTATTTTGGTCTTAAATTAAATGTTTACCGCAAGATAGCCCTTTACAATGCGATAGTAAGATTCTATGAATTTGGTCTCATGTTAAAACCGTAAGATAGCCGTAGGAACCTATCAACGAATAACAATGGATACTTTGTTGGTGTTTGGACGAATTTTAATAACACATAAGCTTGTTTGGCGCTATTGACAAATAAATTTTTCAAGACAAGTATAGTACTTGTCTTGAAAAATTTATTTGTCAATAGCGTCTCATACAAGTTTCCTCAAGGCATTATTTAACATAGCTTAACTCGGCTTACTCGGTTCAACTCACTTCAAGGGACCATGTTAACAAAATTACAATCTCAAAGCTAATCAAATCTTGTTTCCAAGAATTTTTATCTATTACCCAGAGGCTATGTTATATAAAAGTAGATAGGTACTCGGGACTTATATTAACATGGCAACAAAAATCCAATTACGTGTAACGTCACATGGGTAATGCCGCAGTTTGCTCCTGGGGCAGTTCGTTTTCGGATTTAATCATCCCACTGTAGATTATCTGAAGGCAGTGATATAAAACAATAGGGAATACTAAAAATGAGGAAAGCAAATTTGTTTAGGAGAAATTGTTTTTACGATTGTTTCGTGAGATTATTTCTAAGGAAAGGAACAAACCAAGGTAAACTAACAAAGGTCGTATAATTATGACTGTTAAATTGTGTACCAGCCTCACGCGGTTTTGCACGCTATTATCAAGTTAAAAAGTAGCCTATGTGTAAATATAGGTATAAGCTATGTACATTTTAAATTTCATCCAAATCCGTTCAGTCGTTAAAGCGTGAAGAAAGAACAAACATACTTACACACTTACACGCAAACTTTCGCATTTATAATATCAGTAGGATGACCCGTTGTTGAGATGCTGTATAAAGTAAAAAAAGTACTTATGTTGAAAATCATCAAACAATTCTAAATAAGCTACTTAGATGACTAAAACACAACTAAAACTAAATGTCTTTAGTTTTTAATATTTAATTTTGACTCGCCAATCTTTGTGCTTTTGGCCATTGTCAAGTTAAAAATATTTTTCAAGCAAATTAAGTATTTCATTTCAAATTTTCTATAGTAAATCTATGCCTACCGTAATCAAAATAAACATAATAACTACATAGAAGTCTGTATTACAAGACTCTAGTTTGATCACCTTGTAATTCTTCAGACAATGGTGCCGATTCTGTTGTCCAGAATTAGACTAAACTAGCCTAAAATTAGTTTTAGTCCTGCTTTAGTCCAAAACCTATTCAGAAAATGCAAGATTAGACTTATGTTCAACGTAAAATCAGAATAGCGTTTAGGTATTCTTTGACTAAAATTAGTTTATTTTTAGTTTAGTTTAGGTTAGTTCGGTGCTCAAAAGAATTAGCATTAGTTTATTTTTAGTTTAGTTTCGGTTAGTTCGGTGCTCAACAGAATTAGCACCAATATCACCTAAGTTCTGTAGCTAAACTGGAACCAATTTCGCTTCTGTACTCTATCGATTAATTTTCGCCATAATACTATAAGACGCGTAATGGACACCATTGAAGTTTGCTCATCGAAGTTTGGCGCGACGTTGCTAATATCGAACACGGTCTAGACACGCCAACTTGCATACCGCACACTAATAATCATTTAGACGACGACAGATAGGATGCAATTTCAGTAACAAATAAGTTTTCTGTGTTGAGTGGGTTAAACTGATTACTCTATTGAATAAACTAATAATTAAACGCAAGCAAAGCTTAAAAAAACCGACTTCACCGCTTTATCTTCGGTACCTTGATCAGATTTAACGTATTAAACACGCATTATTGACAATAACTCAAAAACTAGTAATCAGATCTTAACCAAATATTAATGGGACCACATGGAAAGCACCAGCTTTCAAATAAAAAATAATCATCAAAATCAGCGCACAAAGAAAGAAGTACCTAACTTTTGAGTCGGTTAAAAACGAGAACATCGTCAATGTAGTCCACAGAATACGCATTATTGGGGATAACTCAAAAACTACTAGTTAGATCTTGATCAAATTTTAATGGGACCAAATGAAAAGCAACATCTATCAAACAAAAAAAATCTTAAAATTGGTTCACGTGGAAAGAAGTTATGAGGTTAGATTAAAAAAAGAAACAAAAGTAAACTTTTCACTTTCGCGGCTTAATAATAGATTTTATTTGGATCTAGGCAGACATGCCTTTGCGAATTCGTACTTGCTATACTCATAAAATCGGCTGAATCGGTCGAGCCGTTTCCAAGTGATCTTACATACTTGAGGCAATTGATTCTCACAATAAACTTGTGCTAAAACTAAACTAAATTTAACTTGCAATGTTTGTATGTTAGTCTGTTTGTTACGATCAAATCTTGCTAGTTGAATTAAAACCACTTCCTCGTATCCTACGGAGCTAAAATTTAACATGTTGGTTCCGTTTCGATGATGATGCATATATTTATGATAAACTTAACCTCAATAACAATTGACTAACAGCATTACCCAGATTAGATTCCAGATAAAAAAAGTCTTTAACGGCAATGACAGAAATTTTGAGTACTGTTTTAAGTTTTACCACATTACTAAACTCAAGGTTGGCTCTTAAAGTTTTTTTTTATATCTATACATATAATAATACTGTTGACGAACTAAATCAGTACATTGAATATTTTTTTAAAGTTTTTATAGTAGGGAACTCTATTACCGATGTAGATGCCACATCAGTTATTTAGAATTTTTTGTCTGTTTGTCTGTCCCTTTGTTACCACAGCACGCTAAAATTTATCTATCTATTACGGATTCGGACATAGGATACTTTTTTATCCGACATTTTACCCCCTGAAGTCATCAAAATCTATTCATGGTTGACGGAGATATCGCGTAAAAAAACATACAATCAAACATTTATTGTGTATAATTTGGAAAAATTGTCTAGGAGAAATTGTTAAATGAGTTTTAGCAGCACTAAACACATTGAGTCACAGATTGAGGAACAGTTACTGCGGAATCGGGCACGTTATGCGTGTACGTTTTGAACCGAATGACATAAGAAGGAGGATCTAAAGCCGGCTTTTTTTTGCTTATCCGGTTATAACTTCTTTTTGAACTTTAAACTGCCCACTGGCGTAGTTATATGCGCGATCGCCTTCAGAGCACCAAGTTCAATTACCGGTGGGAACACAAGTTTTCTTCCTACGGTAAATTTGTGTTTCTGATTCTGGGTTCTATATGAATATGATCATTTGATGTGGATATTTACGGATCCACGACACAAGTCATTGAACTTACTGTGGGGCTGTGAGCGTGAAAGCGTTTGTGTATGTATTTTATGTGTCATATTTCATGTGTCGGGCAACGCCGGATGGTTTAGCTAGTATGTATAATTATATAGATTAATCAACCAATTCCTCTCAATAAGTAACTCTAGATTTATTTGATTGATCTAAATGCGAAGCACGTAGTTTAATATTTTAGGGTTGAGATATAATTGGATCCAAACTGTGCATTCAGATGCAGGCTGTACCTTGGCAGCACGCCATGGGTTGCATAATTTAATGTCCTTCTAATATATAAATCAGGACGTCACTCTTTTTCCATTTCCTCCTTTAGTTTTTGCCGCCGGGCAACAAACGTTTTATTTTTTAAATAATAGTATGGTTACTTAACACAAAAAGAGTAATTTCCTTTAACAAATGTTTATAAAAGTAAAAAGGGAGACTTTCTATTCTTTATTTCGAAGCAAAGATTGTTTTTCAGTCAATGTATTTTATACATTAATAGGTATTTCAGATAAATAACGGAAGTGTAGATACGTTATAAGATATACTTAGTTGGAACAACTTGGTGCTCTACGTTGTTGTGTAAATGAGTTAAGGAAACACTCACGTTACACATACACACACACACAAGACACATAATAATTATTAAAAATAAAAAATAAATTTTGGGTACATATGTTACATTTCTGTAGGGAATTAAATCCAAGAAATTACCCATTACGACATTAAGGTAAATCATTTTTTTTAGAACATTGTATGACATTTTGTCGTCCTCAATTTCCAATGTAATTACGATAAAACTGTTTTATTGTTATATAATTAAACATCATAGTTCGTAACAAACAATCAACCATGATGATAGATGACGTTGATATTGATATTCATTGAGATTCTAGCTTATTTTGTAATGAAGTAGTTATTTCATAATAATATTCATGTCCATTAACAGTTCGGAAATGAGCTGATTGTCATTTAAATTGATGAATAATTTGGGCGAGAGAATGGTTTGGCACGCTCGATGCCAACTCTGCAGGGAAAATAGTGTTGTCTATAAATAATCTAAAATAAGAGTAGTTGTATTGTTTCTATCCAGTTCCTGCTCCATATTAAACTAAAGTTTTGTATGTTTGACTAGCTGACCCTTCAGCTTTGTACCGCCATATATTTGAAAACAAACATATATGTCACAGTTGTCTGTCGTTAACATATATGTCATATATAGTGTAGCGGTATAGGTAAGTACCTATAACGTACAGTAGACGACGCGCGAGAAATGCTGACGATAATACAATGTTATACGTAGATGTAAGCACCAGTGTGCGCCCGAGTCAGTCGCCCGTCCCTCGTCTAGTATAACACTTGTGTATTGTAATGTAAAGTAATAATGGAGTCAGAATAAAAGAGTTTACCTTACTTCCTAGTTTCATTTGAGTCACATAATAGAGGCGACACCTCGAAGTAAAGTTACCCTAGCTACACACACCCCCACGTGATTACTGCGTTCAGAAAAAAAAAATGTGTGTCTAATCTTTGACAGGTACGAACAGTTTGTGAGGGAAAATAAAATAGTTGTTTTTACTACTTTCCTTGCAATTTCTTTGTTTTATCTCACCCTTCAAACCTTCCTTGGACTTTTACAAATATATCTAAACCAAAATTAGGCAAATCGGTTCAGCCGTTCTCGAGTTTTTGTAAGACTCACAAGCGTCATTTCAATTTTATTTATGTAAATTTAAAGAAATTATATCTTGTTATTAAAATGAACCATTGTAAATTTTTTATGCTGGATAAGCTAAATTTTGACCAAAAGTTACAGTAACAGGGTTTTTTTTATTTATAACATTCAAAAGTGCCATGTCATATTTTACATGTGTTTAAGTATTAAAGTTTCAAACTCACAATCCTACACTAAGTTCGACTCTTTGTAATGTGGGTGTCGGAAACATCCAGAAAAACAAATTACTGTCGGGGAACTTGTATTCCCATCAGTAATTGAACCCGATACTCGCTGTTTAGAAGGCGAATCCGCACCGAACTAAGCCAACGGGCTCCTCAGTCTGATACATTATTAAAGATTAATCAGACGACTTGACTCACGATTTAGGGTTGATTCTTGCGACCAAGGTTTTGGAGATGTCAGATCTCCATCATCAGGCGAGTTTATTGCACGCTCGGCGCAATTCAGCACGACCAGGTAATGGAGACGAGGGTACGCCAGCCCCAACCCCAAGAAGCGCACCCCTGTTCCGCTGCGCCTAGTGAGGCCGCGTCCATTCTGGAGTAGCGACCGTTGTGACCCTTCATCGTGAAATTGCCTGATGATGGGGAACGGACATCCCCGAAACCTAGGTCACAATAGTCGACCCTAAATTATGCAGTATCAATTATAGTATCAATCATATATAATCAATATGTGAGTTTATGCATGACACTCAAAAATTAAACGTTCTGAAAATGGTAATTAAAACATCGCGAAATTTTTTTTTACATTGCATACCCAGTACAATTCTACCTTTCTAAAATGAAACTGTATTTCTTCCAATGTAATTCTATTTCACGGAGATGACTTCTTATAACTCAGAAGTAAGAGGCAAACCGAATTGATTCCAATATTCCCTCTTCACTTTTTCTCAGATATTTTCTTTCCTGTTCTACATTTTACATAAACTAATTTCCTTGGCAATATTGGTCTTGCGACAGTTCCGTAGGCATGGGCGCCTCCCTCAAAAAGAAACTCTTCAAGTCGGGCCTTCGACGACCAAATCAAATCACTCGACCTTATCGATCACCCGGAGAAAACTTACAACTAAATTTATTTGCGTATCTAGGGGGTTCGATGCGATATTCACAATATATTCACAACACTTCTAAATCCTGGACTGTATATGTAGATATGATACAGTATTAATCAAATAGTACTCCTGATTTAACGCAATTGCCGAGGTTGCATCCCCTATGAGCCGCAGGGCCAGTCACCCTTCACTGAAGGGGAAACGCTAATATGAGGATATGAGAATTTACTGTTTAATCCAGCTCGAGGCCAATTTGTTAATATTTTCACTCAATCCACTTAAAAGGTCGATTGTTAACGTACAGCAATATGAAGCGCGTCTTTGTATGCGCTTAATGGACGAATGGTCTAGATGAATTGAACGGGCTGAAAAAATATTGAAAAGCGATGCACGGAATGACTACAATAAAATTTTCAACACCGGGCATAAAAGCGACAGGTACGATATAGGCGGATTATCGTGCGGCGTTTATGTTGCCGGTATAAACATTGTAGAGATGCATTTGATGTGGTCGCTCGAATGGCGCGCCCTTTATCAATTACGGCTAAACAAGAAAAATGACCGTCGGTAAGCCTACACGAGGATAATTAAAGCAAGTAGGTAAATTTTGGGACGAGCAGCGTCGGTGTCCCCACCGCGCCCCTCTCCTCTCGTACGTCTGGTGTTCTGTTCATCCCTCTCGGAACAGGTGGTTAAACTTTTTGCTAATTTCATTAAGAAAGACGTATATTTTGATCAACACGCAAAATACTCCCTTTTTATATAGGTAAAATGTACCGCTTTCTTTGGTGTCTATTCTAATTAATTTTCTTGATTAATTATGATTTGAATACTTGACTTTCATTAGTTATTTTGGAACTACAGAGAAACCTATCTGAAGTTCCAAAATAAACTTGGAGGCAAGTAAGGTAAATCCAGCAACATAATTTTGGTGTTTCGATAAAAGCTCACTCTTATTAATTTCATTTACTTTCTTGTACACATTTTTTGTAAGTATTTGAAAACGTCTATAAATCATTCACGGTAGATTAAATAGTAGTTGACCTCTCCCTTCGTTGAGCAAACACCATTACGAGTAGTTTAGGGGCGCTTTCGAGAAAAAAATCACACCTAGCCGTCTTCCAGCAAGTAAATTGCTTGCGACATTCCATTTATTTTTGCTTAGAGAGATTTTAAATCTATATATGTATAAATTAATATCTTTTTCCCTTGGTCATAGCATCCCGCGTGAACGGATAAAACATTTGACGACCCAGTTGGCGCAGTGGACAGTTGTCCGCCCTCTGCGCCGTGGGTTCTGGGTTCGATTCCAGGCAGGAGTATAAATTCCTTCCCAAGAGATGTTTGTGCTTGTAGTTCTGGGTGTAATGTGTGTGTGTGCTGTGAATGTTTCCGGCACCCACGATACAAGTCTTTGAACTTAGTGTGGGGCTGTGAGTGTGAATGCGTTTGTTTGTTTGTTTAAAAAAAATTCGCTAATTCTTATTTTGTTGTGTTAGTTATTGTTAGGAGAAGGTTCTTGTAATAGATAATTTTATCCCGGAATTCCCGCGGGTCCGGGCTTTACGCGGGTAAAACTGCGGGGCACTGCTAGTATTAAATAAATAGATTTCAACAGTGGTATTATTAAAATAAGATATAAAATTATGTTAAATACACGCGACGAAATCTGAAAAAGTTGTTTAACTCTGAAAACGTGTTAAGCCAACAAAGTCAAAATGTTTTTGATCACTATCACCTGATGCTAAGTGATGGTTAAAACAAACATCTTTATGGTGGCTTTGGTGAAATTACAGTTGCGCTGTTTCTCATGAAATATCATGTTTTTACTGGTTTTTATGAGAAAACCGGGTCTTTTTGCGCTTTTATTTTCAAAATAATATTATTTTGACTAGCCTCGACGTTTCGGCAGGCTTGCACCGGCCGTGGTCACGAGATACTCAATTTGACTCAAAATGTGTGTGTTCGTTTGTTACTTTAGACCGCTCAATTTAATGATCTTATTGCTACATATACCTAAGGTATTGTTTAACTAATCTCAATATCCCGGATGCACCCTGGGCGATATAGGCTTGATAAAAAATAACGAATAATCTGAGAGTCTTCAAGTCAAGAGTGAATAGATATCTTCTAGGGAAGCATGTTACACCTTCGGCCGCATCGTCACTTTCCATCAGGTGAGATAGTGGTCAAATGCTTGCCTATTATGCAAAAAAAAAACGCTTCAAAAGTGTAAAAGCGTCCATGGTTCGTTGGTTTACGTTGAGGTTTCGCTTTATAACTTAAAAAAAAATTACTGTTATTCCGCAATCGCTTTTAATATTATAAGCAATTCGATTTGTTTATGTTACAGTTTAAAATTGCTTATAATATTGGAAAACTTTAACATTAACAAATCGATTCAAAATTGTTTTTTTACATGGACCTCATAGAGTTAGACATGAAAGTTTATTATTCTAATTGCTTTGGCTCTAAACGTCATAAAATATACTGGCCACAGGCAAGCCGGAAGTTGAAACAATTGCCTAACCTATTTAGTTAGGTTGCCCAGAGAAGAAGATTCACTCGGCGCGCAGGATTAAATAAACTACTGAAACAACAATTTTGATAATTATAAGTTCAAAAACAAAGCGCTTTCATAGAAACGTGTTTACCCCATTTAACCCTATTCATGGTGGAATTTCCAAATATCCACTCTTCGTACGCCTACGTACTAAGATAAATGTACCCTCCCAATTTCAAGACTCTTCGACCAGCGTGCAGCGGTTTGTGCTGTGCGATGTCTCGAAGTCAGTCAGTGAATTAGTATGAAAAAATAAAGATTCTTACAGTATTAGATTTTATTTAAACTCATCCATTTCATAAAATTTCATAATAAACTAAGTGACATTTTAATCACGGCTCTAACTAAGTAGGCACTACGAGCGCTAGGCAGGCTCAAGCGGATTAAAACTTTCTCATAATGGATTTCACACGGAAAGTAATAAAATAATGCCTTTGTGGTCGGGAATAATGTTTTATGTTATTATGAACGAAATATGAAGTTAGAACACCTAGCTAAATTATGCTATACTAGCGTTGAACGTTATAGTATCAATCATATATAATCAATATGTGAGTTTATGCATGACACTCAAAAATTAAACGTTCTGAAAATGGTAATTAAAACATCGCGAAATTTTTTTTTACATTGCATACCCAGTACAATTCTACCTTTCTAAAATGAAACTGTATTTCTTCCAATGTAATTCTATTTCACGGAGATGACTTCTTATAACTCAGAAGTAAGAGGCAAACCGAATTGATTCCAATATTCCCTCTTCACTTTTTCTCAGATATTTTCTTTCCTGTTCTACATTTTACATAAACTAATTTCCTTGGCAATATTGGTCTTGCGACAGTTCCGTAGGCATGGGCGCCTCCCTCAAAAAGAAACTCTTCAAGTCGGGCCTTCGACGACCAAATCAAATCACTCGACCTTATCGATCACCCGGAGAAAACTTACAACTAAATTTATTTGCGTATCTAGGGGGTTCGATGCGATATTCACAATATATTCACAACACTTCTAAATCCTGGACTGTATATGTAGATATGATACAGTATTAATCAAATAGTACTCCTGATTTAACGCAATTGCCGAGGTTGCATCCCCTATGAGCCGCAGGGCCAGTCACCCTTCACTGAAGGGGAAACGCTAATATGAGGATATGAGAATTTACTGTTTAATCCAGCTCGAGGCCAATTTGTTAATATTTTCACTCAATCCACTTAAAAGGTCGATTGTTAACGTACAGCAATATGAAGCGCGTCTTTGTATGCGCTTAATGGACGAATGGTCTAGATGAATTGAACGGGCTGAAAAAATATTGAAAAGCGATGCACGGAATGACTACAATAAAATTTTCAACACCGGGCATAAAAGCGACAGGTACGATATAGGCGGATTATCGTGCGGCGTTTATGTTGCCGGTATAAACATTGTAGAGATGCATTTGATGTGGTCGCTCGAATGGCGCGCCCTTTATCAATTACGGCTAAACAAGAAAAATGACCGTCGGTAAGCCTACACGAGGATAATTAAAGCAAGTAGGTAAATTTTGGGACGAGCAGCGTCGGTGTCCCCACCGCGCCCCTCTCCTCTCGTACGTCTGGTGTTCTGTTCATCCCTCTCGGAACAGGTGGTTAAACTTTTTGCTAATTTCATTAAGAAAGACGTATATTTTGATCAACACGCAAAATACTCCCTTTTTATATAGGTAAAATGTACCGCTTTCTTTGGTGTCTATTCTAATTAATTTTCTTGATTAATTATGATTTGAATACTTGACTTTCATTAGTTATTTTGGAACTACAGAGAAACCTATCTGAAGTTCCAAAATAAACTTGGAGGCAAGTAAGGTAAATCCAGCAACATAATTTTGGTGTTTCGATAAAAGCTCACTCTTATTAATTTCATTTACTTTCTTGTACACATTTTTTGTAAGTATTTGAAAACGTCTATAAATCATTCACGGTAGATTAAATAGTAGTTGACCTCTCCCTTCGTTGAGCAAACACCATTACGAGTAGTTTAGGGGCGCTTTCGAGAAAAAAATCACACCTAGCCGTCTTCCAGCAAGTAAATTGCTTGCGACATTCCATTTATTTTTGCTTAGAGAGATTTTAAATCTATATATGTATAAATTAATATCTTTTTCCCTTGGTCATAGCATCCCGCGTGAACGGATAAAACATTTGACGACCCAGTTGGCGCAGTGGACAGTTGTCCGCCCTCTGCGCCGTGGGTTCTGGGTTCGATTCCAGGCAGGAGTATAAATTCCTTCCCAAGAGATGTTTGTGCTTGTAGTTCTGGGTGTAATGTGTGTGTGTGCTGTGAATGTTTCCGGCACCCACGATACAAGTCTTTGAACTTAGTGTGGGGCTGTGAGTGTGAATGCGTTTGTTTGTTTGTTTAAAAAAAATTCGCTAATTCTTATTTTGTTGTGTTAGTTATTGTTAGGAGAAGGTTCTTGTAATAGATAATTTTATCCCGGAATTCCCGCGGGTCCGGGCTTTACGCGGGTAAAACTGCGGGGCACTGCTAGTATTAAATAAATAGATTTCAACAGTGGTATTATTAAAATAAGATATAAAATTATGTTAAATACACGCGACGAAATCTGAAAAAGTTGTTTAACTCTGAAAACGTGTTAAGCCAACAAAGTCAAAATGTTTTTGATCACTATCACCTGATGCTAAGTGATGGTTAAAACAAACATCTTTATGGTGGCTTTGGTGAAATTACAGTTGCGCTGTTTCTCATGAAATATCATGTTTTTACTGGTTTTTATGAGAAAACCGGGTCTTTTTGCGCTTTTATTTTCAAAATAATATTATTTTGACTAGCCTCGACGTTTCGGCAGGCTTGCACCGGCCGTGGTCACGAGATACTCAATTTGACTCAAAATGTGTGTGTTCGTTTGTTACTTTAGACCGCTCAATTTAATGATCTTATTGCTACATATACCTAAGGTATTGTTTAACTAATCTCAATATCCCGGATGCACCCTGGGCGATATAGGCTTGATAAAAAATAACGAATAATCTGAGAGTCTTCAAGTCAAGAGTGAATAGATATCTTCTAGGGAAGCATGTTACACCTTCGGCCGCATCGTCACTTTCCATCAGGTGAGATAGTGGTCAAATGCTTGCCTATTATGCAAAAAAAAAACGCTTCAAAAGTGTAAAAGCGTCCATGGTTCGTTGGTTTACGTTGAGGTTTCGCTTTATAACTTAAAAAAAAATTACTGTTATTCCGCAATCGCTTTTAATATTATAAGCAATTCGATTTGTTTATGTTACAGTTTAAAATTGCTTATAATATTGGAAAACTTTAACATTAACAAATCGATTCAAAATTGTTTTTTTACATGGACCTCATAGAGTTAGACATGAAAGTTTATTATTCTAATTGCTTTGGCTCTAAACGTCATAAAATATACTGGCCACAGGCAAGCCGGAAGTTGAAACAATTGCCTAACCTATTTAGTTAGGTTGCCCAGAGAAGAAGATTCACTCGGCGCGCAGGATTAAATAAACTACTGAAACAACAATTTTGATAATTATAAGTTCAAAAACAAAGCGCTTTCATAGAAACGTGTTTACCCCATTTAACCCTATTCATGGTGGAATTTCCAAATATCCACTCTTCGTACGCCTACGTACTAAGATAAATGTACCCTCCCAATTTCAAGACTCTTCGACCAGCGTGCAGCGGTTTGTGCTGTGCGATGTCTCGAAGTCAGTCAGTGAATTAGTATGAAAAAATAAAGATTCTTACAGTATTAGATTTTATTTAAACTCATCCATTTCATAAAATTTCATAATAAACTAAGTGACATTTTAATCACGGCTCTAACTAAGTAGGCACTACGAGCGCTAGGCAGGCTCAAGCGGATTAAAACTTTCTCATAATGGATTTCACACGGAAAGTAATAAAATAATGCCTTTGTGGTCGGGAATAATGTTTTATGTTATTATGAACGAAATATGAAGTTAGAACACCTAGCTAAATTATGCTATACTAGCGTTGAACTCTATAAAACTCTCGATTGTATTTGGTTACATAATTGAGCCGTTTGGTTGAGACACTGTGCCTGTGTGGATCGGGAGCTCATTCTATTTTCAAAAATCTATCAGATCGCCTGGTTGAGGCGACGCGTGATCAAAATGTTGGCACTTATTTGGTTCAACGGCTAATAAGCATTGCAATTCGGAGCGGCAATGCCGCCAGCATGATGGGAACGCTACCCACTGGTAGGCTTGAGCACTTGAGTAACCTATAAGCTCGATACCTTGTAGGAAACGTAGGTCTTTGCTGTATATAGTTTTAGTTCCGTTTTAGGAAATATAAGCAATTGGCCCGTAGAATTGTATATGTCTTCAACAGATATCATTGTAGATAGTTTGACGAAAAATTACAACTTTAATAATAGTTCACATCACCAAGCGCCGTTTCGGCAGCTATCCTTGTGGCTGTACTTACGCCCGCCCATACCAGTTTATCACAGAAATAGTGGTCAAATACTAGAAAAGACTAAATGGTTATATAATCTTTGAATACTAACTAGCTTCTCTCTGCAATAACTTAATAATCAAGTTTATTTAGTAACAGACGGGCTTTTGAGAGCATTTATGATCGAAGAGACGTATGCACAATTTAGGATAATATCCTTTTCACCAAGTACCTGGTGAACTAAGGAGAAATCCATTAATAGATTGCTTCATTTTCCAAGGCTCCCAAGTGCAGATTTGGTGTAAAAGGGCATAACAGAGCGAGGTCTTTGTTCGTACAATGCTAGCGAGAGATGGCGAGAGGAATGACTACAAGGTATGCGTGCGAGAGATGTGGCGAGAACTAGGATAGGTTCGATACGTATGAGGAATAGTGTGGTTTACTTAACTAATTGTTTACTTGTTTACTTATAGGCACACAAATAAGTGATAAAATAACTACTAAAGTGTTCGATTAGTTTCGTTATCATCATCATCGAAGTTAAAATCTGTTTTTGCCACTTCACATCTTCAAACCGCTTAGATTCATCACAGAAATGTGTTGGAAAGCTCTTGAATCTGAAAAAAAAATTTTTTTTAACTAACTTACCATCACGTCAGATAGTTGCCAATTGGTTATCCCAAGTAAAAAAAAAAACGATGAGAAACTCAGAATACACTGATCACTAATTTTTCAGTGTTCTTTTCCACGAAGTGAGGTCTGCTTGGAACAAACACCGATACCTGGCTATAATGTTTAGTCGGGCATAGAGGATGTAGCAACATCTACTAGTTCGCTACAGACCGCCGACGGCGCCTACTTTGCATTATAATCGAATTTCAACAAAGTAAAACAAAATCTCGTGGTCCCATTAATATTCAGTGATAGGGCTCAACGCATCGCCAGCGGATTGACGTTTAACATGCAAATTGCATACTGAAATTCTAGCAAAATTGTGTGCCACTAAATATTTTCGACATTATTAATTCAGGACGCAGTTGTTTGAATCAGTGGCTAGAATATAATTTAAATGTTAAACGAATTTATGCCACTAACGCTAAATTAGATCGGGGTGCTGGCCGTCGGGAATTTAAACGGACAGGTGAATGTTGGCAATAGAACTAGTCCTGAAATCATTTAAAAGTGTATACTGCGCTGCACTAAATATAATTTGTTACGCCTACAAATGTTTATATAAAGACATCAAAAATAATTACTCGTAAAATAATAATGTATGTGTTATATATTTGTATTATTTTGATAAATAAAACACTTTTGCACTCACAGCCCCATCTAGGGTCTAGCCTATATATATAGGTATACTTCAGGTAATATCTCCGCATTCAATCGCGTTCAAAACTATTTGTGTTTACCTCGACGTTTCGCTCAAGTTGCATTGGCCATGGTCTCGAGAAGACTCAAGAAGTAAACGCTTTCACACTCACAGCCCCAAACTAAGTTCGATGACTTGTGTCGTGGATCCCGGAAACATTCACATCACACACACAATCACAACCAGAACCAGAAATACAAATTTTCCTTAGGGAGAAAACTTGTGTTCTCGCCGAAAATTGAACATGATACCCCTGCTTCGAAGGCGAACGCATATCCAACTAAGCTAATATTTGTTTCAAGTAGTAAATTTAAGAAAGGAAAAATATCGCTTGAGGCTGGTTCAATTCCTATTAACGTTGAAAGACGTTACGTTACTAATAAGGAAAGGATTATTTCGTCGCTTGAGGCAGGGCTCGACTAGCTCAGCGGTTAAAAAAATCCCATGGCCGCGGTTAAAGCGGGTTCTGTTTAGCATAGTTACTGCTATATAAACAAAATCAACAATAGTCTACTACTAATTCTATGTATTTAAAGAAAGAATAACGATTTTAGAAAAGTTTACGTATGACATCTAAGCAATAACTTTGTTTAGCGATTACGCTAAATAACCAGATAATAGGTATGGACCACACTTAATTTGAACGAATTGCAAAGCCAGTATTTCATAGACATCAATTGGATAGTATTTGCTATTAGCAACTCGTATACACCGCACAAATGATACGGGTACCACCACTGTCCTATCAAACTGACGGTAATGGATTGAACATTGGTAAATACCTATAGCGATTTACGTATAGCACAGTTACAGTGACCTCAACAAAAACATATTATTTAATCGGTCGGTCTCGTAAACTGCAGACAATTACAGAGGGGCGACAAGACGCCTCAGCTGAGAGTCGGTGATGGATGCGGAAAATAAATCAGCTCTCCGCACTTCAGATGACCAGATGTGGCCTATCAGGTCAGTTTATTTATTGAACTAATACATTACTGTAAATAACTATACATAGTTTTATTAACTTATTTGTAAAATATTCAATAAGTGTTTGATTGGTTGGACATGTTATAACTCAACTTCGGGAAATTTCTATAAAACATATAATTTAAATAAAAAAATTTAGACTTGCCCTCTTTGGCCACCATAGTACACATATTAACATTTTATGTTTAAAAATGGTATACATTTTGAAATGAGTATATCTGACCACAGTTATTTACTCGAATTTTACTATATTTTTTTATATATCACTTCCTACTAAACAATAGAATACTAATTGAACCCTGCGTTTTTGACAATGTTAATTGCAATAAAAGATTGTACCTTTTTCCAGGGTCTAGACTATCTAAGTTCCAAATTTCACCTGAATACGCTATGCCGTAACAACGATATTTCTATTTAAATGTTTTATTATTTACACAAACATTAAAAAAATTACAGTGTAATTTTCTACTGTAATCGCAACCTAATGAAACACACGAAGTTAACTAATCACATACTCACTGATTAAGTCAATGGGGGGCAGATGGGGGGTCAGGTATGAGGGTGGACTCCCATCACATCTGACTTGTAACTTCAAAGCGCAATGTCAAGCCCAATAAAACTATCAGCGGCCCCCAAACCATACTAATTACAATCTGCAATTAGGGAATATGTTTTATTGATACAATTCTGCACGTCGCGACACCCTTTTCCTAACCCCTTCAAAGCGTGCTCTAAAGTTAATTTTCCAAACCAAAACAGAGACGTTTGCCAGAATAATAAGATATATATCTAGTGACGACATAGCGTGCCTTTGGATAAATCGGCTTACAATATAATATCAATATGACAGATATTACAGTAAATTCATGTCGGCTGGTTTGGAAGATCTGATAAGCGAACAATGACAACGCCACATTGTGTCAGAGTCAGAGGGGATACAAAACTGAACACTATTAAATTGCTATTTTGTTCATATTGTTTATACAATGTGTAACATAAAGGTGTAGTAACACTCAAACCACGCATCTAGCTACATGTATGGAGTCTAACAGAAACTTCTAAATTAGCGGCAGTGCATGAACATTGAATTATGATGAATTAAAGTTTCAATAAAATTATGTCATTTGCAACCCTATTTTATCAGCTACCGTTCTACACCACATCGTCTTTGGCCAACAATATCATGAAATGGTGGCGCATTTTGAATAACAAACAACTATAAAGAAAGTATAGTGGTCACGTTACTAAGGTGATAGACTAATCTTATGCTAGTCAGAAAGAAGATTAGTCAGAAGGAGACCACTGGTGAAAAGTCTTACTATTAACCAGTTTATAGTTCAAAATGCTAATTTCCTTGCATAAGACAACATATAGCAGTAGACGAGGACCGCGCGCTATCATTAAAACCTATGTAGCTCCTACCTTCGACCATATATTACTATTATCTCTACCAGCTAACATGATCTAAAGGCACCTAAACCCTCCGAATTTGGGATCATTTGGTTAGTTTTTACGACTTCAAGAGATTACGCACCTGGTGACAAGTGTATGGTAATGAAGCTGTGAGACGCAAAGTGGGACTATTCAACATTTACTGGATTTCGATAAATTCAATTAAAATCAGTTGTTACGGTCAAAATCAATAGGAACACTATTAAAAGATTCTGATAGCGAAATTATTCACTGGTACCCTAAAGCTTTCCCTCACTTCGCTCGTCGTTGCAAACATAACTTTGACATTTAGATTCTATTTTGCAATTTTGGAAATAAATTTTAAATATTTTTGATTATTTGTTTAAATTTTTTATCGTGAAATAATATGACGACGTTAACAATTTAAACAATTTGGTTAATTTAGTATTGGTCATAAAATGCCACCATTTCATGAAATGGTTTGTTACTTCTGATTCCACAATCGGGTACAGAATATTTAATAGTACAATTACAGAAACTTTCCTCTACAAAGACGTTTATTTAAATATTCAAATTTAAATTATTTGTTGGACTTTTATAACTTTTACATTATAGTGACATATTCAACTATAAATATAAAATTATTCGCATCTGCGCTTCCCTATATATTAAACATAGCAATAGTATCTAGTATAAGTATTAAATAGTATAGCGTGTAAGGATTAGTATTTCAATTATTCGTATCTAAATAGAAAAAAAAAGAAATATTTGCAATTCCAAGCGTTGCCGAGAAAGACTGACATACCATAGCAATAACCAAGCAAATCAAGTAAATATATAGATTTACTTGATTTCTTTATTCCTATTGAGGTATGGAACCCTAAAAACTGTCTCATTGAAGTACGCGTCACTAACGCTAACATCGGATAGTCTCGCATATAATGTCATATCGCAAGTATAGTGATTTAATAAGACACGGTTGGCGGAGTGGGCGAGTCTCAACCCTTTGAGCCGTGGGTTCTGGGTTCGATTCCGGGCAGGAGCACATTTTTCCTTTCTAAGAAGACATAATAAAAGGAGGCAGGATTAATAAAAGAGACATAAAAAAGTTTTGTACTTGGTGTGGGGCTGTGAGTGTGAATGCGTTTGTTTATTTTATTATTATAAGCATCTAGAGAAGCATGTACAAATCTATTCTTCGTTTCGTATGCTGTAAATTCTTTTTTTGTAATAATCCATCACGCAGTGTTGTCGACAGCTTTGACGATTCCGACTACCGCCAGTTATTCAATTATTTCTGGCATTGCGATACGAAAATGGTAAAAAGTTTACTATCTATGCAAACAATCGCTGTTGAAAAAAGCGCATTGAAAATATTTCAATTATTGTGCAACGACGACACGTTTGGACTTCGGTAACGTACAAATAAACTGGAAATGATTCATTCCGAGTTTCGACATATGCTCAAATTGAAAGGTCGCCTGCGAATGACATATTTTTAATTACCTTCTACCACATTCTCGACTCGAGCATATTGAATTTCTATAGTGGACATAAAATAAGTTGAGCGTCCCCGCATCCTGTTGACTAATCAACCCGTATGAGATAGCGGTTCAGTAATTAAAACTCCGTTGTATACTAGCCATTCGATTATAATTGACATAAGTTATAGTGGCTTTAGTGATAAATTTAGAAAGGAAAAATTATCGCTTGAGGCAGGATTTGAACCCGCGGCCATAGGGTGTCATGCCGTCTAACCGCTGAGCTACTCAAGCCCTACCTGAAGCGACGAAATTAACCTTTCCTTATTATTAACGTCTTACGGGGACGTGTGACGTCATCTACCGAAATAATTTATAGAAATAGCCAACGAGTCTAACATTGCAGTTAGCTCCACGTTGTGTTGAGAACGTCTACCCAAATTTATTGATTTTATGTACATAGCATTAGCCATACTAGGCAGAACTATAGTGATAAATTTAGAAAGGAAAAACTATCGCTTGAACCCGCTGCCATAGTGGCTTGTTGAAAATATGTAGACAGCGCTTATGAAAAACGAATAAATTCAGCTACAGTAGTCTATCGAAGGCCTCTACTATATTGAGGGTGAGCAGTTGTGTTAAGGTAAAAAGTTAGGTATTTTAATTACCCCAATCTTGATCAAATCTCCGTGCGAGCTTGATTGAATTTCCGGTCGAGGCTATCTCTCGTATTTGCGGAGCACTGCGGCCGCCCTACCGCCCGCCCGCCCATTCGCTCCGGCTCACTGGCCTGCGACGTCACACCGACGATTACGTTGTTTTTTCACTATTTTCTACTGTAAACAAGCGTTCATAAACTCTACTAAAGCCTTTGCGCTTTGCCGCGTCGTTCCAAGTATGATAATATTTTTCTTTAAGTTTCTTTGGTTGATAATAGATCATTAGAACGCAAGCAAAGCTTAAAAAACTTACTTCACTGCTTTATCTTCGGAACCCTTGATTAGATTAAATGAATTAAATACGCATTATTGAGAATAACTCAAAAATAACGGATCATATTTAGATCGAATTTAAATAGGACCACATGGGAAGCACCAGCTTTCAAATAAAAAAAGAAACGTCATAATTGGTTTACCTGGAAAGAAGTGATGAGGTATCACACATAATATTTTTTTTTAATAATTACAATTGAATCGAGAACCTCCTCTTTTTTTTAACTTGGTTTTTAGCACGTTAAATCGACTTTTTCATAAGCTGACTGTCACTGTCAGCGGTTTATATTTCGGTTTACGGTTAGACGATGATGCATCGCCGTCATACATCAGGATGTAGACACGCTTCTCGTGAACGCAATAGCAGCGATTGCGATGCTTCAAACCGTGCGTAGGTAATACTACACTTTTGGGGTTCCATGATTGATGTGACGGGTAATAAGGCCCACAAGTATTGCAATTTGTTTACCCTTATCGTATTAATATACCCAAGGAGAGGTTCAAAGACAGGTTTTCGTATCGTATTTTATACCGATCAACAATGCCGACCCCGGAGTTCGCCGATAATTGGAGAAAAACTCCCCAAGGAGCCAATTTTGCTGACGCTAGTCATGAAGCGGATTTTATATCCAGAAATAAATTATAAACGATCCATCACTCGCCACTGTTGACAAATGTGCTAGGGAAATATAAATTAGATAGCATGTACGGATGTACCTACACTAGAGCTTGTACATACATTATATCCTAAACAAAATAATTGATTCATCGAAGCAAGGTTTTTAATTTAACTTTGAAGTCAAAACTAATAATAAGAATAAAGAAATGTCTATACATAACCCTGAAAGATAAATATTTATATATAAACTAGCTGCGCCCCGCGGTTTCACCCGCGTTCATAATGATGAAAAGTGATGATGATGATGATGATGAAAAATAGATGTTGGCCGATTCTCATAGATACCGGATAAGCACAAAAAATTTCATCAAAATCGGTCAAGCCGTTTCGGAGGAGTATGGCAACGAAAACTGTGACACGAGAATTTTATATATTAGATTTTATAATTTACTGAAGTAAAACCTTTGTTAACTACCAAATTATGTAAATAAATACAATATGTCGGATGAGTAGGAACTATATCCAAAACGGATGTATACTTAAGAAAATCTGTATTTCTGATTCTGGGTGTGGTTGTGAGTGTGATATGAATATATACCTACTATGTATATAATATGTATAGAATGGATAGATATCTTATGTATGTACTTATTTATTTTAGTAAATCAATAGTAAAAATTTTGTTTAGTATCTTAATCCATTATTATAAAGTTTGCGTAACTATGTGGTACACCTGAGTCCCAATACATTTTGCTATCTCCTCTCCATCCAAAGGTTGTCTGGAAGAGATTGCTTTAAGCGATAAGACCGCCCATTGTACTAGCCTAAGTTCGTTTTAATGTCTTTAATGTATTTTCCTCTATTTCTGGTGTACAATAAAGAGTTATCTATCTATCTATCTATCTATACATAACCATTGACACAAGTCATCGAACTTAGAGTGGGGCTGTGAGAAGAAGTTTATTTTTACGTTTTAATTTGTGATTGATATAACATTCTACTACAAAATATTGTAAATTTGAAAGTTTGTGTGTAAGTATGTTTGTCTCCTTTTTACGCTTTAATGGCTGAACGGATTTGGATGAAATATAGAATGTACATAGCTTGTACCTAGGATTAACACATAGACTACTTTTTAACTTGATAATAGCGAAGCCGCGGGACACGGTTAGTCGTACTAATATTATATATGTGGAAGTTTGTGTGTATGTGTGTGTGCGTGTGTTAATGTTTGTTATCAAGTATCTCCGTAACGAATAAACGGATTTTGATGAAATTTAGAATGTAGATAGTTTAGGTTCCGGAATAACACCTAGTCTACTTTTTAACTTAATGAACGCGGGCGAGACCGCGAGGTACGGCTAGTAATAAATAAAGTGGAGGTTACATTGATCTGGTTACAATTTATTATAGTTTTATATTATTTTTATTATGAAGCATTCGTTAGAACTATTTCAGCGCTTTCGCTTATTGCATTTGTTAAAAAATGTTGCAATGAATTTCTTCAAACCTCGAATATGATGTCATTGTTACTATACCTCTGTATTGCTTCAATTTAGTTTTGTATATGATCAATACGCTCGCGATGTCTTGTCGATGCGGCACGTGTATGCCATAAACCTGCTTCTAAAGGGACACCCCGCCCAAACATAGCTTGGTAGCATGTATGTGCACAGTACCCAAACTTCACGGGATGGGCAAAAAGCAAGCGCAGTTTTAATAAGTACTCAAGTCGAATGTTTTTTTTAATGTGTTTTTAATGTGTCCTCATATCTTCGTTCCGATTTTGAAAAATGATTTTGTTGATAGATGTTGCTTTCCAACTGGTCCCATTTAAATTTGATCAAGATCTGACTAGTAGTTTTTGAGCTATCCCCAATACCGAATCCCCGATGTTCCTGTAGTCCACAGAATACGCATTATTCTGTGGACTACAGGAACATCGGGATTTTCTAAAAAAAAGAGCTCTTTTAAAAAATATATATATATCTAGCTGCGCCCCGCGGTTTTTCCGCGTAAGGCGCGGACCCACGGGAATTCCGGGATAAGAAGTACCTATACTAACCTGTGTGTTAATCCAGGGTGTCAGCTACCTTCATACCGAATTTCATCGAAATCGGTCCAGCCGTTTGAGCGTGAAGAAGTAACAAACATACAAACACGCTTACAAACTTTCGCCTTTATAATATTAGTGTGATATTGTTTTGTTTGGATATCAAGTACTGACTTACGGTACATTAGCTAGGCGGAGGGGAAACCGCAGTAAAAACTTGTCGACTATTAAGGGCTTTCCACGTTACTAGTTTTTATCAAGCTGGGTCATCACAAAATAGAGAGTGTTGTCGTTAAAGTTACAATTTAATTACGTCTCATATAATAAGGCTAATGGTATCAAAGCTCAGGTAACTATTCTCTAATACTTCAAGTTTATAGGATCATGTTTACATACCAACAATGTTTCACAAAACTTCATAATTAGTCGATTCACTTATCTACAAGATTCTTAAATCGAAGTTACAACTATTTATAAGTTTTCTCCCTAAGGAAAATTTGTGTTTCTGGTTCTGGTTGTGATTGTGTGTGTGATGTGAATGTTTCCGGCACCCACGACACAAGTCATTGAAGTTAGTGTGGGGCTGTGAGTGTGAAAGCGTTTATGTTATGTTATGTTATAATATATGTAAATTTTGATATTTGCTCGAAATCTACTTATGTGATAAGTAGTCGAGGTGTAGAAAATAATGTCTAAATGTATTCTGCGTTTTTATTTAATAATTTACAAACTATCATATTGCAATCATGGTATGTATTCTAAATCGACGTTATTTTTCCACAAATCAATAGCAACAACAAAATATACAGGCCCTAATGGGTCAGACGTACGACGGTTTTAGTATTTTTTTTTTGTATACTAGAACATCAGAACATCATCCGTTGTTATAGTATTACAGAATAACTATAAAAAGTTACACAAAAACTTATACGATTTTACTCCTAACTTCATTGTATAAATATGTAGTTTGTAAACTATAATAAATTCACCCTCGGTCATCGTTTCATTCTAACAGTTCTTATTCCTGACATGATAACATAATATTAGACGTAAACCTGCCTCATAAGATAACAGTGGAGGTACCGAGAATTTTCATCGTCTCGTTGTTGCAGCCGCGGCAATATAAACTCGGGTGTCACACAACAGAGACAACAATCCCCACCTTACAGAGGTTAGAGAGGAACAACTAATGTTTTCTCATTTTATCTGTAATTTCTACAGGTTTTATTGCATTCCCCGCAAGCTCAGACGCTTAAACTTTATTGCTCTGGGATTAAAGTAATATTTGCAGCAGCTAAATGATGTCGGAGCAATTTCTTGTTATTAAAAGTTGTCTATACCGAGGCTCAGGTCAATAGTTTGGTGTTTCCATGGCAGTTTGCGTGGTATAATCTACGGGGAACTTTCTACCTCGCATTCTTGGAGCGGCGACGTGTGATAACTATTACGTTCCTTTTCAACTATTTGACGTCAATGCATAGCAAGAGGAGGAGGCACTTCATTTTTCTGCCTTTATCAGGGAGAAAAACTTTCCTTTATCATATTTATTAAACTTAGTTCCGCAATGATATTCAAGCATTGATTAATTATTGGTTGCTTTAGTTCATTAATTTACAGACAGTATCGTAAATGCGGTTACCGTAGCTGTAGCTCCACTAAAGTTGTAAAATTTTTACTAAAAGCGTCGATATTGATATGCTTTTGAAGATTGAAAAACATTTTTAACGTGACTTAAATCTCTGCTACATATACCTTTTACCCGGATGAATTGCGTGAAAATAATTAAAGGGAGACTAAATATTTTCTACGGACCCTTAAAATTTTTGAGTCGTAACTTCGTCAGGACACATAATCTTTGGGTTCATCACTCCTGAGATAGAAACTCCGTCTTTAAACAAGAGCGTTCGAGTCTGTTTGAGGTTGTACCAAACATACATATGACATTACTGTGCAAGCAGGACTGGTTCTGATTAGAAGAGCGACGTTGGTAGTGAAATAACTAGGCATAGCATATACAATAACTGTAAATTTAATCAGGTGCTTTGCAGGAATGTATCATTTTAAGTCCCAGTGCCTTTTCAGATGCTTTAAGGTAAGCCATCCATCAGGTGAATGACTTGCTTATCTCGTTTTATAACATCATAAAACAACTTGTAAATCAAATATGCAAATTGAAATGATAACGAACGTTGTATTCTACTAAAAAACTTTACTAACTTATAGAGACACAAAAACCTCGAGGGGTCTATTCAAAATTTCTACAAGTATTACAACGTGACATATCGAAGCATCAATGCGATTCACACTTCAGTGACTTAGCAAAATATTTCAGTAAGGTTGCTACAGAAAGTTCTGAAAGCCCTGTGACGACACTGCTTGGATTGAGAGTGCGCGGGATGATATTGCTCTTCGTATCACGCTCGAGTCACTCTTGAATTTAATTTTAGTTAAATGTGCCTTGACGGCTTAGCAAGCCATAAAATAAAAAAAATATAAGTATTGGTTAATTGTGAGGCAAACTCATACATACCGTGGATTCCGTACAATAGCGCGAGCCCGATTATTTTAGAATTAACGCTATAGTTAACGTGTTTACACTTGTTTCGTATATGACTCAATTTGTTTTTTCAGGCCGAAGGCCGTAAAAGGGTCTCTGTCTGGGCTCGAAACCCTGTATTTAATGATAACCTTTCTACTTACAGTTGGTAAACTATGTATTAATAGCTTGCCATTATAAATCGGTATATTTGATATGAGAGTCTGAAACTATAGGTGTATCAGGCAAGCGTGGACAGATGTAGCCAACGTTTCATTCATCCGCCTCCCCATGATAGACATTGTTCATGGCTATAATCGGCATATACGATAACAATCTCGTTTAGTTAACAAATAATGATAAAAAAAAACAAGAATCAACATTGCAACACACATCAAACAAATTTAAGGCAGTGAGCGTTCTGTACAAATTTTCACTGTCATTTATTCTATACCGGTCTACTAAGGTATCGTTTCCGGGTGTATACGAGTAACAAAGTTGAATCCAATGGCACAGACGAAGGTATTGGAATGCAGTCTATTTGATAGCCTCCACAGGTGCCAATGCATTTGTTGGACATGTAGAAGCAACATCTGGAATTGCTACGGATGAATAAATCGATGGTATATTGTATGGAATTTTATCTTTTCCATTAGAAATGTACACAAAAATATTGTTTAAAGTACTTTTTCTCAGATAAGTAGGATGAAATCATAGTCCATGATTTAAAATTTGAACTATATTTCTACTAAACATAAATAAAATCATCCCTTGATTTTTTTACTGCACTTTCACTCCGCCACATTTAAATAACTCTACGTGTTTATTGGGTAAGTCACAAAAAATAATAATAGATAGACACACCTAGTTGTTTCCAAAGTTTGGATAATAAATGAGCTTAGAATTCAGAACATAAGAAACTTAATAACCCACGAAGAAAGAAATTATAAATACGTAAAATGTCTAAATAAATACCATGCCGAATGACAACGTTACAAAGTTTTAAGAACCATATTTGTGACTCAGTAAGTCTTGAATGTGTTTTATTTTTTAATAAAAAACGAATTCTGTGGAAATAATGCTGACATTTAAAAATCATTAATTGAAAAAATCTTGAGATTAAATTAATCGTAACGTCTCACACAAGTTACAGTAAGACACACGGAAGGGCAGACTCGATCGATCTTTTCACACCCTCCAGATATGATTAGCGGCTAATTGAATTCCGGGGTGAGATCCACAGTTTAGTTTTCTAATTTACGAGTCTTTCCTTTGCCCGGAGTGAAGGGTTGAATTTAATTATCTCCACGCCGTCGACCCCTAACTAAAACTCACAAAAATGGATGAAATTGCATCTCAATTAGAGAAAAAGCTTCTCATTATTCCTATCCTACGAAACACCGTAACCGTGGTAGCAGACATCGTAGCACTGCTACGCGAGTTCGTAGATCTTTTCAATTCGTTATATTCAATTGTTATTTGGTATCTTGAATGAGATCAATCCCTTTCGCAACAAATATTTTTGTTGCAAAGCAGTTTAAGGGTCCTAAAAGTTTGCTAGGATTTATTCTTCCGTGCAAATCCGAACAGTGGAACGTGAACGTATTTATTCGACGTTTAACCTTAGGGCAATGTTTTATTAGGAATCGTGTGTCGCCTGGATAAAATAGCAGCTGTTATAGAATTTCGTTTGAACAGAAACCTGAAGTTTGTTCTTAACGTAGCAAACATTTTGAAACAGTTAGATAAAATATGCACGGATATATACTGTTCCAATTACTTTATTTTATTGTTCTATAAAATTATCTACCGTTAGTATTCTATAGCCGGCGGAGAAATTGCATTGTTAATCGGGTGGTGTTTTTTGCACAGGGTTCGGTGATAATCACTTTCAAGTTCAACTTTGTATTCCGCCGGCGCACCGCCCTTCCCCATTTCTGCTGCGAATTTGATAATGAAAGGGCCCCACTTGTGTGCTGCAGAGATAATGTAAATAAGTATGCAAATTGTACACCAAGTTCCATTCAAATGAACCTTTGCGGCTCTTTAAAGTTTTGCTCAACCTCGACTGTAGCATGCCGTTAGTCACGCAGTCAAACCCCTGCGTTAGAATTTTGATATGAGAAAATGATGTACAAACAGACGCGGATTCGTGTCGACAAAGTTTCCCGTCGAACCCTATTTATGAGGTTATGATTCGAGCGCACCAGACCGAGCCAGCCAATAATGCGAAGAAACTCCTGTCTATCTAGGCTCATAACGCTAAGTCTAAAATAATACATGTTGCCTTTGAAGGACAGCTACCCGTAATACATTTCGAGATATTTTATTTAGGAGAGTGCCAACATTAGGTGACACGTAGAGGTGAAGAGTGCCGTGTCATTGTCAGTTGGATCGCTTTTTCGTTTCAGCCGACATGGGAAAGGAATGTGTAAAATATTTTCGTTGTAGCTAAGTGAAAGTCGCGGGTGATAGCGCACTGTGACGTCACGGAGACATCAATCATTTATCCGAGAGTCGCTTCCAGCTCTACCGAGGAAAGCTCTAAAGCGAAAGCACTTTGATAATGTATCACGTTTAAAACCGACTTTTAAAGGCTCCCCTCCTGTGCTTTATTATTGGGCGAAAGGAACCGTGCAAACAAAATAGATTGATACGGGTACTGATAAGCGGAAATTGAGTTTTATTTTTGGGATGCTATTGCTGTTGAAATAAGGTTTTATCAATCTTTTATAATAACATCTCTACGGGACCGATAGGCTCGCCAATTTCATTAAATATTTTCAGTTTTTTACTGCTTACTTTTATGGTTACGTTTTTACATGTAAATGGTTGTTGTTACGGCTGTCTTTGAACACGCTTTAGAAAATATACAAAGAGAAACGATTTGTTCTAAAACTACAAATGCGTATAGGACGTATGATTGACCTGCCCGTTGGCTAAATTGGGTGAGCGTTCGCCTTCTAAGCAGGGGTATCGGGTTCGATTCCCGGCGGGGACAAAAGTTTTATCCCCAAGGAAAATTTGTGTTTCTGGTTCTGGTAGTGATTGTGTGTGTGATGTGTATGTTTCCGGCAACCACGATACAAGCCATTGAACTTAGTGTGGGGCTGTGAGTGTGAAAGCGTTTATGTTTTATGTTTATGATTGAGTTGACTCAATCATGCCTAGATGGCTGAAGAGGTTTCTTAATAAAAAATGTAAAGAGATATTTAATATCCAAAAAAGGAAAAATGATCTCTAATTTATAACTTGATAAAAGCGGGAGAGCATGTGTAGAATATTATAGTCTACAATAATACACGCCACTTAAAAAAGGTTAGTACAATAGCGATTTTTCGGAAATACGAAGCATAATTTATCGCTTATATTTCGGTTTTGGCTGGACCGATTAAAAATTTATATGGGATCACCTCTAAAGTAAACTCTACCAAACAAATAAATAATCATTAAAATCGATTCACAATTGGCGGAGATATCGCGTAACATAAATACAAAAAAAACATACAGTCGAATTGAGAACCTCCTGTTTTGAAGTCGGTTGAAAATCATAAACAATACATTGTTCCACATTTTAACTGCCCGCTGGCGTAGATAGGTGCGCATTCGCCTTTTAAACAGCCAGTATCGTATTCGACGCCCGGTGGTAATATACGTTTTCTCCCCAAGGGAAAGTTATGTTTTAGGTTCCGAGTGCGATTGTGTGAATGCGGAGAATGTTTCTCACACCCACTGTACAAATCGTCAATCTTAGTGTGGAGCTGTGAGTGTGAAAGTGTTATTAATACTTTTGTACAATATGTAGTAGAATATTTTACATAAAAAACATATCTTCATGGCTGTAAAATACCTACTACGTCATTCATAAACGATACAAGGGCGAGGGGAACCTTTCAGTTCGAGAGCACGATAAATTGGGTTATCAATCAATATTACTTTCGTATCTTCAATTTACGGGGAAATTCTTTCTATTATGCAAAAAGAAACAGCTTCTGCTCTTTCATATTATCGCCTCGAAACAAATGAACCTTCATGTTTTATTTCGCGTATTTATAGAGAACGATGTGCTTCGTTGACCTAATTGGTGCCATTATGACATCATTACACGATATTATCAATTTATTTGGTGTTTTCTTACAATATAGGTCGATAAATAGCCCGGGACAGCGCCAGTAATGGGTCAATATATCAAATAGGATTAAGTGTAAACGAGCGTTGCGCTCAGACACTTTGTTGTACTACACGACCGGAATAGATACCAAAGGATTTTAAAACTACATCAGATTGCCTGATCAATATAGGGGAACGAGAGCGAGTGCAGTAATGCAATTAATAACAAAGTGAAAGTAGATGCGCGCCCCCAAAGCACTTCACTGGAAATCAGTTTAGCGTACATGGAAACATAACTATATAATAAACGGGCTGCGTTCAAAGTAGCCTGACTAAATCGCATTTTGTGTGGAGAAGAGTGCGCGGCGGGCGCTAGACGGCCATGGGGGAGGTACAAATTCGCAAACGTTTCCAGTTTTTTTCCACTCGAGTGGTGAAGCGTAGACCATCTAGGAAGGTAAACGATTTGTTGGCATTGCCTATCTGATTTTATATCTCGCGTATTGCACATTGTACCCGTGCAACTTTTATGTCTTCTGCAATAGTTCAGAGTTTAGTTTACGTTGCGAAATACATTAATTTGTATTTTTGCCGGAAACTCACATTTTGAACTTAATTCAAATATATGAACTGAACTTTCCGATCGCACTTAGAAGTTACGTTGATATTATAATAGTTAACGCTTCAATCTTATAAAAAACAGGGTGAGTCGAAAATAAACACGATAGATGTAAAAGTTTTGTATTACAGATAAACAATTTAATTATTTATCACAGTCCCATCACTCCCCCATCACATTTTATCACACAAAAAGGTTGCGGATCAGAATTTAAAAAAAAATCACTTCAATTATTTATTTGTGAAAAAAGAGGCAATCAAAAGGTCAAAAAGCAAATTCCTGGCTGTCATTTATAAGTATATTATCTAATCGAATGCTATTATTTGCCTCAACGCGGTTACCACAGGGAAACTTATTAGTTTTATCTATCTTAATGCTCATACATCCCTTCTAAAACTTAAATCAGAACTTGTGAGGTGATTGTCAAAGTCTAAAGTGAAAAGGCATCTTTCAGGTAAGCATTTTACGTCATCGCTGTCTACCAGGTAAGATTGCTGCCAAATGCTTGGACATAAAGCATAAAAATCCTATTATAAAAAAAATGTCATCTAGAATCAAACAATGTTCGTGCAATCACATTTAAATGTGAGTTTCTATTCTGGACCTAACGTGGTTACCTTACTACCCTTGACCTAATTGATCACCCGAGATATTTAAGTAAAGGACACACAGATCTAAGACACTATCTTGATTAACGCGTCGCTTAGGTAGTGAGAGATAATTTAATATCACAATTATACGAACGACAGACTTCACAGACAAATAAAAAATTGGTAGCAAAACGAGCGATCCGTAATGAGCTTTTTGCTGGATCTTCTACACACGATTAATGTGGCCGGGCCGGATCAGTGACGACTCGGCTACGGACCGGGGACGTCTCTCAGTCGTCTTTGCCTGTACCAACATGACTCTCTTTCTTGATTAAAACTGGAAATAATAAACGGCGAAACAATTTCGCTTAGTCGCGCTTCGTTGGCCATCTCAGAGCAAACTAATATTGGAGATGAAAATGATGAAGGTTTCTTAGTTATTAGTTGAATGAATTGGTCTTAATAACAGAAAACCTTGTTTCACAGCAGTCAGGTAATAAAATATGAATGTTCGTTTTACATCTGCACAATATATTCTAAATTGACATACGCAATAGCAAAAAATTAAAAAAAAATAAAAATGCATCGCCGCGTTTCTTGTCAGGTTTTTCTCGAGATGGCTGTAATTTTGCGAATCTGGCAATAGAATCATTAACTTTAATTAGTAACATTTTGGGGCCCATGTCAATACCTGATTTTGTTTTGATTCAACAACCCAACTCTTTTTAAATCTTTAGACTTAATGCGTAGATTTTTTAGGGCAACTAGTTTTTCTGAACTGAGACCTCCCGACAACATTTCGTCAAGTGAGTAATAACTTTTGCCGTTATTAAGTAGTTTACTTATTAGCCAATTGCATACTGAATAAATAAATTGAATACGCTTATAAATGGAGTTCTCAGTTTTACACATATCTCTCGGCAACTCAAAATTCACGAACGCTACGAACAAAAACGAAAAGAGCACCACTATTCGTGAGTGGATCGTTTTAAGCGTTTGCGGTATTCACGTTCACTATTGACAGACGGCTGAACGAACTATCAGATGTGATAGAAAATACCAGTTGGGTGTATGTGCGTAGCCATTTGTCTATGTATGGTGAAGGATTCCGTATCCACATTTATCATAGGAACGCGAGGAGGCTGTAATCCTTGTTAGTGTCGATTTTGCTGGTTCAGGTGATATCCAGCGTTTTACCTTTTGCGTATCTAGAGTAAGCTCGTGCTAGCTTATTTTTCTATAGTTGTTTGCTCAGAATACAGAAAGAACTGTAAATCAGAAGAAATAGTAAATCCGTTATTAGCTATTAGTTTTACCATAAGTTTTAAAGTATTAATTTTAAGACCTGTGGATTTTGTTTGAATAAATAAATAAATAAGTTTTAGGTTTCATTCATAAAGATGAGATTGACACTTATCAATCACAACACCGTGATTTTTGCTACCTATTAAATTATTCTTAGTAACCATAATGTAATCTTAACAAATCATATACATATCCGTTTTATATTTTTATATTCATCTGAAATATGATTGCCATGAGTCGATATTTCTGAGAGAGGAAAGTTTCAAAATAATCTTGATCCATCGTTACATAAAAGTTGTAAGTTGTTCGCGTCTCAACGGATAATCGAGTTTATACTTGGAGGACCCCCATCAATCATTTATCCGGGACTGTGTGGATGGATCCGTAGCGTAGTACGCGGAAAAACTTTAAAGTGTTCACAGTTACTGTGACGTATCATAGGTGCTCGCCCCCTCGGATTACTTGATTCATACACCCCTAACGCTTAAAATCATGTTTACATGGCGGAACATTAGCCTATGAGTTAAGTTAGCATATTTTAGGGTTCACTACCAAAGAGGCAAAAAGCTAACTCTTAGTGAAGATGTTTATCTGACAAACACGTCAGAGCACCATATATACATAACATAAATACCTACATGTCAGAACTATATAAATGACAGATTAAATCTCAAGAATTTCAAATTAGTAAATGGCGCGCAGCTATTTGCAGCTGAATATTTTTACAGCAACAAATATAACATTTTGAATATTTACGTAATTTTGAGGCAATAAGTTGAGCTTAACTTTGATAAAACCATAAAAAGACTTCTGTGTTTATAATTGATCGATCGGAGCGAGATATCTAAGGTTGACTAGGGTTCGGTGCTTTGTCCGTCCGTTTGTACTTCCGTTATCAGATGCATCTAGAGTCTAAACCATATAACCGAATAACTTGAAAATCTCTGAAAACATGTAAAACTATGGCCCAAAGATAGAAATGGCAATGAAAGTGATATAAATGAAAATTATAAAGGGCATATAAGCACGCGTAAGCAGAAACCAAAACATTTTTTATTTTTTTATTTACTCTTGTGGGGTTTTGTTGAAAATACCTCTGCAAGTCAAGTAAGAAACCTCTGCAAGTCAAGAAAGGTTTTTTTTAAATCTATGTAGGAAAATAGCAATTTGTTACGCCAGCAAAGTCACTGTTTTTAGACCTATTTTGTCCCGGAGTCTATCTCAAAAACGGTTTCACATTTAAAGATGAAACTTACGTACTTGAACAACAAATACAGAAATAAAACAATTATATTAAAGAAAAAAGTTATAGGCAAATAACCTCAAAAGATTTTCTTTACTAGGCAAAATTTAGGCGCGAAATCTTGGTTCGGCACGAACGAATAATTATTTTATTAATGGTCACTAATAATTAATGACTATACATATAGGAACATGTATTATTACCATCAGATGAGTGACACAGAAATGACATATGACTTCTATAAAAAACATAAAAAAATCAAAGTACTGGAGCAGCGAAAAACAAAGTAGGGAGGGGGGAAAGTTCGGTAATGGAGCGCTGCAGAAAGGGATTGCTGAGGTCACTTGAAATGATAGCGGCGCGTATCCTCCCGCAGCCCTCCTTTACCGCAGGAACCGACCCAACTATTCGTTAGACCTGAGTTAAGTTATAGGAAGTAAACTCCGGCGGCAAAATCGAATTTCAGGTTCACTTATCACAACTGTGGCCGTTTTAAAACAAACACGTTTAGGCAATTTTATTTCCTTGCAACAACACAACACTCTAAATTTATAATTTCACGATAAAAAGATACACCCATGTCGAAAATAATTGGCTACGAAGAATTCTCGTTCGAAGCAGACGACCAATGAACAAACAACACAAAAGAAGAGGCACCTATATGGATACCGATATGAGTGTTTTATGAGCACTTGAGTGCTTTCCGGGACGGGGATGTTTAAAGCTCTTCTCTTGCTATCGCAGATCGAGTCCCACTCAAAACATGACAATGTCGGATTCGAACTCGACCGAGCGAACTTTATGTGCGGTTAAAAGTTTATCAATATACGGGGTCGATGCACTTTTTGAACAATATAGTATCGGTTCATAAAATTATATGAAAAGGTTGAAATGGGTATGTATTATGTACGGTTATTCGTGTACGTAGTGTTCATACACATACAATACATATTTAATACACTGTAAACAGATAATATATAATCAACATTCAGTTCAGATCCTTAAATAAGACTGGTATTTATGTCTTGAGATTCAGAGTTCAGATTGCAATACACAGTTTTTTATAACGCCTTGTGTACAATAAATATTGCCATGTAGATATTATATTTTTTCTAAATTTGTTATAATTTTTATATATAATAATTAGAAATCGGTCAAATAAAATTCAATCTATATAATATGACGTTAATTGTAAATATGTATATGTGTGTTTATTAAATAAAGTTTTAAGATTTTAATCTACTTTTTAATATATGAATATGAATTCACTCCTTAGATTGTTAGTTCGAATATACTAAATAGATATTTTATGAGGAATACACGTTTTTAATCGCCAGTTTCTTCAAAATGATGAAATAGTCTCTTGTCACCAAGGTTGTCGAAATTTACTAATGTGTTAAGGTTAAAAAATATATAAAAAAGTGTATATATAAAATCAGTTTTCAAATGAAGACAGTGCCATGGAATAGGATTTATTTAAACATGCATTTATTTTGCGAACGTTTGAAATAGTCTAAAAACAGTGACTTTATAGAATGTGACACATAAGAAAATAAAGATATTTAAAAGATATCCTCAACAGCTGTTGCTCAACTTCATATCAAATGCACACATACTAATAATTACCACATATAAAAAACTAGCCGTGTCCCGTGGCATCGCCCGCGTACGGGTAGAATTTCCTTTCATAGTTCCTCTCTACCTTAGTACCTTAGTTGTCTCTACGTACTGAGACAAATGTACCCTCCAAATTTCAAGTCTCCACGACCAACGATTTAGGCTGTTCGTTGTCTCCAAGTCAGTCAGTCAATCAGTATATCAGGACAAATAGTATTAGATGAACCTTACGAAAACGTTGACGTGGCCCAAAATCCAAACAACCCATTCCAAACCCATCAATTCTATTTCTACTAAAAACAGATACATTATATCTCCGGCTGTAACTTTCTCATAAAAACTGTATTGTGAAACGTAACGACTGAAAGTCCGTCAAATGAAATAGAAGAGTGCCGACAAAGAATGCTTCAGTTATATCAATTTTACCGCGATGTTAAACGATGTAATAACATTTTTATTTCGCCATTAAATGGAAGAAATAAACGTGGCAACGTATACAATGCGGCAGCGCCCGCTTGGAATACTTATAATGAGATTGTGAAATAACCCATTATTGACGCTGAGTAACAAAAGCAGTTAAAGTGCCTTAATGAGTTATTTTTCCGTGCCAGTACTTTTTACTTTATATATTCGTTCATGTACCTTTGTATATCACACACTACTAGTTTATTTAGTTTGTAGATTTTTGTTTGACTAGCACTATGCAATAATACTATAATAAATCTGAAAGTTTTTGTGTAAGTGTGTGGATGTAAGTATGTATACGTTTGTTTTAAACGAGCAATCTCTAATAGCTAAACGCATTTTAATAAAATCTGGGAGACGGATAGTCTACATTCTACACTAAACTTGATTAACGCAAACTAAGCAGTAAGGTGTGTAAATATGTATAAAACGAGGTAACAAAAACCTGTCTATTATAAATTTGGTATGTAATTATTCTAAAGATAATATACGTATATACGTGTATATATAAGATACGTGCTATGTTTTAATCAGAATAACGCAAGCAAATCTGCGCGGAACAGCTAGTATTGTAAAAGTATTTAGAACGTGTTTAACGTTTTTAATATTAAAAATATTTAATGTGCGCAAAATTAACAATAAACAAAATATAGCAATTTATAACCAAATATTAATATTATTAATAATAAATAGTTAATAGTTCTAGCGATAACAATGTAATGATTATTCGCAACCAACATGTTTAAAACAATATAAGCAGTTTACTCCTACTCCTAAGACATACGTAATATCTAAGCCTACGTAGCCAAGACGAAAGTAAAACAAAATTGAATAATAACTTGTTAAATTGATCAAATAGGCTGCGGAATATAAACGAAGAAGAAAAGTATTATAATAACAGTAGGCAAATACGACTAAGTACTCGAGTTTTAACTGAAAACAGCGCTTCTTGGAAGCTCTAACAATACGGCATCGTAAAAATTAAATTACAAAGAATCTCCGGGGAGGTTTCAATTTTCAAGCTAGAGGTCGAGTCAAGACGGGCGACTTTACTGCAAAATAATATTGCGTCTATAAGCACTGTATTTTTTTTTTCACTAATTGCACGTGATGTTTGGATCTTTAGAGGTATATTCAATGCCATATAATATTTTACAAACTGAAAAAGTCTATAAATGCAAAAGTTTGTGTGTGTGTGAATGTGTGAAATATAAACAAGTATGCCTGTTATAATATATATATGTATATGTTTCACAGGCGAGCGTTTAACCATTATTTCCTTATGTTAAGTAGCTAGTTGAAATAAAAGATAGTGCTGAGATAAAAGTTGGTTGTAGAGTCTAGACTCTACATTGAGCAGGGCAAAGACCACTTTCTATCCCATTTAACGCGGGCAAAGGCAAGGGCCACAGCAGACAGTATAACATTATTCTTAAAGTATGTGTGTAATAGTGACTATGCAGCTATGGTTAAAACAAAGTCTATAAATGCTGAACAGACTTAAATTTATCTATTTTAGACTCTGATATAGGACTTATACCTTTTTATCAGGGACCCAAGAGAATTCTTATATTAATACTGGTAGTGTCAAGCAGTAGTGTCACGGGAAATAAATACAACAAGTGTTTGATTTTAGTGTAAGGCTGTTAATGCATTTGTATTTTTTGTTTTTATCATGATTAAAAGAGACAATGCCACGGAGCACTGATGAAAATAATTTCTCTGAAAACTTTAAAACGCGAGCTTTTAACAACGAACACTATAAGAAGAATAATCTTCAATCTTGCCTTCAAAACAAACTTGAGTGCACCTGGATTTACTTAGACTTAAATAAGAAATGGTAATCTGAATCTGGAAAAACTCCAGTGGGCTGGAGTCTAGCGGACAAATTAGAGGGAATGGAATATAGTTTACTTTAAGTTAAACTTATTACGGTCGTCGAGAAACAAGCATCGGGAGGCTCGCTTGGCGCGCGGGTCAAGTGCCCAATTTGTCACCAGCGCAAACTTCCGACTACTTCGCCGAGCCCTGTTCGATTCCATTAAACTTTCAAGACCTTTTGAAGCTATTTTCATGTTTGAATCGAGATTTGCCTAATTCATTTCCATACTTACGTACTTCCGACGAGTTCGATGCATTTCATATTCCTTCAATATTTCATTCCAAACTTTGTCTAAAGTCATCTAAGTTTTGTCTTAAATGTCGGCCACTTAAAACGATTTTATAACAATCTACAGTGTCCAGCGGTTTTGCTCGCCTATACATACTGCATTAGAATATAGGCGATCAAACTAAGTTGTGTCTAGACTATGTTAGAATAGAATATGGTTTATTGTATACCTGTGTAAATTTTTAGGTGTTATTGTAATAAATTACGTCTCAACAGTTTATCTCTTTCGGACATTGAATAATATTTACAACACATAATGTTTACAATACGGAAGACATAATTTTTGGAATCAATATTAAACAATTGTAATTTCTTTCACATTAGACATAAGTCATAACATATTTAACGCTAAAAAAAATATTTTTGGTACATAGTGTTACATTACAGCCGAGTTTAAACGGATTAATTTGTATAAAAGTACTCTTCTAAATTGTAATGTACTTTGCTCAATATTAGTTAATCTTTCAAACTGGTTTTAAATTGTTTGCCATTTAGGATTTTGATGTGTGTAGGTAAATGATTGTAGATTCTTATGTCACTTACAAATAAGACTTTATAGTATATAGAGTTATTTATTTGGGGAATACATATCTTGTATTTATGTTTGTTGCGTTGTTTATCAACACGCATGACTTGATTGGGTAGAAAAGAAGTATTCGAGATTATTTTTGACAAATATGCATATTCCGGTACAAAGATCCCCGTGAGAGTGAGAATTTCTTACATTTTAAAATATTTCGCAGGGAATCGGTACTATTCAAATGAAAAAATACATCGAAGGCAACGTTTTTGTAAGATAAATGTGGACTGAATATTAACTGAATTGCCCCAATAAACAATACCATAGCTTAACTGAAGGTAAACGTAACCGTAGTAAGCATTTGTCAATATGATCTTATAAAGATGCTATATTATTCAAAACTATAGCAATATTTTGCAATTTGGTTATTTATGTTACTGTCATGACTTTTCCTGTTAAGGTGGGAAGATTCCCACTTGAAATAAACTTTTTAGGACTAAAAAGTTTATTTCAAGTGCTTTGTGAATTGAATCATTTGCTTAATTTTGTATATTCATTGCAAGATGTGGCATTTTATAGTTTTTAAATTGGATCAACTTTGTTTTGTCTATATTATTAGATTTATATTTTATACATTTCTATACAGATGCAATCCAAATCTACAGCTAAAACAGACTTACCTCGCTCCAAATACACTCATACTGTTTCACACACATACACAAACATAAACGTATGATAGATGCGAGTGACCTCACTTAGTCATGAATATAAAACCAAAATAAAACTCTCAACGGGACGCTTACAATGCGCTATCATAAAAATTAAATTACGGTAAGAGTTTCTCTGTAAGTGCGCGCCATTTTAGCGAGAGAGGTGTACGGCAGGGGGCCGAGGGTAGCCACATCAAAGAGACTCATCCTGCTCTCGCTCAAATCAAATTTAGCAGCTTTCTTCTTTCGTTACGGTGAAATAAGACCGGCCATGACCCGCCGGTCGCTCACCTGTCTCTATTGACAGTACAATAAGAAGAACGATAAAAAGATGAATAAAATAACTACAATTTATGAAACGATACGGAAGCTAATAAATGCGAGTTGTAAACAAGGAAAGAGCCGTCAAAGGAGATGGGAAAGAAATTAAAAGTCGGAGTTCTTTACTTACACGCGCCTCGGGCTGTAAGATCAAGTGGCTAATTTGTCAGCGCAAGTAAACTGCTCGCGGGAAGCTTCGATTTAACTTCTGCCGACCCAAGTAAGAGTACAAACACACAGGGACAGAGCCTACTTAAGTGACTGTACATTTACTGCGGAAACTTAATTAGGTAGTTAGGAGAGTGGTCGCTTCGTGTATGCGGAGACAATTAAATCTTTCATGTTGGATAAGGAAATGTTGAAGCATGCTCAGCGATTTACAAGTATCTAATGAAAAAGAATAGTAGATCGTTCTGTTATTTAATCTAAGTGTTATTTTTTAATTACAAGAGTAATGAGGCAATACTTAAAAAAAACTGTCATCCAGTGTCATATATTCATTTGACTTTGGAAGATCCTTTTCTAGGCCTGCTATTTGACCACCATTACATCTGATATAAACTAAAATCATAACTCTCCATTTTATTCAGCTGTAGTAGTAATGCTGTGCGTCAAATTGTTTATCACATTAATAGTATAAATGCGAAAGTTTGTGTGTAAATGTGTGTGTAATGTGTAATTTCATTCGCTCTTCACGCTGTATGAGCTTAACGGATTTGGATGAAATTTGAAATGTATTTAGCTTGTACCTAGGTTGTTACCACATAGGGTACCTACTTTTAAAATTGGTAAACGCGGGCAAAGCCACGGGGCACGGCTACTAGTTTTTACCCGGGATTAACCCATAGGCTCCTTTTTAACTTGAATGATGTGGGCGAAACCGCGGAGCACGGCTAGTGTTATACTGAAAAACTACTTACTATTCCTTTAAAGTGTAATGCTACACTTCAAAGATATAATATCTCACAGAATGTTAAATATTACCTACTAAAGATGTGTATTATATAATATGTTGGTTTACGTAACACAAAACAAAGGCTCCCGTCGACTATGAATTCCGTTCAACTATTAAATTTAGTAAAGTTTAGGGAACCCTCATCTTGAAACTTAGATTAAACGAAAGTTTGTTTGCGTTATAAATTCTAAGTGCGGTTTAAAAATCGAATATCACGGTCTTGTAGGTCGGTCTGAGTCTTAGACATTCAGCATTTTCAGTCGTTACTTGGATGACGTCCACGTGTGCCTCAGTACGATTTTCAACTGTGCCGAACCGTGTTTTGAAGCTCCCGATTATGAGTGTTTTTATTCAACAATTTACATCAAAATAACTATATATTTTTCTACAGACTTCACAAAAAAGGAGGAGGTATTCGACTCGACTGTACTGTTTTTTTATGTGTGTTGCCTCATATCTTCTTTCCACGTGAACCGATTTTGAATGTTTTTTTTAATTTGGAATACGTTGCTTTCCAATTGGTCCCAGTTCTTGAAAAATCGTCAATAATGCGTGTTTAGTACATCAAATCTGATTAAACTTCCAAAGATTGGAAAAGAAACCGGTGAAGTCGGTTTATTTTTAAGTTTTGCTTGCGTTTAATTATCATTTACGTTTACTATGATGTCTGAGTACAAATCAGCGGTAACCGTAAAGAAAAGTAGACCAATCATTAGCATCAAAAATGCGTAAACTGACATCACGAATCGGTGTAGCCAATAGCGTGCGTTTTGTTATTTTGAATTCAGAATGCATTTTTATCACTTTATATTCATTGAAATTCCTAATTAAAAAAAAACGTATGAATAAGTAAACAATTTTAAATGTGTAATTCTATGGCCATTAATAAATAATACTTGACTTCTTATTTAAGTCTCATTTTTTTTTAAATATCATCATTCTCGTAATAAAAAATGTATATTATAAAATAATATTACAAGTCGATTTCCATACATATTTCATACCAAGGATCAGCTTAATTATATTAAACAAATGTTCTTTGACAATGCCGTAATCATAAAATCAGCTAGAGGCAATGTTAATATACACAAATTCATCGAGATGATTACTTTTTACAAGAATAATCAAAAGTATGTAGGTGGAAAACAATCGTCGAATATGTCACATATAACCTCATATTCCTTGTCTGACCTTTCGTCACCTTTACATATTAAAATACATTGAACATCTTTACAAAGCACATTGTCGTGCATAATGACAAACCAACTTTATTTTTCCATCTTATTCAGAAAATGGTAGGATGATATCATGAATTTCAATAAATTGCATACAACGTACATTTATTATTACTGCTTTATTTGACAAAATCTGATAGCTTGTCATCGACTCATTTAAAAATGATGTGTAAAATCGCCTTTTATAAAACTTGTTGGTTGGAAAAATAAACAGCAATGGCTGTCGAAGCGTAAGTTCAGTATTAAAGTATATATATATATAGATACATATGTATGTACGTATTGCAAATATCAGTCTTTTCCTTTAGGGACTTGATATACAGAGTAGTACAGTAGTATGTAAAGATCAAGTGTATGGCGCCTAAGGGATTTGATATACAAAGCGGCCGTGGCGTGCGTGCAGGGCGCGCGCCTGGGGCGCTACCTATTCTGCTATCAACGAATTAATAATAGCAGGTTTAGAAGACAAATAAAATAATTTTACCGGGAAATCGATGTAAGCTTATATTCAAATAGTATTTTTAGAAATCTTGCTGAATGGTGTTATGAGGTGTCTTGGTGATAGAAAACCGAATAGACATTATTTGACCATTTGTCAGACATTTTGTTTAATTTTTGAAGATGTAACTTATTAAGGCCTGTAAACATTATGTTTGTTTCGGTATGAGTGTTTACCATGCAACAATTAAAAGTACTTCGGTTATAATATATCTTAAGAGGTTGAATCAATACATACAATATCCTTTTCTCTCATATTTATTTTTAAATAAATAAACCTTATTTATTCCACTTACCTTCAGATAAGTACAGTCGATCAGCGTCTGCGGGTGGTTCGCATGGTCTGTGTCTCAGCGTGACATGGAGAGACGGCCCACGTGGTGGAACTTCAGGTGGGGCTGGTTCGGGAGGTGACTCGCACTCCCGTTCGGGGGCTTGGCTGACATTTGCAGTACCTGTCAAACGTAAACTTTATTAGCTTGTATGTTCACCAATGCACCATCTCTATTTTAGTGTTTTAATAGAATGCTACTATTTTAAATTGATATATATTCCATATTGTTCCAGTTTCATGAAGGAAAATTCAATCGGAGCGTGCAGTTAGTTTTTACCGACTTCCCAAAAAACGAGGAGGTACTCAAGTCGACTGTATTTTTCTAAATTTTTTTTTTATGTGTGTTACCTCATAACTTCTCTCCACGTGAGCCGATTTCGAAAATTTTTTTTAGTTTGAAATATGTTGCTTTCTAATTGGACCCTTTTAAATTTGATCAAGATCTGATCAGTAGTTCTTGAAATATCGTCAATAATGTCTATTCTGTGACGAATAATGCGTACTTTGACGATGTTCTGGTTTACCCGACTTCAAAAGTTACCTCACAACTTCTTTCGTTGTGAGCCGATTTTGATGATTCTTATTTTATTAGAAAGCTGGTGGATCAAGGTTCCGATAATAAAACAGTGAAGTCGGTTTTTTTAAGCTTTGCTTGCGTTTAATTATCAATAGTAAATTTATAATGTGAATCTATAGCAATTTACGCTTTTTCTATTAATGGAAAAAAATACTAATGGCTTCGTACTTATTTGTATGTATCTACTTTAAAATTTGATTAAACAACTTTTTACGGATTTTGTCGCGTACATTTACCGACTGCCAATGAAGGGTTATGTTTTCGCAGGACTCATGTTTGAATGTATATTTGTAAATTTATTTATTACCTCGTATCTTCCAAACGGCTGGATGAAATTCGACAGTATAATAGATCAATATATATATATATATATCAATATATATATAGTTATCGTTATATTCCTCTTAAACCCCAAGTTTCCTTAGATAAGTGTGCAAACAAATAAAAGACGGATTTTTGACGCAAAACAGTAATAAGTTAATATAAAAAAAACCAAATCTATCGAGTAGGGTATCAAAATGAAGAACATTAAAATGTGAAACTCCTTTTTATGTTTTATGTAATTTTATGTAATCCCCACATAAAATTACATAATACATAAAAAGGAGTTTCACATTATTCGCAGTCGGATTATTTAAATTTTTAGTACATTTACTTGTTTACATTATTTTAACTCAAACATTTCGAACATTGTTAAGTGTAACCAGGAGACTACTCTATGATCTTGCGTTAGCTTCCTATTATAGTATCTATCATCAATACATAATAGGGAGTCACTTGTTATTTCGTAAATGCATGGAATGAATGCGGCACGCACATTGTTGGATTTCAGCGTAGTTATTGTAGGCATTCTGCTGCCATTATAGATCTATACCCGTGATGCGGAGATGCCTTTGATGAGGATTCCGCGAATAACGCATCGCATAGTTTCCACACACCGATGCCACGTGAGTGTCGTTCAGGGAAGTGTTTATAAAATGCTTGTTTTGGAGGATGACAGTTTATGAGAGAACATACTTATTGAAAATCTGATTATAATTATTATTATTTTATTCTAGATAGGTAAACTATTGACCACCATCTAACCTAATATAATAATGGAGCAAGCTTGCCTAGAGATATCTATTCACTCGCGACTTGAAGTCTCCCATATTGTAGGTACTCATCAAGAATCACAGACTCATATAATAGTTCCATTCCTTTGCGGTTTGCACATTGAATGTGGTAGCAAAACGCTTCATGCGTATTTGTGGAATGGCTACTATATTTATATTTATATTGTGTCGCTTAGCAGTGCTTGTCCGATGATAGAACGGGGATGGAGGAATGAAATTATTGTTACAGAAATTGCATCTCTGAAATTATTAAAATTTAAAAAAATCTTGAATGCAATGTTATATGCGTCGTAATAAGCGCACCTGCGCGGCGGCGGGGCGGTTTCGATTCCCACAGACGTTTTAACTGCCGGTGAAGGTAATATCGTGATGAATTTGTTTGCTGGCTACCTTGTACTGAAATACAGTCATAGTTTAAACCACCTTTTAATAGAAACGTCTGTCACCAAGTTATAAGTGGTGCTCCAACAGCAATTATTTAGAGCCAGCCATTGCCACCTGATGGTAATTGATGATATGGTTAATACTCTAAGCCTAACTAAAGAAGAGGACAAAATATTTGTCAGATATATAGGGTACCAAGTTTGTTTCAAAGCAAAAACAATATTCTACGGTATTTTTTTTATACACTTTTCATGTGTCAATCATAGACTAAATAAATGGTGTCAATATACTTTTAAGATTTTTGTTTCTTTTATACCAAAAATCCAACAATAATGATAAAAACGGCCTGACGGACCTTTTGTTTTTTTATCTAGCCGTATAATACCTATAAAATAAAGACACATTCAATGATACCTTATAGCCTTATACGTTACAATCGGTTTATAAGTTCGAACGCTGTGAGGGAACATACATACGGTGCTAAAATCGTGTAAAATAGTTATTGAAAAGTATGCTCTATAGCTTGTTACCGTTATTGAGACAGATACGTCCGTTCCGTGCGTTGTTATCATGCACGAAGTCCTCCGTGCGGCGATCCCGCCGGCGGGAAAGTGTGCCACCCGTATCATTACTGAATATTTCTTCACCTGAGAAACAAAAACTTGGTCAGTAGTTGCCCTTCTACAGAGCTCCCCACATTTATTAACGATACTCTACTTACTAAACTAGCAACTCTATCTGCTCTCTTTTATCTAAAGTCAGAATAGGGATGATGCCTGGGTAAAAAAAAAACGTATTAGTCCGTTAGTTAAATTATCAAAAATAAATTTATTTTTTTATTTAACAAAGAACAATGGCGAACGAATACATCATTTTAGTTGAAGTAAAATAGCATCGTATATAGATAAAAAAATATCTTACGTAAGGCCGGTTGCCTTCTGAGCTTAATTTTAAAAGAATTGTCGTTTTAGAAGGCCTAGTTATTAAGATATTAAACAAAACATATTTGTAGGTTATGGCTGAGCACACTTTGCCGATCTCTTTTTGAATACGCCAACAGTTCTGACAGTCGTGAATTCGTGATAAAAGCCCATTCCAAAGAGCCACCACTACGTTTAAACTTGAAATATATTATTACTTGACACTGGCTAAATGCACAAGATTGCGAAGCTAATATTAAAAGAAAAAAGAAAAAAAAAACAAACGTCAAAAGTGAAAACGTCATTCATACGACAGTTTGGTATTGCCATGACATTTGCTTTTTCCCCTTAAACGTCGATGACTGCAATAGCAACCGCAGCTATTTTTAGAAAACCTGTGAATGACAGACGGATTCTAGACAGCTGATGGTTCATACATAAGTTACCATAGTATTTTTTGTTTTATGGATACATCATAAGTATAGCATTACGTCTTAGGAATATATAGATGCACTAGGGTAAGGCAATGGACATGGTAACATCTTATTATATAACCACAGTATAGACAAAATCAGAAAAATGAAAAATGGTTGAAAGTAATCGTTTTGTTTATTTTAATGTGTATTTTTTTACCTGGCTTCGTCTGCCTTTTCTGTTGTTTTAGTAAATCTTTGTAATTTATTTGAGAGAATTTCGTTAATTTCACATTTAAATACGATCAAACATAGGCCAACTAAAATTTCGCCATTGTTCTTTAATAGAATTTGATTAATAGAAAGAGCTTCAGAGTTCAGACTCGAGAAGTTACGCCTCAGTAAAAGTGTAGTGAGGTGTGACGTCACGAGGAATTTTAACGCACTATACCTTCGTATTTTTTTGTTAAATTGACAAAAGAAGAAATACGTGTCCAATATTTTTTTTAAATGTAAATTACGGACTAAATATTTTTTTCCAGGCATATAGTATATGTGAAAGAATATGATTACTAAATAAGGTTTTATCAGATAAATACACCATATATGTTTATACTTAGTCTATAAAGCCTCACAATTTAATCAGAAATCAAATAAAATTACAATTTTTCTATCCAAGGGATGTTTGTGCTCCTGGTTTTCTGTGTGATTGTATGAGTGTATTGTGAAAGTTCGGCGCCCGCAACCCAACTCGCCAAACTTGTGCAGGTCAGTGTGTGCTTATCACTTTTCCTGTTATATCTGCACAGCTTAGTTTTTTTTTTGGTTTATTCAACAAGAGTAATGAAATTTCTCTATCGGTATGTTTAATTTTCAAAAAACGTTTGCATTGATTAATCCTATATAGTTGCAAGCTGAAAAACGTGCTCAAAAATCCGTACAGAAATGTTTGTCCATGTTCCAATATCAATATTTTTTTGTGCTAGGCAAAGAATGGACTGTTTTTATTATTTGTAGAATATTCCTTTATAAAAAACTAGCAGATCTCCGTGACCAACGTTCATTCAAATCCGTTCAGCCGTTACAGCGTGAAGACAAAACCAACATACAAACTTTCGCATTTATAATATGGGTGTGTTTTGCTTTTACTATTTTATAAAAAAAACTGTTACAATATTTCAGTGCTCTCATATGCTGTGTAGGTATAAGTTGTTTAAGTCTGCTCTACGACCCGTACTAAGACCGATCTATTGCGACACTAACGGGAATCTGGCTGACCAAGCAAAGCATTAACCTATTTCGTTCGTGTCAAGGCCTAAAAGGACAAGGCAGCAGATAACCTACGTAAAGCTTACCTTCCTACTCATGTTTTCTTACACCTAAGTAGTACCTCAGTATTACATGTAGTATTATAACACTACAGGCAACTAGGTGTGATAGACTATCTATAGAAATAGGAATTCCCAGTGAGAACATATGTTTTCTCCTCAAGGAAAATTTGTATTTCTGGTTTTGGGTGAGATTCAAAATCAAAATCGTTTATTCACATGGACCCCAAAGAGGCACTCATGAAAGTTAATGACTCTACTGCCATTCTGCATATGATGTGAATCCGGTACCCACGATACAATTCATAAAACTATATGTAAATGTATATAACTATAACTAATATAAAAATAACTGACCCTACGTAAGTTGTTCATCAACCATTATTAGATAAATCTTTACAAAGTAAACAGGTGCTCTTTGATTTATGATTACGTAAACAGTGACTTACATTATAAAAACTATCGTGAGAGTTATTCATTATTATTATATAAACCGGCACTCACTCACATATTATTGTTGTAGCTAGACGCGCGCGCTGCGACCTGTAAACCTAGCTCCCAGAAGAAGGACATCGTATATGTCCGAAGCATTTTTCTTCAACAATAACACGTGAGTGAGTGCCAGTTTCAATTATAATAGCGGCTTAAATTCCTATGTCCTCTAGATGGGGCAGAGAGCATCCACATTGTTTCGCCATCCCGCTCGGTCTTGAGTTTCGTGTTTCAACTGCCCGTTGGCTAAGTTAAGTGTGCATCCGCCTTCTAAGCAGGGGTATCGGCTTCGATTCCCGGGGGAACACAAGTTTCTCCCTACGGAAAATTTGTGTTTCTGGTTCTGGGTGAGATCGTGTGTGTGATGTGAATGTTTCCGGCACCCACGACACAAGTTATCGTACTTGGTGAGTGTGAATGCGTTTATGTTATGTTATTTCGCTCCAGGATTTCCCGATGACCGCTGCTTCTTCAATGATGGTTTGTCGCCAGCTCTGCTTTTAACATACACTGTATCTATAACCAAATACATTGCTTACATCTATCAGGCCTTGGACTCGACCACAGCGGGTATCGGGGCGGCCGCGGTAGCGACTAAGGACAATGTCGCAGAATAAGTAATATACTATATAGCCACCGTTCTCGCTACCGCTGTCGCCCTGCTGTCCGTCGAGGCCACGGCCTCAATGATACACATACCTTTAGAGTTCCTATTTCTTCTCAAATATCGCCTGTTGGTACTTTCATGGGGAAAAGGTGAAGATTGGCGCTGGGGGCTGCTAACGTATCTCGGTGGAGGTTCATCACCTCCCTCAGATCCGTAGATTCTTCGTTGTTCACCTAAAACAAAGATAAATAACAGTGAGTGTCGTATTAATTGACAAGGGCATATGTGTTATCATCTAGAGTAGATGATAACTTGGTCATTATGACCTATACCACAAATTCGATAATAGTACTAGTCGTTCGCGCCGAACTGAGTTCTCGCGCCTACTTTGCCTCATAGAGAAAAACTTTTGAGATTACTTGCTTTTAACATTTTTCCATATTATAATTGTTCGATTTTTGTGTTTGTTGTTCAAGTATAGGATATAACGGATATTATAAGTATTATAAGTAAGTATATTAAAAGTAAGTTACAGCGTTCAGTATGAAGCCTTTTTGAGATAGACCCACAAAAGCTGGCAGTCGACAGAGTAGTATTTTTTTTTCCAGATATGCAAACGTTTGACCACTATAAGGTAAGCGACGATGTAGTCGATGATTGACAACAATGGAATATTTTTCATTCACTCGTAACCTGAATACTCACATATTGTACCTATGGAAACACTGACTTAGGTATGGATGTTCCATTCCTTCAATCAAATTGTTTTTTACTTTAATAATTTTATTATATGTAATATTTCTTCTCACGTTTCAGCTTTTTCAGCGTTTACAGCTAGGGTAAGCAACGAGCTATTTTGATGCATTTACCACGTAAATTTAAACTAAATAGGTAAACTACGATACCGTTTGACTGATTACTAAGTATTTTAATTAAAATGTTCGTAATAATGACAGTTTGGATTAGGTTTTAAAGGAAAAAATGAGACAAATATTCTTTTATAACATAATAATACGATTTATATGTACATTCTATCATCGGACGAGCAGACAAACTGCTAAGCGACACCGCTATATGATAGACATTCCACAAATGCGCACGAAGCGTTTTGCTTCTACATTCATTGTGCTCAGGCAAGGAATGGAACTCCTTGCCTTAGTCGATGTTTCCTGATGAGTACAATATGGGAGTCTTCAAGTCGCGAGTGAACAGGTATTTTCCAGGCAAGCTTACTCTATCGTCGAACACATCGTCGCTGAGATGATGGTCAAAGTTTGCAGACTTCAATATTTTTTTATTTATTTACTTAAGGTACTAGGCAACCATGAATATGAAAGAGGTAATATATTGTAATTATTAACATAGATACTGATAAATCGAGTATGTTTATGGTGTGTATACATAGTTTTTTTTTGCGATTAACGCGGGAAAATCCGAAGAGCATTGCTTTATAGGCAAGCATGACACATCTTCGGCCTTCCGGCTCCGGCTACACTTTCCATTAGGTGAGATAGTAGAGATAGTGGTAAAATGCTTGCCGATTCCTCATTAAAAAAAAAGTTCAATGTTGGAAGAAAAGCTTTTTATTTTTTAATCAATATTTTTGTAGTCTTTGAGTCACTTTGCCACTATGTCAGTACTACTATGCCGCATCTCTGTTTGTAGTTCTGGTCTCAACAAAATGCAGACCCAAAGCAGAAATATGTATGGATCCCAAACAAATATGATACGCAAATCCGAGTAGCAAGCAGTAAAGAAATAGTGTAGAACTTCACAAAATCTGCTTCAAAAGTAAAAGTCTAGTCATTTTATTACTGTGACTAAAAGACGTACCATTAAACTTTCCAGTATTTTTATTAATTACTATTTCCAACCACCGCAGTCACCGGTGAAAAACTTGTAGGAAACCACTTAGTTATTGTTACGCTCAAGTAATAATTTTCACCACTTTACCCAAATAGGTCAGTATAAAAGTTGAGGGTGGAAACTTTGGAATTTATTGCGCGGTCTGTTTGGGTACGTAATTTTGAATAATAATAAATAAATTGAATGCGGAGGTATGAGTTATAGGAAGTTGCAATGCTCGACGCCCAAGTTGACGCAGTAGCCAAATCTGCCCTCTGCGCCGTGGGTTTGATTCCCGGTAGGAGCATAATTTTTCTTCCCAAGGGATGTTTGTATTTTTGATTCTGGGTGTGATAGTGTGTGTGATGTAAATGTTTTTTGTTTTTCACTAGGATATAAGTATTTAAATGTAGTGTGGAGCTGTAAGTGTCATCTTCCAAACATAATGGATGCACGATACTTAGTAATTTTCAAAAAACTAAGCCTTCGTATCAAATTACGAAGCAATGGTTGCTGCTTTGCAATTCCCGGTAGAAACACAAATTTTCTTTCCAATAGAAACTTGTTTATCTAGTTTTCGTTGGAAGTGTGTAATGTATGTGTTTCCGGCTCCCGTGACACAATTATTCGAATGAAATGCAGGGCGGTGAGCGTGAAAACGTTTGCTATTTGTTTGTTATTTTTTCCTGTAAGTAGATTAGTGGCCTTAAACATTCGAAAAAAAGGGCATTGTTAGGCCTTCTAACAGAAACATAGTTTAACGTATATACATCCTGTTACAAAAAGCCCAAGGTACGCGGCCGAGCGGCGGGCGAGCGGCGGGCGCGCGCCCTAGGCGCGCTTCCCCCCGCGCTTCCGCTTTGTTTACTGCGGTCGTAAGGAAAAAAGACGTATCTGCATATTTGTCAAAACTGAGTTATATACATAATCAGAATAAGGAAAAATATACGCATCTTTAAATATTAAAACGCATCCTAGTAAATCTAACTTTTAATTGAGACGCATCTGCTACAAGTCATAACATATACTAAATAGGTACTAGATACATTTGTGATGTATTATATAACAAAATTTTGACAAAAATTTTGCGGTGCCTCGGACGCTTCAAAAAAATCAAAATCAAAATAATTTATTTGCTAGAATGTAGGTATACATTGATGGTGAATATTAATTTAATTTGTTCCTTATACATTCTACCATACAAGTTGGTGCGCAAATGTGTGATATTATTATATTTATTCTATACATATACAAATTACATTTAGTTATAAATCAAATAAACTCTTTCAGGCACAATCATAGTAAAATTATTATAGTATTATATTAATCTACCTTAACAAATGTCAATAAATATTAGTAAAATAAGTATTATAAAATAAGCTTTGTTTATCAAGTCCCTTACATTCTAGTGCTGTATGTAGCATAATGTAAGTATAATTAGGTGTTTAGTAACAATAACAAATTTATTTGGTTATAATTGGCTTATTTTAAAAAAATCACGTAGTAACAGCAATTTTGACTAGAAAATTTGTCTCTGAGAACTTTAGTGATCTAGTTGTTCCAAATTTGTATCTCTGCGTATAAATGCAATTGGCTTTTACGCAGCAATCCGAGGCATACTGTGGCATTTCGTGGCTATACAAATAGGTACGTAGCTATAATAAACTAATCTTCAAACATATGTAGCTTTGCAACGTAATAATAATGAGCGCCCAGAGTGAATTAGCGAGTAGTTCTCGACTAAAATAATGGAAACTACATAGTTATGTATATCTACATAGTAATGGTATCCACACAGTACGTTTGCCAAAAGTTAAGTCAGTGGGCGCTGTAACATATAGCCAGAGGCCACGAAACTAAACACCTTGTTTTAGTTTACTCCGCGAGTCTACAAACTCAATTAGCATTACAACCTCCGAAAGCAAATTTAGGTGAAATGGTGTTATGTGAACGCGAAATCTGGTTAATGCTTTCAGCCCTTTAACCACTCGAATAATTTCAGTGTTGGAAATTTCGAATAATTTTATGTTGTTAAAATTTACAACAAAAATAAATTACATAGATATTATTTTTGATTGGTTATCAGATTAGGTAGCGTTTCACCACTATCTCACCTGATGGAAAGCGTTGATTCTCCCGAAGATCTGCATCTTCGGGAGCATCGGGGTCTCTTGACCAGATGACCCCTTTTAGAGTCCTCACTCTTACAGCAGTAATAACACTTTGACATTCCTCGGTACTATTTTTTAATGCTAAATAGGTGAGCATTTGAACACTATCTCACCTGATGGAAGTGAAGATGCAGCCGAAGATGTAAGAAGTCCTAAAAGATGCCTATTCACTCTAGAGTTGAAGACACACAGATTGTACCGTTCAAGGAACAAAGACGCAGGCAATGAGTTCCACTCCTTCGCTGTACACGATATAAGTAGAAGTGAAACGCTTCGACAAACCGGGGCAATGTCAACCATAAATGGATGTCATTGTAATGTATATATATAGATATATTACTATAAAACTGCTATGAGACGTTGTTGTAGGCTCCCAGGAAACTAAGACGTGGACAGTGATAATAAGAGCATAATCCTGATGAATCATATGCCTCACAGATGATTTACTTAGATACGAAACGCTTTGTGCAAACTGAAGATATGTCAGCCATATATGAAACATTTGACAGTCGATATGGTTTAGAGTAGTAAGCACTAGCGTGCTTGCGTGCAATATCCTAGAATGGGAACATTTTTTACATGCAATTAATTTATTTCATATACACATTGATCGACACTTGCACACTAGTATAATTAATTCGAAAGTAATACTTACACTTTTAACAAACATGACAACCAAAACATGAAAATTCTTCATCCTTTTCATGTCTAAACCTAAGCGGTAAATCCATTAATCATGATGAAAGAAACGTAGATGATTTTAGTCATAATATAGGTTACTACAGAACCTTAATTTAGGCTACCAAGCACAGAAGAAATATTTATTTGATAAAAAGGGTTGATAAGATAGCAGAATCGCAAAAGTATATTAGAACCTTTATTATTATATTGCCAGAGACGAAACATCTTAAGCAGAGTCAGCTTAAGTGTTGGCTACCCTCCTGCGGGGTTCCACAGGGGTCGGTGCTGGGTCCACTCCTGTGGAACATAGGCTACGACTGAGTGCTGCGTGGCACGCTTCCCGCAAACATGCGGGTCGCGTGCTACGCGGATGACACTCTTGTCGTGGCCAAGGGGAGGGACCTCAGGGAGACGGTGCGGTTGGCTACGGTAGGTACAAATATCGTGGTTGACCGCATACGTGCCCTGGGGCTTGAGGTCACCCTCTCCAAGACCGAGGCCCTATTGTTCCATGGGCCTCGGGGGGGACCCCCTCCAGGAACGCGGATCGATCTGGATGGGGTCTCGGTTCGGATGGGGTCTCGGTTCGGGTGGGGACCCAAATGAAATATTTGGGTCTCATCCTGGACGGGCGGTGGGCTTTCGGGGCTCACTTTTCCCAGCTTGCCCCGAGAGTCGTGGGGGCTGCGGCCGCCTTGGGAAGACTGCTGCCCAACGTGGGCGGCCCAAACGTAACCTGCCGTCGACTATACTCCGGAGTGATCCGGAGTATGACTCTGTACGGGGCGCCGGTCTGGGTGGACGCCCTCAATCGCGGAAACAAGACCCTGCTGCGACGTCCGCAGCGGGTCATTGCGACGAGGGCGATACGCGGTTACCGGACGGTGTCCTGGACGGCAGCGTGCGTGCTTGCGGGAGATCCTCCCTGGGAGCTCCAAGCGGAGATCCTCGCCGAAGTTTATCACTTCGTAGCGGCGAGGAGAGCTCGCGGAGACCCCCCAGCGTGGGAAGAGGTCACTCGCATGCGGTGGCGGGCGCGGGCTGTCCTGTTGCGGCGGTGGACGGAGGACCTGGCTCCACCGGTCCCCGGGCTGTGGACGGTGGAGGCCATCCGCCCGGTCCTTCGGAGGTGGGTGCGGCGGCGTTTTGGGTCGCTTACCTTCCGATTGGTGCAGGTGCTTTCCGGACATGGATGTTTCGGAAAGTACCTGCACCAAATCGCGAGACGGGAGCCGACCCCGGCCTGCCATGAATGTGGGGCGCGAGGAGGACACGGCGCTCCACACGCTGGAGGTGTGTGCCGCATGGGGCCCTCAGCGGTACACACTTTCAGCGATCATAGGCGGAGACCTCTCCCTGCCGAGCGTGGTAGACGCCATGCTCGGCAGCGAGAGGTCGTGGCAGGCGGTGGTCTCGTTCTGCGAAGCGGTGATGAAGCAGAAGGAGGCCGCGGAGCGGGCCAGAGAGGTAGATCCTCGATCTGACCCGCTCCGGCGCAGACGGACGGGGGGGAGGAGGAGGCAGTTCGCCCGCCTCCTCTCTCCTCCTCTGTAGTGGGGTCACTGGTGGAGAGTCAGGGCACCTTTTCATCGGCTTGCACGGCCCCACACGTCTGGGGGTGGCCTTGGTGAGCAAGGTCGCCCCTCCATGGGCGCAGAGGCCCGGAGGAGTTTGCATCCGGGCCTACCGCCGGGGCAAGATAGTGACTGCTAGCGCGACCCTATTTTGCCCCACTTCGGCGAGGGACTGCTCACGGGGGGGTTTTTAGTGGGTTCAAGCCCCACATACCCCTTTCCTTCACCCCTGGGAAGGAAAGGAAATGCCAGGCATTTCCACCCCCACAAAAAAAAAAAAAAAGTGTTGCTACTAATATCATAAAGCTGAATCTTCGAAACGGCTAAAATACTCAAACCTGGACAGAGGTTACATATTGGTGCCATTTGGAGTAGAAACGCTGGGTCCAGGTGCACTTGAAATTTATAAAGATTTGGCTGGAGACTGAAAGAGTTGACCAAAATGCCGGTTTGTATTTTGCACAGCAATTAAGTCTCGCTGTACAACGAGGTAACGCAGCCAGCATTTTGGGCACACTTTCGACCAATGACTTTTTGTATTAGGTAAGTAGTTTATTTAAATCTGTATTTTGATTAATCATGAATGTTAGTATAAATTAAATAAATAAATAATTTCCTTTATATCATAAAATATCATATTGTTTACCTATCTTTATAAAAATTAATCTCTATTTACCTTGGCCACGCCATAACTAGAGAACGACTTTACCAATATCATTAATATATATATTTTTTTCTAATACTTTGTAGAATGTTCTAATAGAAAGAAAAATCAAGAACATTCACAGATCATTGGAAAATTTCAAAAAAAATTACGACTATTGTTACTTCGCGCGTTTGATGAATGTGCATCAAATCGAATCCCTATTCATAGCTATGACAAGACAACTTCTGTTGGTTCAGCTAGTACTAAAATAATTATTAAGCCCAGTAAAAGAAGATTAATTATAGAGAGACTAGTTTTCTCAGCAAACGATGTAAGGTAACTGAAATGTTTTTTCTTATCAGATATAGCATGAATATTTTAATCTTTTCATCAGCTTCAATCTATTTTGGGCCGTAAGCTGTAAGAGTTTATATTCAAAGTTGGATAACAAGTTATCAAATCCGGAGGCGCGATGCTTCCCTACAGTAAACAGCTCAGAATTGAATATGAAAATTTAATCGTCTAATTTAATCGAACGGCGATCCCAGTTCGGCCCCTACTACCAGTATAATAGACATCTTAAGGTATATTACGACTGTAAATATGAATATCAGATTATGCAGATGCCCATTTAGATAAACCTCATTTGTCCCTATTGTAAAACAAAGGAATAGATAAGAAATCTAGACGGTTTTACTATGGAGATACCGATGTTTGCAAAAAGGACGAAATTAAGTTTTCGGTAACATTTTTAGAACATTTCAAGTCTCAGCATTCATTTGCAAAGCGCCAAACTTTGACAAGTTACGTTGCATTTAAATGCCAAGCGGAGACTCGGATGTGGTGGTTACAGAACGTCGCCACCCTCCACAAAATTTACATTTTTCAAAGTCTTTTGTGCCCCAAGGTTGAACCGGGCTACGTTTCCGTCCCGTACCTACATACAAATGCACAGTTTTAAGAACACAGCAAAAACTGCATTCACAACGATCAGCAGACGCTAACGGCATTAAAAACTTTCACCTCTTTGCGCATAATAACAATGAAGCGTCATAATATTAACAACTACCATCACTAATGGCTGTTACGGGGAGTCGGGCGAGCTCGACGTGGATTGCATAAATAAACAGAATCAGAGCGCGTCTGCTGCGAAAATATTATTTGTATTAATAACCATCTTTAGGGAAAAATAATAGATTTCTTCGCTGGTGCCACGAAAATGACCTGAATTAAATTTTCACATTCAATCGTCGGCTGTTTGCCCCTGAGAGCGATCGCAACCCGCCGCTCGCCGCAACCCCCCTTCCTCCCCTCGCCCGCTGTCTGCTGTTTCTCATCATACTTACCTATGTATTTATGGTTGCTATGAAATTTGTTTGCTACCTCTATAACATTTATTACTTTTGAACTGCGTGAAATTATAGGTGAAAGTTTAATAGCAATGTTCGGACTCCTGAATTTGGGATCAAAGGAAGCATATTGAGAGACCCAAGCCGTATAAATGTAACAAGATATGCCTTTAATCAAAATATGTGAATAATTAACAGTTACCTTTGTAAAGAGAAAGAGGGAGTGAGAGAAAGTGAGATGAATGAACTGTTTCCTGGCAATGTTTTCCACCAGCAAGGACAAGTACGAATTCAAGTTACTTTACGCCAAATAAGTTTATCGTCTTATCTTTATTACTCCACTAATTGTCATTTAAATCAACTCAAACAAAATAATAGATTGCCGAGAAACCACTTAGAGCTATTTCCCGGGATTGCGTGATAGCAACACTTAATTTACAAGCTCCATTTAATTTGAACTATTTTGAGGCTCAGACTGGAATTTAAATATCTGCAGATAAGGAGCTCACGCGAATACCTCCCCGCAAAAGGGGTAAGTATAGTCAGTATACTAACATCAGCGCATGGGAACCTTAAAACGAAAGTCACTTGTTCATGGCCATAAACAAGTTATATTAAGGTGTTCAAAATTTAAATTGGTGTGATCATGGTAATACTCAATAGTATAAAAGACACGTTTTATTTATAAACACATATAGTTATAAAATGCCCATTGGCTTAGTTAGGGGAGCCTTTTTAGCAGTAGGTATCGGGTTCGATTCCCGATGAGAACAGAATTTTCTCCCTAGGAAAATTTGTGTTTCTGGAATTTCCATCATATAGCGCCTTGTGTTTGAGATTTAAATGTGTCCGGAACCCACGACACAAGAGATGGAACTTAGAGTGGGTACAAACTTACTGTGAGTGTGAAAGTGTTTTTGTTATGTTAGATATTAGTATCACCGGATTATAGTAGTATAATAGTAGTTACAATGTGCTATTAGTTGAGCGAATTGCTTATACAAATTCCATTTGGAAATATACGTCATCGCTCCTTACGTTATACGCTCTCAGTGCATTTTAGGTATTCCTACTAAAGCAATTCAATGACAGCGACAAGTTTGAGTGTAGCTACTTACCACAACTAAATATTTTATATGTGAGCATGAACATCTTTAAGTATATTTTTTTAGATTAGACCCTATTAATTCTTATAGTTTAGTTATTTGTTACTCAATTGAAGATATGAGTGCTTGGCATTTGTCAAATGTTTTTTTTTAATTCGGAAGTCTACAAGTATAGAGTATGTATATATCTTTTAAGAAAGCATGCTTCATTTTCGACCGCATCGTCACTTTCCATCAGGTGAGAAAGCGGCCAAAGGCTTACCTATCTGTCATAAAAAAAAATTCTTTTCCGATCAAATAATGTAGTCTGAATTATCAGCAAGTTTGTTGATTAACTAAACCCACTGAGCGCAAAGTTTACTAGTATTTTTGAATAAACATTCCACTAACTACATGAATAAAATTAGTTATGCTGCAAGCATGTTAACCACAGTATGGAATCTTACTGTTATTATGAACCTTGCTTTCTCTATATCGCAATGTGCCACAACCACTGAGCCTCGGTTAAATTACGCTCTTAACAAATAAATGGTAAGGGAAGGTTTCCAAGGCTTTTTTGTGCAGAGAAATAAACGGTATCAAGGTAGAGATTTTTTTCACAGAATAGGATGTGCTAGAACTGCGAATACCTGGAGATTACTTGGTAACTAGTTCAAGATCTGCATAATATTATAATTTACATCTTTGACTAGAGACAATTTTATAAATTCAATCAGCATTGTTTAATAAATAAAATGACGTCAATCTAAATTCAATATGGCGTAAAAATAACTTGTACGCCATATTGGGTGTTCCGCCATGCTGAATTTAGAATGACGTCACACTTCTAACCATGCATTGTCATCCAAACTAAACGTGAATACAAAATTTCAGCTCATACATTTATTATCATCATCATTATCAGCATATTTTTGTCCACTGCTGGACGTAGACCTCTCCTAATGTACGCCACTGAGCCTTGTCTTCGGCTCTTCTCGTCCAGTTTCTACCGATCTCTTTTTGCAGGTCGTCGATCCGCCTGGCCGACGAGCGTCTTGTGCTACGTTCGCCGAGTCGCGGTCTCCACTCAAGTATTTATCTACTCCAGCGGTTATCCGCCCTTCTCGAGACGTGGCCAGCCCGCTGCCATTTCAGCTTGCTAATTCTTTGAGCTATGTCGGCGACTTTAGTTCTCTGTCGGATCACATCGTTCCGGACTCGATCCTTCAGAGAAATACCGGGCGTAGCTCTCTCCATAGCTTGCTAAGCAATCTTGTGATCTAGTCCTACTGTTAGTGTCCACGTTTTGACTCCGCAGGTCATAACAGGCAGAACGCACGCATTAAAGACTGTGAGAAAGACGAAGAGTAGACTTGACGCAGCTTGCCGAAAGCCGCCCAGCCCAGCTGGATCCTTCTATCAGTCTCCCGCTCAAAGTTGTTTCTACCAAGCTGCAAAGTTTGACCAAGGTAGACATACTCCTGAACAACTTCGAGGGGTATACCATTGACGACCAACGGCCTCGGGTTTGTGATGTTGTTGAACATTGCCTTGGTTTTGTCCAAGTTCATCCCGAGACCAATACGTCTAGAAGCGTCGTCGGTTAAATTGTTCAGTTAAATTGCAAGTTAAATGAAAGCTTGTAATAACTCAGGGTAATGAACGCAGTGCTTTGCAGAGCACGATTTTGACCTTAGTTCAGAACCACTGGGTGTCACTGAACTTCAATGGGCAAGGGTAACGCTTACCATCAGGCGAGTCACTTGCTCGTTTCATCACTCAGTTATTACTATGTATAGTAAACCAACCTTAATTTTATCTTTTGTTGTTGTGTATTTTTTCTTGTTTAAGTTTTTATTTTACTTTACACCTTATGGACCTAGCAGATACACGGGAACAATTTTATACCAGTAATATTTAAAACAAGGACAGCGGTCAATCGCAAGACTTTAGTAATCAATATACATAAGGTATCAACACAGCGTTGTTTATGAAGTTAGGAAAATCCCTACAACAATACTTTTCTTTGCTTGAAAATTTATAAATTACAAGTTTATTTTCGATTATATATACTATAATTTTATTTTATAGATTCCATTATTTCTGCAGTCTCACTTTGAACTCCGTTCAAGTGTTCTCAAACACAGTTAAATGCGAGAATCTGCAGATTCAGCTCGAAACCGCTAGATTTCTACAATGAGAAACTTTAACTGAGAGTAGAGAACTAGAGTATGAAACCAATTGTAATCGGGCAATTAAAAACTGAGAGCCTTGATACCTATCCCACGGTAAAGGTAAAGACCGACCGTCTGTACTGGTAATAAGAATCACATTCAATATTTATTTCAAATTTAGCATATTAGCAACATATTTAGAAAATAAAGACAAGTTCCAAAAAAAAAGCGTATCTGTATTGTGAGAATCGACGATAACGGATCTATTTGACCGTCTTCAAACATGGAGGAGGTTCTCAATTCGACTGTGTGTTGTTTTTTTGTATGTATATTCCTCATGACTTCTTTTTGGGTGAACCGAATTTTATGTTTGTTTTTTGTTTGATAGCTGGTAGGTACTTCCCTTGTGGTTTTATTTAAATTTGGTCAAGTTCAGACCAGTACTTTTTAAGTTATCCTCAGTAAAATCTAAATCTGATCGAAGGGTTCTGAAAATAATTAAACGCAAGCAAAGCTTAAAAAAACCAATTTCACCGCTTTATCTTCGGAACTTTGATCAGATTAGATGTACTAAACACGCATTATTGAAGATATTTCAAGAACTACTGATCAGATCTTGATCAAATTGAAATAGAACCAGTTGGAAAGCAACATCTTTCAAAGAAAAAAAAAATTAAATTGGTTCACGTGGAACGATTTTTTTTTTATGTGAACACATAAAAAAAATACAGTCTACTTGCGTACCTCCTCTTTGTTTGTGAAGTCAGTAGAATAAAGCGAAAAATTCAGTTTTTAAAGCTTTCCTTGCGTTTAAATTATTGTGAATCAAAGTTCATTATAAAGTCCCTGATACAGATCTTCAGTATTGTAACGCTTTGTGTAAATAATGTGTGTTTCTTGAAATTCTAGATATAATCAAGTTATTTGGTAAACTTAATTTTAAAACTATAAATAACATTCGAAACAAATTAATATTAGTGAGTAAAACAACCACCTTAACTGTAAAACGTCATCCGATTTGCTTCTACGTTCATTATCCGTATAGCGAAGGAGTGGAACTCATTACCTGCGTCATTGTTCCCCGAGGGGTATAATCTTAGAGTCCTCAAATCAAGAGTGAATAGATATCTTAAAGGGAAGCATGTCACATCTTTGGCCGCATCGTCACTTTCCATCAGGTGAGATAGTGGTCAAATGCTTGCCTATTTAGCTTTAAAAAAACTAAAGTGACCTTGAGGTAGAATACCTTGTACAATCTTGGGGTCTATTCCGGGCATCGATTATATTATCTTTACATCGACGTCGAAACCGAACGATTTTCTTTTAATATGAACCAGCGAATCGGCTGAACTTTCAACCGATCGACTGCAGTATCGACGTCGCATCAATTCGAACAATCGTAGTTTGACGACCAGAATATACCTGCTGACTCCAAATCGACCCACTAGTCCATTCCTCAACCTACGGGGACCAAGTAACCAAGATCAAGTCGAGTGGGTTTTGATCCTTAGTTGTGGAAAACACTAGAGTGGAAGGCGGCTCAACGCAAAATGTGGGTGATTACCTCTTACTTAGTTTAAATTACTTGGAAGTTACGTAGAAATTGTTGTCGGATTGGCTGTTAGGGTAAATTTAAAAAGGTGATCTAATGGGTTCGTTAAATTGACGGTCAATTGGCATGGAACGAAACACGTTGCTGATGTGCACGTGAAAAAAATGTTGATAAATATAAATAAATCGTGTTGCATTTGGTGTTTAAAATCGAATACTAAAGGTTTTTGTATATACGTATAAATTTTTGTATATACGTATATATATATAATCTGAATCTCGGAAACGGCTCCAACGATTTTCATGAAATGTAGTATGCAGGGGGTTTCAGGGGCGATAAATCGATCTAGCTAGGTTTTATTTTTAGAAAACGCCGTTTACCAAAAAAAGACGTGTGGCACTCGGGGACTGACGCGGTAAAGCTATTGCATAGCATTTTTTATCAACTTATGCAATTATAATTATTTATTTTATTTATGCAGTATTTTTTTTCCGGCCACCTAGAGAGACAAGCGTGATATTTCAAAAAAGTCATTAAAAGTTCTGCTATTCATCGATAGATGGCAAAACTAAAAAGTATCACCGCTGTGCCGGTCGGACTGGGGGGTGTTAGGTTATTTTCGTTACGGAATTTCTGGATTCGGTCTCCACGCTCAAGGCCCGCGATAGAAGCTATGCAATAGCTTAAAAAAAACTTTACATACAATATGTGCTTGCGGTGTGAAATCATAGGATGGCAAAGTACGATAAATTTATAATTAAAAAAAAATGTACTGTGTGGCACCATTACTATTTATAAATTTTATCTGTATAATATTAATGTGTATAACATATACTTATATATATTTATTAATAACTTATTTCATTAATTTTATCACACCACCATCTCTACTTTCACTTGTCGTTTAAACATCCATCGAAAGGTTGTTTGGAAGAGATCGCTCCTAGCGATATGACCGCCTACTGTTCTATGTTTCTCTTAAAATTTTATATTTTGTTGTCAATAAAGAGTTATTGTATTGTATTGTAATAAATAATTGACTTAACTATCTAAGAGCCCATTTGTAGATAGATGACTATTTAATTCATTGCACTTGTGAGTTTTTTTATACATTTTTGCTTTGTTTACTTAGTACTCCTGCTAATATTATAAAAGCGAAAGTTTGTGTGTGTGTGTGTGAATGTTTGTTACGACGTATCTCTGTAACGAATAAACCGATTTTCCGCTTCCGAAATAACACATAGGCTACTTTTTAACTTTATTAACGCGGGCGAAGCCGCGGGGCACTGCTAGTTTAAGATAAACGTATATATTTTTTATAGAAGTAATCCAAATAAAGTGAATAACTTATTCATAACCGTATATTTATGTTTTAGTAGTAGGTACTCCTGAAATATACGTTTACCATTAAATTACTGTTGTGTTAAACGTAAATTTTCGTAAATTACTAAAAAAACAAAAAAAAACTCGCAAGTGCAATGAATTAGACGGTCCGCAAATGGTTCGTCCTCACGTATGTAGATTGCAAAAAAAAAGTAGAGCACAGCAATACAGATCCGGGAGCAAAGTGCAGAGATTAGAAACGGTCCCCATCAATTACGAGTAATCCGAGACACGTGCGTACGGCACGGCGAGAACCTATAGGGGAAAACCTAGGGATTATTGAAATTTTCTCTGCGCACGGCCGACCGTGCATGCACACGTGCCCTATAAAATCTCCGTGTGTGCCGAGCTTAATTTACTTTGGGCCATGGGCGTGTTGTAAAAAGTTTTAAAATAGTGTTGACAGGTTGATTAGACCTCTTTTCTCGTGTCTCGAAAGACAATGACAAAATCTAAGCTATAACGGAGCCATAAATAAATCTGAATGATGATTCATGAGTCATACACACATTAAAACCCAATGAGATTTTTTTAGAAGTTCTAAGTAAAGTTTCTACTACTTTACAACGGCATGACATGACTATAATTAGACCATGACGTTTTAATTGAGTTTGACTGTGATTGGTGTATGGGTGGGTATTAATTATCTGTATCTGCGGTATGCAATGTGATTAAGCAGCAAAAATTAAAAAATAAGATATAAACATGTTTCAAACGTTTAGTCGAGACGACAAGTGACCAAGGATGCTGGCTTTATTTAGCATAAAAAATTTGCATTGCTATTCAACGTGGACACGTAGCTAGTATTCTGGGCACTTTTCCTTCGGCAAGCGGCTTACAAAATTTTTGATTGCTATTTGTTATAATCCTCTTTTGCAAAAGTCAGATAAGGTTACAATCTTTACTAACATTGTTTCAATTGATATAGGTTTCCGATAAGATTTTTCACATTTCCGGCGTACGTAAACCAATTTAGATGATTTGTTAAAAAGTTCCGTTGACTTTAATCATAATTTCTATCCTTTATTTAATAGCTTAAAGACAAATATTTTACTTCTTTTCTTTTTTTGGCGGGGTAAAATGCCTAGCACTTCCCTCCCTTCTCAGGGGTGATGGAAAGGGGTATGTGAGGCTCGAACCCACTAAAAACCCCCTCGTGAGCAGTCCCTCGCTGAGGTGGGGCATAATAGGGTCGCGCTAGCTCGTCTTGCCCTGGCGGTAGGCCCGAGTACAAACCGAGCCACTGCGCCCATAGAGGGGTGACCTTGCTCACCAAGGCCACCTCCCAGACGTGTGGGGCCGTGCAAGCCAGTGGAGACCCCCTGGCTCTCCACTCTCCACCCCACTACAGATGAGGAGAGAGAAGACGGGCAAGCTGCCTCCTCTTCCCCCCAACCGTCTGCGCCGGAGCGGGTCAAATTGGGGATCGACCTCTCTGGGCCGATCCGCGGCCTTCTTTTGCGCCATTACCGCTTCGCAGAAGGAGACCACCGCCTGCCACGATCTCTCGCTGCCCACCATGGCGTCTACCACGTTCGGCAGGGAGAGATCTTCACCTATTATCGTTGAAAGCGTGTGCCGCTGCCCAAGTAATAACATCACTTAACATCATGTAAGATATTGGACCAACGTTTGCCTATCTTGAATAAAAAAAAACAGAGTAATTGCTATTTAAACTTTTAAGGCAACCTTTTATTGGCCTTCATAATCTATCTTCTATCTATATATTATATAATAAAAATCAATGCCACTTTTCGTTGTTATTTTATAACTCAAGAACGGGCTAATCTATCCAACCCAAATGTTTAGGCTTTATTTGGACTATTTAGTAGATGGTTTATGTGAAGTTTGCACAAAATCAGTCAAGCGGTTCTTCATTTATCACACCTGGGCGAAGCCGGAGCGGATTGCTAGTTTTATATAATAATACGGGTATATATTTATCAATGCTATTGTTTATGCTCTAGAAACTAATAAATCCGCTTTATAATCGCGGACTGTCTTGTTTTACTTACAATATATTATAACTTATTATATAATACGGGAATCCTGGAAGACTCTCTTTTGCTTTGAACCAAAGGTTCTTTTATCCATTATTAGCAGTTGTAAGAAATATAATTGGTATTGGAATGTCATTTGCTTTGAGAATATGATTCCAAGTGCGCACAACGGCAGATTTACAAGTATTTACAGAATGTTTACCAACAAGAGAAAATGAAATAATTGCTAAGATGATATGGGTTCGCGCGAATCTCTCTCTGCTTATATGACTTTTTCTTTTTTTTAAGCAGTAATATAATCATATTAAAAAAAAAACAACTGATTTGACCGTGGGAAATTTTTATTGCCCGTGGTACAACTGACTCTATTAGCTTTACCTCGGGCAATATAAAACTTATCCGTGGTCCAACCAGTTGGGTAACGCAGTTGGATCTCGAGGAACAAACCGATTTGAAAGCACACCCAGAATTAGAAACACAACTTTTCCTTGAATATAAATCTCGTATGTTAATTTTTTTTTTCCTCCACATGCCTTACTACGGGCCAATTGCCTATATTTCCTAAAACTAAACTAAAACTATGTACAGCAAAGAACTAAGTTACCTACAAGACATCGAGCTTATAGGTAACTCAAGTGCTCAAGCCCACTACCAGTGGGTAGCGTTCCCATCATGCTGGCGGCATTGCCTCAACGTATTAGCATTGCAATTTAGAGAGGCAATGCCGCCAGCATGATGGGAACGCTACCCACTGGTATTGGGCTTGAGCACTTGAGTTACCTATAAGCTCGATGTCTTGTAGGTAACTTTGTTAAATATTATGCAAAACCTAGAAGATATCTTAGAAACTTTTAATTTATAAGAAAGGAATCTCTTTCATTTCTCTGAATAGACTACTTCATCACAATGTTTCATAAGGGAAATGCCTTGGGGCACTCGAATTCTCTTCACACTGTTTAATATATAAACATAAACATAGCATAAACGCTTGCACATTCACAGCCCGACACTAAGTTCGATTAATTGTGTCGTGGGTTCTGGAAACATTCACATCACTCACATTTAATCTCAAACAGAACCAGAAACTCACATTTTCCTGGGGTCGAAATTCACCAGGAATCGAAGCCAATACTGCTTAGAAGACGAACGCGCAACCAAGTATTCATATTCATATTTTATTTGCATTCAACAATGTAACTTAGATGATAAACTTAGAATTAGTACCAATTATGGACCCTGTCGAGCACAGCAAAATGTAGGAGAGAGGAGGGTACATTTACAATATAATAGCTATATCTGGTACTGGATTTAAAATAAGACTTTAAAGATTGATCACAAGTAAGTCAACGTGCAGTATATAAATATCTAATTAGTTCGTTATCCTTTATTATCATTAACGCTTTGTAATAATGTAATTGCAATGTAATATAAAGCATATAGTTGATTCCGAATAGTAGACACCTAATTGGTTATTCTGTTTAGCCGCCCAACGGGGTTGAGTGAATATTTCACGAGGTTGTCTAGTACAAGCACCGGGATTTGCGGATGCGCATATTAAATTATCACTTTTATGATATAATGGTGGCCGTTTATCTGCTCTGTTGATGGGGCGCTGTATTGTTTATTTACTGCTATTAATAATAAGTGAATGTTGTATGTATAGATGTATGATGTACCTATAGAGAAAACTTTGAACTGCCCGTTGACTTGACTGTATACGCGTCTTAACATCGGCTATATCTAATATCGGTGTATCGGGTTCGATTCCCGGTGGCAACATACGTTTTCTCCCCAAGAAAAATTCTGTTTCTGGTTCTGGGTGTCATTGTGTGTGAGATGTGAATGTTTCCGGCACACCGGGGCAGCTTCTTAATTTATATCAAGCTCAAGTCCGATCGTGTATGGAATACTGCGGCCACCTGTGGGCTGGATCCGCTAAGTACCAGCTTGAAGCCTTTGAGTCAATCGACCGGCGAGCAAAAAGACTCATTGGCGATGATAAGCTAGTTGAGTCCAAATTGCAGAGTCTCGGTCACCGACGTAAGGTCGCGAGCCTATCCGTAATCTATCGTTTAAATTTTGGAGAGTGTGCGCAGGAATTACACGAGTTAATTCCACCTTGTCCGTTTTACCACCTAACAACAAGACAAACTGCCAAACGTTATCCATATATGGTTGACATACCTTCATTTCGCTTGAAGCGTTTCGCTTCTACATTTAACATCCGTACGGTGAAGGAGTGGAACTCATTGCTCTCGTCTTTGTTTCCCGAACAGTATAATCTGGGAGTTTTCAAGTCAAGAGTGAATAGGTACCTTCTAGGCAAGCATGCTACATCTACGGCCGCATGATCACTTTCTACCAGGTAAGATTGTGGTCAAATGCTTGCCTATCGGGCATAAAAAAAACATATGTGTGCAAATTTTCAGCTCGATCTGAAACTGAAAAGTTAGTCAGATTTGATTACAGACATCGTGACAAGTGAAACTAAATAAAAGCTTGTAAAAAAATATTCAACAAAGGAATTAATCAATTAAGAATCTCAAAATACCATTACCCTAAAAGCACTTAATAAATAATACGTATTGTGATTCAATTACGGTAATGCAATTAATTTAAGTGTCTTTACCGCAATAAACAATGTGATATCCCGAGCACCTGTTCCCTCGTGTGGCTCCAAACTTCATACAAGTCATTAATTAAATGAGCATTCTACTTTCCAAATAAAACGTAATGCATTGTTAATGACCCGTTCAAACCTACCTGTGGTACAGATACCGTATACTGTGAAGACAGTAACTAAAGACATGAAAACCTTAGATTGTTTGTTCTATTTCGGATCTTTTTTTTAATGCTCAATAGTCACCCATTTGACCATAATCTCACCTGATGGAAAGCGATGATGCGACCGTAGATGTAGCATGCTTGCCTAGAAGATGCATAAACATAAAAACATAAACACTACACTAAGTTCGATGTCTTGTGTCGTGGGTGCGGGAAACATTCATATCACACACATAAATCACAGCCACAACAAGAAACACAATAATATGAAATACCCATTCACTCTTGACTTGAAAGACTCTCAAATTATACTGTTCGTGGAACAAAGACGAAGGCAATGAGTTCCACTACTACGCAGCACGGATGATAAACTTAGAAGAGAAACGCTTCGAGCGAACTGGAGGTAACCATATGTAGATGTCGTCAGATGATGGCAGTTTGTCTTGTTGTAAGATGGTAAAACAGGCATGGGGTAGGTAATTACCTAGTGCACACTCTCCAAAATGTAAACGGTAGAATACCGATAGGCTTGCGACTTTACGTTGGTAAACGAGACTGCAATTTGGACTCAATTAGCTTATCATCGCCTCTGAGTCTCATCGCTCGCCGCTTCAATACTGGATTTGTCTCCAATATTAAGTAATATATTGCTCTGCGGAGATTTGCCTCTCTGAAATTAAGCATTCCGTCACAGGTCATCACGGCAACTACGCTAAACTATAATACATATATAATATATAATACATATAATATAACTATACTACGCTATAAGCATCACCTTCCCTGCAATGGGTATAAGCGTCATAATGTAATGGATATACGCATCATATAGGCTGATGATAATAATGATGACGCCAGAATTTTAAGTATTAAAAAACCGTTATGTAAAATGTCTACCATTCGTGCTACTATTCCTGTTACTATGAATTAAAACGGGGAGTTGATCAGTTTTACAATTAATGGGATAGCTCATCATTCATTATCAGAATCATCATCATCAGTAATAATCAGTAGGTCGTCACCAAAGTTGCGATTTGCGATAATTTTTATTAACTCAAAACAAGCAAGGGATTAAATTTCTCTTCTGACGTCACAGAAAGAGCGTCAAAATAGCTGCGTTCAAAATTAATGGAACCTAATTCCATTTTCAAATATTTATATGAATAGTGTTTTAGGAAGTGTTTTATGAATATGTTTTTAGTGTAAACAACAGCATAAAAAGATATATATTATTAATATTCCCTCCCTATGAGGAATTGCAGAATGCCCAATATCAGCAATTGTAATATGTATTGATAAAACAACAAGCTAAAAAACAATCTTACATGTTATGGATGCCCGTTCACTGGAGCGAAGCGAGTAAACGGAACGGAGCGAGGGAGTAATGCGGAGTGGAGTGTGGGAGTAAAGCGGAGCGGAATTCGAATTGTGTTTGTCCATTGACGCGGAGCGAGGAAGCGGAGAGGAGCAAACGAGTATGCGGAGTGGGGTTGGATACCATGCTAAACTAAGCTGTGCGCACTGGCACGATGACGAGCCCCGCTACCCCGCTCAGCTACCCCACCCCGCTTATTGTATGACGCGGCCTTTTTTATAATATATTAGTTTTCTCTACGAGAAAAATACACTCAATCAAAGCAAGAGTTGTATCACTGCCTTACGATTAGCAACGGGCTTGATTGTAGCTTATCGGAGCCAACTGCGGCCGAGTAAAGAGGTTGTCTTCTGCCCTCCCGTGACCTCGCGGCGAACAAAACGACAAAGAGAGGCAACATTTACAGAGAAAATCGCCGCGAGGCAGGCCTACCCTCCACCCTTTGTTTTCTTACAGTAACGCTCGCGAACTAAGCTCGGCGAACTGCGCACATTGCGGCCTCTGTTCTAATATTAATGTGAACTGTAAAACATGTTTATTAACTTCTGTGTTCATGGCCGAGTGGGCGGGAAAGTTGAGGATTAAGTCAATAAGTATCTGTTTGTTTTAGCAAAGGCTGGTTTTTGGTTCCATAAACGGTGTAGCCAAAATAAACTAATACTGTGTGTACTTTTTGGAACAGGGTTTGTTATTCGCTAGAGATTGAACCTCATAGAGTAGTTCAGTCTCTATTTTTCTCTTTTCATATGGAGTCAAACATTGCTCGAGTTTGATTTGTTGGTAGAGTTCTTGTTTTATAGTGTTACGTTTAAACAATCGACAAAGTAAGCCGCTTTGCTATGCCAGTCAATGCCGTCACTGCTCGAATTCCCAGCTTTGCTGCAGACTATAGGCGCGGTGCAGCGCTTTTGGTCAATAATTACTCAAGTTTTATCATCACTGGTATGGTAGTCTATTTTCTTGATCTGATTTTAAACATTACACCTACAGGAAATTCTCGATTATAATTTAGAGCGAGTTTATTCGACGTGTTGGTGATTATTATATAACTTTTTAATAAATAATAATCACCTTGCATGTTTTAGTAAAGTTCGTAGCAAGTTGGTACGAAGTTATATTAAATATATTGTTAAAAGTTTTGTAATAAGTTTTATACAAAATTTTACAAAATTATTAAAATAAACGCTTAAAACGCTATCACACTCACAGCCCCACACTTCGATGTGTTCCAAATCCATCCAGCCATTTCGAAGATACGAAGTTATAAAAAAATTTCAAATATTCATACATAATTGAACATAACATAAACGCTTTCACACTCACAGCCCCACACTAAGTTCGATGACATGTGGTTGTGGGTGCCGGAAACATTCAGACCACAAACACAATCACAACCAGAACCAGAAACACACATTTACTTTAGGGAGAAAACTTGTGTTCCCGCCAGAAATCGACCCCAACCTGACCAACTGAGCCAACGGGCAGTTCGTATATACATATAATATAACATATGGAAAACATACAAGATATGGGCGAAAATTATAACCCTCCCTTGGCAGTTGGGTAAAAATCAAATTGTATAATAAAGAAATGAGCTTTAAATATAGAAACAACTTATTAAAAAATCCAAGGAATTTTATTTGTACTGAAAAATGTGCCATTGTGTAGATATGAGTTCCTCAGCGTAGAAGAGCCGGTTTCTCGGCGCGCCAGGCAAGCGAGACGCATACCGCAAGAATTTCTAAATCTTCATAAGATAATGGATCGCTCCGCCGAAGAAAGGGACCTCCTCGAGTCGGAACTTTGTTGAATTCCTGACTCGTAATTAATAAAATTACTTTTTGGAAGCTTTCCTCGACTTCAAAGAATTTAAGCACAAAAAAAAAGGTAAGGAGATGAATTATTTTGAATGATAAAGGGAATAATTTTGGATATTTACTGTAATAAAACTGATCTGTTTTGAATATACTTGGCTTAAGTTTAAGCCTTTAATATTGCCATAATGCTAACTTAAAGTAAAACTTGGCCAACAATCTACTACTATTAGAAAGTAAAATTTTTATGAACGCTGGATGAATCCCCGCCTCAAGGGTTATTCTTAATTTATTATTTTAGATATAAACATATGACCACTGTCAAGATTAATATATTTGCGCCTTTTGAGATTCTCTGCTGATTCAGCCGCAACACCAGGTAAGTCTTTGTATATTCTGTTCTGCCGTAATAAGGAATAATTAAACGCAAGCAAAGCTTAAAAAAAAACCGATTTCATCGCTTTATCTTCGTAACCTTGATCAGATTTAATGTATTAAACACGCATTGACGATAACTCAAAAACTAGAGATCAGATCTTAATTAAATTGCAATGGGACGACATGAAAAGCACCAGCTTTCAAATAAAAAAATAATCATCGAAATCGGCCTACAGCGAAAGAAGTTATGAGGTAACTTTTGAAGTCGGTTAAAAACGATAACATCGTCAATGTAGTCCTCAGAATACGCATTATTGACGAAGTTATTTGTAGTATTTCAAGAACTACTGATCAGATCTTGATCAAATTTAAATGGGACCAATTGGAAAGCAACATCTTTCAAACTAAAAAAAATTTCGAAATCGGTTCACGTGGCAAGAAGTTATGAGGACACAAATAAAAAATTACATTCGACTTGATAACCTCCTCCTTATTTGTGAAGTCGGTAAAAAATACGTAACTGATATTTTTGTCAAAATTAAGTTATATACGTCAGAAATATCTTTACTATTTAGTATATGTTATGACTTGTAGCAGATGCGTCTAAATGAAAAGTAAGATCTAGTAGCTTGCTTTTGAACATTTTAAAATAAAATAATTGAAACGCAAGCAAAGCTTAAAACAACCGACTTCATCGCTTATATTTCGGTTTTGGCTTGACCGATTTCGGTAACATATATATAGGACCACCTTTGAAGTAATACTCTACCAAAAAAAAACATCATTGGCGGAAATACCTTGTAATTTATATACAAAACTTATGTCGAAACTCGTTTCGACATAAGTTTTGTTGTTAAGACTTTATAAAAGGAGATTCTCGAACCTCCTTTTTTGAAGTCGGTTGAAAATACTAATAGATGCGTTTATTTTTCCTAATTCTGATGATGTATATAATTAAATTTTGACAAAAATACAGTTACATCTTTTTTCCTTAAGACGGCAGTATATTATGCAGTCGCCACTAAGCGCTTGTGCAGTTTGCATCCATGCGATATTACGCAGCTATACACGTATAAGCACTACATCATCAGCCTATATGCCTAATTTAAGCCTGATAATACCCTTTTAGCAGCTACGCAGTAGTACGCAGTTACACACCAGCACAAACCTCTGAATAAATTCACGTCACAGCTAAGTTCCTGGCAGCCGTAGTGAGCTACATGGCAGGCTGTGCTTATCTCTGCAGATAAGAGCCCGCATGCCTGGGTTGCGCTTTAAGCGCTTAACGCATTTTAGTGCAATTACACCACTACGCTTACGCTCGATAGTTGCTAACCGTAGTTTAATTTAACTAGCATAAACCCTAGTTTGATGAGGGTAGACATGAATTTTGATTAGATATGAATTCAATGCTCGGGCCCTGATTATTATCAACAAAGGACTTCTTATAACTATTATGTTGTGGATGTTAGAAGGGTTTAGGGTTATCATCAAACGCGTGCTTTCAAGGCCACAATAAGTTTAATAAATTATCAACTTCATGACAGGACAAATTTATCGTTAAATGTATATTATGTGTTTTGTAACCGATATACGATTTAAATAATAATGCCGCTGTAGCGCTTTTTTTAAAATGTGTACTAAATATAGACCGCAATTCGGCTGGCTATATACGACCGAGCATATATATAGCACCGATCATAAATTTCGCATTTAAAAAATATTTTTTTTATTATTATAATTAATTTTCATTATTATTACTACTACAATTATATACTAACCTAGCCACTTAAACTTTTTAACACTATACAGACTGTTAAATTGTTTGATAAATAATTTAATTGAATTGTCATTTGGAGTAGAAACGTTGGGTCCATGGGGACCAGGTGCACTTGAAATTTATAAAGTCACGTGTCAACACACTTGACCAAAATGCCGGATTGTATTTTGCACAGCAATTAAGTCTAGCTGTACAACGAGGTAACGCAGCCAGCATTTTAGGCACACTGTTAACCAATGGCTTTTTGTATTAGGTAAGTAGTTTAGGTAAATTTGTATATTGATTTACTTTATATATATTATTATATTGTTACCCTTAAAAAAATGTATTGAATAAAAAAGTGTTATGTTTTTGCGTTATTGTATGTATATTATTGTATGTTTGTTTCCACCTCCTCGCAGTGCCCAAACAAGTTAACTGATTGTTATGTGAAAGATATTGTTTAATTTGTCTCAAATATCCCAGTACTATTGCGTACTATCATAAAAATATCTTATTAGTGTTCTTAGATGTGCGTTTATGTATGTAGAACGCTGTTTGGTAAACTGTGCTACAAATTGTGATTTCGTTTTTATCAACTTTCCTGTTTAGTAAATAATTTATAGTGAAATTGATGTAGTAATGAACACGACTTACCTACAGAACAATTTCAATCCTATTTTGTCTGAAATGGGACAAGGAATCCATAAAATTAAATATCATTCTATGTAACAGAATAACAAAGAACATGTAATAATTAATTGCAGTTTGTTCTTAGAACAGTGCTTTAAACAGTGTTAACATTTCATTTTAAACCGTAAATTTTACAAAAACATGGAGGTTCTCAATTTGAGTGTTTTTTTTTTATGTGTTACCTCATAACTTCTTTTCGCGTGAACCGCTTTTTATGGTTCTTTTTTTATTTATAAGCTGGTGCTTTCCAAGTGGTCCGATTTAAATTTGATCAAGAAAGTCGTTTTTGAGTTATCCTCAATAATGCGCATTTAATTCATTTAAACTGATCAAGCATTCTGAAGATAAAGCGGTGCAGTCGGTTTTTTAAAGCTTTGCTTCCGTTTAAGTTATTTAAACTGACATGACCACTCAATTAAAATTAACCAAAGTTTTTCTATTCATTGCACAATTATCAATCCACGGAAATTTTGGTATCTGTGGCTGTATAGTACGGTACCAAATACCCTTTTCTCTTGACCTTTCATCAAAGTATTCTTGCCATAACACTCTGCAATGGTCTCTTATCAAGTTTACTTGTTCAGAAAAAAGAGGCACTACCTGCAGTGGAATACCATCTACTGCCGCTTGTTTAGCCAACTGATCAACAGCGTCGTTTTCTTGTAGCTGGATATGAGATGGTATCCACTGCAAATATATTTCTCGATTTCTGGCTTTTAAACTTATAATGGATTCCAAAATACGATAGGCAATCGGTGCGCCTCGCGTAGTCTGCGAGGTACATCGAGCCAAATGTTGCAACGAACTTTTAGAGTCTGTTAATATAACAAATTTATCAAAATTTATTGATTCGATGTAGGATAAAGCTTCTGCGATCGCAATCAATTCAATGTGCATAATCGATAAATCGGAATCAATTTTAAGTTTAATATGACATTCTTGTATAGGATCCAAAAATGCAGCGCCTCCATTGTTACCTTCTTTGGAGCCATCCGTAAATATTTTGTAACAATTTGCAAACTGTTGTTCTATATAATTAGTACATATAGTTTTAAGAGTATAAGAACTAAAATATTTTTTGGCACGATCAATCAAAGGGATAGAATTGAACAGAGTATTTGACAAATCTATATTACTCATCCAGGTCTTCAACGAAAACATCTCAAGCTTAGTGCTACTATAAACTGATACAGAATTTAAATTTGATTGAACGAGCACTAGAAGGGGACTTTTTTTGCTAGACCAATATTGAGATCGAATGTTGTCGGAAAGATTTTGTAAAATTTTTAGTGATTGATTATTTGAAATTGATTTAGATTTAAGCCAAAACTTTGCACCCAAATATCTTCGACGTACACAAAGAGGTGGTAGGTGTAAATCGCTTTCCATTACATGGATCGGAGTACTTCGTATATAACCGCCGATTACTCGTAAAGCCTGATTTTGAATTTTATCCAGTTTATACAAATTGGTTTTACAGCTATTATCAAACAAAAAACTAGAATAATCAATGCGACTTCGAATCACAGCTATGTATAAACGCCTTAAGTGTTTCTGATGAAGGCCCCACCCTGGTCCTGCCAAAGCCTTTAATAAATTTAAAAACCTCGTAATTTTTAGCGTAATCTCGTTGATATGTTTTCCCCATCTCAAAGGACTGTCCAGCCACAGACCCAAATATTTAAAATGACTTACAGTTGGTAAAATATTATCATCAATTCTTAGGTCAACTGTCGACCTAAATCTACCTTTTTTAAATAGAGCAATTCTTGTATATATATAATCTTAATCTCGGAAACGGCTCCAACGATTTTCATGAAATGTAGTATGAAGGGGGTTTCGGGAGCGATAAATCGATAGAAAATATCGTTTTAACGAGCAAAGCTCGGTCATCCAGGTTAAGTATAAAAAAGTCATGTATTAATCACTGACTCAAAAGAAATTCGGACGTAACCTCTTCCGATCATGCGGGTACTTCCCAACGGATCATAGTATCGGATTTTCACATTAACCGATCATAACAGTTGTTCCCATCTGATCATAAGATCAGTTGCAACTAAAATAAATTATATATTATTCTTCCCAACTGATCATAAGATCCGTTGGGACTTCAGTAAATTATATATTGTTGTTCTCAACCGATCATAGGATCTGTTGGTACTTAAATAGGTACGTATTTTACATTCTCAATGGATCATAGAAAAATTATGGTTTGATTCACCTTATTTTTTGTGAACATTACATTATCTATTTTTAATGTGAATACATATATTTTCGATAGCTTAGGTAGGCTACAATATATGTGGATTAAACTTTTCATATTAAACTGCCAAATAATAAATGTAACAAATAAATGCTAGGAACAGTATATTGTTTGAAAATGATTGATGATTACAATCATTAAATATCAAAAAGCTTTACATCGGTAATAATAATAACAGATACAGATTTTCGTAAATATTAATTTTTTTACCAGGTTTATAAAAATATATCTAAAATCAAACCTATATACTAAAATTACATACAAAATCAACAATAATATTTTTAAACTTACTGGTAAATCACAGAATAATCAGTCTTAAATTAAACACATGATGTAAATACTAATAAAAAATTTGCTATTTACATAAAATAAAATCAGTCTTAAAACAACATATTCCACCTACTGTGATTTGTAGTTAGTCAAAATATAACCTTAGGGTAAGATCACTTTTTTTTTAAATATTATGTAGTAACAATTATACCACCCATAGGTAATTTTATGTAATCTGTGAATCAACTTCAAGCAATATAATTAAACGCAAGCAAAGCTTAAAAAAAAACCAACTTCCCCGCTTTATCTTAGCAACTTTGATCAGATTAGATGTATTAAAAATGCATTATTGAAGATATTTCAAGAACTTCTATTTCAAGATTAATCAGATCTTGATCAAATTTAAATGGAACCAATGGGAAAGCAACATCTTTCAAACGAAAAAAAAAACATTTCAAAATCGGTTCATGTGGAATAAAGTCATGCGGTAACACACAATAAAAAAATAAAAATACATTCGACTTAAATGAAATCGGAGGAAAATATGTATAGCTTAACACTTTAAAAACAATAAAGAATCGTAGACGCGAAGAATCGCGACAAAATAAGTCAAAAACAAAAACATAATTCTTATGATCGGATGAGAAGATATAACAGATATTTATTTAAGTACCAACAGATCCTATGATCGGTTGAGAACAAAAATATATTATTTACTGGAGTCCCAACGGATCTTATGATCAGTTGGGAAGAATAAAATATAATTTATTTTAGTTGCAACTGATCTTATGATCAGATGGGAACAACTTTTATGATCGGTTAATGTGAAAATCCGATACTATGATCCGTTGGGAAGTACCCGATCATGCTTATGTCTCAGTGTACGTGTAGCTCGCTGCAAACTGTCACAGATAACTAAATTGTTCTTGGTGCATGACAAGTGAGAATTGTAAGACCTGGAGTCCAGCTAGAAAATATCGTTTTTACGAGCAAAGCTCGGTCATCCAGGTAGTAGGTATACTAAAGTATAATGTGTCAAGCTCGCCAAAACTTTAATAATAAAAAAAAAGAATCATTAAAATCGGTTCAGCTAGAAAAAACTTCAGAGGTAACTCACATAAAAATATAGTCGAATTGAGAACCTCCTCCTTTTTTAAGGGTCGATTAAAAAAAGAGAGAATAAATTTAGCTCGGTGCGGGATTCTAGACATATTATTTAAGCTGATAAGTTCATTATCCATAATTATTCGATGTTGATACTTCATTCAATCGATGTTATAGGTATATTAAGGTTATGCCGCCAGCATCATGGGAACGCTACCCACTGGTGGCGAGCTTAAGCACTTGAGTTGCCTATAAGCTCGATGCCTTGTAGGTAACTTGGGTCTTTGCTGTATATAATTTTAGTTTAGTCTCAGAAAATATAAGCAATTGGCCCGTAGATAGAAGTAATGTTATAAATTGACGTTCAAATTAAATGAAAGACCACAAAAACAGCTTTTAAGTGAATCAACCTGTAAATTTATTATGTTGTCCCTGCCCCCATATTTATGGTTAACTTCCTTACCTCCACGACTCAATAATGCGTCAATAACGTTATGAGTTAGGAGCTTTACAAAAACCTGAATAAGATGTTAAACAATTTTTTTTTATTTCTTCACCTTTTTGCTATTAAATTATTTTCCTATCAATATAAACAATTTTCATTCTTCCTTTTTTTGTCTTATTATTTCATTTTAAGCGTTTATTATTCAAATATCTATATTTTATTCCTTGTAGGGAAATAATTAATCAGGCAAAGTGAGATCTCTAAATTGATTTAGTAAGTATTAAGTGCTTTTAACTGTTTTTCTTTATAATAACGAATGATATGTGCGAATTTTGGCAAGTTTAAATACGTAGCCGTTTTAAAACTTGCCATAGGGAAACATTTAGTCCAAAAACAGTGACTTTGCTGTCCTACCAAATTATCATAATCCAACATAGTTTTTTTTATCGGTAACATGCTCTAAAATTAATTTTTAAAGAAATCCCACGAGGGCAGAATACCTCCACAGAATACGACCTATTACTTGGTAAACCTTAATATTTTCATTTATATGAATTTAATTGCCATTTTTGTCTTTGGGCCACATAGGTATGTACCTATTCTCTGAAATTTTGTAGCTGTTCGATTGGCTTAGACGCCTCTAACAGGCGGACGGACGAACAAAGTGCTGAACTATCCAAATCAACTTATAGACTTCGCCGATCATTAATCACACTAATATTATAAATCCGAAAGTTAGTGTGTGTATAAATGTGTAAGTATATTTGTTTCCTCTTCACATTGTAACGGCTGAAAGGATTTAGATGAAATTTCGAATGCACATCGCTTAAATCTAAGACAAACACATAGGCTTTTAACACTTTTTAACTTGATAAACGCGGGAGAAGAGGCATGGCACGGCTAGTTAAATATAATATAAATGCCTAACTGTCTCCTTGCCTATAATATGTCAATAATGTTCGCACACGCACCTCCCGCCTGCCACAAAACCACCTGTCACGTGAGTAGGTGGTTATTGGGCATTCTAATTCACTTTTTTCTTAAACGCTCGTTCACTCGCGTTTTTTCTCGAAAAAAGTGAATTAGAATGCCCAATAACATTTTTGATTTTTGCCAATCGCTCATGTTGAAAAAATATTTTAGAATTTCCAATCTTACGTTCGACGTCACTGGTTGGTTCATTCATTTATATATTTAAAAACAAGTACAATTTTTTTCACGTTCCATTTTGGATGAAGCCATATTAGACTGAACACTATAAGTTAATCTGCAATGAAGTTTGAAAAACAAGCAATTTCGTTACGATTAGGTGAAATATGTCCGAATCTTACAGAGGGATTTAAACGTCACGGAAATTTGTTACCGAATACGATTCGTTGCATTGTTTGTGGACCGTCAAATTGTGGGAAGACAAATTTAGTCATAAGTCTTTTATTACATGAAGACGGCCCACGATTTTGTAATTTGTATGTTTATTCTAAATCTTTATACCAACCTAAATACAAATTCTTAGAAGACGTGTTAAATATGGTAAATGATGTTCCATTTTACAAATATAGTCATAATAGTGAGATTTTGAGTCCTCATGAAGCTTCATCAGATTCAATTATTATTTTTGATGATGTAGCATGCGAAAATCAGAATAATATACGAGATTATTTTGCAATGGGTCGACATAAAAACATAGATTGCTTTTACATAAATCAAACATACTCCAAGATCCCAAAACAACTTGTGAGAGATAATTCTAACCTGATAGTTTTGTTCAAACAAGATGATGTTAATTTAAAACATGTTTACGAGGAGCATGTGGGTTCTGACATGTCATGGAATCAGTTCCGAGAAATGTGCTCGATCGTCTGGAATCAACCTTACAGCTACCTTGTGATCAACAAAGACTGTCAGAAAAACCAAGGTTGTTACAGAATGGAATTTGACACGTTTATAACTATAGATTAACATTAATAACTAAGTGATATCTCTATATCAAATCATTTCTACTTCTGATACCAACCGGGTTCAACCACATCAAATATGGAAAAAGATCTTAAAGAAAGGATCGTTAAATCTTCAGAAGCTGTAAAGAAAAAGGTAGAAATGATGAGAGCTGCCAAAGCTATAAATAATCTTACTTTGGAAACTTTATTTAAACCAATAGTAGATCCTCTCAACATAATGTCCAATCAAAATAAATCCGAAAATATAGAAAAAAATAATTTAAAAGGATCGGAATACGCCGTAAGTGAGCATTCTTCTTTTTCAAATGAGGAGTTTGATGAACAAGGTAGCGAAGAAGATAGTTTAGATGAACAAAACACAAAATCAGATGTCACTCTTACAGTTCCCCCTTCTGATGATCTACAAGAGAGCGATGATTCATTTACATCTTTCGGATCTTCACCAGATAAAAAAAATATGTCACTATCTTGGTCAATGTCTTCTGAAGTGATGAATGATGTTCCTTTCGGTGTTAAAATAGATCGAGGAAAAATTATGCTAGGGAATACACCAGTTATCGAGTACGAGGATACATTAAAGATTGGAAATAAAGTAATGAAGAAAACGCCTGGATTGATAGAACTCCTGTTTAAAAGAACACCAAATTTAAAAGTTATTAAGAATATAGATTTACAAAATTATAAAATTCTCCTTACAATGACTAATGCACATCGTCGTAATTGTGACCCAAAAAAACCCATCAACAGCAACAAAGGAATTAAATACATGCAAATAATAAAACCATTGTTTAAAATAGGAAGTATAAAAAATGTTACAGAAGGAAAAGGAATCAATAATTTGAAAATATATAAAAAGAATACAGATTTCATTTATTGGGACGATCCGAACGAATTGGTGGAGAGATTAAAATTACTAATTGCATCACGCGATGCTGGTAACACTGGCTTAGACAACGAAATAATTTCTGTCGTAGAGGAACTTCGCGAGGGAGGGTACATAGATTAAGATATAAGAAATATTTATTAATATTTTACGACAGTCTATCGATGTTAATTTACTCTGCAACATGAATTTAGATAAATTCGGACATCACGTCCATAAACGTTTACGAGTATCTAATTCACTTGATTATGGCTGCATATTAACTAAATCTGATACTGGAGATTACGATTTAAAACTATCAAGACTCAAAGGCTTGAAAACCCCAGATAACTCCGATGAAGCTGTGAACAAAGCGTATGTTGACATTGAAGTGCAATCGTTAAAAGCTGAATTAAAGAAAATACAAAGTAATGTACAAATTTCTCTAAGAAATTTAGAAAAGGTAACAATAAACCATTTAAATACAAGATTTTATTCAAAGACGGACATTGATCACATGATTAATCAAGTAACCAAATCAAGTAAAAATGAGTAAGCAAAATATCGTTGACGAACTTCATAGAGCTGCTCGGAGAAATTTCCCTCGTCGATCTACAATCATCAAGGGAATAAATGACTTATGGCAAGCTGACCTCATTGATATACAAAATTATGCGCGTTCCAATAAAGGCTATAAATACATATTAGTAGTAATCGATTGTTTTTCGAAATACGTGTGGACTATTCCATTAATCTCAAAAGCCAAAGTTTGTGTCACCAATGCAATGCAACACATATTATCTAACACTAAGCTACGGCCGAATAATTTACAAACAGATTTAGGTAAAGAATTTTATAATGAGCCTTTCAAAAATCTAATGAAAAGTTATAACATCAACCATTATTCTACATTTTCTACAAAAAAAGCATCGATTGTGGAGCGAGTGATCAGAACAATTAAGTCTAAACTTTATAAGTGCTTCAGCTTACATGGACAATATCATTGGCTTGGAAAGAATATAGAATCAGTAGTAAAATCTTATAATAACACTATTCATCGAACTACGAAATTCAAACCTATAGCTGTTGATAAATCCAATGAAATGGTTGTAAAATGTAACATTATCAAATCGCAAAAACGTTCTACAAATCCTAAAAGAAAGTTTAGTGCTGGTGACAGTGTTCGTATAAGCAAATACAAAGGTATTTTTTACAAAGGCTATACCCCCAATTGGTCCACAGAAATATTTATCGTAGCAAAAGTTAACAAAACCAATCCTGTAACTTATCTACTAAAAGATAAAAACGATCGTAATATTTTAGGTTCATTTTATGAATACGAGCTGCAAAAAACTAATTATCCTGAAATATATCTTATAGAAAAGGTAATTAAGAGAAAAGGAAATAGGCTTTTTGTGAAATGGTTAGGCTTGGGAGATGAAGAGAACAGTTGGATAAGTAAAAAATCTGTTATATTGTAACGAATACATATAAATAAAGTGTTAAAATAAAATCACATGCATTTCATTAAAATCGATGAAGGAAGGAAGTGGTATAATTGATAGTTTAATAAATAACTTACCTTTTGAGCTACATTTACCAGGATATCAATTTTGCGGTCCTGGAACTAAACTCGACAAACGTCTCCAAAGAGGTGAACGAGGCATTAATAAACTGGATGAGGCTTGTATGTATCACGATATCGCGTATACTAATAAAGATCGGAAAACTCGACATAAAGCTGATTTAGAGTTGTTGAACATGGCGAAAAAAAGACTTAAGTCAAAAGATTCTGGTAAAGGAGAAAAAGTTGCATCATGGATAGTAAAAAATGCAATGAAAGCTAAACTAAAAACTGGGGCTGGTATTAGTTCATTTAAATCGGTTGTGAAAAAAATATGGTCACAACTGAAGAAAAATAAATCTAAAGATCAAAATACAGCAATAAAAATAGCATATGCAGCTGCAAAAAAAATATTAACTAACAAAAAGAAAATACGTATGCCGCGTCGTATTCCTCTACCTAAAACTGGTGGATTGCTGCCTTTGATACCAATATTTGCTGGACTATCTGCTTTGGGATCATTGGCCGGCGGTGCAGCAGGTATTGCGAAAGCTGTGAATGATTACAAGACTAACCAAAAAAACCTTCACGAATCTATACGGCATAACAGAATGATGGAAGCGGTAGCGCTTGGGAAAGGTTTATATATTAAATCTTACAAAACAGGAGCTGGTTTATATCTAAATCCTTCAAAAAACTGAACAAAAGGCTGCCCAGGAGACCGCTCACAAATATAGATTTATTACAGCATGCTTGTGATATTCCATACTTTCGAGGAGTTTTTATGAGAGATATGTTACCTGCAATAGCAAGAAAAATCGAGTGTGGAATTATAAACCTGGATTCCTCAGATAAATCTGGAACTCATTGGGTAGCCTATGTGAAACACAATAAGTACTGTGAATATTTTGATAGTTTTGGAAATTTAAAACCACCGTTAGAATTAATAAAATATTTAAAAGGTACACCAATTAACTATAATTACGCTCAATACCAAAAGTATGACGCTGTAAACTGTGGTCATCTTTGTTTAAAGTTTCTAAAACATTATTGGAAACGTGTTTAAATATAGTATATGGTATAATATAATCATCAGTCTAAAAATGTCATTCACTGTATCGATAACCGGGCGAGGAGCGTGTTTGACCACAAACTATTCACCAACATTAGAATTACGTGAGGAATATGAATGCGGGCTTCTGTATTTCTCCACATTCAATTCTATTCCTAATATCGACGAAAGGAATGACAAATTTTATTACGGTGAAAATGACGTTATTAATATTCCTGAAGGTTCTTATGAACTACAAGATATATGTGATTATTTAAAAGAAAACATTAAAAGCAATGAGATATTAGAAATATCTTGCAATAATAACACGTTAAAGACTAAGATATTTTGTTCCCAAATTGTTAACTTTGAAAAAAACAATTCTATTGGAAAAATCTTAGGTTTTGGAAAGGAAACTTTGAAAGCAAATATAAACAGTGAATCTCGGTATCCTGTAAGTATTTTATCTACAACCATTGTGCGCATCGAATGTGATGTGGTGAGCGGTTCATATGTGAACGGCATAGCAAGTCACATCATTTACGAATTTGTGCCAAATGTTCCCCCTGGTTACCGAATCATAGAAATACCTAAGAATCTAATTTATTTTCCTGTTAACCAACATTCAATCACTGCCATAAATATAAGATTACTGGACGCTGAAAATAAAGTGATAAATTTACGAGAAGAAGAAGTGCAGCTATATTTACATTTAAGAAAAAAATGTTAAACTTCAGTAATAAAACCCCTGCTTTACCTAGAAACGAAATCAGTATCAAATCAGAATCTCATAAAAGAGGACCTTCTCGTCAAAAGAAAAAATTGACAAAAAATAATATCAAGTTCCTGAAATTAATTGGATTGCTAAAATGAATATTCTTAATGTATCTCAACAAACGCAATACGATAACAGCATCGAAAGTTTTGAATACCATTCGTATAAACCATACGTAACAAGTTTCAACAAGAACGACGAAATACGTATACCTATCAACCAACAGGACTTGTATGTTTTACCTTCACATAGCACGTTGTATATCGAAGGTATAGCATCCGTTTACAAAAATAACCCGAAAGAAAAAGTATCCAGTGTGCATTTTGTTAATAACCCTGCATTGTTTCTATTTCAAGATATTCGATATGAACTAAACGGAGTAGAAATAGACAAAATTAAAAATGCAGGCATTACAACTACAATGAAGTCGTATTTATCTTTAAATGAGCAAGAATCAAAATCTGCACAGGTTTGGGGTTGGTCTATGTCTGGCACAACTAATGTTACAAACGGCATGTTTTCAGCTTCCATTCCATTAAACAAAATATTGGGTTTTGCGGAAGATTATCAAAAAATTCTAATAAATTGCAAACATGAGTTGGTACTATTAAGGAGCAATACTAATTTAAATGCATTAAAGTTAAATACGGGTGAAGTTATAAATTATATAGAAATAAATAAAATTATTTGGCGCGTACCTCAAGTGAAAGTATCTGATCGCGAAAGAATTAATTTATTGAAATGCTTAGAAAAAGATCGTCCTTTAACTGTACCTTTTAGAAACTGGGATTTGTATGAATACCCTTTGCTCCCTAGAACGCGCAAACATGCGTGGTCTGTAAAAACTTCATCACAAATTGAAAAACCGCGGTTCGTTGTCATTGCATTACAAACGAATAGAAAACATGAAGCTCAAATGTCATCAGCAGAGTTTGATCACTGTAACGTACGTGACATAAGAGTATTTTTGAACTCTACTTACTTTCCATACGAAGGCCTAAATGTTAGCTTTTCTGAGAACAAATTTTCTTTATTATACGAACAGTATGCAAGATTTCAACAGTCATATTACGGACGCCGTGCTGAACCCTTGATGAGCATGAAAGAATTTAAAGACATTGCTCCCCTATTTGTGATCGATTGTTCCCGCCAGCACGAATCATTAAAAGGCTCTGTTGACGTTCGAGTTGAAATTGAAACCGATCAAGACATACCTGACCAGACAGCAGCCTATTGCTTAATACTAAACGACTGCATTTTTGAATACAAACCACTGAGTAGCATTGTGAAGAAAATATCATGAATAAAAATTGCATTTTCTTGGACTTGCAAGGTTTCAAAAATCTTAAAAATCAATTTATTATTAAAGAATTTGCTATAGCTAATGACCATACTCAAACATTTTTAATTAAACCTCCATATCCGTTTTCCAAATTGTCTAATGAAGAAAAGCGGCGCGTTCTATGGTTAGAAAGAGAAAGAGGATATCATTGGAGTGAAGGCTACATAGACTATAGAGAATTTCGAAGGATGATTAAACCTCACTTAGAAAATAAAATATTAATTGTAAAAGGTGAAGAAAAAGTAAAATGGGTCCAAGAGTTATGTACTCACGCTAATATCATAGATATAAGTGTCAAGGGATTGCCTAATTTAGAAACATTGTATCAGTTATATTGTCCAGAAAAACTTAATTTTAATTGTTTGGTTCATAATAAAATGTGTGCGTTAAGAAATGTTTTATGTGTGAAAAAATGGTGTTTAGAAAATAATGTATCTATTGAATAAAATTGCTCTAAAATTACTATTTGTTTGATAATTTAAAACCTACTCCCCTAACTACCTAATAATATGTTGTAATGACTTATATTTAAATGCTTAAAATGAAACAAAAAATAGAGTCAATCATTTTATTTCATATAACACTAAATCTTTATTACGATCTAAAACTATGTTATAACTATTATAATAATGTAATCTAATTTAGAATATGTTTGACGCAATTCTTATTGTAATTTACCTGTTTTGTGATTTAATAAATAAATTAATAAAATAAATCCAGCACTCACTCGCGTACTTAAATCAATTCTCCGACCAGATTTCGGACATATCCGATGTCCTTCATCCGGGAACTACGTTTACAGGTCCCGGCGTGCGCGTCTAGCTTCAAAACGCAACAGACATTACATTATTTATACACGCTTACATTATTATAATGAATAACTCACACGATAGTTTTTATACTAAGATGCTATAACTAGTTATACTATGTACACTGATTTAATCAAAACCACTTTCACTGCAAAGTTTTTTGGAAATTTTTCTTATTACACGTTCTGTCTCGTCCATAATTTCGTCAACACTATCTTTTACTATGTACTGTGCACTAAGAAGAAGGCTGGTATAACTGTCTGAGTCGGAAACGGCTGGCGACGCGGTCAGATCTATGACTTTAATTTTTATAAGCCGTGTACCCCGTCGCGGTTCATTGTTTATCACGTAAGATTTTCCGTGCAGCTTGCATTTCTTTTTTCTGACGACAGCATCACGCCGTTGTTTAGGCTTTTTCCCCGTCGGCTTTGTCACTCGCCCGTTTAAAAACATCTCTGGATACAGTTCTTCAAAGGGTTGTGATTGTGATCGCCATGGATCCGGTTGTGCGTACTGGCTGCATGGTATTTCCGTATCAGACATTGTCTGTAACAAGGAAACAAAATATTAGACAATAATATCAACGCCGGTAAATGGTAACAAACATAAGTACTCATTACTCTAGTTTTTATTAGTACTGAAGGACAATAGCTGGAATGAACATAAGGGAACATTATTAAAAACAATATTTTACTTACGATTAAAATGTAGTGAAGTGAGATGGACGTATTCGTCTGCACGTAACAAATTGCAATTTATTTATGACTGAAAATAAATCGAACTAATCATATAGTAGTGTGTGCTGTCGCAATAATAATTGATGAACCAACATGACACTGATTCGTCATGAGTTCATGCGAGTTCATGTATTTTGCGTCGTCAGCGCATAGCTCTATAGTAAATATGATACGTATTGTACTTGTCTAATCTTGTTTTATTATTTAAAGGTTTCTTATTACTAAAGATAAATGAAAACATATTTTAATATTTGATAAGGATAATTTATTCATAAACTTATTTATAAACAGCATATATATAACTTATTTATAAAACTTTGTGGCGACTCACGCGCCACCACTCAAACACGCATACACCCGGGCACCGATGGGCGCGGGAGAGTGGGGGAGTGGTTGCCGCGATCGTATGACGTATCTCTCGCCGCGACCCCTTCCAACGAACCAGTTCGCCAGCCGCCTCCGCTTGGAACGCACACGCGACCCCGCTTCCCTCGCCTCGCCCGCGCACGTACACCGCACTAAGTACTAATAAAGTGATAATACCTAACATTGTGTATATCATATAACTCCTTATTGGTGACCCCTACAAACACGTGCCTACGAAAATAAAAACAATTAATTCGTGAGGAGTGCATAGTGCAGTGACTAAAAAGTGAGGCTAACAAAGCTAACCTACGGCGGACATTTTGGTTTCATCAAAAACCAACATCACCACGCGGCGAACTTCAGCAACATCGCGCGCAACATCTAATTGCCGTCGCAACGCCCGGCCTTTCGCTTGGCCCATTGTGCCGCGCCACACACTGCTCATATCAGCAAGTGCAGTTCACGACGTTCGTTTCAACAACGGGCGCAGACGCCGGTTCACGCCGAGCGCCGCGACGCGGCGATTTTGTTCCCGCTGTCTCATTTCGCGCCGCCTCCGCTGTGCCGGCGCGGCGCCGCCGGCGACGACTTCGACAACGCGCAACGACACGCGAACATCACGAGATTTGATACGTGTCGCGATTCGCCCTGAGCCGCAGCACCGACGGGACCACCGAGGATTGCAAACATTGCAAACTCGCCGAGCCACGTGCAAAAATCGACGCGTCAAGCCATCGACGACGCACGACGACGACGCGACGCGAGCAGCCAGCGGTCAACGCCCCCGAGTGCGGGACGGGCCGGACCGCGAAGTTTTCAACTGTACATCGTTCCCAGGGAGTATACTACGATTCCGGTGAGCGAACTCCAAAATACTTGCATATCTTTCCTATAAACAAACATTTAACAATAACGTGCAGTGTTGTGTTGTTTTACTTAAACTATCAATTTGAAAAGGAACATACATATTTCCGTCAACTATATTCGTGACCAGTGATCATATCGGAACATTACTCTTAAGCAATTCTCGAATTTTTTTACGGATTATAATGTACGAATAGCGATTTACAGAATTTACGTAAAAAAAGGTAGACTTCGGTAAGCATCTCGTATAAAGGTAGATTTCGGATAAAATACCAGAAATGGTAAATTTCGTAATTTCGTTGTCGAATTTAAATTTGTTTACATAAAAAGGATATATTCATAAATTGTATTTTTTTTTTGTCACGAAAGAGCTATATATCGATTATTGTATTGTTTTATTTGTGTCTAATTAAGTTTTTATTTTATTATTATTAATTAGTTATAAGCCGTGTTATGTTCATCTACGCGTAAATGTGTATCATACGTCCACGTCCGGGGCCCGTCATTTAATTTCCTGATTCCTATTTATTCCACTCATATTTCCACAATTGTTGTATTGACTTCCGCCTCGTCACAGTTATCGTCACTTCCGGTTTCTATTATTTTACTTCCGGTTCCTCTTCGATAATGGCAACATCTGAGGAGCAGATTAGACTGCTGCAGGAGCAGTTAAAACAGCTTCAGGACAATCAGGACAGACGGACAATGGCCGTTTCAGTCAAATTGCCTACTTTTTGGGCCGATAAACCCACAGTGTGGTTCGGCCAAGTAGAGGCACAGTTCGAAATCGCGGGCATTAAACAGGACCGGACCAAGTACAGCCACGTTGTGGCAAAGTTAGATTCCAAAATCGCCGGCGAAGTAGCGGACATTATTGAACGCCCCCCAGTCACGGACTGTTATGAACATCTAAAAACCGAACTTATTAAACGCTTGTCAGCGTCTGGCGAGGACAGAGTCCGGCGGCTTCTTGGTGAAGAAGATATTGGTGACCGAAAGCCGTCGCAATTTTTGCGGCACCTACGCTCGTTGGCCGGGACAGAGTTTAAAAGCGACGACATAATTCGGCAACTGTGGATGCGCCGCCTGCCAGGCAATATACAAGCCATACTGGCTGCGCAAGAAGATCTGCCCCTGGAGAAGGCGGCTGACATCGCCGATAAAATACTTGAGGTAACCACACCTGCTGTGCATGCAGTTACCACGGCCTCGCAGTCACCCGAGCTGACGCAACTGGCGCTCAGGGTCGAGCAGTTGACTAAATGCGTTGAAGCGCTCAGTGCCGACTCGAGAGCGCGATCACGGTCGCGTAATGACAACAGATCGAGATCAACATCGAAATCATCCTCACGCTCCACCCTGTGCTGGTATCACCAAACCTACAAGAAAAAGGCAGTGAAATGCACCTCTCCATGCGCCTGGAAAAACCAGGAAAACAATTCGAGCGATCAGTAAGCGCGGCGACTGATTGCTCTGAGGTAATGAGTAGCCGCCGTTTATTTGCCACAGATAAGACTACGGGACGCCGGTTTTTGATAGACACGGGCAGCGACCTTTGCTGTTACCCACAAAAGTTAGCCAAGGGTATCGCCTCAACATCATCTGGATATCAATTATCGGCAGCAAATGGTAGCAACATCCAAACTTATGGAAGCATTTCACTACATCTGAACCTAGGTCTACGCCGCGATTTCCACTGGAATTTCACAATTGCCGACGTCGAAACGCCTATAATAGGATCGGACTTCTTAAGTTATTATAACTTATTACCCGACCTACGCCACAAACGCCTAATCGATGGAAATACAAATCTAACCACTCCGGCATCGATAGCTCAAATTAACCAGGTCAGCATAAAATGTGTGTCTGTCGAAAGCACCTCACCTTATTCCAGACTTCTCCTGGAATTCCCTAACTTGACGCGACCTCCAGGTTTCCCACGGCTAGTGAAACACGCGACGGTTCACCACATCGTAACAACCGATGGCCCGCCAGTTTCCTGCCGCCCACGTCGCCTCGCTCCGCAAAAGCTGGTCGCGGCCAAGAAAGAGTTTGACGATATGGTCAACTGTGGTACCGCGAGACCTTCGGACAGCCCTTGGGCCTCTCCTTTGCATATGGCCAAGAAAGGCGAAAAGGGATGGCGACCATGTGGAGATTACCGGGCTCTGAACGCTAGAACTGTTCCAGACCGGTATCCCGTCAGACACATAGCGGATTTCTCGCACAACATTGCAGGGGCCACCGTGCTGAGTACAATTGATTTAGTAAAAGCGTACCAGCAAGTGCCCGTACACAAGGCTGACATCTGCAAGACAGCGATCACAACACCATTCGGACTGTACGAGTTTCCTTTCATGACCTTTGGTCTTCGTAACGCTGGACAAACATTCCAACGTTTCATAGACGAAGTCGTGAGGGGACTCGATTTTTGCTATCCATATGTGGATGATGTGCTTGTCTTTTCACGCTCGGCAGACGAGCATAAAGACCACCTTCGCACCTTGTTCCAGCGCCTGGACGACTATGGTGTCATGATAAATGCATCCAAATGTGTTTTCGGTTCTGACGAGGTGACCTTTTTAGGATACCGCATCAACAAAGATGGTACACGCCCGCCTGTGGAGAGAATCGAAGCCCTGCGAAATTTCCTTTTGCCAAAAACTGTGCAAGGCCTTCGGCGGTTTCTGGGAATGATCAATTTTTATCGCCGATTCCTCCCTAACGCGGCCGAACTGCAAGCCCCTCTTATCAACGTACTAGCTTCTTCTAAACTAAAGGGTGCTAAGCCAGTGCCCTGGACGCCTGAACTTGAAGTTGCGTTCGAGAAATGCAAGGAGAGCCTGGCCTGCGCTACACTTCTTGCTCACCCAGTTGGCGACGCCACCTTGGGATTATTCACGGACGCCTCTTCAGTACACGTGGGATCTTGTCTTCAACAGAAAATTGATAACCAATGGCAGCCTTTGGCGTTTTTCAGTAAAAAGCTTACGGACAAACAAGCTCAGTGGCCCGCGTATTATCGCGAACTTCTCGGAGTGTACGAAAGTGTGCAACATTTTCGCCACCTGCTCGAGGTCCAACATGTGACCATTTATACGGACCACAAACCACTCATCTATGCTTTTACCCAGCGACGCGAAAAGCTTCCTCCTGTTCAGCTCAACCAGCTGTCCTTTATCTCCCAATTCACAACCGATGTTGTACATGTGAAAGGAGAGGATAACGTGGTTGCTGACGCGATGTCAAGGATAGAAGCTATCACCTTTGAGGAGACTTTTGCAGCTTTAGCAGACGAACAAGCCTCAGACGATGAGCTCCAAAATGCCATGACCAACTCTTCTCTGAAACTAGAAAAAGTTTGCATTCCTGGCTCAGACATTTCCATCATCTGCGACACATCAACTGGAAAACCACGACCATTTTTGACACCTTCTTACCGGCGTAACTATTTTAATAAGATTCACAACCTCAGCCACCCAGGCGCGCGGGCTTCCACGCGTTTGGTGGCTGATCGTTTTGTTTGGCCCTCTATGAATAGGGATTGTCGGAAATGGGCTCGTGAATGCCTACCATGTCAACGCAGCAAAGTGTCAAGACATACCTCAACGCCCTTAGGTAGTTTTACCCCACCGACCAACCGTTTCCGCCACGTCCACATAGATATCATTGGCCCAATGCCTTCGAGTAAAGGGTTTCAATATTGTCTAACAGCTGTGGACAGGTTCACTCGATGGCCTGAAGTATGGCCTATGGTCGGTATCACGGCAGAAGAGGTGGCCGAAACATTCACCAATGGCTGGATCGCCAGGTTCGGTGTTCCTGCCGTCATAACCAGTGACCAAGGCCGCCAATTTGAGTCTGCCCTCTTCAAGGCTCTCTTGAGACATAGCTCAGTACAACGTACACGCACCACTAGCTATCACCCATGTGCCAATGGCATGGTGGAGAGGTTGCATCGCCAATTGAAAGCGGCACTTATGTGTCACGGAGGCACATGGTGCACGGCTCTTCCATTAGTGCTTCTTGGCATGCGAGCATCCTTGAAAGAGGACTTACGGGCCTCAGCTGCTGAACTCGTGTACGGCGAGCCTCTCAGACTCCCCGGAGAATTTTTTACTCTTCCAACAGGCAACGACACTCTAGAAGACGTTCACAATTTCACATCACAGCTGAGAAACCATATGGCCGATCTGAAGCCTGTCGCAGGCTCGCATCATTCAGAACGGCGCCCTTTTGTATTCAAAGAGTTGTCCACGTGCACACATGTGCTGCTTCGAGACGACTCCGTCAGGGCATCACTGAAGCCACCTTACACTGGACCTCACCCGGTTATTAGCAGAAACGACAAAACAATCTGCATAACTGTGGGAAACAGGGAAGTTCAAGTGAGTCTGGATCGGGTGAAGCCAGCCTTTATCGAAGGGGAACCAACGTCAATTCCACATCCTCTTCCATCGACTCCAACCCATTTCCAATCCACACTACCAGCCCCAGTCCCATCTAAACTTTCATCTCAGGCAGCTCCACAATCTTTCCCAAACCCACCAACTCCCAAATACGTTACTCGATCAGGACGTCGCGTTCATTTTAAGACGCCGATTGATGTATAAAAATTTTACTTGGGACTAGTTCATAAGAAATAAGCTGTAAAAATTTGTTCAACTAATGTTTTTGTTATTCATATTATTGTATACTGTATTATTGTTCTCCTTTGGGGGTACTTTTCTCCGTGGGTGGGTGGTGTGGCGACTCACGCGCCACCACTCAAACACGCATACACCCGGGCACCGATGGGCGCGGGAGAGTGGGGGAGTGGTTGCCGCGATCGTATGACGTATCTCTCGCCGCGACCCCTTCCAACGAACCAGTTCGCCAGCCGCCTCCGCTTGGAACGCACACGCGACCCCGCTTCCCTCGCCTCGCCCGCGCACGTACACCGCACTAAGTACTAATAAAGTGATAATACCTAACATTGTGTATATCATATAACTCCTTAACTTATTTATTTATTAACACAACACTCGACAAATTATAAATAAAAAACATTTTATTTTTATATTCTAAAATATTATAGTCCCAGTATATTAATAAAATATTTAAGTAGGTAAATTAAATTTAAAGTTAGCGCAATGCTAATTTTTAACTCGTTTAGATCGTAAAGCTTTTGGTAAATTAATAAAACCTGATGCTCTTAAAGGGTTATACTTATTTATATTAATCTCCAAGTACGAACTACCTAAAAAAGACCAACCGCTATCACGTTCTTGGAATTCATCGATGTGAGTTGAAATAATCGATATAACTTTGGTGAACAATTCATTAAAATCAAAGTTTTTATGAACGACGTAATTTTCAGTAGCAAAAGATTTAACTTCCCGCGAGTCTTTCGAAGGCAAAGCAAATTCGGCAAATAATTCGAAGTTTACTTTAATGCTATCAAAAGAGGCTAGCCTTGCATGCAAGAGCTGACTCACTCGTGCGCGCATCCCGTGTAGGAACGCAGCCAGCGACTTGAAACCCTCGTCTACCCCGACATCCCGCACTCTGTATGATGCTATACGACTACGAAATGCGCTACTAATTTTTTCTATTCCGTCATCTACTTCAACTGCACTATTATTTTTATGTACAGTGCTTCTCAGATGGGCTGAGAATGCCGAACTTTTGACAGATACATCGCAAACAGAACAAAATATTTTTCTTGTTGACATTATGACAACCTATCTAAATAAAAACTAAATGGTGATCCTACTTTACTATTAAAAAAATAATCAGGTCTTATAATTAAGTACAAAAATAAGAACTGCCTGAGGGCTTAGTTAAGTGCGCGTTCACCTTCTAAGCAGCGGGTTCGACTCCCGGTGGAAAGTTTTCTCCCCAAAGGAAATTTGTGTTTCTGGTTCTGGACGTAATTTTTTGTGTGATGTGAATGTTTCCGACACCCACGACACAAGTCATCAATATAAGTGTGGGGATGTGAGTCTAAAAGCGTTAAAAGAAAAATAGGTAATTCTATTGATTTATTAATTATCTACCTATTTGAAAAGTAAAAGAATGCCTATATGTGAATACGATGCCTAGGTATACCTAAACGTTAGCATTAAAATGATTAAATACCTACCTGATTCATATTACATTTTTCAAATATAAATACATGATAAATTAGAATTAAAAATATACTGGGATTTTAGTAATATAAAATCTTTATTGAGCTTTCACAAATAAAAAACAAAAATTTTAAATATTAAAAAACCTAAGGCGAAGAGCAAGAAAACAGAAAAGAATAACCAATAAATATAGGTTAAATTAATTTATTTTTTCTTGTCCGCGAAAAAAGTTCCCTCTTCGTGGAACTTCCCTTTAGAGGCTTGTACGAAAGATCGCAAAAACTCCAACTCCTGAGCGTCGGAGTCTACTTGATATTTTAAAGACAAGATCGCCTTCTCCCAGCGCTCCCTAGCATCGACAGCCTGGATATCCTTATAATTATAGAGCCGCAGCTCAACAAACACATCACCCGATAGGTCGGCGGTACGACGTAGAACCCCGTTGGCAACGCGTCTGGTGAGCACCGACTGTAGTGAACTCGACTTTTTCTTTCGGGTCACCTCACGATCCTCGTCGCTGTCGAAGAAGTCAAGGTGCCACCCGCTGCTGTTGCTGGACAAAGACGCCTCCTTTTTCTCTGGGTTAATCTTGCGTTTCGCTGTCTTTTTCATAGGCTTGTTGGCACTGAAATAAAAAAAAGTAAATTAACTAGACGATAAATAACTTCTACATAAGGTTGGGATGTAGGTAAATAGCGAAAGGTCGACCTTTGAACCGACTATTCAAGTAAGTTATACACATTCGAGTTAAACCTACGTACCTAGTATAATATTAAATAATTTAAAACGTACCGTTTTGACTTTGGCAACAGCTCGTCTTCGGAATCTTTGTGGTAGCGCTTGGTCTCGTACTCAGAGTCCGACCTGGTAACAAACAAAAGAACAAGAAATTAACATACTACGCATGATGAATGGTCCAGCGGGCTAACAGCCGACTAAAAAAGTCATAAAAATATGTTATAGTAGGTAATAGGAATAAACTTAGTATTAAACTTACGAACATTATTTAAACTGAAGTGAAGTTTGATTCACAACTATGTAGCAGCAAGATATTGAGCTCGATGGGACCCTCGCAGCTACGGTCTCGAAGCACACGTTGCAGCAGGTTGTAGCTGAAGCCTCGATGAGCACGTTGGAGCTGCTGGATTCTTGTAGAGCCTCGAGGCTGAGACACTAGTTGTTCCGGGATCTTGAGTTCGTTGAAGCTTGTCGTTGAAATGTGATTCACAGTTCAGGCCCACAAGGTTTTGTGTAAAAAAATAATGTTGATAAGAAGTGGTCAACATTTACGTTCGAATAGATTCGATTATTATTATATAAACTTAGTTTATGTCGATACCTATTAACACTAAAAACAGTTTGGCGTACCTGAATCTTGTTTTCGAATGTCATCAATATTAAATTATTGATAACAATAACAAAAAAATATATATTAGAAATCTAAGCGATAAAATTTTAATAGAGGTCACCGGATGTACAGTCAACGTTAAAAATATCTTTAGCAGAAAACGTGCACTGAAATATAATAATCCACTCACGAATCAATCATTTACTTTAATTAATCGACTTAAAACCACGATGATGTTTTATGTGTTTTATATGTATGTTCGAGCGTAACGTTTTTGTTTAAGAAACACATGAAAGCTCCAAAACATATATTTTATTTTGTTTCAGTTGTTTTTTAAATAGGTACTACTAACTAAATATTTATTCATGTGCGACGGAGCGCAGTTATCATTTGAGAAATGCTAAAGGTAACATATTTATTTTCCAACCAGGTAAGGAGATTAAATCGATACAAAATAATTCTGCATCATCGTAAATAACGTAAAGTATTAGTCTTTTAAATATACGTAACATTGGACAGGGATATATATATTGACATACATTTACATACATATCAATTAATTTTAACACCTGTCTTTGCTGGTCGGTTAAATCACCTAACATGCAGCTAACTGGTGTTGACAGTACTTTTATTGCAGTTTATGCAGAAGTGCATGTGACGTCAATAACATGCGCTATTTAGCAAGGTAGCTAGTTGCACAATACTACGAGTACCTATTGATTATTATTTCAACAGGGACTAGTCATACGAAAAGAAAAACTTTAATACATGTTATGATTAAAGATAACCAGCGGTCAAAAAATAGTTTGTATATTCAACATAACATAATTATTATATAAAATTAAATATAGATTTTTTATTACTTTTTAATAATACTTAAGATATTTATATCAATAATATATATACACTCATAGAATTTGTGTTTTCTGTAGTAAGGTATCTATAGGAATATAATCAACTTATCTATATAAGTATTTAGTTTAAATCATATATTTCTAAATAATGAATAATCAATAATTCTGTGTTTTTTGTAATTATAACACTATTTTATTTATAAAACTAAAGTGACAATGATATCAACAGAGCGTACTTACCAGCCTGAATTATAACCAGTGTTTATAAGCTGTTATAAATCATGCATTGTGAAACATGCCCTATTACTAAGGTACATTGTAATATTATATAACCACTACGTTTCATCCTTTATCATTGATTTATAAGCAGTTGAGGTGACACCACGTTTGACTTAGCTGCCAACTGAAAGTTCCATTTCTAGGTGCCATTTTTTTGGGAAAATTTGGATGAATATGATGAGTTTATCCAAACAGAGTACTAGATTAATGGTACGACGAATCGCGCTAGAATGAACTTTGAGCAATCGGCCGACCGGCGCTGAGTCACGTGAAGTCTAATCGATGTCGCTTAGTAGAAACTCGTAAATGAAACCGGGACAACTTAGTGAAGGTTTGTTTCTAGGTGTCGTTTTGTGTAATAACAGAATGATACGACCAATCGGGCTAGAACAAACTTTGAGCGATCGGCCACTAAGCTTAACGGAATCATTGCGAAGTTCTGGTGGTGTGCATTGAGGTGACACCACGTTTGACTTAGCTGCCAACTGAAAGTTCCATTTCTAGGTGCCATTTTTTGGGAAAATTTGGATGAACATGATGAGTTTATCCAAACAGAGTACTAGATTAATGGTACGACGAATCGCGCTAGAATGAACTTTGAGCAATCGGCCGACCGGCGCTGTGTCACGTGAAGTCTAATCGATGTCGCTTACTAGGTACTCGTAAATGAAACCGAGACAACTTAGTGAAGGTTTGTTTCTAGGTGTCGTTTTGTGTAATAACAGAATGATACGACCAATCGGGCTAGAACAAACTTTGAGCGATCGGCCACTAAGCTTAACGGAATCATTGCGAAGTTCTGGTGGTGTGCATTGAGGTGACACCACGTTTGACTTAGCTGCCAACTGAAAGTTCCATTTCTAGGTGCCATTTTTTGGGAAAATTTGGATGAACATGATGAGTTTATCCAAACAGAGTACTAGATTAATGGTACGACGAATCGCGCTAGAATGAACTTTGAGCAATCGGCCGACCGGCGCTGTGTCACGTGAAGTCTAATCGATGTCGCTTACTAGGTACTCGTAAATGAAACCGAGACAACTTAGTGAAGGTTTGTTTCTAGGTGTCGTTTTGTGTAATAACAGAATGATACGACCAATCGGGCTAGAACAAACTTTGAGCGATCGGCCACTAAGCTTAACGGAATCATTGCGAAGTTCTGGTGGTGTGCATTGAGGTGACACCACGTTTGACTTAGCTGCCAACTGAAAGTTCCATTTCTAGGTGCCATTTTTTGGGAAAATTTGGATGAACATGATGAGTTTATCCAAACAGAGTACTAGATTAATGGTACGACGAATCGCGCTAGAATGAACTTTGAGCAATCGGCCGACCGGCGCTGTGTCACGTGAAGTCTAATCGATGTCGCTTACTAGGTACTCGTAAATGAAACCGAGACAACTTAGTGAAGGTTTGTTTCTAGGTGTCGTTTTGTGTAATAACAGAATGATACGACCAATCGGGCTAGAACAAACTTTGAGCGATCGGCCACTAAGCTTAACGGAATCATTGCGAAGTTCTGGTGGTGTGCATTGAGGTGACACCACGTTTGACTTAGCTGCCAACTGAAAATTCCATTTCTAGGTGCCATTTTTTTGGGAAAATTTGGATGAACATGATGAGTTTATCCAAACAGAGTACTAGATTAATGGTACGACGAATCGCGCTAGAATGAACTTTGAGCAATCGGCCGACCGGCGCTGTGTCACGTGAAGTCTAATCGATGTCGCTTAGTAGGTACTCGTAAATGAAAGCGAGACAACTTAGTGAAGGTTTGTTTCTAGGTGTCGTTTTGTGTAATAACAGAATGATACGACCAATCGGGCTAGAACAAACTTTGAGCGATCGGCCACTAAGCTTAACGGAATCATTGCGAAGTTCTGGTGGTGTGCAATGTGTGTTTAATTACCGGAATATACAATGATGATTCACCATGACTGTAATTGAATTGGTAAGTTCAAACGTGCTAGTTGACAATCGTAATATACTTTTTGTGTGATCGTGAGTAGAATAACCGAACGGGTATGATCGAACGTAAGATTGGAAATTCTAAAATATTTTTTCAACATGAGCGATTGGCAAAAATCAAAAATGTTATTGGGCATTCTAATTCACTTTTTTCGAGAAAAAACGCGAGTGAACGAGCGTTTAAGAAAAAAGTGAATTAGAATGCCCAATAACCACCTACTCACGTGGAAAACATTTATCATAATTCCATTGAAAACACATTCAGGCAAATGTAAAAACATATCCGGTAGTAATCTTAAACATGTTTTGTTTCATATACATATATGTTGATACTTTTCGTAGCAAATATTTTGCGTAGATGAAGCAACAAAATATTGAATGCCCTTCAGGGTCGCCTGAGTCTACCAACATCAAGAAACTGTGTTTCAGGCTCTTTATTTCGAAACCCACTCTAGATCGAATATACTTAAGACCCTTGATGATTGTATAATAAGGTTTAAAATACTGTCAAAATCTAATAAATATTGAAATTAAACTAATTAATAGGGATGATGCCTGGGTAAAAGAAAAACGAATTAGGTCGTGAGTTACATTATATTGGACATGTAATTTTTTTTATTTAACAAATCAATAGAAATGTACATAAATAAAGTTCGGAAAATGGGAGCTTGTGTCGTCACGCCTCAGTAAAAAGAATACTGAGGAGTGACGTCTGCACGCGGATATCTTCGTAATTTTTTGTTTAACTGACTAAAGATAAAAATGCTGGCACTTATTTGGCTCAACGTATTAGCATTGCAATTCAGAGAGGCAATGCCGCCAGCATAATGGGAATGTTACCCACTGGTAGTGGGCTTGAGCACTTGAGTTACCTATAAGTTCGATGTCTTGTAGGTAACTTAGTTCTTTGCTGTATATAGTTTTAGTTTAGTTTTAGGAAATATAGGCAATTGGCCCGTATTTAATAACTGACTAAAGAAAAATATGTGTCTAATATTTTTAATAATTGTAAATCACGGACTTATATAAATTATGAGACATATAGCCTATTCACATGGCCTACGTTGGCTGGTTCTAGTTGCGGAATTAAATTGTTTATTGAAGTCAAAAAGAAAATCATATCATTCAAATCGCTCGTCCGGTCAACTTCTCACTTGGAGGTTCCATGCGTGCCTCGAACAAAGGTTCGATTGTTCTGCTTAATTGAATAAACCTAACTGCTTGTGATTCAGCGAGGGTAATATCAGGTGCCTCCCTCGCTTTTGAAAAACAATAACCCGGGAACATTGCGAGGAAACCTTTATACAAAAGAGAGTCGCTCAATGAAGTTGCACGCCGAAGAATTTCCATGCAATAACAGAGGCATACCCGTACAGTGGTTGAGAAATCGGAACAGTGTGTGAACTTGTGTGTTTTTTAAGAAAACGGACTATAACAATATCTTAGTATAAAAACTATCGTAAGATTTATTTATTATTAATTTCTACTAAGGTATTTGTTAAAAACTTTTTAAAAGCTTTTCGAAGTCCGCCATATTGGATTTAGAGTGACGTCACTTTATTTTTCGAGTTATTCTCAGCAAGCCCTTTCATATGATACCCATATTGTAGGAGTGCATTAAAAAAGCCATTTTGGGTGTTCCGCCGTGTTGGATTTAGAATGACGTCATATAGCTAACTATGCATTGTCATCCAAACTAAACGTGGAAACACAATATCAGCTCAGTCGGTTGAAGAAATCTCCTTCAAAATTGAGTTGCAATATTCCACCCGAACAAACATAGTAACATATATTGCAAGTTAAGTACAAGCTTATCACTCACGTATTATAGCAAAAAAGGTCGGAGCATTTTCCATCGACAATAATAGGTGACTGAGTGCCGGTATTTTTTAATAAAATATAGGTATATTATATGTATACATATATATATATATATATGTGTGTAATCAGGATCTTGGAAACGGCTCCAACGATTTTCATGAAAGTTACAGATTAGGGGTTTTCTCGGCCCAAGGAATCGATTTATCAACGTTTCAGGTCCGAGAAATGCTCGGTTCCCAAACTGCATTTGAAAAACCGGGTTTAAGAAATTATCAGCGCCATCTATTACGCCATGACCGATGTAAAAAACTGTTTCTACTCGACACTAGATGGAGCTTTCTGAGGCTACAAATTCAAACACATTCTACCAAAAACAAAAACAAACAAACAAACAAACGCATTCACACTCACAGAGTAATAAAATAATAAACAATAAATATAGTTTATTATAATAATCTTTAATAACATCGTTGTTGTTTTATGTTTTTTTTTTTTTTAACTTGAGAGAGCACGCTTGCTCAGTAAAAACCTATTTACTTTCGTCTTGAACAACCCCATATTATTCTTTTCGGGAAACACAGTAGACGGCAGGGCGTTCACATAATGAAAGTGGAAGCGAAACGCTTCGTGCGAATGGTCGATATTTTTACTATTAGAGGATGCCGCATCGTCGTCTACCTAAATGTTCAGTAGAAGAACGGTGAGGCGGGAATAAGATCATGCAATTCCTTTGAACACTCTCCGTAATGCAGGTATGTTGCAAAACCAATGATGGACGAAATGGATGGGATCTTTTCTTGAGAGATTATTGGTGAAGCGTCTTTGCCTTTTATAATATTAAAATTAACTGTAAATTATATATCTGTGAATAAATACTTCGCCAAGTTGCGATCTTTATATACCTAATATTCATATTGGCAAGAATCTTGGGATATTTGGGTGCATTTGCAGTGTATTAGGCTCACTGCTGACCGCTGTTAGAGATCGTTAAAAAGATATCCGCTTGATGGCGCTATTTTGAAGTTGTTTCGAGTGACGTTTTGCGCTCGCCACTCTTGTGATCGACTTCTTCATGTGTGATAAAATTTTGTGATCTGTGCCCCGTGTTCACTGAAATATTTTTGGATTGAAACTCGCCGACCAGGCGTGTTGTTGTGTGTGTGCGCTTAGGCGCACTTGGCTTAAATAAACACCGTAAATTGATCCGCGTATCCCTACTGATTTTTGTCAATATTTAAATCCAAATTTAACCGACCGCTATCATTAAAAATATGAATTCATAAATGGTGGGCTGTTTACACGCCAGCGATTTTATTCGCGTCACTAATTATAATAAAACATTTTTTGAGATTCGTACCTAGTACATTTGAAAACAATTAGATTTATATTAATTTAGCAAGAATTAAAATAATAAAGTTATACAGAAAAGATAATTTTGTTTTAAATAAATGTCAATTTGCGAACGTATAAGTTAAATATAAATATAATGAATATAATATAAATAAAAATATAATGAAGGTTATTGCGATCATAGTTCAATGATTGAGTTTGCGGGTTCTTTCAGGCAGTTTTGAATTGAACAGACTTGAGCTACATCTTTTTATGTATAGGTAGGTATAATAATTATTCTGTTCCGTATGTGAATAAACTCCTCCCAAACGGTTGGATTGATATTATATGTTTATTTTTGTGTGTTTTCATTTGGAATCAAGAATGATTTAAATTTACATTTCGTTCCGATAATTAATGTTTTTTTGTAATTTACGCGGGCGAAGCCGTGAACAACTGGTAATCTTACTAATATTATAAATCCGAAAGTTTGTGTGTAAATGTGTAAGTGTGTAAGTATGTTTGTTCCCTCCTCACACTTTAATGGCTGAACGGATTTGAATTAAATTTGGAATGTACATAGATTATACCTAGGATTAAAAACATAGGCTACTTTTTAACTTGATAATAGCAGGCGAAGCCGCCGGGCACGGCTAGTATAAAATAATGTGATTATTTACGGTAAAAGGGTATTTTGTAAATATCGCCTGGCTAGCAATACAGAAGTAAAGTTATAGATTCAACACTCAAGCAGAAATAATCCATTGTCAAGTATCAAAAGGTGTTTGGAAGTTTTCTCTGAAAATTATTGCTATATGTAGTTAAGCGTGCTTACCACATAATAACGTAGCAACGAGTGAGATTTAGTACTCATAAATAGTGGGCTCTAGCTTCAAAGTTTACGAACTGCTCGTTGGCTTAGTTAGGTGCGCGTTCGCCTTGTAAGCAAGGGTATCGGGTTCGATTCCCGGCGGAAAAATACATTTTCTCCCCCAGGAAAATTTGTGTTTCCGTTTCTGTTTGTGAATGTTTCTGGTACCCACGACTCAAGTAGAACTTAGTGTAGAGCTGTGAGTGAAAGCATATAAAGTCGTATAAAACTGCTCGTTGGCTTAGTTGCGAGGGATTTGCCTTCTAAGTAGGGGTATCAGGTTCGATTCCCGGCGGGAACACAAGTTTTTCTCCAAGGAAAATTTGTGTTTCTGGTTCTGGTTGTTATTGTATGTGTGATGTGAATGTTTCCGGCACCCACGACACAAGGCATCGAACTTAGGGGCTGTGATTACGAAAAAAAGCATTGTACAGACGTTAGTCACTGTTTTCCAGAGAAGGCTCGGTGAGGATTCTTGCCAGGCCGGGAGATATTGCGCACTTACTGGGCTTGCCTCTAATAACACCGCCGATACCGTTTGTGTAAGGAGAATAATACAAAATGAAATTGAAACTACCCGCCCGCCTTATGGTATCCAATCTCGCCTAACAATGTACCTACACGGCTTATCCTCTATTTAAATATTCTCTGATATGCGGGTAGTCAGATGAAAATATGAAATTCGATACACGTTGTCATATTTTCTTTGGTAACGTTAACGATGAGATTTTTCCCGTTGAGTCATAAAAATGGGTTGAATAAACAAAACATAGCACACCACCATCCCTGCTTATCTGTATTATTATTTTCCATCCAAAGGTTGTCTGGAAGAGATCGCTCTTAGCGATAAGACCGCCCATTGTACCTATTTATTAGTAATTTCTTTTCTGTACTTTTTTATTATTGGTGTCAATAAAGAGTTATTGTATTGTATTGTATTGTATTGTATAGCATGTCGATCTCATTATACAGTATTTTACACATATAGTCTGGGTTCCCACCCTCTAATATGGCAAGTATTACAATATAGGTCGCTTGAATATCTATATTTTTATGCATATATTTATAAATCATTTACCTACTAGGTAACTCAGTTTCTAAAATATCATTATATAGTTGATATTCCAAAATTAAGCACGAAGCGATTTGCTTCCACATTTATTATGCGCACCGCTAAAGAATGGAATTCCCTACCCGAATCTGTGTTTCCCTATAAGTATATTGCGGGAGTCTTTCAGTAACGAGTAAGTCGGTATCGTTTTCTTCATCACTTACCATCAGGTGAGATAGTAGGCTAATGTATTCGTTAGAATGTAAGCATTGTATGACGGATATTAAATCATTTGTGCCTTATACATTCTACCATACAAGCGCAAATGTGTGATGTAATGTTTCTATATACAGATAACATTTAGCTATAAAAAGAAAATAAACTCTTACAATTGCCTGTCCCTTAAAATATCTCATTTAAAATTGTATCACTATACAAACACAGTGCTTATCAATTCACAGTACTATGAACAGAAAATAAACAAGAAACAGAACGTTGGTTCTGCAATCTGTATACATCTTGAATGTATTCATACTTGACACACGAGAGTTCCTGTATATGCGAACAGGCGGCGCAAACTTAGTCGCATGTACCAACTGCTTCCTAAGAATTCTACAAGCACAGTTACAGCCATTCAGAAGACAAACTCCAACGACTCCAAATATATATAGGTTACTGTGAAAAATTTGATATAACGGTGACTAAAATTATAGCGCAAAATATTCGACCAAAAGTTCGAGTTGCCTTTAATTTTTATATTAGTTAACTTGTCCACTCAAACAAAGTACTGTCGGAGGAAAAATTGGTGTAAACCAAAATATTATTTTCAACCTTCTACTGGACTAGCTACATTTCTACATTTAATGACAAATCTTTTACTGTACAAGCTATTCGCCTTTGAAACAGTTTACCGGTCTCTAGATGTCACTCTCAATTACTATACACTATTAATGAACAAAAAAAAATTGTATCTCTCTCAAAGACTAATAAAGGACATTCATAGCTTTAACTTAAGCTACGAATGTCCTTTTTTAGTCATATATATGCATTATTTATATTAGTTTGTGTTTGTTTATAATAATATATAATTATTATTTTTGTAGGTATTGTGTATCTTATAAGTATGTGTAAGTACATTTATTTATTTAAATAAGTGTTGAGGTACACCACCGTCCCTGTTTATAATATTTTCATCATCCCCTTTGGTTATCTGGAAGAAATCGCTTTAAGCGATAAGGCCGCAACTTTGTTACATTTAAGATTTTCTTGTAAATGTTATTTTTGGTGTGTAAATAAAGACTATATCTATCTATCTGTCTATCTATTATGACGTTAATCGTGGAATCTACGCAACAAGACACTCCCCCGCGCCGACTCTATGCACTGATGTTATATAGAGTACACCACATTTGCCACATAGGAAGGTACCTTGTACTAAAATTCAGTGAATTGCCTACATTCTAATATGTCAACGCGACGTTAGCTCCGCTTTTACCACCGCACCGTTTACCGCTGTTTAGCTACATAAATTGATACATCTAAACCTAGGATTGTTTTATCAGCAATCGGAAATTATACTATTAAAAAACATCGAGATAGGACAAACTTGTATTTTCAAGAGATAATTAAACTCTATGTAACTAGTCGTTCGCTTCTAACTGAGATCTTTCGCCCACATTTTGCCTAATAGAAATAAAGGTTTAAGTTTAATAATCTCAACATAACTTACAGCACAAGTTATGCTTAGATTATTATAGAGATGCATTAGAAAATTAGAATGTGTGTACTTGTTTTTGCAGTTGACCGTACCTATCGTCTGTTATTTTATATTGATAGGATTTGTTGTCAATGCCTAAAGATCTTAAAAAATAATGCCTTAGTTAGGATGAACTGGACATAATATATTGTTAGTTCCGCTTTGTTCCCGATAATTATAATCTAGGAATTTCCAAATTTGGAGAGAATAGGATTCTCCCAGACAACCGTGCTCTATCGTCGGCTTCTTTACTTAACATCAGAAGAGAAAGTGAACCAAATTACATCTATGGAAACAAAAAACTGATCACAGTATATCAGATCACAGTGGGATTACTTTATCAATCCCAAATGCTTCACAGGCTCTCATTAGATTATTAACTGCTCACTGTGCTGTGGCTATGTTTCTCTACCAACTAATTTAATTAATATTTGTCAGATTGTTCGACTTGTGCTGTACGCTATGGCTTTTAAATGTACTTTAAGTTTGCTGCTATTAAAAGTTCGTGACTTGTAACATTTTATTGAATGAAAAAAATATATGATGAACTTTACTTTCATTTTGTTTTAATAATACAAAAGTATTTTATAGACGTATGCTGATATTAATTCAAACGACATAAAATAAGAAATCTGTCAAAAGAATAAAATCGATCCGATCCCAACGACAAATGAGAAAAATGTATCCATATCATAATAATATGATAATAATACATTCTTATAGATAGTACGACAAATTCTCTAAACTTCATTAATAAAAACTACCTAGGATATATAAGCTAAGCTTAGCCGCTGCTAGTCTATTACATGCTTGAGCCGTAGTCTGTTAAAACGTATTTCATTACCTTCCCTTTTAGGGTGGTGCAACAGTATTACCTACGGCGATGCCACTAACGTGATTACTGTCGGCATTCAACGCTCTTTAGAAGCTTATTGCACCAAAGTACTACGTTCAACATTAGATTCATTGATGAAATCTTGTTCTGTAAGGGAAAACTGATTAATGTATGTCGATGCTGTCAACAAAATCAGCATTAATCAATTGAATGCGTTTACTAGAAATTGCAAAGCAACTTAGTAATTTTCTTTATTTTTTATTTTATGCTTTATAGACAAACATTTGACCACCATCTCACCTACTTATCTACCTAATATTATTTTATATACCTAATGTATTGGCGATCTGAGATTGTCTAATCTCTTTTTTTTACAGATACAGATGTCTTTTATTGATACAGTGACTAAGGGTCGAATAAAATAGGCTGTCTTTATTTCAGGTGAGAAACCCATATTACACCTAACTACATACACATACAAATAAAATCACATTTAAAAATAACAATATCAATGAGTACAAGTAGAAATAATAGCCAAAAACATAAACCAATCATTTACGATTAGCACTCTGGTGCACCGTCAACCAAAATAAAAAAATTGGACTTCCCAAATAATAAGCCAGACCTAGTAAAATGCCATTTTTGTATTTCTTAACCCAACCCAGAAGGATGCTATTCTAGACCTTATGACAGCAAATCAATCATTATATTGCACCCAGTAGTTTTCTTATACCGCTGATAAAAGGGCTGAGAAGCACCACATCGTCGGCATAACTCAAGTTATTAAGACATACATCAGTAACATTACACACCCTATTCTAGTGCTTCTCAACTCCACTATCAGGTCATTCATAACTGTTGAAAAGGTCCGGAGAGGTTAACCTTCCTTGGTGCACACCGCATACCAATCTAAATTCACTGAACGTCGCATAGCCCCATCTAACTACATTAGTTTGGTTCCCGTACCAGTATCTCAACAAATTCACAACATCTTTTGGTACATCTCTGTCCATCAATATGTTCAAAAAAAAATCTAAAAAATTAGTACAAAGAATATTATTATAATTCACGAGATCAAATGCCCGGCTCAGAAATCAGGCATCAAGAAAGCAGGCAAAAACCGAAGTGTCACGGTTAACATAGTAATTAACCGTCTGCTTTAAGCTGCAAATAGCCGTCTTTTTTTAAATTCTCGATTGGCAAGCATTTGACCACTCTCTCACCTGATGTCGTGTGTGGAGAGACCTCCCGGTAGGGAGTAATAGTATTCTGTGGGAGAGGCCCGCACGAAAACAAACACAGATCGCCTGTCTTGTTTTTTATAATCGGGACTACTACAATTTTCACTAAATAGTCTGGTAAGTAGGAAAATTTAATGTTATATATATAGAAGACAATCGTTTGACCATTATCTCACCCGTTGGAAAGTGATGATGAAGTTGTGACATGCTTGCCTAGAAGATACCTATTTACTTTTGATTTGAAGACATATAAATAAATGTTTCCATACTAACAAAAATAGCTAGCTGTTCACAGGCGGATCTGGTCATTTGCTTATTCAAAAAATGACGGTCTTTAGCGTCTTTGGAAATTTACGAATAGAGAATATGGTTATTTACTGGACTCGTCAATTGTGAACCTAGTCTTATGCGTCGAAAGGAACTGACTTGGTTTTCCATGATATCTCACAACTTTTTACTGTGAAATAATTGCGTTGCGATGCGAGACATGACATTTTTAAACATGTAATTTGTATGGGTTACATACCATACAGCTAGTTAATAATGTAGATAGACACCAATTATAGACAGAGCGCTGTATGCTGAAACACCGGCGATGAGCCTAGTTTGGCAGCAGATACTCAGGAATGATATTGAAAACTTAGCCTTTAACTACACTATCGTGAAATGTTATACATAATTTGGAAATAAAGATTAATTATTATTATTACAGAGCTTAGATCAAAAAGAAATTTTGACTGAATTTGTCAGTTATTTTTTATTATTAAGCAATGACAATAATGCATTGGTAGAAACAGTAAAATCAATCAATGTTATATGTTCATTGGACAAATAGTACCCGATCTTAACTGTACAATATTCATGGTACACGCCAGTTCATATAGTAACGGCATTAGGTTCGCCCAAGCCACTAACGTGATTAGCGTCAGCGTACGTTGGTATTTGGTAGCGTAATGCGCCGCATCGGACGGCCATAAATGAGTTCTCATATTTGGTTGATCGATGAGTCTGGCTCGGTTTTACGATGGGATAACTGAGTCACTGTATTGACGCTGTCACAGATCTAGTGCGCTAGGTGATAATCGATGACATTTTCACAGTTATTTTTATTATTTATAACCCAATTTTTTTTTATAACTGACTAAGCAAACATTTAAGCACAATCTCACCTTTTTTTTTTTTTTTACTTCTAGAGTACATTTTACAAGGCGCCCTATTATAATTACAATCTAGCCAAACTATGGCTAATCAGTAATTTTACTTTAACTTAAACTGCTACATTGCTAAACTAAGAATGTGTCCATTAACACTTTTCTTTTTGTCTCTATTTAAGGGTAAGACACTTTGTTCATGTGTTTTTTTGCAGCACTCACACTATATATTACACTGATATATACTAACATTACACAAGTTCAAATGGTTTAGTTCTTTTAAGTCTTCTCACTAAGTCTGTTACGTCAAGGAGCTGGATTGCCTCGACATTAACGTGATGATGAAGTCTATATTGGTGAGCTACAATCTCACCTGATGAAAACTGACGATGATTTCTAAGGTAGAGCACGCTTGCTTAGTAAATACCATTTCACTTTTCTTTTAAATACACCCCATTTTTCCCTGAAAGAAAATGTACTTACTTGTATTATTAGCTATTCCATGTGACACTCTTTAAATAACAAATGCATATCTCACAACAAACTCTGGAGATAATGTGAAACGAAGATATCAACAGAAAAAGTAACAGGAAAGCAAAATTCGCTATTTCGTTTACGTGGATGACATAATTTTCCAGTCGTTTTGGTTTTAAATCAAAAATACAGTTACAATTTTGATGAAATTTCTATGAAACTAATTTGAAAGCATATCTTTTCAAATAAAAAAGTATTTTTAGATCGGTTTATTATTTCTCTGAAGTATAATCTACCAACCAAAAAAAAATCATCAAAATCGATTTATAATTGGCGGAGATACATACGAAAAAAAACAACATACAGTCGAATTGAGAACCTCCTTTTTTGAAGTCGGTTGAAAAGCACTTTATGTTTGCTGTGTATTTAACCTGGAAATTACTTGCATGGACTTAAATGCATTTTCAACCGACTTTAAAATAGGAGGTTCTCAAATCGACTGTATGATTTTTTTGTATGTATGTTACGCGATATCTCCGCCAATACTAAATCGATTTTGATGATTTTTTTTTGTTTGGCAGATTATACTTCAGAGGTGGTCCCATATCAATTTTATCGAAATCAAACAAGCCAAAACCAAAATATAAGCTGTGAATTCGGTTTATTAAGCTTTGCTTGCTTTTAATTATATTAATTAAAACCGTGAAATTAGTTAACTGAATGTACGAACCCGCATGGGTTCACTGACGTATGAGTAATGTATGAGTAATTTTCCATACAGTGGCCTTTTGAGCAGTACACGCGGTCTTTATTTATCTGTAGTTATTCCATGCTCACAATAATATGGAAGTTATGCTGTGCCCGTGCACAATTAGCTTTGCCCGCGTTAATTACAAGTGTAAAATAATTAAAATCGTCCTACTTCATGGTCTATCTATATACCAAATTTTATTAATATCTGTCTATCTGTCACAGAGATACATATAAGTGTGTGTGATCGAGTGATTGTGTAAAATATTGTTTGTAAACAAAATGTATAGATGTATTTAGTTGTAGGAAATTTAGGCGATTGGCCCGTAGATATAGATAGATAGATATATTCTTTATTGAACACCTTAAAATAACAAAGTACACAAAATAGGAATGACATTAAATAATTATATAAGTGTAACAATAGGCGGTATTATCGCTAAAAGCTATCTCTTCCAGACAACCCTTGTAGATATAGTACAAGATATACAGAATTCACATCTCACTCACTCAGCTGAACTCTACAAATTAAAAAATATATACGTAAACGCGTAGAAAATTCTAAGTAATAAGTGTATAAATCTGGAAAATGAAACGCAACGTATACATTACCTCCGTCTTATTTGAAGTGTTATAAACATTCTGCATAATAATTTTTTATCATTGTAAGTTTTTATCAACGAATTACCGCGGAATGTAGATTTTGGCAAGATTTCCGTCTTATAAATATTTATTTACTATAATAGTTAAATAATTTGAGTAAATGTTATAATTATATTTGAAGTTTGTAAGCTGTACCCGGCATGCCTTGCAATGTCACGTTTAGAAAAAGTGTTTTAGCCCTTTAACGTTTATGGTCGCCTAGTACTTTAATACAATACTAAAATCTTTTTGGGTATTGTTCATACAAAAATACTAAAATAATATTAAAAAATGAGGTGGTGGTAAAAGGGTGAAAAATGCTTTACAACCTATTCTCATACCTACCAAAATACAAAAAAGTCATTAAAATCAGTCGAGCCGTTTTGAAGGAGTTCGACTACAAACACAGTTACACAAGATTTTTATATATTATAAGCACAGTGAATGTATATATTACAGGCATACATTTGAATGCCTGTAATATATACATTCACTGTGCTTATCCATCTGATGTTAAGTGACAATGCGGTCAACGATGCGGCACGCTTGCCTAGAAAATACCTATTTACTGTCCATTTGAAAACGCCAAGATTGTACTTATCTGGGAACACAGACTCAGGCAAAGAGTTCCACTCCTTTGCAGTGCGCTTAATTAATGTGGAAGTAAAACACAAATATGGAATAATTAATAAATAAACGTGTTTCAATTGTAAAAAATACTACGTAGTAGTAAAATTATGCAAATATGAATTATTCATAATATTTTTTATTTACACATAATATTCACATATAAGTACAAGTTACAAATAACACACATGATTGTTGTATCTAAGCTTTAACTTTGTTTGTTTTTTATTATGTTATAAAGTGAACTATGTCTGAACGCCTATCTAGCAAACATTTTTCATACATTGGGCTCACTCATTCATTTGGTAAGTTTAGTTCCATATAAGTCGTTTTCTCACCATAGAAATGCGTGAACACAATATCGCGTGTGAAGCAAGGTTTTGTTGCTTAAACGAAACATTGTACTGAATTGAACTGTTCATAACCTACTGTTAATGTACTAGAGTGTACCGTTGCGTATCATAAAGTGCACTTCGTGATAATAGCGACAGTCGGTTTGTTGTGGGTGTAAATAATCAGCTAATTGAATGATTCCATCGATACGGAAGCGTTAGGCTCGCAATTATGGATGGTTTTGCAATAACAGTTAACGAGAGATTTTCTAGGCATACCTTGATTGTCGATTATTCTGACTTTATGACAATCTTCAATATTCAAATCATATTCAATCTTCAACTTCAACTTAGAGAATGCAATAAGCATTCTGTCAGTTTATAGGATGATGTAATATAAATGTTTATAGTTACATCCATCATCATCATCATCATCTCAGCCGCAAGAAGTCCACTGCTGGATATAGGCCTCCCCCAAAGATCTCCAAAAAGAACGGTTGTTTGCGGCCTGCATCCAGCGTCTTCCTGCGACCTTCAATATGTCGTCCGTCCACAATGTGGGCGGTCTTCCGACACTGCGCTTGCCAGTCCGTGGCCTCCATTCCAGAACCTTTCAGCCCCATCGGCCATCCGTTCTACGTACTATGTACCCTGCCCATTGCCACTTCAACTTGCTAATCCGCCGGACTATGTCGGTGACCTTCGTTCGTCTACGGATCGCCTCATTCCTGATTCCATCTCGTAGAGAAACCCCGAGCATAATAGTTACATTACGTGCCCTACATTACATGCACAGAAACAGTTTAAAGAAAAGAAGCTCGTATAATATTCATCAATATTTACAAGATTTAAGTTTAATATTGTCAATTAATGTAATAATTTTAAATCATGGTCAAGATGAATAGTAGTTTAATGAGTTATATACAGGCTTCAAAATTATCATTTTTCTATATGTTTTCTGTTGGTACTAAATGTGTGATGCTTAGTTCATATTATACCTATGGAGAATATATAGCCAACAGCTCTGGGAGTACTAAGATTTACTATATATTATATACTCTCTCAATCCTTGAAACTCATTGTGTCTACGATGTTTTATGAATATTTGATAAACTGAATTATGTCACGATAAAACTGCTGGTTCGGCTATTGATTAAAATAATTTATATATTTCACTGCCATGTGGTTACCCTGTTGCGGGGTGGATATATTAAATAGTAATGGATTGGTGTACTTAATACTGTTATAAATTCAGAAAATCAAATTATTGTAGTACCACAGAGTTTAAAATGCGATAGCTACTGTGCATGTTATTTATCTTGTATCTTTCGCAAACGTCTCTCATTATATCTTATTACATTGAGTGGTTCTAACAGAAAGAAATGAACGATGACAAGTCAATTAATCTTCTATCATTCTTCTGATGAGGTAATATTAGGCCTTAATGAAGGACACGTCTGCCTAAATTGACCGCTTGCTATTTTCTGGAAACGACTGGGAGTGATCGGCCATCATGGCTTTTCCTTCTACCAGGAGAATACTTTTGGTTAAGCATTTCATTCATCATCATCAAGGTTTCAAGTCTAGGCAAGTAGGAATATACCTTACAAGCGATCTCACTCAAAATCTTGAAGCAAACGGTGTCGGCGTAGTGGATGGGTCTTTGTTTTCTTCACAGCAGTTTCTTAGTTCGATTCGCGACAGAGGCACAATTCTGCTTCCCAATGGTCACTTGTGCTTATGGTTCTGGGTGTAATTGTGTGTATCATTTAAATGTTTTCAACATTCACGTTACAACTTTGAACTTAGTGTGGGGCTGAGAGTGAGAAATAAGTTTATGTATTATAAACAGAACCTCTTTATCTTCATAAAGAAGAAGTTCTGTTTAAAATCGAGTAGTTATGAAATAAGTCGTCGTTTGTTTGTCGACTCGTTTATTTCCGCACCAACTTTGTTGAAGTTTTATGCATAGATTATGCATTAGCACAACTAGTACAAGATTACGAACGAACCTGTAAGTGAAGTTCTATCATAATTATACGAAATGCTCGCACTACCAGATTTGAACTACCTGTGGTCTTAGTTAGATAGATAGATAGATTTTTTTTATTGGGCAATCTTGCCCACTATGGCCATGATTTATCTAAATCTGCTACTTTCGACAACGCTGTTTTTGTTATACATTAACGATCTGCTTAGGTCCGGTATCTTTGGGTACGCAGACGATAGCACCGTTGTCGAGAGATATATATCAAATGCACGAGCCGGCGTGATACAAGTCCAGTCTCTGAGAGAGGCAATGATTGGTCGTTGAATTCGAGCTTATTGGCAGTGTTCAATTGGGGCGATGCTAATTTGGTTCGATTGAATGAGTCCAAAACACAGGCGTGTCTCATCTCCGCTAAACGGAGTCCATTCGACCTATCTCCGACCTTCCAAGATGTACCAGTACTGTTAGCAAACAAACTCGAGCTTTTTGGCGTTGCCTTATCGTCAAAACTTAACTTTGGCATTTACATTGAAGCCAGACCTCAACTTTATAAAGGTGGTAGAGCATTTTGTGTGTTGCTCGCCTGGCTTGCTACCAAAGTAGCTTACCACCATCAAGTTGAAAGTCTACCGCCAAGCCAAATACGGTGTTCCGGCAGTTATCCTTGAGAGCCAGCGTATTCCAGGTCTAGTGTGTATACCAGCTTCGATCACATCGTCACTTACCATCAGGTGAGATATTGGTCAAACACTAGCCTGTCACAAATAAAAAAAATACAACAATTTCTGGTCTATGATCTTTAAATAAATTATATTTGGAGTATATTGTTTAGTATAATTGTAAAATACAATTCAATTCGGATGATGTTGTTAATTGTTCATGAACAATGAATTTTCATTAACACATTTACTGGCCCATGCCTGTGGTGAGTACAATATTAATTATTGTTGGTAAATATTCAATATTAATAGAATATAGTTAACTAGCTATAAACTAAATCTGTTGGCGACTATGAAAAATATGACAAAAACATAAACGTTTTCACATTCACAGCCCCACACGAAGTTCGATGATTTGTATCGTGGATGCCGGAAACATTCACACACAATTAAATTAAGAACCATAAATGCAAATTTCCCTTGGGGAAAAAACTGTGTTTCCACCGGGAATTCAACCCTAATTATGAACATAACATAAACACAATCGCTTTCAAACTCACAGTCCCACAGTAAGTCCGATGGATTTGCTTCGTGGGTGCCGGTAACAATCACAGCACATACATAATCACACCCAGAAACAGAAACACACATTTTCCTTGGGGAGAAAATGGTTTTTCCACTAGAAATTGAACCCGATATCCGCTGCTTAATATACAACGCATCACAGTTCAGTAACACTGAACTGATGAATTAAGCAAAGGAGCCTTAAAACTAGTCCTGATAAACTCCACCCAAAATAAATAAATATTTTTTTTTAAGAAACAATGAAACTATCTTTGTAATTAGCTTACATACTGATACTGGGTAATAACAGCCAAGCCAAACATCCCCAAAATAATACAAATACATAACACAAGGATAATCATATTAAAGCAAAGTGAAACCACCTGAAAGTAGTTACACGAGGCCAAAAAGATAACGCCATTGTCGTTGTTATTACCAAGCAAGGTAAAGAAGACTAAACGCGCAATATCTACACCGCAATAACATGAACCTTTATGGTAATGCTACCCGTTCTACGGTAACTGTACCCTTGCATATCGGGGATGTATTAAACTTGGAGATTTACACCCGATTACACAGACTAACGAATAGGACCTATTGTAGTGCAGTCTACTCAGATATTTTTAACGATATCAACAATAAGTTGAAGACGACGAGTTCTGTAATTGACTTGTATTTTTTTCCAACTACGGCGAAGCAAGGATTTAAGCACCGTATACAGGCAAGCATATATCTATATATGTAACTTTTTTATTTTATTACTATTATTTTTATTTTTTATATTTAACAGTGGACGGAAGAGACTGTATCCCACGACACAGGATTTTTCCTAGTGTGGGATCCTGGGCTCCCCTACACAAAAATAACATTGTTGTTATTTATAGTGTTAAAATACCAATAAGTTCAAGAAATAAATTATTATTAAATTATTATTATTATACATAAACCGAGATATCAATATTTCGTTAAAACTCCTTTCGTTATTTTGTAACGAAAAGTAACAAAATTTGCATATAAAAACAGCTATCAATGAAACATAAGCATAAACGCTTGTGCAATGACTTGTGTCGTGGACACCGTATACATTCACATAACACACAATCACACCCAGAACCAGAAACACAAATTTCCCTTGAGGAGAAAACTTGTTTCTAAATCGAACCGGAAATCAAACCCGATCCTTAGTAGACGGATATATAAGCCAACGGGAGCAGAATATAAAAAGTTTTCTTTTTGTCGCTGATTTTCTCTTATTAACGAAGAACAGTTAATTTATACGAGATCGCTTCAGATTTATGGTGATCTGTGACTTCATCAAGCATCACTCACCAGGCTAAGGCTAGGGTTCACGTGTAAAGTTTTCCTCTTAAGCTTAACGTAGGGCGCTCCCCTATCAATTGCCGTAGATCCCTCCCCACTCCTGCACCCCTCCCCTCGGACTTCCACTAATGATCCCACTTGTTAGGGCTCAAGGCGGACCTTCGACCGTGTCACTCAGTGAATAACAAATTCTAAGCTGATCCCGCTACGTCGTAGCTCGTAGCCCGTAGCTCGTAGCCCGTAGCTTCTAACTCGTTGCACCCCTCTCAAATAATATTACTTACTTAGATATCATAACAAGCCATTCATGACGTATTAAGTATGTTTCATTATTTGACTTGTTTGCTTCTACTCATTTATGAGCGGATAGATTTTATATCGGGTGATTTTACTGATAGATTACTATCATGTGGTTATAGAGGGTAATTTTAACCATTTGATATTATAAAGCTAATTTTACCGAATGCATGCAAAAATATAGCAAACTACTGAATTTCAAGAGAAACTTAATCTAAGCATCTAACTTTATCAAACGGAGCTCGACTAAGTGAAAATAAATACAAATCAATTGTTAATTTTTTCTTCTTTATTTAACCTATAATCGGTAGTACAAAATATTTTTACAAATGTACTACTTGTATGTAATAGATTAATCATTTGATGGTCCATGGCAATAAAATTGCAATTTTTAGACCTGTTTTTTCAGGGATCTATTTCAAAAATAGATTTGATTCAATGTTTCAGTGATATGTAGTGCAACAAATACTAGAAAAATATAAATGAGAGAAGTTGTTGAAAAAGTAAGAGACAAAAGGAGCTTTTACGTCAAACTCTTTTTGTCTTCAAGTGCTTTTTTATCTTACTTCTTTTCTTCTTTTTACGTCAGAAAATTACTAAATTATTGAGGACTATATAATTACACCAGCGCGGTGGCGTAGATGGGTGCGCGTTCTACTTTGAAGCAACGGGTTCGAATCCCGGTAGGAACACAAGTTTTCTCACCACAGGAAGTTTGTATTTCTGGTTCTGGATATGATGTACATGTTGTATGTGTAGTGTTAATGTTTACGGCCCCACGAGACAAGTCGTAGGACTTTTAGTGTGGGGCTGTGAGTGTGAAAACATTTATGTCTATATTTTTTTTTACCCGGGCGACGCCGGGCGGGTCAACTAGTCAAGTATAACTTACTGTCAAATTGATGAGTGGCCTGAGCGAGAAGTGACGCAAAGACTCGATCTGCTAGCGGAGGCGGCTGGGGCGGGCGGTCGTCATCACTGCTGCTATACCTGTCCCCGCCCCACTCCAGCGACCGCTGCCGTCGGACGCTACCGCTAGACGGCAGACCACCCGACAGGCCACTCAGTGAGCCAGCCTTGGGCCGCCGCCCTGGCCGCTCCATCCGCGAGGTGCTCATCTCATCGTGTCAATGCATCTGGAAAGAAAACCTAAGTTATATTTTGAAATACACAAGAAAAAAGCCCTGAGGCTTTCTTACTCACAACCCTACACACTAAATCACACCCAGAATGAAACAGGTTCACCGATGTAATTATGAAACTGATTTAAACAAGCCTACTAAGCACTATAATAACTTAGTCATTTGACTTTGTCATTTAGTTGATTATAATATTTGTTTTATCGTATACGTTTGGAAGATATGCTCATAAGCAGATATAATAAACAACCTAGCATTTTAACTAACATTCAAACTAGCTCCATTTGCCGACACTTTTCGTTAGTTATATTTTTCAATATTGGTTTTAAGTTTGACGACTCTGTTGGTGCACTGTTGGTGCATTGGGCAAGTCTTTGCTTTTTATACGCTATTTACTTCTCAAGGGATATTTTGTACTTCTGATTCTGGATGTTTTTGTGTGTATGATGTGAATATATTCGGCATGTACACATATAATCACATTCATTATATAATTTTGACATACTACGTATTTTATTTACTTCCTATGAATTTCCTACTCAATCGCGGCTGAAATCTCACAAACCAAACAGCATTATAAAAACAAAATAACATTTCTTATTACAAATGGTTCCCGTATAACTACGTCGTAATCCCTCGGTCAAACAAAACGAATTGCCGCGATATTTTATCGAAGCGGTAACAGCATCGTGAACGGAAAAGAACAACTGTAATAAAGAGCCTACTAGTCGTTTGGTTAGCGACCCAACATAAATAGGAAGTGGGCTTGACTGTGCGTGCGAGAAGTCTAATCCCAAGGATCGAGTCGCAACAAACGCCCTCTTGCGATCCTACTACATCTGCCACTATTGACTTTGTATCTACAACTATATTGGTATCAAGTGCGAAGTGATTGAGAACTATGACGGTCTGGGAAACGAAGAGCTTTCGAACGAATTTTATAGGAATTAAGTGCTTCGAGCTGAAATTTTCTTGCTATTTTCTTCAGCATAATTTTTATATATCTTAAGGAGGCAATTAATGACAAAATGCTTGAAATAACTGAAACGTTGGGATTGTTTTGATATCAGTATAAGTTTATATGTTTGTAGCTTGAGTTGAAGAAGTAAAAGATAAAGGAAGTAGTTTAAATTCTCGCAATTTAATTTACGTCAAATTGTTGAACTGCACTGAAAACGCAGCTTATAACCGTACGAGCAGCTTAAGATGTAGCTATTCACTCTTAGCTTGAAGTCTCCTAGATTATACCGTCTGGTGTACAAAGACGAGGGCACCAAATTCCAATCCCTAAAATAATGTGAAACCAACAGAGGAAGTTAATAGGCATACTTTACAAATAACTATAGAAGAAAAAGGCAAAATTGGGCAAAGCCAGCAATCAAATAATCACAGAAATACTAGGTAATTGACGTATTATGTTCTAACAGATTATTTTTCATATAAAATACTTGTTAACGATGATTCTGTCTGAAGGACAGATATTTAATTTCCAGACATAACAAAAATAAGTACTATTTTCAAGGATGGAACTAGAGAAAAATAAAATATTACTTTTTAATTTCATGAGACCAAACTACGACTTTTTTTCATGAAGCTAAAATATAAATTTTATAAACTTGGTATATAGTTTAATAGCTGGCAAGTACTTGCCTGCTGGACAAATCCTACTTATATTATAAATCCGAAAGTTTGTGTGTGTGTGTGTGTAAGTATGTTTGTTCCCTCTTCTCGCTTTAACGGCTGCACGGATTTGGATGAAATTTGGAATGTAAATAAATAGCTTATACCTAGGACTAACACATAGGTTACTTTTTACCTTGATGATAGCGGGCGAAGCCGCGAGACACGGCTGGTAATTCTATAATATTAAACGCATTTGTGACCTTATCCGCATCACTGTTCCAATAAAATCATTTTTTTTTTTGTGAATGCAGCATTAATGAAAAAAGCTAATTAAAAATCTAATGACTACATAAATGCTCATGATGGATGGCGCAATAAGAAAAAATATCGAACTTGGTCGCTAACACTAATAATAGTTGAGGTTAAAGTTACGGTTTATTGCTTCTATTTTTTATTTTGCATAAGTAGAATAAAAAACAGCTGTTTTTCTTTTTATTCCTGATAGGCAAGCATTTGACCTCAATCTCACAGGGAAAGTAAAGATGCAGCCGAAGATATAACACGCTTGCCTGGAAGATACCTAGACTTTTTACTCTAGACCTACTCTAGACTTTTAAGCCTATCTAGCATAAAAACAATTCAAACTAATTACACAAGTGAGTATGGATCATATAAATGGGTAGATTATTCGTTATTTTGAAGAAAAATGGGAAAAGAACCGAGATTCTCCCACAAAAAAAAAACTACAATATTACTAATACTTACTACAAATAACATACAAAATTAAAAAACATTGGTTATAAAGTGCATGCAAAATTTAAAAAAATATTATAAAGTACCTACAAAATAGAAAAAAATGCTGAGTGTGATTTTTCGATTGCTCAACTAATTAAAGATTGATCGACGAACAAAATATTAAAACATGTTGATGGCTCAAAATAAACCCGCTCGAAAAGCGTCTACACTCTCAGCGGCGTAATAGCTCGTCTGATGAACTCGGTTTAATATAAAGTAGATCCTTGTTTACTCGGCTGTGTCGCAACCTTAATAAATATCCGCTTCCTTTACACTCTGTTTCCGTTTTCACTCAATATTTACTTCTATTGCGAGAATAAAACGCTATTTGCTAAAGTGACAGATGGTAATCGTTTAATTAATTTGCCATTACCCGAGATGTTTATTTTACGTTTCAGTATCATTAACGACTGAAATGTATAATAGAATCTGAGAGTTAAAAGCCTATGAATGTATTAACACAATTTTAATATCGACATCTATTTAAATAAGAGTCGATTCTGCCTACGGAATAATCTAAAATGTATGTCGAATCGAGTCTCGTTATAGGTACCTATTTCATTATTACCTAAGTAGAAAAATAAACAACAAGGGAAATTTGTGTTTCTGGTTCTGGTTGTGATTGTGTATATAATTTTAATGTTTCCGGCATCCACGACACTAGTCATTTAACTAAGTGTGGGGCCGTGAGTGTGAAAGTATTTGTTATTATATATATCTACAACTTTTTTTTATTAAAGCCCGTTTTATTACGCTGATAACATTACTCAGTACGGGCCAATTGCCTTTATGTTCTAAAAAAAAACCAAAATTATATACATCTATATCTAAATATATATAACTCAAAGGTGACTGACTGACATAGTGATCTATCAACGCACAGCCCAAACCATTGGACAGATCGGGCTGAAATTTGGAATGCAGGTAGATGTTATGACGTAGGCATCCGTTAAGAAAGGATTTTGATTAATTCTACCCCCAAGGGGATAAAATAGGGGATGAAAGTTTGTATGAAACTTTGTCAATTTTAAAATAATATTTCTTAACGCGAGCGAAGCCGCGGGCAAAAGCTAGTTACGTATGTATAGAACCAGCAACACAAATTTTACTTGAGAAAATTTGTGTTCCCGTCGGCAGCGTTGTATGCCGCAGCGTAAGGCAATCATGTAAGTAACTACGTCAACGGACATTTCAAGAGTTAAAGTTTTAAGATCAATAATTTAAGTATATATCTAACCGAATTAAATAAAGAAATTACTGAGAGATCGCTTTAAGCGATAAGACCGCCCATTGTACTACCACGGTGATTGTAATGTTTTATTTGTCATTGTTTATATTTTTTTTGTATACAATAAAGTGTTTTGTATTGTATATTACTTACAGCCAAACTTAAAATCAAACTACTATATGCAATTACTCCACGATTTTAAGGTCTTCAGAGAGGCCGTGTAAAAGTCAACTGGTGCAAGGATTACGCCGCATTCAGCCCACGTGCATGGACCGCCTGTCCGACCTATTCCTTACGTGATGAGACTCCCACATTTTAAAACAACCATTCCAGAGACGTAGTAAAGCTAAAGAAAATGTTTATCTTATTTTATGATCGTGGACGAAGCGTTTTGCCTCCACATTCATTATGCGAACTGCAAAAGAATGGAATTCCTTACCTGAGTCTGTGTTCCCTAATAAATACAATATGGGAGTCTTTAAGTCGCGAGTGAATAGGCATCTTCTAGGCAAACGTGCTCCATCGTCGACCGCATCGTCGCTTACCATCAGGTGAGATGGCGGTTAAACGTTTGCTTATCTTGAAAAAAAAAAGTGTTTGTCCCTCAACAAACATACCCACAGACAAACTTTCGGATTTATAATATTATAGTAGGATTATGATTGCGCGCTTTCACTACAGTCATAAGAAAGAGTGAAGATTTAACTGATCTGATAATTTCTAATTTCAAACTATAAATAAAACCTATCAGAGAAAATAAAATAAATATTTGTCAAAATAGTGCGTATTTAGCGGGCTATGGAGTCAAAACCGAAAATATACAAATTCAAAGTCAACAATTTAAATGCTTATATCTCAGGACTTAATAATATAAATTTATCCTACTTCCTACTATACTACTATTATCCTTCTATTATAATAAATCCGAAAGTTTGTATGTTTGTTCCCTCTTCACGCTTTAACGGCTGAAAGGATTTGGATTAAATTTGAAATGCACATAGCTTATACCTAGTATTAACACATAGGCTACTTTTTTACTTTATAGTAGTGGGCGAAGCCGCGGGGCACGGCTAGTGGACTATAAGTCTAAATTATATTTTTCATTTAAGTTGTTATTTTTAATAAATCTAATCTTGTTAACTTTCTGTTTTGAAATTGCCCCCGAAAATCAACCCTCACTACAGCTCTGTCTCTCAATGATGTTTTTGATCACGTTCAGTTATAAATTGTGTTTCACTTCTAACCCTCAATCTGATTGGAAGTGTAACGTATTTTGGCTTTATTCATCTTATAAAACTTATGGAACTTTAACAAAGTTTTGAATTTAAGGGACTTGATATACAAAGCAGCCAGGGCGCGTGGCCGAGCGGCGGGCGCTTGGCGGGCGCGCGCCTGCGATGCTTCCCCCGCGCTGCGGACGTTTTGTATAGGCTCTAGTGTAATAAAATATACTAAGCGGACAGGGCGCGCGTACAGGTCGCTTTGTATATCAAATCCCTTATTACTGTCAAGCGAGCTAGCTTATGAAACATGAGTTTTTATATACGTTGCATTATTATGTTTAGTTCCCGCTTTATTTAGCCTGCTGTATGTAAATTACATAGATGGCGGTTCATGCATTTGCATACTATGAATTTTGCTGCAAACGAGCCTATATTGTTTGAAGAATAGCCAGTCATGCTTGGAGGTAGACTTAGGTCAAATAATTGTGATTAAGTTTTTTATTAAGTTTGAATAAAAAAAAATTGTTTCATTACATACCTACTCTTATTAGAATTTAGCGGTAGGGTATTATTAACTCATAAATAAAGAAATTTTGACATGAACTTTTATCCCCCATTGCACCACCTTAATGTACCATTTGCAAAAAATATTGTAAAAATATTTTTTTACATTAAATCAACCACTTTAGGAAGGAACTAATTACCAAGATACGGGTGTTACTCACACCCAGTTTGGTAACTAGGGCCGCAATTTGTAAAATGTACAATAATTTATGAAATAAACAATTTTTACTTTACTTTTTACTTTTTTACTTAGATACCAATTTTCATCGCTATAAGTTCAAAAACAAAGAACTTTCAAACAAAAGTGTTCACCTTACAAGTACAATAGGAAACCGTTTGTATTTTTTTTTTTTGTGTTGGTAAGTAACTATTTGGCAGGACATCAAAGTCACCAATTTTAGACCTATTATGTCGCAAGAACCAATGAAAGTTTTGTATTTTTTAAACGTTGCTCTTAATTAAAAAATGGAAATAAAACAAATAGAACTCAAACATGATGCAACCGTCTTGCAGAATAAAAAGTGTCAATTAGTTATGCTAATATCAGTATTGATTTGGAAGTCCACGAAAAAATACAAAGGAGCACAATGCTCTCAAACTTATTCTTCTTCGTCATGTCGATGATCGTACTTATATTGTTTGGGCCCAGTGTTACTCCCAGAGGACGCGCTTCATATAGATCGTCCAAATTGCAGGCGAAGAGAGACGATGGACTAAAAAATAAATATACGCTCTCAAAATAATATATATGGAATGTTTAATTTTACTTTACTCATATTCAAAGTAGACGTAACTGCAGACAAGCGCAAGATGCAGTTTTAATAGAAGCGTTTGCTCGTTTCGCTCGTATTTCACACGCTTGTCTCGCTCCTAGTTAGGCTGACGGTTATTTTATACGTGACGCGGAACTGGAATCGCGGATACAATAGTGTTTCTTAAGTCTTGTTTTGAATGTTATGATGAAAACCGTTGTAATAAATGTGTTAAATTTATCAAATTTTGCGAAGTGACCTCGGCCCTAGACTATTTTATCTATTGAGCTTTTGGTTTAACGAGTATAATATTGGTGGATTTTAACCGATAATAGTTTGTAAACGTGCACGAGTGTAGGCAAATCATTTTCACGATTTAAAAATAGTTGAACTCAGCTCTTCTCTTCATCTTCTCCTTCACAATCTGTTGTTTGTTTATTTGTTCAAGCATTTTGCGGACCGATTTTGAGGAATCTTCTGTCTTTAAAATGATATAAACTATTTTTTGTAATATCTTATATCTATTTTAGTCGCCGAAGGTGAATTCTGTATGTATAAAAAAATTGCTTTGTGTACAAATAAGCATCTTAAATTATTTATACTATGAATAGTTCCAACAATGCGGATGACGTCGGTGAAAAAAGCTAATATTACACCATCTATAACTCAAGAACGGTTAAACCGATTTTATGATCTTTCATTTGTTGGATTTGTCACCGTCTCAAATAGCAGAATAACTATTAAAACATTGGAAAAATACACGAAAAACATATAATTGAAAAAAGAAAGCATGTTTTTCATACTTTTTTCTGCCTCCATCAACTTTTATTTGCTGATCCAACTGTTTCTGGAAATGCGTCTGTTTCATGATTGCAGAAATACTGCTAGTTGAAAAAATCACACACATATTGGATTCTATTACCTATAATGTATGCAATAACGCATACATGGCTACTTATATCTGGTATTCATACCCCAATGAACAGCAGAATTAACAATGCACGGCCGGCAAGATGTCCTATAGAGACGAACGTCCGTTCCAAATCTAATATATTACAGCATATAATTACATATCTGATACCATATTGCATTGAATACAGCTTTACGTGCCGCCAATAATTGTTAATCATGCACCGAATCAAATTACATTCTGCGGTTAGTAGAACTGATTAGGTATGTTTAGGTATCTTGATAGCTATATTAAGTTTTGTTCTATGATTTGTGTCGTGGGTGCCGGAAACATTCATATCACACACACAATCATAATAAAAGCATTTTTCTTTAGGGAGAAACCTTGTGTCACCGCCAGGAATCGAACCCGATATCCCTGTTTAGTAGGCAAACGCCCACCCAAGTAAGCCAAATAGGCAGTTCAGTATTTAATAGAAAAGATACACATTTTTTTTTTCTTTAAACTCGAACTAAACCATCATCCTTTTACAAATATTAGAAGGTAAACAATAATTGTAATTACAAAAAATCAACGATTAATAATTTTGGTAACATGATTCGTAATATCATTCCAAACTGAAAAAACAACTAATATTTAAACTTTACCTTTTTAACATCAACTGTAACCTTCAAAGAACTGAAAACAATTAAAATAATGCTGATAACATACTTAACTCATGTGTTTATAATTTTATTTAGGGTCAATACATTCATGATTATTAAAAATACACCGTCTTGAATAACAAAATAACTATTAAAACATTGGAAAAATACACGAAAAACATATAATTATATTTGTATTTCGCTGTGCAACGAGGTAACGCAGCCAGCATTTTGAGCACACTGCCGACCAATGACTTTTTGTATTAGGTAAGTAGTTTACTTAACTCATAATATTGAATTTGACAATTTAATACTTTTAGAAACTTGAGATAAATTCTTGGACCCACACGTACAGAGGATGGATTGTGGAGAGTCAAGAAAAATAGAGAAGTTGAAGAAATCTTTGGTGAACCAAACATCATAGGCGAGATAAAAGCTCATAGACTGCGCTGGCTTGGTCATCTAGAGAGAATGGCTGCGGATCATAGCGTCAAGAATGCGTATTTGGGAAAGCCGTATGGGCGCAGACCAGTAAGTAGGTCGGCCAAGGTATCGCTGGATCGACGAACTGGAGGCAGACTTGCGTCTGCTTCAAACCCATAACTGGCAAGAAGTTGTACAGAACCGAGACCAATGGCGTTCTCTTATCTCGAAGGCCAAGGCCCACTTTGGATCGCTGAGTCAGCGGAGTAAGTAAGTAATACTTTTAGAAGTATTTAAAATCCAACTTTTCATCAGTTGTGAATAAAAAAGGACAAACGTTATTAAACCAGAGAATTTGTCAGGGCGAATCCAACAAACCCAAACTCGATGGATTTATCTTGTTTAGTTCAGAATTTCCTATGGCCATCTTTCTACAGACCGACAAATAAATAGACAACGGGGCAGAAAGGGCTGAAACTAAAAAAAAAATTGTAAAATTGTTATAATCTAAGCTTGATCATCATCACCATGGAGGGTTGTGTGTCACTAAGGTAGATAATAAATTTAATCATTGAGTAAAATGTTCTTATAAAAAATTTGTAATCTATAGCCGCATCGTCGCTTCCGCTACCTAGAGGGCAAGAGCATATCGCACCAATATTGTAAATGCTTTCGTATACGAGTGTATTTGTGCGTGTGAGTTGAGTATATTTTTTACTATTGGACGAAATTTCATCCATAACCGGATAAAATGTAGAATGGCTCATACCATGAATTAACACATAGGCTACCTTTTTTAGTTTTATAAATAACTGTTTTAACATGGGTGTACCACGGTGCTGTGTAAAACACCTTGAGGTGCAGCTAATCAAAGTAAGCTTACTTTATTTAAGTAACACATATAACTAAATATACCTATCTATCTGCGGGCCAATTGCGTATATTTCCTAAAACTAAACTAAAACTATATACCTAATCTATACAACAAAAACATAAATTACCTACAAAGCACCGAGCTTACTTGGGTTGAAAATTAAATTATTTATTAATAATGTATACATATACAATATTAATAAATAATGTATCTATTTACTCATATTTTTTCTATTAAATCCTTTATCTTTGAAAACATCTTACGGGGACTCAGAACGCCATCTATTGAATAGTTTTAGAAGCGTTACTTCGGCTAACGTTCGTTTGAAACCCATCATTAGTCACGTAATTTTTACGTTAAACTACCACAGTTTTTTTTTTACTCGATAGGCAAGCATTTGAATAAAATTATAAAGTTAAAACATTTAGTTAAAACTTTACTGATTTTTCGTTTGTGTTGAAAACTTTTATATAATCCGGCTAAGACGAGGCAAAGGAAGGTTACAATTTTAATTTTGAAATTGTTTGTATGTTCGTATGTTCACTCATAGCGCCAAACAATCGATCGCATTAATACATCAACAAAACAAACAATAAACGCTTTCACAATCACAACCCCAAACTAAGTCCTATTATGTCGTGGTTGCCGGCAACATTCACATCATACACACAATCACACCCAGAACCAGAAACACAAATTTGTCTTGGGGAGAAAACTTTGCCGGGAATAGAACCCAATACGCTTAGAAGGCAAACGGGCATCCAACTAAGCCAACGAGCAAATCAGATGCATGTAGATCTTATAGGTAAATAATGCAATTCAACAGGTTTTGTCTAAAAATGCTTAACTACAAATTCTTGTATATAGGTACGAATATAATTATATAATCTGAATCTCGGAAACGGATCCAACTTTCGAAAAAAATTTTTTAGTTTGAAAGATGTTGCTTTGTAATTGGTCCCATTTAAATTTGATCAAGATCTGATCAGTAGTTCTTGAAAAATCGTCAATAATGTCTATTTTGTAGACTACTTTGACGATGTTCTCGTTTACCCGACTTCAAAACTTACCTCATAACTTCTTTCGTTGTGAGCCGATTTTGATGATTATTTTTTTAACTTGAAAGCTGGTGCATTTCATGTAGTTCCATTGAAATTTGATCAAGATCTGATCAGTATTTTTTGAGTTATGGTCAATAAAGCGTGTTTTATACATTGAATTTGAACAAGGTTCTGAAGATAAAGCGGTGAAGTCGGTTTTTTAAGCTTTGCTTGCATTTAATTATTTTAAGCTTTGCTTGCGTTTAATTATTTCTTTACCTGGCTTTGCAACGCATGCCGGGCATAGATAGTCAGTAATAAAAGAACTTCACTGACGTCATACCAATTTCATTAAAGAGAAGACAACCGCACGAAATAAAACGCATTAGCCATTTCACTAAATCTTGATAAATAAAACATGATCCTAATTGGACATTTCGAATGAGTCCTGAGCTGCACTGCACAATGGAGGATTAAACGCAACCCAATTAAACCGACAGAGTCCGCCCCTGCTCCACTCGATATGAGATTAGTGCTGCTGGATTACATTAGTGACGTCATAGTTGCGAAGTCAGTAGTTAGATTTAGGTAGATACCCTGAATCTACGGTCAAATGAATAATTTCGCTGATTTAGTACTATATCTATCTATACTTACTATTCTTATTGTATGTAGAACACTGAGTAACAATTCTACGACACAGGACTCATCTTATTGTGGGATTCAGAGAAGTAACAGTATGTGTAATGTAATATTAGTTGCGTTTTAAATATTTAATTGTCAATGAAATAAATTTATTATTATAGTATTTATTAATTAAATACAATTTTATTGTAGCTTAGATGTAATAGAGTAAATCCTGGTAAGATTAGGTAGGTGACAATTAGGATAGACATATAACTTTTTAGAGTCACACTTTTCATAAAAACTCTTAAAATAAATAAAAGTAACTAAATTAAAGTATACAATCAGGTGGTCTCATAGCTAACAGCGATCCCTTCCAGACAACCTTTACATGTAGTGAATTTTGAGCTTTTTTTATCTAATTGAGAGACGACATGGGCAAGTCACTCACCTGATGGTAAGCGGCACGCCCATTACAGTTCAGTGCCACCCAAAGTTTTGAACTTATATACTTATATAATTTGGTCGCAATCCTGCGCGGCAAAACATTGCACACGTCACCCCGAGATATTAAATGTAAGCTCTGTGATTTCACTGGAAACAGAGCCTTCAATCCGGAATACAGTACTGTTTGCACACTACTGCTTGGCGGTTGAATGTCTGGCAATTGTGTGACACTACCCGTGGCGGACTCTGCAAAAGAGTACCACCACAACAAACGAATAGAACAATGAAACAGGTGTGTATAATTAAAGTATATTAAATACTAGCCGCGCCCCGCGGCTACGCCCGCTATTATCAAGTTAAAAAGTAGCCATGTGTTAGCCCTAGGTATAATCTATGTATATTCCAAATTTCATCCAAATCCGTTCAGCCGTTAAAGCGTGAAGAGGGAACAAACATACTTACACACTTACAAACAAACTTTCGGATTTATAATATTAGTAGGATTAGGCGCAAGGTCTCAGTTCGGAGCGAACGACTAGTTTTACATCCAAGTACCTACATATATAGTTTGTTACGTAATACAATCATGTTAACATTTACGCGCATAACTGTGGAAACTGCATGTTTACGGTGCAAATTGCTTTAAAACTGCGAGAGAATGTACGAGGGAACAAAATTCCATAAAAACTAAATAAATGACGTTGGCAGCAAAATTACAAACATTCAAATCTCCTGAGAGACCAGATTACGGGATGCTTTACAAACTCAATTTTACGTAGCAGAGTTAAAAACGTTTGGAATTTGGTTTTGTTTATGGTAGGTAATTGTAAGCATTCTCAGTGGTAATTTCACGGTGAGCAAATAATCTGTGTTATCCTACTTTCCTACTTAATATTACAAATGTGAAAGTTTGTGTTTGTGTGTGTATGTTTGTTACCAAGTATCTCCGTAACGCATTACCCGATTTTGATGAAATTTAAAGTGTAAATAGTTTAAATTCCGGAATAACACATAGGTTTGAGTTTGAAAAAACAGGTGCGCGCGGAGAGGCGACGCGAACGTTGCGATCGGCCACCTCCCAGATGATGGGCATCGTACATGCCCGAAACTAGTCGGAAAATCCGACAAAACCGCCGCGAGTACCAGCCGGTTAGTAAACATTAATAACACATAGGTTACTTTTTAACTTAATTAACGCGGGCGTAGCCGCGGGGCACGGCTAGTAGAAAAAATAATTCAATTCTATAGTAAGTATATACATGGCCTGTTGCCGAATTTCCTTTGAGAGATGGAGCGTGCGCGGCTAAAGGCGCGAGCCGTCACGTATCTTTGAACTTGGAATTCCAATTTTGAAAAGTTCCAAACAAGGCCCCGATATTGACAGTCAGTGTCAGAGGGCCACTCAGCCCTCCCGCCGTGTTAAATAAGTTTTCCGGTTTTAAGACGTCTTGTTAGCAAGTCGAGTGCAGAAAATATAGGTAGATACAAGTTAGTTAAGAAAATTTTTTGATGAAAGTTGATCCAATCATTTTAGTATTTTTTTCAATAAACATTTAATTACAGATAGGTACAAATAATAATAAGAAACACCGATTCTGTGCAAAACATGAGCTGCTGCGCAAATAATATGAAGAAAAAATTAATGACTAGATTACAGAAACTTCAAGTCTGAGAATACACGCACTTGTTTAATTTTTGCTAAAAATTTATTTATATTTTTTTAAACTTAATACTAATAACACAATAGTTAATAATGCGTGTGTAATAATACATTAAATCTGATCAAGGTTACAGTATATCTAACCTGTGTGCTATTTAGTTTTTAATTTATGTAATATTATTACGTCTTCATCAATACGACGTCAATTTCGACTCTAGATATAGCCCTTGACAGGACATTCTCAGGCCCTTTTATTTTTTGTATTATTATCTTTAACGTCATATTTCTAGATTAGAAACTAACAATATATTCATCATTATAAATATACATTATTTTTTTTATGATTATAAACTAACTATATATATTATGTATATTTAGTTTATAATCATAAAAAAATAAATACCATTCCTTTAAACAAGCTTGATTATTGCTACGTGAAAGCGCCATCTGTGGCAGTATTAGAACACTACATGCTGACTTGAGCTTTGCTCCAGCTACCGCCATCTACTGAAAAAAGTACGCACTACGATGCTTTGTCGTCCCGTAGCGAAGTGGAAAGCTCTAATCCGAACCCTCGAAACTTTCCGTAGAAACGGTACCTTAATACTGTGAGGGCTACGAGTGCTTCGAAATCTATGGCTCGCTTTTCAAAGCCTTTATAACAATAATTGTTTATTATTTCCTTTTAAACCTGGCACAAGTTCTATTTAAAAAAATGTACAGCTTACTTTTATCATCTTAATAAGTATTTACTCATTACTTCTTATCTAGACGATTTTTTTTTATAGAAGATTATTAAGTAATTTTTATCAGATGGTGAGAAACAAAAAATATATTATGAACTAAAGACAGGGCTCTACTGCCCCAAAGTAGTTAAATGTTTTATAATTTAAAAAACGAAAAGAGACAGAACAATATCTCAAATAAAATAACTTTGGTAATAAAGGTACTTTTAGAAAACTCGTGCAGAGTGGGTACTTTTTTTTGTCATAAATAGTCATATAAGTATGTATTATTTAGTTGCGGTTTGCTGGTGTGTTCTTAAACAATATTTCAATTTTAGCTGCGCAATCTTTCTGCGTGTAGCCTAGTGTCAAGTAATAATTTATCTCAAATGTATTACATAATATTTCATAATAGATGTCCTATGTCCTTTATAATATACATATAGTTAATCACAACTCCAACCTACGTTTATATACATGTATATTTATTTTTTGCGGCAAGACTCTAATTGGCATTTGTCATGACGTGACATGTAATTAAAAATATACACAATAAATAAAAAAAACCGACTCAGTACAAAAAATGAGTATTTATATAGGAAGTTATTGAAGAGTCTTAGCTCGAGTAGAGTATATTCTTTTCTATGAAGTTTATTATCCACATCCTGAGGCATGTAGATCATGTAGCTTAAGCTAGTGATAGAGTTCGTAACTACGAACTCCTAAGTAACAGTCGACCTATAATACCACTGAGCTTTCAGTGTTACAAATTTCCGCTATGACTATGCTTTTATTTATTTATTTTACTAGATGGAAAAAGTCGAATTCGTTTTGTATTTGTCACCGAGCCGCCTATCAAATAAACGTCAGTCTCGACAGAGAATCGAAATATTCGTATACCTATAGCCCGCAAAAATGTTAAAACAGTGATGGATAGGGGCCTGTGTCTCACACAATCGCTTTACCTAACTATCGTACGCATTACTTACTAGTGTAACAACATTTTTATTATATATAGCTATCTAGATCTTTAAGTTTGACTTTAGTTCAGCAATTTATTCATCCGTCCGTTTTTCTGTCAAAGGTATTTAGCGTCTAAATGTTACAAGTGAATAACTTCAATTAAGGAGGCATCCACGGGCAATAAACGTATGTGGGGGTATATATTTTATTTATACCTCGCCATAGAGGAATTTTTCAAATCGTTCCTACCCGTGTGGGTATGTTTGAAAAGACCTTTTCAAGTACAGTATCAAACCGTTAAAAAAACTTCTATGTCGGAGAATAACAATTTAGTGGGATAGCTAAATCTCTTTGTTAGACCCGGGGTCTATTTGAAAAACGCCTACACATTTAAAGATAAATCTCACGTATAATATAAATACAAAAATTAACTTACTTCTATTAAAAATAAGTTATAAGCAACCTCAAAAGTTTTTATCTATGAGGCAAAATGTGGGCGTAAGATCTAAGTTCGAGACGAACTACTAGTTATGTCAAACAACAAACTAATGAAACAACACGGAAGTATTTGATATTCTTTCTTGCCACCAAGCTGAACAAAAATAAAATACGCCAAACCCAAGAGCCGTTCAAGCAGACGTTTCGAATCGAGTGATTTCCAAAAGCTGGCAAGCCAAGCGTGAAGACTGTAATAAAGACTGCCCGGGTAAAGATTAATTAAGATAGAACCTCAAGAACATTTCACTGACCACGCCTGCTACTTCGTTTCACTGCCCGCTTTGCCTCTTTTTGTTTGCAAAATATAAAAGAATTTGCCGTTTCTGCCTCTTATTTCGAGATTTGAAGCCATGTATTTAATTTTTTACCAACGTAACGAATTGCATTTTTTCAAAAGGCTTATGAAAAGAGTTTTTTTTATATTTGTTTGGATGTATTTGTTTAACTGCTAGTTGACTTATTTGGTGTTCGCTTTCTAAGCAGGAATGACGTGTTCGATTCCCGGCGGGAAAACAAGTTTTCTTCCTTTGGAAAATTTTTGTTTCTGGTTCTGATTGTGATTCTATCATGTGAATATTTCCGGCACCTACGACACAAGTCATCGAACTTAATGTGGGCGCTTTCACACTCACAGTGTGAAAGCGTTATATAATTGACAACCAAAGACCTAGGATCGGGGCCGTTCGTTGACAATACAGACGAAATAATATAATATTCATCTCCAATACTATTACTTTCCTTGCTCGTAATAACGGGGAAACTTGGGACACGCAATGAAATCACGCGAGTCTCAGGTTGTTATTGTCATCATTTGCTTTCCCCTTTTACCCGACTGCCGAGGAAGGTTTATGTTTTCCGCGTGTATTTTGTATGTATATTTGTAAATTTTTTAGGTCAATCGTTATATACGTCTTAAAAATCCAAGTGTCTTTAGGTGGTTGAAAAAAATCAGCGAAGTTTTGGTGCGAAATATTTTAATACGTTTATAAAAAAACCAAATTACCAATCTGACGCCTTGTTGATGATTAAGAGCGCCGTATACGCTCGAAACTGGTCGAAGTATTACTTCGGCACAAAATCACGTGAGAAATAACCGGTTATTACCACAAATATAAATAGTTATTGCGATAGTTATCAAAATGAAAATGTTAAAATGTCTTACAAAATCAGGTGAAGGCCCACGAGCTGATGAAATGCCTCTTGAGCGACAAAATGTTATAACGCTCTAATCCCTAAAAATCTCCTACACAATATATGCAATCTCTCCGGAAACATATAAACACGTATCTGCGCCGTTAACTGGCTGCAAGTGATATCGCCCGAGGACTCCTTACGTAAAATCCATTGACCCAAAGCAAATGTAATTCACGACTACCACGCGGGACACACGGACTATAATGGGGCCCATAATTTGCCTGTAATGGGCCTTACACTATCGCACTGTCGCCCCGCCAAAAATAAGCTCCTTCACCTAAATCTTACCGGAACGTTGCGATGAGTTTTACACTCTTTGGGGACATGAGTTTTACACTCTTTGGGGACATGAGTTGAGATGAATAGTTTTATGGTTAAAAATGCATGTTTTAGAACTCTTTTTCGCGTGCTTATATTTGAAACAGATTTTTGACAATATTACTTAGCCACATAACTCACTAATATTATAAAAGCTTAAGTTTGAGTGTGTGTGGGTTAGTAGGCATGTTTGCTACTCCTTCACGCTAAAATGGTTAGATGGGAATACATGAAATTCGGATCGGAGATAGACCAGATTGACATAATTTCTTTTTTCTTTTTGATAAAAACTCACGCCCTTTTGAACTATTAAATTAAAATCGTGCTGATGCTCGTAGTGCGAGGTGGAACGCGACGCCGAGCGCTCCGCACTCATTCTAAAGAAGGCTTCCGAATGAAGCCGAAACAATTGTCGATTTAGAAATTGACAACGCGTAAGTCACGCTAATTCCCGTTTTAATTTTGACATAATTTCTAAATTAACCTTTTATCTGATTAATCGGAGAGAGCTTATATTAGAAATTTGTAAAATTATGTCTATCAAACGGTAAATATACAATTAATGTCACAATGACAAATCTCATTGTAAACATGGAAAATGGCAATTTGACATTTACTATAAATAATACTCTATACATAATTTATAACAACTGTGTGGTAATTATATTTTCTGAAATCGGAAGTCCAAATCTGAAGACAAAAATTTAGGTTCCGGAGCTTAGGAAATCTATTTACCATCCTCAACCACATAAACACTTACCATCAGATCAGGTAGTATCAGACACTGGCCTATAAATATAATATATGTTTTGTAAGTGATTTATGTAAGGTGTGACAATAAAGCGATATCTATCTATATAAAAAATGTTTGATACTAAGGATGGATGCATGTTATAAGTTTGTATAGTAATAATAGCCTTAATCACAGATTAAATGATAGTAACAGCGTTACCTGAAGCCACGTCTTGATACATTAGGTATAATTATAGAAGTATACATAAACCTGACGCCATGTACACAATTACAACTAAGTACATACAAACAGAGCCAGCTTATACGAACCTAATAAGTCAGACGCAGAAATAAGCTTTCATCACATAAAGGCAATTTTCCTTCTATTTTATGTTCTGTCGCCTTAAATTAACTTCCAAGGTGTATTAATATTTCAAGCAACCACGTAAAACATTTTTATTATATTATTTTTTTATGCTAGATGACTTTTTTATGCTAGATGGCATTTAACCGCTATTTCACCTGATGGAAAGTGAAGATGCGGCCGAAGATGTAGCATACTTGCTTAGAAGATACAAATTCACTCTTGACGATCTTTGTTAGGGGAACAAAGACGCGGTTAATGAGTTCTGCTCATTCGCAGTACGGATGATAAACGAAGACCCAAAACGCTTCGAGCGAACTGTGAACTGTGATATATGGAATTATTTCAGAAAAGTAGTATAAAAATTAGATCCTTCTAAAAAATATATTAGAAGTACCCATTGTTATATCTATTCCCACCTCTTTGTAAGTACCTATCTAATTTTTGTAAATTTTAGTAGAATAATAAATGAAAACATGAATTATTTTTAGTTAGTTTTAATTTAGTTTTTAGTTTAACTTAATATAATGCTACTAATATTATAAATCCGAAAGTTTGTGTGTAAGTGTGTATGTCTGCTCCCTCTTCAAGCTTGAACGGCTGAACGGATTTGGATGAAATTTAGAATTTAGAAATGTACATAGCGTATACCTAGGGCTAACACATAGACTACTTTGTAACTTGATAATAGCGGCCAAAGCCGCGGGGCACGGCTAGTAGTATTATGTATGTTTATTATCAGGACTAATTTAAGTACATAATTTCAATAAACGTAAGTAACCGGTAATTACATAGCATTAAAAAGTTGCCCATAAGTGAATTCCGTACATAAACTATATACATTTAAAATTTCATACAAATCTATTCATCCGTTGCAGCATGAGAGAGAAAGAACACAAAAGTTTGTGTACGTTCGTTTGGATTAAAGAAATGTACATAGTTGTTTAATTTTTACGGTTTAGTTAACCAGTAAGACAAGTAAATTTTAGATAGGTCTAGTGTGTACCACCTTCGATCACATCGTCAATTACCATCAGATGAGCAGGTGAGATAGTGGTCAAACACTAGCCTGTCACAAATAAAAAAAAAAAAAGTTTACGTACAAGGAGGTAGGGATACATATCACAATATTTATCATATATTTCAACACACATTTACTTTTACCTACTGATATTATAAATCCGAAAGTATATATATAGTAAAGTATGTGTGTGAGTGCATCTTCGCATGCATCAATAAAATAAACTAATAAGCAGATCTCAATGAAATTTGGAATGTAGGTGGCTTATACTCTGGATTAAAACACATGCTAATTTAATCATCATCATCATCAGCGGGCAAAGCCGCGGGACTCAACTAGTGATTTATATAATATAATATTAAAGAAATATCACAGGAATATATACATATGCAAATATAAGCTTATTTTACTTATTTATATGTTATTTATTATATTTTTTATGTATATTTTATAATAATATATGATTTTATACATACATAAATTTTTATATATTTACTGTTTGAGATCCGCCGGTTGTGACTGAAAATCAGCGCGTAGTGTTACACGTCACATTTTCAAATTTCTTTTTTGTTATGTTTAATTACCTTTGTACGCTGTTTTTATTGTCCTAGTTGACCTATTGACCTAGTTGGCGCAGTGGACAGGTATCCGCCCTCTAGTGGGTCCTGGGTTCGATTCCCGGCAGGAGCACAAATTCCTTCTCAAGGGATATTTGTGCTTCTGGTTGTAATGTGTGTGTGATGTTAATGTTTCCGGCACCCACGATACAAGCCTTTGAACTTAGTGTGGGGCTGTGAGTGTGAATGCGTTTGTTTGTTTGTTATATTGTATGTTCGTTTATCTTGTTCATAGTGCCAAATAAATATATTTCATTCATTCATTCATTCAGGAAATAACTAGAGACAAATTAGGCCGACGCAATTTACACCTAGTTACTACGTATGTACAATCTAACGGACATCACGTAATTTGAATAAATAAATTAGATCACGCACCCGCGGCGAGTTAACAGGGGTCCCAGTACGAGACTTGCGCAACTTTGACGAAGTTAACCCATTAACAAGGTCACTAAATCACCCGCATCACTACCCCTAGAGCTCACTTTCCCCGCCAAATTATTTTCATTACCATTACAAGTTCATCAAACTAAACGATAACTAAGCTCCATTTACGTGGCAATACAACGCTTATTTAGTGCTTTGCATCCGGAATAAAATGGAACTGAAACTTTAGTACTGTCTCTTTAGGATAACGATGTAGCAATTAGCCGGTTGATTTAGGTAGTCGTCCACCGATGCACAAAATAGAACAAGCTTAAAATCGGACTTGGATCCCAAGGCGACTACAAAGCGGCAAAGCGGCCTATTACGGTCAAATTATTACTGTCATTATGGTCCGGACTTCGGTGCGATACCGGGTAATCACGGCGGCAGTTTCACACTCGAATGTGCGCTGCATCTCATTTGGTTGCAAAAAATATGTGCCAGAAAATCTGGACATTCCGGACTCCACGCATTGAGTTGCGATAATGCTCGTTGCGACGTTATTGTCCAGCTTTCTGAATGGAATTTCATAGCTGTATTTGTAAAATCGACGGAATTTTGAACGCTTTTGTATATCATCATGATACTATTATGGATAACTGTAGGGTAGACCGAGGCGATTCGGATCACAGGGCGAATCGGATCAAAATAAGGAATTTGAAAATATTTCAAATTACGCGCGTTGCTGAACGCAACCATAGCTGCACATCTCTTCCTACTTCCCCCTAGCATCTATTGCTATCGGAAATATTTCATTCGCTTTAGTAGTTTAGTGCCAGCGACGCTCGCCAGGGAAGTGGACGTGAGGCGATATCGGTTTTGGCGCCAAAATCTAAGGTACGTAATTATGTTTCCTTGTAATTTTGTTTCAAGCTTTCTTTGAATTGTTTTGGTTTTTGTTTTATTATATTAGGTATGAATGTAATAATCTAAATTCAATTGATTTTTAATGATTATGTAGCAGATATTTTGAAAAAACGTAATTTTTAACGGCTAGTGATATGGGGCGAATCGGATCATGTCTTTCGGGGCGATTCGGATCAGTACCTATTTGCTAATTTGCTTAAAGTTCATTGTTTTTATTGTTTTAGATGGTTGTTAGAAAAACTGACCAAGGTCAGTGGTCTTAGGAAGATATAAGAAAAGCTGCAGAAAAAGTTCTGAATAAACAACTGACTATACGAAAGGCAGCTGCTATAATGTGTGGTTATTGAAGTTATAGATACACGATAGAAGTGAACATTTTGAATAACAGGGAAACATTTTAATACCCACCACTTTTCGTTACACAAATTGTTAAATTATTGTTAAAGGTTTTGAGAAGACAAGAATATTTCTTAATACCAATGTAATCCTAGAACATAAGTTCATTGGGGATACTGTGGACCATCTTGACTCTCAGCTTATAGCCTAGTTCCTTCCACGAGTGCTCAACCAGCTCCTTCCACGAGTACTCAACAAGTTACCGTTCAACAAGAGGCAGAACAACAGCAAAACCAGATCGAGAATGCCATGAAAGAAATAATTCCTTCTCCACTCCACTCCACAATTTGTACACCCGCCAACAGAAGACTGGATTCAGTGCAGTGCATGTGAAGAATGGTGCCATTAGAACTGTGCTGATAGAGGTGATACCAAAGGACCATACACTTGTGATTTATGTGCCAATAATGATAACTGATCTCAGAATTAAGATACTCATTGTTTTTATGTAGATTATTTCGTAATTGTTTGGTTTTATTTGATTTTATGGTACATATCTGTTTGATCCGATTAGCCCCCGAATTTGGGGCGAATCGGATATTTCTCAAGTTTTTATTTTTTGTTTGTGAAAGGAAAGATTTAAGTTTTTTTATAAAAGATTATTACGTGTAGGTATCTACAATAAAGACTGATTGTTGTCTAATGAATAAATGTAACGAACTTTAAACAGAAGTTGCTTTTTTTTAACCTTAAAGTCAAAATGATCCGATTCGCCTCGGTCTACCCTATATATTAACGCTTACTCACACACACATACTCACAGCCCAACACCAAGTACGATGACTTGTGTGTCGGAAACATTCACATCAATACACACAATCACACCCAGAACCAGAAGCACAAATTTCCCTTGGAGAGAAAACTTGTGTTTCCACCGGCAATCGAACCCGCTACCCCTTCTGAAAAGGCGGATACGCACCTAAGTTAACGGGCAGTTCAGATATGTTTCTGACTTTTCGAGAATTTTACGAAAACCTTAAATATCTAATTATCGCGCGACTTTTTTTTTTCACCTTTACAGCCACTCATACAATCACAACCAGAACCACAAACAAATTTTCCTTGGGGAGAATACTTGTGTTCCCGCTTGGGAATCGAACTCGATACCCTTAGAAGGCTTAATTCCACCCGAAATAAGACAACGGGCAGTTCAGAATTAGTGGAACTGTGCAAATTGGCCAGTGTAATAAATTATACCAAGAAGTTTCTTAAAACGGCTAATGAATTATATGAATGTTCTGTTATTATGTTAGGCAGAGTAGTTCATAGCGGCTTTACGTTAAACTTCGTGGTGGGATAAAGTCGGGTCTGACGGAGTTGGCTAAAGGATAAGCTATTATAGCGATTATAGAGCGAATGCCATAGCACGTAGGGGCACATTTAGAGGTGTAATAATTAAACGCAAGCACAGCTTAAAAAAACCGACTACACCGCTTTATCTTCGGAACCTTGATCAGATGTAATGTATTAAACACGCATTATTGACGATAACTCAAAAACTACAGATCAGATTGTGATCAAATTTAAATGGGAACACATGAAATTCACCAGCTTTTGAATAAAAAAATAATCATCAAAACCGGCTTACAACGAAAGGAGTTATGAGGTACTTTTGAAGTCGGTTAAAAACGAGAACATCATCAATGTAGGTCACAGAATACGCATTATTGAGGATAACTCAAAAACTACAAGTCAGATTCTGATCAAATTAAATGTGACCACATGGCAAGCACTAACTATCAAATAATAAAAAGAATCATCAAAATCGTTTCACCTAGAAAGAAGTTAAGAGGTTGGTTGGTGATGGTGTGTGTTACACACAACACAAACAAAACATAAAAAATTCAGTGGAATTGAGAACCTCCTCCAATTTTTAGAGTCGGTTAAAAAGAAACTACTTGCTAGTACCTACTTTCTCAAAAAATAGTCAAGAATAATTGAGACACGACACGCTAGACTTGGTATATATGATACCGGTGAGCGTCTCTGCATCTACAATACGAAAGATTACGTTTGTCAAAAGAGAAGTCAGTCCCTTCGGGTGCTCCGTTATCAATTATTAGAGGACGGCGTCAGAATATACAACACAATAACGTAGTTACAGAATAATTCATGAGCAGCGAGGTGGTTCTATACTAACGGAAAATAATGGCGCGCTCAACGCAATGTTACTACACAATCGTCGCTGAATTATTGCTTCCCGAAATATAGCTGTATTTGAATCGTAAATATATTCTGATTTTCAATTTAAATTTTTTAAAAGGTGACATTTTTATAACTGCTAAGAAATATGGTTTACGGAGTATGCATTGCAAACTGGAGATTAGGTTCTGTGCACACTAAACTATGGATTATTTTCTTGGTGTTTATGAGTACACGTCATTTGTCTGAATTTACTTCTCACTTCTAAACCATATTCGTTATTTATACCTTTTCTATCGACTCACTGACTATTAATTTACGATTAATTACTCAGAGGGTTAGTAGGTGTAAATTATTTCTCTTCTTAAAACATAACAATAATACACCACAAACAGATGTCAGAATATGCATACTAGCTGACCCGGTAAACGTTGTTTTGACAAATACATTATTTCGAAGAAATATTTTTTTAGTTCAATAAAAAATAGGAGTTGATCGATATGTCGGATAGAAGAGTGATAGATGTTGACCTACCCGATATGCACACAAAATTTCATAAAAACGGTAGAGCCGTTTCAGAGGAGTTTGGTAACAAACACTGCGACACGAGAATATTATATAAGATATGTATTGATCGAGCGAAGCGAGATCTCTAAGTTTATTTGGGTAGTTCAGCACTTTGTCAATCCGTCAGACCGTCCATCTGTCAGAGGCATCTAGCGTCTAACCATACATGTGATTAACTTCAAATTCTTAGAGAATATGTAAAGCTGTGGCCCAAAGCCAGAAATGGCAATTAAAATAAAGTAAATGAAAAAAAGAAGAGGACCAGGGAAGCAAAATGTTTCATATTTTTATATACCCTTGTAGGGTAATTTTAAAAAAAGCTCTGCAAGTAGAGTTTTACGAAATCGGTGTAAAAAAAAACTGTGTTGGAAAATAACAATTTGGTAAGCCACCAAAGTTACTGTTTTTAGACCTATTTTGTATCAGGGTCTATCTCAAAAACGGCTTCACATTTAAAGCTGAAACTTGCGCATAATATCCGTTATATCCTGTACTTAAACAGCGAGTACAGTAATCAAACAATTATTTTCAAGAAAAAAAGATAGGTATAAGCAATTAACCTTAAAAGTTTTTCTCTATGAGTCAAAATGTAGGCACGAGATCTCAGTTCGGCGCGAACTACTAGTATATAAATCAAGTTACTTTTTCCGCTGCTGTCCAATGTAGAACCCAGATCAGATTTAATGTATAAACACGCATTATTGACTATAACTAAAAACCTCAGACCTTGATCAAATTTCAATGGGACTACATAAAAAGCACCAGCTTTTAAATAAAAAAAGAATCATTAAAATCGGCTCACAACGAAAGAAGTTATGATGTAACATTTGAAGTCGGGTAAACGAGAACATCGTCAAAGTACGCATTATTCGTCACGAAATAGACATTATTGACGATATTTCAAGAACTACTGATCTTGATCAAATTTTAATGGGACCAATTAGAAAGCAACATCATTCAAACTATAAAAATTTTTCGAAATCGGCTCACGTGGAGAGAAGTTATGAGGTAACACATAAAAAAAAATAAAAAAATACAGTCGACTTGAGTACCTCCCCCTTTTTTGGGAAGTCGGTAAAAATATACTAAATGGACAAGAGGCGCGTATTTATACAGTGGCAGCAGTAGCAGACGAAGCGCGCGTACAGGACGCGCGCCTGGTGAGCTTGTTTCTTGATGTAATTTTTGTAACAGTATTTAGAAATTTGCTTTGGATTTATGCATTGTATAGAATAGTCAACAACCTAAGCTTGTGTTGTGCTTATGGTAGTTAACACTAGTGATTTAATAAAGTGTTTATTAGTGTCACGATTCTAAGAAATATTCGAAATAGAATCAATTGTATTTTCTCTCTTGGCCGCGTGCTTTCAAGTTTCCACATAACTCAATAATAAACTTAGAAGAGTAAAACACTTAGACAGTCGTGTCGTTTTTATTCGGGTAAAGTCCTTAAAGTTCAGTGCTGTCGAAATGTTACGTAGGTACTCTATAAAACTAGTTTATAATGTCGTTAAATAATGTCGCCTGGACTCTAAAAGGAGGAACGAATGTTATAAACGCTTTAGTTTTATACCTCCATTAAATAACGTGGATGAAAGTTTGTGGACGATGCTGTTGATAGTTATTTCGTAGATCCAGAAATGACATTCGGCGATTTTAAGAGTAGGTAATAAATACTGTACCATTGTTACGACTATTGATTTTAAACGTGTTTAGTTAATTTCATAATGAAAGACCTACGACGCTTCATAAGTTAAGACTCGCTGCAGTTTTATTTTAACCGTTATTAATTATCTTATTCAATAGTGACTACGATATGGTTTTCAAATTTGGACAATATTAACTTTATTTAATTTACTTATTGAATACCAACACAAACAAAACTTAAAAAAGCTATCTATGGGTCAATTGCCTATATTTCCTATAACTATATACAGCAAAGAACTAAGTCTTGTAGGTAACAAGATTTCGAGCTTATAGATAACTCAAGTGCCCAATCCCACTACCAGTGGGTAGCATTCCCATCATGCTGGCGGCATTACCTCTCTGAATTGCAATGCAATAAAAAAATATATACTTTGAGCCGAATAAGTGCCAGCCTTTTGATCACGCGTCACATCAACCAGGCACTCTGATAGATTTTGAAAAAAAAAATAGTATAACATGATAAACGTCATTATAATACAATTGAGGATATATATAATCTAAATAAATGGAAACTAAAAACATGATAGGTGAAAGTTTTCTACACAGAAATATTCATGAATGAACACAACAGTCCAGTTGGACTCTTCCAAAGGTATACAAATAATAATAATAACAAAAATAGTAAATAACAATAATAAGAAACGGTGGGAAGGCTAGACGGATATAACAACCATAAAAAATAGAATACTAAATTATCATGTCTGATATATAAGTAAATTATAATTGATTATAAGTATTTTAGATTTTTTTTTAACGAGATTGTAGTTTCGAATAAATCCAAGCAAGAATTATAGTGTTATTGCTTTAGACATAGTGAAATAGAAATACTTTTGAATTTTAAAGCTAACGTGTCTAAAGCAATTAAAACTTCTAAAATTAGCGCCTAAAATAGCCTACATTAGTTTTAAGTTAAATAAAGTTAGAGAGCAAGAAACCTTCCCGAGTACCAAAGTACTATACAAAGAAGCGGCCGTGAAATGTAAGGATCAGTCACCTCCGTAAATATGTTAAAGCCCAGCCAATCAATAGAGGCGAACCCTCTGAATAGTTTGAAATCGGGTTCGGTTAGCGAAAGAAAATTACCAGTCGTTTAGGTAACGAGGTCCCTGATTGACGCCCTCTGCCCGCCTTGATTAAACTGATCAGTTTTTGCCTTTTACCGTCTCTGGAATAGAGAAGTTGCAGTGTGAATTTCATTGAGTATTTCTTCCGATGTCTAGGAGCCATATTTTAATAATAACTTGGCATGTTTCAGTACACATTATACATTGTTATATCGAAGTAATATAGCAGTAAGGGATTTAGATAAGGCTCTTGGAGAAATGAGATGAGACAAATAGATCTGTTGCGTTCGAATTATATTTTAACATAAATATAAACGCTTTTACACTCACAACCCCAGACTAAGTTCGATGACTTGAGCCGTGGGTGTCGGAAATATTCACATCACACAGACAATCATAACCAGAACCAGAAACACAAATAATCCTTGGGGAGAAAATGTTTGTTCCCGCCAGGAATCGAACCCGAGGCTTAGAAGGCAAACGCTTTACCAACTAAGACAACGGGCAGCTAATTTTAATTTTATCTATTTTCATAAAAAAAAATCTATATCTATAACGCACAAGAATTTTTGTTTAAATACAATGTGTTTAAGGTGTAATAGCTTCTCATACTATCTGAGGTCAGATCATTTTGATAGTCATGATTTAACAAACGAGGTGGTAGGACTTCTTGCGATTCAATACAAACTGGCAAACGTCATCTATATATGGTTGACATACTTTCGATTCGCTCGAAGCGTTTTGCTTCTACATTTGTCATCCGTACTGCGAAGGAATAGAATTAATTGCCCGCGTCTTTGTTCACCAAACGGTATAACCTGGGACTCTTAAAGTTAAGAGGGAGTAGGTATCTTCTAGTTTTATATTAGTAATAATATATACTATGTACCTAATAGCGTGCACATTCAACGATTACAACAATGCTAGGACTCTTATCATAAATTTGTCTAAATGGTATCAAAAGCAACCTTAAAAACACAAGCCATAATGAGCTTAAATACAAAATTGCTTAGACTTAGATCGTATAAAAAACTCAGTCATAGTAACCAGCGGCAGCGGTTGAAAATGAGCAAGGCGTAAATATTTCACTGTCAGCGAATCAAATTACGAACGTGTACGGGGATAAGTTCAAAACGCTTTACGTGAATTCGTCAAGAAAAGTGATTTCGAACTTTTGAAACTCATGCTATCAGCTTATATGAAGCATTAAAAAGTTTGCAAAGTGTACGTGGTAAGTCATAACCATCAGGTTCCGTCGACCTTAGAGGAGTAACAGGACAAAGTGGGCGGATAGCTTCTTTAACTTAAATGGCACACTTTGCATATTAAAAAACCGGCCAAATGCGAGTCTGATTCGCGCCCCGAGGGTTCCGTACAAACCTGTAGGTATATAAGTAAAATTTATGGTATTTTTATTGCTAAATGAAATTATTATTATATATTAGTGATTTTTTTAATTTTAAATCTACCCTACTGCATCTAATCTATCGTTGAAAAAAAAAATTACATGCAGAGTACGAAACCAATTAAATATATATTTTTGTTGCAAAATACTGTTAATAGATCTATTTTGTTGCAGGTACTATCTCCAAATGGCTACAAATTAAAGCTTGAAACATACGTAAAATAGCCGTCATATCCTCTTTTGAAGTTAAATAGAAAAAAAAACTAATAAATATGATCCACATAATTACTTAAACGACCAAAGAAAAAGTACAAAGATTATCCTAACAACATTCACAAATAAATTATCCTTTCCCGAGCAACCATAAAAAAAATACTTTCATGATTTATTTTATGAAAAATACGTACGAGTACCTCAGCGGAGATTGTTGGAACGAAATTAATATTACAGTGAAATGTGAGTGCGGATACTTAATCAGAGTTATTTTAAAAATACACTGTGTTTTTTTTATTTTATAGATAATTTTAAAATAAATTGATAGACGTGTAAATTTATTCAAGCTAAAAGGGGTTAAGAATTTGAGATATTTATTCTATGATGGATTATTATAACAAAATAATTTGTATGTTTGTATATTTGTTTTACTTTATATAAAAACTAAAATTTTTTTTGAACTTAAATTTTTTTACGCATACCATCGGAAATGTAGCGATGGTATGCGTCGAAAAAAGACTCTTCTTGTTTATTTTCTTAAATACCATTATATTTTTTCGTGTACTTATAGTTTAAGCTAACAGCTCCAAAATTGGTGTGCACACCAGCCCTTATTATAGCCAGCCTTATTTTAATAATAACATACTAGACGCGTCTAAAAGTAGTTTATGCGTGAATCCTAGGTATAAGCTATGTACATTTCAAATTTCATCTTAATCCGTTGAGCCATTACAGCATGAAGAGAAAGCAAACATATAAACACACTTACACACTAACTTTCGATATTAGGGCGATATATTTGTAATAACAAATAGGCTAAACAGCAATCCATTCTTAGCTGACGCCTACTCCCTATAAACTTTGAACTGCCCGTTGGCTTAGTTGGGTGGCGTTCGCCTTCTAAGCAGGGGTATCGGGTTCGATTCCTGGCGGGAACACAAGTTTTCTCCCCATGGTAAATTAGTGTTTCTGGTTCTGGTTGTGATTGTGTGTGTGATGTAAATGTTTCCGGCACCCACGACACAAGTCGTCGAACTTAGTGTGGGGCTGTGAGTGTGAATGCGTTTATTTATTTTATTTATTTAAACTATCTACCTGCCAAATATCTTTATAGGTCAAGCAGTATTCAAGATACTTTAATCAGTGAATCAGATAATTTCGCTTTTCATATGTAAATAGATTATCATATATTCTACCCACATAGACCACATTTATCCCTATTACAATACAATGATATAATATTTTACGAACATACCTAATTTACATACGACATTAGATATTTACAATAGAATCTCGTAAGCAATACGTTGTTGATGTAACAAAGTGCGTGTCTTAATAGAATATGGTTCGATCCCTTTAATGTTATTCGAACCTCCCTCGGCAAACAGGCAATCAGGTAATTGTAGCCTGACTACGAAAATAACAGGTCTGCCCTGAGACATCCGATGCAGTGTTGCCGAGCCCTCAGGCTTGGGGAGCTTACTGAGCGATACAAACGTGCGATTGTTGCAGACGTGCGACTATTTTCAACCAACTTCAAAAAAAGAGGTTCTTTATTCGATTGTATGTTTTTTTTATATGTATGTTACGCGATATCTTCCCCAATTATGAATCTATTTTGATGATTTTTTTTTTGTTTGGTAGAGTATACTTTAGAGGTGGTCCCATATAATTTTATCGAAATCGGTCAAGCCAAAACTAAAATATAAACGATGAAGTCGGTTTTTTAACCTTTGCTTGCGTTTCAATTTTCATATTCAGTTTTATTGATTTTATTGATGACAATCCTGTTCGCCCCGTGGGCAGGTCTCTGCCCTCTGCGCAGTGGTTCCTGGGTTGAATTTTCAGCAAAAGCACCATTTGCTTTCTCAGGAGATATTTGTGCTTCTAGTTCTGGGTGTGACTGTGTGTGTGATATGTAAATTTTTCGGGCACCCACGAGTGTGGAGCTGTGAATGCGTTTGTTTGTTTATAATATAAGCAGGCGAAGTTATAAGTTCTACGTATTGGTACAAAAAGCGTAGAGAGTAGACACCGTTCCGCGAGATATCAATCCGATCCGTCCAATCTGTCTGGGGGTCACACTACTCTTCTGGCGATTGGTGAAAACTGCAGTTGGCGCGTGATTCAAAACTGGTATTTTTAGTGTTCTCGTAGCCAAAGTTGTGGCCAAAGAAAATTTGAATGGGAAAAGAGGTAAGGGAAAGGCAAGCCTCATCGCAAGCATTGGAAACTAAGAATTTGAGGAAATTTTGTTGAATGTGTTCCAGATGAACATTATAAAATGCCCGACCATCGAAGAAGCACGAATTGTGTTATCTATGGCATGTACTTAAGACACGCCAAATACACCATGTTTGTCAAATTTAACTATTAGTTAATATATGCTAGATAAGCAAACATTCTTTTTAATTGGCCAGTATCCCACCTCAATAAAAGTAAAAATGTGGCCGAAAATGTAGCATGCTTGCTTACAAAATACCTATTTACTATAGATTTGGGAACAACCAGATTATACCGTTCAGGGTAGAGCGGGCATTGAGTGAGATAGTGGTCTAATACTATAATGCAAACAATAATGTATTAGGCAAGCTTGACGCTTACCATCAGGCGAGTGACTTGATAGTTCGTAACTCAGTTACTATAAATAAAATACCATAAAAAATATGCTTGCCTATGAAGCATAAAAAATTAAGTTTCGGTCCTTCAGATAATGAACGTAGAAGCGAAACGTTTTGAGAGAACCGATATCAGTATAATCCGCGCGCGATGAGAATGGGATGGAACCTTGGCAATATAAATTAAAAATGTCAATTCTCTTATAATATATCATTTGTCTCCAACCTTTCAAGATGTGCCAATACCGGTAGCTAACAAGCTTGAGCTAAGCTACTTGGCGTTACCTTATCGTCGAATCTCAACTTTGGCACTTATATCGAAGCCAGAGCTCAACTGGCTGCTAAGAAGCTGGGTATCCTTGCTAAGGTCAGGCAGTACTTCACACCGGCGCAGCTTCTAATTTTATATCAAGCTCAAGTCCGATCATGTATGGAGTACTGCGGCCACCTTTGGGATGGATCTGCAAAGTACCAGCTAAAAGCTCTTGAGTCAATTGACCGGCGAGCCAAAAGACTCATTGGCGATAGTAAGCTAGTTGAGTCAAAACTGCAAAGTCTTGGTCACCGACGTAAGCCTATCGGTATTCTATCGCCTACATTTTGGAGAGTGTGCTCAGGAATTACATGATATAATTCCTCCATGCCCGTTTTACCATCAAACAACAAGACAAACTGTCAAACGTCATCCATTTATGGTTGACATACTTCCAGTTCGCTCGAAGCGCTTCGCTTCTACGTTCATCATCCGTACAGCGAAGGAGTGGAACTCATTGCCTGCGTCTTTGTTTCCTGAACAGTATAATCTGGGTGTCTTCAAGTCTAGAGTGAATAGGTACCTTCTAGGCAAGCATGTTCCATCTTTGGCCGCATCGTCACTTTCCATCAGGTGAGATGGCGGTCAAATGCTTGCCTATCCAGAATAATAAAAAAAAAAAAAAAAAAATGTTATTTCTACGATCTCTCATAGCGTTATGAAAATACACAAATATATTTCATGGTTGTAATCTTTTTAATAATAATGTTTAGGTATATCATTTTACTTTTTGTATTTTTGAGCAAACTCATAACATGTTAAAAAGAGCTCTTGACAATATAATTCCTGAATCACTAGATACGTTATCTATAGCCAGCCGTGACATCATTTTCAATACGTTAAAACACCGAAAATACAACTAGCATATGCGAGCTTCGACGCGAGTTTGCCGACGCTACGGCTGGCCGGCGAATCGCGTGCGTCTCAGTTCCAAAAGGTCGCATCCCGTTGTCATAGCGCGTGGGTTATATGTATTAGAAAACATCTGCGTTCCAACAAAATCACCGCATGGGTACAAGCTTTTTAACCCGAACTACTTATATAACATCCTAAATGTGTTTATGACTTGCCACAACAAAGAAAAGATTGTGAATACCTACTTTCGCGAAGATTTAACTTTGTGTTGTTTGAAAACTTTTGTGTTTGAAATTTGCTTAGGTTAGAATGGGTTATAGGTAGTATAAACTTTTTTAAGTTATAATAAAATTTATGTGTTAATAATAATTATTGTTATTATTTAATTCCATGGAAGATGGGACGGCCTTTAGTATGGGATGCAACTTGTGTCGATACTTTAGCTCCGTCACATCTTCCTGAAACACAGAATGGGGTTGGCGTCGCGGCAACTTCGGCAGAGCAGCGCAAACGGCGCAAATATGGAAACCTTGGCAGTGGTTACATATTTGAGCCGTTTGGTGTTGAGACACTGGGTCCGTGGGGACCGGGAGCTCATTCTATTTTCAAAATTCTATCAGAGCGCCTGGTTGAAGCGACGCGTGATCAAAATGCTGGCACTTATTTGGCTCAACGTATTAGCATTGCAATTCAGAGAGGCAATGCCGCCAGCATGATGGGAACGCTACCCACTGGTAGTGGGCTTGAGCACTTGAGGTACCTATAAGATCGATGTCTTGTAGGTAACTTAGTTCTTTGCTGTACATAGTTTTAGTTTAGTTTTAGGAAATATAGGCAATTGGCCCGTAGTTAGGCAGTCGAAAGTACAGGATATAACGGATATTATCTGTAAGCGCCAGTTTTGAATGTTTTGCCGTTATAGAGGTAGACCGCGGGACAAAAATGGTCTAAAAACAGAAAATATAAACAAAGTTGATACCAACTCTAAACCAGACGTAAGTTAAATAAACGAATACACGACTACCGGTAAGTTCACCTATCCATTACATAAATTTATATTACTTAAAACATAAAAAACTACGTTGTTGTTTTCTCATGTACACGCTGCGACCCGTCCGGTGTCTACGCGCGCACTTGGCTGATGAAGATATACAGACTGCTCCGAAACTAGTCACAAAAAAATGCGTTAAAACCATTTGTCAAATCCTGCCTAGTAAAAATAAATATGTGTTACTTACGAATCTTTTAATCAAACTATTTTACTTATTAGGAAGTGAAATGTAGACGAGAGCGGTAATCGCATTATGATTCTAAGGAATGGCTTAGGGCAGGGGTCGGTAACCTGCGGCTCGCGAGCCACATGCGGCTCTTTGGATGTGAAGCTGCGGCTCTTTAGTTCCATACGCAAATATTGTTTATTAAAAAAAAATATTTAGAAAACGTTATGAATCGATTAACGAGGATTGGCACCATTTCTATCGAGCCATTAACAACCCTCCAAAGGTAGCAAAAAAGTACATTTATACAGTTGGAACAAGTAAATTATGGGATGATTAGGTAGGTATAACAAATTTGTGGCTCTATAAAACTTTAAAATTTTGTAAATTGTAATGTTTGACTCTTCTGACTCAAAAGGTTGCCAACCCCTGGCATAGGGGGATAGCTTGCTTTTTTTAAATTCATGTATAACTCTTACTTTATATTTTCTGCATATGTATTTTTTTTATTAACAACTGACAAAATATAAATTATCTACGGGCCAATTGCCTATATTTTAAATTAAGTTTAACATAGTAATATAATCATTCTGTACATGATTATCTTGACGAATTAAAGTGATTATTTTTGTTCTTCGCCAAATAAATGTTGCCTTAGACTTTGTAAGGGTAAGAGTGGATATAAAAGATTTTTTCTTACTCGTGAACATGTTTAGAATTAGATTTAGCACGAGTTAATCAACAAATTCTATCACAAAAGCTTTTTATAAACACTGTAAACATAGGTATTAGCTAGCTGCCCAACTAGATGCAATTTCATTAAGTTTCTAATAGTTTGATGAACTGCAAAGCCTGTGTTAAAACTGTAATCCTATCGTGAAAGTAAGCGTCTTTGTGCGACCGCTGGATTAACAAGCTACGAAGCTACTAATTTTCTCTTTAGAGCTAATTCTAGAATAGTTGAAATTAAGAAAACAGTTTCTCCGCGGTTTTCTTAAATGAAATCCAAATGCTTTTGACACATTTCTCGGTAAAACGATTAAATAAAGACGATGGACGTTGATTAATTCAACACGAATTGTTTTTACAGAACTAGCTGCACCCCATGGTTTTACCTGTGTGAAATGACGATGATAAGAAATAGGTGGTAGTTATACCAGAGTACGTCTTTTTCCAATGTTTGTGTTTATTTTAGAAAATACTGGCTTTTGTAATGTAAGCAAACTTAAAATCTTTCAAGACGAGTGATAACAAAAGAAACATTCTCGATCTTGATATCACGTGACCAAAACACTGGAAAATTATTTTTACAAAGATTCAGCTTTACCATTTGCGAATTCGCTATTCTATGGAGCTATGCAGGCTAAACTAAATTTGGTTATCATTTTAGTTTGTATACAATGTGTAATATTGCGGTGTAGTAAAACTCAAGCCACGCATCTAGGTATATGTACAGAATCTAACAGGAACTTCTGACTTCGCGGCAGCACCATGAATATTGAGTTATGCGTATTTAAGTTCCTTAAAAAAAAATGTCATTTGCAACCCTATTTCTTCAGCTACAGTTTACACTACATAGTCTATGGAATTAGACGTCTGAAAGTGGTGGTCGTAACAAGGTCAAGTTCACGCGCCATAGATAAAACCGTAGGGTTGTCAAAAATATCGCCTATAGTAGAAGCGAAAACCAGTTTCCTGCGACCTTATCATCATTACCGAGGTTAAAAACAAAGGTAATGTCGGTAACATGGCATTCAACAAAGCCACATATTTATAGGCAAAACTTTTAATGACTTGAATGTCTAAATTTATTGGAAGCTTCTTTGAAGCCCGCAATTCTGGTAACTTCGGAAACTCTCAAATAATTAGAGGAGCTACAAGCTCCGTCCCTTGCCGCGATTTGATTACTGGCATTATCCTAAGAAATTTGAAATATCCGTTTCCTATTGTGTTGAAGGAAGTTTAATTACGAATGGGAATTGGGCGTTGGACACCTTAAACCGTTTGGCGACGTCAAACACCACAATTGTTGTTTAAGAAATAAAATTTTACTCTAGCGCTCCTTGGAATAATTACCTATTAGCGTAGTAGGCATCTCTAAGCCTTCTAAGCAGTGGGTTCTTGGTTATATTTCCCCCAAGAGCACAAAAAATATAATGCCTGGGTAAAAAAAACAAAATCTAATTTGTATTTCACTTGTAGTGGCTATAGTAGATACTTGATTTTTACTTATAAACTTGTTGGCATGGATTTAGCTTCATTGCTAAAATATTTTGATCTATGTATTTATAGCGTAGCTTTTTTATATAATATACTAGCTGTCCCGGCGACCTTTGTTCCGCCTAACACGAATGTGCATGTTTAGGAAGCCATGCCCGGCATGCGTTACAATACCACGTGACTATATTACCTCCTTCATGTTTACGTTTGCCTAGTACTTAACCAAATCCGAGTGATGTATGTGAAAATTATTTTTATACACCTATAAAAAAGTGACTTTCCTAAAAATTATTTTATGTCCGTCTCCGGGTTCTAAGGTACTTCCCCACCAATTTTCAACCAAATCAGTTTAGCCATTCTTGAGTTATAAATTGTGTAACTAACACGACTTTTCCGTTATATATTTAGTGTGTATTTAATTGATCTGTATTTTAGTTTCCTAACATGTTGCCCGAGCTCCGCCGTTGTTTTATTGGGATGTACATTTAATTTCTATTATTTAACATACATTTATTTGGTTCTTTTGAATTTGTCGCAAACATTTTTGGAGCTTTTTTTTTCGTATATTTTGTCTAGTTCTTGGCGTGGCTGTGATTTTGCGAATCTGGCAATCCACGTCAATAACTTTCATGAGTTTGTGTTCAGGATTATGTGTGATAAAACTAAAATCTATTAATAGACTAACGAGGCAGACCTTCAGATCCATGTCAAGTCCTGTCGACACTTAAGCTGCTGATCTTCCTGAAAAACAGAATACGGTTACGGCACGGGCACTGCGGCAACTTCGGCAGAGCAGCGCAAACGACGAAAACATGGACTCCTCGGCAGTGGCAACATATTTGAGCCGTTTGCTGTTGAGACACTGGGCCCATGGAGACCGGGAGCTCATTCTATTTTCGAAAATCTATCAGAGCGCCTGATGGTTGAGGCGACGCGTGATCAAAATGCTGGTACTTATTTAACTGAACGTATTAGCATTGCAATTCAGAGAGGCAATGCCGCTAACATGATGGAAACGCTAGCTACCCACTGGGTCTTTGCTGTAGGTATAGTATAGATGTATATCATCATAATCATATTTATTGCAGACTTAGTTTAGTTTTAGGAAATACGAGTAGGTAGAAGAATAAAATAAAAAAGATTTTCCTTGATGATGTTGTGTCTCGCGCTGATTCCGTACATGCAGCTTTAATTCAAGCCCACATCGAGCGAAAGACAAGCTTGAATTTGGGTTAGAACCCACTGCGTGAGCCTCTTCAGCTAGCACGGATCCACCGATTCAGGTCAACAAATCGATGTAATCTCACATCATCCACGACCCATCGTATAAATCAGGGAACAAACACAAAGAGCAAAGTGTTTACCATAAAATCGCATACGCGTCCCTAAATCATAACACAATAAAATTTATAGCGAACGGAAGGTCCGGCCTCAAGTGCTGATAAATCAAACACATTTTCTTCGTGCGACTGAAACGGGAAATCTTTCCGGCAAATATAGCTGTGACGACATTATTTATCCTCCCTTTGTAGGTATATCTCCGCAAGTTAAACCTTCCCGTTGCCGCGGCATACTTTTTTACCCCTGATTATTAAAATTAATACAGCGATAAACACTTTCCGGGGAACTTTTATGAAGCGATTTTTATCCTTCGCTTACCAGAATGAAACAAACGTTTATTTTCGAATACATTAATCATCGTCAACTTCATTGGGCTCGCGTTTCTTTGTCTCAAAGTGTCTGTTGTTTGAGTCTTTATTTAATTTGCGAAGTCCCGCCGAGGCCATTATGTTACCGATTTGCGTAAATTCAGTGAGGCATATTGATGCAATCTCTCTTTTGTGAGGACAATGGGGAAAGCAAGGAGTTTTAATTTTGTCATTAATTCGTTCCTTTTGTTTTGGCAATACCTACTTGAAATCATTGAATCCGTGAGCTACCAAATATAATACTGTTTAGTCAATTATCGTAAAGTAAATTGAGTATTTTAACAACCTTTTATATTACACGAATATGTGGGTTCAAGTTATTTCATTATGCGTGAGGCAGGCTCTGAAAGCTGATAATCCACCAACAACTATGTAAGTTCCCTACTTTGTTACATGTTCAAACAACTCGCATATACAACAAGTAAACATATTAAGTTATACAGTATTACAATATTAATTAAAGTTCGTAATGAAACTCTCATCAACATAAATCTGACTTCCAAAATTGAACGTAAAAATACAGCAAAATAATACATAAATCAATTTACACTTTTAATTAATGTTGGCCATATTTTTACAGCTGTTTTAACTAAGGTACTTCTGTCGGGCTCCTAAACAACGCTAAAAGTGCCATTACATGAAACTTATTTGAAAATGATAAACAAAATTAACAAAAACGCTGCAGCAACTTGGTCGCACGGCACAAAATAAATAATTTATTAAGGACAAGTTAACAAGGGTCTCATAAAGAAGGCAAAAGGTCGGCTATTTGTTTTCAGCGAAGGATGGTTCACCCCACTTTGTTATTTAGAGTTGGAGAGAGTTGCAGAGGCGACTGCCGACGCTACGGTGCCAACAAAACAACTTGAAAGCCATTCGGAGTGTCGCTCGTTATCGACTCTCTCATGCCCAAAATGTTATTTATTATCAGAAAATTTAAACTGCGTACCTAATTTTCTTTGCTCGTTTGGACTTTATATCACATTACAAATTATAGTATTAAGGCCTTTTGCACATTTGGTGAAGCGGCAAAAGCGGCTGTTAGCATCGCTTTTGCCGCTTCACTGGTTGGTAGGTAAATATTTACACACTGCAAACGCGGAAAGCCATAAACGTGGCGTACGTCAATCGGATGTTAAACACTCGCGGTCACCGCGATGGAAATGCTCTCGAGTGACGCCTGCGAATTGCCACAAAAACCACGTCGGATTCTGCACCGGAAATAGCCTGTGTCGCTTAACCGCTAACGGTTCCCATGCGCATGTGCGACATTAGAAAGCAGTTAAAAATTCGTTAGATATTGTAAAGTAGAAGTCAAAACGTTTCTTAATCGATACACAATAATTTGTTGCATTAAACAAAAACAATAAGAACGAAGTTTTTAATTTGACTATTATATTTATTATATTATATATTTATAATATTGCTTTTTAGTTTTTTCTTTCTTTTATTAGGTATCTGAAAAAAATAAGGTTGTAGTTTTTTCTTAGTCGCATGGAATGCTATCAATAACATCGAATGAAAAGTTCTAGATATATCAGATAGAAAACTCAGTTATTAGTTAAAGACATACCTTCTGTCTGCCTGTCTAGTTAGAATTTTCTTGACAGTTATATTCACTTCTCTCATTTTTATTAAAACTTTTATTTTATTATAAATCAGAATAACTAGTTAGATGGTAACTTAATTTAACTTGTAAGAGAGACGACTGCTTCTTATGTACTTACTTATAGATAATAATATTTCTTTGTTTTCACTTCGCTCATTTTTTAATCAAACACGGTCTGAGAAATATTCTAATCTTGTTAAATTCTTTTAGAAGAATTTTAATAATGGGTTTGCGTATAGGTTCTTGACCGCAACACGATGGTTTTTTATGTGAAAATATACATTGTGAGGTTATTTAATTTATGTTTTCGTAAATAGCTACATATTTGCACAAATATATATGTACATGTTTGTTAACAAGTCATTTTACTACAGCGCTCGTAAAGGAAGATGGTTATGATCAGGTACAAGTTCAGTACATGAAAAAACTTATCGATCTAATTATTGATGCATGATATTTTTTATTTTATCATACCTATTTATCCAATTTTTATCTAATTTTAGGAACAAAATCAATACAAGTAGATAGTTATACTGGCTCGGAAATTTTAGTACTATTTGTAGTAAACTGTTGAACCAGTATACATGGACTTATGTTTATGAGTTCTTGTATATTGGTTCAACAGTGAATTTGCGGTCAAATGCTTGCCAAATGGGCAAGCATTTAAATCAAATATCATAAAAAGCAATATCAAAAAATATATAAATATAGAGCTCATTAAAAAAATATAGAGCCAGCTGAGCGTACAGGTATTACGATTTTATTAAACACAATATTATATTTTGATGGTATTTTGATAAGTGACCGTTGACTATTTTGGCTTATCTTACCTGATGATAAGTAATGATGAGGTCGAGGATAGTGTAAGCTAGGCCTAGAATGAAAACTGGCCCTCAATCTGGGGGCTATATCTAACGAAACACCGATTGGTTGTTATGAACAGATTTGATCGACATTAAACTACGATTGTATTAGTAATAGTGGAGCTGTAGCGAGAGATGCTAAAAATGTGCTATCACAAAAATTATACGATATGTAGTACCTATTCAGCTACTGGTAACATGAAATCTGTTTGCTATCACTATGTCGTTGCATAGCCGCCACAATGGGTGAGCACAGGCATCCTAGCGGCACAATGGCTGATGTATGGCGGAAACGCGGCACTTCCGTCGAAACCCCGATACAGTTAAGGTCGTCACAGACTTGAGCGTTAATGTATATCTATAACACACCCGGAAACGAAATCACAAACGTAACATTTTAATAAGTAACACAAATAGATATTTGGCCTTATCTAGGTTCTCTGTTATTACATAAACTTTTAATTATACATTTTAATGTTAAAACTATCGTGAGTATTACACATTATGTTTCAATGTTATATTCGGCTTAAAACACGAAAATTTCGACTTGCTTTGTAGTCAACTAGTTTCGGACAAATTAGTTGTCCTTCATCAGGATGAGTCAGACGCGCGATACGCAGAGGCGTGCGGCTCGGGCCGTCACGCGCCGAGGCCCGAGCCGCACGCCTCTGCGTATCTGAAACTAGTTGACTACAAAGTAAGTCGAAATTTTCGTGTTTTAAGCCAAATATAACATTGAAACATAAATTTAATTATAAAATTAATTTTAGAGCGCGTAAATGAAATTAATTAAAATGCGATAATAATGGCTTGGAAAAGTCGAAAATGGTTTTAATTACTTGAGTAGTATGCACCGTTTTACTATATTATTATGTTGTATTTAACGTATTTATGTGACAAAGTTAATGAAGAAATTATTTGTAATATTCATCTCCAACTGAAAGGACAGAAAAGCTTACGTGTTACCTCAAAATATATTTCTGTTTTTCTCTGAGCACTCTTTAGTGAAATTAATTCAGTAGATTCATCAGCAAATGTAGGATAGAACAGCGCAAATATGCAACCGATAATCGTACTTTTAATATTCGAGACAATTCGAGTGTCATATACATTAACGTTCGAGTGTGTAACAGCCTTTGTGGTCGACCAACCTATAGGAAGTTGGCGAATAGATGACATTTAAGGACGCTGGTTGCATATAAACAGAGGTCGAAAGTAACGTTTTTACTAGGATGGGGGATGGCGTTAGTTCCAATGTTTAGCACATGCCATCACGGTCGGATACCCTGTTTCATTCTAATCCAATGAACTAATTCGACCTAGGCCCATATCTCGTAAATGAAACAAAGGGGTTATGTATATCAGGTCATATACGGATCAAGTTGAAGTCATGTAAAGAGCGTAATTAGCTCTTTTAAATATTTACATTTTTACGTTTTTAGGATAGGTAAATAAACCATTAAAATTATACGTTTGATAAAAATAAAGTAAAAAACTAAAAAAACAAATCTTAAGAAAAGCAGCAGCAAGCAGAACAACATAAATGTTTTCACCTCACAACCCTACACTTAGTTCACGGAAGCATCACTCCTAGGACTAGGGAAACAGAAAATTTCCTTCTTCTTCGACATTTGCAGACACAGAGGTCCCAAAACTACAACAGAACCGACGTCCAACTTTATTGCGTAATTCCTTCCCATCTAAAGGTTGTCAGGAAGAGATCGCTTATAGCGATAAGACCGCCTATTGTTACACTTGTTTTGTAAGTCATTATTTTCTGTCTGTTTTGTCACAAATAAGGTGTTCAATAAAGAGTTTATCTATCTATCTATGTATTTATCTATCTACAGCAGTCTAATAGTCGTCACTAAGACCAGTATTTGGTCTGCCTTTTACGGTGTCCTAGATAAAGTATATTGATATAATTTATGTAGAAATGTTTAGTTTTTATGATTGTCCGTTTGTTTTATAAGAAACAGGGTTCATTCGTTTAATCTAAATCATATTAATGTTTTACTAGCCGTGCTCCGCGGCTTCGCACTCAACATTGGACTTACAATATTAGTGTGATTACGGTTTAAGTAATAAATCCTAGTTAATATTATAATTGCAAAATTTTGTGTGTGTGTGAATGTTTGTTACTACGTTCTTTTATAACAAATTTACCGATTTTGATGAAATTTAGAATGTAGATAGTTTTGGTTCCGGAATAACACATAGGCTACTTTTTTACTCAATTAACACGATTAGTATTACATATCCGAAATTTTGTGTGTAAATGTAAATGTGTAAGGTTTGTATTCGCGGACGAAATGTCTGAACACAACATTACAACAGCGACAACATTTCTTTGATTCGTATTTATTCCTAACGCTCGATTTAACACTATTCTAGAATGCAGACGCGTAGCTCGAGCGGTCACCGCTATACTGGAGTGCATCGCACCCCCGCGCCGCTGCCGCGCCGCCCCGCTGCCCTCAAAATTCGAGGCAGAGGCCTTAGTGTTTATGTTTGTTTTCACTTCACGCTTTAATGGCTAAACGGATTTGGATGAAATCTAAAATGTACATGGCTTATACCTAAGATTAACACATAGGCAACTTTTAACTTGATAAACGCGGGCGAAGCCTCGCGACACGGCTAGTCTACCATAAATGTTGTTGACGTCGATTATGACGATTACGGTTAGTGAGTTTATCCGATGCAAATTACTCACATTGATGTTTGCGAAATCGATGTCAGGTACACAGGGTTTCACGGTATCACCGCAATTAGAGCGATGAGTTCAGACTTGCAAATAGAATTCGTTCCGAAAATTTGACTCCTGACCATTCTACAATACTCTTTGTTTCAACGATATCTTAGTGAGACTATACATGTATGTGGAGACTATACATATATGTATAGAGCACAGAAGAGGGAACATTTTTACGTACTTCCCTTCTATTTCTTTTTCACTCTTCTTTGGTATACAATATACATGTATGTAGAGACTATAGGTACATATATGTATAGTCTCTACATACATGTACAAAAGAAAGTTGTACCAATTGCTTTTCAAAACTGTCACACGCAGCACTACACACTAAGTAAAAAGACTTGTATGCATTATAGAAACATAAACTTCCCTTGGAGATAAAAAATATGCTCTAATCAGAAAGCATATCTTATACATAATATATTATATACACATGTTAAACGAAGTATTGCGAACTATAATTTGGTTTTTTTTTAATGCTCTCTACGGGCCAATTGCCTATATTTCCTAAAACTAAACTAAAACTATGTACAGCAAAGAACTAAGTTACCTACAAGACATCGAGCTTAATTTGATTAACCTTCTTTAACAAATGTCTATAATTGCAAAATGAGACGCAAGTTTGAACTGCCCGTTGGCTTAGTTGGGTGAGCGTTCGCCTTCTAAGCCTTCTTCCTTCTTTCTATCGGGTTTGATTCCAGGCGGGAACACAAGTTTTCTCCCCATGGAAAATTTATGATTCTGGTTCTGGTTGTGACTAAAGGGTCGTCATACGCACGAATTATATAAGTTCTAAACTCCGGGTGGCACAGAACTGTAATAGGCAAGCGTGATGCCAACCATCAGGCGAGCGACTTGCTCGTCTCGTCTCTCAATGCCATTAAAAAATGTCTGTGTTATATATATATGGCATTATATAGAAATGGCGTTTTATAGCTCCTTCATTTGATATCTATCCCGGCGGTGTAACCAAAACAATTTAAATACCATTGCGATCGATATCAAATGAAAGAAATCTAAATTACCATTTCAAATTATTTATTTATCACCAATATGAAAGTTTAACAAAATATTTAAAATCACGCACCTGTAAACCTCGTAAAGATTTGTCTATATATAAATATATATAACACATGTGGAAAATATATAACAAAAATCTATTTCGTTGACGTTTGTAAGTCTCTCATAAACTCGAAAACGGCTGAACCGATTACCTAATTTTGGTTTTCAAATATTTGTAGAAGTCCAAGAAAAGTTTAAAAGGCGAGAAAATACAAATAAATTGCAAGGAAAGTTTTTTTTATATTTTATCATCGAGCGACGGCGGGCAGGTCAGCTAGTGTATAATATAAAGCATTTATAAGTAGTTTGTGAGCATACAGTGCTTAAATATCTCTCTCTCTTTGCGTTAATATCACCAATGCTGAGGGTCGTGACACCATCCGCGGTTCACTTTGTCTCTGCACGGAGAAAAAAAATTGGTACAACTAGACAACAAAAGAGAAGAGAAACATATTTTCTAGTCAAAATTACAGGTACTACGTTCTTTTTATAAATATTGCCAAATAATTTTGTGATTGTTACGAAATAATTATAGTTGTCAAATATAGATTGTAGTAAAAAAAACAAGACATTTTTATCAGTGTGACCATGTTGCGCCACTTGTTCATATTCTTAGCCTATTCATTATTATTATTTCTTAGGCGCTAAAATCATAACTCTCCATTTTGCTTTGCCGGGTAAAAATTACACCAAAGCCACGACAAATCAAGCCAACATTTCTGTATGACGGTTTTCTTACGTCACTTTTGTTTTATCTCTGTAAATATTTTTACAAAGCAATTAATTCCAAGATTCCTAGACTGCGCTCATATAAATCCACCAGGTAAGGCGTTCCATTTACATATCACTGGTATGTTCCATTGTAAGAATTCCACCTAGAGAGCTGCTTTTACCGCTCCAAACTTAAAGCGTGTAGTCAAAATATTTGTCTGGTGGCAAGTAACGTTTTACTTACAAATGTCTGTGTGTTTTACCATCTCATTACAGTTATGTATCTGACTGAGAAAGGAAAATATATTTATAAGAACGTTGGTTAGAACTCGAGTTGGTAAAAATACACTAAAGCTTACTAAATGAACTGCTCGTTGGCTTAGTTGGGTGGCGTTTGCCTTCTAAGCAGGGTATCGGGTTCGATTCCCGACTGTCCCGGTTCTGGTTGTGATTGTGTGTGCGAGAATGTTTCCGGCACCGACGACACAAGAAGTATGAGGGGCTGTGAGTGTGAAAACTTTTATGTTTTATGTTTTTATACACTTATACTGGATGTGATAATTATGCAACTTGGTTAAAATTCAACGCTAGAAAGAATACATGTGAACAAACGCGCGTTAGTTATCTTTTTTGTTTATGGCTCCATACCTTGTGATGGAATAGAAACTCATATATTATCACTAACTGTCTGTCTATCCGTGTTTTTTCCAAAAAAATAAAGGCTTGACGCATCAAGGTGAAATTAGCAGTGAAAACTGAAAATAGCTGCCCCAAGCAAAGAAATCAAATTTATAGTTTATGGCAAGAATCTTTTTTTTGCCGGGCTACTTGCTGGCTTGACTAGCTGCTAGTTATGTGTAGCATATGTAGTTATCTGTGAGATTGTCAAACTTAAGAACCTTCGAATCGTTATTGGTTCAAAAGTTCAACCATCGACATAAGAGACCAACATTAGATGCATCCTTAAGTTTCGATTACCTTAAAATCTTGGAACTTTAAAAAAGAGGTCTTATGTCACATTTGACAAAAAAATCTCCAAATTAATACGACAGTTTTTAGTTGAAGTTAATTTTACGTATATTATCATTGATTTTGTTTAATTTAATCTTTGATACGATTCAAGAATCCGATTACTACTCGCACTTGATGTTTTGGTTTATCATTTTGTTATTTAATCATTCTATATTATTTAATATCTTTATACATCTTATCTAGTTAGTTATTTATTATCCAGACAGGACAACAAAAACAGCTGGTATTTTCTCATACCAGCTGTAGATCATTTAATTGTCATACTTATTAATTCTGTTGAGAAACATCAACTTATTTGTTGGTACTGCTAGACACAGTAGTCGACATTACGTAAACATTGACTTTGAAATGCTCGAAATTAACTAAGCTATCTCAACTGCGATCAAATCTAGCCTCTCTAATCGAGAAACCCGTAAGATTCGCTACTGTTCTATTGTTATTCTACCCCAGGAGCGTCTCTAGTAAATTCTTGAGCTCTCGTTTGCGTAATACCGCCATTGTAGCAGCACACCTTTGAAGATAAAAGCCTTTCATGCTACTTCGTCCGCTGCCTTTTCGCGGTCTGGTAAGCCCCGAAGGCAAAATTATTATGCATAGATAAAAATGAACGAACTATTTAGATATGCGCTGTAATATACGAAACTTCTATTATGTCGAACTTGTTGAGTTAATCTCCTGGGATGATCAAATGAAAATCGTGGTGAGAACTTTCGTAGTACTGTAGTATGGAATTTTGTCAAGCTCAGAGGAATTGGAGATACACGGAACACTAACACATGCTTGTGTTAGTACTCATTAGTGCACGATTCTTTTCAGTGTGCTTAGATTTGTAATAAAGTAATAGGAGAGACTAGTAAAGTATTTGCATGCTGGCCTCACGTCTATGAGTTCGAGTAATTGTCATAAAAGACAAACTGTGGGTTATTGTGTTTGTTAGGAGATACGAGCTATAGATGTATATTTATAAATCTTAATAGATCTATATGACATGTAAGTAAACGACTCCACCGATTTTCACCAAACAGCTGAAAAACACTTTCGAACAAGTCAAGGTAGCTGAAACAAAAAAAAACGATAAATGTTCAACCGCTTTTACGAAGCCACAGACAGACACGCATACACACACAGATACACACGCTAAACTTATAACACCCCTCTTTTTGCGTCGAGGGTTAATAAAATACACACAAACAAGGAAAACACGCAAAAAGTCGTCTGTAAAATATATTCACACAAAGAAACTTATCCCTCCTAACAATTACTTAATACAGGTAATACGTATGAACTCGAGAATAGTTTTCTATTGTCGAGTAGAATTGGTTCGCACTGGTTAAGGTGTCATATCTCTATTTTGTTGTGCTAGATAAATAAGTAGGTACGAAAAAATAATACGTGTTACTTGACAGGAAAATATACATTTATGTGTTGCCAGATTTTCTTTTTTCGACTGCCAAGAAGGGTTATGTTATTCGCGCGTATCTTGTATGTATGTATATTTGTAAACTTCTTTATGACCTCGTATCTTCCAAACGGCTGGATGCATTTAGACAGTTAAGGTATCGTCATATTCGTCTTAAAAACCCTAGTGTCATTAAATTTCAATTAAAACGTGAATTAGCGTGACCTACGCTTTGTAGATATTTCAATCGACAATTGTTTCGGCTTTATTCGGAAGCCTTTTTCAGGATGAGTGCGGAGCGCTCGCCATCGCGTCCCACCTCGCACTGCGTAAGTCACGTTAATTCCCGTTGTAATTCAAAATCTGCGTGAGTTTTTATCAAACCCTAGTGTCTTTAGATAAGTGTTTGAAAAAAACAAAATGGCGGATTTATGGCACGATATAATAATAACTTAGATAATAATAAGGAACCATACATATCGAGTAGGGTACCAAAATTAAGGAAATTAAAAGGGGATAGTGTTTTCACATTCTTCGCAGTTGGGATTATTTAATTTTTAGTACATTGACTTGTCTACTAACTGCAGCAGTTATTGGCTCAAGTACGCGCTAAGGTATGTATGTTCGGCCAAACCTATTTAGCAATCCGCAACCTTGCATTGAGCTTCAGCCTGCCAGAATCTGAGATATGCACGGCACAATAACGTGCAGATTACAGTTCAGATTCATGGCATTATAGTACGTAGTGTTACTGTCTGATATGAGCATATCAACGTATATTACAATCTATATGAGCGATAACATTCATATAGCTGTGTTTATCACAGCTTTCAACTGAGTTATTTAAGTAAATTTTTCTTTGAAATTTTTTACCGACTTCCCAAAAAAGGAGGAGGTACTCAAGTCGACTGTATTTCTATTTTTTAATGTGTGTTGTTACCTCATAACTTCGTTCCACGTGAACCGATTTTAATATTTTTTTTTGTTTGATAGATATTGCTTTCCAATTGGTCCCACTTAGATTTGATCAAGATCCGACTAGTAGTTTTTGAGTTATCTTCAATAATGCGTTTTCTGTGGACTACATTGACGATTTTCTCGTTTTAACCGACTTCAAAAGTAACTACATAACTTCTTTTTTAGTGCGCTAATTTTGATATTTATTATTTTATTTAAAAGCTGGTGCTTTCCATGTGGTCCCATACAAATTTGGTCAAGATCTGATCACTAGTTTTTGAGTTATTGTCAATAATGCGTGTTTAATACGTAAAATCTGAATAAGGTTCCGAAGATGAAGCGGTGAAGTCAGTTTTAAGCTTTGCTTGCGTTTGATTATTTGATCTCGTATCCTTATCGCACTTGGCACTCACCACACAATTTTCAGTTACACAACAAAGTGAGGGGTCGCGGCACATAAGAATATCAAGGTAACGAATGCGTAATAAAAAGAACGGTATATCTATATCAATCATATTGTATAAAAATGCTTCTGTCAGATGAAGAGATCAGGGACATAATGGATCTGTTTCTGAAGCAAATTTCCTGAAACTTTTTGGAATTATTTTGTTCAGATTCAAGGTATTTTCGGACTTCGTTGGAATGAAAAGGTCACAGTTGTGAATAAAAGCTCCAGGTAGGTAAAATAATGTGAATCGGTAAGACTTATATTCAATAGACTTGCATGACGCAAGGTCTGTGGACATGCGCCAATAGGGTTATCATCTTAGACAAAGGGTTGAAGTATTTTTATCGTTTTGTTTATGATACAATACTATATTTTTACGATGTTGACGACCATGTTGACAAAGGGAGCAAGTCTTTACTTCTTACCTCGCGAGTCAAGGTTGCGTTTTCCGGCAAGAGCAAAATTTTCCTTCCCAAAGAGAATTTGTATTTCTAAAACAAACAAACAAGCTTCACCTCTTTATAGTATTAGTGTAGATAGTAGATACTTTGAACACAAAAGTTTAATCATTCTAAAATTGTTATATGCATTTGTCATATGAGTGGTGTTCCAACGCTTCCAGTGATATTACAGGGCTTAAACAAAACAAACAAACAAACGTATTCACACTCACAGCCCCACACTAAGTTCAAAGACTTGTATCGTGGGTGCCGGAAACATTAACAACGCACATAACAGCCAGAATCAGAAGCACAAATAACCCTTGGGAAGGAATTTGTGCTGGGAATCGAACCCAGGACCCACGGCGCAGAGAGCGGAGACTTGTCCACTGCGCCAACTGGGTCGTCAAAAAAATAAATATATTTAGAAAAAGTTAAAGAAATTTAACATCTAATCTTTCATTTTCATGTAGTCCTTCCACTTGGCCTTTATTGCCGTGGTGGGAACTTGGCCTTCTGGATTATCCAGTCTACCTGAGCTGAGCGCTGCGAGCAGCTACTCCCAGGGAGTGTGTCGAGATCTGTTGTTCTCAGGGTAACAGCGCAGTGCTTTACCGCACAGGAGTTCAAATTATAATAGATCAAAACCCTGGTAGGCACTGAACTGTAAGGGGCAAGGCAAGCGTGACGCTTACTGACTTGCTCGTCTCGTGTCTCGATGACATAATAATTAAACGCAAGCAAAGCTTAAAAAAAACGACTTCACCGCTTTAACTTCGGAACCTTGATCAGATTTAATGTATTAAACACGCGTTATTGACTATAACTCAAAAACAAGAGATCAGATCTTGATCAAATTTCAATGGGACCACAAGAAAAGCACCAACTTTCAAATAAAAAAAGAATCATCAAAATCGGCTCACAACGAAAGAAGTTATGAGGTAACCTTTGAAGTCGGTTGAACGAGAACATCGTCAAAGTCTCGTTTTTGCTCCATATTGATAACGGCAACAGGTAGACGCTTGAAATATTCACAGAATAATAAGTTAAAATATAACTAAATATTCAGTATATGACTTTAAAAATAAATAATTAAATTAAAATAAAACAAATATTTAAGGGGGGCCATATAACGCCCATACATCAGACATGATTATAAAACCCATACAACAGATTTTTTTGCCGTTTTTATAGATAATGATACGGAACCCTTCGTGCGCGAGTCCGACTCGCACATGGCCGGTTTTTTTGATCCGGTTTCGTACTCTACTTGTCAAGCCCTTTTCAACGATATCCTACAAGGGTAGATAAAAAAATAAAACTTATTTTGCTCCTCACTTACTACGTTATAAATTTTCATTTTTTAATATTTTCATTTATATTATTATAATTGCCATATCTGGCTTTTCGCTATAGTTTTACGTATTTCATAGGAATTTGAAGTCATTCGCTTGTATGGTTTAGACGCTATATGCCTCTGACAGACGGACGGACAAAGTGCTAAATCGCCCAAATCAACTAAGAGGTTTCACTCCACTGGATCAATAAGCGGCGAGTGCCAACCCTACAAGCAAGTACGGTAGGCATCGTATGCTGAGCAAATTCCGTAACGTGTAAACCGCGTTTCATACCTTTACGAATACGTCATGTCATGAATGTCGCCTTAGATAGATATATATATATATATAGATGTATCTTATATATAACATATAATTTATCTAATACAGTTATAGTTCACAAAGTTTTTACTATACAATTATGTTAATGTCTCAAACAAAAGCCGTGCTAGCTTAGCCAAATTAACGATGGTAATTTAACCAAAGCCGAAAATATGAAAACTCCCTTGATTTATTTATATCTCGCGCAGTTCTGAAAATCTTTACCTCTGAGCAGATACTCGGGATTTATTCACATTATTTTTCTTTCAATACAACTTTCGGTATTTTATGATGACAGATGACAAAAAATAATAAAAAGACGACAGTGAAACATCGAATCGTATAATATGAGGATCCGAGAGTATTAGTAATATTCAGTAAATACAGAAAAATATACAAACAAATACTGAGGAATGAGAAAGCAAATCCCAGTTTCCCTGGGGTACAATGTAGGAGAGATTTTTTTATCGTATAGTCGCGGAATGTCCAATTCGCAAAATGTCCAGTGGTCGCGGAACGTCAAATTCGCGGAATGTCCAATTTCTGGAATGTCTAATACGCGGAATTGATTGCTTGATTTTTGTATTGACAACTATCTCACCTGATGGAAAGGAAAGATGCTTGCCGTAGCTTTTAGAAGATGCCTTTTTAGACTTGAAGACACAAGATTATACCGTTCGAGATGCAGGCAATGAGTTCTACTCCTTCACTGTACGGATGATAAACGTAGAAGTGATTTGCTTCAAACGAATTGGAGGTATGACAGCCATAAATGGATTTTTTTTGACAGTTTTTCTTGTTGTTAAATGGTAAAACGGGCATTAACTCGTGTAATTCCTGCGCACACTCCCCAAAATGTAAGCGATATAAAACCGATGGGCATGCTACCTTATATCGGTGACTGAGACTTCGCAGTTTGTCCTCAAGTAGCTTATTAGTCAATGAATCTGGACATGAAATGTGACCGAGTTAGGAAATGAATTGACCGTCTGCCAATGATTGTTTAAATCACAAATCACACGAAGTCCTGATAAATGTCATACATAGCGCACGGGGGAGCGTGCCTCCTAAATTATTCAAGTATACGCCGACAGTCGCGCCCACCGCTTTGAAAAGGGTACGAACCACAACCTCTAATGACTGACTACTGAGACACACCTTCACCTTTTCAAAATATTCAATGCTGATCTATTATTCTCCTGTAGTATCTATCACCTTGGCCTATTAGACGCCCACTCAAGAAATTAATTATTAATCACTTCCCTTATCTCTAATTCAACGTAGGTAGTATGATTTTATTCATACAAGTGTCATTTTTTAAGTAACCCATAAAAACATTTTAAAATTGCCACTAAAGCTCATCATCATCGTAAGCATCTACAGCCTTTTATGCCACTATATAGGTCTTCCGTTTTCAAAAGATTTGCATGGGTTCTGCGCCAGTCTAATCCAGATTTTACTCACTACTTTTATTATATCCATAATCCATCTAGATGGCCTAGGCTACTAGACAGCCGACTTATCACTTATTTAACATTACATGATTATTTTTAAAAGGTATCTCTTTTATCAGTACCTAATCAAATCTCATCCAAATATTCAAAAAGCTCATCATCATCGTCTTTCATGTCACTATAGACTTAAGTTTTCAGGTTTGATCTATATGATATCCTCAACCCAAATAAGTGGATGATATCATAAAGATCAAACCTGAATACTGAAGTCTATAGTAAAATTACTACTGGACGACCGATGACGCTTCGATTAATTGCCCTCTCTCGGTCACCACCTCACGTCATCGACTGTCACTTCTATTGGCCGATAGCTAGTCTGAAAAATTTTAGTATACGCTGTTTTTTACTAATTTTACGTCCATCGTGTCAATATAATATTAAGGTTTTTAAAGAATCAACAAAACATATCATGAAACCACATCTCGAAGCTAGTTGACGTATTTTTAATAGGTATACTCAGAATACAACAAATAGATTAATCAATCGTTATAATTGTTCACGCTTCAAATACGTTTGAATTTCGAATTTTACAAACTTTATCGATATTAAGTACACAGTACGACCTGCAAAAAAAGCAAACGTTTAAATAATATCGTAATTTTAATTGCCCAAAAGATGATCCGGATACCGCGTCACTGTCATTCCCGCAACATAACTCATCCATACCCTCATAAATATCGTTGTAATGTAAGTATTTCACTCTCGTGGGTAATAAATTACGTACATGAAAATGTTTGCGCTGGTGACATGCGCGTCAAGTGATGTATTTATTGCTTAAATGCTCGCAGGCGAAGGACCTCACGATATTCTCGAAGGTGGCCTTAATTCACTTACGATTAAATTAGCGTCACCCGATCCTCTTGACGGTAAATAAATTAGGACAGAGCCATTAAGCCGGCGGGAATTTATTTCCTAATCTATTAGTTTAATAGGTGCCTTACGTGTGTTGCGAATACGAATTACGTTAAGATTTACCACAACTGCATTGTATGGTAGATTTTTGTCAACGATGTCTTTCTTCCCTGGTGTAATAATTAAACATACCAGAGAGTGACCAATTTAGTGTATTAAGAAACACAGAAAGTCCCAGTATTTTTACCCAACTACGACAAAGCAAAAAGGAGGGTTATAATTTTAGCACCTTATGTACTAGTATATATGTATGTTTGTTCGCTGACAGCGTCCAATCTAAGGCTAAATTTTTTTTGTAAAACATATTATTTATAAAGCGGCATCATTAATATCTCAATAAAGTAGAGACAAAAATTATCATACAAAAAATATAACACATATCATCATCATCATCAGCCTATGTCCACTACTGAACATAGGCCTCTCCTAATAGACGCCACTGAGCCCGGTAATCGGCTCACACACAAAGAGTATAACACACAACATTTCAATATTTAAACAATAAGAAGCCATACTAGTATTCGGGCTTTACTTTTAAACTTTTGTCTTTCAATTCGTATTTTATTACTTACTCCGTGATAAAATCAGACTTGATCATTTAGGTAAAAGTATTCCGTAGATCTTTTGTTATTTCTTAGGTCAATGATCAAAAACTTGCTTATTTTCAAGCGCTTAGCAAGTCTAGACGAATCGATCAATATTTAAGAAAAGATTAATAATGTATTTGTCGGAAGATGGCCAGAGCTATCGGTATCTTTCGACTCGGACATGGCAACGAAGACACTTAGTTATGGGGGTGGTATTCCAAATGACAAAACAATCCTTCACAACACTGATTTTATTGCACAATCACTTATTTAACTCTAATTACAAATTACAAATCAAACATAGCATTAAAACGTTAATTGAAGATGAATTGCACTGTTAGGCAAACGATCAGCCAGAGAATCGGGTGGATACCCGCCTCCGACAAAATCAACCGACTTAATGGCGCCAGTTGGTCGGCTCTGACGTTTCGTTAGTGTGCGACCGCCACGCCGCCTAGCGGCACTTCTGCACACTTTGCCTAGACAGTCAATAAAACTCCTTTAAAAACATAGTTGCCGACACGGCCTTCCTGACAAACGTCCGTCCTCGGGCGTTATTTATCAGCAGCAGAAATTACTCATCTGCAAATAAAACCATTATTACAACCTGTAAAAAAACAGCTATCTGCAGTAGTCATGAACCTCAGCAGTACTCATTACATACTTGCTCACCGTCTGGCGGCCATCACACCTGAGGTGTGAGACATGCCAACGGGTTGCAACTAACCAATGAGAATACAGCAGCCCGGTACAATATAGCACAACACATACGATGCCCAGCTAGTCCCCAGAGGGTTCTACTGTAACATCGTATTTACATCAGTCAACCTCCTCATCATCAACATTATCGTATGCCCAGCTAGTCCCAAACGAGAGACTACTGTAGCAAATTACCTGACTCATTTCATCGTTTGTCCAGCTAGTCCCAAACAAGAGACTACTGTAGCAAATTGGCCGAACCCTCATGTAATATGCCCAGCTAGTCTCAAACAAGAGACTACTGTAGCAAACTAACCGAACCCTCATGTAACATGTCCAGCTAGTCCCACACAAGAGACCACTGTAGCAAATTACCCAAACTCTCATGTAATATGTCCAGCTAGTCCCAAACAAAAGACTACTGTGGCAAATTACCTGCATCCTCAAAAAATTCTCTAAACGACAACAAAATCATCAGCGCCATCAGCTTCATTACACCGTAGACTTGGAGATACTTAATTGTCTGCTGCTAACGTGTCACCCACATCACCAGTATTTTTATTATTACTACAACCTGCCGACACCGTATCATCTACCACATGAAACAAAATCTCGAAATTTACACCATGTTTATTTGTTCACTATAACACCTTACATTTGTTTTCCCTATTCCTACCAGTAATACAATTTCGTTCGATAGCGAAGCTAATTTTAACTAAAAAGCATTCTGATCTGGAATCAAAAAGAAAATGAGTAATCATACCTGCAACATGTAGCTCACCAGTTACCGCCCGCTTGCCACACAACTTGACTTCTTTGACTATCATCGGGGACGAAGACCTGGCTGGGCAGACGTTGGCTACGTGGCCTGGCGCTCCGCAAGCAAAGCACGTGATCGACCGCTTTTCTTCAAGGCAAGGCGGCGCCAGCTTGTTGCGAATCTGTGAACTTGTAACGCGAGTTTTAGGACAATTCATTATTTTATGGCCCTGCTCCCCACAGAGATGACATATTCCAGTAAATTGAGCAGGAGGATTAATTGATAGACGTGGGCGTTTATTGTCAATGTGGGTAGTGGTATCATCATTGTGTCTCTTCAGGGATATGCCACGTAGTACACGACATAATTGAGATTTGTTTGTTATATTGTGAGAGTGTAACTCCCTTCTAATGTTATGATCAACTCGAGACAAAACAGCTATCGCGAAACCAGTTATTGCTTCATCGTTCATATCCACCCTTGGGATAGATTCAATTAAATGCCAAAGTCTTATGGCGGCATCCGAAGCAGATTCCTTTTCCTTTGTTTTAAACGTGATGACGCGTTCGAAGTAGTCTTGCATAAGCATAGGCTTTGCAAATCTAGCGATCAAGTGCTCTTTTACACTTTCCCACGTGATATTGTCAGGAGACATTTGCATCAAACACGTAGCAGCACGACCGCGCAATGCTTTTGTAAGACATAATAATTAATCGATACCTTTGGTCTCCTTGTGTTTTATTATAACCTCATTAATACGGCACCAGCCCTCGATATCCGCGTCATTTTCGTCGGGGTCAAACTTCACGAGCGTTGTAGCCGTTTGGGGTTTACATCCGTTAGCCAATCCACGTATTACCCACATGAACGCATCCATGTCACTTTTATTTACACTCGATCGTACAGACTGTTCTGGTCCGTTTGGTCCACCCCCATTGTGGTCGTGTTCAGATCCCACTTCTGATGTCGGAAGATGGCCAGAGCTATCGGTATCTTTCGACTCGGACATGGCAACGAAGACACTTAGTTATGGGGGTGGTATTCCAAATGACAAAACAATCCTTCACAACACTGATTTTATTGCACAATCACTTATTTAACTCTAATTACAAATTACAAATCAAACATAGCATTAAAACGTTAATTGAAGATGAATTGCACTGTTAGGCAAACGATCAGCCAGAGAATCGGGTGGATACCCGCCTCCGACAAAATCAACCGACTTAATGGCGCCAGTTGGTCGGCTCTGACGTTTCGTTAGTGTGCGACCGCCACGCCGCCTAGCGGCACTTCTGCACACTTTGCCTAGACAGTCAATAAAACTCCTTTAAAAACATAGTTGCCGACATATTTATTATCATGTCCAACAATAGAAGTTTGAGCTCAAGGCTGCTCGATTGCTTTGTTTCCAAAGCTAGTTGTATTTAATTGAATAGGTTCTATAGTTGAAAGAACAAGCTTCAATGCCACTGCTTAAAGCATTATTAGTGACTACATTTCGCGAATTTTATTCAAAAAAATAATCCAATCATATCTCGAAAAGAAGAGCAGAATAAGACTGCAAAACGAGGTGTATTACCTAGTCATTTAGAATTAACCACTTATAATTCACTGCACGAAGTCGAAAACTAAATTATCCGCTGTAGTAGCCCGGGAAGTCTGCCAACTCCCATCATATTAAGGCGAGATGATAATGAACGTGGTGTTTCTGTTGCTATTTTTCACGAATACTAGTGCTCGGTCGAGTTAACTTTGATATACAGCAGCGCGCACTTTTTCATTGCACATTTAACACAGAAGCACTGCGAACTTTCAACGAGGCATTGTTCTAGTTTGTACACTTTCCTCGAGTCGCAAAAACATTTGTATTCGGGCAGCGGTTATCGTTCTCAGTCATTCGCACAACATTCGGCGAAGACATCAACTCTAAAGACATTTTCCGATATCCCACAATCCACACAAACCCCGCACTGAACGACTGAAGCTCAGTGGGCTTCAAATCCACACAATCGAAACTAACTAAAGCGAGGAGCGGAATCCTAGGGCCGATTACCCGCACCCTATTTCGGTTACATTTATTATTATGGAGCTTTTGTTTCCGTGATATTGGAAATAAAATGAAAGAGTGATTAACGGGGCGGAGAATCCACTTAAATAACCGAGTGCGATACTCGTAATAACAATCGGCAATTTTGTTGCGAAGTTATTAAATTATACAATACGAGCAATTCAAGCGGCAACAGAGCTATTAAATACGTCGAAGTTACCACTAATTACTGTAGAAGTCGGCGAGTTTTCCATTGTTACAAAAGTCTGAATCGTACACTTGTCATTCGTTTTAAAAGTTAAATTAGTTGAGTTAGCCGTTTCCGACTATGTCCTGAATAATACATAAGGCGTTTGACCGTACTAATGAGGCAGGGTTTTTGTTTTTCTCGTCGACTGCATAAGTTGTGAATGGGTCGGGATTGGCGGTGACCGCGGGTGTCGGATCAAATCGCACTTCATTTGTCCGCGTCAGGCGTTCCGCGGCCGCCCTCTAGTGATGGATGACAGCCGCCAGCCGCGGTCGTTGTGCACTCCGCTTTTAATTGTTGCCGTCATTTTTACGCTGAAGCAAGGTGTGGCCTTCAATGCTTCTCACTTCTGATGCTGAATTAAAAAGGCATAGAAGAAATAGAAAAAGGCGGGTATAGCTAAGTCCATTCTACATGGACAAATAAATTTGGGACAACTAAGACTACCAAAAGTACTCAGAAACATATTTTCTCGTCAAAATTACAGTTACTCCGTTCTTTTTACAAAAAAGCTAGTTATTACCAAATTATTTTGTGATTGTTAATAATTAAAGTAGTCACATGTAGCACTAGAATGTTAATATCAGCAACGAGACATTTGTCTCAGGGTGAAATTTACGCGGCTCCACCAAATATTTCTAGATTGTTTAATCACATTGGTGGCGTTCATTTTTTGATTAGATTTGTATGTTCAGTGAGCGTAGAACAAAGAGCTTCACTACCCTAACCTTTCTATTTTGGGTTCAAGAACTGCCTCTTACTGTCATGAAGACATAATTATCATAATCTTTAATATTATTTTATCGTCCTTGGTATCCAAGTTCTAAACCGAAAGCGATAATTAGTAGCAGGTGACCGCAACTCGATACTTAGTGCCTGCCACCACCGTCACCGTCCGTACCACCGACACAGCTCCTTCATTACGCGGTGGCACGAAACACGATCACTCGTTTATCTTTCACATCGAAAACAAATAAATAGGGCTTTTAGAGAGTGTACACAAAACAGGTACAACATTAAATAGCATACAGCTATTGCAAAGACGGATAAGTAATGGAATTTGCGGCCAAATTGGTAACCGTCGCACTGTTGGGCTATCCTCAACTTGGATGAATAAATAAATAAAAATTCCTGTGAAAAAGTTCCCTGTATACAACAAATGTTGCGCATAGAATATAGATATGTAAACAGAACAATGATTGAAATCATTGTTCTGTTTACATATCTATATTCTTTGTACCAGTTTGTTTATTTACGTTTGTGTGCGGCTGAAACGGCTGAACGGGATAAGCATGAAAAAGTTAGTAGTAATAACCGTGTTATGAAACAAAGAGTAAATAATCTTAATGCGGGAGAAGCCATGAGACATTGGCTAACATTCTGGATATAGTAAACGACAAGTTATGTGTTCCCTACCTTTTTGGCAAAATGAATACGTAAAAGTAGCCTAAGTAATATTTCAACTTAATATATATTTATATGTATTAAGTTGGAATATTACTTAGGCTACTTTTTTCTAATAATCTTTTTAGACCGAGAATAAATATAAAAATTTGGTATATATATATATATATATATATATAATAAAAAATAAGAAAATAAAAAAAAAACGGGTAGGAGGCCCCGTGTGAGGTTAGGCCTCTGTGTTTATAATTATTATTATGTATTAGTTTTGAGTTTCTCTCGCTAATTCCGGAATAAATGTTGAAGCCTTTAAATTGGAAGTCAACACAAAGAAGTTGCCCGGTCCAGAAAAAGTGGTAGTGCAGGTTTATCCAGACTAAACTTCATCTCTGCTCCACTTCAAGCAAGAAATCACCGCGTGGAAAGTGTTGACAGTGTGCAGAATTGTGAAAATAAGGGAAATTGCTATTTATTAAGTAAATCCCTTAATCGACCACGCAATTAGCGCCATCTCTGTTCCAGGCTACGTACTAATTTGTTTTGTGGCCGTTGATCAAGCTTATTTGCTACGCGGATCTATAAAGTCGACGCGGCGCGGCGCCTGCTAAACCTGTGTCGCTTTCGCATTCAGCAGACCCGAGTCGCAGAAAATTTATAACGGAGCCCCATTTAAAAAATATATATAGCTTTACCTGTGCTCCATAGAGGGCGGCACCCGCTTCAAGTTCGGACGCAATTCTCGATGGATATTGAACACTTATTTTACGAAACCCGCTGAATTGTTATCTGCTACTTATTTTCTACTTTGAGTCCATTATATTTATTAATGCGAAAATTATATTTTGATGTAATGTATTCTTTGTAAATTATTTTTATTGTATATCAATTTTTAATCTGATTTGACTAATTTTTAATTATTATCTTGCTATTATTGATTAGCTTGTAAATTTATTTTTTGTTCTTAATTATAATTTGGTTTGTTTGTTTGAGACTCAATTGTTTGCCATGGCAAGTCCCATGCGTGCCCCTTGCCCACACTGCCCAAGCTCGGCCAAACTATATTCTCTTCCCCACGGTCTTAAGGTTCACATCGGGAGAATGCACAGGGGCGTCACCGAATGCCCAGGCCCTGTGGTCCCCGCGCCTCTCGCGACGGCAGACGTCACGACACTTGCAACGGCTGCGACAGCAGATTCATTGCCGGGTCTTAGTTTGGACGACTTGCCTACCCTTAAGTCTAAGGTTCGGGTTCTTAGGCATGTGCCTAAAGGAGCGAGATGTATGGCAGCTGGAAAGTTATCATCTTTAATTTAAAAGTGTGTTCAGTCCAATAGCACTGTCGACTGGGTGGCGTTATTGTCATTCGCCTATACTTCTTTGAGGCTGCCGGAATCAGGGGACAATAAATCGCTTACGGCAAAAGTTAAGGAAAATATTATAAAGTCCCAGATTTGCATGCTTACAAGTTCTTTGCCCTCAAAGGCTCCATCTTTTTATAGGTCCGTTCAGGCAAAGGTCTACGAGGGGGACCTCCGTGGAGCTGCGCGCCTACTTACCTCGGACTGCACTTTTGCCCCATCGGGGGCCGACACGCTCGCAATTCTTAAAGACAAGCATCCCGCTCCCACCCGCCCGCTAAGTATTCCCCCGGCACCCGACAACGATTCTACGCCTTGCTTGACCGTAAAAGCGGAGGATGTCTCGGGCGCACTCCATTCATTTTACCGCGGCTCGGCAGCTGGTATGGATGGACTGCGCCCGGAACACCTCAAGGAGTTGACCTCTTCTTCGGCAGGCGATAACGGATACAAGCTGCTGGAGTCCCTCACGCGCCTTTGCAATTTTCTATTGAAAGGGAACCTGAACACCGATGTCTGCCCTTTTCTTTACGGTGGGTCTCTTTGTGCCCTTCAAAAGAAGGATGGTGGCATAAGGCCGATAGCAGTGGGTAATACCTTCCGGCGATTGGTCGCAAAACTGTGCTGCCAGGCAGTTCGAGGCTCGATTACACCTTATCTTCAACCCCATCAGTTGGGTTTTGGCACACCCTTTGGGTGTGAAGCCGCAATCCACGCGACACGAGCTTTCGACGTGAGGAAAGTAACGACGTCCTCCTGAAATTAGACATTCGCAATGCTTTTAACAGCATTGAAAGGGGGCCGTTGCTGTCAGAGGTCAGAGAGTTGACACCGTCAATCTTCCCCTTCTTGTGCCAGTGCTATGCATCCCCCAGCAATTTGTCGTTCGACGGCAATTGTATTTCATCTCAGGTTGGGGCACAGCAGGGGGACCCCCTAGGGCCTCTTGTTTTCAGCATGGCAATTCACAAAGCCATAAAGTCCCTAGAGAGTCCCCTTAACGTATGGTATTTGGATGATGGGACAATTGGCGGCAGTCCAGAGGTAGTCCAGAGAGACGTGATGGCACTCTTCCCCGCCTTGAAAGAACTGGGCTTGGAGGTGAACACCGCGAAGTGCGAGTTCTATCCCTGTAGCTCGGTGGCGGCGGAAACAAGTGCGAGTTTTACGTCTCTAATCCCTGGGCTCAGAATCATGGACCGGAACTCTCTGTACCTCCTGGGTTCCCCCATTTTTGCGGAGGGCTTGATGGATAGCTTGGAGTCAAAAACACAGACCCTGACATCACTAGCTGAACATTTTAGGCATCTCCCGGCACATGTATCTCTGTCGCTTTTGAGGATCTGCTTCGGGATGCCTAAGCTGACGTATGTCATGCGGACGGCACCTACTTGGAAGCTCCCAGAAAGGGTCCTCAGTTTTGATGATACACTTAAACGTATTGTTGAGGAGATGCTCAATATTAGCCTTAGTGAGGTGCAGTGGTGTCAGGCTAGCCTGCCAATCCGATTTGGTGGTTTGGGAGTGCGCCGTTTGCAGGAGTGCGGTCCTATTGCCTTTCTCGCCTCTTCGTATGGTGTTTCAGGCTTGGTCGGTCGCTTGGTGCCGGATTTGGGCGGCGATATCAGCATTCCTTTCGTCAGTGAAGCTCATAGCGTGTGGGCTCGGTTATATCCGGAAGCCGACCTACCTGCAAGGCCTGGTATACAGAGAGGTTGGGATGAAATTGTTGGGGCGCACGCACTCGCTCGTCTGCGCAACGAAGCCTCGGGAGTCGAGTTGGCTCGTTTAAACGCCACCTCTAAGCCGGAATCTGGCGCCTGGCTGCATGCCCTACCATCTCCTCACTTGGGCACGCTGCTGGACGACGACTCCCTTAGGGTTGCCGCGGGATACCGACTCGGCTGTGCAGTTTGCGAGCCGCATGTGTGTATTTGTGGAGCGAAAGTGGAGGCAGACGGCCTGCACGGACTCAGCTGTACTCGCTGCGCTGGACGGAGGCCTCGACACCATGCCATAAATGAGATCTTACGGAGGGCTCTTGTTTCGGCCGAGGTCCCGTGCGTGCTCGAACCTCCCGGCCTCTCGCGTTCCGACGGTAAGCGCCCGGATGGACTTACGCTGATTCCATGGCAAAAAGGGCGTTGCCTCATCTGGGATGCCACATGCGTGAGTACCTTCGCATCCTGCCATCTGCCTGCAACCCAGAGGATCGCCGGTGGGGGTGCGGAGGCAGCCGCGCTAGGCAAACACCACAAATATGCTGATTTGGAATCAGCGTACGAGTTTGTGCCGTTTGCTGTGGAGGTGGCGGGGCCGTGGTGTTCCGAAGCAAAGAAGTTTGTGGCGGCCTTAGGACGGCGTCTGCGGGAGAGGGGACGAGACCCGAGGTCAGGCGAATACCTCGGGCAACAAATTTCTCTCGCTATACAGCGTGGGAACGCGGCTAGCTTGATGGGCACGTTTGGGCGAGGGGGCACAAGTTGACGTATCCATATATATTAGATGTATTATTTATTGACTGATAAAAATATTTTTATTTTGACATGTTAGACTGTACTTAGTTAATATTAAAATGAATATATATATATATATATATATATATATATACCAATTTTTATTAAATCTACCATAATAACATGTTAAAATACTCGTATTACTCTAACTTAAACGATGTCTATAGCATGCATTGCCTGTGCCTATTAGGCAAGCAAAGTCACTTTCTATTTTCAAAACTATGATATGTAAACACTACTCATCCATTTGAATATATGATATAACTTATAATTATATAGTATATGTATTTTATTTGGTCTTTTTATCATTTTAACTATTTTATATAGTTTAATAACTTTACAAATTATAATTATAATATATATTTCTACTGTACACCTCCACCGAACTCAGTTGCTACTACAATATCTGTCCGTCCAAAGGTTGTCTGGTAGAAATCGCTTAAAGAAATAAGACCGCCCATTGTACTGGACTATAAGGATAATAATATTAATTTCGTTTCAAAAGTTTGTATCTTTTTGTTGTTACAATAAATAATTTTGTATTGTTAATTTTAAAGTTAACAGGTATTTAATTACTAGCTGTGTCCCGCGGCTTCGCCCGCGGCAGTTAAAAGCTGTGGTTGAACTTTTGCAGGATTTATTATTTTGGATTGGTAGATCAATGGTTTGAATTCGCAGTATCGTCTAATGGGTGGACTTTTTCTTTAATTACCAATGCCTAATCAATCTTTTTAAAATGTATATATTAACATTCCTCCCCAATATTCCATAAGGGTTGGTTACCTCCTCTTTTTTTGTGAAGTCGGTAAAAATCACGAAAAACCATTTAACTGTCATAAATCTCCGAAAATCTTGATAACATTTTATGTAACTACAAACCGGTCTTAGTCTACAGAACAAAAAAGAATTTAAAAACATTTTACAAAAAGAAATCTCTTGAAATAAGTACTTATAAAAACATCTAACGTCTTTTTTGCTGAAGTCATTTGAAAATAGGATTAAATTTCGTTAGTAAGTATCACACATATTTCGAATTTAACGATGAGTACACGCTGAGAGTATACTCGCGTACTCAACTGATGAGGAGCACCGACTATTCCGAAACTAGCGTCGCAACAATGCGAGGAACTAACCGTGAGTGAAATCATTAAATCACACTAATATTATAAAGCGCAAAGTTTGTGTGTAAGTGAATAAGTAATATGTTTGTTTTTTCTTCACGCCGTAACGACCTAGCATTAACAAATAGGCTTCTTTTCAACTTGATAAACGCGGGCCAAGCCGCGGGAGACAGCTATTTCTAAATAAGTAAATAACGTAGTTGCTACTACAGTAACATGAACATGCTCTAACATACCACACTACACGTTTTAATACGTCGGTCGTATGTAATAGTTTGTCTATTGCATTTTATAGACGTAATTTGTTTGGTATTTCATTTCACATGCGATCCATATAATGACAGGAAACAAATTGGAATGTTTGATAAAACCTATCCCTGGTAATATTTCCTGGTAATCCAGGGACAAATAAAAGTTTACGATTATGAATCGGAAATATACATCACGAAATTACAGAGCTTTGGGGCTCGTAATTACCGGCTTACTGTTATTAATGTTCGCTAAGTGACGAACAGCTGTGATTGATTACCTTTACGAATGATCTATAAAAAAGCTTAATCCTGTATGTACAGGAGATTTTGTATTGTGCTGTAAAATTTAATTATTTATTACGTCGTGTGTTTTTACAATATTCTTAAATATTGGAAAAACACACGACACTAAATTCAGAATTAAACATTATTTGCAACGAGTATGATAAGTTTTTTTTTTTCATATTCATTTATTTTATTTAAAAACTTCATTCACAAATAGTATGTACATAGCAGGACTTAATGCTACAGCATTTTCTGCAAGGCATCCTGCTATATCATACTGTTTTCACTGTTTAACGTTAGACTTTACAGATATCTCTTTATTAAACCAGTCTAGCAGTAGTTTGAATCTGTTGGATACGGAACCCTAAAGGTGTTTGTTCTTCTATGTTCAGCGTGTAATTTATGACCTTTGATTTAGATATGCTCGATGGCGTAGTTTGTTGCACGTCTGTTAAAGCATGGGTATCGGATTTGAACGCGTTGGGAAAACAAGTTTGCTCCCAAATGGGAAGTGTTTCTGGTTCTGGGTGTGAGTATGTTGTTAATGTTTCCGGTAGCTACGATACTAGCCTCCAAACATAGTAACGGGCTGTGAGTATAAATGTGTTGACATTATTTATTTATTTAATGTGATATATGATCATTGGATTATACATTAACGCTTAAAAAGATAAAAGTTGCTTTAAATAGAAATAAAAACACTTGGCCTAATGGCTTTTCACAGCTTACAAATAAAACATTCAGAAATAATGTTTTATTAAACAAAAGTACTTGAAACGAGCTACGGCTCGGCGTAGCATATGTACACAGAAAAGTAACAAATTACATGTTGGAAATATCAGATTCGTTTTCTTTTTTAATGAAACACTCCGCTGACCTAATAATAAGTGTTTTTATAGTAATGTATTAAGTTAGCATTTACAAAAATAGTTGTTTGCTAGCTATCTGCCACCTGCGCTGAGCCGGGTTAAATTTTCGGTGATTTTTATCCCCATGGAATTGTATAATTATTATATTTATTACCATTATAATAATTAAAGCAAACCAAAATGATCAAAATACCGCGGCAATTCCTCAAAGATATCATGTTTTATTGTTTTTATCTTTGATATAATTGGCTGTATTACCAACTAGGAGAGAAATAATAATTGAACTTATCTAGGAAGGTCCATATTTGGCTGTATTATATATATTTCTTGCTGTGTATCTAAATTACCATAATGCTGTAGATCTTCTAAATAAATAAATAAATAAATAGATACACTAATGGTCGAACATTATATCAGTTGGTGTGATGATGTAGAAAGAATAGCACTACAATATAAAACAGAGAATGAAATTAAAAAAGAATGACTCCAAGCAACAAGTAACTTTACATCATTGTTGTTATATATTGTTTCAAAGTCTTCTACTATATTTAAATACTATGCTTAACCTCACTATCATTTGTTGGATATTATATAAAGCCAAACTCTTGAAACATCTTCCAAACAGTAAAAAAGATTTATTCACGATCCAGGAGCACTTGAAACTATGCACCCTACGACTATTGCTACGAGCTACGGCGTAGCAAACGTAGCACGTAACAGGAAATGGAGTTACTCTCCCGGCGAGCGCAAGAGCTCTGCCAATTCGGGAAATAATAATGAGTATACTATTTTGTTTCTAGTTTTTTTACTAGGTACGTTCATATCCTTGTTAATATAATGATAAAAATAAGTCAAAACATATTTATATACTTAAAACATGTATATGGAACGTTTTATCTTTCCATATAAGGGAATTAGACTAAAATGCATTTTTAAGTTAATTTGTTGTTTAATAGGAATATGATACATGGTGTGTCCCGCGACTTCGTTCACATCAGGATGCTTACATGACTATGTAAAGTAGTGTTACGCTGCCTGAATGTATATGAAGAATTACTAATATTGTTGTCCATGGAAAAGGCTATCTCGACAGAAAACATATAAACCTTCTTGGCCGTTTAAAATAAATTCAGTTACAAACATCCACCCTTGTAGACTTGTACAGATACATTAGTAAAAGGTAGTTCACTTTGCGTTTGTAACTAAAGTTACGACTAGTAATTTTTTTTTTAAATAACGATAATCACACAAAAATTATAAATGAGAAAGTTTTTGAGTAACATTTTAATATCACACACAAAATCACACCCAGAACTAGATGCACAAATGTCTCTTGAATATGAAAATTGTGCTCCTGCCGGTAATCGAACCTAAGACCCACGACGCAGAAGGCAGAGAATTTCCCACTGAGCAACTCGATCGTCAATAATTAACGATTGCGTTGAAACATATACCTTTGATTATCAATATTCTCGAAGATAAGGACTGATATTTGATATCTACAGCAATTGCTCATTTGGCGGGTATCGCGAATTCTCTTTGACAACTGATAAGCTCGCGGTAAGCCTCTGTCGACGAGTGTAAGAGACATTCGTAGGGATCACGACCCTATCGCGAACCAACCGTGAATCTCTCTCATTTGCGTAATGTGATTACAAAAGCACATCTTTCGAGATAAAAGCGCAGGCTTTTTACGTAAGTAATGAATTTCCCGGCCTCATCTGAGAAAGGCGAAAGCCTCATAATTGTGTGAGAAACGCAAAGAGATCTATTATCATGTAAAAAGTCACGGTTTATAAACATTGATGAAAGGACTAGGGTCATGTTTGACAAAGAAAACGGTATCTTTAGAATATGCTCTTTAAATTTACTTTTAATCGACTGCGTGTCTGTTATTATAGATCATCTAGTAAAGTTCGATAGAGAAGTTTGATGTTATTTGAATTAGTTAATGCTATACCTCGCTTTTGACGTTTGGTTATGAGATGACATTATACTTAAGCCTTCCTTACTACTGAATTCCAAATTCAAAATCGTATCGTTATTTCCAATGGCCCCAAAAATGCACTCATGAAAGTTCTACTGCCAGATTCACAAAATTACAGAACCATCTCGAGATTCATACATTTTTTCAATACTATCAGTAGGAATTGTATAAACCTAGTTGTATCTATATTATGTAGTCGCCAGAAAGCACTTGTGCAGTTTGCCGACATGGATCCCTGTCATTAATATAGGCAATCGTTTTATAATAAGCTTTCTTATTTAATGTCCGTTTTAGTACTGATTTGAACTTTCCCAGTGGTGTAAATGTAGCCCCATTTGCCATAAAAGATTTATACGTTTTGGTTAATCTAAAACGCGCAGCTATTTTATGCTTATACTTAAGCAACAAATGAAATAACAGTCAAAAGTAAAAAAAATAAGTATAATTAATCCGTGTTAATAAAGAGTGGACCTACGAATTAAAACCTAACATTGCAGCTCACTCCCACACGTGATTAACGGCAGAGTGGGAGTGAAACAGCATATCTTCTGTCATCAATCCTAGTCCCACTCTTTATTGTAGCAGCTTATACATATTAAAATTACACATTCAGAGCTTTTTCAAGTCGTTTATATATTTAGCTCAATGTGCTCAAGTTTTGAATTAACATACTTTGATTATCTCGGTGCGATATGTAAAACTCGATTATCCAGTTACAGAAGAAATTATTCAGATTTTTGGGTTAAATTCATCTGCACTAGAAAGTTTATTGAATCATTTGAATTTCTCGTAATATGATAATGTTAACTATAGATTTAAAATATATTGTTGAATAGATATTAAGGTTAATATTTATTGAATAAGTATATAAGAGAAATAATATCGAGAATGTCTAAAAATACTTATATACGGAAAATGGAATTATCTCCACTTGAATGAAGCTCGGATTGGACCGGTTTTACCTTTTAGTCGCTAAAGAATATTATGCTTTTTGTGAAAGAAACATTTTATAAATACAGTCAAGACAAAAGTTAATAAACTTACTAAAATCTGACTAACTGCTAACGGTTTCTTAGATATTTTAACAACTACAACAAAATTATCTGATAATATTTAAATTATCATTATGAATAATTTATTTTATTTTATTTATTTTTACTTTTTGAATATTATTCTTAAATATGATTATTTCTACATTGTTTTTGACCTGTAATAATTATTTACCAATAAAATGAATATGAATATGAATAATTTTTTTTTTCCACATAGAAAGCAAGACAAGACCGTATTGCCAGTAACAGTTGTTTACCGTTCTATGAAAAATACAAAGTGTGTCGTAAAGACTAACAATAGAAGTTCACTTTTGTATTACAGGGAAATACCACTCTTCGTCACACAAAAACGTTGCGGATCAGAATTTCGAAGCCCTGCCGCTTCAAAAGTGGGATTCACTTCAAAAGTGGGTAACATAATTTTTGTAAGCTTGAAGTTGACGAACCTCACATTTTGAAGCCGGTCGATAAAATTTTAACAGGTGCTAGCCGTTACGGGAGTCCGTTGTCTACAAATGTATTCGCTGTCCATTAATACACGTCGTCGGGCAGACGTGATGGATTAGTGCGCACATTTCCACGGCACCGATAAATCGGAGAAATCCAGGTGTTGTCGAGACGTGAGACATAAAACGAGTCTTTTTAAGAATGTACACATGTTGTCCTTTTGCTCCCGATGGAATAGATACAGTATGTGTTTAATCTTAGTTATTTATTACTAGTGGCTCTGTGAGCAGTAGACTTCGCGTATTTTTTGAAATGGCCTTTTTTTTTATTCTAGATAGGCAAACGTTTGACTGCTATCTCACCTGATGGTAAATGACGATGCGGTCGACGATGGAGCACGTTTGCCTAGAAGATGCTTATTCACTCGTGACTTAAAGCTGAAACTACTGATTTTTTTATTGCCGGTTTGACATGAACAAAGCTGTTGGAACTATTTTGTTATGTAAGAAATATAATTGTACACAGTTTTACAATAAATGCAATTCTTATTCTTATTCTTATGCAATAATAAATGTGTCAAAACTTTTTACGTGAGGCGCCAAATTGTTTACTACGATAACCGTTGAATGTCAGCTGTCTTTCATTTTCATTTCAACGGATTAATAAAAACACATTTTTGACAGATGTATTCGTATAATTTTATTTTTAGTCGCCGGTTTTGGTTATAATCTGAGGTGATCATGTAAATTTCGATTATTTTCGATTCTCTGTGGGTTTCTCAACTGAGCAGCGTCTAACTAATGTGTAGTGCCTGGATGACAAATTTTGTAAAATGTCGTTTTCTCAAAATTAAACCTAGCTAGATCGATTTATCTGATCTCTGATGAAAATCGTTGGACCCGTTTCCGAGATCCAGATTATATATATTATATGTATACATATATTACGTATTATATATTATTAAATATATACATACAAGAACGTGGTATTAGATGAGGCAAAACAACTTAATAATTGATTGTGGGCTTAAGATCTGCTTAACTAAGAAGAGGTTAAGCATTGCTCAGCGACATTTTTATAAGTAAGACTGAAAACTACAATCGTAAGTAAATAATAAAACCAGCCAAGTGCGAGTCGGACTCGCGCACGAAGGGTTCCGTACCATCTATAAAAAATCAAGTTTGTTGTATAGGAGACCCCCTTAAATATTTATTTTATTTTATACTTAGTATTTGTTGTTATAACGGCAATAGAAATACATCATCTGTGAAAATTTCAACTGTCTAGCTATCACCGTTCTTGAGATACAGCCTGGTGACAGATGGACGGACGGACGGACAGCGAAGTCTTAGTAATAGGATCCCGTTTTTACCCTTTGAGTACGGAACCCTAAAAAAATACATGGAGCTTACATGCTATCTCGGTACAAACAAATATCTCACAACATTTCAGCTACAAAAACCCTTTTTGTTCAAGATGTTGGATTAAGATAAGATTAGTTCTCAATACAAAAACGTCAACATTGTTGAACGGTTAGCACTCGTAAACTTGGCAACGTTTTTTACTACGGCCTCGGACAAATTACGGCAGGGAGCCAGCTGCAGGCTGTAAAAACTTCGCACAGTAAAATAATATCTTACCGACACTTTCTTCCCTCTGAATACAATTATACGTGGACTCTTCACTGTTTATATAGTAATTGTACTGGACAACAAAATTATGTAACGAGAAAATGCTCACTAATTTTGAGTTGCCTACCTACCCTTACCTTGACAAATGTCAATCCGCTTGTCTTTAGCCGTTTCACTATGTTCGCAAAATGTATAAAATCTAATAGCTCTAAGGGACTTGATACACAAAGCGCCTCAGACGCGCGCCCTGTCCGCATAGTATATTTTGTTACACTAGATCCTATACAAAACGTCAGCAGCGCAGGGAGAAGTGTCGAAGGCGTGCGACATCCCCACGCCCGCCGCTCGGCCGCGCACCCTGGCCGCTTTGTAGTCCCTGGCGCCTAACCATACATATTATCTTCACAGCGCCCGTGCCGCGCGCCTCAAGCGCTTTGTTTATCAAGTCCCCAACTAAATTCACTGAAAATTAGGATTTATATGAATTCATAATAATACATACCTCCAGTCGCTCGAAGCGTTTCGCTTCTACGTTTGCCATTCGTACTGCGATGGAGATTATATGAAGGACCCATTGTCTTACTGTTAATGCTATTTTAGTATAATTCATACGCCAGTTTGTGTATAAATTTCCTTTGGAACAAACAGATCGTCAAAGTTACATAAAATTAAAATTCGAAACTCTTTAAATTCACTCTTTAGGTAGCTGAAGCATACAATTTTTGAGCACTTAGTTATTTCAGTGAGCGGTATAATCTTTTGTATAAATATCTTCCTTAATTTTTGTAGGATTCTACTTACTGATCCTTAAAACGTGCTCTTTCATAAAATATGCGATGGCCCTTGAAGTCATTCATGCGCAATTTAAATATTTTCACACGCCCACCCTCCACCACGACAATAGACCCTAAAACTATCAAATTAGTAATGGAAATCTGGCGAAAGTTGAATAAATGGGCGGTTATCAGAAATTATTCAACCAACATTCGGCACAAGGCCAGTGGGGTATTCGTTGAATTTCACTAAACTATTCACATCGAGAAAACCACACTAGTTCAGTTGTTCACGACTCTAAGTTAAATTTACCGAGAGAAAAATAGTATTATGGGTTTGCTGATTTAATAGTTCCTGCTTTGACTGGATTGCTACCTTTAGAAAATTCTAGTTTTCTAACATTTTCAATAAAATTTAAAAGGAGTTTTAGCCAAACGAATATTAAATGTAATAACATTTATTTATTTATTTAATAGTTTAGCACAAAAAGGTGTACAAGGAATAGCTTAATGCTATGAAGCATTATCTACCAGCTTTCCTGGGCGTGTAAGAAAAGTGTATGGGCGTGCAGCTAAAAGATACGCGTATATAAAAATAATGAGTTTTTGAATAAACTTGATCAAATAATTTGAAAAATAAAAAAGGAATCAAAAAAATATATATATATTTAGATAAATACAATATACTGCTTACATACGTATGTATAACTAACACATAATCAGAATATTATGTTTAATTATAAATAAATACAGTTAAATATTGCTATTCTTGAACTTGTTCAGGATAAATATTCTTTATGTAATGTCAATGAATAAGTCTTTTAAAGATCAATTTGCTTTGATTAACATTGCAATGAAACACTACTGTAAAATGTAATAATTAATACAACAAATCTTTTTTAATGTTTATACCCAAAAAAGAATCCCGATATTAACTTTAAATTATCAACTGAGCCTTATAAATAAACAATAATAACCGCTTTCACACACACTGCTCCAAACTAATTTAATTAACTTATGTCGTGGGTGCAGAAAATATTCATTCTATCACACCCAGAACCAAATTACCTAAGTTTCTGGAAAACTTGTATTCACATCGGGAATCGATGTTCCGCGGCTTGGCCCGAATTAATTTAAAGAAGTCTATGTCCTAATCCAAGCCTAATCCGTCCATCTAACTATCTACGTACTCATTGACTGTATAATGTGCCGGAAACAGTCGCATCTCAAACACAATTACACCTAGAACCAGAAATACAATTTTCCCTTGGGATCATCGATGGGAATGAGTGTAAAATTATACATTTAACAAAACATAGGTATCGTTTAATTATGTGTGGTATAATTGCGGTTTTTTATATCTACTGAGAGACCACACTATCTCATCTGATGATAATTGATGATATGTAGACGATGGTAGACACATATTATAATGTACGTATTTAGTATGTAGTAGCTATTACTATTGTATAGTTTAATACATTTTAGGAAAACAAAATTACAGAGCACTAATAGAAAGAGTTTTTATATGAGTTCATACCGTATTTATATATTCTAACCGCCCATTGGCTCAGTTGGGTGGGTGTTCGGTACAGGGGTATCGGGTTCGATTCCCAACGAGAACACAAGTTGTCTCCCCAAGGAAAATTTGTGTTTCTGGTTCTGGTTGTGATTGTGTGTGTGATATGTATGTTTCCGGCACCCACGACACAAGTCGTCTAACTTAGTATGGGGATGTATGTCTGAAAGCGTTTGTTATGTTTTTTATGTTCTATATACTACTCCAGAATCGAATCGTTCATCCCAGATATTCGAAGTCAGTTTCCTGTTTCCCTGCAAGCTTACAATTATGTAAATAACATATAATTTTCAGATAGAAACGTGATCGTCGCAAACAAAGATTCCGTTCATCCCTTTACGAGTGCCACAAGGTTTTTACACGTGCCTTCTCTCACTTTATGACTGCCTTTACACCGAACATAATTTATTTTTAATCTTATTGCTCACGTTTCAGATCACGTAATGCTGTCGACATAAAAGTTCGCCGTCCAAATTGGAAACTGCTCATGTCGCTTTACTTATAATCAATATGAGTTCGAACGTTAAAGCTGGAACATGAATAACGCAGCTGAGCGGCGCACAATGTTGAAACTTTTTGAATCATGCATACATTACGAGATGGACATATTTGCTACATTTGAATGATGTTATATAGATTGATTTAATTACAATTTTGAATACATTATCATAATTCAATAACGCGTAATGCGTAAGTGCTTGGCTGAACGCATTTTGGTGTTTAGATTGCGTTTGTACTAAAAAATAATAAACGCTAGCAAAGCTTAAAAAAACCGACTTTAACGCTTATATTTTGGTATCGGCTTGATTGATTTCGATAAAATGTATATGGGAACACCTCTGAAGTAGGTTACATCTACCAAACAAAAAAAACATCAAACTCGAATCATAATTGGCGGAGATATCGCGTACCATAAAAACAAAAAAAACATACAGTCGAATTGAGAACCTCCTTTTTTGAAGTCGGTTGAAAAACAAAATAAGGCTGTCATTGAGCTAAAAGGTTTCCTTTGCTATTACTTACTGTAATTGAACGTTACAATTCTGCACTTGCTGCAATGTCAAGTCTATGTTCACCAAAATACATAGTACATTTAAACAAGTATATTTAATAGTTAACTTGTTTAAATGTACTAGAATGTCTATTTATGGTTAACGTTGAAGTAGAGTTTGATAATTTGTATTGTTTTCTTTAACATAATTGAACGCAAAAAATAGGTGTGCACAATTCCACATAACAGATGGATTTGTTTTTGTTTACAGGTAACTTGGGAACAAAATGTGGTTTTTCAATTATAAAAAAACATAAACACTTTATTTGTTGATATGACAAAACATTATGGTTATTTTGATATATTGCTAATACGAGAATCGTTCACTTAGGTTGTTTTGCGCACATAAAGTTATATGCCTAAATAATTCAAACGATTACAGACAAACTGTCAAACGTCATCCATATATGGTTGACATACCTCCATTTCGCTCGGAGCGTTTCGCTTTTACGTTATCACCCGTACTGCAAAGGAGTGGTACTCATTACCCTCGTCTTTGTTCTCAGAACGGTATAATCTGCAAGTCCTCAAGTCAAAAGTAAATAAGTACCTTAGCTAAATAGGTACATGCTACATCTTCAGCTGCATCATCACTTTCTTTCAGGTGAGATTGTGGTCTAATGCTTGCCTATCAGGAATTTTTAAAAAACAAGTCAAATACAAGTAATTTTAGGGTCTATCCTAAAACAACGTTTTAACACTAAACAGATCTCATATTTGTTCTTATATTCTTTATTGTTCACACATTGATAAACAAGTTTACAATAAGGCCATAATAAAAGATGTACAAAAGCGAGCTTAACCCTTCACAGAGTTTTCTTCCAGCAAACCCTTTAAGTAGGTTATAATTTATAGGAGCGAGTAGGTTGATGTGTACATAGAAATATGATAACAATACAAGTTACTAATAATATGTTACAAATATACGTAATTTTTTTAGTAATAATAGACAACATTTAAAATATATTATATTATATATTTGTTCATTGATTTTTATATGGAAATTACTCTAAGAGGCCAACCTTGACAGATATTTAAACGGTGGTTGTATCTTTATGAACTCTACCCTTAACGCATATAATGGTCTATGATTTATATCAATAATAATTTTACGTTTTCCACATAACAGATGGAATTGTTTTTGTTTACAGGTAACTTGAACAAAATGGAGGTTGAAGTTGTTTCTGTCTGCCCTGTAGAGTACTTTGCTAAGAGTTGCTAACTTCGTAAAACTTGGCATTGAGTTATAGATTCCCGACCGCCTTCCAAATACTTATTTGTTTGGTTCAGTTTGACCGTAAACAAAGATATATTTTTGATGTGTTTATGGGTAGAGCTACAAAATTAGAGGGAACGTTCTTGTATTTTGTATACATGTAACTGTACCCTTCATGCATTGCAATGCCACAAATAGAAAATAATTAAACGCAAGCTAAGCTTAAGTAATAATTAAACGCAAGCAAAGCTTGAAAAAACCGACTTCACCGCTTTATCTTCGGAACCTTGATCAGATTTAATGTATCAAAATAGTGATCATGAAAGTTAGCATGGTTAGTCATGTCAACGAATCTGTCCAATGAATGAAAAAAAATATTCTATATAAATAATCGAGTGTTTTAAGCATTGAGATATTTAATATATAAAGTTTTTACACTCACAGTCCCACACTAAGTTCAAAAACTTACCGGGAACATTCACATCACATACGCAATCACACTTAGTACCAGAATCTCAATTTTCCCTTGGGGAGAAAACTTGTGTTCCCTCCAGGAATCGAATCCGATATGCTTAGAAGGCGCATCTAAGCCAACGTGCATTTACAAGCGCCTGTAAAGTATATTGGGCGCAAATTGTATGGTATTGTATTTTGTTATAGTATTATTTTAATAAATGGGAAGCTTCTGTTTTGTACCGGTGCGGTAAAGCGCGAGAACTTAAAATGTGAAGCCGCGGCGGCCGTAACTTTGTTATAGTTTTTAGAGCAAGCTGCGCTTTGGTACGAGCGCGATTGACATCACAGGTATATATAGCGTATGTCGTAGCATATAGGGGCCCGTTTGGCGGAGTAAAAATATGGCAGTTACGCCACGTCGCCCGTCTCATATATAGATTTTTAAGTTTTTTCTTTCAATTGTCTTAAATTGTATATATACATTTTACTATTTTACTATACAATTACAATATTTTGTCAAAAAAATTGACAGTAAACTATGTTTTGTAACTGGAAGTATTTATTTACGACATAAGGCCAATTAAAAAATAGTATCAAAAATAAACTCAAAAAGGCATCATTTTCGTATATATAAAACCTACTTAAAGAACAATAGATTGATAAAAATAATTAGAATTGATTTACTGTAGAAAAGAGGTATAGGAATAAATAATAGTATATACTATATTATTCTACTACACTCAGTAATTATTTATGGCCTGAATAAATTAAATAGGAAAATGTATATGACAAACTATACTTTTTGCAGTCACAACGATAAATTGCAGCGTCTAAAGGTAAGTTTTGGATATAACTAAAAAGATATAGTAATCGTGTCGGAACTCAGCGCGGGCCTTCCACAGCCATTTGCAGTTGCAGCACTCGCCAGAAAACTGGGTCAAGTTTTTGTATAGCCGTCGTTCATACGTGCGTGATCCACTATCTAAGTCTGGAGTAGATGAGAGGGCCGATAGCGTCCTGCCATAAAAAAGGCCGGATCTAGGACGGAGCGGCGCTCACGTCCCGTCACCTTCCGCCCTACTTTATAGACGAGTGTCCCCTAAACCGCAATTTATGTCCTCTGCGCCTCCGCCGCCTCTCAAATTAATTACCCTCTCTTATTTTTATGTGCTCGTGTATAATAAAACTTTCATATTTTTCCCGCATATTACTCCTAAGAAATTTTATGTGTACCATGTTGCTTCGCCCTTAATCCTTGGCTTATGATATTTTACGTGTAACTTGAGGCTGCGTTGAAGTAGGTAAGGCGTAGTAAGAATTCGTGTAAGATTTTTATGAACATCGTGCTATTTTCAAAATTTTATTTAAGCGCGCACGGAAAATGCGAAGTAGGTATTTAAAATAATTTCAATATCTTATTCAAGCTTTTCAACATACAGCTAAGCCTTTTCACTAGAAAATTTGAAACTTTGATTTCCACGAAACTTTATTCCTTTTGATAACGCAAATTTCTTGTTAACTTTATCATTTAGCTTTCGGCTGCTTACCTGGGCGATGCTACAGATTATTTGTGTAGGTTGTTAGGAACTTTGAAATCTTCAAATTCATGTTGAGAGATATTTTGAAACAGATTAAATACTTTAATTCATGAAACGATATCTGAGATACATGTCGTCTCCGCACCATTGGCAAGCAAACTATGGCCGGCCACTAATTCATTTTCCTTGCTGCGAGCTCTAGAAGGCACTCCAGGTCACCTGGTCTCGACAGCGAGGGACAGCACGTAGCCTATACGAAATTATCTGCCCCGAGAGAGGGCGCGGCGAACTCCAGGAAAATATAAAACGAAAATAAGTTACGCTTACCCGCCTACCTAAGCTGTGTGCTAGAGTTTTTTTGCATTACCGCGGTGAGGCTGCGAATAAAATGTTTATTTTAAATTACGTCCGCCCAGGTATTCGCGCGTTAACTTGTTTTGTCCGTTTGCACAAGTGCGACGCGCAGCTAATTCAGTTAGCGAACCTCAGTTTTTGTGAAGACTTTAATTATATCTAGTGGCGCGTTAGAAACAATGCTCCCGAGCCGGCGCTCGGATATTGAAACCACAACGATACGTAATAGAAGCAACGAGTCCTTTCGTTATTATGCTGCTCTGAATGGCTGTAATAAACTGACTTCCATACTGTATTGAATTGGCTGTTTCGAACTAAGGGAGAAACCAGGAAAGCATTATTGATATGTTTTTATTTTTATGATAATATTTTTAAGGATTTTATTGTGAATGTAAGCGCATTTATATTGAAAGCGTGTTCGCGACATAACTTCAGTGACTTCAGTAAGGCCACACGATATTAAAACTATAAAGTGGCAAGCGCGAGCGACCGAATCTTTTCCTCCACCCCCGAGTCGGTCCCCGGCCCGACCCGACTTTCTTTTGTTTTCGCCTTCTTTTATTTAGCACTTTGATTTTTATTACACCTGTAAACCTCTATCGAATGCTTTGGAAAGTTTGTTTTTCTCCGTTAATGAAGAATACAGGCGCAATAAAATGAATGAGAGAAAGGGAACTCAAATGGAATATGGAAAAATATATTCGTGTTTATGACGCCCCGCTGGGACTCACATGTTGAACTTCCCAGAGAGTAAGTACACCTAAGCAAGACGGGGTGAGCATAAAATGACTAAGTTATCGCTCTCAGAAGACATAGGTGCTCGTAAAAGTTGAAACGCTGTGGCTCATATGAAAATAATCAAGGAATCGATGTGTCGTATCTCTCCGTTTAGAGTTCCCGATATACGTTGTCGGTACTTATTTGTTTTTAGTAGGTACTAAATGTACCTCCGAGAGCAATTGTGTTAACAACAAGTGTCGTTAGGATAATTATTACTGTGAGAAAGGAGCCCGTATAACGACACCCTAACTACTGGATTAGTGCCTATTTTGTAGTTTAACTTGTGTACTACAAGGATATATCTACCTAAATGTCAGCGTAACGCCCAGTGACAGAATTCCAAAATTATTATATTTCTCGTGCCATTAAAAACATATTTGAAAAATTAGATTGAAAGTTTGTTAGTTAGGTATATGCGTTGGCATAAATAATATTAAAATTGAAAGTCTTTTAATAAAAATATAACATAATGTACTAATAACATTAATACACATTTATTTACTGTTTTATTACATTAATTTGTTACAAAGATAATTAATTGTACGGCATATATGACAAAACATATCCGCACTTATACTTCATGGCCTAGCCGTGCCCCAAGACTTCGCCCGTGTTTATCAAGTTATAAAAAGTAGCATATGTGTTAATCTTAGGTATAAGCTATGTACATTCCAAATTTCATTCAAATCTGTTCAGCCTTTACAGCGTGTAGAGAAACCAAACATACTTACCACACTTACATTTACACACCCACACAAACTTTCGGATTTATAATATTAATAAAAATAATATGGTGTGATACGTGCTTAGAAGATATTATTACTTTTTTAATTCATAGAGATGAAGAATTTTATAAAACTTCTATAGTAAGATCCACTAAAAATTATGTAAGGGCCATTAGTCTAAAATTCCAATAACTAAATTAATACAGCAAAACTAAAAACTTAAGCTACCTATAAGCTCACTCATATCCACCGAGCTTATTGGTAAATCAAATGCTCAATACCACTACCAGTGGGTAGCGGTCTCACAATTCTTTCATATGACATTTTAATATAATTGTATTAAATAAAACAAATACAAACGCATTTACACTCACAGCCCCACACTTATTTCAAAGACTTGTATCGTGGGTGCCGGAAACATTCACATCTCATACACATTATACCCAGAACCAGAAGCACATATATCCCTTGGGAAGGAATTTGTGCTACTACCGGGAATCGAACCCACGACCCACGGCGCAGAGCGGAAACCTGTCCACTGCGCCAACTGGTGGTATGATATGTTTATGTGGTCTGCTTAAGCGATATACAAGACAAGTTCGCAAGCTTCTATAACGATTTAAGTTAATTCAAAGTTGTAGAAAATAATCAATTATGTTTACCAGAACAGAGAGACAAAGTAATTGTAAAGGGCTGTTTCTGTTTGTTATAGATATTGTTGGGGTATTTTCTTCGCTCCCAATGCTCAACAGTAATTCCATTGTAGACTCAGAGCTGTAGCTAGAAATCGTGTAAGGTGCTTTCACAAAGCTGAAGTTAAGTATACCAACATCGGTATCAACGATCTTGTAGATTTCTCTAGTCATTAAAAACATAAACGCTTTTACACTCACAGCCATACACTAAGTTCGATGACTTGTATTGTGGGTGCCGAAAACATTCACATCACACACACTATCACAACCAGAAGTAGAAACACAAATTTTCCTTGGGGAGAAAACTTGTGTTCGCGCCGGAAATCTAATCCGATACCCCTTGCTTGCTTAGAAGGCGAACGCCAATGTAAGTTCGAACTGATTTCTTTCTGTAGAAACATTTACGTGTTTCTTCAAGCTCAAAATACATTGTTTAATTGACTGATTGCATTGATTTGTACAATTACTCTCAAACGATTTTATTGCGTATGTTTTTTAAGCCGTTAAAAAATATATAATTATATGAATAACAATCATTGATTGATGTTGTGTACGGCTTGAAACACGTCGAAAATTTCGACTTACTTTGTAGTCGACTAGTTTCGGACAAATTTGTTGTCCTTCATCAGGATGAGTCAGACGCGCGATACGCAGAGGCGAGCGGCTCGAGCCTCGGCGCGTGACTGGCGACGTGAGGCCGCGGGAGTCGCATCAGACCCCCTATTACGTATCTTTGTTGCACGCGGTTTCAATAAAAATTAAGCAAAAATGAACCTTATTTCTTAGGAGTTTTGTCAATTTAGTATTGAAACCGTTTGCAACAAAGATAGGTAATCGGGGGGCGGGTAGTGGTGGTGGTGCGTCCTGCCGTACTCCAGTCGCTGGCTCGGCGACTGAGTTGTCACAGTCACTGTCACTTGTCACCGTGACGTCACGATGCTGACACACTCTGCTTGTAATATCTGTCTCGCATTTCCACAGCAATGCATTGGCGTTATCGGCGTCCAGCACCGGTTTCCATGCCGGCGGTATCATCGATAGATCGATAGTTTTAATTTTCATATAATAATCATTGACACTTAAATATTAATAATTATGTCGGGTTATATTTTAGTGTAGTTAATTTATATTCCAAAATTTTAATGGATATATTCGGAATAAATACTAAAATGCTCCGCGCTGGTATAATGATGGAGCCGAAAGGTGGCCATATGAGCTCAATGAGTTACAGTACATTTATGGTACTTGAGTTTATTTTTTATACATACGTCTTTAATGAAAGCTTGCCTGGAAAAACAAACAAAAATTTTAAAAAAACTGACTTCATCACTTATATTTCGGTTTGGCTTGACTAATTTCGAAATATGGGACCACTTCTGAAGTATACTCTACCAAACAAAAAATCATCAAAATCGATTTATAATCGGCGGAGATATCGCGCAAAATAAAAACAAAAAAACAAAGTCGAAGAACCTCCTTTTTTGAAGTCGGTTGAAAAGTGTAAGTAATTACGTACCTTAGCGGTGAAAATTTGTGACTCTCGAACTATTAAGAGTTCGAGTATGGCTCTCACGTTTTCGATAACATGAGATTTATCAGATACATTACTCGATAGGATATGTCAAGGAGCATCTCACTGGGTATTAGGTAGCGTACGTTTATACCTAATGATATTGGTGTGAAGATATGTTGGTTATTTGTGCATTAATTTAGTAATAACTACTTAATCTTTATGTGCCGAGATAAGGACTTTGCAAATGGTGCTATTAAGGCTAAGTATTTTTTTTGTTTTTGTGATTGGTTTTTTCAGTCCGTTCTGTTTAATTGCAAGTCTTAAAAACTATCGCATAAGTTTTGGTTTCAATAATCCCGGGACCAATTTAAAAAAAGTTTTACTTCAACATTTGTATATAAAATTTAGGTATCCACATTATTTGTATGCAACTTAACTTCCACCAACCCCTACTTCAGTTTCCAACTTTATTTTCCAGACTGAAAGCCGGTCAAAACACTAGATAAAATATGGCTCGGCGCCGAAACAGCTATGTTATCGGTCGACTTCTTTTCATGTCAAATAGCAATGGTGTTGTATGTCGTTGACCGCGGTACGCAAACAGCGCCGAGTGGTGATACCAACCTCTTCTCCCTCCCCTTCAAACTTGTTCCCCCTTTCTCCCCATAGCTACCTTTCTTCCACCCTCAGTCGCACCACTAGTCACCTACAAAGACTACCTTTAAAACTTCGCAAGCAATGACTTCTGAATGCTAAGCAGCTTTCGGTGAACTTGCGAGGAAAGTTCTAGCGTTAAAATAGGTTTCTGATGCTGTTCATGCTCACCACTATTTTATTATAGGTGGGTTGTAAGGTACACCAACATTTCAGTTAAGGTGATAATGGTCGTTTAACCGGCAGATGATTTAATGTTGAATAGATGTCAAAATCAAACATCATCAAATGCTGAACGTTGAAGAAGAATCAAAAATCCTTTTCCACGATGCTGATTAACAATTAAGAATTGGCTCGAGAATGAAACATTTACTTGTCATAATGAACTTCACACTAAATTCTACATTTACTGTCGTAAATAATTCACAACATTTTTTAAGTGAAATAAGATTGTTTTCCAGCCATTTGCTTAGTGGTAGGGTTAATTCCAATCCAAGTCTAGAATCTCGTGCAGGGTCGTGAATGAAATACCGTACTGGTCAATAGCGAGATATATTTATAGATCTCTTACTACTGACACTTCTCAAAGCTCAACAAATTTAAATTATATTATAACATAACAACGTTAATTTACTGTGAATTAAATGTAGAAATATTAGTCATTGGTGAGATTTATTTGGATTTACTTAATCAGTTAGGTATTGAATATTCGGTATGGTGCTTAAATGTAAATTCATGATTTAATTTACATAAATAAACTAGTATCTAATTCAAACTTAAGATAGATATACGAAAACCACAACGAGCACCCCCTAATCCCAACTCTTACTAAACTAACAAAACCGATTGGAAAACACTCCCCTAAATAAATAGTATGTGTTTGATTATCAAACACACTCAATAGGTGCCTAACACGGAATCGAGGGGATGCGGAAATCGGTCACCAGGTCACCTGGCCTTGGGACAACTACCCGCAAATGTCTGCAATTGAACGCAAACCGCTCAGTCCTGTACGCAATTAAACACAGGTCGGTTTTTACACGAGCTGTCATCACTCGGGCAAATGGCAGGGGACTGGATGTTTATACCTCACGTAAACTCCGAAGGCCTCCATTAGACGTTGTTTACTTAGTCGGTGCGCAAATCTTGAGAGGTCGACTCACAAAAATGCCCCATGAATATGCGATGACACAAAACGTACACAGCTTTTCCATTTAGAAACTGTAATGAAATCTCACGCACGCGCTTTGTTTGTTTTTCAATCAGACTGGCTATATAAAATTGTACAGTTTTATATGGGTTACTTAGCCTAAATTGAAAAGAAATGAATAATGGTGGTATAGGATTAGATGCGAGATCGAACATTTCAAAGAATATTGACGTTTATGTCGTTTGTTTTATGTTGGGCTTTTAATGACGATTATAGTACTCTTTGGTAACTAACGTACGCGTAAGATTTTCACGCGCTAGTCATTTTAGAGGAGTAGATTTTTTTAATGTAGAATAGGCAAACATTTGACCACTATCTCACCTGATGATAAGCGACGGTGTGGTCGACGATTGAGCAAGTTTACCTAGAAGATACCTTTTCATTCGTGTCTTGAAGACTCCCATATTGTACTTATCATGAAACACCGGCTCAGGTAAGGAGTTCTAGATACTGAATAAGTTTCGCTTTCAACTCAATGATTCACGTAGGAATATCGAAAACTATCACAGGATCATATTAGTTATATTAATAATAAATTATTATCATAATTACCATCACAATAATGGGATACTCGTAATTTCGAGTCAAAAAGATAGTAGTGAACCTAAATAATGCGTACTTAATACAATGTAAAATGAACCATAGAGGCAAGAAAACGTTTACTCGAATAGAGCGTTCACTGGCAAGATTATTATAGTTACTTCATAATCTAACAAACGCCAAGTGCTGAAGGGTTGCTCCTTTTATAAAAGTTGTATTTATATGTCACGTACTAGGTTAGGAATGTATATTTATTTATGTTGACCAGCCCTTAGAATCACGTAGACAAGCAACATAGGTACAATTGTGCGCTGCTTGCCACAAATGTCTGTGCCATGTGAACTGTCTACTAGTTCTACTTTAGTCGCACGAATAAACTTTATCAATGTATGTACTCCTAGATAATTAATATTTTGCAATTGTATATAAAGATATTTTTATAAAATCAAATAATTCGGAAAATTTGATACCACTATTCTGTCTGAACGATAGATTGTGCGCACTTATTTGCTCATGAAGATTGATGATAAAACAGCATTTTTTAATCGAATTATAAAATTTTAATATCAAGGAATTATTTAAATCTGCACAGCACAGTTCGCAAGATGTTACTTATAATATACAAACAACAACTTTTGTTTGTTGCGATAAGAGTGATAAGGTATATGCAATTTTTTTTTTTTTTATCGATTTTTAACGTTTATACATTGCCCGAAAATAAATTTTCATTCACAAAAACTAAACATTTCATATTTAAATAAACATTTGAAAATGTGAGCAGGTTCAATTTTAAACACGGCCACTATGACGTTCTTTCTGTGATGTCCACAATCCAATCATGGCTGTCGCAAACTAGAGTTAATCAATCATTGACATCAAACATCTGAAAACTGACGTCTGGAACTGCTCTATCCAAAAGCGTGCTATTTGCTATTTTAGATTTCACATACATTTTAAACACATTTTATTCATTAAAATTCCTAGTTAAAAATCATTTAAATTAGACACATCTTTGACTAAAAGAATTTAAAATTCATTTGACCGATATTTCTTTATTTATATCTCATACTCCCCATTAATAGATATATTAGGTGAGCAAGTGAGAAATTTCTTCTAAATCCTTTCAGCCTTAAAGCGTGAAGAGGGAACAAACATACTTACGTGTGTAAGTCACTTACACACAAACCTTCAGATTTATAATACACTAGCCGTGCCCCACGACTTCGCCTGCTATTATAAAGTTAAAAAGTAGCCTATGTGTTAATCCTAGGTATAATCTATGTACGTTTCAAATTTCATCCAAATTTTTCAGCCGTTAAAGCGTTAAGAGGAAACAAACATACACACTTACACACAAACTTTCGGATTTATAATTTTTGTAGGATAAGTAGGATTTTGTATTAGTAGGAAGTAGGATTGTAGTGAAATGTAGCATAGGTATATAACATGGCAACAAATAATGCAACTAGACGTTCTAAAAATCTTATACCAGTTAGAAGTACGCACAAAGGCTGAAAAGTCATTGAAATGAGATGAAAGTACAAAGCTACACATCGCCTTTGATTTTAATGTTGCCAGTTTCAATATGTTATTGCTACATACAAACATTTATTTGCTGTATAAATTCAAGAGCTTTTGCTATTCGAATGTCTTGTGAAAATATCTTGAATCTTTATACACGGCTTCAAATTGTGTTTATTTAGTTTTAATGTTTTTTGTTGCTAAAACATATTGAATGTTTATTTTATTTTTTTGCTAAATTTATGCCGCAGTGGTTTGCGACCCGAATTTATAAATTTTATTCTGCTTGTTTTTGTTTGAATAGGGCACTAGGCTGGCCTATTACTGATTCTTTTAAAAGGAGATGTTTTATTTTGGGCCAGCACTATGTACCAAACATGGAAAAATAGGGAAAAAATATTGCATTCTCTTAAAAATGCAAATAAATTAATCCGCAGAAGATTACAGCTGTACACTCAAATTATTATTTTTAAATATGTAACCATATTGTTGGGGCAGTCATGACAAGAAGATACTGAATGTCACTCTGTTCTGAGTTTCAATCGAGTAACATGTTTTATAGTCCTATTAAAATTATAACAAAACTTAAATATTTTATAATTGATATGTTGTTTACTCAGAATTTACAATAAATGATCAATGACACGTCAAAATGACAGTTCAATATTGTCGCAATCCGCCATTTGTAACTGTGTTGTGTTGCTATCAATGTGTCAAGATAATTTAAATGTACATTAAAACGAAATAAAAGTAAAGAAAATAAACATTCAAAAACGGTTACTATATTGTATAGCTATATGTATGTATATGGTACATAGTGCTGGCCCAGGCTCCTTCAATTATGAAACATCTCCTTTACGAGATTTTGTGAATACGTTGTGGAATTATGTTTTTAGTTTTAAAAACATTGTTGGACTTTTGTTATACTTATCAAGAATTATTGGTTTGTTTGCCTGCTGGTAAGCGATATGGCTGCCTATAAAAATACAGCTGCAGGCCACTAAAAATTTTGAATAGCAAAGGGCCACACGGAGTCTCAGACTATGGAGAAAGTGCCGTGGGATTGTTTCCGCTAACCACGACACAAGTCATCGAACTGTGGGGCTGTGAGTGTGAAATTGTTTATGTTTTTTAAGTTTTTTAGATGTCCCATCGGGAATTAATTATATTATTTCCCTCCTACCCAATGAAGTTTAACCTCTCAACGGGCGTTCCCTTATGTGCCATCAATGGACGCGGCCTCTAGGGAATAAATCTACCCCGAGGCAAAATAGGGGTAGGAAATAACCAAAAAGCAATGATTTTCTAGAACAATGGAAGCTGGCTGATAGATTTGACGTAGCTTTCTACTTATAGAGTCGTAACTAAATTAAATAGAACACTTTTAAAAGTTTTTAAAATCAAACTTTTACCAATTGTAAATAAAAAAGGACTAAACAGTTATATAACCTAGAGTACTTGTCAAGACGAATCAAACGAACCCAAAATCGATGGTTTAATGATGTTTATTTCAAAAATTCCTAAGCCCATCTCCCGAATTCATCATCAGACCAGCTCCATGGTACCATAACAATACCATTTTATTGTTACCAAATATAGATAAGCACACCAAAATTTTGGGTCTAATTTAGATTGCAAGATTTGGTTACAGACCGTCAGATAACGGGCTGACACTAGATATAAGTTTGTAATAACAAGAAAAGATGTCGGCACAATGAATCTTACAACAGTTCTGATTCAGAGAGATGTGAGTGAAAACGAATAGTATACCTACTTAATCACAAATACCAACGTCTAACGTTACGTTTTCACGATTCTCCTTTTACACGTAATGGCTATATTTACGCTAAATAAGCAATACCCAAAGTGCCGTTTATTTCTTGCCTTCGTTTCAGCTCATTAGAAGTACTCGTGGCTTGGAGTTTATCCTTGGTTTCTCATGCACAACGAAAGCAGTTTCTTTAAAGAAATGGCTACGTGCGCGTTCTTACCTCGTTTATATTGAGGTTTTATTCAAGAAACTACTATGACAATATTATTGCAATAAGCACTGTATTACAAAAGGCAGCGTAATCGGTTGCCTTCTCTTTTTTAACATTTCACCCACATCAAAAAAGACCCATCGACATAAACTTTTCATTTAATAATATAAAACTTGAAACAGTAAATAAGTTTACACTTCTAGGTGTAGATATAGACACACACATAAATTGGAAAGACCATGTTAAAAAAGTTCGCCTAAAATTGGCAAGATTTGTATACGCACTCCGTGAAATAAAGAAAACAACAGATTTTAAAACCGCTCTCAGTACATACTACGCGTATGCGCACGCATGGCTCAGCTACGGTGTCACCCTCTGGGGTGGCAGCGTAGATGCGCCGTCTGTATTCACGGCCCAGAAGAAACTGATACGAATCCTTGTACATATCAAACAAACCGATACCTGCAAACCCCATTTTAAACAACATAAAATTCTTACCCTTTCTTGTATTTATATATTTGAAGTCTGTAAATTTGTAAGAAAATATCCCGATTTTTATAAGAAACGCGAAGATCAACCTGCAAAATATTCTCTGAGATCTAGCCGCAGAAAACAACTAGTAGCACCAGCTTCCTGACTGAAACTGTTATCATCCGGCCCGCTGGAGATGTCCATAAAAATATATAATCACTTACCTCAAACAATTAAAAATGTAACTAAAGACAAACAATTTATTAAACAATTGAAACATTTACTTGTAACAAAATGCTACTATACAGTTAACGAATACTTGAATAATACATTTAACTGAATAAACTTACTATTATGAAATACAATACATTCAATAATCATATATTTAATTAGCATAATTACTTAAAAACAACTAATTCATATAATATAACATTAAGCATTTGAATAATATAGAAATTATATATAAATAATTATATTAGCAATTAGCAATTAGTATAAAAATATTTATTTGATATTGTTGTTTATGGCTGTAAAATATAATTAAGATAAATGTACCCTCTTGTAAGTTGCAGCGCCCCTACGGGGTATCACAGGAACTACAATTTTATATTTTAGACCTTATGTTAAGAAGTGTTATGTGATATGCAATAAACATATTTGAATTTGAATTTGAATTTGAATAAAAATTAAGTTTATTTGTGTGATATAATACGTAAAGTTTTGCAATATATTTATACGTTTTTTGTCACAAACTCAGAGTGTAATAATAGATATCGCTATTTTAATTAACTTTATGTTAATTGACCGAGCGAGAACGAAGCGTCTCCGTTTCAGCTCGAGCAAAAATGTTTCCGTTTGTCGGGATGTCCGGCTGTTCATGAATCGTGAGCAGCCCCTTAGAACGTTTCGGTAACGTAGTTACCGTACGATTCGGTTAGTTAGGAATGTGTTTATTGAGCGATAACTAACCGAATGGTACGGTAACGGTCTAAATCAGGGGATAGGTTCGATAATTGTATGTAACTTGAAAAAAAATATTTCGTTTTATTTTCTTCCTTATAGTGCTGTAAGTAAAGTTCCTTATGGAAAGAAACAAAAGAAAATGTAGTATTTTCAAACGATCAGACTCGTACTAGAGCCTGTAGTGCTATAGTAAAAAGCAAAGTTCTCAATTCAAATACTGGAATCTCTTTCGTAATGTTTCACGTAACATATTTTATTATACTAACAACCAGCGAGAACTTACACAAAACTTTCCCTTGGTAAGAAATAGTGCAGTGAGAACTCCACGGTTATTGGACTTGTTTCCACTTCCAAGAAACATTTCTATATTTACAGTATCAATATCACTACTATATAAATTTCCTATTTTATGAAAGGGCTTTTTAAGAGGAATCTTCTACTTGTACATTTAGCATTCCATTATTAAAATATTCTCATTTTATATTCGAAGCTTCATTCCAAGAAAAGAACACAATTTTTACTTGTTAAATATATAATGTTTTCGGGTAGTGAAGTGGCAAATGAGATTCTGAACAACACGAGAAAAAGGTACTGTTTGAAAAATTAAAATACAATACGGTATGCATTAACTCGATTAAAAGTACGGCAGAAAACAGGATTTTCAATTGTACTGTCGAACGGAAGCACAAAAAATGGGCGTATGTTCTCGTTGCAATTCGTTTTGTAAGTAAACTTCCAAGGTATGTTTTTTTTACCCATTTGTCGCATAGTCGCATTTTTTACCGACTTCCCAAAAAAGGAGTAGGTACTCAAGTCGACTGTATTTTTTTTTTATGTGTGTTACCTCATAACTTCTCTCCATTAAAATTTGATCAAGATCTGATTAGTAGTTCTTGAAATATCGCCAATAATGTCTATTTTGTGACGAATAATGCGTACTTTGACGATGTTCTCGTTTACCCGGCTTCAAAAGTTGCCTCATAACTTCTTTCGTTGTGAGCCGATTTTGATGTTTTTTTTTTTATTTGAAAGCTGGTGCTTTTTATGTAGTCCCATTGAAATTTGATCAAGGTCTGATCTCTAGTTTTTGAGTTATAGTCAATAATGCGTGTTTATACATTAAATCTGATCAAGGTTCCGATGCTAAAACGGAGAAGTCGGTTTTTTTAAGCTTTGCTTGCGTTTAATTATTATTTAATTAATAAATATATGCTTCGAAAGGGTCTTGTACACACTAAAACTCATCACATACGTTGTAATAAATATTTTTGAACTGGCCGCTGGCGTAGTTGGATGCGCGTTTGCTTTCTATGCAGATTTCTCGGGTTCGAATCCCGGTGGGATCACAAGATTTGACCTGGGTATTCTTGTGTTGATGTGAATTTTTCCTGCATCCATTAAAGCGAACGGGATCAGTTTTGACTAATAACGACTTATCTGTGGTACTTTTCTACTTCAACTAAGTTTCCATCGCTCTGATCTTCCGCTTAGTAACCTCTCTCAGATCACAAGACCAGAGTGAAGAAGATAAAATATTAATTCCTTCTTACCCTGGGAAGTCTTGAGACAGGTAAGACATCCCTTTTGTTATAGTGATAAATTTAGAAAGGAAAAATTAATCGCTTGAGGCGGGATTTGAACCCGCGGCCATAGGGTCTCATGCCCTGTTGCTCTAACCGCTGAGCTACTCAAGCCCCGCCTGAAGCGACGAAATTAACCTTTCCTTATTATTAACGTCTTATGGGGACGTTAATAATAAGTTTTTTGTTCCCATATCCGACACCGGGGAACGAGCACGGGGAATCAGAGCCAAATACTAATTGATACAAATTGTTGATTCATTTATAGTTTGTTCTACTTTAATTGAGTTACAAATGCCCACCTGCGTAGCTATTTATAAGTCTGCCAAAACCGTTGCTTAAAAAGCAACGGTTTCGGGTTCAATTCCCTGATCCGATACAAATTTTCTCTTCATGGAAAATTAATATTTCTGGTTCTGGTTGTGATTGTGTATGTGATCTGAATATGAAATAGGTTTTTTTATATAACTGACTAAGCAAACGTTTGACTACAATCACACCTGATGGAAAGTGACGATGTAGTCTAAGGTGAAGCACGCTTGCTCAGTAAATATTATACCTATTCACTTAAATTTTGAACTCACCCAAATTGTACCTTGCGAGAAATACAGATGACGGCACAGCGTATATCAAAGGTATTTGAACTAAGTGCAGGGCTGTGAGTGTGAAAGGGTTAGGTAAGCGTTTGTTTACCTACGTGTATAATTTTAGCAATCTGCTATCCCGCCGAAAGCATTCAACGCTTTTTTAATTTGTGAGCATTGCTTTAGGCGATAGCACACTGGAGCGAGCGAAGCGTGCGCGACGCGTGACTCGCGGATCGAGCGAAGTAGGAAGCGTGATTTGTATTTGCCACCGTCAGTTTTTCCGCCGTTCCGGATGCACTGCGCCGCTCAGCACCGCCTCTGAACTAACGAACCATGCCGTGTGAACCATCCGACCGAAATATTTATCCCGATCATTTGTTTTACTTTGTGCTATTTTATTATAATGACGCCTCGCGTCTGAAATTACACGCCTGAGAATTTCGTGTGTTTCTTTTGTGTTGATTTATTACCTTTATATAACGTACCTTTACTTGCGCCAAAACTTTTTGTTACTATATAGATAGGTACTTAATATGATAATTTGTTTTACAATGAGGCGTATATAAGCTCTTAATATTTCAAAAATAGTGATATGTTTTTTATTATGAATTTACAGGTATCCACTTTTATGGACCGAGCGAAACGAAGGCCTCTAAGTTGATTCGGGTGTTTGGAACTTTGGCCTTCCGACCGTCTGTAAAAGGCTAAATAGCTTCTAAAACAATCAAGACGTTTATAACCGGAAATTCTGTAATGTCAATTATGTAAAAATGTGGGTATATAGCCTAAAATAGTGATTTAAAATATATAAATATAAATATGAAGCGGGCTGCCTTACGCACATGCATATTATATTTTACGAGTTTAGTATATCATTAAAATGTGATCTGGTTTAGAAGAAATTCTAAAATTGCTGTTTTTAGACCTATCTCATACCGGAGTCTATCTCAAAAACGACCTTACGTTTAAAGTTGAAACTTACGTAAAATATCACATTGCTGCGCTTGAACAACAAATACAAAGAAAAAAACAATAAGCTAATAACGCCAAAAGTGTTTTCCACTAAGTACTTGTAACGTGTTGTGCGTATTGCTCAGTTCGGGGCGAACTACGAGTGTTATAAATATTAAAATAAATTGTTAAGTTATATATCTGTCGCCCCTTTCATGACTAAACTGCTTAAGAGATAAAAAACGTATCTATATTATACTTTGTCTCTTAAGCGGGTTAGCCATGAAAAGAAATACGCGTCTATGTGTTTTGTCTCTTTGCTCGAAATACAAAACAATATGTACAAAAATAATCCAAATAAATACTTAATACTGTATGGTACCCATTTCCGGGTCCTTTATTTTTGGCATGCATTACTTTAATTAATTGTTACATCAACTCCACGTGCCCAATTTTCCAATCGTTTAATATCGTTAAATTCGATAATGTGCGGCAGAAATATAAAATCCTTTAAAAAGGCATTTTAAATGCCCGTTGCCGCCGTTAAAATTATAATGAACTTTTCGTAACTTTCGTTAAGTATTAAAACCATTGAACTCTCCTCCCTTAATATTAACATTAAAACAGTTCAGTATTACGGTCACGTCGTCAGGTACTCGTATTTGATATTACAGAGACAAAAAATAATGACTTTGAGTAATCTAAATAGCTTCATCTTAGATGAGAAAAATAGGCCTGTTTTAAATTTTAGAAGCGCTCAACTAAAATAAAACAAATGGAAAATATAGCTTTGTAATATCTACTAATTCGTATTATCTGGAGGATAGGCATCATAATTACAAGTCAATATCCTGAGAAATTAAATTAAAAAGATTGTAAGAAGTTATTACCATCGTTTCTTTGTGTTGATGTTCCATATATGAGATGTTATATAGATAAATATATTAATAATAATAATATAGCCTTTAATTCAGACCAACTTACAATATTTATATAGCATTAAACTAACTAAAACTAAAATTTAATATTTGTTTTTTCTTTATATTTTGAAGATCTGTCTGCCAGTCGCCGAAGGCCTCCTCCAACCTTTTCCATTCGAGTCTTTGTTCGACTACTCAGTTGCACATCACTCCTGCCACTTGTCTGATGTCGTCGTCCCATCTCTCGCCTCTTTTCCTTTTTTCTTCTTTAGGATACCACTGTGTGTCAATTTTGCTCCATTTGTCTTGTCCTCTCATCATGTGTCCTGCCCATCGCTATTTAAGCCTTCTTGTTTTTTGTGCAATGTTTATGACCTTTGTCTTGCTCCAGATGACACAGTTCTTCAATCTGTCTGACTTTTTCACATTCAGCATACTCCTTTCCATTGCGTACTTGCAAGTATGTCTGTCATGAAATGTAATAAAAACGGCAAAACTGACCAAAAATCAAAATCATATTTCTATAATGATGATGTCATTAATATGATGCAAAAACAAGGATTTGACAGTTAAAGTAATAATGAGGCAATAGGAACGCTACCGACTGGTAGTGGGCTGGAAGACTTGAGTTATCTATAGGCTCGATGCCTTGTAGGTAACTTAGGTCTTTGCTGTATATTATAGATGTATATAGTTTAAGTTTAGTTTTAAGAAATATAGGCAATTGGTAAGTAGATAGAGGAAGTAATAAAATATAGTAATAGATAACTGATAAACTTACAGAGACGAATTTTAAACATGCATGTTTATTCATTCTATGCATCTTATCACAACTGACATAAGGCGTATATACAATATCTTACAAACCGAAGGTTTGTCTCCTTTCCGCGATGTGAAAAAAAAAGAGGTGCAACACAGCGTAGATCCCACAGAAATCCTAAGAACCTACAATTCCCATTAAGTTTATTATTCAAATGCGTTATCATTTTTGAAATAAACTTTAATACACAATTCACTAAAGCAACTTTGAGCGGGTCCTGCAAAAAATTAGTCGTGCCAACTTGCCTTCAAAATGTCGGACAAAAAACAGGTATTTTAAACGCGCTTGGATCCACACGAGCCATTGTCGGTGGCGGAATGCCAAATGAGTTTTGTGATGGAGTCCCCTTGCGGAAAGGATAGTGAACCCAGTCTCCTTAACTAAACAACATCTCCGTACTACATTCTTTCTGATTCTAGGGTGGAACGCTCCACTTAGCTGCGAAGCACCTTTGTGTGTGACATTTGAATGTGATGACTCTATTTTTGTTCAACTATGGCGAAGCTGACAGGAATGGCAGAAATCTTTAAAACCAATGTTAGTATTGGCTTCTTGAAATTCTTTGTTTTTTGTTATAAAGTATAGGCCTTGTATAACAGTATTATAAGCTAACATGATAATGATTGATGCATCGGCTATAACTTTACTATACCTATATAATAATATATATATTTACTTCTTATCTGAAGCCAACTAATAATATTATAATTTTTTTTTTAACACTAATTATTTTTGTTTGACATAATAACTTCGATTTGTCTAGATAATCTATGCTTGTTTTTTTATTAAGAATTTAAATATATATTATGTAGGCAGTAATATTATATGTCCGTATGTCCGTCATACCATACTCATTATATGATGTGTGGTTACTGATCCACCCAATTCCTGATAGCCCTATTCGAAATTTTTATAATTAATTTATTTTTAGACCCAAAAGAAATTTTAAACAAAATTTGAAATCGCTTTCAAGATTTGAGCTTGAAAAGCATTTGTGTGTAAACAAAGTAAATCGGATTTCGACGTCTTTCGACGAAATTTACAGGATTGCCAATATTAATATTAACAAAACCTAGGAACCAGTATCACCCACGCAGTAGTGTGCAAACATTGTTGTATTTCGGATTGAAGGGAAATTTTTACAGGGACATTACAGAGGCTTTCGGGGTGACGAGCGCAGTGTTTTGCCACGCAGGAGTTTAAACTATGTAATTTCAAAATTCTAGGTGGACCTATGTAATGGCATCTATTAGGCGAGCGACTTGTTCTTCTCGTCTCTTAATGACATAAAATATATATATTAAAAAACGTTCCCTAAGATCACAAAAGCAGGTATGTCCTGAATGTCGTAACGATATTATATGAGCTGTAAAACGAAATAATTAATTTGATAAGTAGTATTAGTATCCCCTGAACATTATGTGTAGATATATATATGAACGCTTTCTTTTTAAACTCCACGAATTCTTCCCAAAGCTTTATTATCGGAACCCAGTTCTAGAAATCGCTTTCGTATTCCATTTATGCGAACAAATCTAGCTGAAATATCTCAAAAAATATTACGCCATAAATATTTTCTCTAGTTCCGTTGGAAAGCTCCGCTAACGCAAACAGCTCCGCGCTAACTGTGCCTTACCTTATCTATTTTGCAAAATAAAACTATAAACATGCGCTGAAAAATGAGGCGATGAAGCGCGGATGCCCAACTTTTTTTCTCGTTTGTGTCATAAAACGTAGGGGTAATTTCAAGCGGGTGCAATTTATATTTTGCAGCCAACCGGTTCTAGTGTCGGACCAGTGAATAAAGCCTTCACTGGCCGCACTCAACCGGCTCGCTTTATACAAAAATATCTGAATTTCCTTTCAACTAGTGTACGCAACAAGAGCACAGGCTTTGTAAGTGTGTCAGTATAGTATACAGTCACAATCAGAGACTGTGTTCCCAGATTAATCGAGAGTGAATAGGGTTTTCCTAGGCACTCGTGCTCCATCGACCGCATCATCACTAAACATTTAGTGAGATAGTGGTCAAATATTTGCCTATCAACGATAAATAAATCTATAGGGCTCCTACAATAGAAAACTCTAACACAAGCAAACTAAGAAATCCATGAAAAATGCAAGGTTTTTTTACCGTAACATACAGTGATAGATTTTTATCACGACTTAAATTACTATAAAAAAATCCTCTGCTCAGTGAGGATTCACACATGAAACATATAATAATAATGATTGTGAATAAGTTGTATAAGTTGGAACAATGGTCAGATTTAGAAGTCAGTACTCCTGGACACGGCACTCATTGTCAGGAGGTTCCTCACTCTGCGCGCCACGCGGCCTCGCCCGCTTTTATTAGGTAGATTTAAAAGGAGCCTATGTGTTAATCCTAGGTATAAGCTAGGTACATTCCAAATTTCATTCAAATCCGTCCAGTCGTTAAAACGTGAAGAGGGAACAAACGTACTTAGGTACACACTTGCATACTTACACACAAACTTTCGGATTTATAATATTAGTAGGATGGCTATTTTAAGTCGTGTATACTCATTTCTAAACATGTCTTTGGTCGAATACAGTCGGCAAATCTGCTAGCTGCTGTCTTACTTCCCTCATATACGTACCAGAGCAGTAATTCTAGGCTGTTTGACTCAGTTTGACCACTATCCCACCCGATGCAAATGACGATGTTGTAGTCGGGAACGGTAAACATTCTAGGCTTCTAATGACTAGCTGTCAATGATAGCTGTACATAATCTATGTATGACATATTTAGCATATTAATTTTAAATTGATATTCGTTTAGGTTTTAACACATTTAACTTGTACACCTACGAATTCAACATACAGTACACCTACCTGTGTTGAAAGAAAAGTAGTAGTAGAAAAATAGTAGATATCATACCCATGAAAGTAAAGGAGTAATATAGGTATTATGGCCTTTTTTATGAAGTAGGCTCCATGCCAGAAGGAACTAATCCTTCAGAACATTTTGTATTATCAAATACTGGCTGTCTTAAAACTGAAAAAAAATTTCTTATGTTTGCGTCAATAAAGGGGCATTTACCATGTTAAAATATATTCGTATATTTATAAAGATATTTCGATGGTGGGTGAAGATTTAGATTTACGAGCATACAAAGCGATCTACCGTTTACTGCGCTGGACACCACTAGTATTGTTTTATACTCGTTTACTGCGCTGGACACAACTACTATTATTTTCACTGTTACTTTGAAATCGATCGCGATTTGCGGTACACAACACTCACTGTATCAGTAAGCAAATTTATAGAAACAAGGTTATTATAATTTTTACAAAGCCTTACTATTTGATGCGAAACATTTGACGTTACTTTCGCTTTGTATAACTTTCGGGAACATCGAGGGGATTTTTAAAAACTAAAATATAATTTTGAGAAGTAAGATTTTATTACTTGTCGTTCTAAAGGTTGGTCTCGACTAACTTATTCATTATCTTACAATTAAAATGAAGGCGTCTTATCTTTTGCAAACGTAGCGTCTGCGACCGATCGTTTGATTCTGCGTGGCAGATGCAACGCATGCATTATTGTTGTACTCTCGCATAGAGACGGGAATATAACGATGTTCAACATTTCCATCTACCCGTACATATCGGAAACTCACACTGACGGAACAAACGAAATACACGATTAATATCCCGTTATTAATACTTACATTTATATTGGGAGCGACCATGGTAGCTTAAGAACTCGTATAATTACTAACCTACAGTTCTCATTACTAAACCATTTCAAATATCACTAATTACTTCGTAACATTGTCGTTTGCGCAGAAACCATTCCAGCTTACTAAAACAACCGCTAATTTTAAAACTACTCTCCACTCACCTCTTGGGATAACTGCACTGCACGAGCAAAACACAAACACACTAGTTCTTATCTAAACCACAACCTATTTTAGACAAGCAAAATTGTTCTACCGCACTATCTTTATAATTACACCAAGTTTAAGCTAATACACTCAAAGCAGGTTAAAGTTTGTTGTTCATTCACTAAATTACAGTTAGTTTTTACACTTATGACTTGTAAACACTAGAGGATCAGTAATATCACTATGTTCAGTTGTTAGCAGTTATTATGACGTTGACAGGCCACGCAAATGTCATTCGGCCGATCACGTGATCGCCCCCGCTTTCCTGAAACAAGTTGAAACAAATTAGTTCTACATGGAATTTATAAACGTCGTCGGCTATTCATAGTAATTTAATTAGTGCTTATTACGCTACTAATAATATCAAGAATTTTTTATTCAAATGTTACAATACGAACAACCCAATAAGTATATCAGATTATTCGTTTTTTAAAGTTACAATGCCAGAAGTGACCGTTGGCGTAGTTGAGCGAACGTTGGCCTTCTAAGCGTGGTTATCGGGTTCGACTTCCAGCAGAAAACAAGTTTTCTCCCCAAGGAAAATGTGTGTTTCTGGTCTAGTTCTGATTATGTATGAGTTGTGAATGTTTCTGGCACCCACGACAAAGTGTGGAGCTGTGAGTTTGAAGGCGTTTATATGTATAGACAGTCACACAAACAAAGGTTTTTAACATAGAACATCCTTCTTTTTGGATTAAAATAATAAAACATTGATTTAATCTATAACGTCTCAAGGTGACGAGCGAATTGCATTGCCAGATTTAAAACAATTGAAGCTTAAACATTTGGGGTTTGCTATGAAACGTAATGAGCATGCTTGACAATGACCATCAGGCGAGCTAGTCTTGTTTCTCAATAGCAGAACAACTTTATGACTGACAAAAACAAAAATCAAAAACAATAGCAAACATTAACATCTGAAAGTAATCCGTGACGTCTTAGAGGTAGAAGCAACCTCTAAATACTCAAGAGTAAACACTTGCCGATAGCCTTTAGTTCTAATCTAAGCTATAATAATAAATCACAATCAATGGATTATATCTGCAATCAAACTGTAAGCGATTCCATGCATCCTACTTAATTAAACTAATTTGCTCTACAGGCTCAATTTCACGCTCGGGTGTACGTACTCGTGCTGGCTGAAATCATTCATGAATATCTCTATCAGCATGTAGCATACATTTGGTTGAAGCATAGCGAAAGAAGAACAAACTTAATGTACACAGTTATGTAGCGGCGCGAACACGACTGCCAGACAATAAGAACAGGTTTCAGATACAAACTTTGAAAGTTCTACAAAATAACTTTATTAAATATTTATTGCATGAAAAAATTAAGGGTAATATCTACGCAAATATTACTTAGGTATTAACATTTTTTTTTATTTAAAACATAAACGCTTTAACACTCACAGCCCCATACTAAGTTCGATGACTTGTGTCGTGGGTATGAAACATTCACATAACACACACAATTACAACCAGAATCAGGAACACAAATTTTCCTTGGGGAGATAACTTGTGTTCCTGCCGGGAATCGCACCCGATACCCCTGGAATTTAAATTTTTATTTATATTCTGCCCAGTTGTCAATTCTAAACCACCCCTTGAAGGATTGTGCACTAATTACCAATGGCGGTATATAATACATATAATCGTTGTCAACTTTCCATTTTTTCAGATCAGCTCGATGTAACAGTCATAATATCGTTTATATAAAACCTCAGTAAACATAATAAAACATAAACGCTTTCACACTCACAGCCCCACACAAATTTCAATGACTTGTGTCGTGGGTGTTGGAAACTAGAAAGTAGAAACATATATTTTCCTTGCGGAGAAAACTTGTGTTCCCGCCGGGAATTGGACCCAATATCTCTTATTAGAAGACGTTCGCGCACCTAACTATGTTACTACAAACACACTTAACACTAACTTATAACAACACTGATAAATCAAAGTACTCTAAGGTTTTTGTGTTAAAACCATTGGAAGTAAAAAAGTAATATGTATTCATATAAACTACAATCCCTTGTGGCACTGTGAGTTGAACCCAGCGAATATTTTAAATGTGTTACACGAAATGGCTGAAATATGTTACGTTTTCAATCCATATCTTCTAAAATCGCCATTTTGATAATTTTCCAGAAACTTAATCGGCAAAACATCTAATTTAATAATCAAACCTGGGGGTCTATTCTGCGCATAGATTATCTTACATAGACGTCGAATACGAATGATTTTCTTTTGTTATGAACATTGAATCAACTGAAATTTCAACCAATTGGCTGTCGTATCGACGTCGCATCAATTCGAACAATCGAATTTTGACGACCAGAATAGACCTACTGCTTACAGCATTTCACGAGAATCGGTTGATACATGAGAGTAGAGGAGAACAGTAAAGACATTTTTCAAGACACAAATGTTTTTTAGTTAGATACTCCATGCGTGATCTTGATTCGATGGTGTAAAGAACAAGTCTAGCCCTTCCTCCCTCGCATTTCCATTATTAAAAGTGGCAACTCGCTTTGAATTTAGTATAAAGTGGCAACCATCCCTCAACTTTCCATTAAACTTTTTATAATAATTAACCAGAATAGAGCCACTAAAATCGTCGCTCATTGTCTTTGATCAGATGACTTCTTTCTGGTTGGGGGTTTTTATACCAGCAACAATGGACGCATTCTGACATTAACAATGAGACAAGGGACTAAGTACAACAGTTCAGGTGCTTTGTTTAAATAGTTTCAGAAACAATCAAGCTTGAGGATAGTTTCTGCTAAAAGCAGTTACAGCGACAACAGAATAATTGAAACAATTTATTATTATTATGTTCCGGAAAAACTGCTCGCAATATGACAGAAGTAAAAAAAAACACACTTCCTACTACATTTTCAAGATTTTTCTTATTTTCTTTAATTTGTTTTTAATTATTGCTTACTTGCTTTGCGTATATTTTCAACCGACTTCTAAAAAAGGAGGAGGTTCTCTATTCTACTGTATTTTTTTGTTTGTTAAATCAGAAGTTTTTTCTAGGTGAACCGATTTTGATGATTATTTTTTATTTGAAAGCTGGTGCTTTCCATGTGGTCCTACTTAAATTTGACCAAGATCTGACTAACAGTTTTTGAGTAACCCTCAATAATGCGTTTTTAATTCATTTAATCTGATCAAGGGTTCCGAAGATAAAGCGGTGAATGTGGATTTTTTAAACCTTTGCTTGCCTTTAAATTTTCTATCTCTGATAAGGTAACGTTTCACGTTAGACTCGGATTCGATTTCCGGTGGGACTGCAAGATTTTTTTATCTGTGATTAGGTATGTGATGTGAATGTTTCCAGCTCCCATGATATAAGCCTTTGAACTTAGTCAGGGGATGTGGGTGTGAAAGGGTTAATATTATGTTACCATTATCTCAACAGTGATAAGTGATGATATGGTCGATGGTGCTAAGAACGATAAATGCTAGGCCTATTGTGGTCATTTGTTTTTGGGCTTTCGTTATATTATTACGGTATGTATTTTTATACTATATACGTAATATTAATAATAACTAGCTATCAACAGGTGAAGTAGTGGCCCATCGATAAATCATTAGAACAATATATTAAAACAACCTACTCGGTAAAAACAAGACGAAAGTACTTATGTTTCTAATCTGTCATAGGAAACTAGAGCATTTTAAGTATTTTTTACCGACTTCAAAAAAGGAGATTCTCAATTCGACTGTATGTTTTTTTTATATATGTATGTTGCGCGATATCTCCGCCAATTATAAATTGATTTTGATAATTATTTTTGTTTGGTAGACTATACTGCAGAGATAGTCCCGCATAAATTTCATCGAAATCGATCCAGCCAAAACCAAAATATAAGCAGAGTACCAAAATGAAGTCGGTTTTTTTAAGCTTCGCTTGCGTTTAATTAATTCTCTAGAACTTTCAATAAACTATACTCGCGTTCTATTTCAATTTTGACTACTAACCTGACACGGAAAGAAACTGTAAATGATAATAATTTCCCTCGGAAAGTTGCCAAGCAACGTCGTTCCTGTTGACTCATGTTTTGATCGAAAGTCAAGTCATGAGGCGGGGCAGATGTTGAGAAATTGCTGAGCACGGCTCAAGAGGATATATTTCGAAATCGGCGCGCACGTGACCGCGAGAAACTCGCTTCAGTCTGCCTCCACCCTTATCAATCACATTGAAACTATGCATTACTTTCATCACTTTGTACTCAATAATGTACGGCCCTAAATTCACACGCAACCTCTTAAGTTCGAAGCTCGCAAACAATTCGCCCCAGATAGCAGTTTGATCTAAGTAGCTCGACAGCTCTAGGCGAACTGTTTCAGAAACCTCAGTGGAATATCTAAATAGTAAATAACAGTTGCGAAGACATAAATAATGTTACTTAAATTGAAATGTAACGCGACCTAAACTTTGAAAACAAAGACATACTTTTAGCTACGCATTGTATAAAGTTTCATTATTATTTTTGTGTTATTTTCGAGCGGCATCGTTATCTTCTTATATCCATTTGTTCGAAGTATGCCTCATAATGTATTACTCGAAACAGCATTTATATTATACCTCAAATCACTTTATAAAATGTACAAAAACAAGTTTTTTTACTATATAAATAACATTTTTACTTTGGTTTTTACTTCTACAGCAGAACTCACTATAATTATGACGGACAAAAGGGCATGTATATCTTAATGAATAAAATGTTAAGTACCTCTTACCAACAAAATCTACCAAAACTGTACGATGCTGCACTCGGCTATAAAAATCATAAAGAACGAAGTTTTAGCAAAATCATGGCAGTACACTCGCCATATTGACATCACAATGGCGGGTGAAATTAAAATTTTATTGAATTTATTAATATTAATCTATTGGTTATTATGTTATACGAAATATTATTATAAAAAAAATTTACCCTTTAATTCTGCAAGGATAGAAATGCGTAACATAAGAGTGCAATAAAAACATTGTTTTTGCTCACCATGTTCATTTAAATTATTGTTACGGTTTATTACTTAGTGCGAGGCCGTGAGTGTGAATGCGTCTATCTGTTTGTTTGTAGAATTATTCTAGCGTTTACGACTTATTTATCAAAGTGTCTTCATTTTCAGAAACCTATCTAATCATGCTTAATAGAGTGTAAAAATATACTTAAAGTATATTAAATAATACTTTAAAGGTAAAGTATATTTAAAGTATACTTTTATACTCTATCTAATCAATCATCTCCTAGTTGGTTGATCTTTAGAAAAACATTATATGAAACTAAAATCTCATAACTCTTTATGTTGCAGCCAAAATCTAAAATCGAAGTTCAAGTCTAATACACTAATGGGCATCCAACTAACGAGCGCTTACGTATCGAAATCTTTCATCGGAATCTTTTACAAAAACTGAAAAATAAGAAAGCGTCCATTACTGAAAATTCAGCTGAAATGCACAGTCGGCAATAACACACTTTTGCGCTGAATTGGGTAAAGCAAACAACGCGATAATTCCGTTAAAACGTACCAAAACACGTAGCAGACACTATGTTATGCTGCTGTTACACAAACTTTGGACATTTTTACTGTCTAGTGAAATCCTTCTTGCAGGAAACAAGAAATAGGTGAGCGTGTCTCGGAGCGTTATCACACAAATCTTGACAAAATGCCGGCTAGACCAAGAGACGCTTCAATAGTTTGTAGGTACTTGTTGTACGAGCTATGTCGTTGCTATAAAAAATATCAAGCCATTTTGTCGCCTTTATGAGGTTGTTCTCGTACTTATAATAATTACGCTTTTATGAAAAAACCGCGCCATTGTTTAATGTAAGTAAAATAAACTCACCACAAAATCTTTTCTAAAAATATATAAGTGGTAGGTGTGCTAGAGGTAGGAATAAAAATGTTTGTTTAATAAAACATTTTAACGCAAAAAGCAGGTGAATTCGTTACGAGTAGGTATGTGTCTTAGGAGTAAATGGTAAGTACATTTACGTCACTAACTTTTTTGTGTTATTATCAAAGAATACCTTACCATTATGCCATCACTTACTTGAAAATGCGAAAGTTTGTTTGCGATTGGATATGTTCAAATTGAGGTATACTTGAAAAAGCTGAAAAAGGATGATAAAGTAAAAAGGTTGAAAAAAAATGATTATATCCTTAGTAACGCCTTATGAACGGGCTTATGGACATTTATTAAATCTTTGTCGTTGTTTTTTGAAAACATTAATTAGCTTTATAATAACACATATTCTATGAACATTTAAGTCAGCTACCTTTTTTTTAGGGCTGGGAGAGAACATTTAAAAAATACCCGAGCAACCGAATTATGTGAGATTTTCATTCACTCAAACCCCCTCGTTGACCTGCCTCAGTGGATATTGAAAGGCTCCAAGATGTCAATGAAAGCCTTTGGTGCCTTTCTAACTACCTTGCTTTGTATAGGTCTTCTCAGAGACGCTGACATTTGTGTCTCCGTTGCGTCACAACCGCGAGAATGTTGTTGAAAGTTTGGGCCATTGCATCTTCATCATCCCCACTGCGCCACGACAGTAGGGGAACACACCCCACTGCTGTCCTCCTTGGGCACGTTTGAGTGGTGGTTCGAACCCCAATTTAAAACCCCACGTACTCAAAAGACCTTTTACATATACAGTTAAAAAAATTAAGAGGATCGGAGAAACTGACAGAAGGTGTACGTTTAGAAACACAGCCATGTTAACACCCTTGCGTACTTAGTACAAACGAAATAGTCTAAAAAAGATACATGAATAGATGATATATAATGCATGTGGCAGTGTATCTCTACGCTTTATATACATCGCTTACGCTTTACAAAACAGCTTACCTGTTTAAAACAAGCATATTATAATATAGTCGACAAATATTCTCACCGCGTGTGCGGATACCCTATGTAGCGACGACACCAATATCATTGCCGGCTGAATATAAATCGCAGATCCATTCGATATGTTTAGAAATGATTGATATTTCGTACCCGAAATGGCACACGTAGTTATGTGATACATAAATATGTTATCGTTGATACTATCTTTACCTATCTTAGCGTATACCTAGAGATACCTACAGGTTTTCTTCTCTGATTAGCTAGTTTTATATAGCCTCTTGCCTCAGCTGCGATAAGGATGTGGTCTAGGCTGGTAAAAACGAAAGGTCTAGAATGTGACTGGTTATCTACGGTAGCTGCCGGAACAACACTTAGGTATCACAATTTTGTACTGAAGGATAACTGTATTTCTGTAGAGTGACGTTACCTAGGCAAGGACGTGAATGCCCTGCCACTAACGATTTCATAACAATTTTGTCTTCACCGAAACTTCAGGCCTGTTTTTACTTTTTCATAGGATAGCCCCCGTCACCATTTGATACATGGTTAGTAGCATTTTATGTTGATTTTGTGTTTATAGCATTAGCCATGCTACGCAGAACTAAAGTTGTAAATATAGAAAGGAAAAACTACTTTATAATTGTTAAAATACAGCTCATTGGCTTAGCTCAAACAATCTCATATCAATTCGTAACGCTTATTACGGTATATGATATTGATTATATTATATAGAAAATTTTAGAGAAGTTTAATAAACGTACTAAAGGATTCGTTAAAAATTCGATAAGCAGTCATGTTTTGTATGAAATAATTTGAAAAACTAGTAAAAAAGGTCTGATCAATCATGATGAACAGTTGGCGCGGTTGGCATGTTACTGCCCTCTGCGCCGTGTGTCCTGGATTCAATTTCCGGCAGGTGCACAATTTTTTGCTTCTGGTTCTGCGTCTTTAAACTTAGGGTGGCGTTGTGGGTGTGAATGCGTTTGTGTTTAATTAGTAAAGAGATCGCTTTCAGACCACTAACGTACCATTTTGTTATTTAAACTATCGTAGTCTTATTTATATTGATTTCTCGATTAAATTATACAAAACTTAATCGTGAGTGCAACCGGCACTCAGTCCACACTAATGTACTGATGATTGTTAGTCTTCTCTACCTATAAAGAGCAAGTTCTTTCATCACTTAAATAATAAAATTGGTAGAAACTTTACTGGAACTTCTATTGTAGTTTTGGAGCGAAAGCGAAAATCACGTTTTTCAACTTTGCATGATTTGCCTACAATTATGCACGTTTACTAAGTATTAACGGTTAATAGTTCATCATTATTACACATTAACACTCGAAAAAACACAGGTTTTGAAAAATTTACCAAATCAACAACGCCATTTTTTCACTTTCGCGGTAAAACTATAAAGAATACTTTCCTTGGTTCAAACAGAAGAAGTTAGAACAGTAGTTCTAACAAATGAGGTTATAATTAATACTGTAATTTTTGCATTAGACCTTGATTGTAAAACAGTACATTATCTTTGCTAGAACGCGTTCAGATAGGAGACAAGTTTAAACGTCAAAGAACAGAAATAATGCTGACACTGACAGATAAAAATCTCTACTTGTTTGTAAAGCAAATAACTACTCCATTTAGTTTGAAACGTGGTTTGTACTAATAATTTCTTCGCAACAGTTTTTCCAGGAAAGTTATAATTTAACTATGGGTGTATTCAAGGATACCATAATTATTGTTATATTAATCTGCGTTTACGTCCTGGTATCAGTAGTAATGATGTATATCAAATATTTGAAGGCTATACATAACGATGATCATGGTGAGGTTCTGTTGTGTTTTTATGTAACAAAAACAACGTAACTACTCACGAGGCCAATGGCAAAGGCCGGTGGGGAAATGTGGGAATATTTTAACAGAATACACGACTTTGACAGATGCTTGTACGCCTCCGGAACGGTAATGGACATGCGCCCCGATGTCAGTTACATGCATTGTTGTACGTTTTGGCGCAAAAACACTGATACTGAATTGAATTCTTGCAAATAATTCTATTTTAAACCCATATAAGGCACAGGTTAACAATTCATCACATGAGCTATTTCGTCGCTATCTCTGATAGCTCATATTCACTAACACGTCACCGTGTGATAGGTCAGTTTCCTTTCTCGTTTCTTGCTATATATCGACAAATTCCCATCGTTAGGGTTTAAAACACTCCTATTATGAAACTCTCGGCCACGTTTAACAAATTTAAAAGAAGCATATGTGTCAATTCTAGGTTTTAGTTTAAAAAAATCCAAATGTCATCCAAATCTGTTACAGCGTAAAGAGAAAACAAACATACTTACACATTTACATACCTACACACAAACTTACGGATTTAAAGTATTAATGTGATGTGATTTAGTTTTAGCTTCGCTCGGATCGTCCTATCCTACATTTGTATTTTTTTACTCCTCAATATGATGCAAATGCATAAATAAATACATTATTTTGATAATGTAGAGACAAATTAGAACTAATCGTGAGAGCTCGCACTTGTAAATCACATCTGTCAAAGTAATCTCCTGGGACACATCCAACTTAAATTTCAATCTGTCCCATTTCGAGACAGTCATGTCAAGTTATGTGGTGATATATCAGAACAATCCATTGAACGAAAGAACAAGCCATTGATTGAATTGCCCGTTGGCGTTCTTCTCGAGATGGCTGTAATTTTGCGAATGGCAGTAGAGTCATTAACTTTCATGAGTTCCACTTTGGAGCCCATGTGAATAAACGATTTTAATTTAGGTTGATTTTGATTTTGGCTTAGTTGGAACCACGTTCGCCTTGAAAGCATGTGTTCGATTCCACAAGTTTTCTCCCCAAGGAAAATGTGTGTTTCTGGTTCTGGTTGTGATTGTGTGTGTGATGTGAATGTTTCTGGCACCCACGACACATCATCATACGATTATTTTCATTTTTTTCAGGAATCAATGAACATCTTATTGAGTATTATAATAGCTATGAATACGAGCTGAAATGGTGAATCACTTCTGGAACATAAGTAAGAAAACATGTAAAACTAGTACAAAAAAATATTAAAGCTTGAACATTTATGTTTAAATTGTTTGTTTCTGTAGACCTCTACATATTATTATAAAGATTAAGTATAATTTACAGTAGTTGTATCATACTAAATACAAGCATAAATCTTTCGCCTGGCACCAAACACTGTTTCAGTGGCTATCCTTGCGAGACTTAATTTAATTATAGACCTAGCAGGCGTACAACCACATATACGTACAACCACATATTCGTAATAGCAGCAGCACCGTCAATGATAAACAAATTAACCGCATCATTCTAGTTATAATCAGGAATAGTTTAAAAGAAGTAAAAACCACAAAATATCAATAGGTAAGCACTTTTTGGAAAAAAAACATTATTGGAAATAATTATTTACGTAATAATTTGTAACTTAAGACATACTACCAAAACTACGAGACATCAAAGACTTTTGCCATTTAAGTCAAAACTCGGGATTTTTCTATAGAACCCATTGATGAGTTTGGCTTCCACCTTCTGACTTTTCGATTTATTTTTCTACCGACTTTACAAAAAAGAAGAGGTGTTCAATTCGACTGTTTTTTATATGTATTACCTGATAACTTCATTCCTCGTGAACCGATGATGAACATTTTTTTTTGTTTGAATGCTGTTACTTTCCCATTGGTCCCATTTAAATTTGATTAATATTATTGATTTTGAGTTATCGTTATTAATGCGTGTTTAATACATGTAATCTGATCAAGGTTCCGAAGATAAAGCGGTGAAGTAGGGATTTTTAAACTTTGCTTGCGTTAAATTATTATCTTAGGGGGTAATTTACGACTGTATTTCGGTACAGGCTAAACAGGCGAGCACGAGATGATAAGCTACTACCGTTGATTTCATCACGAAGTTTCCTTCACCGGTAGTATAGGCCCGTTCTAGGATTCGAAACCGCAACCCCAGATTAGAAGGCGGGCTTACGATGACGGCGCCATCACGGCTTCAAACTTCCAAAAACTTGGTACACTCTCGTGTATAAATAACTGATCCTTGTGAATATATGAAGGGTAGATGTACTTAATATTACTTTGTTTGCAAGTTTGCGGTGCCGCGGTATGGACCTAATCTCGTAAGCAACCAGCTAAGGAGCAAATAAACAAACAATCTCCGAGACTCGTCCACTATGAAACCCGTTTGATGTTTAAACTTTATTAGTTTGAGGCAACATGCTGGCGAATAAATATAGCCTTTGAATATCAGCTACTTTCACCAAGACTAACAGACTTTGAATTGCTTCTGTCAATATTGAATAATCTTTCTAATTCTTTTGTCTTTAAATGAAAGTTGTTCTAACATAAAAATGTGAAGTAAGGAATGTAAAGAAAAGCTATTTTACATGTAGTAAAGTAGCGTTCTGTTGGTAAATGATGATGTGGTCGAGGATAGTGAACACGCTATTTTCAATTGTAGACATTTGTAGGTACAAAAACACTGTTTTGTAATTGACATAGTACTAGGGAGACATACAAATGAAAAAGGTAGGTTGGTTGAGGTAAAACTACCCACCTGGGGCAGTACCATAACTATTGCCACACAATCAACCTCTAGCAGAACCTAGTGTACAACATTACAGGATGCCGATCGCAGTGTTTTGCAGCGCAGGATTTTGAACTATTTAAGTCCAAATTTAAGGAAGGCACGGGCAGGCGTGATACTTGCCTATACCAGTATAGTCGTCTTGTTTCTGAAAAGTATAGTGTCAATGAGAAATGTCCTGTTAACTAAGTAGACACAGCGCACCAATAGGGTTTGTTCCATGACAATTATATATTTTATTAATGATCTGATGATAGAGCTGCAACTTTGCTAAATAAATTTATTTATGTTCATTTTCAGGTTAGACTCTATAGCTTCATCTGAATAAATTTTATGCAGTAAGGAAGTTTTATAAGTATGCCAAATAGATGATTAGTCGATTCAAAAAGATTATTCTTCAGATCGATACAAAAAAGGTGTCATACAGACAGATAAGAAATACGATCGCACTAATATAATAAATTATAGATTTTGTATGTATGTCAGGATATAATAAAAGAGGTACATCTGCGTAGCAGTAGGACGGACTTGAATGAATTTTGGTAGGTACGAGTAGCATAGGCTTTAGAAAAGGTTATGAAAATGTATCCCAATTAAAGCGAGATCAAGATTATTAAAAAAACTGCGAGGCGCATATGACAAAATCTCAAAGTTCAATAATATGACTATCAAAATCATACCGCCGAATCCCAACCGCGTTAACGCTAAAAGTTAATTTTACCCCGAACCTATTGCTATCATAACCCAATAACCTCGAAAGCAGTGTAGTGGACTCCTTTCATGACAAGACGCAGTTTTCATGGAAAGTCAAATGGAAAAGCGTAACCAATCTTAATGTCTTGTATGCACGCCCTGCGATGCAAAACTCACACGTGATAATAAATAGATGGCTCTTTATGGTTCATAATCTTTTTAACATCTATGTTCCCTTCGGTATCTTACCCCTGTTTTATGTATGTCTGACATGACACACTTATTACTCAGCTGTGGCCTTGTAAGGTAAACTATTTTACGGAACATGAGAACCTGACTTTAACATCTGTATGACGCCGTAGAGTTTTTGTAGATGGCGCGATAGTTTGCTTTCTTCAATTGTTAAATAGACTGATAGTTTTGGAGGGTAGTTATTAGAGGGTACTTATTGTAAAAAACAAAATTGCATCAAGACTCTACGGAATATATTGAATACATGTATATCACGTGTATATTGAATAAACTAATAAATTTAAGTATTATTGATGATAATAGTATAATTGTATCAGTAGTAGAGATTATGTTCCATTTTTCTCCTGGCTTCATCATCAGACCCTCGTCACTAAAAACAATGAATGGAACTTATCAAAAACAAGCACACCAAGTTTAACTTTGATGGGTTTACGTCGCCACAGAAAAGTTTCTCTGATCATCAGCTCAATGGTACCAAATTATTATATTGTCATTTAATAATGTCTGTGATATATTACACTCAGATGTCCTTTTTGAAAGAACTACTTTACGTCATCGGTGGATAAGCTGGAAACTTCTTGCTCCGGGCGCTCGACACGTAAGCGAGTATTTAGTAGATAATTATGTGTTCGAAATATGCCGTAAATAAGACAATTGCGATAATGTGCATAAGTTTAACTACGATCTTTATGAAACAGTGGGATTGCTTTGTTCGTTTGGTGCTGTACCAGCTCTTAGCGGAACGGCCCCGCTGTGACAAGACTTGTTCCAGTTGAAAGAGCGAATTTCGTAGTGCAATTACCATATGAGAACTTAACTTTGCTTAGAGAAATAAAGGTGGATAACACCTAGCTGCTCGAGCACGTGGTGCTCTTGTCAATCGAAAACTTACCCAATTATTTTACAATACGTATTATTAACGCGTGAATTCATGCTGTGCCCACTTCCACTTGGTATGATGATATAAGCTTTCCTAAGCGGAGCTTGAGTCTCGGAGAGCAACACATTACAATAGCTCTCGTGGCTTTACAATACAATAACTCTTTATTGACACCGAAAAATAAATACAGCAAAAGAGAAACTTATAAACATAGGTTCAATAGGCGGTCCTATTACTGAGAGCGATATCTCCCAGGCAATATTTGGATGGAAATATAAATTAAAGTTGTGCGTTAAGATTAAGCAAAACAATTTTTTTTATGGCTAATAATGGGATTAGGTTTAATAACAACATTCCTGAGACTGTAAGTAAATTATCAATGGAAATGTTTAAATATATTTTTTGTATAAGTTTAAGTAAAAGAGTGTTGATAAAGAAAACTTGTTATAAAATCAATTATATAATTACCCTTTGTAAGTATTATTAATCTTTTGCTTGCATATATGTACATTTAATTAAGTTTTAGGAAACATAAGCAAATGAATCGTAAATTCCTATGAAAATATATCTTTGGTTTGTAATAAATGTAATGTAAAGTTTCGAGAAACTCTCTAGATGTTATATGCAGGCGTGGCGCTTACTATCAGGTGCATAACCTGCATGTCTGTTCTATAATGACCTAAAAAAACAGTTGCAAAGACGATTGAATCGTCAAAGAATGAAGATGAACATTGATTTGTCGAACGTTTAGCACAAAAGGTGAAAAAGAAAAATCTTTGAGCTGATGCTTCGCCGCCGATAAACTCTCATTGTCTGTAAAAAAAAGATTTTGTTCTAAAAAATCCATGAAACTAGTTTAATTTTCAATACACTTATACTATATCGGTAACGGTTCGTTGCATGGAAATAGTAATACGTGTATGGGTCCGTCAAGGAAATTCAAAAAATGCTTACACCAGAACTGCCTCCTAGACCATGCATCAAGCAAACAAGGTGGCACTGAACTGTCATAACATGCTGAACAAGCTTGATACATACCACCAGGTGAGGGACTTGCTTGTCTCGTCTCTTAATTACATATGGTCGAGGGTGTTCAAGAGACAGCTTATGATAGCTTTGTGACAGATTTTCTACTCGAGGGATAAACACGACGCAGCTATCGTCGCTTCAAAAACTGCTCTCTGCGCCGTGGGTAACTGGGTTCGATTCCCGGCAGGCAGCTCATTTTTCCTTCCCAAGGGACATTTATGCTTCTGGTACCGGGTACGATTGTGTGTGTGATGCACCTACGATACAAGTCTGTAAATTAAGTGTGGGGCTGTAAGTGTGAATTCGTGTTTGTTTTTAAAGATAGGCTAACTGTGATATCAAACGTTCTACTAGTTTCATGGAACTGTTTACGAGATACACGCCTGCGTGTACTATATCAACTGCATTCGTCTCCACTCCTCCTCTGATACTAAAGTATATCTCATATGCCCAGAAATTTTAAAGAAAACGGAGCCTGCGCAACTAAAACCAGTCCTGCTAGCACAGTGCTATTGTACGGCTGCTTGGCAAAGAGGTAAGCAACCGGAATCGCAAAAAAAAACATCCACCATCATTAACAAAGTTTTCATCTTGGACATTGTGGTCCGCTGGAGAGCAAGAATGAATTTAAGTAGCTTTTTATAAATAAAATTCGTAGAAATGAAAATTAAGTAACTTTTTAAATAACTCGTCGTTCGCGCCGAACTGAGATCTCGCGCCTACATTTTGCCTCATGGAGAAAAACTGTTTAAGGTTACTTGCTTATAACTTTTTTGCTATGTAATAATTGTTTGATTTCTGTACTTGTTTTTCAAGTACAGGATACAGACAAGTATACGTAATTTTTAGCGTTTAGTGTGAAGTCGTTTTTGAGACAGACCCCGGGGTAAAATAGGTCTAAAAACAGGGGTTTGGTGGCCTACCAAATCATTATTTTCCAACAGAGACTTTTTTTAAAACCGGTTTTGTACTCTACTTGTCAAGCTCTGTTTAACGATACCCCACAAGGGTACATAAAAAAATAAAAAAATATATTGCTCCCCACTTACATGAGTATAGGAGCCCCCTTAATATTTTCATTTATATAATTTTAAATGTCATTTCCGGTTTTGGGCCAAAGTTTTACATATTGCGTAAGAATTTGAAGTCATTCGCTTGTATGGTTTAGACGCTTGATGCCTCTGACAGACGGACGGACGGACTGACGGACAAAGTGCTAAACGACCCAAGTCAACATAGAGATCTCACTTTGCTCGATCAAAAATTAAAGACCGGCGTGTGGGGACACGGCGCCGGCACCGTTGTACGGAACTATGTAGTGGCATGGCACCCGGGGTGCATGCCGATTCCTTTTACGCTATCCACGCGAATCAAATTCGTGCTATTTGTAGCAGCTATTAACGAGCTGTTTCTTGTATCATCCATTGGGCAAGCAGCCACTATATAGGGAGTCTGTTCCAACTCAGACAGTCAAGGAAGAATCCAAATTGCAGAGTCTCGGTTACCGACGTAAGGTCGCAAACCTATTGATATTCTACCCTATACATTTTAGAAAGTGTGCGCAGGAATTACACAAGTTAATTCGCCCATGCCCGTTTTAAAAGACAAACCAACAAAAAAGAACAAAACCAAGACAAACTGCCAAACGTCATTAATTTATGGTGTATACATCCAGTTCGCATGAAGCGTTTTGCTCCTACGTTTATTATTCGTACTGCGAAGGAGTGGAACTTATTACCCTAGTCTTTATTCCTTGAACGGTATAATCTGAAACTCTTCAAGTCAAGAGTGAATAGTTCTAGGTAATCATGCTACATATTCGGTTACATCATCGCCTTCCTTCGCATGAGGTTGAGGTCAAATGCTTGCCTATCAAGCATAAAAAAAAGATATCATCCATAAATCTACGATAGGCGCTCCTTGTTATAGGTTATCAACCGTAGGTTTGTTTCCTATTTCGATGAGATTATCAAAGATCTTTTATCTTTTAATCATTCGATTAGAATTTGCTTTTTCCGATGTCACCTGTCTACATTTCAAAACACTGCTGACGTAATCCCAAAAAGCTTTCCAATTTAAACGTAATCGGCTTTGTTATCAATTCGAGGATTAAAAAAACTGGATCCGTTTTGCTTGTTCAAAACTTTATCCGTTAACGTTGCATTTGGGGATATTACAAATCATTCGGCGGGTACTGAGTTCGAATTCTGGAAGTACAACTTTTCCTCACCAAGGGATATTGATATTTGTGCTTCTGGAGCTGGGTGTTTGTGTGTATCTAAGTTATGAATGTTTCCGGCACAAGTCTTCAAACTTAATGAGAGGCATTGACATATTAATGCGACACTATACGTGTAAACCAAAGAAAAATATTTGTCGATAATATGATTAACTCGCGTATTATTTCTAATCCCATTTTTATGCTGGTTAGGCAAGCATTTGACCACTATCTCACCCGATGGTAAGCGAAGATGCAGCCGAAGATGTAATATGCTTACCTAGAAGATACCTATTTACTCCAGAAGACACCTAGATTGTACCGTTGGGGAAACAAAGACGACAGGCAATGAGTTCCACTCTTTCACTGTACGGATGATAAAGTAGAAGCGAATCGCTTCAAGCAAACTGGAGGGTTCAACCATAAATTGATGATGTTTGTGTTGTTGTAAGATGGTAAAAAGGGCATGGGGGAATTAAGTCATGTAGCTTACTGCGCAATTAATCCAAATTCTATTTAAATCTTTGTTTTCTTGACTTTGTAATATATAATTTATTATGTGATTTTGCTAATGTATTCAGGAAAAATATAAGGCATCAACTTAATTTAAGTTGACACAACTCTCCACAGTAACCTTTTTTCTGCACAATGATGATAATTATTATAGAGATCAGGTCCATCTCCCATCGAGTGCGGTCAGCACAGCATGAACTATCTTGTGAATCCATTTTGTAAAATTATTTGGCATGAGATTTTATGATCGGCCGCCTGCGTAATGTGAAGCCTCTTCTCTCTTGTGTTCAAAAGAAAAGTGAATAGGTATTTACTAAGCAAGTATGATCCACCTTAGACTACATCGTCACTTTCGATCAGGTGTGATTGTAGACAAACATTTGCTTAGTCAGTTATAAACAAGAAACAAAAGTCGAGTTTAAGATTTTAAAATTTAAACTCGACTACTACTTACACTAAGCCTAGATAGCTTCCTAATAAAATAGTTTTTATGACTTTGACGGGATGTAGCCCGCAAACGGTTCGTACTGTTTGCTGTTCCAAACTCCACCTTCATTTTATAAAATCCCTGTTCAATGATACCACAAATGACGGGGTGGGGCAACATTGTTTTTTTGTTCTTGACTTCGTGCCCCCTAGAGGGCGCCATATTTATTTTATTGTGACGTCACATAGCCTATAAACGGCTGACAAACAAGACGCTTCCAACGACACCTCATTTATCAAATTCTGATAAGTAGTTTAGAAGTTATGAGTCAACAGATGAACATACATACATACATACACACATACCTGTCAAAAATATAACTCTCCCCTTTGCTTCGCCGTAGTCGGATAAAAAAGGTGTTAAACCATCCTCTTCTACGCGTCTATGATACCAACAGATAATTAAATAATCAATGGCGAAAATCTATGACAACGATCTTTTAACTACGCATATTCTGGAATGTTGTAGTGAGTGTATGTACTGACTGGCGCTTTGTACGAAGATCCTAACCAATATATCGATACTATTGCATGCATTAAAGGCTTTACAGCTTACACAGTCATACGTTCAATGGTCAGGATACAACCGTAGCGAATACGTAGCAGTAATTCCGATTTACGATACTAAAATACAAACGCTACAGACTTCTAACTATACCTACACAATGTATCTACTCGAACTAAGGTATTATTAGCTTCGATTCGAAATAATGTTCATAATGCTAAATCCTCCGCAAACATGCTAGGCAACTAAAAGGTCAGAGCCGCAATAAGCATTACAATTGATGTGACATTTTTCATATTACTCATTATACTTATATATCCATATTAATTCATCATTCAAACCAAGACATAAACCAGAGTTATGAGGAACTAAAAGAACAATTCATAATGTTTGCAGTGACGCTATATATCAGCGTTCCTACAACCATTGTTCAGGAACTAGCTGTCACTGAAAATGGGACTGATATTCTCACATCGGTTTCATTTTCCTTATACACGTTGAAAGAGAATATTTCAGAAAATTCTCGCTGCTCTACCCAAGTTTATGAACTTTCTTTTTATATTTAGCTGAAGCCTAATAAATAGCATTTATTATAATCAATTATAATGTTCACTTAACCGATAATAGCTATATCTACTAATACTGACATCGAATATCATACTGTACAAACATATAAAGCAAAATGGAATATTTAACCAAACATAACAAGCCAGTGCATCTATTATTCCTTATCGTGATAAACGTAAATAAAGTTTCATGACACAAAAGTTTTAAAACAGAAGCTCGAATAGTGCGCTCGCATACCAGAGTGTCGCGACAGACCGTAGCGGAGTTAAAGTAACCTATTAGTTTAGGTAACCACGTGAGCTGTCAGTTTAGACGACACTTGATTAAATTAACGAGTGTGTAGGGCGCGAGGGTCGCGAGGGCGGGCGCGCGACGTTCGCTCTCGGCGGTGGTGTGGCGAGCACTGCCGCCCGCCCCGCGCACATCATCCCTAAACTTCCTTACTTTCAGTCACCATCGGATACACCTATAAGGTGCAGCTTGTACTATTGTGAATCTGCTGACTGCTCTATTGCCAAGCGCCTGACTTATTAGCATAAACCAAATTAAGATGCACAGAGCTTGAGCCGCCTAGCGCCTCGTGCATGCGGGCCGTGCGCGAAAACACTATGCTTGTGTATACTTGAGTTGTTGCCAGTTCGTACTGTATACGAGTAATTCTTGACTTGATGGTGGTATAGATATATAGATAAACTCTCTATTGAACACCTTAACAATTACAAGGTATAATAATATAGAAAATAAGTGTAACAACAGGCGGACCTATCGCTTAGAACGATCTCTTTCAGACAATCTTTAGATGGAGACGAGTATAGCAATGAAATTGGACGATGACGGTGTAAAGAACGTGGTATAGAAATTTTATAAGTAATGTATTTAAGCTATAAAGAAATTTAAAAACGTACTGGTTCTAGCCTCGCGACTAAATTGTTAATATCCATTAAATTGATCATACTAAATATTATTTAAACCGAATGATTGTGAGAGTATAGAGTATGTTTGACATTAGGTATCTTAGAAATTAATGTAATTTTTATAAGATTTATAGATCCAGAAGTGGCGACTTTTAGTCGGATTTAAGTGGGCGAAGTAGCGTCGCGCAACTAGTAGTTTTTTGAAAAGTTTATCGTATGCGACCCATCATTTATATAAATTGTTCAAACATTTTGTTTTTCAATTATTATAAGTACGTAAAAACTGTTTAATGTGGATAATTAATAATCGGTGTCTTCTCCTGGTCTTCTTCTAGTGGGGTCGGCACAATATGAATTTTCTTCACAATCTATATGTTGTAAAATTTTGAAAAGTTTTTAAAACCAAAATGCCAGTTAGCGTAGCACCTAACTGGTGCGCCTTCTAAGCATAGTATCGGGTTCTATTTTCGGTGGAAACAAGTATTCTTCCCAAGAAAAAATTGTGTTTCTGAAACTGGTTGTGATTGTGTAATGTTAAAGTTTCCGATACCCACGACACAAAGTCGATGTGAACTTGGTGTGGGGCTGTGAGTGTGATAATGTTTATGTTAACTAGCCGCCTGCCTGCTGTAAACGTTCTTTATTATTATTATATATTCATTTATTTCGATCAAGATTCGATCGTACAACAATCGCAGAACTTGGGAAGGAAACATTGCTCTGCGCCGGATTTAAACTCGCAGCAATAGAGTTTCATGTCATATCACTCTAACCGCGGAACTACCCAAGCCCAGCTTCAGACGATGAAATTGTTATTTCTGTATTGTTAATTACAAACGATATTTTTCCTTTCTAAAATTCCCAACTTGAATAATCTATTCAAATCTGACAATCACGCATTATATTGTCCTCCTGTCAAGCAGCAAGCAAAAGTAGGCCAGAACCATAACTCTTAATTAAATTTACTTCCCCATACATTCTGTGAAGTTAATTTAAATAACAAAGAGCTTAAAGAGTATAATTTAAGTCTAATTATTGCACATTATAATGCTTATTTACGTTGCACGCCCAGCAAGCCGCCCGCCCTCCTCGGTGCTCTGCCCGCCCATCTAATGGGCTGCCTTTGTAACCTAAAACTTGCCGCTTTTATTTTAGCACTATTTTATAACATTAAACTCAGCGTTGAGCAGCAAAATCCTATACTACCTTACTGATAAATATTACGAATGATTATGTCTATTCAACACGAGTTATCTCTGAAACGGCTTAAGCGCTAGTTATGACGCGTTTAGCAGAATAGAAATATGGCCGTTACCCGAGGACGCGCGTGACATACTTAGATTTTTAAGGGTTTTCGTAAAATTTCTCGAAAAGTAAGAAATAGTGGCTAAGTAACCGATTTTTAACTATTTTTTCTAACTGTTAGCAGTACCTACTATAAGCTAAAACCAATTAAAAAAAACTCAAAAAGGCATAATTTTGATGATAAATAAAACTTATTTAATCGTGAAACTGGCAAAATAATATACAAGGTAGAAAATGGTCGAAAATATACATATTAAAGTTATATAGAATAAGTGATCGACTATCTACCATCCTTATTGATAAGGTACCGGGATGTATAGCAAAATAATATATCTGTGTCATTGTAATCCAAAGCATGCATTAATAAAAAATCTACAAATTTGGCATGTCATAACAGTGTAAAATAAGAACTTTAAAGGATTCAATGGGATATATATAATAACTTTTATAATGAGTCATAATATATATTCAGAAATTCAATTTGTTACTGAGTTAACATGCCTTTTATATATCATTATTAATCAGAATAAGTACATCTCATTATTTTCAAAATCAACGTCAAATTTTAAACCCGGCGAGATTCCGTTATTTATATAAAATGGAGCCCTAAATTGGAGATTACCGAAAAGCCACCTCTATAAATAGAGTCCACGTAACATTGATAATCAGGTTACACAGAATCCGACGAATCCTATTACTCAAACGTTGATAGGATGAAGTCACGTTTGTCAAAAGCTGTATGCAGACGAAACGACATCGATGCGATAAAAATTGGTAAGATATCTGAACCTGACTCGGTTATTTGCACTTAAAAGAACATGGCCATGATCTTCTCTAATTGCGCTAAATGCATGTTCGTTTTTGAAAAAATGCGATTATATTTTGTGGTTGAGCTCAGAGGCAGGATATCGTTCCCTATTGAGACTTAGGAGTCAAGATATAAAGTTGAGTTCCTATTAGACATACTTTTACTGTATACTTTTTGACGAAATATTGACTATTTGTTTGCTTGCAAAAATGAGCAAACCTTTTGTCACGATTTTTATGGCCGGCAAAATACATTCGACATGACCACGAGCTTTTTCATGCCCCATTGCCGACATAAGAATATTTTTTTTAGGATTGATAGGCAAGCATTTGACCACTATCTCACCTGATGGACAGCGACGATACGGCCGAAGATTTAGCATGCCAGCCTAGAAGATACCTATTCACTATTGACTTGAAGACTCCCAGATTATACCGTTCAGGAAAAAAGACCCGGGCAATGAGTTCCACTCCCTCGCAGTATGGAAAGTAACACTATTATTTGTAAAAACTAAAAAATAATCAAAGTAATGACCCACGCGAACGTTGTACAACCTCATCCATCAATTACGATCGAACAGGCGAACCTCGAGAAGAGTTCTATGTATTTTATTTATAACTTATTTGATTACAATATTTTGGTGAACCTAGGTTGTGCAACACGGATCAAATTTTATTTTTAACTTAGATCTTATCTTTTACCACTTGTTATTAAAAGATAATCTAACATTGCTTCACATTTTTTACTAAGCAACTCTACCAGTTAGTCGTGATAATAGATAGAAAAGTCAGCGGCACGGCATCGCCGACAAAAAGTCGGACGATATCATACAAACAGTAGCAAACAAGTAGTCAGTGTGTGCGCTAGCTTACACTCGTTAATTCCAACAAAGTAATAAATCGTGGCAGCTCACTGAATATAGTAATTAATTCTTTCGCTTCTATAACAAAACATGTACCTACCTATAGACGGCAATACCGTTCGCTTTTGTGTCAACGAATCTATAAATATTTGATGGGGATTGTTCCTATCAATTATTACCATTAGTCTATTGGAAGTTTTTTAATTGAAACGAAGCTTGCCTTGCTTTATCTATAACTTTACATACATCTTATCACACAAATATTATACCTATTCTGTTCAAACGGTTTTTATATGCATGTTGTGGATCTTTTTGTCGTTACTCTTTCTTAACTAGGTATATCAATATTGTATTAATATGTATACGTTAAAATCGGTAAACGTTAGTTTAAAACATAAAGTTCCAATCATTACAATTGCAATATAGTCATATCACGATGATTCTATAAAATATGGCAGAAAGATAGAAATTCACCTTGCACTTGAGCTACAAAACAAGACAATAGAAACTAAAATTTAAAGTGAACAGTATCAAAATTACCATTTCCAAGTTAAACGATCCGACTCAACGTATTTAGAAGTTAGATGGAAGGAATAAAAATAAAAACGAATAGCTGGAACAAATGAAGATCGCGCTAAAACTAACATAAAATACGTGTACAACGAAGTTATTAGCTTATGTCATAAGTCAATTAGTTTACGTTCCCGTCATCACTTCCGAGTATTAAATTTCACTGTTGGAAGCGTCGGTTGTAATTGATTAAGACGCATAATTTATGTTCGGTGACCTACATACAGACAGACAGAGTGAAATTAGATCGACGAGGCAAGGTGCGCGACCGCACTGGCTTGTAGACGGTATGCTCATAGAATAATGTGGCAGATAGTTCAATTAGTATGGCTTTGAGAAATGTGAAGATATATTGTGATGCTACGTTTGCGACAAGGCCGTGTAACAGCATTTTTATGTTATAATTCTATAAATTATCAAAAAATTAAAATATTAATTATGGCTGCTATTTTAGTGACTGTGATAGTCCAGACATCGAACGATTAAGAAAACTGTCATGGCAGAACAGGAAAGAACGCCTAGGTCAGATGGAATAAAACTATATTTTATATATTTGTATCGGTTTAGTCGTTGCAGAACCACGACGTCAATTTAAAGACATTTAAAAATCTAACGCATTACTAAATCATTATTATCAAAATAATATTCGTACTCATTTAATACAAGTATATTATAATACTAGCTACTACTACTAGCTGCGCCTCGCGGTTTTACCCGCATATGTCTTGGACCCGCGTTAATTCCTGGATAAAAAGTAGCCTATGTGTTAATCCAGGGTGTCAGCTACCTCCATACCAAATGTCATCAAAATTGTTCGAGCCGTTTGAGCGTGAATAAATAAAAAACATACAAAAACACTCAGAAACTTTCGCCTTTATAATATTAGTGTGGTTTCGCCTTTATAATTTTTAATCTTTTTATTTTTTTACTTAAATATTAAAAGACATCTTTGAATCACTTTTTACATTCACAGATCATGTTAGAAACGCTAAAAAAATATTAAATTCATTCGTTCAAATTGAAACGACCGTTCTAACGACCCTTGACATTTTCTCTTTAGATATTTCAAAAAGCAGAGAATTTAATAGCAAAAAGTCAAGAGTAAATCTGCTAAAATATAGGTTCAGAGCATCCAACACTTTCATTACAACCTTTAAACTCGCAAATCTCGGCGTTACAAAATTATAAAATTATAGTAGTCCCTCACTTTTCAACACATTAATGGTGAATAAAATATTCTAATCCTATAAAAGGGTTTCTTATTTTATTTCAAAGCTAACTCGAAATAATATTCGGGCTCACAAAATTCTAAGTGTACATTTTATGGAGTTTCTTTATAAATTTTTACGAGGATTTTTATAGCATTTCGCACAATGAAACATTACTCTGCGAACGGCGTGGAGCGTTGTAACAGTTTTATGTCCGTCCTATTGCCTATTTATTTAGTTCCACTTGTATTGATGGCTGGTCCTACGAAAATTAGGATGAAATGGATGAGATAATTTTATGTTTCTAGGCTTCGATCATATATATTCTACTAATATTATAAATCCGAAAGTTTGTGTGTAAGTATCTTCACGCTTTAACGGCTAAACGGATTTGGTTGAAATTTGGAATTTACATGGATTATACCTAGGCTACTTTTTAACTTGATAATAGCGGGCGAAGCCGCGGGGCACGGCCAGTTTTGGTATATATGATTGAACTTTCTAGGTGAAAAAACTTGCGACTGGAGAATAACTATTCTAACATTTGTCATCAGTTTTGGAGGCTTCCTGCAACCTCTTAGAGCAGCCTTACTTAAATAATACTTTGAGATTCGAATATTCAAATATGTCTTTGTAATATTGAAGTATATTGCTTTATAATAATATATACAAGCATGTTTTAAATAATTGAAACGCAAGCAAAGCTAAAAAAAAACACGCCGACTTCATTGCTTATATTTCGGTTTTGGCTTGACCGATTTCGATAAAATTTATATGGGACCACCTCTGAAGTATACTCTACCTAACCAAAAAAAAAATCGATTCATAATTGGCGGAGATATCGCGTAACATACATAAAAAAATAATAATAATAACACAGTCGAATTGAGAACCTCCATTTTTGAAATTGATTGAAAATTATTTTAATAATCATTGATTAGGTCACTACTTACAGCATGTAATATGTAAGAGGACCAAAGCATCTGTCCAAGGTGCATGTAGTTTAGTAATTACTAAAATGTTATCTTAATGGAAAAAAATAATAAAATAAATATATATTCCCTCCCTTGTCATGTATATCTTCTTAAGCCTTGTTATTTCTCTGGAACCATTTCCCTTCGATCCGAAACAGCAATGTTTGCACACTACTGCTTGACGGTGGAATTCAAATTCAAAATTCAAATCTGGCAATAGTGTGGTACTGCCCCAGGCGTCTTTGCAAGAGTCCTTCCACTACAGACAAGTATCCAGTACGTACATCTATACTAGTACGGACATGCTACCAAGTCCAACATATTATAACAAAACAATACAACACAGTAAAAAATAGTATAAATGTTTAAAGTAGGTGCATGAACTGAGTTATACTATTATTTATGATTTCAATACTTTGACAAACATCACTTTGGTAATAGAACGAAACACACACTTAGTATGTAGGTACTAAGTGTGTGTTCGTTCTATGTACCTTTTTTATGCTAGATAGGCAAGCATTTGACCGCTATCTCACCTGATGGAATGTGACGATGCGGCCGAAAATGGAGCATGCTTGTCTATAAGGTACCTATTCACTATAGAAATTATAATAAATAATAATTAATTATATTAAAAAATATATATTTAATTAATTATATTTCTACCTCTCAAGAAAAGAAAGCTGCTAAGAAAGCTTGCGCTAAGTGAAAGCTTCCTTTGCAGCTGACTTCAATCGCCTTCTGGCCAACAAGAAACTCAACCAAATAAAAAAAGAAACCAAATCGGCCCAGAAATCACTAAGTTGAGTAATCGGTGCACAAATTTTAACAACCTCCTTTTCGAAGTTAATAAAAAATAGGTTTGTACATCAAACTTAACGTAAGTACAAAATGTTATGTTTCGTAACAAGAGGGCAAATTAATTAGTCTATGACTGACTCACCTGGCATCTTTCGGAAATAAATCTGATACGGAGAACTAATGATTCATGAGCTAGTATCACACACCCTATTATACACTACAATTACGTTTCATTTCATTTATTCCGAAACAAAGTAATTGTACAATAGAACTTTCTTTTTCTACCGACTTCACAAAATGGAGGAGGTACTCAATTCGACTGTATTTTTTTATGTGTGTTGCCTTTTTTACGTGACCCGATTTTGAAATTTTTTTTATTTGAGAGCTGGTGCTTTCCCTTTGGTCTCATTTAAATTTGGTCAAGATCTGATCAGTAGTTTCTTCAATAATACGTGTTTAATACATTGAATTTGAACAAGGTTACAAAGATAAAGCGGTGACGTCGGTTTTTTTAAGCTTTGCTTGCGTTTAAATTGTAGTGTATTGAGATATTGTTATGTAGGTACTTGTCGATTATTTAATTATTATTAATATAAGTAGGTAGATGTAAGTTAGTTATTAAGATCCTAGGCTAAGGAGTGGTACATTGTTCAGGCAGTTCGGAATAGACGGTTGAACTAGCAGCTTCGTATTTTATTTATCTGTGCCCCAGCAAGGAACTCTTCATTGGCGACGAGGTTATTAAGTGAATCACTAGCGTGAACTGTTTAATATTGGGTGTTTTATAATGTCGATCGGAAAAATACGGGAATTCGACGTGAAAAGTGGAACATGGTCGTCGTTTGCGGATCGCTTACAGATGTACTTTAAGGTTAATGACATTAACGAAGACCTCAAGGTACCCACGCTCATATCAGTTATGGGGGACGAGGCGTATGAGTTGCTGGTGAATTTGGCAAGTCCACGGAAACCCGCGGATTTAACGTTTGTGGAAGCAAATGAAGTATTGCAGCGTCATCTTCAACCGGCCCCCTCTATGTTAGCGGAGAGGTTTAGATTGCGGCAGCGAAGGCAGAAACCGGATGAGGTAATAGCTGATTACGTAGCGGAGCTCAAAAAGTTATCCCGGGAATGTAAATTTGGAGAAGCTTTGGGAGAAAACCTACGAGACCAGTTCGTGTGTGGGTTAAAAAGTGACGTCATCCGTCAACGGTTATTCGCGGAGGACGACGCGCTAAGTTTCGTTGAAGCAGTGAGAATCGCGACATCGTTAGAGGCTGCGGAACGTGATGCGGCGGCGGTGGAGGCACGGGTCGTGCCGGAGACCGCGACGGTGCACGCGGTGAGGTCCAGCGGGCGCGCGGGCCTAGCGCGCCGGGGACGAGTCGACGGCGGAGGCGGCCGGGATGTGGCCATGCCGGGACAAACGCGGGCGGTGCCCGCGGGACACTCAAGTTGTAAAGGGTGTGGAGCGTCGGGTCACAGCTATCGGGACTGCAGGTTCCGGGACTACGTCTGCAGCAGGTGCCACCGCAGGGGTCATCTACGGCGGGTGTGCTCATCTTCGAGTGCGCCTGAGTCGACGATGAGCAGCATGGTGAGGCGAGGTGCCGGGGACCGCGGTCTGTTTCATGGCGATACGGCGACTGTTCCGGATGAACAGGATGCGGAAGCGGACTTCCTCGATCTACATCAGTTGTGTTTGAGGGATTACAAGGCGGTGAGTTTGCCTATATGTGTAAATAGCACAATCCTTGATATGGAAATAGACACCGGAACGGCAATTTCATGTATCAGTAAAAATACTTACGATAATTATTTTTCTGAGGAGGTAATATTTCCATATAAGGTATGTCTCAAGTTCTACGACGGTTCCAATATTCAGCCGCTGGGATATATTAAGCCTATTGTAAAATATAAAGATCAGGTCAAAGAATTGGAATTGTTTGTGATTGAGAAAGGAACCACCTCACTTTTAGGTAGGCAGTGGCTCACCGAGTTAGGCATTCATATACCCGAGTTCAAATTTAACCACATAAAAAAAAACGATAATGAAGTTGAGTGTTTGTTAAATAGGTATAAGGAGCTGTTCGACGGAAGTTTGGGAAGGTTCACGGGGGGCAAGGCGACGCTGCGAGTGCGCGAGGGCGCGGCGCCCGTGTACCACCGGGCGCGCCCGCTGCCGTTCGCGCTGCGCGACCGCGTTGACGCGGAGCTGGATACAATGCTGCGCGCGGGCGTCATAGAACCTGTTGATAGCTCCGACTGGGCATCGGCGCTGGTGCCGGTTAACAAGGCAGACGGATCGCTCAGGGTTTGTGTAGACTTTAAGGCTACTCTGAATCCGGTTTTGTTGGTCGATCGCTATCCATTACCTAAGATCGACGATGTACTTGTGGCGTTGAATGGAGCTAAATATTTTAGTAAATTAGATCTTTCGCAATCTTACAATCAAATTGAATTAGATGATTCTAAGAAATACACGGTAATCAACACTCATCGCGGACTTTTTCGTTACAAAAGGTTAGTCTTTGGATTAGCTTCGAGTCCCGGCATTTTCCAGAGGACAATGACGAATTTGTTGGCAAATATACCTAACGTTGCGGTATTTATCGATGACGTCATAATAGGAGGGGAAACGAGGCAGGCGCACCTCGAGGCACTTCAGGCGGTTTTCGAACGATTGCTCGCGAGCGGTTTACGACTGAAAGGTAACAAGTGTGTCTTTTTAGTACCAGAAGTAACGTATTTGGGTTATATTTTGTCAAAAGATGGCATTAAGGTAGACCCGGCAAAGATTGAGGCCGTTGTTAACATTCCGAGACCGCAGAGCGTCCCAGAGCTACGCTCGTTTTTAGGCCTAACTAACTTTTTTACGAAATTTGTTAAACGTTTCAGCATGATATTAGTTCCACTTTACAATTTACTAAAGAAGGGGGTAGAATGGCACTGGTCACTGGACTGTGAAAAAGCTTTTAACCAAATCAAAACGGTATTAACAAGCTCGCAAGTGTTGGCACATTACGATCCAAAAAAACCACTAATCGTAACTTGTGACGCGAGCGCGGCGGGGGTCGGCGGCGTGCTGTCCAAGCCGTGCGCGAGCGGCGCCGGCGCCGGCGGTGGGGAACGTCCAGTGGCTTACGTTTCGCGGACGCTTACTAGTGCAGAGAAAAATTATTCTCAAATTCATAGAGAGGCATTGGCGATAATTTTCTGTATGAAGAAGTTTCATCAATACTTGTATGGTAGGAAATTTATTTTACGAACGGATCACAAGCCTTTAGTATCGATATTTGGACCGAATAATGGTATTCCCACCATGACAGCAAGCCGAATGCAAAGATGGGCTATAATCTTATCGGCGTATAACTATGAAATTGAATTTGTTAAGACGAATGACAACTCAGCGGACGGCTTATCAAGACTACCGTTACGCGATAAAGAACCGGTTTTACCCGCGATGCCCGAACAGACTCATTTGCATTTTGCACAGGAAGCATTATTGCTCGACCACAACGAGATAAGGAAGTGGACGTCGCGAGATCCTATTCTAGGTAGATTATTAGGTTTCATTCGGGATGGTTGGCCCTCGGAATGCGAAATTAGTGGTATGCAGCCATATTACAATAGACGCAAGGAGTTATATGAGGAATTAGGTTGCGTTATGTGGGGCCATAGAGTGGTCGTACCGGAAAAGTGTAGGGAAAGAGTCCTTAAAATGTTACATGAGCCCCACATGGGCATAGTAAAATCGAAATCGTTAGCTCGAAGCTATGTGTGGTGGGCCGGCGTAGACGAAGCGGTGGAGGCGATGTGCCGCGGGTGTTCCACTTGCGCGGCGCAGGCGGACGCGCCGCCGCGGCAGGTGCCGCGGCCGTGGGCCTGGCCCGGTCGGCCCTGGTCAAGGTTGCATCTGGACTTCATGGGTCCTATTTTTGGTAAAACTTATCTAGTAGTGGTAGATGCTATGTCTAAATGGTTAGAGATTTTTCAAGTTCCTAGTACGGCTACGAGTCATACTATCGAAAAATTAACTGAACTGTGGAGTCGCTGGGGAATACCGAAACAGATTGTTACCGATAACGCGGCCACCTACACCGGGGCTGAATTCCAATCGTTCCTTAAAAATGCCAGTATTGAGCATATCTTTACAGCTCCATATCATCCGGCGTCTAACGGTGCGGCCGAAAATGCTGTTAGAACATTTAAGCGGGTTATTAAAAAGGCGGTATACGAAAGAGAGAACGTGGTAAAGGCATTGCATAAATTTTTACTCTACTACCGGAACACCGAGCATGCTTCGACAGGCGAGAGTCCAGCAGTGTTGATGTTAGGCAGGCGGTTACGTACTCCGCTCGACGTGTTGAAGCCGGACCGGGAGGCGCGGGCGGGGCGCGCGCAGCAGCGGCAGGCCGAGGACGCGGGCGGCGGCACCCGCGCGCTAACGGCTGGCGATGAGGTCTGGTACCGGCAGTATTTAAAAGGGGAAAAATGGGTACCAGGGAAAGTTGAATGTAGTTTAGGCCCGTCAAACTTTAAGGTAATAGGTGAAGGGGGGGACGCGCAAGTACATCGTCATATAGACCAATTAAAACGAAGGAGCAGAAGTTCCTTGGTCTTCCCTGACCCTGAGCGTTCTTTCCAGCGGCGCCAGACTAAGTTACCGGAAATAGTAGCTACGAACGAGGAAGTTGAGGGTGAGAACCTCGAGAGCTCTGCGGGAGCCGAGGTGGTGGCTGAACAACCGGTGCACGAACGCAGGGTTGTAACTTCACCTCAATTACGCGAGCCTGAACCCCGTGAACCTTGCCAGGTTGAGCCATCGGACACTATGATACCGAACAGGCGGATTTTACGTAAATGTCGACAGAATAAAAAACTGAATTATAAAGTGTAACTAGGAGTTAGGTAAATTAAATGTACAACTAATTGCAGGTTATATGCAGCTTCCCAGTATGTGTCGTAATGATGTTTTTTGTAATTATTGTGGAGGAATGTAGTGTATTGAGATATTGTTATGTAGGTACTTGTCGATTATTTAATTATTATTAATATAAGTAGGTAGATGTAAGTTAGTTATTAAGATCCTAGGCTAAGGAGTGGTACATTGTTCAGGCAGTTCGGAATAGACGGTTGAACTAGCAGCTTCGTATTTTATTTATCTGTGCCCCAGCAAGGAACTCTTCATAAATTATTATTACTCGACTGCCAAGGAAGGGTTATGTTTCTCGCGCGTATCTTATTTGTTTCTTTGTTTTCTTTATTACAACGTACCTTCCAAACGGCTAAATGGATTTCGACAGTTAAGGTATCGTTATATTCGTCTTAATACCCCAAGTGTAGAAAAAAATGTGATGTCATATCTACAAAGACAATATGCTTAATAACATCCCTTCAATACCCGTCGAGTTCTGCGATATACTGAAACACTATAGACGATAAGTTCAAATTTTACTTAATACTACCAAAATCTTCTCTTGTATTCCAGCTCAATACACAGCAAAGGGAGCTTCTCGCACAAATTAATAAACAAGATGCCTTTACGTAAACAGTTTTACTTATTAAATATTCACACAAAAGGTATCTTTTGCACTTGACCTGCGTATTTAAAATACAGTTGTTCAATAAGTAAGGAAACGTTAAGGCAGGTACTTGGGGCCCTTCTTCTGGCCCGAAAAGGTCGGAAGCCACGATTAGCCTCCGTTTGAAGTCTTTATAGCCAGTCATTTACAGAGTAATGTGCCGCTCAAATATAATTTCAAAAAGAGTGGCTCCGACGAATTCTCAGCGGGCTGTAGAAGTATAGATAAGGATCTCTTTGTGATTCACTGTTATTTTGGAACCGTTTCAATTTCTGATTTTCTTTCCTCGGTGTTTGATGGAATTATCTCGTAATCTGTAGGGTTTCTGTTATTAATATTTTTAGAAATGGATCTTTCTCTATTTAAAAGGATTATGATACTGAGAAAAAAAATACCTTTTATTACAAGCTTTTATTGAGTTTCACGTCTATCTGTCGGTCTGTAATCAAATCTTGCAAGCTAAATTAGACCCACTTCCCGATGTCATTAGACTCATATTTAGTGTACTTATGTATCTTCGGTGACAATACAATGATATGATACCATGGAGCTGGCCTGATTATGGAGACGGAAGATAGCCGTTCAGATGTTCCTATACATCCGAATTAAACAAGACAAACCCATCGAGTTTGTGCTCGTTGGATTCGTCTTGGCAAGTTCTCTGGTTATATAACTTTTAGTCTTTTTTATTTACAATTGATAATCTTGATTTTAAAAAACTTTTTAAAGTATAACTTTTAACTGTTTTATTATGTATTTATTTATTTATTACTAAAACACGGTTTCAGACTTAGGGCAAATAAAAGATGTTGTAACTTTTTGTATGTTGTCGTCATCTGTAAACCTTTTTCAAGACTACCTTTTTTTAAAAACAATTTAACCATAATTACAATTAAATAAAAATACCAAATACAGTTGCCGCCATATCTACGGGCCATTATTTTCTTTATTTCCTAAATCTAAACTAAAACATTCTATAGACCTAAGTTACTTACAAAGCATCGAGCTTATAGGTAACTCAAGTGCTCAAGCCCACAATCATGTAACGGTTTTAATTGATTAACAATATTTTTTTAAATGTTGTTTTAGCTTGTTTGATATCCATCACAAATATCCTTTTTTATGCACGACTAGCCGTGTCCCGCGGCTTCAATCGCGTTAATCAAGTTTTAAAGTAGCCTATGTGTTATTATTTTTTTTTTTTTATTTGTGACAGGCTAGTGTTTGACCACTATCTCACCTGATGGTAAGTGACCATGTGATCGAAGCTGGTAAACACACTAGACCTGGAATACGCAGGCTCTCATTCCAGTGTTATTCCAGAACCTAACTAACTACATTCGAAATTTCATCAAAATCGGTTTATTTGTTACGGAAAAGTATATCTTCTGAATAAAGTCGTCTGTATGTCGTCTGAATGTTAGACTATCCAGTCTAGCATTTGGCATTATAGTGACGATAAAAGTGATGATGCAAGTGCGCATGCTGTTCCCTCTGACGGTGCCAATGCTCCTATTACTGTTCAATGACATTTTTTTCCTTAATATTGGCTTCACAATCTTGTACATTTAGCCAGCGTCAAGTAATAATATATTAATTATAGTAATTTTCAAGTGTATTTCATATTCAAAATCCTAGTCACAAGTCAAGTAAAAGAGTCAAGGTCCAGTCATAGTCAAGTCATGCCCCAGTAAAGTGGTAGAAACTTTACTAGAACTCCTAATGGAGTTTTGGAGCGAAGGCGAAATACACGTTTTTCAACTTAGTATGATTTGCCGACACTTATGCAAGCTTACTAAGAATTAATGGTTAATAATCCACCATTATTACACATTAACACTAAAATAATTATAGGTTTTGGAAAATTATACTAAATCAACAACGCCATTTTTTCACTTTCCCGGCAAAACTTCGTTCAATGACTTGTCCAATAGTCGAATTTCGAGAAAGAAGATTATTATCTTATATATACAGTAAACGGTTCATTTTACTGTATATATAAGATAATAATCTTCTTATATATAGAAGATAATAATCTTCTTTAATTCAAACACATGTTATGTCATTGAGAGACTGAGAGCAGACAAACTGCTAAGCGATAACACTAAATGGTAGACATTCCAAAAATGCGAACGAAGCATTTTGCTTCAACATTCATTGTGCTAACCTAACTCCTTACCTTAGTCGGTGTTTCCTGATTAGTACAATGTGGGAGTCTTCAAGTCGCGAGTGAATAAGTATCTTCTAGGCAATCTTGCTCCATCGTCGACCACATCGTCGTTTACCATGAGGTGAGTTAGTGGTCAAAAGCTTGCCTAATTTGAATTTTAAAAAAACTGTCCTAAGTTTTCATAGATACACAATACACGTTTTGAAAATACCTAAGCGCGTATTACTGACTAACCAATAGCATTAAGACATTTAATTCAAACACATTTTTATGTCATTAAGAGACGAGCACGTTGCTTGTCGTAATCATCACGCTGCCAATTACAGTTCAGCGCCACCCAGAGTTTTAAGCATATATAATTAGAACTTCTGCGCGGCAAAACACTGCTCTCGCCATCCCGAGATGTCAGATGTCAAATAATCTTTAAGGGGCCTGCGGAGGTTGATTTGCTCATACAATCGTAATACCGAAATTATTTGTAATTCAAGCATATTACCACCATACTGTGCTGTTTCTCAGATTAAAAACATATTAATCTAGGTTCCTGGATAGTTTTTATTCCAAAATAATTACCTAAAATGAAATATAAACCAATTGATTTTCACACATTATTACGACGTAAATGTCGTATTTTAACTTATTCGTTTTGTATTAAAAACTAACACATTTCTTTTGCCATTAAAATAGGAACATAGATTATCATTTCAAGGTACTATTAATGCAAAAAACAATGGCAAAATAATACATTTTCATTCATAATTTTTGGTATTACGGCACCTATCATAATTTGTACGGTTGTTAGTGCTATCGCATCAAGCATGGACACAGGTCGCCAGTTAAACAGAGACAGCCTTTAGACTCGTTCAAAGACTTCCCGGCCTTTTAAGCCCTATAATTTCACTGGAAACATTGCCATTCAATCCAAAACACAGGAATGGTTGCTCACTGGCAATGGTATAGTACTGCAAAAGGAGGACTCTGCAAAGAGTCCTACCTCTACAGTAGCATATGTATATTACGCGTGGATCTAAGTACAAAGACATAGCTTTGGAAGTTATAACTTTGAGCGGTCCATATCAAGAATAATCGGGTAGATTATCTCAATAAGCCGCAAACAAACGTGTAGACTCTTAGCTTGATGGGTCTTGAACCCATTTTTCAGCGCCTATTGACATATTATTGTGAGAAACACTCTAGAACTGGGAGGTACCTTATTATCATTTTTATTGTATTTTTTACACAATGCCACTTCTTTTCCTTCCCAGAGGTAAAGGGGTGTGTGGGGCTCAATCCTACTAATGACGCTTTTTGCGCACTTGTTTTTAGTTATTTGAATTACTTTGTAAAAAGATATATATATTTTTCATCATCTTGCCCAAGGATATCTATAGGCAAAATATCGGTACAACTATTCTACATTGCCTATCTATACTACTTATATCCTTAGATAACATGTTTATTAAATACATTTTACGTATTTTTTTCAAATTGAATGCCATCTTTGTTTGGAGATTAGAAAAATATGATTATTTCGTATTATTCCTCAAAGTAAGTAAACATAACTAGATTTTTAGCGATGTAAAAAAACGCAACGCTATGAATATATAACCTCCTCCTGTTTTAACAGCACGCACAGCCTTACATACCTGTGTATGTACACACACACAGCCCCACATATAGTTCGATGATTGTGTCGTGGTTGCCAGAAACATTCACAACACACACACACTCAGAAATACAAATTTTCCTTGCGGAGAAAACATGTTTTCTCATCGAGAATCGAACCCGATACCCCTGCTTGATAGACTATTAAACTAAGCAAACAGGCAGTTCAATTAACACAAAATATTACTTTTTAAAAGGTTTCTCAGTCAAGTTTGCGTACCTACTTTTCAAATAGGTAATAATTTTATTCATAGTGGCAAAGGTCGTGTGTATATGGATGAATTTTAATAGGCGATGATGAGGATCCGAGAGAGGAGAGTAATTAATCGGGTCATACTTCAGTCATGTTACATAGTGTAGATTTTTACCTCGATAGGCAAGCTTTTTACCGCTATCTCGCCTGATGGAAAGTGATGATGCGGTCGATAATGTAGCATGCTTTACGTTTTGTATCCATAAAAATATACACGATGATAACACTCAGAGTGTTTTTAATTCGGTGAATCTTATTATTAGTTATGTGACGTGACTTAATCGATGTTCTATTTTTTTTAAATCCCAATAAGGAGGTATAAATTACTCATAGAGACTCATTGGCAGTGAGCAGCTGACTAATTCAAAACTTCAGAGCTTAGGACATCGCCGCATGGTAGCTAGTCTCTCGGTTTTTTATCGGATACATTTCGGAGAGTGTGCCCAGGAACTGCACGAACTAGTTCTTCCATCCCCGTTCTATAATCGGACAAGCAAACAAACTGCTAAGCGACACCGCTATATGGTAGACATTCCACCAATGCGGACAACGCGTTTTGCTTCCACATTAATTGTGCGAACCGCAAAGGAATGGAACTCCTTGCCTGAGTCGTTGTTTCCTGATAAGTACAATATGGGAGTCTTGAAGTCACGAGTGAATAGGTAGCTTCTAGGCAATCTTGCTCCATCGTCGAACACATCGGCACTTACCATCAGGTGAGATAATGGTCAGAAGCTAGCCTATGTTGAATTAAAAAAAAAACAATAATTAAACGCAAGCAAAGCTTAAAAAAACCGTCTTCACCGCTTTATCTTCGGTACCTTGATCAGATTTCATGTATTAAACACGCATTATAGACTATAACTCTAAAACTAGAGATAAGATATTGATCAATGGGACTACATGAAAAGCACTAGCTTTCAAATAAAAAAATAATCATCAAAATCGGCGCACAAAGAAAGAAGCTATGAGGTAAAGTTGTGAGGTAACTTTTGAAGCCGGTTAAACGAGAACATCGTCAAAGAAGTCCACAAAATAGGCATTATTGACGATATTTCAAGAACTAGTGATCAGATCTTGATCAAATTTGAATGGGACCAATTAGAAAGCAACATCTTTTAAACTAAAAAATAAATTTTCGAAATCGGCTCACGTGGAGAGAAGTTGTGAGGTTATACATAAAAAAAAAATACAGTTGACTTGAGTATCTCCTCCTTTTTTGGAAAATCGGTAAAAAAACGGAGAATCTGACGGCCAATTTCAACAATGTCCTAAGTTTAAATGTATACACATAACACGTTTTGAAAATACCTAAAAGCGTATTACTGACTTACCAAAAGCATAAGGCATTTAAAAAGAGGGGTTAATTTGAAGTATGTATAATGGTAATTAAAATAAAGTTATGTTTGTTAATTTCCTGATCAACATCATCACAATTAAAACCTGGTTTATTTATTTAATAAATTAAGAAAAATAGTTATATTAGGTTATATTTGTAAACAACTTGGTTAAATTGATTTTATTTATATAGCATTAGCCATGCTCAAGTGATAATTTTTCCTTTCTAAATTTATCACTATAACTTGGTTAAAATCAATAAAATAAACAAATTGGAAAGTTCATAAAAATCTGTGTGCATTCCAAAATAAAAAAAACACAAATTGTATTTTCTAGCCTCTTCACAAAAAAGGAGGAGGTACTTAAGTCTATTTTTATCTTTTTTTTATGTATCTCATAAAATGGTTCCACGTGAACCGATTAAATTTATTGTTTGTTTATAAATTGTTGCCTTCCAATTGGTTCCATTTAAATTTTATCAAGATCTGATGAAATTTAAATGGGACCAAGTAGTTCTTGCAATATTTTCAATAATGCGTTAATTCGTGTTAAGTACATATAATTTTATCAAAGTTCCGAAGATAAAGCGGTGAAGTCGGTTTTTTTTAAGCGTTGCTTGCGTTTAATTATAAATGTTTTTCATAGTTAGTGGAGCTATCGTTTATGTACAAATCAGTCAATGCATTTTAAAATGTATCTTCAAATATACAAAAGAGTTTTTTAAAACAATTTGAGCTACCTATATTTTGCTGTTATAAACGCATAAACATAAACGCTTTCACACTCATAGCCCCACACTAAGTTCGATGACTTGTGTCGTAGATATACTGGAAACATTCACATCTCACATACAATCACACCCAGAACCAGAAACACAAATTTTCCTTTGGAAGAAAACTTGTGTTCCCACTGGGAATTGAAAGAAACGAAGAAAGTTCAAGTTTATAATGTTCAAGTTCATCATTAAAAAGAGCAACTACAAATGTTCTCATTGAAAAGCAACGCCAGAATATATTTAACTTAACGACGGAATATTCGATGTCGCACCTGGGGTCACACTTTTGATACAAATTTTAATATTCACCGGTGACATCACGCACACTTCCCTGCCCCAGACCCATTTTCTATCTCTCTCATTCTCTCTGGCTCTGTATTTGATATTTTTATAGCTCCCTATATTACCATGAGTTATTGCTGAGCAATTTAAATATGAATGGAGGTTCGACAGTTTCATGTCTCCTGAAAGATGAAGAATGTGTAATAGAGGCACAATTGCCTGCGTCGAAAACACGCCTCCGTATTTATCTTGTTTCCAAACGACCGGTGACCTTAATAAAATATTACTAATTTCTAATTTGTATAACACGTAACGAATATTTTGAGACCACATTATTAAAGCCCCGGGGGCCGATTCCGAACTTTAAAGTTTATTGCTTACTACAGTCCTAATTAGCGTCTCACTTGTTTAAATTTCAGGTTCCATTGCTGCTTCGTTGAGTTTGTATAATTTATTTGAGGTTCAAAGTTTTTCCAGCGCTAGCTTTGGGAACTGTCTCGGATGTAGTAAACTTACATAGCCGAAATTTTACAGCAACTAGTCGCAGTTGAGATGAGTTAAGAGTTTTGAACGGCCATGTTCGTGGTCGTTATGTCGTTTAATTTCAGCATCCAACGAGTTTAAAACTTGGAGTATCCTTTGAGCGACCATGTCTTTAGAATATGTACTCGTACCTTCTTTAGGAAGTTTCCGTTTAGTGTATATATACTATTTCGTCTTATTTTCGTTATATTGAGTAACAATCCTGTGATAGTAGCAAAAGAGTAATATATATAAACAGGTTGATCAATATGAAAATTATTGAACTTTTTTTTCTCTTAAAACAGGTGCGACGGTTTTTACCCGCCTACGCGGCGCAAAGGAGGGTAATGTGTTTATCAGCCTAAGTATGTTTTTTACTCTTTGGCTTTCTAAAGACCAAACACGTGGGCCTATTTTGATGATTCTTACGCCAATCGATTTGTCTTCATCGTGCGAGTGTTTTTATAGACGGCAATCAAAATTCAATATGGCGACCGCAAGACGCCATACGCACTTGGGGACTGCCGCGGTAAAGCTATTGCATAGCATTTTTATCAACTTATGCAATTATAATTATTTATTTATTTTATTTATGCAGTTTTTTTTTCCTGCCACCTAGAGGCGAGTTGCTGAACTAAAAAGACAAGCGTGATATTTCAAAAAAGTCATTAAAAGTTTTGCTATTCATCGATAGATGGCAAAACTAAAAAGTATCACCGCTGTGCCGGTCGGTGTGGGGGGTGTTAGGTTATTTTCGTTGTTGTTTGTTTGTATGCAATAGCTTAAAAAAACACATTTATTTTACCATTTTTCATTTCAGGTCGCCGTTTATTATCTATGATGTTATCTATATATATTTTATATTAGGTATCTACGGGCCAATTGATGGGAAAGCTACCCGCTGATAGTGGGCTTGAGCACTTGAGTTACCTATAAGCTTGATGTCTTGTAGGTAACTTAGGTCTTTGCTGTATATAGTTTTACGAAATATATAAAGTTGGTTATTATTATGTTTCAATGTTATATTCGGCTTAAAACACGAAAATTTCGACTTAGTCAACTAGTTTCGGACAAATTAGTTGTCCTTCATCAGGATGAGTCGAATATAACATTGAAACATAATGTGTAATACTCACGATATTTTTTACATTAAAATTGGTTATTATTATAAGTCTTTGTAACAAAAAAGTAAAACATAAAAAAAAACATCGAAAATCAATAAGCCCGACTGCAAAAAACAAGGCAAATAAATCCCAATACAAACATTTGACAATGGGTTGTTCGATTGATCAATTCATTTAAGTAAAGCTTACTACGTACCTGTAACTGATAAATTAAAAGAACATCTGATTATGAAACTAACTGTACCTAGGTATTAATCCCGTATACTCTTTAATCCCATATTCGCAGAGTTTAATGAGCTATTTGCAATGTATATACCCAGGCTCCACGGATTAACAAACCATAATACGGCTTTGATGAAACAAATTAGACTTATTATTAAATTGCATCAAAGTGTTCGGCTAATGGATCCATGAATTCATCATATTTAGTTACATCTATTTGCCTAAAGCTTTTACTCAACTCCCGCTGCTAGCATGTATCTGTGAAAAGCTAATATAAATATATAATACCTATACCTACATTAAAAGCCCTCTACGCGTCAATGACTTTGAATAAAGTGCTTCAGTTACAACCAACTACAGCCAAGATACAACCTAGAATCTCTGCGAGTACGCCATACTTCTCTGTATATCTCACTAATATTATAAATGTGAAAGTTTGTGTATGTGTGAATGTTTGTTACTACGTATCTATGCTGGTATTATCTAAAAACCTATGTGAAATTCCTCATGATTAAATTTAAAAATAAATTGTAGGTATGTAGTACCTAAGTCATTAACCTCACTTAGTCTACATACTACTACACATAATATAATCATTTACGTTCCTACCTAATAAATATTCTTATTTTGTATTGTAAATATCAAATTTGAGAACATACTTGATTAGGAGGTTATATAAGAACATTACCACAGTTTTATTAAAAGTACTGAACATTTTCTTAAAGAATATTTGTTTTTGGTTGCTAATCAACTTCAAATCGTCATAGATTATAAATAGGCATTCAAATTGAAAAATTATAAGAGCAACTTAAAGATGATTTTCAAATACCTATTCAATGATTCCCCATTTAGCACAGTTTGTCGACTTTCATTTTTTATTTTTTACAATATGGCATCTGGTTGTCGCCTTTCAGCTACTGTCACTTACAAGTGTTTATTCCTTTTGTCTTCGCTCTCGCTCGCACATTTCGATATTTTTAATAAATACAATTAGCTACGTGTGTTTTTGAAAATGTTTTCAACCACTATATGGACATTAATACAATGAATGTTTTAACCTACCTTTCGTTTTATATCTTTAAGTTAAACGAAGGAAGCGGGAAAATCATATTGAAATTTGTGAAATCTGTTTTTTCTCATCTTTTTAAAGAATATGATAGCGAAAAAGTTTGAAACATCCGTGTATTAATATCCATATAGTTAGTTGTAAACATTTCCAAAAATACACGTACATAATTGTATTTATTAAAAATTGGGAATTGTGCGAGCGACAAAGAAGACAAAAGGAATAAACCCTCTTTAGTGACACTCGTAGACGGTGACGGTCTACACGTTCGGTCTCTAGAATTCCACAAAGGAAGAAACGCTCATACATATAGGTATACAACTATACACTGATAAACACATTTCCTTTGCGTCGCGCAGTCGGTAAAAAATTATCAAACACAGTAACCGTATCAGAAGCAGGCAAGCATTTGACCACTATCCTACCCGATGGAAAACGACGATGAAGCCGAAGATGTAGCATGCTTGCTAGAAGATTCACTCTTGACTTGAAGACTCCCAGATATACCGTTCAGGGAACATAGACGCGGGCAATGAATTCAGCTCCCTGTACGGACGATAAACTTAGAAGCAAAACGCTTCGAAAAACCTGAAGAAAATGCTTAACAACAGGACTATAATGTCAAGTTATTACAACTTTTATACATTTTTCATGAAAAGAGACTGATCGCCTCGTGTATCATCAAAAACCGGATTATTTTCTAAAACCTCCGAGTTTCGTAAACCTAAATATTATAACGTGATCCGAGCGGCCGCTAACGACTAGACCCGACTTGTTAAGCCGAAAGGGCGTACCTACATTATGATTGTTATGGTTAAAGGTCCACTTTATAGTCGTGTTGTGCCTTTATACGATCATCATTTAAGGTGTGGGGAACCCTAGATTCGCGACAGCATTATAGGGTAAAATACGAGATCAACCCCTAATTATTTACTGTGGTGTTCCAACTTTTAGCTTTTAATGGCAAATAGTTAAACCGTTCGACCGCATCGCTTGAGTTATTGTGTGGGTTTTCATGCATATTGGTTAAGTAAAACTTACATATATTTTTTTTGTTAAAAAAAAAACATAAATTTTTTTTTTATTCCTGATATTTAAGCATTTTACCACAATCTCACCTGATGGAAAGTGATAATGCGACCGAAGATGTAGCATGCTTGCCTAGAAGGTACCTATTCACTCTTAACTTGAAGACTCCCAGATTATACCGTTCGGGGAACAAAGACGAGGGCAATGAGTTCCACTCCTTCGTTAATTGACGACCCAGTTGGCGCAGTGGACAGGTGTCCGCCCTCTCGCCGTGGGTCCGGGGTTCGATTCCCGGCAGGAGCACAAATTCCTTCCCAAGGGATATTTGTGCTTCTGGTTCTGGGTGTAATGTGTGTGTGATGTAAATGTTTCCGGCACCCACGATACAAGTCTTTGAACTTAGTGCGGGGCTGTGAGTGTGAATGCGTTTGTTCGTTTGCGTTTGTAATTATTAACATACGTAGAAATATTGATATTATAGTTTCGCAATATAGTAAAACAATTGCTTTTACAATCATGTACTTGTGTGTTACTACACTTACATTATTGTAATACCTACCTAAACGAAGTCCAATTTGAAATTTTTGGGATATACTATTGCTGTTATTATTTATTGATGAACTGCCCGGTTGCTTAGTTGGTAGCGCGTTCGCCTTCTAAGCAGGGATATCGGGTTCGATTCCCGGCAGGAAAACAAGTTTTCTCTCTAAATTTGTGTTTTCGGTTCTGGTTGTGATTGTCTGTGTGAATGTTTCCGGCACCCACGATACAAGTTATTGAACTTAGTGTGGGGTTGTGAGTGTGATAACATTATGTTATGTTATTATGTTGTTTATTTATTCTACAATTCGTCGCCTTCACCTTCAAAGTTTCGAAAAAAGGTGTGACAGGACAAACAATGGAAAAACAAGCAAATTCGTCATTGACCTATTTTTCCTCACGCTATAAATACGGAACGTTCGCCTTTAAGTTTCCTAAAATTAATAAAAAAAGTTAAATGATATCCTCCAGTTACAAAAAAAACATTCACTGCGAAAAGCAGGAACAAGGAAGTAAGTTTTAGGAAAACAAAACTTCCAAATAAATGATGATGATAATTAAAGTAGCCAAAGTATAAGCTACCTACGGAGATACGTGATACGTGGTAACAAACATTCACTCACACAAACTTTCGCATTTATAATATTAGTAGGATACAGCAGTATTCATATTCATTTATTAATAACTAGGCCTCGGATGAACATATTATAAAAAATACAAAATGTGTTTATATGATGATAATGGACTTAAAAATCTAAAATATAGAATAAATATGTGGTAAAAAAAATTCAAGATTTAAAACAACATTTTTCAATGCGTATTCCTACTACATTTACTCACTTTCCCACGTGTACTCAGCTTTTGGTCTGGAAAATCTTCTTTGTAGGTATTTCTACAATTTTAAACGCAATGGTTGCTTATGTTTCGGTATTTTAATAAATGCGAGTAAGTAAAACGTAAAAATGGCGTGAAAATTCAACACGAGAGACTTATAGTTTGAAAATTTCGATTAATATTATTATTATATTGTTACACATAATCTGGACTTATGTCATAGTAGATATATTTCTACTATGCTTATGTTTAAAATATGGAAAAATATGTCAAATAAAAACTTAAATTTCTCAATCACAATACCATAATCTATGAAGAAAACAACGTTAAGATCGGAAACAGTGTCAATTAAAAATATGTATTTACATATTAATCCGGGCCTTCTCGATAACGATGTAATGTAATAATGTACCTATTGTATGACTTCTAACTTATGCTTACAATAGGTAAAGTAGTAAATTACACACATTAGTCATTATTAACTAATATACACAACTTAAGAACTGGCTGTGATATATTAATACACATTGTTATTAAAATGTATTACATACATGTCAATACAAATATTTGTTGTAATTAATATGATTATTACAATTTAGGTGCTATAAAACACTTCAAGTAAGTGAATAGCTTTTCAACAAGCCATGATTTAAGCCTGTAGCGTTGTATAAAAAGATGTTTATATACATTCTAAGGCACGATCGGACATATCATTATCAAATGACGGATGCCGGGATCACGATGAGCTGCGCCTCAGGGCACTTGGTCTGAAATACGTTGTACAATCTAGTGTGCTTAGAGGAAACAGGTGTTATACGAAACAGTTGTATGTTATTGTTTATATCAGCCTTTTGAACTGTTTGACTGTTGTGTAGAAGAGAATTTACTTTATTTTATTCATTTATTTATTACAATTTGATAGGGTTGAAGTAACTGGAGCCAGCATAGAAAACACTAAACAAAATGAGAAGTTATTTGTTCAGAAATAAGAAACGAAAAGAACACCGATCTAACGCCTTAACCACTCGGATGGTCAAGCGGTTAGGGCGTCGGGCCGGCGTTCTGAAGACGCATGGTTCAAATCTCGCTCGGAGCGAAATATTTTCTTCTTTATTTTAAATACAATTTCACCCTAGCATAGCAGAATGCTTTACAAATAAAGAACAAAAAAGTTTTTTTTCCGAAAAAAATTGCAACTTCTATTTCAGTAAGTATCTAAAAAACAAAAAAAAAAACGTTTATAGGGATGCCGCATAATAAAAAATAAATCGTGTCATCGTTTGTGTTGCTGCAATTTTTACAACATGCCGGGATCGGACATAATATTATCAGATGGCGGGCCCCAGGGGACGGTAAATATCTCCGCGTCGCGATTAGCCGCGCTCCAGGGCACGCGGACTGAAATGCGTTTAATAATATTTAGGAGGTCGAAACTGTTGTCTATAGGTTAGTTAGCTGCCGGCTAATTTGACTGAGTATTAAAATAAGGGTCATTAGTGGAACAGCGCGTAAGAGTGACTCATAACGGCTATATCCTCTTCATGTTTTTGACTTCGTTTAGCACGGTAGAGTTGTATCGGCCTTAATCACAAGAGAAAAAAACGTGAAAATATGAAATTTTCTTATAACTACATAAATCATATAGAAAGGCATTTAAGGCTCTTGCCCTTATTTCAACCTTGTTTAAATACTACTTTTACATCGACCAATAACAAGCGCACATTTATCTCGTCCCTTCCCCCCGCTGGTGAATTTTGATTATGTAGGAAAATTTATCATGCGCTTCCATGTTTTTTTTAACATGAACGCTTTCACTCTCACAACTCTACAATTAGTTCCATGACTTGTGTCATGGGAGCCAAAAACATTCATATCGCACACACATTCAGAACCAGAAACACAAATTTTCCTTGGGGAGAAAACTTGTTCTCGATACCCCAGCTTAGAAGGTGGCCGCCTTCTTCACCGAAGCCAGCGGGCAGTTCAGTATTATATAATAAGGTTATGATTCCATTGATGTTATGAAATTATTGAGCTACACCAGTAGTTGAGTACGGACTTCTTATAAACATTTCATAAAAGCTAACATTATCAAAAAATAAAGTACTAACCGTTACTAGAACAAATCCTGTGATTGCAATTTCCACGAAGCAATTCCTGTAGGAGCGTACAATTCCAATGATTTTTTCCACGTCCTTTGGGGCAACAAGTTGATGAAATATTTGTTCAATCGCGTGTGTAACATAGTTTCATTTATTTCACTTCACCCTAGTCACTCGACTGAAATAACAACACACTGCCGGATGTGAATCAGCAATAAATTTCAATTGCAATACATTGGTATTCTTCCGGATTAGTCGTGGATTGTGGAATTATTTACTAACTGCTCAGGTTGGCACGGACCACGGAAAGGCACTTTTAAAATTAAACGTGTGCATTTTTTTTACGAATGTAAACTGATCATAATATATACGAATAACATTCTTGCCTTGAAGTGTAGTACTAGTACGCGTGTACTAATCACTCTAGTCTTGAGGATTCCTAAATTGCACCGTTCAGGGAACAAAAACGCGGTCAATGAGTTCCTATTGCCGATGTACGGCTGATAGCTGATCAACGTAGAAACGAAACGCTTCGTGCAAACTTGAAGTATGTCAACCATAAATGGAAGACGATTGACAGTTAATTTTTACGTTAGATAGATAAAGTCAATTTAGTAAAGCTTAACGCACATTAAGTATAAAGGACTAAAAGTTTTCGAAAGTTTGTGTGTAAGTGTGTAAGTATGTTTGTTCCCTCTTCACGCTTTAACCGCTGAACGGATTTGGATCAAATTTGGAATGTACATAGCTTATACCTAGGATTAACACATAGGCTACTTTTTAACTTGATAATAGCGGGCGAAGCCGCGGGGCACGGCTAGTATTATAAATCCGAAAGTGTGTGTAAGTGTTGTTCCCTCTTCACGCTTTAACGGCTGAACGGATTCGGATGAAATTTGGAATGTACATAGATTATACCTAGGATTAACACATAGGCTACTTTTTAACTTGATAATAGCGGGCGAAGCCGCGGGGCACGGCTAGTAGAGATATAACAAAGACACTTCTAACAAAGCCATAGAAGCATTATATAGGCCTTGTATTACCTAAAGACTGCAGACAGTTATGCATATATTTGAAAGTTGTTTTTTAATATCACTATCTACGACCAAATTGCCAATATTTGAAAGGGTACGGATGACGTAACTACAAAGCATAACGGCTGTTCCTACCTCGATGGTTAAAGCAGATTACATACCTGTTTCTCATTATTTCGGTGTATTTTTCAACTGACTTCAAAAAAGGAGGTTCTCAATTCGACTATATGTTTTTTTTGTATGTATGTTACGCGAAGTCTCCGCCAATTGTGGACCAATTCTCAAAATTCTTTTTTTTTGGTAGAGTATACTTCAAATGTGGTCCCATATAAATGTTATCGAAATCGGTCAAGCCAAAACCGAAATAGCGTTGAAGTCGGTTTTTTTAAGCTTTGGTTGCGTTTAATTATTACTTATAAATTTTGAGAATTAAATTGCTGACGCCATATATTTACTCAACATTATACCTACCCTGTTTATATATATATAGGTACTAGCCGTGCCCTGCGGCTTCGCCTGCTATTATCAAGTTAAAAAGAAGCCTATGTGTTAATCATAGGTATAAGCTATGTACATTCCAAATTTCATCCAAATCGGTATAGCCGTTAAAGCGTGAAGAGGGAACAAGCATACTTCCACACTTACACATTTACGCACTTAAAATATTATAAGGATAACTAGGATTACTAGGACGGTAGGATTGTTATTTCAGCTACGTGAGGTTTATAAATCCAAACACATTGACTTGTGTTCGCCTTATATGCAGTGGGTATCGGGTTCGATTCCCGGTGACAATACAAGTTTTCTCTCCAAAGGATATTTGTGTTTCTACTTCTGAGTGTAATTATACATGTGATGTAAACATGATGTCAATGTGTACCCACGACACGGACTGCAAGAGTGTAAGCTTTTTTTTTTAAGTTTTTCCAAAACTGGAACGTATTAGAAATTTATATTTTCATATCGATTTATCTAACAAGTTTTGATTTGTACCATAGCTTGTTTTTTAAATATCCTCAGTTCCAAGTTACCTCAGAGAAGCGCTCATATTCTTTAAATAAAAATTTCAATTCTATAAAATCACCATCAAATCGGCAAACTAAGTAGAGATAAAGCATCAAACATTAACCTAAATTCTTCAGAAATAACTCTAATAAAAGCAAAAACCTTTTGAGAATGATATTTTCTCCATTTGTCTTAAGCCACAAAGATGTAGCCGAGTGACCCAGTTGTCCAATTTAAACGAGCGCATTACTTAAAACACAAAGAATATTTAGGTTGGTTGGGGAAAATATTCCTTATGAGTAGGAATGCAACGAGAACCGAGGGTTAGAATTTTTCTGGGAATATTGACGTCACTGATGAAATGAGGTCAATGGTATCACGTGAATATATTTGAATGGAAAGTAACTTGAAGATGAAAAACAATGGTTCTCTTTTATTAATACAGAGTTAGCTACTGTTATTGAAGATGATACTTAATTGTTAGAGTAGGAATGCAACGAGAACCGAGGGTTACAATTTTTCTGGGAATATTGACGTCACTGATGAAATGAGGTCAATGGTATCACGTGAATATATTTGAATGCAAAGTAACTTGAAGATGAAAAACAATGGTTCTCTTTTATTCATACAAAGTTAGCTACCGTTATTGAAGATGATGCTTAATTGTTAGAGTTAAAGTCAAAATTATTATTAAGCGATAAGGAACAAAATGAACATTTCATTCGTCAAGGTAAGTATATAATAAAACTAGCCGTGCCCCGCGGCTTCGCCCGCTATTATCAAGTTAAAAAGTAGCCTATGTGTTAATCCTAGGTATAATCTATGTAGATTCCAAATTTCATCCAAATCCGTTCAGCCGTTAAAGCGTGAAGAAGGAACAAACATACTTACACACTTACACACAAACTTTCGGATTTATAATATTAGTAGGATTGAAACCATATTAGCAATCACATATTTTATAATCAATATATAATACGCGTCAGCACAACTTTTAGAAAAGTGCTTCAGGTTAACTCTATAAAAGAAGAGATCATCATCAGTAATTTTCTTAATTATCATTTTCAACCGACTTCAAAAAAGGAGGTTCTCAATTCGTCCGTATGTTTATTTTTTTGTATGTATGTTACGAGATATCTCCGCCAATTATGAATTGATTTTGATGTTTTTTTTTGTTTGGAGATTGTACTTCAGAGGTGGTCCCATAAAAATTTTATCGAAATCCAAACCAAACCAGCCAAAACCAAAATTTAAGCGTTGATGTCAGTTTTTTTAACCTTTGCTTGCGTTTAATTATCATCTTGTTAATCTTTTTTAAAAGTTCGTCCTGAAATGATGTTAAAAAGAATGCAGATGCAGGACCCGTGAAATGTCACATAATTATGCTTTTCTTGTTTATTATTTAATGGTTTCAAGAATTTTTGTGCAACTAGGCCTGGCGTGTTTACTCTCTTCACCACAAAATCACTTACCAACAGATGAGATAGTGGTCAAATTATATTAGAGATTAAAAATAGTTAAACGTAAGCAAAGTTTAAAAAATCGACTTAACCGCTTATTAATCTTGAGAATCGTTATCTTCAGAATAAATTAATTAATTACGCTTTATTGAAGTTAACTCAAAAATTACTGGTTAAAACTACTGGATCTTGATCAAATTTAAATGGAACACATGGGAAGCATCAGCTTTCAATTAAAAAAAAGAATCATCAAAAACGGTTCACCTAGAAAATAATTTAAACGTAAGCTAAGCTTAAAAAACCGACTTCACCGATTACATTTTGGTTTTGGCTTGATCGATTTCGATAAAATTTATATAGGAACACTTCTGAAGTATTATCTACCAAACAAAAAGAATTTTGAGAATCGGTCAACAAGTGGAGGAGAAATCGGTGAACAAACATAAAAAAAATACATAAAGTTGAACATAGTACCTCCTCCTTTTTTGAAGTCGGTAGAAAATAAAGTAACACACATTAAAAACACAGTGTTGATTATTTTTTAATTTGGTAGTTAATGGCCTGTAAACATCTTCAGAGCTCCCAGAACCAGGTTGAAATCTGTAAAAATACATAGTTGTTACACCGAATTTGACTTATTGAAGGTAGAGGATGCTAAAAGGCTTAAGCTCCGCTGTGTAGACAAGTATCTCGCTGCGATACATAATGCATAAACATGGCGCCTCCGTGCACTGCAGAAGGCTGTGGAGCCAAGTGCTCTTCACATTTGGAGCGTCTTCCACTTTGCTCGCGTGTAGTCTGTTAGCTACACGCGCTCGATGTCACATTTGATGACTCTCTCGATTTCCATATTTAGTTTTTTGATAGATCAATTGATAGCTGTAGTTATCAATTGATCTATCAAAAAACTAAATATGGATATATTTTTCTAATATATCTTTCAGATTTCAATCTGCCCAAAGAAAGATAGATTATTTATTTGTATAAATCTTAAATATAACATAGGAGCACAAAAGGCGGTCTTATCGCTCAAAGCGATTTCTTCCAGACAAGCAAAGGGAGATGATAAAATATAACTATCAGGAACGGTGGTGTAACTCAAAACTCATTGAAATAAATGTTCTTAGACATAATCCTACCAATATTATAAATGTGAAAGTTTGTGTGTGTGTGTGTGAATGTTGTTACCACGTATCTCCGTAACGTGTAAACCGATTTTGTTGAAATTTAGAATGTATATAGATCAGAATAACAAATAGGCTACTTTTTAACTTAAATAACGCGGGCGGAGCCGCGGAACACGGCTAGTTATAAATATTTCATGATATACGTACAAAAACTTACATAAATAACAATAAAATATAATAAAAATATATTATAAACATACATAAACTAATATATATATACATATATGTGACTAATAAAGGATATTCATACCTTTAATTAATTTTAGAGTGATATATATTTTTTATTTGTTCCTTAAAACTGTGCAGTGATTGAAAGTGACGTATTAAACTGGTACATTGTTTCAAACAAAGATTTGTGGGCACTGCTTATAATTCGTAGTACATTGCTGGTGACATTGCTCCTCTCAATCGTAATATTGATTAGTAGCCAAGCATGTGCATCATTTATTTTTGTCATTTTATCTACTAACAAAAACCATAGGTTTGCTAATCAAGTTTAAAATTTCTAGTTTGCAGTTGTGATTATTTTCCACCCAAAAAATCAATCCTATTTGAAAAAAGTACAGACAGTAAAATCCACAGATCACAGAAACTAAAGGTCTATATTTATATCTCTGTGGTAAATTTTTAACATTAGATATGCAATAACCATACATAATACACTATGAAATAAGATACTCCTATAATTATAGTTGTAATGATTAATTAAACTTCGTTGGATTGTACGTACCTAACACTTAGTGGACCAAAGAACTTCGAGAGATGCCTATGCATACAAGGTTTTAAATCTAGATCAAAGACGTCTACTCCTAGGAGCAGTAACCCTTCACAACTTATGTCATAATAAGTATGATTGTATGGAACTAACGAACAAGCAATGTTTTTTTTTTTTTAATAAAACAATATCCACTGACTTTTCGTCAGTGCCTTTTTTTTGATTTCATTTTATTTATTTGCATGTGAAATTTTTTATGCTTACGCGCGTATTTAAAAAAAATTACATAGTCCTTAAAAAGAACAGTGAGTTTTCTCTTAAGTATATATTTAGATTATTTTTTTTTGTTTTTATTATTTTTTTTCATTATTCATAATTTTTTCTTTTTATTTATATAAGGTGTATATATATATATATATTATTTATATTGCACACTTTTTATTCTGTTACTTATTTATTCTACAAAAAATACATTACAACGATGTGTATTAATACTATTTCACAATGTTACATACGTACGGAATATTTTTTGTGGATTTAGTTTGTGGAATCCATTGCGCCCTTTATAAGTTCGCTGAGGGCTTCAATTTCTTTCACGTCTCTGTTTTTTATAGCCATTTTTAGGTTGTGGTCTGAGATCACCTTTGCCGTTACACACAAGCTATGTTATAGTGTACCGCGGACGGTGCATCGACGCACGGTGCGATCTGGTAGGTTGTTCGCCACGTCCTCGTGTCGAACTAACGCGGGTTTGCGAGCCCCTTTACATCAGCTAGTCAAAAGTTATAATACTCACTTCGAGCACGTTGACGTCTTTGCATTGTCCGCTTCCAAGTTTCGCAGATTAATTATAGATGACATTCTTGAAATGTAAGTAACTTAACATGCATACTACCTAATCTTTTGACATACAAAAAATATTATTTTTTTGCGGGTGAAGTACAGCACATAAAAATAAAACCGGAAAATCATTGCTCATTTAAATATTATCATCATTGTAACCTGTGGATAATGTAGTAGGTTGTGCATTAAAATACCTTATATAAATTTATTACCATTGTATAAATAGCTTAAGTGTACAATTGTTTTTTGATCCAAATAAAATAAAAAATAATAATAATAATATATTTTATTTAAAATAATTATGATAAAAATTTTAATTCATAAATGATGTCAAGTATACATCTCGGAATCGACACTAGCGTTAAAGAAAGCAGTTTTCTTCTTTTCTTTAATACCGCTAATATTATATATACGATTTTTACTAACAGCTCCACACTACGTTCGTAGACTTGTGTCGTTGTGTCGTAAACATTTTCCCACAAATTGTGCGGTAAAAATGTATTCCCGTCGGGAATCGAAAACGATACCCGCTGGTTAAAAAGCAGACACTCAGTCATAAATAACATAAATATAAACGATTTTACACTCACAGCCCCACCTAAGTTCGATGACTTGTGTCGTGGGTGCCAGAAACATTCACATCATACACACAATCACAACCAGAACCAGAAACACAATTTTTCCTTGGGGAGAAAACTTGTGTTCTCGTCGGGAATCGAACCCGATACCCCTGCCTAGAAAGCGAACGCTCATCCAACTAAGGCAACGGGTAGTTCAACAGTCAACTACGCCAACAAATTTTTATATAAACACCTGATAATTCCAATCATACTACCAAATATATTACATATACTCGAAAGTACTTTTCCTGTCCTATACATCAAACGTATTAGTGCCATTTATCTATACGTACAAAGCACTTTTGGTAACAATGAAGACTATATGTAACCAATAGTAACAGAGGCCATCATGAGGAAGGGCGAGGGCATTATCTCTCGCGGTTGACCGAGCTTCGATCACCGCCTCGACGACTCGAGGCCTTGTTAGCGCCTAATGACATGAGAACAAAATCACCACTTATTTATAACTTTCATTTCATTATATTTAAGAGCATTTTTAGAGACTATTCAGGTGTGAACAGCGAAGCGGCTTGTCACACTTCTAATTTGAGGATTTAAATATGTACGGTTAAGCATAAGCACGAACGCTTTCACGCTCACAGCCCCACACTAAGTTTTATGACTTGTGTCGTGGGTGCCGGAAACATTCACATCACACACATAATCACAACGAGGACCATAAGTACAATTTTTTCTTCCATTCTTTTAATCCCGATACTCCCGCGCTCCTTACTATGCCAGCGATAAATTTGTACGAATTTTTTTTTATAGCAATTTTTTTAAATCTATATATAGGGTTATTTGTACAACAAAAAAAACCCAAATCACTGTTCTTTTTTATGTTGGATAGGCAAGCACTTGACCACTATCTGACCTGATGGAAAGTGATGACGCGGTCGAAGATGGGACATGCTTACCTAGAAGGTACCTATTCACTCTAGTCTTGAAGACACCAACATTTTACCGTTCGGGGAACAAAGACGCAGGAACGGTCGAACAAACAGTTCTCAAGCGATGATCTTTCATAAATAAAACTCATACATTGAAATAACAACGATTGTAAATTTTTTATTAGCGATAACTAAATTACATCTAACTTTGTTTTGATTGCATTGTAACTCCTTTAATTTGTGTAACTTCGTTAAAGATCATATTAAATATTAGTTTAGTCATAAAAAGAATGTTAGGACGTTCAGAAGCAATCAAAAGCAGATATCGTACCTCGCAGTAGATCTAATAAATGTCCCGTGTGTGTGCGAACGGAGGCGTAACTTTCTCTGAATTATGGTCGATTTCGTATATTTTTGTTTCGCAAACATTTTACTTGTTTACGAATACAGGTACACTCAGCTCTATGTCAAAGTTGAGTTAAAAGATCGAACTCATATTTTGTTTTCTTGTGTTATTTAGATAGTCTGTGAAGATTCAATTCAAAACTCCTGTGTTAAAAAAAAAGCAATATGTCATAAAGCACCAATTAGAATTCTCGCAGCAACTTTGGAGAGTATTTAATTATATATTGTTTAATATTACATTTTTCTAAATAAATTAACAACACGTAATATGAGCGGTTACTGATCATAGGACATAACACAAAGCCTCGGTCACCGACCTAAGGTCGCAAACCTATCGGTATTCCATCGTTCACGTTTTGGAGAGTGTGTGCATGAATTACATGAGTGAATTCCCTCCCTTTTACCATCTAACAACAAGACAAACCCTCAAACGTCACTCAAATCAAATCAAATCAAAATCGTTTATTCACATGGGCCCCAAAGAGGCACTCATGAAAGTTAATGAATCTATTGCCAGATTCGGAAAATTACAGCCATCTCGAGAAGAACCTGGCAAGAAACTCGGCGGCGCATTTTTTTTCATTCATTTTTTTTTTTAAACATTCCTTATTTCTAATACATAATTTTCTTAACCTAGGTGTTATTATGGTCGCTAGAAAGAGCCTGTGCAGTTTGCCTCCATGCATCCTTGTCATTAATATAATCTGTAGTCTTATAATAAGCTTTCTTAATTAATGCCCGTTTTATTACAGATTTGAACTTTCCCACTGGTAATTCAGTTACGATTTTAGGAATTCTATTGTAAAATCTAACCCCATTTGCCATAAAAGATTTATTCGTTTTGCTTAATCTAAATGCGCGCACTGTAATTTTATGCTTATATCTAGTATTAAGATTGTGTGCGTCGCTTCTTAATTTATATTTACTAATATTTTTGCGAACATGCATAATATTTTCAAAGATGTAAAGCGAAGGCATGGTAAGTATGCCTGTTTCTTTAAATAATTCCCTGAGAGATTCGCGTGGACCCATATCATATATTGCACGAACCGCTCTCTTTTGTAGAATAAAAATAGTTTCAACATCGGCAGCAGATCCCCATAGCAAGATTCCGTAACTCATCAAACTATGAAAATATGCAAAGTAAACCAGCCTTGCCGTCGCTACATCAGTCAGTTGTCTAATTTTACGGATCGCAAAAGCAGCGGAACTCAAGCGACCTGCAAGCACATCAATATGAGGACCCCACTGCAGTTTTGAGTCCATAGTCAGACCTAAGAAAACAGTTTTCTTTACAAGATCTAATTTGTTGTTTTCAAGTGTTACATTTGCATCTACCAAAGGAACATTAGGAAGGGAAAACTTGATACACTTGGTTTTGCTAGCATTTAACAATAGGTTATTAGCAGCAAACCATTTCGAGACTAGATCTAATTCATAATTTACTTCATTTAATTCTACGTCTTTCCTATTTGTTTTAAAAATAAGTGACGTGTCATCAGCAAACAAGACAATATCTAATGCTAGCGAAGTTGTCATATAAGGTAAATCATTAATATACACTAAAAATAGGAAGGGTCCCAATATTGAACCTTGAATTTATGGTTCACTAATTTATGGTTGACTTGAAATAATTTTTAATTCTAGTTCAATCGAAGAGATTCGTTCCTATTTTTAACCGACTTCAAAAAAGAAGGTTCTCAATTCGACTGTATGTTATTTTTTTGTATGTTACGCGATATCTTCGGCAATTATGAATCGATTTTTTATGTTCGGTAGATTATACTTCAGAGGTGGTCCCATATAATTTTTATCAAAATCGATCCAGCCAAAACCAAAATGTAAGCGTTGAAGTAGGTTTTTTTAAGTTTTGCTTGCGTTTCATTATTATCATCGGTACGGTGAAGTAATTGAACTCATTGCCGGCGTTTTTGATTCCTGAACGTTATAATCTGGGAGTCTTGAAGTCTAGAGCAAATATCTGCCTCTTAGGCATGCATGTTCCATCTTCGGCCGCATCGTCACTATCCATTAGATGAGATAGTGGTCAAATACTTGACTAAGCAGTATAAAATAAATAGTATGAATCATAACTATTTTTATTCTATAATATAGAACGCCTTTTAGGCTAAAATTTTAGTTGATAACATTAGTCTTGTTAACTTAAAATACTTAAGACTTGATAGAACTTACTTAAGACTTGATTTACTTGCCATCTTTTTTATCACATCAAACAAACCTGGTGATTCAGCGATTTATAACGGCAAAATTGAATCGAGCACATGTGCGAATGATCGGGTATATCTGCACCCGTTTTCCTGTCCCCACCACACCGCGTCAGGACGCGACCTACATAAAAGTCCAGCATTAAGTGCGCATCCGACCAACTGACAAAACGTACGAATAGATAATTTACCGCTAGGTGACCTTCGGTGGATTTCACCAGAAGATATGAGAAGGGGAGTAGCGCTGGGAAGACAATGTCGTACATATTTTAAGCGGGCACGCCCCGTTCGCACAAAGGCGTAATTTATAGGGCCGCGCGGAGACGGGTGCCTGAGTTATGTCCCGACGATAGCGACGAGCTTTTAACTGCCTAATGGAGCGATTTACTCAGGCCACCTTGAGCCTGGTCTGCTGTTTACACTCAAGTACCCGAAACGCTGAACTGGAAGGATAACCGAGGTAATTCGTCACTAGTATTTGAAAAACGAGAAGCATTTTTTACCGAAATTTTTAACATTTGTTGAAGGTGGTAGATATGAGTCATTATTTCTTCAATTGGTTTATTAAGTTTATCCTCCGATATGTGCAGTGGAAAATGTGGAAAGTTTTTCAATAAAACATAGCCCTCTGAGACAACATTTCAATGGAGCGGCGTGCGATGTTTACGGCCCGAGCGCCGTCGGTGCCTCCTCCAAGTGTGGAGGAGGCACCGACGGCGCCTGTAGTAGTGACTACAGAACAATCCAATCCAAAGGTATTGATCAAATTGTTCGGAAGAAACGCACACGTAGATAAAGGATAGATATTGTGGACGAAAAATATATTTACACAATTCTATTGAAAACCTTTGCCTGTACACGTATGTAGATTGTTAGGCTCATATACGATCTAGTCAGTTTGTTGTAGATTCAAAATGAAATAGTTCTGAAAAAAAGGAAAACATTTGTGCTCCTAACGGGATTCAAACATCGCGTCTTCAGAACACACTTTCTTATTTTATTAACTAAGTTTCAGCTTAGCCGAATGTTTTATGAAAAACTCCTATGAATAAAAACATGTAGGTACACCTCATTTCGAACTTATCCTACAGTTGCAAGAAACAAGAATTTGCTTCAAATTTTAATCAAAAAAGTGTTCATCAAGCCTCAAGCCAGTAAAATAAACGTTGGAATAAATTTGTGTTATTTTAGGTTTAATAGACAATCTAGACTCGTAGCATGGTCCTAAATAATCATAATAATCCAAATTAACTGTTATTTTATGCCCGTAACTTGACAAACTTACATAGTAACACACAAACTTTCAGATGTATAGTATTGGTGTGATTTTATTTTATATTTTCATTAAATATTTTGCCTCTATCTTAGTTTATTGCAAAATGGTAGTGACCGCGGAGGCCCGATTTTTCTGCATTGTCAGCGTCCTAATGGATATCTGTTTGTGTGTCTAATTAGGGAACAAATCTGTGCTAGAGACGGCATGCTTGTAATCATAAGTTAAGAAGGAAGAATCACCATTCATACAGATTTGTCCATGAAACAAACAAAACACGTTCCTGAACTACCGATGGTCCTTCGTGCTGATAGCAAGTGAAGTAAAACCACCTCTATATAAAGACAAATTTGAATATTAGCACAGTCTCAAGAGAACCACTTTTGCGAGTCGACCTACATGTTGTTGCATTTTCATCCGCCAGCATATCCTAACAACGCTTCGTGCATATTTACATGCGATGGTATACACAGAAAGCCGTTTGTTTGGAGCTAGTGAGTGTAAACAACACGGAATGTTGAAAATATATCTAATGAAACTAAGCTTCAATCATCAAGATCAATCTCATTTTTAACCGACTTTTAAAAAAGGAGATTCTCAATTCGGCTGTGTTTTTATGTGTGTTAACTCAAAAAATATCTAGGTTTACCGATTTTGATGTTTTTTTTATTTGAAAGCTGGTGCTTCCCTTGTTGTCACATTTAAATATGATCGAGATCCGCCCATTAGTTTTTGAGATATCCTCAATAATTAGTATTTAATTCAGTTAATCTGATCAAGGGTTCCAAAGATAAAGCGGTGAAGTCGGTTTTTTAAGCGTTGCTTGCGTTTAAATTATTAAACTACACACCATTATATGAAATAATGTATTCCTAACACCTCTTACACGCTTTTGAAATGAAGAATCTCTATAAATACTTCTATTTTTCACATGGGACTTAACTTCAGATGGTAATATAATATCTGCAGCAGATGCAGAAAACGACATTTACTTTATATTAAATACCCTTAAATAAACGTCTCTTTAGCACACAGCTTTTGTATCAGTTATAGTGAACATAAAAGTACTATAGGTAATAGACTGTATCTGCATAAACATTAATCAACATTTATTTGAAAGGCAACTAATAGAAGCACATCCAGTATTAGTAAGTTTTCAAAATTCCACATATTTTATATTCACTATTTGTATGAATGTGGACATTTGCACTCGGTGCCGGCGCCTTTGTTAGCCGTTTAGCATCCCAGGTCAAGTGCAATCCTCCGAGATTGCCTCCAGCTACATGAGTAACCCATTTGTAAAACCTAGTGACATACAGCCTTTGCGCTTTGAACCGAGGCTTTGTATTTTTTTTACCCTGCAATCTTTGTACTTTTAATGTCAAGTGATTCATATTTTATCTACTTTCTTTCTTTCTAAGAAGTATAATTGTATACATATTTCATAAATGTAGTCCTGTCACAGACAAGTAAAAAAGTCATGGTCCAGTCATAGTCAAGTCATACCCTAGTAAAGTGGTAGACTTTAGTCTCACTGAGTTTTGGTAAAACACAAATTTTGGAAAGATTATCATAATTTATATGTCACTTTTACAACAAAAAAGAAACGAAGCAATTGTATGTAACCGATTCCTATTAGACCTAACTTCTCGCAGATGTAATTGTGTGTAATAAGGAGAGCACAGTGAGATTAAGTTTATTTCTCCTTAGTCTAAGGCCATTGTATGAAGCCATTGAGCTTTCGCTTATACGGATTTCAGCATAATAGGTATTGCAATTATCATTTCAAATCCAACATCTAAATTTAAACACAGTGACATCTTCCAGTGCCTACGAATGCGCGTAGGGAACTTACTTAATTGTTCCTACGGTAACAAATAAATGAAGGAATTAATGAATGAAAATACCAACTATAAACACCCCAAACAATTATTAAACCTAGTGTTAAAAATGTAAGGAATCAAAATATTGGATAATATATTCGAGAAAATTTGGTAAAAAATGTTGACTTCAATTTATAATAGTAACGATAAGAAATAATTACTATATTCCTAATATATAGTAAAAATTTGTATAGCTTAAAGTAGTGCATGCTGTGTTTACCTATAATTGGTTGTACACATAGATATAATTGATTTAGTTTATACATTATGAAAGTATTTGTGTATCTACTGTTGGTAAACCAAATAAATAAATAAAAATAAAAAAAACTAAGGTCATGTACCCTGTCTAATAGGATGTAGCAATATATATATATATATATATATATATATATATATATATTATCACACTAATATTATAAATCCGAGAGTTTGTGTGTAAGTATGTTTGTTTTCTCTTAACGCTGTAACTGCTGAACGGATTTGGATGAAATTTGATATGTTACACATAGGCTACTTTAACTTAATAAACGCGGGCGAAGCCGCAGTGCACGGCTAGTATATCATGAAAAATGCTGTATATTTTGCTACACCCTATTAAACAGGGTACATGTCTTTAGCTGTCAGATATCAGTTAGATTTATTTTAATACCGTGGGGAGCTCATCATTCCGAACCATAAATAGGCATAGGTATCATTAATTATTATACATCTTTGGCCGCATCGTCACTTTCCATCAAGTGAGATAGTGGTCAAATGCTTGCCTATCTATTATTAAAAAAAAAAAAAAAAAGTTGTACCCATCTCAAAACATAGGACATATGCGGCCATTGTTGTACCCATCTCATTACTGGTCAACGAAGAAGTGCTTTACCAAGCCCACCCACGTTACATAATAATATCTTATGAACACCCACACATAAAATTCACGAGCTACCTAGTTACTTCCGCCACCGATCTATATTTAATCGAGTAGAGTAATAAATGGACGACAACCGGTAATGGATTGTAATAATTGATTCTGTACAATTGTCATTAGAAGAAACAATTAGGTCGGTAGTGGATTACCGAGGGTAATTGCGTCGTGGAATGTGTATTTGTGTCACATTGGGATCGATCCGCCCCTTCCAGCCAATTACTGCCAATACACGACCGAATATTGTACACGATACAAGCTAATAGAGTTGAGCTAAACATCCGGCAATTATTTGATTAGAATACAATATATTGAGGATTCCTTAGGTAATGACTCAATGTACTAAACATTTTAAAAACACGACTGCGAGAAATTTAAATCTACTTTTTATGTAATCCTCTTTTAATTTCCTTCGTTTTAATACCCTACTTGATAGGTTTGGTTTTTTTAATACACCCTTATGATTTTTTTTCAAACACCTATCTAAGGACACTTGAGTTTTAAGCCAAATATAACGATACCTTAACTGTCGAAATCCATGCAGAGTTTGGAAGATACGAGGTAATAAAGAAATTTACAAATACGCTTACGTGTGTACAAGTTAAGCACGAAAAACATAACCCTTCCTTGGTAGTCGGGTAAAAACTGTGACATTTTGGTTTCAGTCACAGCTGTTTAAAGAACTTACTAAGATTTTGGATGCGACAATATGTTTCGGTAAATATTACTGAAACTAAAACGAAGCGAGTGCTCGTACTTTTTTTTTTTTTTTATTTGTGACAGGCTAGTGTTTGACCACTATCTCACCTGATGGTAAGTGACGATGTGATCGAAGCTGGTTAACACACTAGACCTGGAATACGCAGGCTCTCAAGGATAACTTCATTTGTTTTATATTTTTTTATTCAACGTATGCAAAATTTTGACCACATTCTCACCAGATGGTAAGCGACGATGAGGTTGACGATACAGCAAGCTTACCTAGATTAACATTTTACTCGCGACTTGAAGACTCCCTTTTTCATAATAAAATCCCATATTGTACTCATCCGAGTTTGCTCCCACTTGCTTATTAATGTTAATTATAGGGGTTAAAATAATGTATTAATATATTGTGTTACACTACATTATGTATACACACATAAATTTAACGCACATAGTTATATATAATTGGTGTTAATATATGCACATGCCCACACATTTTTAGTACATAGCGCGTGAAAGTGATCTTTGAAGTCTAAGGGCGCAGGCCAGACAAGAGACAGAGATTGCAATAATGGTTGAAATCAGTTAATGGTTATAAATTTCATGATAAAAAATAATATCGATAATTTTAATGTTTGAAAATATTAGATGATATTTTTTATTATATTTATATTTTGCATTCTGTAATGAGCCCGTCGTATTCTAGGGTCTAAACGTTCGCCTTTAAACGTTCGCTTATACTAATATGAAATCCGACAAAATCACTGAACTTTCATCTCTACATTTCTTTCGTATGGAGTAGTGGCATTTAACTAGCGTTGCAAGTTGTTTATTGGATGTCACACTATCTAAAGATTTTGTGAGAGCATTATTGCCACCTTGCTATATATATAGACAGACAGATACGATGTACTGCGCCCAATATCGAGTATTACGTCTGAAAATACTTACAGGAACACTTTCGATAAATAGACCCCTTATCATGAGGCACCGATGTCTCCTCTCACAGTGTATATTTGCGAGGTCTGTTTCAACGTAAAAGCGGCTCAATATCATACATGACGGAGTTAATTTATTGTTACTATTATTCGAATTGCCCATTGGCTTAGTTGGGTGAGCAGGGTTATCGGGTTCGATTCCCGGCGAGAACACAAATTTCCCAAGGAAAATTTGTATTTCTGGTTCTAGTTGTGATTGATTTTATTTATATAGCATTAGCCATGCTATGGGCATGACACCCAATGGTCGCGGTTTCAAATCCCGCCTCAAGCGATAATTTTTCCTTTCTAAAATTTTTCACTGGTTGTGATTGTGTGTGTGATGTGAATGTTTCCGCCACCTACCACAGAAGTAATTGAACTTAGTGTGAGGTTGTGAATGTGAAAGCGTTTATGTTTATTACTAGTCGTTCACCTCGAACTACATTTTGTTTAATAGAGAAATACTTTTGGAGTTAATTGCTTATATCTTTCTGATGATAATTGTTTGATTTTGTATTTGTTGTTTATTCATAGGAAAGTTAGGTGTATAAATGCTTATGCCTAAAGACGAAGACTTAACCTTAGAATTGTCTACTCAGCAGATAATTGTGAATAGATAACAGCCATTGTCGAATTAAATCTTTACCCAAAGTAATAAGACGCATAATTAAACAGACATGTACCACTGACACCACAGCAACGGAACTTATTATCAAGGTTATTTTCGCAATAACTAGGTAAAGTAGGCTTAATTATCTTCAAGGGGATTTCCGGGTCGGAAGTCAAATAAATCGTCACGCCAACTTTTTCTGGGCCAACACGCCCCCTAGCATCTGCAGGCCAACTTAGTGACGACAAAGTAAAAGTTAGAACAAGAGGAAGAGGAGCTACTTAATTATATTCTTAACTTTAAGCTGTAGTGTATTTTATAGCATAACGTAGATACGAGTATGTAGTGGTTTCGTCGTAAAATAATTGCGGCCTTTACAATCTTGAACATCGGCGTAAAGTTGCTAGCCTGTCTGTATTCTATAAAATACATTAACTTTAAATGTGCTCAGGAACTACACAACCTTGTTCCCGCTTCACCCTTTTTCCACCTTACATCTAGAACGGCGTAGCGTCACCCATTTATGGTTGAGACACCGTTCATTCGCACGAAACGTTTCACGTCTTCGTTCATTTACAGTACAGCAAAAGAATGGACGCTCTGCCGTCGTCTGTTTCCCGAAAGGTACAAATTGTAATAAAAAAAAAAAAACGCATTCACATTCGCAACCTTACACTAAATACAATGATTGAGTGATACTGAGCGCCGGAAACATTTACATATCACCAGAACCAAAAGCACAATTGATGTCCCTCGGGAAGAAAAATTGTTCGAATGCAAAGAGCAGAGTCATAGCTCTAATTGAGCTATATAATGTAAAATTTACATACGTAATCCCAGGACATACTACCACAATAATTAAAAAAACCGACTCTATCGCTAATATCATTTAAGAATATTTAAAAAAATGTGCCGCTGAGTTTCTTGCCAGGTTCTTCTCGATATGGCTGTAATTTTGCTAATCTAGCAGTAGAGACTAATGATCAAAATCATTTATTCTCATGGGCCACAGAGAGTCACTCATGAATGTTAATACATTCATGAGTGACTCTTTGGAGCTCATGAGAATAAATTATTAAGATTTTTAACTAAATAAAACCGGACCAGTGCGAGTTGGTACCGAAGGTTTAGTACAAACTTACATGTAGAAAGTTCATCGATCACGAGAATCGAGTCTCGAAGCTTTTTGTTCGTTTTCATTTTTTAATTTTTAACTATACATTTACAATGTCTGGATTTTTTGTTTTTTTGTGCTTTAAGACCTCGCTTCATGCCAAATTTCATGATTCTAGGTTTACGAGAAGAATCGTACAGGTATTGATTTATTTGCGTGTGTCCTTCATCATCATCATACTCAGCCTATCTCAGTCCACTGTTGGACATAGGCCTCTCCCAAGGTGCGCCACTGAGCCCGATCTTCGGCTCTTCTTCTCCAGTCGTTACCAGCAGCCCTGCGTATATCGTCGCTCCACCTAGTCACAGGACGTCCTCTGCTACGCTTACCGATTCGTGGTCTCCACTCCAGAACTCGTCTACTCCAACGGTTGTCAGTTCTGCGGCATATGTGACCAGCCCACTGCCACTTCAGCTTGCTAATTCTTTGAGCTATGTCGATGACTTTCGTTCTCTGGCGAATTACTTCGTTCCGGATTCGATCCCTTAGAGATACACCGATCATAGCTCTTTCCATAGCTCGCTGAGCAACTTTGAATTGGTGGACTAGTCCTGCCGTTAGTGTCCACGTTTCGGCTCCGTATGTCATAACTGGTAGGACGCACTGATTAAAGACTTTTGTCTTAAGACTTTGCGGTATTGGCGACGAGAAGACTCGACGAAGTTTTCCAAAAGCTGCCCAGCCCAGCTGTATTCTTCTTTTGGCCTCTTTCTCAAAGTTGTTCTTACCTAGTTGGAGCGTCTGCCCTAGGTACACATATTCTTGAACAACTTCGAGAGCATTGGCATCAACAGCAATCAGTCCCGGATCCACGTGCTCGTTTATCATGACCTTGGTTTTATCCAAGTTCATCCGTAGACCAATGCGTTGAGAAGAATCAGCTAGGCCATTCAGCATCTCCTGAAGTTCCTGCAACGACTCAGCCATAATGACGATGTCGTCTGCAAATCGTAAGTGAGAGATGTATTGGCCGTTTATATTAATGCCGCGTCCTTTCCAATCCAGTGTCTTAAACATATCTTCCAGAGCGTTTGAGAACAATTTCGGAGATATGACATCCCCTTGTCTCACTCTTTTTGCAGTGGGATTTGTTTAGTACACTGGTTTTGTACTTGGACGGCCATTGTTGCGGCTTCGTATAGACATCTCATCACTTCGATGTATCGCCAGTCGACTTGGCATCGTTGCAAGGACTCCAGAACAGACCAGATCTCAATAGAGTCAAAGGCTTTCTCGTAGTCCACAAAGGCTAAACACAGGGGTCGATTGTACTCTTCGGTCTTCTGTATAATCTGCCTCACTGTGTGGATGTGGTCTACAGTGCCGTAACCGCTTCGAAATCCAGCCTGCTCAGGAGGTTGAAACTCGTCGAGAAGAAGTTGAACCTCTCCCTCCGGACCTCGGCAAAGAGTAGACGTGCGCAAAGTTAGTGCCAAATTAATAAAAAATCATTTAAATTAAATAAAAGTTTAAAAAGTCGCTGCACTAAAAATAGGAGCGCATAACAACTGAAGAGGTGCACTGCAAGCTGAGACAAGTGAGTCATTCTACGTCATCGCCACTGTGACCATTCGCCCGCGTGCCCGCTGCGTTCTGCATTCACGAACCGGTTAGTTTTACTCCTTACGCCGCTATTAGCCTAGTACCTTGCTCTATACATCTTTACACGAGAAACACAGCGCCTGCTATTTTTCTAAAGCAACGTGTGCTAAGACGATTTACGCAGCCTGACTAGTTGCTCTGACAAAAATGCCACTCAGACGAACACCTCCGAAGGAAATGTCTCCTTTGAATCGGGAGTTTGCCTCGCCTCTGCAACATTATCATTCGGAATCTAACATCCCAGAAGTTGCTGAGGAGGCGAGAGTAAGTGCCGCTTCTTCGGCTTCCTCTTTAAGTAATGCTGCGGCACGCAATTCGTCCAAGCGTAAGCGTGAAGCTGGAGACACGCCTAGCCGAGACGATATCTCCAAATCTGAGATGCTGGATATGTTCGCAACTTTACAAAAAAGACAGGACGAGAAAAACGAGATAATTTTAAGCTCAATAAATGACTTAAAATATTCTGTGGATTTTATGTCCAGTAAATATGAAGAAGCACTTCAAGAAATTGATTTACTTCGAGGAGAAGTTAAATGCCTTAAGCAATGTAATCAGCAGCTGGAAAGCAGGTTGGAGCTTCAGGACAAGAATTCCAGAGCTACTAGTGTCGAACTAAGGAACATACCACAGGGTGAAAAAGAAACAAAAGAAGACTTAAGGAAGGTAATCAGTAGTGCGGCCGAAGTGCTTAAAATTACCTTGCAAAATACAGAAATCAAAGATGTTTACCGTTTAAACACAAAAGCAGCTGTAAAACCTATTATTGCTGACTTCACAACAGTTGCAATGCGCGATACCTTTTTGACTTCTTACAAAAAATACAATAAAGAACATCAAAGCGCTAAATTGTCCACCACCAACATCAACGCTGGTGGGCCCACAAAACCAATTTATATGTCAGAAAATCTGACCATTAAGGAAAGGAAGCTGTTTTATGTGGCTCGGGAATATGCAAAGAACAACGGATTTTTGTTTTGTTGGTGCTCTTTTGGGCGTGTATTCCTACGTCAAAAAGTGGGGTCCCCGCAAATTCGTATATTTGATGAAAGTGATATAGAGAAGATGAAGGACAGCTCTAAGTGACTGGTCTTGCTAATCCCTAGTGTTTCTTTGTTTCGTGAAAACGTAAAAAAAATAAGAAATAATTCGTTATTCATTAACTGTATCTTACTCCTAATATTTTTGATTTTTATAACATACATTATATGCAGAACTCTATTACATAATCTGTTAATAATTAACACTTCTTCAAAGCAGCTTTTCATAAATACACAAAAAAGCATTTTAAACTTTATCACAACACTCATAAAATCACGCACATTCACAAACTACAACAATCATATCAGCTACACAAATTCACCCGTATTTGTCGTATTAATAAAACATTATTTGCCACTCTTCTTTAAGTTTTTAAAAACTCAATGTGCAACCAATTTAGCTAATTTTAATCTTTACTATAGTTATACGAAATTCATCATTAAAGAGACCTTTTATCTTTTGATTATTATTAAATATTCTAAATTAATAAAAGAATATAGCTATTTACCTCGTTTAATGCTAATAATACTGTTCATTGATTGTAGTTCCTATTTAAGTTATTATTCACAATGGTTGATTTAATAAACAATGACATTCTACAAGACATTGATTCCGCTGAATCAATTAAGTGCCAATACCTAGAAGATCCATCTAAATGTTCTAATATTTTAAAATATAATAATGATGAAGACAATAACCTAACTGTTCTTTCATTAAACATAAGGAGTATTCACAAGAATTTAGACCTGTTTCTTGCATTTCTAAGCAATTTTGACATTCCTGTAAGTGTTATAGTCCTGACAGAATGCTGGACTGGTAAATATGACCCCCCTCCATTATTAAATTACAATATGTACTTTACCAAAAACAGCCTTAATAAGAATGATGGCGTAGTTGTTTATGTACGTAAGGAGCTATCTGTTAGTGCTACTGAGCCGTCAATTGAGGAAGGTAACTGCATTACGCTTGAAATAGAAAATACTTACTCGCTAGTCTGCTCATACCGCCCACCTTCGTATACAAACCCAACAAAATATCTTAATTCTTTAGACAAAGTTTTTAATAACCTCAAACACAGAAACAATATTATATACACTGGTGACCTAAACTTTAACGTCTTACCTGGTGCAACATTGTCAGGACCAGCTTCAGATTATTTAAATCTTATGGCAACTCATGGCCTTATCCAAGGTATAAATTTACCTACAAGGGCACAAACGTGTCTTGACCACTTTATGGTTAAAATACCAGATGAATGGCAAACACTAGTGTTTGATGAACTGACGGATCATTCGCCTATTTTATTATGCATAAAATCAGCCGTAAGAGTATCCGAAGAAAAGCAGGGAAGGTCGTACAAGTCTTTTTCTAATATTAATGTAATAAGAGAAACTCTAGCTCATCAATGTTGGAAAGAGTTTTATGCGATAAATGATGTAACTGATGCTGCTGATAAGTTAGTATCGTCCATCCGTGACATAATTCAAACAAATACCAAACTGAAACTCTTATCAAATAAATACAAACCCCTAAAGCCCTGGATAACTAGCAGTGTTATAAAATGCATTAGAAATAGAAATCGACTTCAAAGAATATGGAAAAAGTCTGCTTGTAATGAAGAGCTACGCATAAAGTATATTAATTATAGGAACACATGTAATAATCTTATTAAATCATTAAAAATAAACTTTTACAACACACAACTAATGAATGCACGTGGAAGCATGAAAAACACGTGGAAAATTATAAAAGAACTTTGTAACTATAATAAAAATAAAACAATTTGCAATGCATTACTCAAACTCAATAGTACACCTAAAGATTCATTGAATGATGTAAATAGATTTTTTACTAGTATTGGAAGTGAGCTGGCCAGTAAAACGTTAACAAAACTGAAGAAAACGGATGTAGAGCTTGCGTCCTCTACCAACTCTCTTAAAACTATGCCAGCTACTTCCCTGTCTATTTTCTTAACAGATGCAAAAGAAGTTAGTAGTATTATTTCTAACCTTAAAATAAATAGTGCTCCGGGTTGGGATAGTATAACATCGGCTTTACTAAAAACTTGTTCTATATCTCTGGCTGAACCAATAGCACATCTATGTAACTTAAGTTTTACCAAGGGTAAATTTCCCGCTGTATTTAAGCATGCTATGGTATGTCCAATCTTTAAATCAGGTGATAAACAATTACCCTCTAATTACAGGCCAATTTCCTTACTACCGACACTATCCAAAGTTGTAGAAAAAATTGCAAACAAGCGGCTAATGTCATATTTGGAAAAAGAAGGTATATTGGCAGATAATCAATATGGATTTCGAGCTAAAAAGTCCACCGATGATGCAGTTTTGCAATTGACAACACTGATTACTAAATATTTAGATCGGGGCGATAAGTGTGTCGGAGTTTTTCTGGACTTACAGAAAGCCTTCGATACGGTATCTATCCCAATACTTTTAGCACGTCTGGAGGGTGTCGGGGTAAGAGGAAGCATTCATGACTGGTTTAAGGACTATCTCACTGAACGAAGGCAGCAAGTAAAATTAGGTAACTGTGAGAGCGACGATGCAATCTGTAGTTACGGAGTTCCTCAGGGAAGCACACTCGGACCGACATTATTTTTAGCTTACATAAATGAGCTTTGTAAAGTGAAACTGGAGAATGCCGACATACTCATGTTTGCAGACGACACGGTTTTAATTTTTCATAGTTCGTCTTGGTCTAATGTGCGTAAGTTGGCTGAGGAAGGGCTATCTAGAGTCACCTCATGGCTAGAAGATAATCTCTTAACCCTAAATACTGGCAAAACAAAGTATATTTGTTTCAAAAAGACTGAAAGAAATAAATTGCCACCTAATTTTAAAATTCTTGCCCATACATATCCTTGCAACCGCAATGCTTACATACGCACCGCTTGCACTTGTAACTCTCTGGATCGCGTAGAGTCAATCAAATATTTAGGTGTAACAATTGACCAAAAATTAACTTGGAAGGAACACATTAGCAATGTATCTAAACGAATAAGGAGGTTGATACTCGTATTTAAAACATTACGAACTGTCGCAAATCAAAAACTTCTTCTACAAACATACAAAGCGCTTGGAGAATGTATAATTGCCTATTGTATCTGCTCATGGGGGGGAGCCGCGAAAACATACATGATACAAGTGGAACGTGCTCAACGTGCTTTGCTTAAAGTAACTATGTCACTGCCCTTCAAGCATCCAACAACTGAACTGTATGAGAAATGTAATGTCCCTTCCGTAAGAAAAATATTTATTACCCAATGTATCAGACGATTTCACGTAGAAACAGTACCATATCTACCTATCACTAATAAAAGATTGGACAAATGTCCTGTACCAAGGCACAATAGTGCACTTGCGTGGAGACACTTCACGCATCTAGCACCTATTTTGTATAATATTCTTAATACTAAATCAAAAATTAAAATGCTCAACTCATATAAATTAAAAACTAAAATCAACGAGTGGCTTAAAACTCTTGATTATGAAAGCACAGAAAAACTTTTGGTTAAGGTCACTTAATTATTGATAGCATTAAATACACACACAAATACACACATGTAAACACATACACACGATTAAATTCACTCACACATAACATAAAAAATACTTGCACACCCATCCCATACACGCTTACTGTCACACACAGGCTGCACTGAAAATATGTAAATGTTGTTAAATATAGGATTTTTTTTGTCTTACAATTACATGCTGTTTATCACTTTAGATCTGTATAAAAATTTAGTTAATGTTCCAATTATAGTGTTAAATAACATGAATACCTGTTCCTACATTACGGGGAAGACACTGCCTTTTGCAACACAGTTTGAAACTAAAGCAAGAGGCAGGGTTTCACTCTTTAATTTGTACCTAATTAATAATTCATGTCAATAAATATTTTGTATTTTGTATTTTGAGTCTTCGTGCGAGACGGTTCGTGACTACCCTTGAAAACAGCTTATATATATGGCTCAGAAGCGAGATTGGACGATAGTTTTTCAAAAAAGTTTTGTCACCTTTTTTGAAAAACAGTACAACAACGCTTCTGTTCCATGCTTGCGGAGTTCTCCCGGTAAAAAGGACAGAGTTAAAGAGCTGCTGGAGTTCTCTTAGTACTGGAGTTCCTCCTGCCTTTAAAAGCTCAGTCGTGACTCCATCCTCACCCGGGGCTTTTCCATTTTTAAGCTGTTTTAGGGCCATCACGATCTCATCTAGGCTGATTTCAGGCAAATCTTCAGTGAAGTGGCGCGTCAAAGTAGCTCTGAAGTCTTCTCTTGTGGGATTAGGCGTGTGTCCTTATTAACCATAATTGCCACTTGACTCCTCCGAAACTTCATTTTTGACACCTCCAAGGGACCATAGACTTAAGTTTTTTCCGACTTTCCAAAAAAGGAGGAGGTACTCAAGTCGACTGTATGTGTGTTACCTCATAACTTCTCTCCACGTGAACCGATTTCGATTTTTTTTTTCAGTTTGAAAGATGTTGCTTTCTAATTAGTCTTAGTTCTTGAAATATCGTCAATAATGCCTATTTGTAGACTACTTTGACGATGTTCTCGTTTACCCGACTTCAAAAGTTACCTCTTCACTTCTTTCGTTGTGAGCCGATTTTGATGATTATTTTTTTATTTGAAAGCCGGTGCTTTTCATGTGGTCCCATTGAAATTTGATCAAGATCTGATCTCTAGTTTTCGAGTTATCGTCAATAATGTGTGCTTAATACATTAAATCTAATCAACAAGGTTCCGAAGGTGAAGTCGGTTTTTTTAAGCTTTGCTTGCGTTTACTTATTGAATAACAAATGTATACTTTAGCATTTAAACAATTACGGATTGTTAGTTGCAGCTATCAATTCACATAGTGGGAACTATATGAATTGATAGCTGCAACTAACAATCCGTAATTATTTTAATGCTAATGAAACAATAAAGTATAACATATTGGGCTGTTATGAATTTAGCATTGAATAATGCTGTAATTAATGGTGGTGTTTAATATTTCATTATATAAACTGAGTATGCAATAAATGATTTATGTTTATAAGCGATGCGCTTTTACGATTATTTATCATCCGTACAGCTAAGGAGCGGAACTCATGGCTTGCCTCTTTTTTCTCCGAAAAACTCCGAAAAACAATAACGGTTTTAATAAGTTATACAAATACAATAAACATTTCTACTGAAATCCGGTTATTAGTTTAATAGGTGGCTGAAATAACATAAACGTAGTACTTCATGGAAACCAGTTATACTAAAATCCGATTATTAGTTTCATAGGTGGGCTTAAATAACATAAACATAGTACTTCTTGGAAACCAGTTACTTGGAAGTATAAAAAAAGCCATTTAGGAAACCAGTTTCCAAACCCCGGTTTCCTTGACAGCCGAATAGAAATTATGAGGTAACACATTAAAAATAACACAGTCGAATTGAGAACCTCCTCCAGTAAAACATAAACATAAACGCTTTCACACTCACAGCCCCACACTAAGTACGATGACTTGTGTTGTGGGTGCCGGAAACATTCACATCACACACACAGTCACAACCAGAACCAGAAACACAAGTTTTCCTTGAGGAGAAAGCTTGTGTTTCCGCCGGGAATCGAACACGATACCCCTGCTTAGAAGGCGAACGCTCACCCAACTTAGCCAACGGGCAGTTAAAGCGGTGAAGTCGTTATTTTTTTGTCTTTGCTTTCGTTTACATTATTTATTTTGGGTTTCTAAATTTAGCTTAAGGGGCTATTAACGCGGGCATCACCTTACGCGTGTACGTAACAAAACAAATTTGCGTGTTCGCGTTTTTATAGTCCGTAGTTTTATGGGAGTCGTAAATAAGAACGTTGTAGATAAATAATTAGTTGTTGTTTGTTAATTAATTATACGAGGGTTATTTCTACAATACCAGAAAGCTCTCAGATCCTGATTATTGTTCTAGAACAATAATCAGGATCTGAGAGGACCTTAGCTGATTTAGTTCTACGAATTTCTTCTGAATGTTATATGTTTTCCGTAAAAATTAAGATGATATATTCGATACAATCTAAATATACTTCATAGTTGATTAAACTACACGATCTCGCGCCTCGTCAAATGCACGCCTACACCAGTTGACACTAGACATCTTAGACTTAACAGAGAATATCTTTCAGTTTAAGTTAATATGACGACCCAGTTGGCGCAATGGACAGGTCTCCTTCTGCGCCGTGGGTCCTGGGTTCGATTCCCGGCAGGAGCACAAATTCCTTCCCAAGGGATATTTGTGCTTTTGGTTCTGGGTGTAAAGTGTGTGTGATGTGAATGTTTCCGGCACCCACGATACAAGTCTTTGAACTTAGTGTGGGGCTGTTAGTGTGAACGTGTGAGTCTGAATGAGTTTGTCCGTAATAATAAAAATATTTGAAAAATTATAAATAAAATATTTGCAACAGCCGGACCACTTTGCCAAGACGTTGGTATCAATGGTTCGAATGAGGTTTGTGGTATTAGACAAATTAGCCTGTATATAAAAGCAGACAAGTTCAACTGAGGCACGAGGTTTTTGAATCTTTTGACTTACAACTTTATAGGACTTTGGACAATAATGTTTCAAATTTAAATATCTTTCAATTTTATTTTATTAAACTTTATTTAATTCCATGCCATTATATACGTATTTATCACTATCTTGCTATATATGTACAATTTCAATTGTACTAGTAATACAAACTAGTACCACTAGGACCCTCAAGGGTACAAAGTGAGGGTACTAGCGGTACTACTTCATAAGAAATAGTACCACTGGTACCTTTAAAGATACTAGCGATAGAGAGTACCACTAGGACCCTCAAGGGTACAAAGTGAGGGTACTAGCGGTCCTACTTCATAAAAAATAGTACCACTGGTACCTTTAAAGATACTAGCGATAGAGAGTACCACTAGGACCCTCAAGGGTAGAAAGTGAGGGTACTAGCGGTCCTACTTCATAAAAAATAGTACCACTGGTACCTTTAAAGATACTAGCGATAGAGAGTACCACTAGGACCCTCAAGGGTACAAAGTGAGGGTACTAGCGGTCCTACTTCATAAAAAATAGTACCACTGGTACCTTTAAAGATACTAGCGATAGAGAGTACCACTAGGACCCTCAAGGGTAGAAAGTGAGGGTACTAGCGGTCCTACTTCATAAAAAATAGTACCACTGGTACCTTTAAAGATACTAGCGATAGAGAGTACCACTAGGACCCTCAAGGGTACAAAGTGAGCGTACTAGCGGTCCTACCCCGTACAGACTAGTGAGCAGTCCTGCCGTCAGGTTTTCTGGCCGTCTGAATTTTGATCATTTTGAATGTATAACTGCTCAAAGTTGGCGTTAGTAAAAAAATAAAATAAAAAACCAATTTCCCATACAATATAGGTGCTAAATAGTAGTGTATATAACATAGAGCTCCAACAAGGCGAGTAAGGTTTGTTAGTGAAAATAAATGACGGAACTCCGGCTTTTCACCGTGTTTTTCCATAAAACGTAACAAAGCACATCAGATGCCGTTTGCATACATTTTTATAGCGTAAAAAGCCTTTTAGGCATAATCTCATGTTTATAAAACGTGTTTGTTAAATATTTATCTTGACGACCCGTGACGAGATCTGATATATTTAGGTTACGTGCTATGTTTTTTTCTTTCAATTTTGGCTTCGCACTCTTGTGCATTTAACCAGTGTCATATAATAAATTTCATAATATAAGTCCTCGTCACAAGTCACAGTCAAAGTCAAGTAAAAGAGCCAAAGTCCAGTCATAGTCAAGTCATGCCTAATAAAGTGATAGAAACTTTACTAGAGTCTGACAACGCTAACTCTGCAGTGATTTTTAGTTTAAACGTAAGCAAAGTTTAAAAATACCGACTTCACCGCTTATATTATGGTTTTGGCTTAAACGATTTCGATAAAAAAAATATGGGATCACCTCTGAAGTATAATCTACCAAACAAAAAAAGAATTTTTAGAATCAGTCCACAAATAGGGGAGAAATCGGTAAACATACATAAGATAATAATTAAACGCAAGCAAAGCTTAAAAAAACCGACTTCACCGCTTTATCTTCGGAACTTTGAATCAGATTAGTAATAAACTCGCATTATTGACGTTCAAAATGAAATGGGACAAATTGGAAAGCAACATCTTTCAAACTAAAAAAAATCAAAATCGGTTCACACATAAAAAAATACAGTCGACTTGAGTACTTTCTCCTTTAAATCCTTTAAGTCGGTAGACAAAAAATACAAGCAGTCGAACATAATATACCCTTTTTTGGAGTCGGTAAAAATTTGTTCAATTTAAAATCTTGTCCATGGCAATCAGTTTCGATTATTGTGTGTTCAGGTGGATTCAAGAACGGCTTAGATTTCCAATTCGATAATGTTTTTTAAATATACCCGGGAGAAGCCGCGGGGAACAACTACTAATATTTTAATATTGTAGTTTGGTCATAATATTTGAGTTTAAATATTTCACTGTTTCTTTATTAACTTTGCTTGTTTTCTTGTTAATTTTATACATATGTAAATGTATATACATTTTTTCGTTATATTATGTTTATTTAGATCAGCCATGGGATGTGACTGAAAATCAGCGCCTAGTGTTACACCATGTGTTGCAAAAATACTGAGTCACGACCCTTTTGGCACTTTTTTGTTATCTTTAATTACCTTTCTAATGTTTGTTTGTTAGATGTTTTTGTTGTCTATTTTATGTCACGTTTATGCCATATAAATATTTCATTCATTCATTTAGTAATATTATAAAGAGCATCAAGCTGTATTTTAGAATCGAAATACGAAAACTTGTTAATGGTGTTTAGTTTTAAATCTTAGCTTATATCTATATATACGTGTAACTGTGTTCCGAACAAAATTAAATAAAACGTAATAATCTAGTTAACACACGTATAATAATTAACATTCAATACACTTTTTACCATTGTACTACAGTACGTTGTACACCCTCGACTATGTGTGGAAATCAACTAACTTTTTCTCTTTTTATGTAGCAGAGTACGTTTATCCAAAGGAATGCTAAAGTAGCGACGAAGACCACCCTCATATCTGGTTGTATGTAGAAGAAGTTGACTATTGACGCTGGTATCCAAAAACATTGGTTAATTAAGAAGGTTTTTTTGAACTTAAGTCGCAGCTCTTCGAACAAATCATCTCGGCCTTCTAAGAACGACAAACCTGTGGAAAGAAAAAGAGAAAAATCTGTTGTTTTAAGTAGAAATCTACGGTTTGATTATCACCTAAGTATGTAGTGAATTATATATTTACTAGCCCTGCCTCGCCCGCTATTATCAAGTTAAAAAGTAGCCTATGTGTTAAACCTAGGTATAATCTATGTACATTCCAAATTTCATCCAAATCCGTTCAGCCGTTAAAGCGTGAAGAGGGAACAAACATACTTACACACTTACACACTTACAAACTTCCGGATTTATAATATTAGTAGGATTGAGAAGACCAACAGCATTATGGTTATGATACAAAACATTAAACGTGTATAATACAGTCAATTATAGGTCTCCCTAGATAGCTGATTGAATGAAATGAATGATAACTGCCCGGCTTAGTTTGGTGAGCGTATGCCTTCTTAGCAGGAATAACGGGTTCAATTCCCGGTTGGAACACAAGTTTTCTCCGCAAGGAAAACTTGTGTTTCTGGTTCTGGTTGTGATTGTGTGCTGTAAACGCTTTTACACTTACAGCCAAACGGTTAGATGATTTGAATCGTGTGACGGAAACGGTCTGTTCGCTGCTTGCCACCTTTCTGATCTTGTCTACTATTCTAACCATTCATACAAATTGTGGATTCATTCTATCACACCCAGAACCAGAAACACAAATTACCCGGGTTACTGGAAAACTTTTTTCCCATAGGAAAAGCATGTTCTGCGGCTTTACCCGAGTTAATTTTATCCTAATACAGGCCTAATCCATTTAAATATCTACGTGCTCATTGACTGTAGGTACACTGCTAGCTGTAAGCGATGCCGTAACTCGCTAATGGTGAAGGCTGCTTGAAGGCATGTGCACCGGAACTGAAAACAAGGACGTAACAGTACCTATGATGAAATTCATGGCGGCATAAATTCTCTCATTTTACCCAGTACTTGGAGACAATATTTGTGTTAAGAAGGCGTATCTTGTATCCAAATGGCCGTCGACCATTTAGCCGAGTCAGATATCGGTGGAAGGAAGTCACGGAGGTAGACCTTCGGGAACTCCAAACTACGAACTAGAGAGATGCGCGGGATCGAGACCAGTGCGTTCTCTTGTTTTGGAGGTCAAGATCCACTTTGGGTTACTGCGGCGGCAAAGTACCCAGTAAAGTTCAAAATACATTCGTCTGTATTCGGTATAAGGTAGCGAGCCAGGCGACCATGAGAGCCGGTAAACTACGATATCTACCAGCCTCAAGTAGAAACAATAGTCGCTAAATAGGAGTTCCGGCAGATATTCTTGTGAGCCAGTCATTCTACGGCTAACGTGCTCATCAATAGATCAAATATCTGTGCAATTACACGAGTTAATTCCCCTTTGTTCCCCGAACGGTATCTAGGATTCTTTAAGTCAAGAGTGAATATGTATCTTCTAGGCACGCATGCTACATCATCAGCCGCTCCGAGTGCGATGAGCCTATCGAGCATAAAAAAAGCAATTACATACTTACTCGTAAAAAAGATTAAAACCAAAATCGGTGCCATAAACAACTGATCAGAAACTACTTTCTTGAGGACCGCTCTAGTGGATGTACCTGGATACCTGCCGTCTAGATATCGGTACCTGTAAAAATATAAAACGATATCAAAAAATGCTTCTTTCTGTTGTATTCTTAACAAGCGACCCGCCCGTCTTGGCACGGGTCTATTATAGACAAAAAAAATATAGAAATGATTAATGTGAGTAAACCGTAATAGATAGAGATATGCCATTGCAGAGTTTTTCTATAGGATTAAAAAAAAACTACAATTTTCTAGTACTTCATTTCTATGTATCTTTTAAGGTTTAGCCTACGTAAGCCATGTAAATTAATTTTTCAGCGACTTGTTTACATAACAAATATAAAAAAAGAAAGAAATACATTTATTGCTATAAAAAACAACTATAAAAAAAAACTAATTTATGATCAACATTTATGCTGTGTTGGAACCGATTTGTGGCAATGGCACCAATTATTTATTTATGCATAACCATTTATTTTATTTTCTATTTTATTGTTGTTAGGTGTTTATTTCCACAATTAAATATATTTTCTTTCTTCTTTCTTTCTTTCAAATTAAACTAAAAACGTTTACTTATAATATACTTTTTATAGAGCAATCGGAGTAAATTCAGCCTTGTACTGCGTGTTCATTTACATGAGCACACAGTGCTGGTTTTCAATTTACCCCGATCCTCGGCCTTAGATATATATACCGGAATAGAAAAAAAAAAGTTTATAGCGAGGTAAATCATTATGTTCATTAATAAATTAGATAGACTGAATTATAATATTATTCGGTGTAGTACATTATTAGATAAAAATAAATTTAAATAATATATATGTAGGTCACGGGTTTGAAGTTAAGTAAATGTGTGTGTTGGTGTGTGTGGGTGTTTTGTTTGTGCATTTATGAGAGTCATATCTCTATATCATTTTTAAAAGTTATATCAAAGTTATGCGTCTGATGTTTAAGCAATATAAGTTTATATTTAATTTTAGATACTATGAAATATAAATACAAATGTAATTAGGTTTTATTAATAGATATATACCTATATATAAATATAAATCTTCAGTGAAAAATTATCTATCTGATGGTGTAAACGGCATCAATACCCGTTACGTGGTTTAGGAGGAGTTAGCGGTTAAACAGCCAGACAGACGCGGAAAGAGACTTTGTAGAGATTTTTTGCAATATGATATTATGAACCTCTTTCATAGGTACCTATTCTAATTACAATCTCGCCAACTTAAGGCTTATCAGTAATTTAACCTTAACTTACACTGCTACATTGCTATGACTAAGAATGTGTCCATTAACACTTTTCTTATTGTCTCTATTTAAGGGTAAGGCACTTTGTTCAGGAGGTCTTGTTCAAGGTGTTTTCGCTTAATTAGCGATAAGACCGCCAATTATGTTTAATGTTATTTATTTGTTAGTATACAATAAAGCGTTTTGTATTACCGTAGAAGGAGGAAAAGACGAAGTGGAGGAAGAGTTTACATTTGATTTTTATTCATATCTGTAACCTACCGTCTTCTTCTTCTTCTTCCTCAGCCTTTAAGGGTCCATTTTTGGACATAGGCCTCTCCCAATTTCTTCCATGATTCACGATCTCGTGCCTTGGTCATCCGGTCATGTCCCACGTGTCCTCGAATATCATCTTTCCAACGTTTCGGTGGGCGGCCTCGTGGTCTGGTGTTCGCCCACGGTCTCCATTCGAGGACCCTTCTTGTCCAACGGTCCTTGTCCATGCGAGCAACATGTCCGGCCTAACGCCACTTTCGCTCCGCGATTACTTGCACCACGTCTCTCACTTTCGTTTTTCGCCTTATCCACTCATTTTTCTTACGATCACGCAAGGTTATCCCGAGCATAGCTCTTTCCATCGCCCTTTGCGCGACTCTGAATTTTTCGGCTGACCGTTCAGTGAGTGACATGGTTTCAGAGCCATAAGTGAACACTGGCATTATGCATTCCTCGAAAACTTTCGCCTTTAGTTTCAAAGGCTATTTGCTCCAAATGCTGCCCAGGCTTGGGATACCCGTCTTTCCACTTCTGCTGTCTGATTGGCTAGTCCCAGAGTTATTTTGTGGCCGAGGTAAATATATTCAGTGACAAGCTCAACTGGTAATTGGTAGTTGTTTACTTCTGATATGTTGGTCATTATCTTTGTCTTGGAGAGGTTCATCTTTAATCCTACTTTTTCTGATTCCACCTTCAAGTCATTAATCATGGGCAACATATCAGGAACATTCTCTGAGAACAGTGCCAAATCATCTGCGAACCTCAAGTTTGTAAGATGTTCTCCTTCAATGTTGATGCCTTTTTCGTCCCAATTCAATTTCTTGAATATGTTTTCCAAGGTCATGGTGAAAAGTTTGGGAGAGATTGTGTCTCCTTGTCTTACTCCTCGAGCTAAGTGAAACTGTGATGTTTTTTCATGAAGATTGACGCAGGCAGTGGCATGCTTTTGGAGATGTTTAATAATTTGTATGTACCTTTCGTCCACTCGACAATCCACCAATGCTTCCTCTACGGCCCATGCTTCGATCGAGTCAAACGCCTTTTCGTAGTCCACAAAGGTTATAATAATGGGCTTTTGGTATTCATGGCATTTTTCTATGAGTGTTTTAATAGTTTGCAGATGGTCGCAAGTGCCGTATCCCGATCTGAAGCCTGCTTGCTCTCTAGGCTGATATGAGTCAAACTTGTTTCTCAGCCTATTCACTATAATTTTTGTAAATAGTTTGTAGACATGAGATAGTAGACTGATAGGCCTATAGTTGTCTAATTTTTTGATATCACCCTTTTTGTGCAAGAGAGTGATAATGGCATTATTCCAGCTTTCAGGTATTTTAGAATCTGTTAAACATTTTGTAAAAAGCTTGGCTAGCGTTTCATGAAGGTGTTTGGATGGTATTTTTAACATTTCTGGAATAATGCCATCCTCGCCCGGAGCTCGTTGATTTTTCAATTGGCGAAGTGCATATTGAATTTCATCAGATGTAACGTCTGGCATATCTTCGGAACCCATATTCAACACCGTTGGTCTTCTGTGTATACAGTCTGATGAGTCTTGGAAGCTCTTGGGATTTTTTACTCTGCACTTAAATAAGTTTTCATAGTATTGATGTGCTGTATGCAATAGTTCATCCCTATTGGTTATTATTTCACCACTTTCATTTTCGAGCTTGAAGATAGCTTTCTTCCCATTACTAAGTTGTAGTTTAAGGCTTCTTCTACCACGGTTTTTTTCTAAAGCCTTTGTTATTAGATCCTCTTCGTATTTGTGTAGGTCTTGCCGAATACTACAACGAATGTTCTTTTGTAATTCAGAATATTGTGTTCTGTCAAAGTTTTCCTCGCTATTCATCTGCCGTCTCCGATCAATGAGGCGCAGTGTTTCTGCTGTAAGTTTTTGTATGCCTGTCGGTATATTATTTGGAGTCACAGATTGTAGCGCAGAGTTAAGACAATTCACAAGTTTGCAGTTAATTTCGTTAACATCAAGAAGGTCTATTTCCTCAACACAAAGTTTATTATTAATGTGCTCCTTGATAAGATCCTCATTATGCTTGATAATTTTGATTTGATGTAGTTTGGAGTTGGTCTATTAATAATAAGATTTCTTCGGTCTCTTACAACATCAAAAAAGCACTCAGCTCGGACTAATCTGTGGTCACTGCCTGTAGAAAATTGGTTAAGAACGCAAATGTCTTCAATTGTTCCTTTTCTGTCCGTCATGATGTAATCATATTCGCTCCTATTTCGGCCGCTAGGGTGCTGCCATGTCCATTTGTGTTGAGGTTTTTTTGCGAAAAATGTATTCATGGCATACATACGTCTTTGTTGCAGAAAATTAAGGAGCATTTGCCCTCGCTCGTTCCTCTTTCCAAGGCCATATTGTCCAATGCTGGTTTCCGTATGGTTTTCCTTATATCCTACCCGGGCATTAAAGTCTCCCATCAGTATCGTGTATCGGGTTTTCTTACCATCAAGGACGCTTGATATATCGTCATAAAATTTTTCAATTTCTTCATCTGGATGATCAGTAGTAGGTGCGTATACTTGTATGACTTTCAGTTCATACATGGATGATAGTTTTACCTTTAAGTATATAACACGGTCCGATATGCTATTAGTCTCAATAATCTGATTTCTAAGATGTTTATTTATTATAAAACCCAAACCTCCAATACCAGTTGATGGTCCTTCCCGGTGGTAAAACAGATGTCCAGACTGGAGGGTTATTAATTCTTCGCCTGGTCGTCTAACCTCGCAAAGACCGAGGATATCCCATTTGATGTTTTTCATTTCATTTTCTAATTCGTACATTCGATCGTCTGAGGACAGGGACTGAATATTATAAGTTGCTATATATAATCTTGTGCGGCAGTGTGCAAACTCCCAGGGATTTCTTGTCGCACCCCTGCCCCGTGTCACCCGGCCACTGCTAAGACCGGGGAGAGACGAAGCGCTGGGAACTCGGAGTCGATTTTTATTTGTGTCTATCATATTAGAAGGGAGGACAATTTTAGCTTCAATCACCACGCCAGCCACGACGGGTTGGTGATCGCAGTACCACAGCCAGTTGAGACGGTTTCCATCGCTGCCTGTAGATAGTAGTTTTAGGTGACCATTCTTCTCTCCATGAGATCTGCTCCCCTAAATACTGGCAGGCTGCTTCCCCTGTCAGGGCAACACCTATTTGATGGCGGTGTTGGCTCGCCATGTCGTAAGGTCGTCATCGGGACTTCTGTGTCTTTTCTTGGGAGTACCTGCGCCACCAAATACTCCAACACTCCCTATTACACTTACCGCCTCTGGTCCGGGACTGCTTATTTCGGTTTCCCTTTATTCGCAGCTATCCTACATACTATAGGATGTGTCACTATCCGCCACCTGTGACCCGGTAGGTAGCTGAGGCTCGCCCCTACCGTACCGTACCAATTATATCAATTAATAAATCAAAACATTAATTTAAATACATTTAAAGTTTACAATAAAGATTCTGAACCCTCTAATTTCCAATGCAGTTTTACATTGTGTATACTATATGTATGTGTATTATATATACTATACTATAATTATTGTTAACTAAGGGCCTGAGACTCGCGGCGGATTTTGCCAGTTGTTGAACAATACGATTGGCCACCTCCCAGATGATGATAGCATGCCCGAAAATAGTCGGAAAAATTCGACAAAAACCGCCGCGAGTCCCAGCCTGTTATTAACAAAAATAATGTTATTCATTACATTTACTCGCGATTGTTTTAAAACTCAAATAAACTATAGTAAATATTGTCTTAAACAATAATAACCAATATGTCAACGTCGGAGCCATAACACAGCCGCCAACTGCTACGATTCTTGCCGCTGATGCGAAATCAAATTGTATTTTATCTTTCTGAAAAAAATAACATCTGCTTTCTTCAGATTTCATTGTAAATATATCTGCGTGGGACTGGTGCATAAACTATCTATAGATATCGTCGCTTGACCAGCCCCCCCTATTACGTATCTTTGTTGCATGCAGTTTCTATTTAAATTAAGCAAAAATGAACCTTATTTCTTAGGAGTTTTGTCAATTTAGTATTGACAAATTAAACCGTTCGCAACGGAGATAGGTAATAGGATGTCAGATATTCAACGTAGCAGAATTGTACTGAACAGCAAAGGGCATTTTTTTTTAGCAAGCGTTTATCATCCGTGCAACGAAGGAGTGGAACTCAGTGCCTGCGTCTTTGTTTTCCGAACGGTACAGTCTAGATGTCTTCAAGTCTAAAGTTAATAGGTATCGTCTAGGCAAGCATGTTACATCTTCAGCCGCAACGTCACTTTCCATCAGGTGAGATAATTCACTTTTGACTAGAAGACTCCCAGATTATACTGTTCGGGGAACACAGATGGGTGTTTGATCTTACCAAATAATATTTGTGATAACCCTGCTGTAACAATTCAGCTGAACCATAAAGAGTGCCATAAACAATCGTGTTTGTGAGAACTGGATAATGCTTGATTGTATTTTGGATGGAACTCCGGAACTTGGACGCCATTCCCTTTAAAAAATAATAAAATATTTAGGGAATTTCGGATTGCAATATAATTAATAAAATAACAGTAAAAAATAGTAATTTTTTACTGTTATTTACCAAGGTACCAAGGCATGTATCCTTATAAAATAGATCTTTATAATAATTTAAACGTAAGCAAAGCTTTAAAAAACCGACTTCACCGCTTATATTTTGGTTTTGGCTGAACCAATTTCGATAAAATTTATATGGGACCACCTCTGAAGTATAATCTACCAAACAAAAAAAGACCATTAAAATCGATTCATAATTGGCGGAGATATCGCGTAACATACATACAAAACAAACCATACAGTCGAATTGAGAACCTCTTTTTTTGATGTCGGTTAAAAATATTATATTTAGGCGCGTGTGTTAGGATTATATCAGTAGCTAAAAATATAATTAGAGAGTTTTGTTTTGCAATAATAACAGTAAATAAATAGTAGGTAAACAAATTACCGAGATTTGTAAATGAATAAAATAAATTTTGAATGATTTAGAAATTTCGGGCTTAGTAAATATGCAAGCAAAGCCTGAATAATTAAACTCATGCAAAGCTTAAAAAAAACAACTTCACCGATTTATCTTCGGAACCTTGGTCAGATTTAAGGTATTAAACACGCATTATTGACGATAACTTAAAAACTAGTGATCAGATCTTGATCAAATTTAAATGGGACCACATGGAAAGCACCAGCTTTTAAATAAAAATAATAATCATAAAAATCGGCTCACAACGAAAGAAGTTATGAGGTAGCTTTTGAAGTCGGTTAAAAACAAGAACATCAACAAAGTAGTCCACAAAATACGCATTATTGAGGATAACTCGGAAACTAATTGTCAGATCTTAATCAAATTTAAATGGGACCATAATCATCAAAATCGGCTCAAAATGAAAGAAATGATGAGGTAACTAGCACATAAAAAAATACAGTTGAATTGAGAATTTCCTCCTTTTTTTTGAAGCCGGTAGAAAATAGAAGACTTTGGCGCTTGTGTAAGGATTATATAGGTAGCTAAAACATAAACATTAAACTAATATACTGAACCTGATCCTGATTGGCCTAACAACCCACTTACACTACGCTAACAGGCCCTGTTCCAGCTGAAGAAGTTAGAATTATATTGCCAGCTAACTGGCAATATAATTCCTGAATCCTAGTTATATGATACTCACAGAACTGTTATTTTTTATATATATAAATAGTTGTTCCCCGCGGCTTCGCCCGCGTTCATTTTTGAAATATCACCAAAGCCCCAATTCCATTACGAATGGTAAAAAAAAATTCTTATTTTTTTTTTCCGATATTTTAATAGTTATTCTGCTATTCGGGATGGAGACAAATCAAAAACATGAAAATCGGTCCAGCCGTTCTCGAGTTATAAGTGTTCGAACAAACCCGACTTTGTTTTATATATATAAATAGAAGATTGAGAGACGAAACGAGCAAATCACTCGCCTGATGGTAAGCGTCACGCTTGCCCATTAGTTAATTCCACCCAGAGTTTTTTGATCATATATAGGTCAACTAAAAAAAATAGCGCTGATCACCTTTAGATAATAGATATTAAATCTCTTTAAGACCTGTTACTTTACTGGAAACATTGCCCTTCAATCCAAAACACAGTAATGTTTGCACACAGTGTTTGGCGGCTGAATATCTGGCGATGGTACTGCCCCAGGCAGACTCTGCAAAAGAGTCCTACCACTCCTAACTTCTACTATTGTTCAAGGGTTACTAAGGCCCTAGCCTTTCTTAAAGCATCCATATTCACTGTCTATACTCACATTCTACAACATTTTGCAATTAATTTAAATTTTCAGCTTTCATGTTTGAGTTCAATGACCGTAAAATTTGCAGCTCATGTGAAGTTATTTTTCGTCTTCCAGGGTCATAGGTCATAGGTTCGCGCAAAGATCTTGTAAATCTTCGCGACGAACACTATGGAATCAATCTGTACTCCGGAAACTCATTATACTATTTGGAATCATCAGAAACTACATATTTATATTTGTTGAAGATGTAAATTCAGGCTTCATAAACATGAATTTTCAAAATCTTGTGTCAATAAATAAATGTATAAATAAACCCAAAGATAACGTAATCACTCCGTTTAAATAAACCAATTTGAAGAACGGAAACAAAGACAATGTAATCACTTTGTTTTATATCCGTGGCATCGAGATAGGAAACAAACCTACGGTTTGTAAAAGGAGGGACGACTCCGCCGAAAATCTGTGTCCTAGTGAGAGGTCACAAAAAACCTCTGTGTCCCTTTTCTTTAGGGTAACCCTGATTTTGAGATTTGTGGGATAACCTTTTGAGCCATTTGAATTATGTTATACTTGAATGATATTTAACTGTGTCATCATGCTACAATTTGATATCTAATAAAAATATTATTATGTCATTCATAAAGATAAACTAAAATACACTATATGCGTGATTAAAATCCACACTGATGTTCCAAATGCATTTAAATTTAATTAATATTATATATATTTACTAGTATCTATCCGCGGCTTCGTCCGCTTATCCGACTATAAGAGCAGGTTCGATATTTTTCAAAATGGCGGAGATATGTGCTGTAAAATTGTTGTAATAAGCTTCTAGATACATTTACAACCCATCTTTAAATTTGTATCCTAGAATAGAATAAAGATAATCCATAAATCGATGACAGATATTATTACTACATTAATATGTCAGAATCTTGGTAAATATTATTATTACATGCTTATATCAAACTAATTTATGCATCCGAAAGTTTGTGTGTAATTGTGGCATTATTTAAGTATGTCTATTTTCTCTTCACGCGGCATTTTATTTTGATAAATTTGGAATGTACGTAGCTTATGCCTAAGATTAACAAATAGGCTTCTATTTAACTAGATAAACGCAGACAAAGGTGCGGGGCGGCACGGCTTGATCATCAATATATCCATAAAAAATCCAATGAAGGTAAACTCTAACTTTTATGACACCTTACTGACACAAATTGTTGTTTACAAATGTTTTTTTTTTTTTTTTAATAATTTCATGAACATGGATGCCTCGTCCTTCAATCGAAATATTAAACAAATATTAACAATTTCTATTCTTCATAATAAAAGTCTTAGTCACAGTCAAAGTCAAGTAGTCAGTCATAGTCAAGTCATGCCCTAGTAAAGTGGTAGAAACTTTACTAGAACTTCTATTGGAGTTTTGGAGCGAAGGCGAAAATCACGTTTTTCAACTTTGTATGACTTGCCTACACTTATGCACATTTACTAAGTATTAACGGTTAATAATCCACCATTATTACACATTAACACACGAAGAATCACAGGTTTTGGAAAATAACACAAAATCAACAACACCATTTTTTCACTTTCGCGGCAAAACTCCTTTACAAATGATTGTCGTAGAGTGTGACCCAATGCAAAATTAAAAATTACTAAATTCTTCAAGCCAATCAACTCATCTTCAATCAAACATTTTGGCCTATAATAGTTATATAAGAAAAATATAACAACGCTATAAATTATCAATAGGAAATAAGCATACAATTTACATACAGGTCAAGTATTTTTTTAATCTCTATTTTTATAAAATTACACCCATAATATGATTTTCTTCTTTAATTGCTTTTTATTAGGAGTTTTAATAAATAAAATGGATGGGAATTTCAAAATAGCAAAACGCTCGCTATTGGCTAAGCTGATCGTGACTAAGCTACACATTTTTGAGGTCACTGATTGGTCAACTTTCCTTTAATTCTATTTGTTTTTTCAAAATCGCTGTGTTTAAATTTGCTAAACTTTTTTCTCCGCTATACGGAGTCAATTTGAACTGACTCCAACGTTCCGAAATGTATCCCTACCAGTAACTGACCATCTCGAGTTACTCGGTTTGACTCTAACTTCAAAGCTCAATTTTGGTACTTCCATCGAGTCAAAAACCCAACTAGCTGCAAAAAAGCTGGGAATCCTTGCAAAGGTGAGACGATACTTCACACCGGGACAGTTGCTCAATTTGTATCAAGCACAAATCCGATCATGTATGGAGTACTGTTCTCATCTTTGGGACGGTTCAGCTAAGTACCAGCTTGAGACTCTTGACACCATTGAGTGGAGACCCAAGAGACACATTGGTAGCGAGCAGCAGACTAATTCAAAGTTTCAGAGCTTGGGTCATCGCCGCGCCGCTAGTCTCTCGGTTTTTATCGGATACATTTTGGTGAGTGTGCTAAGGAACTGCACGATCTAGTTCCCCCATCCCCGTTCTATCGTCGGACAAGCAGACAAACTGCTAAGCGACACCGCTATATGGTGGACATTCCACAAATGCGCACTAAGCGTTTTGCCTCTACATTCATTGTGCGAACCGCAAAGAAATAGAACTCCTTACCTGAGTCGGTGTTTCCTGATGAGTACAATATGGGAGTCATCAAGTCGCGAGTGAATAGGTATCTTCTAGGCAAGCTTGCTCCATCGTCGACCACATCGTCGCTTACCATCAAAAAGTTTGCCTACTTGAATAAAAAAAAAACCTGATTGCATTTCCCAATGCTTTCTGGAAATGTATTAACGGCAACAATCGAATAAAAATGTATGCATATTCCATATTTACAAACGTATTCATTAATATAATCATAATTGAGCATCAAGAAGGAACAAACTACAAACACACTCACAAACTTTTGCCTTGATAATATTAGTAGGAAGTATGATAGTAGGATAACATTATTTTGTTTTTACAAAATACCTATTTTTATAAATGGCGGATGTAGTTGTGTAGCTTGGCTTGTATACCCATATGAGAAAAATAATATCATAAAACCTAATGCTATTAGGAAAAAAGAACGGTTTATTGAGAATAGTTTGATAGTAGGTAGAGCATTTAGAAACATATTCTGTAAGGTTTCGATTAAACAAATTATTACTACGGACTACAATTTCTACCACTTGGAAACTTTTTTAGAACTAGTCGCTCTGTGCGAGAGGGACACAGGGGTCTTTTCTAACCTTTCACCCGATTTCGTCGGGACCGCAACCACGATTGGTTCTTTATGCAATTGATAAAACGATTTGACATTGTAAATACGCTCTTAGTTAGTTGTAATAAGATTCCATGCATGTTTGATATTCGGCACTGTAAGTTTGTCAGTTATCCATCCTATTACTTTAGCTACAACATCCTTGATCCGTGGTTTTATACGAAACTGTGAAATATTTTTTCTATTTTTTTTTATCTTTACAATGGCAGTACTAAGCGGGTAGAGTATATTCTTTTCTATGGTACTAAGAGGCTTCCATCGAGATAGGAAACAAACCTATTACTTTAGCTACAACATCCTTGTGCAGTACTAAGATTGTTTTAATACTAGGCTTCTATGGAAATAGATATTATGTCCTTCCGCCGTTATTCGAGGCCTTTTAAACAAAATTGAGATGACTTCTTCTTGTTTCCGGCCGTATTTAAGTCGTTGTAGTTCCTTTTATCCTAGTAAATATGACAACTTCCGGTTCCCAGTTCACCAGGTGTCGGCCATTAGAGCTTTCTTCATTGGCGTCAGCCCCGAATGTCTGTGAAGAAATGTCTGGGGCCGTAGGAAAATGACAATATAAACATTTACGTTAATCAAAATTGCACTTTATGTTAATGGATTACAGTCTGAATTTTAAAAACAGACAACTGAAGCAAAATGACCAGGCCCAGAGAACGGAATCGTCAGTTTCACAGATACAAAATAATAATATGATAGTACATAATTTATCTGTATTTCGTAGAATGAAGTATATAATTTTATCTGTTTTGTCTACTCGATCTATGGAATCATTCATTTTAGGGTAGCCATCTTTTAAATAAAGTTACCTTTGTAGTAAAATGCAAATAATTATGTAAGTAATTAATGTTGTGTACGGCTTGAAAGTTTTAATTTTCAAATTATGTAAGTACATTAGCACTAAGTCAAAAAAAACAATATCTTGCAACCATGACACCGAAAAATTAATTTTATTTATTTATTCATATGCATTACATGTACATAGGGGATGAAAGTTTGTATGAAACTTTGTCAATTTTAAATTAATACTTGAGTTTGAAAACTATCGCGAGTGTTATTCATTATTAATGTTTACTAACCGGCTGGTACTCGCGGCGGTTTTTGTCGGATTTTCCGACTAGTTTCGGGCATGTACGATGCCCAACATCTGGGAGGTGGCCGATCGCAACGTTCGCGTCGCCGCGCCTCTCCGCGCGCACCTGTTTTTTTCCGCGCGCACCTGTTTTTTCGGAAAATCCGACAAAAACCGCCGCGAGTACCAGCCGGTTAGTAAACATTAATAAATTAATACTTCTTAACGTTAGCGAAGCCGCGGGCAAAAGCTAGTTAGATCATAAGACTAAACTTAGAAACTAAAAACATTCACCCTGTAATGTAGGGTATAAGCAAGTATGTTATCTATCTATCTATCTAACATTTTCTAATTTCACATAGTATATACAAGTTATATATATTAGATTTTATTTAGCTATGAGATTGTAACGTTTTATCTTCAAAATATTCATTAATGTAGTAGTAGCATTAGTTCATCACTAATTTACGCAGTTTTGATTGGAAAGATTTATCATTAGATTCGGTTATTATATTATGGGGAATATTATTATAAATTCTAATCAGAATGTATTCTGGTCCTTTTCTATATAACTCAATTTTGGGTTCTGGCAACAACAATTTGTATTTTCTTCGTGGGTTTGGATAAGGCATAAAAAATTATGATACTTTTTTACAAATATTGCTGCTTCAAGATTGTAGATGCACGGTAGTGTTAGAATATTGTGTTGAATGAAATGGGGTCTGCAGCTGTCGCGTTGTCTGATGTTGACTATTATTCGTAATCATTTTTTTTGCATGATGAGAAGTTGCTCAACGTCGGTGTTTACGTAATTTACAATGCTTACGTAGGCTAAACTTTAAGAGAAACATAAAAATAATATACTAAAGAATTGTAATACTTCTTAAATTCTGAAGATAACTCTGCGATTGGCATATCTACCTGTTACGGTTGACTCACAGTAACCATTTCTTAAATAAATACTTTTTTAAATTGCATTACTTGCGATTCTATTTATTTTTATTTAGTATTAAATTAACAGATTAATAGATTTGTAGTTTTCTAAAAAAATATGAATGTATTCTTGAGCATTCATGTAGATTATAATTATCTATCACAGTATACTATCGTTGTAATGAAAACTTTAATAGATATTAAAGGACGGACCGGAAAAGACCACAGGCCAAAACAGCCAGTAACATCCCATTTTCATATCTTTTTTTTAAATTATATCCGTGCGAATTCGGGGCGGGTCGCTAGTAATATATACAAATACATTTATTGACACAATATTTATGCATTCATATTTGTGAAGCTTGTGGCCGCTGATGTAGTTGAAAACAGTGTTTCAGGGACCAGTGTCTTCTCTTATTTGTGGTCCAATGGTATGTCAATCTTACATGCTAATTACGACAAAATCTTGTTTGACTGCGTTTGCATGCGTGTGGGTGTGCTTGTGTATATGTGTGTGTGCGTTTTAATGTGGATGATATGCATTTGCGTTACTATGGATGTATGTAAATATTAATTACACGTTACTTAGTAATCTTTCTACATCTTCAAAACCCTATTTGCTGAGCCAGGTATGTATCGCTTTATGAAACTTTTTGTTAGATATTTTTTTATGTTGTTGTTGGTATTTAATTTATTTGACTTATTACTTAGGTATGGTGCTACAAAAGCAAAATGTTTTTTTCCACAATGATTGTACTGATAGTTATTGTTTGTGTGTCAGGTGGATTTAAGAATTATTTAGATACACAATTCGATCCGATAAATAGTGATTTTTTTAAATGAATTTATTATGTTGGATACAATAAGTTATGTCGAGTTTTTGTGCTTTAATAATAAGTCTGAAGTCACTATTAGTACAACATTTTATAGCCAAGCTATCCATATTTAGAATTTGCTGATATACTCAGACTATTCCAGCATTATTCGATATTGGTTTTGGTAATTTGAAATGTTATATATTGGCAGCCCCGTAACTGTCACTTTTCTGAAGCTTAACTTTTCTTGCGAAAGTTTAAGTTTTTGAAAGTTTCGTAACAATTTCTAATTTGAATCAACAGTTTTCATTTAAAGCTTAAATACGTATTAGTGTTTATGATGGGGCGCCGCAGACGCGAAGCTGCTGTATTCTAAATTGTACTTGTACAAGTAAAACGTGCAAATGTTTTCGCTTTCTGAATAACAACAATAAGAGATACTTGGATTGAACTTCTCAAATCACATACCGGAAACCTAATAATTAATTCAAGATATCATTATATATGCATCCACCACTTTGAAGAGAAGTACATCAAAACGGGAATAGGGAATCAAAGCAGGAAAGTGGTTTCCATACCTACTCTTTTTACTAAGAGGGAAATGGATACTAGAGTTCCTAACTATCCTATTAACTTGAGTAAATACCTATTTATAATAGAAGCCGCTATTTTTTAATGTGCAGGAATTCGTGGTACGTGTTGGTACATTTCTGACCCGTCCCGTTCACGGGCGGACTCCCGTGAAACTAAGTTCACGATTTCTCATAGACTATTTATCCAAATCATATGCAGTAAAAAGAAAAATGTATCTACATGAACTACGTAAGACGATGAAATAGTTTATTTTGATAAGGATTAATACTGAATGTCTCAAAAAGCCAACTAAACAGAGGCCGCTTTTTTTTTCAGATTTTTAACAAAGAAAAGTATTTTTTCTGAGCTATACATACATGTTAGATATATGCTGTCGCGGACTTTATTACCTATGACACTCAGTGATAGTGTAGCTATCTATTGGTGAAAGAATTTTCAGAATCGGATCAGTAGTTTCAGAGATTACCTTTTACATACAAACAAACAAACTTTACCTCTTTATAATATTATATATATATATATATTATATAATATATATATATAGTAATATAGTATAGATGACACTTTATTTGACGTCGTACCACGAGGTTACGGCGATATTATTTAGGTACCTAATGGCACACAGTAAGAGATGGCTAATTAATTATATAAAGTCAACAAAGGTAGGTGCCCGCCCTTTGCGCCGTGGGTCCTGGGTTCGATTCCCGGCAGAATCTCAAATTCCTTCGCAAGGGATATTTGTGCTTCTGGTTCTGGGTGTAATGTGTGTGTGATGTGAATGTTTCCGGCACCCACGATACAAGTCTTTGATCTTAGTGTGAGGCTGTGAGTGTGAAAGCGTTTATGTTTTATGTTTATATATTATAACAATAGCTCACCTTAACTGTTAAGGACGTTAAGGTTTTGTCATTGCATGGCATTTTTTAAAATAAAACAAGCTTATTTAATTTGTTAAAGTTTTCGTAAAAAGATATAACAATTTTTAACTGTTATAATGTATTTAATAGCTTACATAAGTTCCGTGTACATATTTTTGTCAATAAAGATTTTTTTATACGGTATGTAATTGTTTCAATAATTAACCTAATACCCTTACACTAATACGGTTATTATTTTATGAATACTTGTTACGGGAAAGTGCTCGATAGTAATTTTCCCAACACTAATGTTAATCGATATCGATACTCTGCGCATGGCCGCCCTACAAACGTCAGTTGTGTCTGGGCCTCGACATTTCCTAAAGCCCGTTCAATAGATGGCGTGACGTCCATCTACCTTGGGTATATATCTTATTTATCTCTGATTGGCGTCTTCATTTTTGAGCCGTTAACATCTCAAACGTATTTATAGCGTTCGTAAAAAATGTTTAATTGTAAATTGTATAAATATAATTTAATTTAAATTATTCTATTAATTAAGATTAATAAGTTGTAGTTTCAAAATAATAAGATTCCTATTATTGCGTGAAAAGCTTTTCATTTTGGTGAAAATTTTTCCATTACATAGTGACAACGTCAAACATTTTTTCGTTATTCAATATTTTTACTTTCAAAATGTCGGAAACTGATAAAAACGTGTGCGATGATCGCCCGTCATCGTCATCTTCATCCTCCAGTGGCGAGGAGGAACCGCCAAAGCATCGTAAGCGGAAGCGGCCGCGTAAGGAGATAGAGGGAAAAAAGAGTAAGGTATTAAAACACCTTGCCGAGCAAGTAAGTCAAATACAGAATTTTTTGGCGTGTCCCGATTGTCCCGATACGGATCAACATATCCGGGTGGTAACGAATGAGGACCTGGCGTCAAACCAGCAGGTTTCGCCAAATGTTGAAGTGCCCGCCGAGTCGGCGCTTAAATTTGAATTTGATCTGACTACAAACCTTAAACAACCATTAATTCCATGTGCGTCGTCGGACCACGTGGATTTGTTAAATGTATTACAGCATTTTGATTCCGAAAACTGGATGAATGTTCGTTACTCTGAAATCCAAAAATCTTATAATGCTCGGCCGGGGTTCATTGAACTTGAAGTAAACGATGTGATTAAACTATTCGATAAGGCCAATAATTTGATTGCAACTGATAGGTCTTAGGGTGCGATTACACATGCACTTATTATGCAAAGTGATGCGTTAAAAATGGGCGTGTCTGATTTAATGCAGTGGGTTCACGATGGTAATAATGTTGAAAAAGACTATAAAAATTTAAGAAATATTTTCAGGTGTTTTTCAAAATATCTCTCTCGATTGCTTGCAACTGCTTTGTGGTCGTCGAGCCGACATTATTGAACAAAGACGTGATGCATTTCTCAGTTTAGTAAAAGATAAATTCTTAAAAACTACTTTGAAGAAGATACCTCCGTCTTCTAATTTTTTATTTAATAAGGACGGTTTCTCAGAATTTTTATATAATAACGGAGGTACTAGTAAATTTTTTTCAAGACCCTCCTTCTCTGCGCAGGAGAAGAGAGTTACATCTGGATCTCAGGCTGCGCAACCTGGACCCAGTAGCTACAACCAAGCCGGTCGCCCCACGGCACCGTTTGCGTTGCGATATCAAACACCTCACTTAAGACCATATGTTCCGTTGCATTCGTATGCCACAATGCAACCATCTGCTTTTAAATATGATTTTCCTGCCCATGCTGGAAACCAACGTTTTTTTTTTTTTTTTTTTGACCTCAATTTTTTTTTTCCTTTAAAAGTTTTAGCCAAACCAATGCCACGCGTGGTAGGGGGAGAGGCAGTAAAAAATATTGACATAGCATAACCATTCTCGGGGGGCAGGTTAAGAATGTTCGCCGATGCATGGGCCGAGTTTAGAGCGCCGACCCCCTGCTGCATATAATATCGGGGTACAAAATTCCTTTTATAGCGAAACCTCCAGTTCCACCTCCTTGTTCGGTTGAATCTCGCCAGCAATCGGTATCAAACTTCTCCATCTTGCGAAATGGATTAAACTATAAACAATTTAATACGGGACAACATTTTGGAACAAGCCCCCTAAACACCGAGTTTTTTATCAACCATCTTTTTAACCCCAAAAAGCGATGGTTCCATGCGCCCTACTTTCTAAGACTGCTTTACGGAGGTCAACTCTTGCAAATGACCTCTTTGTCATTTGGTCTTGCAACCGCACCCAAGGTGTTTGCATCCCTATCAAATTGGACTGCGGACACTCTGAGAGAGCAGGGAATACGTATCGTAGTTTATCTCGTCGATTATTTGATTGCGTGCCAGGACAGGTCAAAGTTAGTAGAGCAGACACATACCGTTCTCAAGACCCTGCGAGTCTTAGGGTGGATTGTCAACACCTCCAAGTCAATTCTAGTCCCACAAAAGTCATTAGAGTTCCTAGGCTTAATATGGGATACGTGGGAGAACAGGAAAAGCTTACCCGAAAAGAAAATTCAAAGTTTACGGGCCTCTATAACAAAGTTAGTCAAACAACAAAGAATATCACTTCGCGAAGTTCAAAGCATAGTGGGGACCTTGAATTATGCCAGGTTGGTTGTACCGCAGGGACGGTTAAATTTCCGTTGTCTCTTGACACATTGCAACTATCTTCTTCGGAACCAATCCGAAAAGAAGGCTCCTCTTCCTTTACTGTCGATCAAAGAACTCGAGTGGTGGATGCAGAATTGCGACAAGTCGACTCGACTTCACCCTCCGTTATTGACTCATTTTCTCACGACAGATGCAGCCGACACAGGGTGGGAAGCGGAGTTGAACGGAGTGCAGGTACAGGGAGATTGGTTAGATGGAGAAGAGTCGGTTCACTCGAATCAAAAAGAAATGTTCACTATTCTAAAGTGTTTGTACCGATTCGGTCCCTTTCTGAGTCACTCGTCGGTGTTGCTTCAATGCGACAACAAATCAGTCGTGGCGTATCTGAGAAACGAAGGAGGAAGTCGATCGGTTCAGTTGATGAATTTAACTTATCAGGTTTTCAAGGTTTTAGATCGTTTCGACATTCATTTAGTCGCACATCACATTCCAGGCAAATTCAACAGTGTTGCCGATCGTCTATCTCGGAAGTCGATTCTCCCAGAATGGCACCTTCTTCCTACGTTGACACAGGTTGTATTTCAAAAATGGGGTGTCCCAGAAGTGGATCTGTTTGCATCAAATCGAGCCCATGTTGTAGAAAAATATGTCAGTTTAGATCAAACGGACCAAACAGCATGGAAACACAATGCGTTTGCTTGGGAATGGAAGTTCAAACTAGCGTGGATCTTCCCTCCTCCAAACCTAATATCGAGAGTTCTCATGCATCTCAATCGGGCGATAGGTACATACCTAATAGTTGCGCCGAGGTGGCCCCAGGTGTTTTGGAGAGCGGATTTAAAAGCCCGTGCCATTGCTCCCCCATTCACAATCAGCCAGTTGGAGTCCAAACTAATAGACTTATCGACGGGCTACCCCCCACCAAAAGTACAGGAAATGACGCTCGAAATTTGGAAATGTGGGGGTGGTCGGACGCGTTAGAATCCTGGTCTGCACAGCAAAAGCCTTTATTGCGGGCGGGATGGCAAGAATCCACTCTTAATACTTACAAACCGGCATGGGCGCGATGTATAAAATGGTGTTAAGACTCTAAAGTTGATCCTATTAATCCGTCGGGATCAGAATTAGCACAATTTTTGTCTGATCTCCACCTGAAAGAAAAGTTAGCTTACAGAACTATATTGGTTCATAAATCAGTCGTTTCTACTTTATGTAATGCTAAAAATAATGGTCAGCTTAGCTCTAACATTTTAGTAAAACATATATTGAAATCCATAGCGACAAGTAATGCAAAATCTCGTTCTTATGCAAATATTTGGGATACTGATATTGTAATATCTTGGTTAGCAAACAGAAAACTGTTCGTTGAGAACCTTTACGAAGTTTCGCGGCGTTGTGCGACCTTACTGTTACTTTGCTCGGGGCGTAGAGTACACGATCTCACTCCTTTAAGTGTATCGGACAGTAATTTTGTAGATGATAGTGTTACGAACTGTGTAACTTTTTGGCCTATATACGGATCTAAAACTGATTGTGTATCATACATTCAATCAGGTTGGAAACTGTACGCAAATAAAGAAAACTCTAATATAGATCCCGTGTTATGGTTGAGGTTGGTACAGATCGCTGGGGATAGATGTAAGGAAGGTAAAGTGAGTAATCTGTTTGTAACAGCCCGAGGACCCGCCAAAGCTGCTTCTCGAATTGTTATCGCGGGCTGGGTAAAGTCTGTCTTGTCTGATGCTGGTATTGATGCAACTCCTGGAAGCGTGAGATCAGCTGTAGCATCTAGGGGTTGGATTGATAGATAACCATTAGATAAAATATTGGCTAGGGCAAATTGGAGATCAGAAAATACATTTGCAAAATTCTATAAAAAATAAATAAGATCAGTTACTATTTCTAAACCTACGTCCAGTAATCCTTCATTAGTAGATTTATTTGAACCTGTAAGATTTTAGTTTAATGTAATTTAATGTTCAAATGTATAACTGCATAAGCTATAAAAGTATAATTTGTAATTATGCATATATGATGTACTCCAAATAATAATTATAAAGTATATATATATTTTTTGTATTCACATTGGCGTCTCGTTCACCAGGCGAAAACAAACAATGTCTCAATTTTGTTTAAAAGGCCTCGAATAACGGCGGAAGGACATAATAGAAGAGTTTTACCTACCATTAAAACTCATATTATGTCCGGAGCCTTATTCGAGGCCTTATAGTAAGTTCTGCCTGGTGTTTGTTATATATAAGATAGAAATAAGTAATTTATTGAGACCACAATGAAGAAAGCTCTAATGGCCGACACCTGGTGAACTGGGAACCGGAAGTTGTCATATTTACTAGGATAAAAGGAACTACAACGACTTAAATACGGCCGGAAACAAGAAGAAGTCATCTCAATTTTGTTTAAAAGGCCTCGAATAAGGCTCCGGACATAATATGAGTTTTAATGGTAGGTAAAACTCTTCTATTTAGCAAGGATTTTGTAGCTAATGTAATTAAACCTTAGGTTTGTTTCCTATCTCGATGATATTTAGTAATTATTACAACTTTATGAGAGCTAGTGCCTGACGTAGGTTTTACAAAAACCTGTATTACAAGTCACCAGGCCCTCCCGCTTAGATAAATAAGATATATAAGGCAGTATGTATGCTGTTGTTACTGCGGGATAAGAACAGCATACAGAAAATTTTCTGATTACATAATGTAGCTGTATTTTTTTATTACAACTTACTAGATTACCTGAAGCTGAATGTACCCACCCTATTGCGTCGCGCAGTCGAGTAAAAAAGATCACTTTGTAATTCCATCAAATTGATATTTTTTACGTCGACATATTACTAAAATGGTTAGTATGTATTTTACTAGCTAAATGCTTGCAAAATTATTTTTAACGACAATCCTAAAAATGCTATGCTTATCCACTAAATTCAAACACGAATATTTTTTTTCATATGATATAAGGTATTTCCACATAATTCTTGTTGTGTAGAAGTACACAGCAGGTAGCAACAACAAGCATAAAAGTTTCAAGTGGCGCTTCGCCGAGATTATAATATTTTTTTGAATACAGAATAAAAATTAACTTCCATACAATTAACGCATGTAGGTATTTTAATCAGATAAGGTAACTTCCTTCAAGAAGTTTAATTTAAGCTTCGTAAAAAGATGCTTGGCTAAATAATGCTAGGTGGCTGCGTGCGGTTCTAACGACCCTACGGCTCAAGTGCTCTCGGCTCAGCTTCTCGCTCGTGCACTTTTCAAGTGCGCACTGTTTACGCTCTAGTTCAACTCACGAACTTGCATTTCGCTGCAGGCGTCGCGTACGCCCTGTGCATCTCATTATAGGTAGGCGGAATCAGTGCACGACACTATTGATGACACACTTCCTAAATGCTTGGTTGATATAACTTATTTCTTCCAAGAAGACCGAGTGAATTACGTGATTAATATGCAATGTACATCTAAACGAACGTTTTTGCTTATAAATGAGGTCCTGCTTACAGCTTAATTAAGTAAGGCGAGCTCGTAAAAGTCCAGCTTGGTCGCTGATTCGTGGTTTATTGGCGCAGTAATGCCCAGTTATGGCTCGGCCACTAAACACGCTACACAGTGGGCGATTATCTCATAAAAACTATTAGTCTTCATTCTTTGTAAAACAGATTAGGCAAACGCTTGACCAAAATCTCCCTGATGTAAAGTGACGAGGTACCTATTAACCTTATTATTCGTGCGAATTATCAGTATTTGAGACATAAAAGGGCGACGCATCGCCCTCTGTCTAGATGTATGATAGTACTAAGGTTTTAACAATCTGCTAAAAACATTAATGAGGAGATCAGAGGCCGAAACTCGGCTGTAGCAGAGGTTCTCGAAGAGTGACAAAGGAGCAGCTCAAGTAGGTAAAGATAGAAAAAGGTGAAACAAGAAGCCCCGATCGTGCTTACGTAAAAGCCAAATCTTGCAGTTGTACAGCAGTTTTATTCTCATTATGTCACATAAGGAGTAGGTGATAGTAAAGTATTATTTTTTATGGTTAAGACGGGTGACGAAGATAAAATATAAGTACATATGTTGCTTAAGGTACTGATAGCAAGAAGAACAGGCTCATAAATGAGCTAAAACTAGACTGAAAGCAATAATAAAGAAAAAGAATTAAAGACAAAATACATACAATATAATACAATACTCTTCATTATGTACCAAATAAAAGCAAATGACAAAAAAACTATTAAATTCACTGTGGTAGTACAATGGGCAGTCTTATCGCTTAAGGTGATCTTTTCCAGACAACCTATGTTCTTGTTCAACATATATTCTTGTTATTCTGTTCTCTTCGCTACCAAGTCATGTATAATCAAAATTAAATCACTAACTGGAAGATAATTAAACAGTAGAAAAAAGGTATTCGGATCTTTAATTTTTATGCTTTTTTAAGTTAAATTCACTCATACAAACATTACGTTTAATATTCAAATAAGTATTTAAAAATCCGAGCATTTCGATGTTCTTTCAGTGATATCCACAATCCAAAGATTTTGTAGCTGAACGGTAGGTTTGTTTCCTATCTCGATGCCACAATCCAATCAAGTTGAGAAGGAAAGTTGACCGCCAGTTCCGTCAAGGAATGTTGACCAATCAAAAATGAGTGAACGGACGTCATGAATGTTAAACTACTGTGCGTTTTGTTATTTTCAATTCGAATGCATTTATGCATTAAAATTCCTAATTAAAATGCATTTAAATAAGATTGTAATGATATATTCTATAGCAAAATATATTTAAAAAATCTGATTCATATTCCCATTGTTTAAAACGAGATCAGAAGATCTTGTGTTAAACATACGGACTTATTTGTTTACGAACTTTTATGTGATTTTAGATGTAGAAATCGTTAAATAATATATACGCTCACAGTGCCTATTTTATGGACCTCGAGCAAAGCAAGATAATCGCTTTGTCTGCCGACGCCTGATACGCCTTGGATTAGGCTACTTTAGTAATTCAATTTAGACTTGCATTCGTATGCGAAATATTAACTAAGCATTATCTTTATTATAAGCAATTAAATTAATTCGGGCATAGCGACGGGCATGCATTGGTAAACGCCTTTGAAACGTTTCAGTGGAAAGGCATCAGCACTGAGTATTGTTGTTAAAATAATGCCCTATTATGTAAATAAATCAAGGAGAATTACTAAGTAGATCTAAATCACTACAAACAGCATTTCACGCATGGGCTGCTAGATACATCCCAACAACGCTGTCAATATGTTCCTCCTCCTGTGGTGTGGTTTTATGAACCTTTTTGGGTTTAAATATCGTATTTGAATAATTCTCCGATGGGAACTCTACCCACTGGTGAGCTTGAGCACTTGAGTTACCTATAAACTCGATGCTTTGTAGATAACTTAGGTCTTTGCTGTATAGATGTATATAGTTTAAGTTTAGTTTTAAGAAATAATAACCGGACGACCGAGCTTTACTCGGTTTTTTGTTTTTGGTAGAATGTGTTTGAATTTGTAGCCTCAGAAAGCTCCACCTAGTGTCGAGTAGAAACAGTTTTTTACATCGGTCATGGCGTAATAGATGGCACTGATAGTTTCTTAAATCCGGTTTTTCAAATGCAGTTTGGGAACCGTGCATTTCTCGGACCTGGAAAGTTGATAAATCGATTCCTTTGGCCGAAAAACCCCTAATCTGTAACTTTCATGAAAATCGTTGGAGCCGTTTCCGAGATCCTGATTACACATACAATACAATACAATACAATAAGTCTTTATTGACACCAATATAAAAAGCACAGAAAAGAAATCAAAAATTGCTCGTTTAAAGATATTAGATAGGTAGGTAATTGGCCCGTAGTTAGAGGGATATTTTTAATTCAAGCATTTTGAATGATATCTGTGTTTAAAAAAAAACTCCAATATAATAGAATCTATGATTTTACTGTCCGTACCCTAGCGGCACAGTAACTACTTGCAACTCAGCCCACGTACGATTAGTTAGACAAGGCGTCTTAACGCGGCCAAACTTAGACACAGTTTGTGCACTTTGACAACTAATTTGTGCCTACAGGTGACAACTAGTTACTTACTCAGTACTTAGTAAGTATTCTGTTCTATACACTAACTTGCGTACATGCTAACTTCATATAAACATAAATGCTTTCACACTCATAGCCCCACACTAAGTTTGAAGACTTGTTTCGTGGTTGCCGTCCTCATCACACACAGACAATCACACCCAAAACCAGATACACAAAAACCTTGTGTTCCCACGGGGAATTAAACCCGACACCCGCTACTTAGAAGGTCTACCTTCTACAGCTTCAGTATCTTGTTAAAACATTACCGAGTGTCCTAGTTACGAAACTCCGGTTCCGGTTCCGGTTTTTCCATCATTATTAACTGTATCAAATAAGTTACTATCCAAAGAACTTGAAAGGTAGGTAATTATATCTGTCACTATACGATATATGCATTTCAGACATATCCAATAGGCTTGACTTTAACCAATTTTTCACGAGCTGGTAATTATTACCCGCCAAAGAGGAACCCTAATGAAATATTATGTCCTGGGTGAAGTCGCTACAATCTAAAATCGTACTATTCGGCAACAATAATACTAATTCTGTCTTTAGGTAATACAACTACATACCCAAATATTGTAATGAATTCACGAGATTTACCGCTACGGCGCTAAGGCTATTTCCATGGTATTGCTACGGCCGCTTATGCTACAGAGTTCGTAGCACATTCGAATGATGTGGATACAGGAAATAATATAAAAAATCTAGTAGACTATTTACAGACTACGGCCACTAGAGGTTTGTTTCATACTAACTGTTATCAACCCACGAGTTTTGCCTCTACGGTGCTACGGCTATTTCCACGGTAGCGCTACGGCCGGTTTTGCTACAGCCGCTTATGCTACAGATTTCGTAGCACGTTCAAATGTTTTGTATGGATAGAGGCCAATATAAAATTCTATAAGGCTATATTGACTGACTACAGCCGCCAAAGGTTTGTTTCATGAATTTCCATCGCGCTCTTGTTATAAACTTCCATTTATGTTTCAATAGCATTAGCCATGCTGAGAACATGCTGAAATTAAGTAGGTCGTAAGTTTAGAAAGGAATTATTTCATTCGGAGGTGTATTTATTTATTCAAGTCACGCGCAAACAGACAAACACACAAACTTTCGGTTTTGTAATATTTGCATGCCTCGGACACTTCATAGATACGTTTTTATTTTTTATTTTTTTGTCACTTTCCAAATGATTAATCTAAGATACAACATACAACATTACTGCGATGTTTTTTTTTCCATTAGTGGGTAAATTAGGTGTTCGTTAGCAGCCGTGCCAGGATACCGTGTTACAGCTGCTACGATTCCTGTCTTTAGAATTTTTGGCACGAAGTTTTGTAACAATTTAGTTTATTTGCAGAGAATACACGGCAATCTGATAGTATAGATCTTAATAACAATATAAATGTAGGTAGTTAGGACACTTCATCTCAGCATAATAATAATAATTCAAAAATAGGCATATAACATGCCGTGGTGTTGTAATCAACGTCACACAAAAACAGCTAGCCTTGAAAGCCAGTTATTGCAGGCCGAGCGTGTTCACCACGCGCAACCATATATCACTTACCAACAGGTGAGATAGAGATCAAACGCTAACCTATAAAATGAAAAAAAATATATAAAAAGTTATTAACACTCAAAATTGATGACGACCCAGTTGGCGCAGTGGACAGGTCTCCGCCTTTACGCCGTGGGTCTTGGGTTCGATTCCCGGCAGGAGCACAAATTCCTTCCCAAGGGATATTTGTGCTTCTGGTTCTGGGTTTAATGTGTGTGGGATGTGAATATTTCCGGCACCCACGATACAAGTCTTTGAACTTAGTGTGGAGCTGTGAGTGTGAATGCGAGGAAAAAAAAATTGTAGCCGCCATATTTCTGCTCCTGCGAATCTTTAAGCTAAAGTATATTAGATACGCCTGCGTTAACAACAACCTTTGTCTCATCGAAGCAGAGCCCGGTCTATAACAATATCTAATCACCATCGTACAAAACCGTCACTCGCATAACATCCAATCCATTCAAGACAAGGTGCTGTAATGGCGTAAGCCGCACTAATGGATCGGGACCGCAGCCTCAGCTTTGCGGCTGCCGTGCGCAGGGGTTTCACGTTTACACCCAACGCAGCCAATCCCCTCGCCGCACGCTCAATTCTGCAAGACGACAAAGGTGTAGGTATGCTATACAGTTCTATGATATGTCTAGGTATAGCCTGACATATATTTATATAGCGGCTATATAGAAAGGCTATATTTTAGCCTTTCTATACAGAGCTAAACATCAATGTAGAAAGTAGCGTTGGCGATTTTGTTGTGATTCTTCGAGTGTCAATCACACTAATCCTACTAATATTATAAATCCGAAAGTTTGTGTGTAAGTGTGTAAGTTTGTTTGTTCCCTCTTCACGCTTTAACGGCTGAACGGATTTAGATGAAATTTGGAATGTTCATAGATTATACCTAGGATTAACACATAGGCTACTTGTTAGCTTGATAATAGCGGGCGAAGCCCCGGGGCACGGCTAGTATTATAAATGCGAAAGTTTGTGTTTAAGTATGTTTCTTTTCTCTTCACGCTGTAGCGGCTGAACGGGTTTGAAGTTAATTTGGATTGTACACATAGGCTACTTTTTGACTAGGTTAACGCGGGCGCTGCCGCGGGGCTAGTGAGCAGGTAAGGTAATAATGGTGGACTCATAAGGTTACCGTTCCTCAAAAGAAAAAGGAACTATTTTATGTTTGCCTATCATGACCTTTTTCTCAGGAATCATTAATAGTTCGTAAACGCACATTGATGTAAGCAAATCATACAAAGTTGAATAACGTAATTATCGCTCAAAAACTCCAAAAGAAGTTCTAGTAAAGTTTCTACCACTTTACTAGGGCATAACGTGGATTTTCACATAGACACTTTTCCTTGACTTTGACTGTGACCAGTGACCAGGGCTACTTTTATGAAATACTAGTTGTTCCTCGCGGTTTCGCATCGCGTAAATGGTATATAATGGTAAATGGTATATAGATACCATTTACGCGTATATAGATACCATTTAGGTCTTAATCTTGGCGATAAGCTATATACATTCCAAATTTCAATTAAATCCGTTCAGCCGTTACTGCGTGAAGAGAACAAACATACTTACACATTTACGCAGTTTCGCGTTTATAATATGAGTGTTTTTTTTTTTTTTTTTCACTATTATAGGTCACGATAGAGTGTTCCCTATTTTTGTTACAATCTAGCCAAGATTAGGCTAATAAGTAACTTAAATTTAACTTATTCTGCTAGATTTAAAATATCCAAGAATGTGTCCATTAACACTTTTCTTATTGTCTCTATTAAGGCGAAGACACTTGGTTCATGTGTTCTTTTTGAGCAGCACATATAAAACACTACATTACACTAATACACTAACACTAAACAAGTTCAAACGGTTTTGTTCTTTTAAGTCGTCTCACTATATATGTGTGATCGAGGAGCTGGATGGCCTCGACGTTCACATGATGGTGAAGTCTATATTCATGAGCTTCTGCGTATTTTTTAATGATTTTGTTAACGAGCTCGATGTTGAGATCCTGGTGGAGATCGTCATTTCGGATGTACCAAGGTGCATTCACAATGCCTCGTAATACCTTATTCTGGAAGCGTTGAATGATTGAAATATTACTCGGTTTAGTACAGCCCCAAAGCTGTATACCATAAGTCCACACGGGCATCAGGACTTGTTTGTATATCAATATTTTGTTTTGAGTTGACAGCTTTGACTCTCGCCCAAGCAGCCAATGCATATTCCGATATCGAATTTCTAATTCTTCTTTTTTCTTCTTGACGTGTGCCTTCCAGCGAAGCTTTGCGTCAAGCGTCATACCGAGGTATTTGGCTGTATTCTCATAAGGAATGATTTTACCATTGATGTACACGGGACAGTATTGTGGTATTTTGTTGGTAAAGTCAATGTGAATTGATTTAGACTCGTTAAGTTTAATCCTCCATTTCTTAGTCCAGGTATAGACTTCATTTACAGCCATTTGAACCTTTTCAGTAGCTTCTTTGTGGGTTTTGCCTACCCCCATTATAGCGGTATCATCAGCAAAGGTAGCAATGGTGTTATGTTCGAGTTTAGGGATATCACATGTGTATATTAGGTACAGGACCGGGCCTAATACACTTCCTTGTGGTACTCCAGCTTTGATTTCCTTTATCTCAGAGTATGCACCTTCATGTCTAATTCTGAATACTCTATTTGAGATATAGGATTCAAGGATATCTGCGAACTGCTTAGGCAATTTATTTTTGAGTTTCTGTATAAGGCCCTCATGCCAAACTTTATCAAAAGCTTGTGCCACATCTAGAAAAATAGTGGAACAGACGCATTTTTTTTCGATAGCATTTTCTATTGTATTCGTTATTCTGTGTACTTGGTCTATAGTTGAATGCTTTTCACGGAATCCAAACTGATGCTCTGGGATCAGATTTTTGCTTTCTATTATAGGCTTCAGCCTCTTTAGTAGTAGCTTTTCAAACAACTTTGACATTATAGGAAGCAAAGAGATAGGCCTATAAGATGATGTTTCATGAGGTGGTTTCCCAGGTTTAGCTATCATGATTACCTCAGCAACTTTCCATAAGTCTGGGACATATTTTAACCTTAAAGCAGCATTCATAATTGTAGTTAACTTAACTAAGGCTTTTCTTGTGAAATTGTGTAGTATTTCTCCTGATATTAAATCATATCCTGGAGCTTTTCTTTGGCTTATACTGTATTTAATTTCACGTGCGACTTCTCTTGGTGTAACGAGTTGTATACTATTTTCTTGAGGTATGGCGGGGTCAGTATCATTCAATCCTAAAGATTCACTGATTTCACATTGATTTGGCTGAAAAATGTTTTCTAAATGTTCAGCAAACCTTTTAGCTTTTTGATCATTATTGATTGCCCATATTCCATTATCGCATTTGAGGGGTGGAATATGGGAAATTGGCTTTTTTAGGTTTTTAGTAGCTTTCCACAGTGAGTAGTTGCTACTGCGATCACAGGTTAGCTTTTGAAGGTACTTATTGGTAGAATCATCGTTGAATTGCTGGATATATGTTTTTAGCCTTTTCGTAAGTTCATTGAGCTTTCTTTTATCTTCAGGACATCTTGATCGATGCCATGTTTTTCTTTGTTTTCTTTTTTCACTAACAAGTTGTTTTATTTTAGCTGGGTATGTGTTACACTTGGTCTTCTTATGTACAGTTGGTGTATTATTCCAAGCTGTTTGTTGAATAAGTTGGCAAAAATGTTCTATTTCGTGGTTTAATTGTTCGGGTGTCTTAAGCGGCGCTTGCAGGTTTATATGGATATCTAAATCAATCTTAAAGCTATCCCAATCTGTTAATTTACTAACCAGTGTTAGAGGTTTTTCTTTATACATGATGTGTTCATTTATTTCTAGGTATATTGGGGAGTGGTCTGAATTCAGATCATAACTCTGATATGTTCTCATGTAGCTAGGTGACACATTTTTATATACAAAGAAGTCTATGAGGTCAGGGACTTTATGTGGATCTGTTGGCCAGTAAGTAGGCGCTCCAGTAGATGTGGCATCACAATTCATTAGTTTGATTGCACTTAGTAGTTCTTTTCCCTTAGTTGTAGATAGTCTAGAGCCCCAGTAGGTATGTTTTGCGTTGAAATCTCCTCCTAAAACGAATCGGTTACCAAAACGTTTTAGTAAGCTCATATAATAGTCCATTTTTAGCATGTATCGAGGTGGGCAGTATATAGCTGATACTGTTAAACTGTACTGCTTTGTTTTGAGAGAAATTGCTACTGCTTGTGTCTCTTTTTCTTCGACTTTAGTCACTTCATGGTGTTCAATATATTCTTTAACTATGACAGCACTACCGCCTCTCGCACTATTGTCTGGATGTAAGGCATGATAAACTTTGTAGCCTTTGAACTTGATATAAGATTGTTTAGTGAAGTGTGTTTCAGATATGAGACACACGTCAACATTTTCTGTTTCTAAGATTACTTGTAATTCACTTTGATGTTTTAGTAATCCGTTTGAATTCCATGCCATGATTTTAAGAGACTTATTCATTTTATTAGCTTAAGGGTAGCTGTTTTTGCGCTACTTTCAATTTTCTTGAGCCTTTCATCAAAGGACATCATCATTCTTAAGATGTCATCCAACTTTTCCTCAGTTGATACACCTAGATTAGAATCCCTGAGAGATTTTACTGTACCTTTCGAAGCAGCTTGAGCGTAAGATTGGTTTTTGTTGGTAGTATAGAGTTTTGTTCCACTAGTTTTATTGATGTTAGTAGGTACATCTTGACTTTGAGCAGTTGTTTTACGTTGTCGTACTAAACTAGGCTTTTTTAAAGTTTTGTTTCGAATAGCCTGTATCTCCTTCGCTATCATGCACCCTCTGTAGTTTGCCGGATGCGGGGCTCCACAGTGAATGCATTTTGGTTTTTCGTCTGCTGGTTTTTTGCAGTCCTTTGTTAAATGTTTTCCTGTACATTTAACACACCTCGGTTCTTTAGAACAGTACTTTTGGGTATGTCCATAGGCCTGACATCTCTTGCACTGGGGGACCAGTTTAGTTGATTTAATTCCTTGTACATCCACTGCGCATCCCAGAATGGTTTTAATATTATATATTTTACTTATTTCCTCACTATTTTCAAAGGTCAACATGAACATATTCAGAGGCTCTTTAGTTCTCCAACTCAATTTGTTGACTGCTTCAATAATTTTGTAACCTTTACCCTTAAGATCTTCCAAAATCCTTTCAGGCTTGCACGTTGAAAACAATTTTTTGGCCATTACTCTTATTGGCCTGTCTTGTTTATTTTCGTAGGAGTGCCATAGGCAATTATTGACCTTAAGGGCTTTAGTAATTGCTCGATACGACTCTTCGTCAGTGGTGTTTACTTTTATTGTATCACTGTTCATCATTTTAATGGTAAACGAGTTATCTGGTTGCATATCTGACAAAAAGTCATAGAAGCTTTGGTAATCTTTTATGCCGTCTACTATTATAGGTGGAGGTAAAAGAGTTTTCTTACTTTTTTGTTGGTGTTTTCGATCTTCTCCATTGCTAGATTCGTCCTGAACTGGTGAGGTGTTCAATTTCCTTTTTTTCCTCGATTTTTGACGAATCCACTCTGTTTCACGAGTATATGAGTGTGATTGTATTAAACATAAAAACATAAAGACGCTTTCACACTCACAGCCCCACACTAAGTTCTATGATTTGTGTCGTGGGTGCCGGAAACATTCACATCACACATACAATCACAACCAGAACCAGAAACACAAATTTTCCTTGAGGAGAAAACTTGTGGTCCCACCCGGTACTTAGAAGGCGAACGCCACCCAACTAAGCCAACAGGCAGTTAAAAAAAAAGTATATTACTTGACAATGGCCATATGCACAAAGATTGGCGAGTCAAAACTTAAAAAAGGTACCTTGGTACCTTGTGTAACTTGTAACCAAAACATCTACAAGTTATTTAACGTGCTACTTAGTCTCATTCGTATAGTGCCAATAGAAGTTCCCCGAGGTGGATTGATAGGACTAATTACACGCTTTCAGCGCTGTCGTATAGCCATTTGTTGTAGATCCCCAGGGGCGGAAGTGGAGCGTAGAAGGGAAACTACATTAACTGTGTACCTACCTACATAGACTTGTATTATGTACCTACTTAGGTGTGCTTGTTTAGCAGACAGGCACTGTATTCTGTCTAATGTAGTTAATATAAAATATATACCTAAGTACCATAGGCACCTATATAGATAGTTATAATAACTTTTCTGCCTACCTTCCGGTGTGGCGCAATAACAAGAAGTTATTAGATACTGAAAGACACCACAAAGCTTCAAAAAACCGTCTTCATCGCTTTATTTGTAACGTTGACCCAGTTGGCGCAGTGGACAGGTCTCCGCCCTCTGCGCCGTGGGTCCTGGGTTCGATTCCCGGCAGGAGCACAAATTCCTTCCCAAGGGATATTTGTGCTTCTGGTTCTGGGTGTATTTGTGTGTGATAGGTAAATATTTCCGGCACCCAGTCTTTAAATTTTGTGTGGGGCTGTGAGTGTGAATGCGTTTGTAGTTGTTGTTGTTGTAAACCTTGACCAGATTAAATGAATTTAATATGCATTATTGAATGAATAACTCGAAAACTACAGGTCAGATCTTGATCAAATTTAAACAAGACAGTCCAGCATTCAAATAAAAAATTGTCATCAAAATCGGTTTATATAGAAAAATATTACGAGGTAACACAAATTTTAAATTAAAATAGTCGAATCGTGAACTTCCTTTCCTCCTTTTCAGTCGATTAAAAGGCCATCAATAATTTAATCTCAAACTACTTGACTAGTGAAGCTGAATTTTGGGTGGCAATTGGTAGTAGACTTAAGTATTTTCCACCCGGGAGAAGCCAGGAGGGATCAGCTTGTTAACCTAATCAACGTATTAGTGTATGTATTAATATATATGGATGGTATGTATGTAAGTTGTATGTGTACAATTGTGATTTTACACCACCGGCCTCGCTATTTAAAATTATCCCTCCCTCAATCCAAAGGGTGACTGGAAGAGATCCCTCTTAGCGATAAGTCCGCCCATTACACTTAAGTTTATTATGATTACCTCTGTAACTTTATTTGGTGTACAATAAAAAAAAACCTATTCTACAATAAAAATAATAAGTTGTTTGGTAAGTAGTATTACATATAAGATGGGTAATTTTTTACCGACTTCACAAAAAAAGGAGGTGGGTACTCAAGTCGAATGTATTTTTTTTGTTTTTTCTCGTAACTTCTGTCCACGTGAACCGATTTCGATTTTTTTTTTTTAATTTTATAGATGTTGCTTTTCAATTGGTCCCATTTAAATTTGATCAAGATTTGATCAGTATAGTTTATGGGGAGTAGATGTCTGCTAAAATAAATTATCATTTCGCTGTTTGTAATATGTCCATCCAGGCGAAGCTGGGACGGGTCAGCTAGTTTTTTATATAATACTTACTATGCTGTGCCCCGCAGTTCGCCCGCGTTCACAAACGCTTTCACGCTCTCAGCGTCACACTAAATTCAAAGACATGTTTTGGGGGTGCCAGAAACATTCGTATCACACATAGATTCATTTAGAAATGGGTGCCTTTTCCTTGGGAAGAAAATTTGTGCTCCTAATTGAAGGAATCGAACCCAGGACCTGCGACGTAGAAAGCAAGGATTTTTTCAATTGAGTAGGTAATCATTATACGTTCTATTCCTACACAAGCCTAAGCAACTACAACTACCGAGTCTATGTTTCCCGTTAAGTACAATCTAGGAGTCTTTAAATCTCGAGTGAACAGGTATCTTCTAGGCAAGCATGCTCTATCTTCGACTACATCGTCACTTTCCATCAGGTGAGATAGTGGTCAAATGCTTGCCTATTGAGAATAAAAAAAATAAAAACAAACCATTTATCATCCAATTGCGTCCAGACGTTACAGGATAATAATATCTCGATTCAAATATATTAAATACTAGCCGTGCTCCGCGCCTTCGCTCGCGTTTATCAAGTTAAAAAGTAACCTATGTGTTAATCCCAGGTATAAGTTATGTACATGCCAAGTTTCATCCAAACTCGTTTAGGTGTTACAGCATGAAGAGAAAACCAACATACTAACTTACACACAAACTTTCGGATTAATAATGTTAGTATGATTCACACTCAAAAGTTAATTGCGCGTCCGCCTTCTATGCTGGGATATCAGGTTGGACTCAGTGGCAACACAAGTTTTCTCCCCAAGGAAAATTTGTGTTACTGGTTCTAGGAGTGTTTGTGTGGTAATGTGTATGTTTCCAGCACCCACAGCACAAGTCATGCTTGGCCAGTTCAGCATCCTCCAATATTTTGAACTTCAGGAGTTCAAAATCCTGTGTGATACTGCAATGGGCTCATCACTATGAGATATTAGAGTTACTACAGCTTGGCAATTGAATGCCTAAGGTGTGGTAACTCTAATGTAGACTCGGCAACTAACTGTCCAAGAACTACAAAATTAAATATACTGTGCTGACATTAACTGTATCAATTGAGGTTGACTTGCTAGAACTTCATATAACATTATAGAAACATGTAATAGTAGTCTCATAATATTCATATCTAAAGTCTAGTATCTTTTCTAAAATAATACAACAAAATTAGCTTAAACTTAGTGTTTATTCCTCAACAGCATCAACATTTTCTGTCTGAAGACCCTTGATTGAGGCGACGGGCACATATGTCACTAGTGTGAACAGTTTGTGGGCAGAATCTTCATCGTCATTGCGTCTGCGTGAGAGCCTTACACGAACGCGGAAGGGGACATTTCTGTAACAAATTAAAATATAGATTAGTTTCTTGAACCTGAAGGGTAAATCACTCTCATTATCTTAAGTCATCGTCTACTTGGCCTTACTACCCCAATGTGTCGCATCGGCACAATATTAAATTAACTCTGTGTCCATGTTGTAAAACAATTTGACTTATTTTTAATCCACCACCTGCCTGACGTCAACCCTTTGAATGAACATTTGTAGAAATATGCCATAACAAAAAATTTAAAAAGACAAGCTTAACCCTTCTAAGAATTTTCTTCTAGTAAACCCTTACATAGGAGATAATTTAGTGGAGCGAATAAATTGAACCCTCCTTGGGAACACTTTTGCATTTCACTGGATTTCATGCATTCCTATACATTGATAAAGAACTATTTTTGTAACTGTATAAAACCTATGTGCGACCATTACTGGAATATGCATTTCAGATATGGAATCCCTACTTCAAAAAGGACATTGATTTAATAGAGAGAGTACAGCAAAGAGCTACTAAAATGATCCCAGGTCTCAAAAATCACCCCTATGAATATAGACTCCAACAACTTGGTTTAACAACCTTGGAACAGCGCGGAGAAAGGGGTGACCTAATAGAGACATATAAGATTTTAACCGAGGATTATAACATAGACCTCTCCAGTAAACTCTTTCAGTTGGATATAAACAAGGTACTGAGAGGGCATTCCAGGAAACTGATCAAACATGCAAGTGCAAGCAATCCCTGAAAACACTTCCTGCCGAACCGCATAACTAGAGTGTGGAATATGCTACCAGAGACAGTGATAAGTGCTCCCTCAATAAACTCTTCCAAAGATAGATTGGACAAACATTTAAAAAAAAAAGTGCACAAAAGTGATATACATGTATCAGCTTAATAAGCTGCTCAGTGTATCAACAATAATAATAATAATAAGCCTGATATTGTTCTGACCGATCGGTCGCAACGACGGGCAGTGCACGTATTGTCAGGAGGTTCCTCACTCTGCAGCACTGACCTACCGTTAGCTTGGGCCCCGTTGCTGGTGGCATACTAGGTTTAGGTTTTTTTTACAGTTTTCTTTATTTTGTAATATTTATTGTTTATTACTTTTATAAAAATATTGTAAAAAAAAAAACCTTAGCTTAAGAAAAAATAATAAATAAAGAGAATAATAATAATAATTATTAGAAGAACACCATGTGCAGCTGAGTTCAGCTTGACAACTAGGTGTTTTTCTGCCGTTATCTTAGGTTTTATGGTAGTAGAGACCTTTTTATGTAGCCGTGAAAGTACAGGTTACTTAGTTAAAGGTTATAGTTACTCAAACATAATTGAGATATTTGGTATACTAGTGTGACCCTAATGTCACCTGTTATTTAGTGATGTGGTATCATGGGAACTGGCTCCCAAGGACACCTGCAGGTGCAACTATTTGATGCAACTAAAAGGTAACAAAGGTAGCTTAGCTAGCCTGTTAGTGGTAGCCCACCCCCACTACTACTAACCAATCAGCGATATTTCCCATCATACTTGAGACTGTCATAGTCATACGAGTCAATGCAACTCAATAGAAATAGTCACTGAAAATTTAAACAAGATTATGTTCCTAAAAACATATTTATTTACATTTTTATTTAACATGTTTAAAATTTCTTGACACACATCTTAAGAGGGCCTATTTCAGTATGCCAAAATACAATATCAGCCTGATTAATACAGAATCTGGAGTAATAGTTGTTGCAATAGCAAGAATTAATATTCTGGACATAGAGAGTGAACCGCCATCACATCTTGATAGTAAATAAGTTACTTGTTAAAAACTTTTTAAAGACAAGCTTTTAGAAGTCTGGAGTAATTCTTAGCAAGCCCTTTCATATTGATACCCATATTGTAGGAGTGCATTAAAAATTACTGGTCCACCATTTTGGGTGTTCCGCCATGTTGGATTTAGAATGACACAGCTAACCATGCATTGTCATCTAAACTAAACGTGAATACAAAATTTCAGCTCAATCGGTTGAATATATCTGTTTCAAAATTGAGTTGCTAGATTCCAACCGAACAAACATACATACATACAGTGCAAGCTAAATAAAAGCTTGTAAAAAGATAAATTACTTTAGGAAGACAGTGCACCAACAATATAATCTGAAGAGCGAAGACTTATGCAATCGCCAGCTGTAGACAAAACCACTAGTACTGCAGGTAGAAGCAACAGGCTTACTATACTCTGCTTGAAAAATCGGACAATCTCTATAGATGGATGCGAGTGTACAACTCTCAAGTTCATATTCAACAGTGCAGCCATTACTGTGCTATGAAGAAAGATAACTGACTAAAAAATCAGATTACTCTTAGGGCCAAAACAAACCCTAAGACAGCGCAGTGGTAATATGAGCCAAAAAGAGACAAGAGGGCTAACCATACAATGTCACATGCTTCTGGAACAGGTATGTTAGCACAACAATATCAATCTACAGTGTAGCTTAGGGCACAGCGAATCCAGAGTCAATAGCACTGTGGATGTATTGGCAATGAGGCGACATTTAGCCAAATTACAACCTGGATCCTCCTACACATAAAAGCACTATGTCAACACTACTGGGCAACTATAAAGGAATGTAGACAGTCAAGGGAGGCATTCCCGGAATCCCAGATGTTCCCAAAAGCTGCTCAATCTAAAGCAGGATGAACTCGGACAAATCGTTGGTGTAGTCACAGGATAGTGCTTACTGAACAACCACTTATTCACAATAGATATTACTGACAGTGGCCTGTGTAGAGGCTGCATGGAGGCTGAGGGAAATGCTGCTATTGTGCATAGCAACTCAGCGGAGGACAATCTTAGGCTGCTGGCCTTCCTCACAGACATCTGGTGGCTAGACTAGTCAAATCACCCACATGCAACAAGGGCAGACTTCAGACCTAGTTTTGGAAAATAGCCCACACCAAGTAACAGTGCAGCTGTTAGTGAAGCAGGTTACATGCTGTTATAAGCACATTCATATAAGTTTTAAGTACTGGTGAAATGGATAAACAACCAGTGAATATTCAAGGAACACTATGGCAGAATATCTAAAGAAAGAGCAGTAAGTGATAGCATCCTAGTCTCTGAAAACCATCCAAAATGGAAGGGATAGAAAAAGAACAGCAAAAACTGAGCTAAAAAGACAGACTACATATACGCACAAACTTTAAGACTTAAAACACTCAACAAATAAATTGCTAAAGCTACATACAAGAAGATTAATAAACCATTTTTCAAGCAAATCCATCTATATTATGATGCCTTGATTCCAACTTATAATACCTACCAAAATTACAATTATTATTATGTGATTCTATCTTTATGATGATAATGTAATACAAAGCCGCTATATATTCTTCAAAAAGTTTAACTCCAAATCCACCAGATTCCAGGAGATAAACAATAATGTCCTAATCTACAGATTGTAAACATGAGCATAACCTCAACATTTTAAGAAGCAAAACTTTTAAGAAAATTCCTCTTAACAAGGAAGAGATGTTTTCATTAATGATTCATGTAAACAGACTAACCTGACTCCCTTTGACCAAAGGTATTTGTTTAGGCGGGTGTCTACTCGGACGTCCGGAGTTCCCATTTGTTTTTCGGCAAATTTACGGATTTCTTTGATCGCTCGTGGAGCGCGTTTCTTAAAACCAACTCCATGGAGGCGCTTGTGTAAATTCACTGTATATTCACGAGTAACAACTTCGTTGATGGCAGATTTGCCTTTCCTCTCGCCTTTAGGTTTAGCCATTTTGATCTGAAATTATACAGTCTGCGATTGAAATATAGCACTCAGAAATTACCCAGACCTTCCAGGATTTTCGGGACTGTCAATAATTACAGAAACATGAAAATATTATTGTGATTTTAACAGATTATTTACAAGATCCACACACCTTAAAGTTTCGTGTACCAAAACCAACCTAAAAAGAACTGTCAAAATTAAATACGCCGTCCATCAAAACGAAATGTCAAATGTCAAACATGACAAAATAAATATATTTGCGAAGGAAGTTTTCTGAAAATATTACCAAAACCGTTTTAATCGAGTGAGCCGCGGCGCGGCGGCACGGTGACGCAATAAATGTGCAAAAAAGAATAGTCACGGCCCACGGCACGAATTGCCTTTAGTGTGAAAAAATGGAACTATAGAAACATTTTAAAATGAGCCAGTACCAAATATTTTATTATTCTGTGATTTCTTGATAGTATGAGGTACACACAGTCATATTGTACTTACAATTGCTTGGTTGCACGCATACGCAAAACCTAGTGATACCGCATACACGTCTAAGTAATTTAGTTGGTAAAATAAAAAAAAACAAGCCATTTCACTGTGTAAGCTTAAGAGTTCACACATTGAAATGAAATTATTTATTTTCTAGAAAAAACCTCATTAGTATGATCCCTACGTATTTTTTTACAAACCAAATACATCTGCATTCGCTACTCTTTGAGGACAGCGAACTCAGACCACGCTCCCTGATATTTCGTATGATCAGATGTTCAACAGATATGATTATTTGGTCTTTAGTGACAACTGACAGTATATTTGCCATAGTGTGCTATCGTTTATCCATTACGTTACAACCGACATTTTCGCGTACGTATCTAATTAACTAATATTTTTACGGAGCTCGGCTTTGCGACAAGTACGGCAAGAAATCGCGAATGGCGAATGATCGCGACCACTAGTTTTTAAAACGTGCTCGTATCGGCCACCTTAGCAATGGCACCTTAGCAATACCTGCCCCCCGATTACCTATCTTTGTTGCAAACGGTTTCAATACTAAATTGACAAAACTCCTAAGAAATAATCATTTTTGCTTAATTTTAATTGAAACCGCGTGCAACAAAGATACGTAATAGGGGGTCTGTGTATGTTACGTGAAGTCTAGTTCTATTTTGCCTGAGAAAGTACGACGCTAGCTCAGCATATGTTCTAGGCCTCAATGTAAGCCGCTCCGCTAAGTGTAAAGGCCTTTAGTCAAAATACTTTTTAATCTTTGGCTGTGAATGACATGAACGAAATAATATGTATCCCTTGTTTACAGTATATTTTCCTTCTCTGTGGTTCGACTATTGTCTTTGGAACTTTTGGAAGTTTGGATCCGATGTTGACTGTTTACAATAATACAGGATTTTAACAGAAACTTGCAAAAACTAAAGCTCACACTATCATTGAATATTGTAAATGTAATAAATAATGGCAGACGTGTATAAGTCAGTACATAACAACTGCTTACATCTCCTAATAAACATGTTTCCAAAACCTAACCTCATTTCTCCTTTATTACAGAATTATTCATCCCGTTAAATATTTTACCGACTATTTGTCTCGTAAAGTTCGACCCGATGGCAGAGAGTTCCATGAACAACGCAACATAAAATTAAACGTTGATTCAATAAAGACTGCGGAAGCTTCCTCTGTGGTTAAGTGTGGTAATACTACTGTTGTGTGTGGAATCAAATTGGTACGTAACTACGGGATAAAAAATATATGTTTTATTCCGGAGAGTCTCCATAGATATATATATATCTACATACTTACTAAATTTCAACTGTTATCCAGCTATTACACAGATACCTCATTTCAAACATTCACAAACACTGTCTGCTTATAATATTAGTCAGAATAGTAGGGATTATTCGGCTCCCAGTAATGTGCCTTACGGCCTATGTCGCATTTACACTATTTATATTCTAGAATTTAATCTAAATCCATTCAGCCGGTACATAGATACCTCATTTCAAACTTAAACACAAACTTTCTGATCTATAATATTTGTTGAAGTAAAATTAGTTACTCAATTTCTTACAAAAGTACTATAATATGTATAAAAGTTTGCATAAGAGTAGCCTGATTATGTAGATATTGCAACTCTAAGTGGCAGATATGAAAATTTTGAACTTTAACTGTTGATATGCATGGCAATGCCCTACAGTCATTACTTTGATATATTAGTTGTGATTTTTTTTGTTTCAGGAATTGGCTGTACCAAAAGCAGAAGAACCTGAGAATGGTTTTCTTGTCACAAATGTGGAATTGCCTCCATTATGCTCCTCAAAATTCAGGCCGGGTCCTCCGTCTGACTATGCCCAAGTCACCAGCACCATTGTTTCAGATATAATCGTCAACTCAAAGTTTGTGGACCTAAAAGATCTTTGTATAGTACCTGATAAACTAGCATGGGTGGTATACTGTGATATAATTTGTATTGACAATGATGGGAGCCTCGTAGATGCCTGCATTTTGTCCCTGTTGGCTAGTTTGAAAACATGTAAGTCAATATAGTTGAATAAATGATATATTTAGTTATTAATTTAGTCTGTCAAGAACCATAAGTAAAGAATGTGTAGTAAACTACAGTAAATAGATTTATTTGAGCAATATCTGAAAATAATATTACTGATTATTCTAATGGGCTTATTTTTATATATATGTCTTTCGAATACTTTCATATACTAGTAGAGAATATTTTATGGATATTTTCTGCCCATTATATTTTTTTTACTCGAGATAAGCAAACTCTTAACCACTATCTTACCTTATGATAAGCCTCGTAGATGAAACATGTTTGAATAGAAGATGCCTATTTAGTCAAGACTTAAAGACATATTCTACTTATCAGATGGACGGTTTTACGATTGAGATTTGCACAAATCTAATACACAAACACTATTTTATTCCCTTATTTGTGTACTGATTCTCAAAATTCTTTTTTTGTTTGGTAGATTATACTTCAGAGGTGGTCCCATATAAATTTTATCAAAATCGATTGAGCCCATACCAAGTATAAGTGGTGACCGTTTTTTTAAGCATTGCTTACGTTTAAATTATTTGGCAGTTGTAAAACTGAAAGTGATTCACATAATGAGAGTAAAAAGTCAGTGATGATACCTCATTTGAATCATGATCTCTACTGCCTTATATTATACCTTTCATGTGAATTTAAACAAATGTAGAATAGAATATAAATTTATTTGTATAATAATTTCTATTAGTTTACATTCCTTCTTGATATTCTATACAAGCTAATGAAATGTTAAAATATTATTTACATATATCATTATAATTGATACAATTTCCATATTTTTAGTGTCGCTGCCATCAGTTAGTTATGACTTAGAAACTGAAGAAATACAGGTAGATGCAGTTGATCGAAAGAAATTACCTGTGCACGGGTTACCAGTAGCAACTAGCTTTGCTATTTATAACTATAACCAAAGGTATTATTATTTAAATTATAAGTACATTATGGATATGAACTCCCCGCTGGCGCAGTTCACATTCTATGCAGACTTAATATTTTGTAATTTTTTTTCTCCCCAAACGAACCTTGTGTTTCTGGTTCTGGCTGTGTGTATGATACTAGCTGCCTGGCACGGCGTCACTCGGGTAAATAAGAACATACACATAAACGCTTCACACTCACACTAAAAGTATTATGACTTGTGTTGTGGAGCCGTCAACATTAACACCACACACACAACATTCACGTCATTCCCAGAACCAGAAACACAAACTACCCATTTAGAGGTACCTTGTGTTTCCCACCGAGATTTGACCCGCTGCTTTGAAGACCAACTCGCACTCATCTACGCCAGTGGGTAGTTCAAAGCTCAAAAACAACCCAGAAGAAGAAGTAGAAAATAAATAAAAAACATGCCCATAAACGCTTTCACATTCACAGCCCCACAATAAGTTCAATGACTTGTTAGCAACATCTAAGATTCACACAACATACTTCAAAACCAGAAACACAAATTTCCTGTGGGGAAAAACTTGTGTTCCCACCGGGAATCAAACCAGGTGCTTTAAAGGCAAACGCCCACCTAACTATGCTAGCGGGCAGTTCAGAGTTAATCGATAAATTACACAAAAAAAAGTCGATTTTATATATTTCTTATGTAAGTTGGTATAAAACATGGAAGTATGTTGTATTGTGCAGTACTGTTACTCAATCAGTGACCCCTAGTTTTCTCCTTCAAATTAATATCACGATTTCTCTTAGACTATAGTTCCAAATTATATTCAGTAAAGGGCAAATTGTAACTACGTAAGACGATGATTAGTTTAATTTGATTAACATTCATGATGAATGGTTAAAATAGCCAACAAAACAGAAGCTGCGACTTTTTCAGATTTTTATCAAAGAAAAGTGTTTTTTTCTGAGCTAAATATATGTTAGATATATGATGTCGTGGACAACTAGTATAATAATACTAGCTGTCTAGTTAAGTGGGAACGTACCCGAAACTTCATCTATAATAATAGATGAATGTTTCAGGTACCCACTACACTAGTCATTCAACTTAGTGTGGAGCTGAGAGTGTGAAAGTGTTTATGTTTAATAATTAATTATTAATTATTGCAGAACATTATAAAGTGACCACTATCTCATCTGATGGTTAGCGTTTTTCTACTTGAGGGAGTTAAACTATGATTGATATTTGATACAGGGCTGCGTTCAGTGCCTACAACTTCGGTTGTTTTTCACCAAAAGCTCTAATCGAACCTCCCAATGTAATGGGCTGAAGTGAATGGTTGCAACCAGATTAAACGCACCAAACGCATTCAATGATGACAGGCAATCACTAGAAAACGGGCTATGGAAATATGTTTAACCTTTGTTTATGCATATTATAATGCATAAATAAACAATATTTTTCTATTGTTTTCAGTAATGCTATTATGACTGATCCATCATCTTATGAAGAAGAAATGTGTGGAAGCATTGGTTCTAATTTGATAATTTGCTGCAACAAGGGATTTATTTGTGCAACTCACAAGTTTGGTGGCAGTAATTTATCTATCGAATGCCACAATGAAGCCATGAAAATAGCAAAGGATAGAGCTAACCTCATTGAAGAAATGATCAATGTCTGCTTGAAAAATCATGAAGAAGAGTTAGCTAAGAAAAAATAATAAATGTTTGTAATTTATAATTTGTGTTGTGTATTTGAAGGTAAAGAAACTAAACTTCTTGCACCCTTGGGCATCTATAACTCCATCCTTAATGTGAAATAAATAACTTTCGCTTTCGTAGTTGGTTTCTAAGCGTTGTGTATCGAGTTCGATTCCCGGTGGCAACACAAGTTTTTTCCCCAAGGGAAATTTGTGTTTCAAAGCGAGTTGTTGAGTGTGAGTATTTAATATTAAATAGTAATTTAGTGCAGTAGCATTCCAGTGAAATATCTACCTTTGTAGATATTTGAAATCTGAATCCTCCAAATACTTTTTTCTCAATTTCTGTTAATAGGGGATCATTATACCTCACCTTCCCCTACCAACTGAAACTAATATCGGGCGTTTAGTCGCAGAATGTACAATTCACAAAAACTTCAGCGGTCACGGAATGTTCAATTTTCGAAATGTCCAATTCCTGGAATATCAAATTCGCGGAATATCCAATACGCGGTACGTCCAATTCGCAGAATGTCCAACATTCACAGTCACTTACAAATATGGTTCCGTTTAAGGTACGGAGCCTTATATGAGTTCGTAGTTATTATTTAGATGTTATTAGTCTTAGTAGATAGTAGTATTTTGTATATTTATTACCGCCACGCGGTTACACCCACTGTGATGATAAAGATGTTTTTTTTAATTAAATTTGTGACTAAATCAGCGTTTGACCACAATCTCACATGATGGAAAGCGACGATGTGGTCGAAGATGCATTACGCTTGCTCAGTAAATATCTATTCACTCTCTTCTTAAACAACCCCATATTATACTATTCGGGAATCACAGTAGACGGCAGGGCGTTACATTCTTTTCCAGTTCTTATAATGTAAGTAGAAGCAAAACGCTTTGTACGAATGATAGGTATTTTAACCACTAGAAGATGCCGCGAAAGTTGGAGACAGTATAGGAAGAGCCAGTTTTTAGTTCAAAATAAACACACCTGTGTTTTTGCAGCATTTAAGTTAATCAAGTACCTACCTATCCCATTCGGATACAGCTTTCAAGGTAAAGCTTAGTTTGTCCACCATGGCTTCTCTTTGGTGCTGGATGGTGGGTGACACTGGATGATTATGAAAAGTAGATTATAAATCTCTATTCTAAATATCATTATAAATCCGTTAAGTAATTTAGGCTGCAAAGAGAAACAAACGTACAGACAATTATATTTTATACTCACTATACGCAAGAAACATCTTATTAGAATAGAATATTATTTTATTGCGTTAACTGTGTACATTAGATGGAAAATAAAAGTATAAAGGAACAACAGTTTACCCATTTCGGGTATACAATAAGGCGTGTACGTTAACAAAGCTTACACATATATTTTACAAAATGCTGTGTTTTATTTTAGTAACTCAAATGAAGACATCACAAATGCAAAGCTTACATAAAATCATATAACGAAGAAAACAAATATGTATTTATAATGTTTCCAATAGTATAATAAAAATAAATGTTGCCCCGTTATACATATAAAGTGACGACATCTCTATCGCGTCGCAATAGATATACACCATTATTAGTTAGTGTTAAGTAGATGGGGTGATATTATAGCTAATCACATCCTGTAATAATATAAATGCGAAATGTGTGCGCGTATGTGCGTTAGTTTTATCCTTGACGCCTCAATGCCTAAACGGATTTGTGATAATATTTTGAAAATAAATAGTTTATAGCCTCTTTTCATCATCATCACAGTGGATGTAACCGCGTGGCGGTAATAAATATACATAAGACTAATAACTACAAACTTATACAAATATCCGTACCTCAAACGAAACCATTCTGTGAGTTACCGTGAATGTAGGACATTATACGTATTGGACGTTCCGAGTATTGGACATTCCGCGTATTGGACTTGCCGCGGCTTGGACATTTCGTGAATTGGACATTCCGCGACCCCTGGAAATTTTGCGAATTTGCACTAAACGAGAGGGGGTGGTAAACATGGTAGGTTTAGAATGGGTTTTAGCTCTCAAGTAAAGTTACCATATTCGAAACCTAACTGCTGAAAAACTGTAGTAAAGTTGACCTCTATGTATAATACGATATAGGGTTCCAGTATATACAAAGGTACTCTGTGATATAGGGCTTATATGTTCCAACATCCTTCAATGTATGTATAAAATACCTACCTAAACGGAGTACAGTATATACTATACAGTATTTTCCAATAATCCAATTTTGGAGGAGGAAGTGCCTACATAGATAGTTAGTTCGTCCTCCAAAATTGGAAAAAAAATGTTTACCTGACTTTAAACAGGATGGTACTTTCGATTCGACTAAATAGTTTGTTACATCATAACCATGGCGAACGTGAATGATTATTTGGATGATTCTTTTTTGTTAGAGTGGGAATAGTATCTACTTTGTCCCATAAAAATGTAATTATGAACGGGTGAAGAACTCCGATATAAATTCAAAAACGTTTATTCACATGGGCCCCAAAGTGGCACTCATGAAAGTTGATGATTCTGCTACCAGCTTCGCAAAATTACAGCCTAGTGAAATGGCGACATCGACATAGCCGCATCGCACCACGCCGCCGCGCCGCCGCGCCCGCGCCTGGCCCGCGCCGCCGCCGTGTCTTAATGTTAAATATAAAAAATATTTTTATAATTCTATAATTATAAAAATGGCATCAATATTTTGTACCTGTTTTTTCGGGAGTTTTTTGCCGCGAAAGTGAAAAAATGGCGTTGTTGATTTTGTATAATTTTCCAAAACCTGTGATTCTTCGAGTGTTAATGTGTAATAATGGTGGATTATTAACCGTTAATACCTAGTAAATGTGCATAAGTGTAGGCAAGTCATACAAAGTTGAAAAACGTGATTTTCGCCTTCGCTCCAAAACTCCAATAGAAGTTCTAGTAAAGTTTCTACCACTTTACTAGGGCATGACTTGACTATGACTGACTACTTGACTTTGACTGTGACTTGTGACTAAGACTTTTACTATAAAAAATAGAAATTGATAATATTTGTTTAATGTTTCGACTGAAGGACTATGCATCCATGGTCATGAAATTATAATTTAAAAAAATAACCTGTTTTTTCGCAACTGTCAAAATCTAATCAGGCTAGCATGGCAACATTAATTTCAAAATGTCACCACGTCTCAAAATATCTTGTAGTGTTATTGAGGTAAACCTAGTGATATTACAGTGTTTTCATGAGTTTTAACTTCGTTTACGATGTTATTACAACCCCAGAATTATGTCCATTCACAAAAATCATGTCTACTTCTGTGAAAATCCAATGACCGCTCGTTTTAACCTCATACGTCATCATCATACACATTTTGTCAGCGTTAATTTGATTATCTTTATTTATTTCCGTCGTTTCTTTTCCATTATTACATTCGCTATATCGTGTTTTACAGAGACTCTCTAAAATAAAGACGAACGAAAGTACAGGATGTCTGTACGGGTTAATGTACGATGGCACACTCTTGGTGGTAGGTTTAAGCTTAGAATTATTCGAAACCGAAAAGAACTCGTATCACCAACTGCTTCTAAACCTGCCGGCTGAAATAGAGTTATGTGGTGTCGTCAGATTCGGCGAAACTTTAACCACAGGGACTACAATGAAAGATATTCTACAGGTATGTATAATACGATTAAGGCCTCATTCTTTAATTGATTTGCACCTATGACATGACTAACTATACCACACCTCTTCATCTAGAAACTTTCACAAGTAAAATATATACATATATATAAAAAAAAATTGTAACCTCAACATTGGAATAACATTGTATGTTTACATATCCCAGTCCAGTTATTTTTATATAGTTATTGTCATAGTTATGGGTGGCAAAGTTATATGCAGATTCATTTTAAAATGTATGTGCAACTTACTCGCAGCATTTGCATAACATATTTTATATAAAGGTTGCATAAATACAGAATAATGTTATGCTATAGATAGCTGATTATGTTTTATTTGGTGTTTGAAAAGAAAGTGAGACAAACTTTTTAGTAGTCCATTAGTGACATGCATGTGTTTATACAGAGAAAAAAATAGAGCAGCATTTGGGGCTTTGCCCTTGTTTTTAAGTTAATCCTAGGTATAAGCTATGTACATTCCAAATTACATCTATATCCATTCAGCCATTACAGCATGAAGAGAAAACAAACATATTTACATATTATCCAATTTATAATATTAGTATGATGAATAAATATGATGTAAATAGGTATTTTTATGTTGTGTATTTCCAGGATGTAGACATAACAGATAATCCTCTCGTAATCATAGTAAATGAGAATAAAGAAATGAAGGCTCATTTCTTGGTCCATGAGAAATTTGAGGAGACCAATTATGAGGTTCTGAATACAGATGAGATGTGGAAACAGTTTCTTCATGTCAGGCTTAACACTGTACTACCGTTGAGCGTTGAGGCTACGATACCCAGTGTTAAGAACATGATGCAGAACAAAAGGAAAAAGGTTTGTATTATATACTCACAATAATGCATAATTAACTTAGCACAGCCAGGTAGCCTTCTGCAGACTATTAAATTTAAATTAAAATGGGAATTAGTGTGATATACGCATTGTCGATGTCTAGATCGACAATTGTTTTGGCTTCATTTGGAAGCCTTCTTTAGGATGAGTGCAAAATGCTTGTCATCGTGTCCCACCTCAGCATGAAGAATGCTGGAGGTTGGCAGGGGTGGTTGTGGTGGTGGGGGGTGAGACAGCACACCGAATAGCAGGATCCTGCTCCTAAGAGCCATCTTCATCACTGCTGCTTGATGACATCATTCTACTCCTGCAGGCGAAACTTATAGTGTCCCTACTCTTTTTGTTGACACTGCCCAGAGTACCAAGAAATCAAGTTTTCCACCTTTGTGACAGCAGTGATGTTACCTATATCAATGTCATGGTTGCAAAGCATTTTCTTCTGCTTGCCTAGCTTGCTATTCTGTATCAAAATGTCATTTACCACTATCAAGTAGGAAAATCTAACGCCATTTTCACTTGAACTCATCCTTAACCACATCATCACTTACCAGATGGTAAGATAGAGCTCAAACTAAGCTAGATAGGAACTAATTAAGCTAAAAAAAAATTATGTTAAAAAAATTGTGAGAAAGAAACAAGATTAGTAAATAAATTAATCAATATGACTAAATTTAAAAGTAATGAAATATATATTTTTTTTATGACACAAATTCTCTTTTTTTTTATTCATTATTATAAAACATTTGACCACCATCTCACCTGATTACCTCACCTCTTATTGTCTATTATCAATTGATTTGCATGTTTTTTTTATTATATCATATTGTGATATTCTTTATGAGTCTATGCATTTAAAAACAGGCCAGTAAATATATTTCACAATCTGTTTCAGATAGCATCGGGCCAAGTGTCATTTCACATTGACGGTACATCAGTCTACTTATTTGGAGTTGCGTCAGATGTTGGAGTGACTGGAACGAGTACAGAGGCTACAATTGGTGAACTCTTAGACTCTATGAGTCCAGAACAGCCATCTAAAAAGAAGAAGTATTATACTAATGCAGTAGTAAGTATACAAAATTGATATTAACAAACTGATATTTAACATATAATTTATGTGCATATCTGTGATCCAATAGTGGTCAGAAAGAGACATTGTGAGAACAGTTTTAATTGTCTGATATTGGCCTCCATTCTGATGTCACGCACTAAATTAAATTTCATTAAATTTAAACTATTCCTGTCTTTTACAAAATAGGAACACAAGACAGAGATAGCATACATTTTAGTGCTGTCAAGTTAGTCAGAACTTGGATGTCTATGCAAGCTTAATCGAGTATGTAATTGGTGTTGACTAATAACACGCGCCTTTCTGCTTCTACTGTTCATATTTTAATTGATAAACTAGCTCGACAGCACTAAAATGCTATCTCTGTCTTGTGTTTCTATTTTGTAAGAGACAGGGATAGTTTAAATTTAGTTTAGTGAGTGAATCGAGGCCACTGTCTGATGAATTTGAATTATTAATATATTTATTCCAATCTAGTCAATCTTGTTCTCTGAGAATAACTATTATGCTAATAGTAGAACACACTGTATTAGAAAAAAAAATCCATGCTTGATTTTATTTTGCATATATATTTGTTTTCTTGTTTTTTTTTTAATTTTTTTCATTATAATACTACAGACATGCACTTTTGTTTTTTAGGATATAGTTCCTGTTAATTTTGTAATGAAAGCAACTAAAGATATATTGTCAGAAAAACTTGTAAAAACTGCAGTTAAGATGATGACTACACAACGAAAGCGTAAGTGCAAATGTTTAGTACATATAGTTAGCAGGTGGGATACTTAATGTCAACAAAAAACAAACAAACAAACGCATTCACACTCACAGCCCCACACTAAGTTCAAAGACTTGTATCGTGGGTGCCGGAAACATTTACATCACACCCACATTACACCCAGAACCAGAAGCACAAATATCCCTTGGGAAGGAATTTGTGCTCCTGCCGGGAATCGAATCCAGGACCCACGGCGCAGAGGGCAGACACCTGTCCACTGTGCCAACTGGGTCGTAAAATACACACAATAGTCACAATATTATAAAACTGCCTGTTGGCTTAGTTGGGTGAGCATTCACCTTCTAAGCAGGGGTATCGGGTTCGATTCCTTGTGGAAAAACACTAGAACACTAGTATTTATGTTGTATTTGTAGATGTTTGGTTGTTGAAGTCAAATATCCTCGTATGATCGTGGTGCAGCTTAGTATTGTGGCCAGATTATAGGTAAACATAATATGTAACCTTTTTTGTTTTACCGTTTACAGCTTCGTTCTGTATAAGTATGCCGTTGAGAATAGACACACTGGCTATGATACACCGAAATACAAAGCTGCTGGATTTATACACAGTTCTTGTGGAAGCTGCCTGCAGATCACTCAAACTTCTCGAGACTATATTGCTGGAACAATTGGGTATGTTGTTTTTTGTTTTATAATATCACTTTTAAACGAGATTTGTTTTCTTATTTCCATTTATTGACAAATGTTGCTGTATCAAACTACAAATACAGTGCGAAGTCTGACATCAAATATGTGAATTGTTGCCTGTTTTATACAAGTTACAAAATTAATTGAAAAGTAAAGATTTTTGTCAGGAGTCCTCAGATTCCCATCTGGTAACCCTATATATAGCCATAGACGGACTAACTGATTTGTCAAAAAGTGACATTTTACAAGATGACTCCTTTAGTTCCGGCTGTCTCTGACTGTCGAGAGATCCTGTTGCACTGTAATGTCATGAAAGTTAATTATTGAGAATCATAAGATCCCATAAAGGATAGGCTTGCCCTTGAGTTTTAAACATTGTTTTATTTTATTTACTTAGTCGAATATTATTATTTATTTAAATAATTATCATGTTTGTAATGGGTGTAACTTATACAGAATACTTTAGTACGATATTATATTAGTATACATATAGTATGTCCAAGAAATTTTTGAGACATGAACCAACTATGTTGCAGCTTAAGTGAATGTAATAATTTATTTAACGCAAAACCGACTTCATCGCTTTATCTTCGCAACCCTTGATCAGCTAAAATTATTTTAATATGCAATATTGAGGATAACTCAAAAACTACTACTGTCATATATTGATCTTATTTAAATGGGACCACATGCACCAGCTTTCAAATAAAGTAAGTATTATCAAAATCGGTTTGCCTAGAAAAAAGTTCAGAGTAATCCTCCTTTTTTGAAGTCGGTTAAAAGTAAAGTTAAAGCCTTTTTTTATATAGTTCAAAATCCATGTTATTTTAGGTTCCTATTCAAATCTATTCACCAAATCAAACAGGCCTCATTAAATACATAAGACATACATAAATGAGAATGTTAGCTATTTTTGATTATTTTCAGGTCAAGAAGGAATCGGCGATGGCGCTGGTTTACGTCTACCGGAAACATATCATTTCTTGCCTCCGGAGTTAGGACATTTCCTTACGAGAATAGTTCCCAAAGGAATACCGGATGAAAGTATGGGTACGTTAACATAACATTCTTCTTTAATATACTTTTGTCTATTTAACACTATAGCCGTGCCCCGGCAAATGAGATCTATCGTCGACCGCATCGTCGCTTACCATTACGTGAGACGCAAAAGAATGGAACTCCTTAGTTTTTCTTTTGCGGTGGATTTAAGTCATTATTTTTATAACGTCTTGTGAATAATCCTACTAATATTATAAATCCGAAAGTTTGTGTGAAAGTGTGCAAGTGTGTAAGTATGTTTGTTCCCTCTTCACGCTTTAACGGCTGAACCGATTTGGATGATTTGGAATGTACATGGCTTATACCAAGGATTAACACGTAGGCTACTTTTTAATTTGACAATAGCGGGCGAAGCCGCGGGGCACGGCTAGTATATTGTAAATGACCATAAACAGTAATACTCACAAGTTTTTTAAAAGAATCTTTTGTTCATAAATATAAAACAACTACATATAAGTACCAGGGAACTTAGCCCAAACTCGATAGAGTTGTATCGTTTTATTACTAAGTTACCATGGGAACCTTTTGGCGCCATTATCAGATCTCCATGTTAAAATAATATTGCATTGTCACCCGATGTTACGCATGCAAAATTTCAGCTCGATAGAAAGTGAATTAAATTTAATATTTTTACGTAAGATTTGATTGATTACAGACAAACACCAGAACATGTAAAACTAAATAAAAGCTTGTCAATGCTCAGACAAGCTACATGCTTATATAATTCAATTAAAATATTACTATTACAAAATACTTGCCGTTGGCAATACTAATTATAATTTATTAACCTACTTTGTTGTATTGGTGTAAATCATTTCAAATTTGTAAAAATCTTCCAGAGAAAGAAAGGCGCATGCTACACGAGCAATTAGCGCTACCGACGACGCGGCCCGTGTTCCATCGAGGTAACGCCTTCAACATCGACAAAGCCGGCGGACGTCTGTCCAACCCTCACGAAGCCATCCCCCCAATACCTCCAAAACCGGACGTGCAACTAGCGCTAGTTCGCGGCAGATACGCGTACTATCACTATATGCAGGATAACTTTAATGACGACGGGTGGGGTTGCGCCTACCGCTCCATGCAGACAATATTTTCTTGGTTCAGGTAAGTTATATAGAAAGCTTTCTAAGAATTAAATCATTCTGTTTGCAACAACTTCAACTTTGGTCCGTCCGGACTACTGGGATGAAAATTATCCAGTGTAGGAGGAATTATAAAATAACTCTCGAAAGAAGCGAAGACACACAAAACACTCATACCCAAGCGCTTTTTCTACGTGTGCATGCTAAGGTTGTCAAACAAGTGCATGCTGCATTTGTTTCGCTGCTAATATTATACAAGGCGTGCCGCGTACTATCTTAACATAACATAAACACTTTCACACTCACAGCCCCTAACTAACTCACAAAACCGTAACTAACTGAGCTACTAATCTAATACAAATCAATTTCATTTCCAGGTATCAAGGATATACAACAGTCGAAGTGCCAACCCACAGGGAAATTCAACAGTGCCTTGTTAAAATCGGCGACAAGCCCAAACCGTTTATAGGTTCGCGGCAATGGATTGGATCCACGGAAGTTATGTTCTGCCTGGAAAGTCTTCTAGGGGTGTCGTCGAGGATTATGTACGCAAATACTGGACAGGAGATGTTAAGTAACTCGCCTGAACTGGTGCATCATTTTCAACAGCATGGCAGCCCTATTATGATAGGTGAGTAAATGAGTTCGTTCTCTATAATAAGGAACAGTCTAATAAAGCCTTGCTTTGTTTATTAGTATGTTCCTTAAACTGGCTACTAATTATATGTTGGCTTAGTTGGGTGGCGTTCGCCTTCTAAGCAGGGGTATCGGGTTCGATTCCCGGCGGGAACACAAGTTTTCTCCCCATGGAAAATTTGTATTTCTGGTTCTGGTTGTGATTGTGTGTGTGATGTGAATGTTTCCGGCACAAGTCATCGAACTTAGTGTGGGGCTGTGAGTGTGAAAGCGTTTATGTTTAAAGCGTTTATGTTTATTCAGTCCCTAAGTTCCAAGCTGATAGTCTAAAAGTGCATTATATGCTGGACTGCGTTCGGTGCCTACAATTTCAGTTCTTTTTATCCACGCTCGAAGGCTCCGAACGATATATCACCATAGAATAGTGAAAAGTATAGTAATTCTATGTATTTATTACAGTCAAAAATTTTCATCGTTTACTTTCAGTTTGACTTTACCGTACAGATTTTCGCGAGAATTCTGCTCTAAACTTGACATAGGCAGGCGTCAGTGTTTTACAATGATCTCTCAAGGCGGTTGTTTGGTTGTGATTAAACGAGGCACACTCAACTCGCACTAACAGAGCCTCGGAAGGGGTAGAGTGAATGGTTGCAACCAGAGCGTAGGCACCGAAAGCAGCTCAGCAGTTGCTTAGCCGTAGTCCCGTAAAAATTAGGTAATAACGTTGATCAAAATCTCTTTCAGGCGGAGGAGTTTTAGCGCACACGATCCTCGGAGTAGAATATAATTCTATGACGAACGAGACCCGCTATCTAATCCTGGATCCACATTACACGGGACCTGAAGACCTCTCCGTAATCATCAGCAAAGGCTGGTGTGGATGGAAGAATTCCGACTTCTGGAACAAAACTGCTCACTACAACCTATGCCTGCCCCAAACTAAACCCGCCGTTTAAAAATATAGCCCATAACCTTGTTTCTTGTTTACACGTTCATCCACTTTTGAATACATAGTTCTCGTTATTGCATTTCTATTTAGCAGCTTTTATTGTTATTTTTATCTGTTTTAAAGTCGGCAGACGTGACTCGACGTTGTTTGTCTAACGTTAACAAATTCCAGAAGCATTTTAAATTTATATGTGTTGTTTAAGATGTTTGTTTGTTGCTATGGTTTCTTGTTGATTAGTGGGGTGGCGGAACGCCTTTTGTTATAAACCGAGACTGAATTAAGATGTGATTTATTAGTTTTCTGTCGAAATAAAATGTAGCTTGTGTGTTGTTATATCTGCGGGTGTTACGTGTCGTGATCGTACGCGAAAACGAAATGAATTCAATTCGCAATCGATCAAAACTTATTGGTTACTATTAAAACCTATGATGTTTTTAATGTGATTAATTTTATACAGTTCTACGTATTGTTATTCCCGCTGGATTATAATTCATATAAAATGTACCATATCTTAAATACTACATGTAATGATACGCAGTGCGAAACAAAATATTAATTATTGTATTATTGTTTTTCTCCCTTAGCGCTTAATTTACGTATCATAATAAATAACTATATCGATTTTATTTAATGTCTGCTTATCGCAATTTTGTTATATTATAGAACTGTGACAAAATATGGAAAGCATGTAAGTTAAATGGAATTATTATATTTTGTACCAATTAAATTATGATTCATTATTTTTCGTTTCATTTTAAGTAGAAGATAATTGTATATTGAAATATCGTTTCCTAGATCTACATTGTAAAAATATTGAAGTTAGATTTTTCAGTTAGGCAAGCATTTTGACTACTATCTCATCTGACGGAAAGTGACGATGCGGTCGAAGATATGACATGATTGCCTAGAAGGTACCCAATCCTGCTTCTCATATTATTTTTTAAGGTAAGAGGTTGGAAGAGTCGCGGCGCTACTCGACTAATGGCACACGACAAAAAAAAGGCTACATCATAGGGGAACCAAACCAGAAACCGCGGAGATGCCCAGCGGAGAACCGTGCCTCGAATCCCGCTGTTCTTAGCGCTTGGTCACCTGATGCAGCGTTATTGTATTAAATATCATACTGAAATTCATTAAATGTACTTTTGTACACGCAGTAATACAGTAGTGTAATTACAGGACTTGAGTGATTTAACATCTAACATCTCAGGCTCACGAGCGCAGTGCTTTGCTGTGCAGGATTTTGACATATATGTATAAGTTCAAAACTTTGAGTGGCACTAAACTGTACCTAATGGGCAAGCGAGACCCTTATCATCAAGCTTTGTCTCGTCTCTCAATAACATCAGAAAAGACTTAACAATTACCAGGAGACCGAAACGACATTCTTTTTACCGACTTCACAAAAAAGGAGGAGGTACTCAAGTCGTCATAATTTTTTATGTGTTTTACCTCATAACTTTTTTCCACGTGAACCGATTTCGAATTTTTTTTTTTAGTTTGATTGATGTTGCTTCCCAATTTAAATTTAGATCGAGATCTGATCAGTAGTTCTTGAAATATCGTCAATAATGCGTATTCTGTGGACGATGTTCTTGTTTTTAACCGACTTCAAAGGTTACCTCATAACTTCTTTGGTTGTTCTTTTGTTGTTTTGTTTTCTTTTTTAAAGGTGGTGCTTTTCGCTTATTCGCTTTAGGACAGATTCGCTTTATGACAGATTCTCATTATGGCAGAATCGCTTTATGACAGATTCGCTTTACGGCAGAAATTGTACAGTTAAGTACTCTAAAATAGTGCCTATTCATGTAGTCCCATTTGATCTAGATCTGATCTCTAGTTTTTGAGTTATGGTAAGATAAAGCGGTGAAGTCGGTTTTATTAAAGCTTTGCTTGCGTCTAATTATTTTAAAACAAAGTTGTTATTTAAGACGAGATTTGATATAGCGTCCTGTCACTTCAAAAGTAACATTAACAAATAAAACAAGTTCAATTAGCAATAGTTTATTTTTACATTTCGTTATTGAACCCATGCTTACTCTTAATTAAAATAGATATCACTTACGGCTACATATTTAAATTATGTACAATAAATCACAGAAGAATACAACATTAACTGGAAACAGCAAGTTGAAATTGACAAGGCACACTTCACAAAACTTCTATTGAAAAGCAAACGGCGGAATGTGTTTAAGACAAACTACGAGTATGTCTGTCCAGCAAAAGTAACTTTAAACGTAGTTGCACTAAACAAATGATATTATGAGAGGGAATATACTTATTTATTATAATTAATACTTTCAATATTTACTCGTACGTTAACTCAATCCAAATCGAATTCGATATAGGCTTACAAAGTAACTCAAGGTTACTAATCTGGTAGCGGCTGGTTGTGAAAGTCGTCTTAAAAATATGTGTAAGTTTTTAGCGTTGAAATATTTCTAAGTAAATATTGAAAAATATAAAAAGATTTGACAAGATCTCAAGTACTGTTTAGTACAGGGGGTCTAGAACGAGTGCTGTAAAAAAAATCCTAGTTTCAGCATAGATTAAAACACATATTAGACCCGCAGGACAATATCCACTATTAAGACACCATTTTCAAATAATTTTATACTCGTACATAGTGTTGGCCTACAAGGCAATCATATTTATCTTTATTATCTTGTCACCCTGACCACGAACGCTGCACTGTTTAAACGTCAAGGGTAAAAAGTATGATAAAATAATACGAGTTAAAAGTTAAATTGTTTCAATCCAATAAATAGCAATGGTTATAATCTAAGAAATCGTTTAATAAATTAATGGTTTTCTTTAATTTCAACACTTTCACTGATGAAAACACATACTTTGTGTTTTTTTCAATCGCGACGCGAGATCCCACTCGCGTGCCGTGTCCACACACTTGAATACTAACTTTGAATATCTCAGCAGTCTACGTGTTAATTTGAGAAAATTTCATTTCGAAGCGCTGATCAGCTTATCAAGTATTGTTAGTACCTAGCGTTTGTTTTTTTAATATCTAAAGCAACTCGTGTACATAGCAGGATGATGTTTGATTTGTATATTTAGAAATTTTACTATTAACCGCTAAACTAAATGTGTGACTTATGTTCTTACAAATTATCAACCCCAAAAGAATAACTCGCTAGAAATCGCCTACTGTATCTTTACTGGGCAAATCGTGTAACATAAAATGTAGGTATCATTGAGATTTTCTATGGTCATAATTATGACAAATGCACATCGTTTAATGTATGACATACCTATGTATCCTGCATTGGAGTTAAACTCCTAAAATTTTGATTAGCAATAATATTTTCTGCCTGACTTGTTCAGCTATTCAACTTTTAGTTAACGTTAATTGTTTTTTTTAAGTCTAATGGATGTCATAGCTTCAAAGGATTTCCAAATCGCAGTGCCGGATTTGAGGAAACTTTTTCTGTAAATAAATAAAAATGATAGTAAGTTTTTTATACAGGTCGGGGCAGAAGTAAAGACTAATTTCGCCACCGATGGAAAGTGAAGATATAGCATGTTTGTCTAGATACGTATTCACTCTTGACCTGAAGACTCCCAGATCATACCGTTCGGGAAACAAAGAGAAATGACGCGGGCAATGAGTTTCATTCCTTCGCAATAAGGTCTTTTTTTTTTAATTCAAGATAGGCAAACGTTTGACCGCCATCTCACCTGATGGTAAGTGACGATGCGGTCGATGATGGAGCACGTTTGCCTAGGCAATGTGCCTATTCACTCGCGAGTTAAAGATTCCCATATTGTATTTATCAGGGAACAGACTCAGGTAAGGAATTCCATTCTTTTGCAGTTCGCACAATGAATGTGGAGGCAAAACGCTTCGTTCGCATTTGTGGAATATCAAACATATACCGGTGTCGCTTAAGAGTCTGTCTCGATGTCCAATGATAGAATGGGGATGGGGGAGTTAGGTCTTATTACTGATTTTTATATCTGGTAGGCTAGTGTATGACCATTATCTCACCCATTGGCCATTGTTGATACAATCGAGGATAGAAAGCACGCTATGTCTAGAATAGAACTGATTCTTAAGATGGTTTAATCCTTTTGTCTTCTCTCTCGCTCACACATTTCGATATTTTTAAGAAATACAAGTAGCTACGTGTGTTTTTGTAAATGTTCTCAACCATCTATATGGACATTAATACAATTGATGTTTTAATCTACCTTTCGTTCGGGAACTCTGTTTTTTCTCATCTTATTGAAGGATATGATAGCGAAAAGAAGTCTGAAACACCCTTGTATTAATGTCCATATAGTTGAAAACATTTTCAAAAACACACGGATATAATTGTATTTAATAAAAATATCAAATTGTGAGAGCGAGAGAGAAGACAATTTGTCGTTGGTCGACGGATTTTTTTATTGATTATACAACTGTATTACGATCCAGTGGTAGTTAATCCAGCGAGCATAAATTTAAGCTAATAGGTATTAGAATCTTACCCGTAGTTTGAGTTCTATTCTGTCGATTTCTCCGCCGAGCATGTCCACTATATTCTCGCCGTGTTTCAACAAAAAGGCTTCGACGTCATCTATTGTTTGTACTTTTCTCATGTCCTGTAAACAATATGTATATATATTTATTATGACGTCATTGGTTGCAAGATTTACTAATTGATTGGAAATTCTTTATTGCACAAACAAAAACAATTTTAGTTAGTTTAGTTCGCCTGTGTACCTAACACAGGCGAACTAAATGCTATGAAGCATTCTCTTCCAGTTAACCTCGGTGTATCGTGTAGATTTTAAGTGGAAGTGCACATGCTATATATACAATGATCTATATAAAGAAAGAAAGAAAGAAAGAAAATACATTTATTCGGGACAACACGCGACGTTACATAATTTACATAAGAAAAAACAAGACAAAGCACAAAACAAAATACAAGATATAAACAATATAACGCCGCGTGATGTCACGAATGAGGTCCCGACTCAGCATATAACTAGGTAAGTAGGTGGCAGGACCCTCCTACCTACCCAGTAACTGATTTTCAGGCGGAACCCATGCATGACATCACGCGCGTCAGGACAGAGATACAAACGAACATTAAAAAATAATAATAAAACACTTCATACATATATACTACAGATTATAAATTTAAAAAGGTACTAATATAATAATATAATATAACTACATAATCATATAAATAAACAAAGATACACTAAACATTTAACTCTAAAAAACACTAATTCTAACACCGTACACACACGGTGGCGGAATGTTAGCCTGTCACCTCACACCAAAGACAATGTAATCACTCCGCCTAACATTTGCTATCTATGGTCACGCCGTGACGGCCCGTCAGTCGACTGTCAATTGCCTGTTAATATGGCGGGCGGGCGCCACGTTGTCGTTATATACATTATTCTTGTAGTGTCGCTCCATTTAATGAAGGTTGGCAGTCAGCTTTTTAGACTTTTGTTTATCCAGAGCTAGTAGCTGTTCAACAATTGATATTATTTATATAGCATTAGCCATGCTAGGCAAAATCATAGTTATAAATTTAGAAAAGAAAAATTATCGCTTGAAGCGGGATTTGAACCCGCGGCCAAGGTTAATTTCGTGGCTTCAGGCAGGGCTTGAGTTGCTCAGCGGTTAGAGCAATAGGGCATGACACGCTATGGCCGCGGGTTCAAATCCCGCCTCAAGCGATAATTTTTCCTTTCTAAATTTATCACTATAGCTGTTCAACAGTCTTAATAAATGTCCACTCCCGGATGTTTCGGAGCTATGAGATCTGGCGTCTTCCGATATTTCATTAACCAGGTATATAATTATGGTTTGTAGCAAAATATGGGCGAGGTAAACGACTTTTCGTTCCTATATACATTGGAAAAGCAAAAAATAACACAATGCAACTCATACTCCCATAGTAGTCACAGTAGGACTCTTTTGCAGTGTACGCCTGGGGCAGTACCACACTATTGCTAGACATTCAACCGCCAAGCAGTAGTGAGCAAATATTACTGTGTTTCGGAAGCAGGGAAATGTTTCCGGTGAAATTTAATGAGATTTAACTTTTAATATATCTTTAAACGAGCAATTCTTGAATATATGTGTAATCAGGATCTCGGAAACGACTACAACGATTTTCATGAAAGTTACAAATTAGGGGATTTTCGGCCCAAGGAATCGATTTATCAACGTTGCAGGTACACCGACGCCAACGCCGTCGCCTACACCGACGCCTACACCGACAATGCCAACGCCGTCGCCTAGACCGACACCAATGGTAACGCAGTCGCATACACCGACGCCAATGGCAACGCCGTCGCCTACACCGACGCCAATGGTAGCGCCGTCGCCTATACCGACGCCAATGGTAACGCCGTCGCCTACACCGACACCAATGGTAACGCCGTCGCATACACCGACGCCAATGGTAACGCCGTCGCATAAACCGATGCCATTGGTTTCGCCGTCGCCTACACCGACGCCATTGGTAACGCCGTCGCCTACACCGACGCCAATGATAACGCCGTCGCATTCACCGACGCCAATGGTAACGCCGTCGCCTGCACCGACGCCAATGGTAACGCCGTCGCATATACCGACGCCAATGGTAACGCCGTCGCATACACCGACGCCAATGGTAGCGCCGTCGCCTATACCGACGCCAATGGTAACGCCGTCGCCTACACCGACGCCAATGGTAACGCCGTCGCATACACCGACGCCAATGATAACGCCGTCACATAAACCGACGCCATTGGTAACGCCGTCGCCTACACCGACGCCATTGGTAACGCCGTCGCCTACACCGACGCCAATGGTAACGCCGTCGCATTCACCGACGCCAATGGTAGCGCCGTAGCCTACACCGACGCCAATGGTAACGCCGTCGCATACACCGACGCCAATGGTAGCGCCGTCGCCTTCACCGACGCCAATGGTAACGCCGTCGCCTACGCCGACGCCAATGGTAACGCCGTCGCCTACACCGACGCCATTGGTAACGCCGTCGCATACACCGACGCCATTGGTAACGCCGTCGCCTACACCGACGCCAATGCGTCGCCAATGGTAACGCCGTCGCCTACACCGACGCCAATGTTAACGCCGTCGCATACACCGACGCCAATGGGTGCGCCATAGCCTACACCGACGCCAATGCGTCGCCAATGGTAACGCCGTCGCATACACCGACGCCAATGATAACGCCGTCGCCTACACCGACGCCAATGGTAACGCCGTCGTCTACACCGACGCCAATGGTAACGCCGTCGCCTACACCGACGCCGATGCTAACGCCGTCGTCTACACCAACGCCAATGGTAACGCCGTCGCCTACACCGACGCCAATGGTATCGCCGTCGCATACACCGACGCCAACGCTAACGCCGTCGCATACACCGACGCCATTGGTAACGCCGTCGCCTACACAGACGCCAATGCGACGCCAATGCGACGCCAATGGTAACGCCGTCGCCGACACCAACGCCAATGGTAGCGCCGTCGCCTATACCGACGCCAATGGTAACGCCGTCGCCTACACCGACACCAATGGTAACGCCGTCGCATACACCGACGCCAATGGTAACGCCGTCGCATATACCGACGCCAATGGTAACGCCGTCGCGTACACCGACGCCAATGGTATCGCCGTCGCATACACCGACGCCAACGCTAACGCCGTCGCATACACCGACGCCAATGGTAGCGCCGTCGCCTATACCGACGCCAATGGTAACGCCGTCGCATACACCGACGCCAATGGTAGCGCCGTCGCCTTCACCGACGCCAATGGTAACGCCGTCGCCTACGCCGACGCCAATGGTAACGCCGTCGCCTACACCGACGCCATTGGTAACGCCGTCGCATACACCGACGCCATTGGTAACGCCGTCGCCTACACCGACGCCAATGGTATCGCCGTCGCATACACCGACGCCAACGCTAACGCCGTCGCATACACCGACGCCATTGGTAACGCCGTCGCCTACACAGACGCCAATGCGACGCCAATGCGACGCCAATGGTAACGCCGTCGCCGACACCAACGCCAATGGTAGCGCCGTCGCATATACCGACGCCATTGGTAACGCCGTCGCCTACACAGACGCCAATGCGACGCCAATGCGACGCCAATGGTAACGCCGTCGCATACACCGACGCCAATGGTAACGCCGTCGCATATACCGACGCCAATGGTAACGCCGTCGCGTACACCGACGCCAATGGTAGCGCCGTCGCCTATACCGACGCCAATGGTAACGCCGTCGCATACACCGACGCCAATGGTAGCGCCGTCGCCTTCACCGACGCCAATGGTAACGCCGTCGCCTACGCCGACGCCAATGGTAACGCCGTCGCCTACACCGACGCCATTGGTAACGCCGTCGCATACACCGACGCCATTGGTAACGCCGTCGCCTACACCGACGCCAATGGTATCGCCGTCGAATACACCGACGCCAACGCTAACGCCGTCGCATACACCGACGCCATTGGTAACGCCGTCGCCTACACAGACGCCAATGCGACGCCAATGCGACGCCAATGGTAACGCCGTCGCCGACACCAACGCCAATGGTAGCGCCGTCGCCTATACCGACGCCAATGGTAACGCCGTCGCCTACACCGACGCCTACACCGACAATGCTGACGCCGTCGCATTTTCTTCTGTTATGAACATCGAAACAACTGAAATTTGAACCAATCGACTGTCGTATCGACGTCGCATCAATTCGAACAATCGACGACCAGAATAGACCTACTGACTAGATCCTAAGTTTCTAAGAAGCAAAATTATGATCAAAATTATAGCAAAGATTATGCAGCATCTATACAGGATATACTGCAGGATCTATATCCTGTATAATCTTTGCTAATACACGATTTAGTAAGTGCTGTACACAGTATGTGTTTTCACACTACGACAACACCGACGCCGACGCCTACACCGACGCCGTCGCCTATACCGATGCCAATGCCTTCAAAGACGCCAACGCCGTCGCATACACCGACGCCGTCGCCTATACCGATGCCAATGCCTTCAAAGACGCCAACGCCGTCGCATACACCGACGCCGTCGCCTTCACCGATGCCGACGCCTTTAAAGACGGCGACGCAGCGCCTACACCGACGCCGACGCCTTTAAAGACGCCGACGCAGTCACCTACCCTGACGCCAACGCCTTTAAAGACGCCGACGCAGTCGCCTTCAAAGACGACGACGCCGTCGCCTACAACGACGACAACACCATTAAACACGCCGACGCATTTTCCTACACCGACGCCGACGCGTCGCCTACACCGACGCAAACAACATTCAATTCCATGCGCGTAAATATATACAATCATTTCTTTGTTTTGCAAACTTACCTCTAGTAATCCGTTCAGTTCATGTTTTTCTAAATAAGATCTGGTCAGTGCTCTTCCGTCAAAGTCCACTTCAGCCTGCAACATAAAAAAATAAATAATGTCCCATCCCACAATTTCCCCCATACCACTAATGAATAATCAAAAAGTTTGTATGTTTGTATGTACATTTATTACTCAATCACGTCGAAATAATTCAAAACCATCGAAAAATCTATACACGGATTATGAGCAACAAAACTAAATATAAGCGACAATTCCGCCTCACTAAAAACTTCGTAAGATGAAAATATACGTACTCTGATAAATTGTTGGAAGCAAAAGTACGTTGTGCGGTAATAGCCATTAGACATACATTTAATTTGTTTATAATCCTATATTTTTTTGATTCAACTGCTCGTTGGCTTAGTTGGGTGGCGTTTGCAATCCAAGCGGGGTATCGGGTTCGATTCCCGGCTGAAACACAAGTTTTCTCCACAAGAAAAAAATGTGTTTCTGGTTCTGGTTGTGATTGTGTGTGTGATGTGAATGTTTCCGGCAACCACGACACAAATCTTAGTGTGAAAGTGTACAATCTTAGAAAGAAAGACGTTTACGTTTATAAATCATATACATGAATACACGATTGTACATTTAACTTAATCAGTATACACTTGTTTGAGGGTCGATGGGTGTAAAATGAAGGGTGAATTACCTTATATCTTATGAGGTTGCTTCCTATGTCTATACCTTTCACGTCATGGATAGCTCGGATCATGAAATCCCTTTCAAGTACACTGTTTATTTCGTCTAACTGCTCCTGAGGTATTGACCTGTGAACAAAAATGTAATCTAATTCTTCTACCGCCTTTCTACAACGTGAAGACAGGAGTTTTGCCGCGAAAATGAAAAAATGGCGTTGTTGATTTTGTATAGTTTTCCAAAACCTGTGATTCTTCGAGCGTTAATTTGTGATAATGGTGGATCACTAACCATTCATACTTAGTAAACGTGCATAAGTGTAGGCAAATTATACTAAATTGAAAACGTGATTTTTGCCTTCGCTCCAAAACTCCAATTGAAGTTCTAGTAAAGGATCTACCAATTTACTAGGGCATGACTGACTATGACTATTGACACATATCTTCACTCTTTTACTAGACTTTGACTATGACTTGTGACTAGAACTTTTAATATGAAATACACTTGAAATATATTTTTACTTGACACTGGCTAAATGCATAATTAAAAGCCATAATAAAAAAAAGAAGACAAAGTGTTGTCATGTTTTTTTTCAAAAGTCTAAGAAATTCTAGCCAATACTACTGATGTAATTCCGAGCTGCTTTTTTTCATTTGCTACATCTTTTTGTAAGCGCTCTGTGCCGTGGGTCCTTGGTTCGATTCCCGGCAGACAATTTTCGTTCCTAAAGGACATTTGTATTTCTAGTTCCGAGTGTGATTGTGTGTGATATGTAAATATAACTGGCACGCAAGATATAAGTCTTGAATTTAGTGTTAATGCGTCTGTAATGTCCTAACACTAAATATCTATAAGTTACTAGCTAGCCCGGAAAATGTTGTTTTGCCATATACATTAATTCCAGGAAATCTTTTTTTTGTTCTATAAAAAAATAGGGGTTGATCGTAGAAGGGTGAAAATTTGGGGTTGTACATGTATATTTCAATGCAGAATCATAAAAAAATTAAAAACAAAAAAAATATCCTATGAAAAAAAACAATTTGGGTCGGACCACCCTTAACATTTAGGGGGTATGAAAAATAGATGTTGACCTATTCTCAGACCTTCCCGATATGTACAAAAAATTTCAACAAAATCGGTCAAGCCGTTTCGGAGGAGTTTGGTAACAAACACCGCGACACGAGAATTTTATATATTAGATAGAAAATTTAAAATGTTAACCTGCCGACCAACGCCCCGACATTGGTCAGTATAATGAAGGATGCGACGCCTCCAAGCAGCGAGCCAACAAGAATGCTTCCGAGCGCGTCTGGAAGTGGGTTGCCCGTGTACTGCGCTAACGCCATACACGATCCCGCTACTATGACACCCGCGACCGCCGCCGTATCTTCTAACAGCACCACGTTCACTGACGGGTCTGAACTACGCATCACTGTAATTGAAATGAGTCGGTTAACTTGAGTCGAAAACAAATGAATCGGCAAAATAATTCTAAATGCCTAACACAGGTCCAAGCACAGAACCCTGAGTTGAAATAAATACTCGAATAAATGGTTTATTGAGCAAAAACTTAAGGCTAACTTGACGAATGTTTTGTAAACAGTATACAAAAATTAAACTTCTATCGGGTGTGAAGACTCCCGATCGCCTCTCACATACCTACGCCCCGGGTCTTTACACGAGATAGAATTGAAATTTTTGTATTACACGGAAACATTTTAATCATTCACAACAGTGTTTACCCCCCCCCCCCCTCCATTTCGTCACACAAAAAGGTTGCGGATCAGATTTTCAAAGCCCTCCCATAAAAAGTTACTCTTCAAAAATGACTATTACTTGATTTTAAATACGAGTGTCAGTAATAATAAACCATACCATATTCAGTGAGGGTCATGTTTTGTTCCTTAGCGCCTTTCCGTATGGCGCTTAGTGCGACCATCAACGTCGCGCCTTCTGACACTACCGACCCTCCCAACACGAAGTAAGCCTGTGGACAAGAATTTGAGTAGAAAAGTACTAATAAAATAGTAGGCAAGTTACTGAAAGTATAAATATAAGAACAATCCTGCATTTTCTTCATACCTACTCCTTGCTCGCTTACTCAAATGATAGCAACAAACAACTACGTTAGGTTTTACGCAGCCAATTTTAAGTACTGAGGAAGACAGTAACATAACATAAACGCTTTCACACTCACAGCCCCACACCAAGTTCGACGACTTTTGTCGTGGGTGCCAGAAACATTCAGATCACAGACACAATCACACCCAGAACCTGAAACACATATTCCTTGGGTAAAAAACGCCGGGAAACGAACCCAATACCCGTGCTTAGAAGGCGTACGCTGCCCCAACTAAGGCAACGGGCAGTTTCGTAGCTGAGCTTTTATCTTTGATGGGCTAACGTTTGTTCACTGTCTCACATGATGGTGAGAGATTATTAGCGTGAAAATCAAGTAAACAAATGATATTTGCATTAGTCGATGAAAAGTAACTTGTTAGCACTTGGCAACCGAAAGGTTGCGTACAGTAGACTGAGGCGTAGAAATCAATTTCATCTAAATTATCATATCACTCTCTTTTCGAGATTGCACTTTGTTTACTTTTTGTGCCCCATATATGCCACATATTGCCAGAATACCGAGTAATAAACTAGAGAAATTCACGGTTACCGGAAAGGTAGACGGCAAGGGATCCACAGTCGCAGCCCAAAGCTATGGACGGACCAAGTATCCGAGCAACTCAGCGTAAAGCTGAGCGAGGCGGTACAATGTGCTTCTGACCTCGGTAAACGACGGCAACTAATTCACGACAGAACACATGGAGATCCAGTGCATTGAATGCACGACTAAAGGAGCATGAGCGGCAATAAATAACTACTTGGGCTGTACAGCTCCATCTTTTTTATGCAAAGCCAAGTGAAGAGCATGCATTACACATACATACCCAGTAAAAGTCATGTAGAGGTTGAGGGTCGAGCATGCCCGTTACTCCGTGATAAAAGGACAGACCACTGCCCACGCAGAATATACCCACTCCAGAAATTAGGGAGGAGACATATCTCATGTTTGTATAACCGTATGGATGGTCAGGATCTGCCATCTGTAAGGTTTAAGATTAATTATATTGTTAAGAGATCTTTTAACAAATAATATATGGGTTTGCTCAAAAATACAAAAAATATAATACAACATACCTACATATTATTATAACAAGTTATATGTATTTTCATAGCTCTATAATAGATTGGAGATATAACTTATTTATCCTAATATTATAAATCCGAACGTTTTAGTTGTGTTAGTGTGTGTAAGTATTTGCACCAGTATCTTTGTTCCATCTTTACGATTTAATGGCTGAATGGATTTGGATGTAATTTGAAAGATACATAGATTATACCTAGTATTAACACAAAAGCTACTTTTTAACTTGATATTAGCGGGCGAAACCGCGGAGCACAGCTAATTATTCATATTTAGAACGTTTTTGCCAACGCTACTTGAGAACTGTGATTTTCGTTTCAACCCATTCTCATCGCGCGCGGATAATAGCAGGACAAGCGCAAAGGCAAACCCAGCGCGTTTTTCATTGCATAACTCTGTGCATTCTTCCACACTAGCTTTTATTATCAAGAGACTAACAAATAATCCATATGCAAACTAACAAAACTTACTCTTGAATGCATTTCAATCTCTATAGCGTGTTGGGACTCACAAGGCTATTTATAATTTAAAGGTCGATACGAGCTGGCACAGCAACTTCAACAACTTCCTTTATTTTTAAACATAGAAATAATAAAATTCTGTAGCATGTACTGCCTGTATGGAATTCTCTACTTATCTGTACAGTAATTGACCGTCTGATTAATTCTGTGCTTATTATTATAACAATAAGGTCCAATGTATTTTAAAGTAACCGTGTGCATGTCAGATGACAAGATCTAAGATGATAAGAGGAACAGGATCGTAATTGAAAAACTAACTATAAATAGTAATCTTCATTTTACAGCACCAGTGCTCCTACACTAACTAGAAATATAGCAAAAATAATTTACCTGAACAGATTTATGTATTCCATATGCCAATATGAGCTGATTAACTGTATCGGCTAACGAGTGAAGGCATTCCGAAAACATACTATGTGACCCAGTGTAGAACCATGCACACAATTTGAATACAAAGTTGCAGAAGTTTCTGAAAAAAGAAACGCAAATGCAAATGGGACATCAGCGCGATGTGGGTGGTTAAAATTTTAATAAACTAAACTCAACAAGTGACTTTGCACCTACTGCTACATGCAAATACACAATAACTGCGCAAGCCTGATACTGTTCCACCAACAGTTTGAGCTACAGATTACCTAGTCCTTATGCTAGAATGTAGGCGTAGCAGCTCGTTTCTAGTCAGTAAATAATAACAAAAGTAATAAACAAGAGACTTAGCTTTAAATTCAACACGCATTAAATGATTACTTACTAAGGTAAGAAAAACAAGCTCATCACTCAGTCGATGGATCTTACCGTCAACCTTTAAGTACCTATGGTCACCTCATTTACCATCAAAGCAGCTGTATGATACCCTAATATTGTATAACTTATGTTCTGTCAACCGCGATGCTAGTTTGGCGAAACACGCGTGGCGTGTCCATACACCACGGGGCGTGTTTATACACCACACGGCGTGTCCTTACACAGAGTGTATAAAAATGATTTCATAATTAGCACTGATATTAACTTTCATTTCATACATTATTCTTGAAGTACATGGTGGTAGAGAATTTTCTTGTGGTTACTAGTTACCTTGTACCAGGGTTAATTTATCCCCTCTAAAGAGAAAATGTGTAACTATTGTTCTGACTATCCTCGAGAGCCAGTAATATTTTAGGCATAACATGTGTACCGTCCTAGACCACATCATCACCTACCAAAGAGTTAAATGGTCAAACACACCACTCAGAGATGCAAAAAATACTTCTTCTGTCATTTTCTGACTCATAATCTGTCCAATATAGCTAAAAGCCCTTGTTATATATACATACTTACATCCCTACAGCGGTGAGCACCACTCTCCCAGACCTAGTTCTTAAACCTACTTCCTCTACTTCTGGTGTCAGCCTCTTGTGGCTCATTTCCCTTCTGTAATTTCTTAATCTTCTTTTCACAGTGAATACATCTGGAAATACAAAAATATATGCATCAATTAGGATTATTTAGAAAACAATAGCAAAATATCACAAACATTTATAGAGAGAATATCATGGTAGGTAACTTATATCTTATATTTAATGTTTCTTTTAAAGTGACAATGTGAAATCAATAAGGGGGGCAAATAAAATAAAACAATTTACCCTGTTCATATCTTCTTCTATCTAACTCTCTTCTTAACAATTCCTTTTCAAGCGCTTCTTTTGATCCCCATACCTAAAACAATTAACTTATTATTTATTTGTTAGTGACTTTAGAAATGGTTTCTCTACCTTACAGTATATGTATTAATAATATTTCTATTATGATGTAAAAGTTAAATATTTCTTTACTTGATAAGTGAAAATTTTTTATATAGAGATCAACTAGCCTATTAGTTATAAAATAAACATATAATTTACCTCAAAAGCTTTAGCTTCGACATCTTTTCTGTAATAAACAGTGATTGGTGGTTCTGCTTCATAGGGTGATCTCCTCAGAACTTTCGGCAAGGTTTCTAGATCTGATTGCTTCAGCAGATATTCCGTCATGGCTCTCATTGGCGTGATGAAGTTGCGTTCAGTGTAAGATGCAGAGAAATCAATCAACAGCCTCTTTTTAACTGAAATAGCATCAGTATATTATCAGGATTCAATCGATGATAATAGTATTATTAACTTATGTCAAGACTTATTTACATAATAACACCAAATCTAAAATTACTGCTGGCATAGTTGGGTCAGCCTTCTAACCATTGGGTTAGATTCCCAACGGGACCACAAGTTTCTCAAGTGTAAGATTGCAGTAAAATGCGAACCTATTTGCAAAATCAGTTAAAATGTTGTAGGCAGAAACAGAGTTTCTGTCACCAAATGCATAGCTTCAAAGAAAATATTTGTTACGACTTTCAACCACATTTACTTTTTTTTTTTTTTTTTATTTGTGACAGACTAGTGTTTGACCACTATCTCACCTGATGGTAAGTGACGATGTGATCGAAGCTGGTAAACACACTAGACCTGGAATACGCAGGCTCTCAAGGATAACTGCCGGAACACCGTATTTGGCTTGGTGGCAGACTTTCAACTTGATGGTGGTAAGCTACTTTGGTAGCAAGCCAGGCGAGCAACTCACAAAATGCTCTACCACCTCTCAATACTTACCACCAGGTTTGATAATGTTCAGACACTAGCTCATCAGTGATAAAAAAATCTAGTTATTTCAAGAACTTAGGACACCGTTGGGTATGTTCGAACAAAATTAGGCAATTGATTAAAGAAGTGATGGCAAATATAATTGGCATATTTCTATGATAATTATCCACAGATAGGTGTTTGAAGAGATAGGTATTTTTACCCTGCCATTCCTAAATATCTTTGAAGATAAAATAATAATAATAATAAACATTTATCGACATAAGTTTTTACATAAAATTTTATGAATCCATAGGCTCCTGAACTAGTGTTAGAACAACGTGTTTCAGGTGCCAGTGGCTTCTCCCAATAATTAATCTTATCATATCTTATTACGTCACAAATGTTTAAATCATTAATTTTGCATAAACAATATAATAAACAATAAAATGCATATTCGGTAATATATTAATAAGTGATTTTCATTGTTTTAATACAATAGACTATGCCAATGATCCTGAATTGTAATTTAAAGCTGGTGTAAAAGAGTTGGTGAAAATTTTACAAATAAGTGAAATTAAGGCTGTTTATACTTTTAATTATTATTTTGTCAACAAGGCAGACTGTGATGTCAGTGCTTAGCTAATAACTTAAAATTAATAAGTTACCTGGAGGTGCAGTTACAGATTTCGCTGGAACCGGTGGTGGAGTTTTCTTCTCTATGGTAACAGTTGTAACAACATTGTTAGCATCAGTCTCAGTTTTTACAATTATATCGCCTGTAGCACTTTGCGAGATCACCTTTTCATGATTTTTGGCTTTTGTAGGTACAGCTTCTTTGGTTTTCTCATAGAAGAACGTGGAGCTATGAATACATCTCCAAGAATCTCTAGTTTCTGCGTTACACAATTCCTGGCGTAAAACTCGAGTTGCACCATAGCAGATGGAGCGGATAAATTTAAAGTCTGATCGTCCACTTAATTTTCTATAAAATGTCTTTGCTACGATAGAAGGTAACATATTGATATGTATTCCCAGAGATTACTCTAGTAGGCTTCGCCTAATTTGTACTATTTCATTTTGCATAATTTCACAAAAAAAGACATGTAGGTTTATGATTTTATCATGACCGTTCATGAAGACACGAACCATAAAATTGGGGTAATGGGGTTTCTTTACAAACCACAATCTACTTCACAAAATTCGCTATGCAGCTTATAGCAAATGAGCAAATGAAATTCCGGGAAATTCAGAATTTGTTTCTCCTTTGCAAAATTATCTTCATGCAGTAGCAATGACATTGAATTAATGAAGTCATCCGAGTTGACATTTGACTTTGACAATTTATATATTTTGATTTAAGTGTTCGTTTTGAGACTGATACTCATACTCATACTCATACGTTTATTTGCAAACTAAGTGTTACATGTTATGATGCTTCTGATACCAACGGAAATTTTCTCGTTAATCGCAACCGCGTTTGCCGCTCCGCTTCGTGTGTACATTTCGGTGGGAGCTGTAGTATTATATGGTGTAAACCTTTCACTACATCTTTAGACTCTTTGCACACGACTCCGCGGTAAACACAAAAAAAGCGGTGAAGTATCAATCCGCGAAGGTATCTTCGATGTTTTACCCGCGATAAAGCATTGCCTCGAACACTAAAACCGTCACCACCCCGCGTGGATCGTCGGCATTGGAAAGTCTCTCTCCACCTCTATCGGGTGGCAAAGGCAGAATACTGTTTGCAGGCAGCAAACAGTAAGTAGCAAAAGTCGGAAACGCGCACGTTAATTTCTAAGGAGATAAACGCTAAGATCTAAGGAATACCTAATGGTAAGATCTAAGTGTTTTCTAATGTAGAAGGATAGATACGTGCCTGCTTTTTCGTGACGACATCGACATTAACAGCCTATTGTTATAAAGAAAGACTATACTAGTTAATAATAGCCGAGGGATCCTCGGGTAGAGTATATTCGTTTCTATAATAATACCTACTTAGTTTTTAATTTCTGACAAATAACTCTTCCTTGCCAGGTAGGAACCTGATTACTAAGCGAGTTAGTGCACGTGTTTGAAGATTGCGTTTCTTTTTGATAAATGATTGCTTTACTTTTTGAGTTAATTTTAATAGAGTGAGTTTTAAAGTTATTATTAGGTGTAAATATAAAATTTGTAAAGTTTATTCTGTTTGATGTAATAATAATTGTCATGATTATAAATCTAAAGCTTATGATAATTCTTACAAATATTCACATTAATCCGATTGCTCATATATTAGGTATACTTATACTTTTTATCATATCTCAAAAAGTACAAAAAAGTAGCACCATGTATAATTGAAAAAAATGTGGCATATTATTATTAGATAATGGCATAAAAATTCCAGAGCTAAAATCGGCCAAAATCACGAGATATTCATATCTTTCCATACATGAAAAACATTTTTATTTGATTTACTCGTCAGTCAAGTCACAAAAGCGGTTCTGGTTATATGTGTTAGTTGTTATTATAGGAATCGAATGATATATTTAGCTTTGTAAAAATACGACTTTGAATTTTTCAGCATCCTATGTCCAACCTCTTGCATAGGATCCAACCACTGTGGTCCGCCCCCCATAAGACATTTCTCATTCCAGCTAAATGCGAACACATTGTGTAGCAAAAAAAAAAGTATTGTTTATGAGTGAATTGAGTGATACCGCATTTCTTATTTATCTATGCCGCCGCATTTTCCATCAAATTGCACCAAATCAACCACTTAAAATTCGACTCATTGTTCAACCAATATATTTCATAGAAGTGTGCAACAAATTATAACAGTAAGCTAAGTTTATAATTCAAAGACCAGTATTGTCTTATAATTTCAAGAGCTTCAAGATAAAAATACCAGCCACCAACCTATAAATTCATAACTACCGTTGCACCGAAATCCGACGTAAAAAAGCCACTTTCACAAAGTTTGGAGTGGTATATATTGATATAACTTCTACACGGAAAATGCCTGCAAGCAGCTTTGACTTCTATCTACATGATGCCAGGAATAATTTTGATGCGGTTCGCCCTGCCCCGATTCCTACAGATGCCAATGTGTTTACGGGTCAATGTCACAACATAATTCACGTTTCTACAAACTGCTATTACGGATATCACGATCAAAAGAACCCCCTAAACCAGTCTGTAAGCAATGATTGCGAAATGATGGAAGTTGCTGATAAGAACAGGACAGTTGCATCATCACAAACCACAGGCAAGAAGCGAAGTGCTGATAACGCTGATTTTCCTCATAGCAAACGACTTCGTCAAGGTAAGACCGTTTTTAATATTCAGTGGAATCTCACTGAATGTATTTTCAGTCTAAGCCTCAACTTATGAAAATGACATATGAAGTCTAGATGTTAAAATTTCATGCATTCAGAATTGCAATTCAGTGAGGTTTTATTAAATTAATTTTATATTTAATTTACGAAAAAAAATGTTTTACTTGAGCTTTGCAACAGGTTTACAAGGACAGATAATTTGTGTTTAACTAATCATGAAATTAGATATAAAGTTTTTAAGTAAACTTTAGTCCAGCACCAAGCAGTTGAATTTATATTGTACTTGTTATATCCAACAGCTTCATTCTCATTAATTAGGGGTAAAAAGTACCCTAGTAAAAATTCAAAATAAAATCAAAATTGTTTAATCACATGCGCCATAAAAGGCATTCGTAGGTTATGACTAATTTCTAGGTTTGCAAACATACAGCCATCTCAAGACGAACCTATAACTTGTCTGTGCTGTATGTCTGTTATGTACTAGGTTGCTTATAGACTGGTATATTGACCACTATCTCACCTGTAGCTGTTGGTAAGTAATGATAAAGTTGAGGGTGGTAATAATTCTGGGCCTTGGAAAGTTTTATTTAAATAAAACCTTCATTGTTTTTTATTTAAACAAGTGTTTAAAATGTTGTTCTGAGGCTGTTATGTACACCTGTTGTAGTTTTCTTTCAATAATTTCTTATGTAGGAAGTCTTGTAGATATAGTAACAAATATATAGGTATACAGTGTGTGCCACCCATTCAATTTCTATAATACTTATGTATCTGCAAGTTTTGTTGCGGTTTCATTAAATTTTTGATGATATGAAGATATTTTTAATGAAAGGGAGGCACAAATGCACCTTTTCTATTTTATTGTTTATTATTGGTTCTTAACTTTGCCAGATTCATCTTTTCTAGGCATATCTGCTAAAAATATCAAATCTGAAGGCTACATTTGTGGTTCACTATCAGTACATGGTTATATAATTTTGGTTTGTCAAACAGACCATGCAGGCTTCAATGAAATGCAATATGCAATGTTGTGTTATACTATAATTTATTCTGTGATAATGCTCATAGGAGAATGGCAAACAATTGTAGAAACATTAATAGGAGCTATTTATTGTCTAACTTCATACTCATGTATGAAATATTGCACCTGGTAAAATCCATTTTGCTCAGTCTTATTTTAAGCCACCTCTTTTGGCTTAAGCATTAAATTATGTTATAAGATCTACTCACAACACAATAATTAAAGATATTTTTACCCTTCCTGTACTCACTTCAAATGTATGCTGTAACAAACCAGGAACACAAGTTTTCTCCTCAGGGAAAGTTTGTGGCTCTGGTTGTGATTGTGTGTGTGATGTGAATGTTCGCTCGGAGGGCACAGACATTCCTACCACTGACAAATAATGTAGGGCTATGTCGGTCAGTGTTCCCCAAACGACTTTTCTCGCTGACCAATACTTTCGATCCGATCCTCATTGAACATGTATCAATCCACTAATGGGTTGAAAGCCATTGTATTGATATGAAAATCGGGTGGATCATATTCCTTTGCATCAATCCACTCAGTATCGCATCAGATTGAACATCCCTATATATCTTTCTCTAGTATTGAAAAAAAACTTCCAACTGTTGTTCTTATTATTATAGTTAGAACCTGAGTATTCTTTTTTAATGTTAAAACTATCGTGAGTATTACACATTATGTTATGTTATATTCGGCTTAAAACACGAAAATTTTGACTTAGTTTGTAGGACAACTAATTTGTCCGAAACTAGTTGACTACAAAGTAAGTCAAAATTTTCGTGTTTTAAGCCGAATATAACATAACATACTGAGTATTCTTCTTCCAATAAAAATCCTATTCGACTTTTACCTACTTTAGCTACAATTTAATGACCATCCTCCTTGAACACCACAGAATGAAATACATCCTTTATTTTTAAACTCTCAAAAAAGGCAATTTTTTCATTAAAGATCAGTAATTTTTTAGTTGTTTTATAGGATGTACTGTATAAAAGAAAACAATGTATTTGATAAAATTGTAATTGAAAAAGTTTACTGGATACAATGACAAGATGATTATTATTTGAATTCAAGTGTATGGTATATTATAATTTATTTTGTTATAGACCACATGCATCAGGCAGCTTTATGTACTAACAAAATATTCAAACATTGTTAGTCTAAAAAATAAGTTTAGTTTTAAAAAAATCTATGTAGATCTTTGTGTGGACATGTTCAGCTAGGCTGCGTTCAGTGCTTACTTGGTTGTTTGGTTACTTTTTTTTATCCATGCTTGAACACTCCAAATGATATAGCACCATGGAATATTGAGAATAGTAATCTATGTATGACCTTAAATTACATTCAACAATTCTCCTATAAACTTGACATTGACAGACATCCAATTGTTTTACAACCATCTGTCAATGCGGTTGTTTGATTGTGATTAACTGAGGCACTGAACATGCTAGTGTTTCAACTTATAAGTACCAACTTGTTGATTTTTTTTTATATAATTTGATTATAATAATCTTTAGAACTCCAATGGTTAGCTTTCATATTGGAACTTCTTTAAACCTCATGCACTTGGTCCATTTCAAACTATGTTATATGGTTATTGCAAATGTTATTTAAGCCAGTTCATAGAAATCTTAATATAGGCACAATAGAAATGCAGACTTGATAAGCTTGTATGGTTGTTTTTATGTTTTTGCCCCTTTTTTGGGTGCTACCTACCACATATCTGTGGTGTTAGTAAACGGATGATAATTCTTTATCCTGTTGTTTTCACAAAAATGATAATCAAGGTCACATGTAAAGGCAGTAAAGTCAGTTTTACGTTTATAGAAATATGTAATTTAATGGTCTTGGGCTACTCGCAAATTGCATGTTTTCAGTAAAATTAAATTTTCTAATTTGCATTTTAATGCCTATTTATTAAGATTTCCATTGAGTTGATTATTTACTATTATAATAATATATGTTATGTTAATAAGCAAGTATCAAAGACTTAATTTTATCCTATGTATGTTATATAAATAATAGGCATGTTATTCTAATGAAACTTTTGGCTTGTTGGAAGTAGTAAGAATTACACATATATGGTAGAAGTGTCCAACTGAACAATATCACAGAACTAAAACATGGGGGCCATTAGAAAAGATGTTTTGTTATTTCATTAGTGTTTTAAAATAACAATGACTGTGTATTTACATACCTTGGAGTTGTTGCTATCAATTGAGTCTGTGAGATCATCGTGAGATTTAAAAATGACTCAGTGCAAACACTTGCATCATACATCTATATCAGAACATCTTTATTTTTAAACAGGAGGATAATTTAAATCGGCTATATTATGAGGTGTAGCTATTATTAGGCATAATTCATAGTCACACCTTGTAATATTTATCAAATCAGAAGGCATAAAATACGTAAAGATCGTCATATAGGTTGAGACAGTCTAATATTAAAGTGAACACTGCTCCAATGTGTTTACATGTAAATTGTGTTACACATATATTGGGCATCATCATTAGGCGAAACATGCTGTGTGTAATACGAGACTCCTAAACTTTGGAATAGTAAACAGTTTAAGATTAGACAATCTCTTAATGTAATGATTTATTGTAATACTTGAAACATCTAATAATGTCGACTAGAAGTGGACTTGAAGGGCGACTAAGCTGTCCGAAACTAGTTGACAACAAAGTAATTAGCTATTTTGCGGTTTCAAGTGGTAACTAACATTAAATCATTAAAATCTGTATATAAAATAACATATTATGATTAATTTACTATCAAATTAATTAATCACAATATTCATCTCTCAAACTCTTAAGTCAAATAGCATGGAATACATTTTTTAAAGTCATTAATGTTTAAGCCTGGACAATTATGAATTCTACTCCTATAAATATAAGATTCAAATACTTCCAGCAAAAAAGAAAAAAAAGGCTATCTGTATATGTATCCTAACTTAATAAAACAAATATCTAAAAAGCAACATGGCTATTCAAGTTACATTTCTGATCTTAAATTATGGGTTAGTATGTATAGATCATCCTGGTGTATCTCGATTTTGCCTCTTGTTTATGTCTAAAACAAGTTTATCTTTCCACAATATATGAATTCATCATTATTATAAGTCAGCATTGATAACTTAAAAAAAGGTCAGAGGAGAATAAAAATAGCTATATTTTTCTGTATTGATAATATATTGTGTATCTTTTATAATGTTAATTGCCAAGACAAGATTCAACAGATGTTTTAATGTCATATATAATTGCATAAATAGAATCAATAAACGATCTTTTGCACACAAATGCTCTCAACCTGGAAAGTTGTTACACAGATATTGACTAATCAAAGCTAAGAGCCTTTTCCGATTGAATCATTCAATCCTGTTTCTTTTTCGGCCCTTTTTGCATTAGAGGTTAGTAATAGAATCATATGAAAGAATATATATCGTAAGGAAAATAAGAATCCCCAATTTTATTAGAGTGGTCCATTATTTGGATTCTCTGTCTATGTATATTAGCTTCTCTGTTAAATCATTCGATAGCCAGTTTATCTATTACAATATCAAAGAAATTACTAAAAAAACTTAATTATGTAAGTTATATGCTCTAGGCAAATTAATTTCATTAAGCGTAACATTTTTTTTTTCCACCTAATTAACTTAAACAAAAGAAAAAAATATTTATCCGTATGTTATCGCCAGTAGTCTTAGTTCAATAATCATTTATTCAGAGAATAATTGTGATAACATATTCATATTATATAAAATTGAATACATTTCTTACAATTAGTACAGTTCAAATATTAAATAGGCCCCAAACTAGGCCCTATGGAAATGTATCTTGGGAACCCTATGCTATGGAAAGAGCCGCCTTCCCCAATGTTACATTTATTAAATATTACACAGAAGTAAAGAATAAAAGAGAAAGGACGCAAATTCGCGTCTGTCGGCTGATCGTTCGTCAAAGTGCGAAAATCTCATGCGGTATGGTCACAGAATTAATAATAGTAATGACGTACAGCCACTGCCCCGCGCAATCCACGTCCTTGCTCCATACTTCTATGCTCAGTTCGGCCGTCAAGGTTGCATTATCCAGGGCATGATGTAAATTGTAATATAAATAGTTCTATTTTACCAGTCGCTATTGTCCTTTATGTTTAAAAGGTGATTAGTATCTAGTTAATATAAATATGGTTAATGTATATAATAAATGTTAGTTACAAAAGAGTTCGGTGGCATAGATCTTCTAAAACAACATGTCCATCCGCTGCACAAACTTTTTCAGTCCAGTTAGTTAGTTTTAAAATTTGTTGTACATCTAATCACATTCGCTAGGTCGTTGTATGGAGTACACATGTCCCTTCATATGAAAGGGCTTAGTAAAGTACTAAGATGATTATCTATGACACAAGCTAATTTAGCTTTAAATTGTTTTCGGTTGACATTCCTTGCTGCACTTTCAGTCATGTATCTAATGTGATTATGTGTTAAAAATATAGTTTCTACATTACATTTTCAGAGAAGGACTGGTTATTGTAGGAAATCTCTACCTATGATTAAATATTGGATATACTGTTAATTGTTATGTCATATTGAATGGATATTGTTAACATGTTAGTTATTATTATTAGGTACTACTTATTAATTATAGTTTAAGTACAAGGTTAATGAAACAGCAACAAAACTTCACCTGCAGACTTCCTGCTGCGAAACATCGGAGCCCAGTGTGATGAAGTTCCAAAATTTATTTCAGAGGGTATGGTGCCAACGACTTCCAACATCAATCCATGTTTACTACGCCCAACCCACAACAATCCTGATATATCTCGTTGTCTCATGGCTCATATGATCTAAATCTCTATTGAATATCATAATTACATAGATTACGAAGACATTTGGATCTAATTCAGAAATGTCCATTTTATCTACAGAAGTACAAAAAGAGAAGAGCATTGTCCCTGAGACAAACGAGACAAAGAGATTGGCAACAACAACAACAACAGAAGATTTATTGGAAACACTGTATTGGAACATTCACGGAGGAAATATGTTTCACTTAGTTCAGTGTATGTGACTGTTGTGTGATTATATGAAAAAAAAACATGTTCTCGGGACTATAAGATATTCATTTATAAAATTAATATAATGATAAGACTTTCTCACATCGTGTAAGATTTGCTAAATAAATAAATCTAGGTAAAGGGAGGGCCTTTTCTTTCAAACATAAATAAACATAACATTTTAATTTTTATGTACTTTTACTTATTTATTTATATAATCAAAGTTAAGTTTACATTATACTTGAACAAGTCTTCAAAGTTATGTTATATTGGCATACATACATTACACATAAACAAATGAATAAATAGTAAATTATTGACAAACATTTAAAACCAATCATAATCCACGGACATGGCGATTCCTCAGTTCAATCTGTAAAGAAAGACATCAAATTAATTATGTTTGTTCACCTTTTCTGTTACAGATGCAGCATCAAGATCTAATGTTTTTACTTTCTTTTCAGGGTTCATTCAAACTACAGATGGACCAAATTGTCCAAGTTTGAGTGTATGCTCTATCATTATAAGAATAATAAAAATACCTTTTTGCTTTTCAGATGATTCTTCCATGTGCAGCCTAGTTGGCACACGGTCAAGTCCAAGCCATTCTGCTTCTGCCTTTAACGTAAAAATATCAAATTACATTCTGTATTTGTACAAAAATATTTCGAGATTATTATTGTAAGCTAGTATTTTAAAGTCTTCTAGAAATCTGTGATATATGAATCTGTGATAAATCAAAACCTGTTAATAAATATTATTATGTATGTAACTGGTTGTTTAATTTCATTGTTAAAATTTCTACTATAGTGAGTTGGATATTTTAAAAGTGAAAATGCAGGAATTATTTTGTTATTTATTGTTTTACACGTTAATTACAAAATTTTAATTATAATATTGTTAAAGCATACATTTTAAAGCTCTATATAAATCCCGCCTTGTGATAAATGTACATGTAAAGCCCGTGTAAGATAAGCTAAACGACAATGAATTTTAAAAGGTAATCTTAAACCTTCCTTGTACGCATAACACGACATTGTGTTAGCACCCCAAAGCTGCATAGGTCAGAAACTGAAATCCTCGATGGTAAGCATTGCACGTGTTACAAAACGATCTTGTTCGAATTGATGCGACGTCGAAACGAACGGTCGATTGGTTGTAATTTCAGTTGATTCGATGTTCATAACAAAAGAAAATCGTTCGATTTCGACGTCGATGTGACGCCCGGAATAGACCCCCAGATTAGTAGAACACAGAAACATGGAAAATGTAAGATGACGAAAATTATTCTATGAACTACTTAAAAACCTGCACCTAAACGCAAAATATAACAAAAATAACAACGAAGGTATTAAATTCATGATTATCATAGCGTGAATATAGATTTAATAACCTCTAGTCTAGATAAGCTACAAAAATGCAATAGGAAGGTGAGATGTCAGACAGGTGTGCTACATAACTTTAAGAATTCGGTTGTTTGATTGCGAAATATTTATAAGGATCAGAATGTACGGCCCGCGAGCTAGAGAGCTAGCTCCTATGCTCAATAATATTGTTGTGTCCTAAGACAATTCCAATTAATTCGTAGTAGAATATTATAAGTTATAGACATTTTATTGATCTGTACAATTAGAATTCTGGCTGTTCGGACTACTTGTATTTCCATAACCGAGTACTTGTGAGAAACCGTCAGTAGCTAAACAATTGTAGTTATTTCGTAATACAAACATAGGAATCAGTTTTTTTATACTACGAAAGTAAAAAAAAGAAAACATCAGGTTGTGAGGATCAGCTGAATCTCCCATAACTAAAGACCCGAGCGAAAACAATCGAAGTTATGGGAGATACTAAGAAAAATATCTACACCTTTTGAAAAATCCACTACGAATTGGTGAAACAGCATCTTAGGACACAACTTAACCATTAGCTCGCTGGGCAATACATTCTGACCCATTAGGGTCGGAATGTATTGCCCCGCGAGCTAATCTTCGCAGTGATTTGCACAGCCTAAATATTTTAATAAATATTATAAATAAATATTAAAATTCGCCTAAGGTTTATTACGCTTTACCTATGTTTATTTTTCTGATAAAATAGCATTTATGGACACCATATTCGGTTTATCGGATTTCGGTAGAATTATGCTTAAAAAACAACAGACAATTTTAATTTGTAATGTAAAAAGAATTCCCACCGACTTGACTGTAAAACATTTAAAGCATATATTTAACTTGAGGGTTATTTGGATTAAAATAGCCATTAAAATTACCTTGAACAAGAATTATTTAGTACTAGCCATGCCCCACGGCTTTGCCCGCTATTATCAAGTTAAAAAGTTGCCTATGTGTTAATCCTAGGTATAATATATGTACGTTCTAAATTTCATCCAAATCCGGTCAGGCATTAAATGGTGAAGAGGGAACAAACATACTTACACACAAACTTTCGGATTTATAATATTAGTAGGATTAAGTAAAAATCATTAGTACTTAGACTAAGCATTGTAATATAACGCTGTTAGATCCGACTTAAAGCTGAAAATTATATCGAATAATAATCACATAAACATACTCAGATTAGTACAATGAGTTTATGATCTATCGACTATAATGGGAATGGATGGTCCATGTATGGAAGAAGGTGAAATTCTTATTTGTGGACGCGTTCCTTTATCATTAAATATAATCCCAATTCAAATATTGTTCATTTCATTTACTAACAGCTCCATCTAATAAATAGAACGTCAATACTTTTAAAGGTTTATATTGAATATTAATTTGATTAATAATTTTATTTATTTATAGTAACATAAATTTAATATTCCGATGCTAAATAATGGGAAAGAAGGTCGAGTACAGTATGTATTTAATGAAACGCGTTTTATGTAAGTCAGCATAATTGGCGGAATGGTAAACATCTACAATAGAGCACATGTTCGATTACCTCAGTCGGAGTGACTTCTTCAGTGTCGATGATGTCGGGGAGTACTTCGGCGCCGGCGGCCGCCTCGTCGAGACTCGCGGGATCGTCGACGTCGGGAGGGCAGGTCTGGTCCGCCTCGGCCAGGTCTCCGTTCTGCATCTCCGTACAGTTGATCAAGTCCACTTTCCCGTCTTGACTAGATCGCGCGCTGTTGTCGTTCAAATCCGCCGGCTCTATGTCCATGTGCACGTGACCCGGCCACATATCATACGGGCACGTGTTCTGGTGCAACTGACTGTCGCTCGAGCTAAACAATAACGAGCCCGCGACGTCTTGTAAGCCCGCCTCCGATTCGTTCGCCAGCTGCGGCTGTTCGCTCTCGCCGTTGGCCGACATGAACAAGGGCAAGTCCTCGATGATGTCGTTCGTCATTTGACAGACGCGCATGCCCTCGTACTTCGCTAGGAACTCGAGAAGTCTCCGCCTGATCTTCTGCGAGGGTCTCCCGTCGTGGGCGGTGCTCAGAATCTGAGACGCGAGGGCCTCCAAAAACTCGGCGGTGCAGTATTCTTCGCTTTTTATGAGAAGGAAGCGAACGATGCCGTGATCGAGTTGCATCGGAGCTCCATTGACGTTCGGCGTAGACAGCGAATTGCTGTCGAGGTAATTGTTGGCGTCGGTCGAGGTGGTGGAAACGGCCTCCGGGCGGCTTTCCTCGCGCTCTTCTCGGCCCCGGCCCTCAAATACTGCACTGTACTGAGACAGAATGTGTCTTATCGACTGCAGCACCCTCTGCCGCAACGCGTCGGAACTGATCAGCTGGAGTTCCCTGAACAGTTGGATCAAGAAATCGGGATGAGATTCGTTGGCACCGATGAGCGCCGTCACCTCCGAGTACACGTTTTCTTTGAGGAGGTCGAAGAGTTTGGAAGTGGCCTTGTCGTGGGGCTCGCGTTCGGTGGGGTCGAGATTCAGATTGGGCGCCAAATTCGGGTTGGGCGCCAGATTCGGGTTGGGCGCCAGATTAGGGTTGGGCGCCAGATTCGGGTTGGGCGCCTCGGACGTACCCGCGATGTTGATGTTGCTCGTCTGCGAGTAGTCGAGCGAGCAGTTCCTGCGGTCGCGGTCGGTGGAGTTCTTCGCCGGGAGTTTGGACGACGACTTCATCTTGGAGGCCGTGTTGAGTTTGTTGGAGTGCGAGCGGACTATTTCCGGTATCGGGTGGGACAGGTTGAGGTTGCGGTAGGAGCCGTCCGGCCGGTTGATATTAAGATTGGTCGGATCTGGCGTGTCTTCCAGGTGCTGATTGAGGTTTAGAACGTCAGGTGCGGAGGGGAAGCACAGCGAGCGTTCGTACTCGAGGATGCGGCGCGCGCGGCGGGCGGCGTGCGACTCTTGCGGGAATGGAAAGCTTATAGCGGGGGCGGTGTTCCGCTTGGGGGAGTCGCGGCCTCGGTGCAGCGGGTTGTGCGACCGTTCTGCTAGCGGATTGTGCGACCGATCCGCTAGCGGGTTGTGTGACCGCTCCGCTAGCGGGTTTTGCGACCGTTCCGCTAGCGGGTTGTGTGACCGATCCGCTAGCGGGTTGTGAGACCGTTCCGCTAGCGGGTTGTGAGACCGCTCCGCTAGAGGATTGTGTGACCGCTCCGCTAATGGGTTGTGCGACCGCTCCGCTAGCGGCGGGTGAGGGGGCGCTGCTGCCGCGCCGTGGCCCTCCGCATTTGCCTTGTTATTCGCCGACAGTAGGTTCTGGCGCGAGTAGCTGAAACCACAACGTTCTATTACTAATACACGAGTCCAGACAAGCAGAAAACAGTGACAGATCTCTCAATGTATTGGTTTTACGAAACAATTGACCAATGGAATCAATGGATAGAAAGAACACTTAGGTTGATTCAGTGAAAAAGCTGACTAAATTCCATCCATATCCATCCAACAGTTTCAGTGTGAAGGAGTAACATAAATATAAATTTACACAAAAACAAACTCACAAAAAAACGATATAAATTATAGTGTGATTCCCCTACCAAATCATACAATCGATACTCGACTAGATTCTCTGACTAAGTTAGTGTTCGTGTTCTCGCTGTGGTTGGGTTGGATATGAAGATCTCTACAAGATTTCATAAACTTCTAACAGTGCGAGCAATTGACTTAATAGGGATATGTTGGATCCGATGAGGTATACAATGCCACCGCATTTTTTTTTACTAAAAAGTAGGACTGCTTCTCCCTGAGACTTAAGGTGTTAAATGTCATAAGCAAAATCGTAACTTATGTTTTTATGTCATGTCTTCACCGTCTTAGTCATAAAATTATACCAAGAAATAAGCGTTAGTACAAATACACCACTTTATTTAATCAAACTACACAAAAATGTGATTAGTCAAGAATGTCATTAATATTATAATCGAAACCAAATGAACGCACACATTCTCACCCTTATTTGGTTCTATCTGAAGAGGTCTTCGAGTAAATAATAAATAAATACTTATACATAATTTATATAACATGGATTTTAAGTGGTAATAATTTTGATATATTTTAATATCTGGAAAGAAACGAAGCTTGTTTGTATATATCTGGCAGTATCAAAGAAAATATATACACAGAAACAATAATATGGATTAAATGAATCAACTTAATAATAATAGTAATAGTTACCTTCGGAAGTTATCCCAGTAGTTATTGGCGCGATTGCCGGGAGGAACTTGATTATTGAGAGTATGGGACGCAGTTTCTGAGCGCCAACGTTCTTCCAACTGCAAGCCAAAAAGAACGTAAACTGAAGATATATTTAAGATTCACTTTCGAAACACACAAACTCAAAACTACAAGTGCAGCTGGCTGGCCTCTTATTTTTATTTACTGAATTAGGTTACGATAAATATACAAACGATACTAGGTAGTATCGTTTACTCTTCTATGATTCAGTCTAAGTAAATGTGCGGCGGAATATTATTTTTATATCAACATCAATGAAAAACAACTCAACTATTTAAGGTAATTTATTGAAGAATGGCATTATAGTAGCACATGGGTTTATAAATGTTAAAAACATTAGCTATGTTCCAGTAAGATAATGATTGTGATCGCGGCTAATTTCCCGTTCCACTCAACGTGAGCGCTGGTGGGGTTCGTTGAGAGTGTAAAGACAACGCGCTCTTCGCGTGCAGAAATAACCCACAATTCAAAATTATTAAATGCTTAAGTATGGATTTTATAACGTCATCCTTATAGCGTATAATGACTACGCGAGTGTTGTGATCATTGCAGATTCTGACCGAAACGTAGCTTGTTTAACCTTCAAGCGGGCGCGCGTAGTCGAATCGACCGCGCTCAGTACATTTTTGTTTATATTATTGTTACTACCCATCACATTTATTTCTCATTTCTAGTAGCCTGTCGCTATATCTTTGGGAGTAAAATAAAGAATAAACTGTCGCTCGGGGCGCTCCCCCCACTCCACAGATCGCAATTGTTTTAGTCCCGGTGCAGTCGTCGAAAAGACTACACGCGCCTGTCGTCGAAAAGGTTACGCGCGACGCTAGACGCGGCATACCCTCGTTCACGCTCGTAGTAGTTCTTCGGCAATCATTCAATATTATCGAATTAAGCTTGGTTTTTTTTATATAAAATGAGTCGTGGATGGTTACCATAAAGTGCAATAATCGAGGAATTACTAAGAGAAGGCTAAAAAGAGAGTGAATCAGAGCTCAGCGATCATGGCTCTGAAACTTCCGACCACATCGTTGCAACTAATTTTTATTCTTATTTTGTAATTTTTAATATTAGACTAGGTATATAAACTTGTCTGAGATATGTTAAAGGGTTTTGTGTTCCTAATTTTGGTTTTGATTCAAAGAATATTTGCGTTATGTTCATTAATTTAATATTTGTTTCTTTTTCATAATTTTCATTACTTTTTTTGACAAATCAGACTTTAAAGACAATGATAATATATACGAGTACAAATAAATAAATAAATATTGAATAATTAGTGCTTTATTTCTCTTATTCATCCCATAGGTCTTTTCGGTTACGCGCGCCCGCTCCCGTTACAAAAGACCGCGCGCCCGCTTGAAGGTTAATGTAATCATGTTTGCCGAAGATAATAAAACTATAGAAAACAAGGAATTAATGCTTGTGATTGAATTGATCTAACAAATAGTGATACGGTACGACCAATCACAAGTATTCCATTTTAAGTTTTGGGTTTTACTAAGCTCTCTTTCGTTTCTACGGTACATGTACAGGACGGAGGAATATTAATTGCGTGAGAGTATGCTCCTAACCACAGACTGTATAACTGTTTTATAAACTGGTTATTTAGTCAGTGAATCATGCCCTAGATAGGCCCTACTGTTGTGGAAAAGATCCTTCGAGACCTTTAAACAAGCAATTCTCGTATATATGTATATATATATAATCGGAATCTCGGAAACGGGTCCAACGATTTTCATGAAATTTAGTATGCAGAGGGTTTCGGGGCGATAAATCGATCTAACTAGGTTTCATTTTTAGAAAACGTCGTTTTATCCCTTATAAAAAAAAACTATAAAGCTCGTCATCCAGGTACTGACATATTATAAAACGACATGTATGGTATATGAAATATGGCCAGTATACTTACGTGATTGAGCTGGTCTCGCAGCTGATGTATTTCCCTCTGCTGCATGGCTATCTGCTGCCAGCACCAAGCGCCCCAATAGCCACAGCCGCAACCGCAATTGCCAACCACGCCTAGAAGTAAAACTACATGTTTTAAACTATGGAAGGATGCGTTTTGAGTGACACACTGATTACGTTCATAAATCACGCACAGTTCATTCCAAATCGTTCAGTGCGTTCACATTTCTGATTCTGATTCTCATAGTTCACGATCACAAGTGGTAGTTTGGGTGTGTGAATGTTTGTTACCACGTATCTACAGAACGAATAAGCCGATTTAATTTTTAATGTAGACAATTTAGGTCCCGGAATAACAAATAGGCTACTTTTTGACTTAATTAACGCGGGCGAAGCCGCGGGTCACGGCTAGTAAAATATAAAATCATAAATTTATTTACCATACGGCATCATCATATTAAAAGGCACCGACGGTGGGAAGGACATTTGCGGCGTCCCCAGCAATCGGTCCATCGTCTGCGAGTGACTGTTCTGCGTGAACTGATTTGTACGCATATCCTATAAAAAGAGAATGAAGAATTAAAACAGAAAGTTCTAGTGCCCGTCGTAATTGATTGTAAGACTTTATTAATAATAATAGCTTGGCTTTTTTGCTGTATACATTATTGCATAGTTATGTTAAGGATTTACGAACGCTTAAAATTCGTTTCTCGCATTGTTGCGTGACTAGTTTCGGAACAGCCGGTGCTCCTTCATAAGTCGTGTTTGGACAGTCCGGAGCCGGCGTCTCGGCGTGTACTCGTACACGCCTGCCTACACGACTTATGAAGAAGCACCGACTATTCCGAAACTAGTTTCAAGACAATGCGAGATACCAACCGAGAGCGAAACCATAAATCCAAAATATGTGTAATAATTAAGAATAATTTAATCAAACAATTATTGTAGTTCCGTTTTTGAAAATACAGACCTGTAGATTCGTTTTTTATCGACTTCCCAAAAAAGGAGGAGGTACTTAAGTCGACTGTATTATTTTTTTTGTTTTTTACCTCCTAACTTCTTTCCACGTAAATCGATTTAGAAATAATAGAAATTTTTTTGTTTGTTAGATGATACTTTCCATTTGGTCCTATTTAAATTTGATCAAGATCTGACTAGTCGTTTTTGAGTAATCCTCAATAAAGCGTATTCTGTGGACTACATTGACGATAATCTCGTTTTTAACCGACTTCAATAGTGACCTTAGAACTTCTTGTGCGCCGATTATGATAATTATTTTTTCAAATCTGGTGCTTGACATGTGGTTCCATTTAAATTTGGTCAAGATCTGATCACTAGTTTTAAAGTTATTGTCAATAATGCGTGTTTAATACGTTATATCTGATCAAGGATCCAAAGATAAAGCGGTGAAGTCGGTTTTTTTAAGCTTTAGTTAATTATATAACCGCAATATGCTATGTTAAAATCAAAAACAGCTTACTATACAAAAATTGCGATAGTTTCCTTAAAAATGTGCAAGATGCACTTAGCTGATTCTTTATACATCTTAAAAGCCCAAAATATCGAGCTAGCGGTACATCCGATCTTTAAGTCACGACTCTGTACTATTATTATACTAAAGCGCATAATTACCTGATTTGTTTTGGTATTCCAACACGGCGGTGGTAAATGAGGGTAGGGCATGTTTCCGGAATTATCAGCTGTGGAAGAAAAACATATTTGGGTCACTTTTAATAAACATTACTAACACCTAGAGAATAGGTCCCGCTCTAATGTCATTTTAAGGACTTTTTAACAGTTTCTTATTTATTTAATAATTTTGCACAAAACAGTACAAGGAGGACTTAATGCTAGAATAGCATTTTCTGCTAGTCATCCTGGAGGTGCAGAGAATAGGGTAGCGGTGCAGTAAATATATTTGAAAAATAAAAGGATAATAAATATATAAATACAGGAATATATGTAAATAATATACATAATCTAATGTATAAAATTCTCGTGTCGCGGTGTTTGTAACCAAACCCCTCCGAAACAGCTCGACCGATTTTTATGAAATTTTGTGAGCATATTGGGTAGGTCTGAGAATCGGTCAACATCTATTTTTCATACCCCTAAATGTTAAAGGTGGTGGACCACCCAAAATTTTTACTTTTATTTTATGGAAAAAAAATTTTGTTTTTATTTTTTTATGATTTAGCATGTAATAATGTATTTTTTATGGCAAAACAACGTTTGCCGGGTCAGCTAGTGATAATATATAATTATTAACATATTTTCTAATACTATATAACAAAAAATACTAATATATAAATATAAATAATATGTAACATAGAAAGTACTTCGATGATGTATACATAGTTACTATTCTAGCAAGGTCAATTGAGGCAAATGTGAACCTTTTTGACAAAATATAATAATAATAACCCCAAGTTTTTCTTTTAAAAGCTTTTTTTCTATATTTCAAAACCAAAAATGTCAACGTTAAAGTTTATAATTGCTGTTATATATTTTTGAGGTGGTATATAGGAGCTCTTTCGTTTGATACAGACTGCGTATTCCAGGTCTAGTGTGTTTACCAGCTTCGATCACATCGTCAATTACCATCAGGTGAGATAGTGGTCAAACACTAGCCTATCACAAATAAAAAATTTTAAAAAATACAGACAACGATGGTGTTTGACTGTTTAAAAAACCACGGACGCCATTTTGTTTTTATAAAAACATAACTATACGTTAGATTAGTTATTGTGAGGAAACAATTGAACATACATGCACATAGGGTGCTAAAATCATAATTTATTTTTGCTTCGCCATAAAACTACCATAGTAATTCAAAATCTTTTTTTTTTATTTACATGGTCCCCACAGAAGTACTCATGGTTAAGGACTAAGCTGAAAATTCGGTGACCACTTTGAGTTCGAACTGGAAAATATAGCAATCAGAAGAAAGTTCTAGAACTAAATGAGTTAAAGGTTAGAATAGGAACCAGGGTCTGAGAGCGTTCTGGTATTTTACTAATGACTAAGAAAACTTACGATTTTGAGCTATCGGTGGCACCATATTCACGTTAGACATAAGCTCTGGTCTGGGTTCATGCCGTAAGTTTTGATTTGTATTGTTTGACTGCGCCGCCTGTAAAACCATAGAGTCGAGTATTATGCTGCAAAATTCATTTTTTTGGTATGTTCATCTCAAATTGGTCGGTTTGTCTTACGTTATTGTCGTCGGATAGCCGTTCTTGTGTTTGTCTTCGTCGTGACCTATTTCTTTGGTTTGACTTGTTTCTTGATGCACTGAAACAAATTTCTTATGTCACAATGGGTCCCGTACAATAGGGAACGTGCATGACATTTAATGTAAATCAAGTATTGAATCTTTATATATATATAGAATGCTGGGAGCTCATTCTATTTTAAAATATCTATCAGAGTGCCTGGTTGTGACGACGCGTATAATTTGGCTCAACATAATATTAGTATTGCAATTCAGAGAGGCAATGCCACCAGCCTGATGATGGGAACGCTACCCACTGGTAGTGGCTTGAGCACTTGAGTTACCTATAAGCTCGATGCCTTGTAGATAACTTTGATTTTTGTTGTCAATGATTGGTCAACTTTCCTTTACTGCAGCCACGACTGAATAATTCAGTCACAAAAAGAACGTCAAAATGTCCGAGAAATAATTAAACGCAAGCAAAGTTATGAGGTAACTTTAGAAGTCGGGTAAACGAGAACATCGTCAAAGTACGCATTATTCGTCACAAAATAGACATTATTGACGATATTTCAAGAATTACTGATCAGATCTTGATCAAATTTAAATGGGACCAATTAAAAAGCAACATCATTCAAACTAAAAAAAATTTTCGACATCAGCTCACGTGGAGAGAATTTATGAGGTGACACACATAAAAAAAAAAAATACAGTCGACTTGAGTACCTCCTCCTTTTTTGGGAAGTCGGTAAAAATATAAGTGATTGACTTATGATACAATGGCAAAATATCATTTTTTAATGGAGCTTCGTAACGAGTGTTACCTATCGCTATCGCTGCCGTAGTTGCTTCCGATATGCGCTGGCAGAGCGGCCATCGGTCTGCTTCCATGGGTACTGTCACCGCTTGCCTGCGGACAAAAACAATCTTGTATTATAGACACGAGGACCTGTATGTTTTATAAAAAATAACATTGCTAGAAATCATACTCCTGCTGGAATTATAAATGAGAAAGTTTGTATGTTTTGTTGTCTCTTCACGCCGTAAGAGCTAAATAGATTTGAATGATATTTGGAATATATGATCCGAACACAATGAACACTAAGTGTAACACTAACTGACAAAGTCTGCAACATAGAATACCGGCGTACGGCGACTGCAAGTCGTCATTATTAATATATCAGGTCCATGCTGTACAAATAGGCTCAACAAAAAACTCAACATATATTCGCTTCCATCATGTTAATGCAAAATAATATGTAAAGAATGCTTACAATCTTTGTCATATCAAGACACAGAAGACCTTATAACAATTACTAAATAAACACACACACACCCACATACAGTAAAAAACAAGTTTTTGCTTTGGATCCTAATTAAGTTAGACTTGTATATTTCTTTGTTAGATATATTTGTAACTTAAATTTTTTGGGAGTTTTGCCGCGACAGTGAAAAAATGGCGTTGTTGATTTTGTATAATTTTCCAAAACCTGTGATTCTTCGTGTGTTAATGTGTAATAATGGAGGATTATTAACCGTTAATACTTAGTAAACGTGCATAAGTGTAGGCAAATGATACCAAGTTGAAAGCGTGATTTTCGCCTTCGCTCAAAACTCCAATAGAAGTTCTAGTAAAGTTTCTGCCACTTTGCTAGGGCATTACTTGACTTTGACTGTGACTTGTGATCAAGACTTTTAATATGAAATACACTTAAAATATATTATTACTTGACACTGGCTAAATGCACAAGATTGCGAAGCCAACACACAACCAAAAAAAACAGTATCATTGTTTGAAATTGTGAATATTGTAACAAAAATTTTCGGAGGGCGTTGGCAGCTTCGACACAGTTTTACACTACTGCAAGTGTCATCGTTTTACCAATTATTTGTATGTACAACTTTATTTTTAATACTAAATAAATTATTTTTTAATTTTTATATATAGCTTATACCTAGGAATAACACATAGGCTACTTTTTAACTTAATCAACGCGAGGGAAGCCGCGGGGCACGGCCAGTGTTGTATAGAGGAGAGTTGGATAGTTCAGATGATAAGAGTGGTAGGGCATGACAACCTATGCGGCCGGGGGTGAAAAATGCAATTTATATAGTAATAAATAATTAAATAATAATTAATAATGTAACTTACTCTAAAAGATTCCATTTCTCTCGAATTTTGCGACTCCATAAGTAACTGTTCAGATCTAGAATCGGGCTCTTCTTGCTCGCTGGAAAAATAAATATACTTTATTAATTAATCTAATACCTTTCAATTTTATTTTACACATATTTTATTAAGTCGAGAGTGAATAGGTATTTTCTAGGCAAGCGTGCTCATGCATGACCGCATCGACACTTAACATCATGTGAGATAGTGGTCAAACGTTTGCCTATCATGGATAAAAAAAATTAGCGATTTTTATAATTGTTTTTTTTTTTATTGAGACTAGTGTCTAGTTGGTAACATATATTATTAACCGACTTCAAAAAAGGAGGAAGTTCTATATTCGACTGTATGTATTTTTGTATGTATTTTCACCGATTTCTCCCCCATATCTGGCCGATTCTCAAAATCCTTTTTTGTTTCGTTGATTATACTTCATAGATGGTCCCATATAAATTTCATCGAAATCGATCAAGCTAAAATATAAGCGGTGGAGTCGGTTTTTTTAAGCTTTGCTTACTTTAAAATTATTTTTATTATGTTCGAATTAATTAGTTTGGGTATGGGTAACGATTGTTTGTTTATAAAAATGTAACCTATTATAAGATTGGTTGACGACTGAAGTTGTCTGAGATTCTGCCTTGTTTTGAGCTTCTTGGGCGGACACCAACACTTTCTGAAACAAAAATATTCCACGTAAACATTATTAGAAAATTATATTCGGTAGAAACTTTTGTTAGGTAGTTATCCTACTAATATTATAAATCCGAAAGTTTGTGTGTAAGTGTGTGCGTAATTGTGTAAGTGTGAACGGATTTGGATGAAATTTGAAATGTACATGGCTTATACCTAGGATTAACACATAGGCTACTTTTTAACTTGATAATAGCGGGTGAAGCCGCGGGGCACGGCTAGTATAGAATAAGAGAACATTTTCTAGTTCTATATCTTTACTTACGCTATGTCCAGCTAATATTGAAAGTTAAGTTGTAATGTTTTTCATATAAGTGAACTAGCCGCGGCTTCGCCCGCAATTATCAAGTTAAAAAGTAGCACATGCGTTAATTCTAAGTATAAGCTATGTATATTCCAAATTTCATCCAAATCCGTTCAGCTGTTAACGCGTGAAGAGGGAACAAACGAACAAACATACTTACACACTTGCACACTTACACACAAACTTTCGGGATTCATAATATTGGTAGAATTAATTCTTTTGAGAAACACATATCTTAAACATCACTTATTGGTTGAATTCACACTATAAATATGGAAAAAGGGGAAGAAAAAAAAAATTATAAGGCTTATAACTTTTTTTTTTTTTTTTTTTTATTAAGGTAAAATTTATTCATATTTGTTAAAATTAGATAAAACTCACAAGATTGCAATATTGTAAACTTCTTGTATTGTCATAAAGGAAGATTTTATTAGCTGGCGACCCTTAAGTTACAACCTCTTTATCTAAGGCAACGACAACGCCCCCCTGAAAATGTCAGTCAAGTGCCACAATATCCTTATTGCACTGTACGTGATAGTGGCAGAAAAATGGTGCGACAGCCCAATAGCCGCCATTAAAACAATTTGTCTTCTCTCGGTCGCTCACTTTGCTCCTATAGTAAATAAATAAAGAGTATATATATAATATACCTCTTTGTTCAAGAGTGCTTCCAGCTCGCGTTGTTTCTCGGCTAGTATGGCGCGCAGCTGCATTTGTCTACGCTCGGCGGGACCAGCCACAGCTGCGCTGCTGGGCCCGGGCCGATCCTCATTCACTTTCTTCTGCTTACGACTCACTTCTGCAAATAAAATAAAATAAATCGCACTAATATTATAAAGGGAAAGTTTGTGAATGTGTTTGTTACTTCTTCACGCTCAAACGGCTGGACCAATTTTGATGAAATTTGCCATGAAGGTAGTTGACTCCCTGGATTAACACATATTTATCCCGAACTTCCCGCGGGTCCGGGACTTATGCGGGTAGAACCGCGAGGCGCAGCTAGTGATACATGAATGAACAATGAAATGATAGACGCCAATTCTGCGAAGTTTTGCTGCGAAGTGAAAAATTAGCGATGTCTATTGTCATGGTTGTCATAGTAACATAAAGAAGTTCTGTTAATGATGACAGTTAATACAAACAATATATATATTTATATATATATATGTGAAGCTATATATGAAGTAGTCCCAACTTGAGATATTTATAAGACTTGACACTGCCTGAATGGAATAAGGATGCGGAAGCCAAAATTAAAAAAAAATCGACACAAGTCTGATAGGCGATGGTAAACGATATCTTAGGCTATCACAAAATCTTAATCGTTAATAACCTTTATTCGATAAGACGTCCTTAATCCGGGCGCGTTCGTTCATAATCTTTTCAGTCTCCATACGCAACTCCTGCGCTAATTCTTGCAGTGAAGCGATATTTGCTTCGTGACCTGAAAATATACATAATGAATAAAAGAATAAGCTTCTTGGGTCACATGATTGCAAATTAGAACCAACATAGGCACACTTATGCAATATACACGTAAAGTATCTTCTAGGAAAGTATGTTACATCTTCAGCCCCAATACAGCTATCTATATCTATCAGGTGATCTAGTGGTCAAATGCATGCTTTAATAAGTATGAGATTTTTTTTAAATGCCGAATAGACAAGCATTTCACCAATATCTCATCTGAGGGAATGCGATGATGCGGCCGAAGATAATTTTTTTGATAATTTATAGTTATGAAATTACACCTTACATTATTTAGGAAGTTTAATGAAAATGAGATGTCATACGTCAACGGTGATTGGATTGTGGATGTCACAGAGATAACATACAAATGGCCGCGTTTAATTTTTTTTTATACTCGATAGGCAAGCATTTGGAAAGTTATGATGCGGCCGAAGATGAAAATGAAAATTGCTCGATACTGCACGATTCTTTTTTGCTATGAAATGTAATATTTTTATTAATGAAATTTGACTTTTCATTAATACTAATACATGGGTATTACAGTAAACAATCGATTCAAAAAAAATTTCTCATATGTCATATGCTACTAAAAACTAGCATATGAGACATACATGCTAGTAAATACTAGATTATTAGACCACGATCACTTGGTAAAATAAGTTGTTTGTCGGGGCTGGTAAATACACTAGGTTTAGAATCTAGAATGTGACTACATTGAAGTTAAAATGCTGTAATGAAACTACAATCAAAAGTGTAACTTACTTTGCTGCTGTTGTGATTGCTGCGGATGAAGTTGTTGCATCTGATGTTGCAGCTGGGGGTGATTCTGCTGCAACTGTTGATGGTGTTGCGGTATTTGTTGCATCTGTTGTTGCATGTGCTGTTGTTGTAGCTCCTGTTGCAGTTGTTGCATCTGCTGTAATGTATGATTGTTTGATGTCTACTTTAATAACATTTGCCAAAATTAATTCGTCGCTCGACAAGATAAGATGATTTGGGATATGATCCAAATGTTTTTATTTAGTCGAGCGACTAATTAATATTCATTTGATTTATTATCTGAGCAACTATTTACGTAATCGTTGATATTAATAATATTTAAAATCAAAATAACAACCGAGTGTCTGCCGCTGTCTTCGGATTGACTTCTTGTTTTATAAAGTAGTGTAACCTGTTACGAGTGGTGTTACTAAAAACACCCATACTGCCGCTGCTTTTAGATTGACTTAGAAATGTATTTCGAGTACTACTCATTGTAGAATTTTGGTCGTAACAACACGGAAACAAGCGCAGCCTGTGGTTTGAATTTCTTTGTATAAAGTATTGTAACCTGTTGCGTGTGGTGTTGCTGCGAGTGTTGCTCGTTGGTGAACTTGTGTCGTTATAATAACACCCATACTGCCTGCTTTCAGATCGACTTCTCATTATAATAAGTGGAGTAACCTGTTGCTTGAGATGTATTACGTGTACTCATTGTTGAATTTGCGTCGTCATAACATCTAAAACTCCGTACGGTGGATAGATTTTTTTTATATAAAGTAGTGTAACCTGTTGCGAGTGTTGCTCGTTGGTGAACGTGTGTAGTTGTAATAACACTTATACTGCCTGCTTTCATATCGAATTACCATTATATAAAGTGGTGTAACCTGTTGCGTGAGACGTGTACTACTCATTGTTGAATTTGCGTCGTCACAACACCCAAAACTCCGTAAGGTGAATAGTTTTTTTTATATAAAGTAGTGTAACCTGTTGCGAGTGTTGCTCGTTGGTGAACTTGTGTCGTTGTAATAACACTTATACTGCCGCTGCTTTCATATCGACTTACCATTATATAAAGTGACACCACTTTATCTAACCTGTTGCGTGAGATGTATTACGTGTACTACTCATTGTTGAATTTGCGTCGTCACAACACCCAAAACTCCGTAAGGTGAATAGTTTTTTTTTAATATAAAGTAGTGTAACCTGTTGCGAGTGTTGCTCGTTGGTGAACTTGTGTCGTTGCGGCAGAGTGTTTCGTACGCGGCACACGCTGCCGTCGTTTGACCAGCCGCCCATACTGCCGCCGCCTTCCGATTTACTAACAATTAAACATACATTTTTACCATCTAACAACAAGACAAACTGTTATACGTGCCGTGTCCCGCGGCTTCACTCGCGTTAATTAAGTTAAAAAACAGCCTATGTATTATTACGGCACCTAAACTATGTACATTCTAAATTTCATCAAAATAGGTTTATTCGTTACGGTGATACGTGGTAACAAACATTCACACACCCACAAACTTTCGCATTTATAATATACTAGTTGAGCCCCGCGGCTTCGCCCGCTGATGATAATGATTAAAGTAGCCTATATTTTCATCCAGAGTACATTCCAAATTTCATTGAAATCGGCGAAGTAGTTATGAAGATACGTGGTAACAAACATACACACACACAAACTTTCGGATTTATAATATTAGTAACAAGTAGGATAATCAAATAAAAAAATATATACCTAGATCCAAGCGTTTCGGTTCTACGTTTATCATCCGTACAGCGAAGGAGTGGAACTCATTGCCTGCGTCTTTGTTCCCTTAGCGGCACAATCTGTGGGTGTCTTCAAGTTTAGAGTGAATAGACCTTCTAGGCAAGCATGTTCCATCTTCGGCCGCATAGTCACTTTCCATCAGGTAGAGATAGAGATATGTATCGTCTCAAAACGGCTAAATATGTTGCTCATATTCTCCTTTTGTTTCTTATTATTCAGAGTTCATTGACTGATTTATTCAAGAACGGATGAGGGGATACGAAGATATATAGTATTACTAGCCGTGCCCCGCGGCTTCGCCCGCTATTATAAGTTAAAAAATAGCCTATGTGTTAATCCTAAGTATAATCTATGTACATTCCAAATTTCATCCAAATCCGTTCAGCCGTTAAAGCGTGAAGAGGGAACAAACATACTTACACACAAACTTTCGGATTTATAATATTAGTAGGATATACTACTGATACCCTATATAACCTACAGCATTTTTGTTTGCATAATTTATCTGTACACAGAAGACCTAATGCTAATACAGTATTTTCTACCAGTCATCATAATGCAGAAAAAGCGTGGTCAACTTTCCTTTACGGCAACCATGATTGGACCGTGGACGTCACAGAAAGAACGCCAAACTGACGTTTCAAATTGCCCTAATCTGATTGTGTTTTCAAATATGAATTTTCATATGAAATGTAATGATTAATGTTTTTTAATTCTACTCTACTAAACTCTTTAAAATTGTTGTTTTCTTAAACACCGACGTCCAACCCGACGTCCAACTTCATTGCGGAATTCCTCTCCATCCAAAATTTGTCTGGAAGAGATCGCTTTTAGCGATAAGACCGCCTATTCTTACACTTATATTATGAATGTTCAATAAAGAGTTTATCTATCTATACGTACTTGTCATGTATGTTGGAATGACTCGGCATGTCTCTAAACGAATCATCGTGGCCGCCGGACTGCTGTTCACTCTCATAGTTCTCTACTGACCGCATCAGATCTGTAAACAATAACATTCTTGCATTAGCCATTCAAGCAGAACTAAAGAAATAAATTTAGTGAGGCAATGAAGCGTGGAGCTAGGTTTGATCCCGCGAATTAGGGAGTCACACCCTATCTTACCAGACTGAGTTACGCAATCTCTGCTTCAATATATGAAATTTATCATTTCCTATTGTGACATTAATTTTATAAATACTTACTTTTTTTTTTCAATCACAATGTATATAACATTTATTATATTATGACATATATAAATATTATTATGATAAATTAATTTCTTTGTTGACAAAATGTAATTAATTATGTGTGTTACTATTAATATGTTAATTTTTTTGTATTCGGTCACTATGGCCAACACCATATTTGTACGCCTACTCTTGGGCAAAACATGTATCGACACCAACTATTTCTGGTTTAAGATGTTTTATTTCTCAAAAAGAATAACATTCACTTAAATGAGAAAATGTAGGTATTTAGACAGTATTTTGGCGTCTTTTAGGTGCATTATAACATTATTTATACAATCTGATCAAATGAGGGTAGGTTAAAAAAAGTGTTCACTAATTATATGATATTCGTTCGACCATACTTTGTTTACACACAGAACAAGTATTTTTTACAACAACCTGCATAAGCATTCCACTTACATGCAAACGCATGTTTTACAAATAAATTATCTTTATCTTATTATTAGAGTGAGAAGACGTGTGATGCCATTTACCTCAATAGTTTGTCAGCATGATATATGGCCGCGGGTTCAAACCTGTTTGAACTTTACCTGACTCTGAGCTTCCTCATAAATACAATATTCTTTAAGTCTAAGACATAATCAGTAAGTCGCGAGTGAATAGGCATCTTCTAGGCAAACGTGCTCCATCGTCGACCGCATCGTCGCTCACTATCAGGTGAAATAATGATCAAACGTTAGATATCCGCGTCTATATATAGGCACGGCAACAGGCAGGCAGATGTTTTGAACAAGACCAGAAATTCTTCATTACAATGCACTTTTCGAGTGATTTTATTATTGACCTACTTTCCGATAATGTGTGATGTGACTTTCACACACACAGCCCCATACATAGTCCAATGACTTGAATCGTGGTAACCGAAAACATTCACATCACACAAACACACCAAAGAAACACACATTTTCCTTTGGAAGAAAACTTGTGTTTCCACCGGGAATCAAACCAACATCCCGCTGCTTAAAAAGCTAACGCGCACCCTACAAAGCCAAAGGACAGTTCAGTCAAAGCTACATAGAAAATCTATCACCTTTAGTTTTTTGCAGCGCTGTTTTTATGGCCTTTATTTCCATAAGTTTGAATGGATCTTCGTTTTTGATGTTTCCATTAGATTTATTGCCTGAAATGTCAAAAGCATGGTTAAATAAATGCGACAACTGCGAGTCTGACTCGCGTACAAACTTGTATGTAGATATTGAGGTTAGTCAAAATAATGCTATTTTGAAAATAAAAGCGCGAAAAGACCCGGTTTTCTCACATAAACATGATTGAAGTTCGCGAAAGTTTAAAAAATTCTATTGTATGTAGATAGTTATATAGTCTTTTACGTAAAGTGAGTCTCGAAAGTTCTTGCCCATTTACAACCTGTTCAAAAAAGGAGGATCTAAATCGACTGTTTTCTCCTTTTTTTTTGTTTTTATGTCTATAATTAGATTATACTTACTAATACTTATTAATACAGATGTTGTCCCATATACGTTTTATCAAAATCGATCAAGCCAAAATATAAGCAGTGAAGTCGATTTTATAAGCTTTGCTTGCGTTTAAGTTATAACGTTAGATTTTGAGCAACAATTGTCCGATTTTCCGTCGAATTCTCCTTTACTTCACCTTATGTTAAGTGACGTTGCGGTCGATGATGGAGGACCCATTAAGGATAGGGCCACTACTACATTATTCCAGCAAGTCTCTTAACATTATTATTTATCATACAGCATACCTACACAAGGTCATAGTGTCAATTTAAGGACAAGTTCTAGAGTACATACCATGTATGTTTGATATCTCTGTATCGGACGATGTAAGTTGGTCTTACATCGTCCGTTACAGGGAATCAAATATACACACGCACAAACATTTGACAAGGTTAAGCAATGTTGAGTCAGACCAGTACTTGGTGACCGTTTAGTGGGATTTTCAAACGAGAGTCATCGTGCTTCGGATGCCACGTTAAGCTATTGGTCCCGGTTGTTAGTCGTAAGACAACAGTCGTTAAGCAGTCTCGGATGCCTTTAAACGGCCTGAATAATCCTGATACTAGATTAGCCATTAGTCTATACGGCAAGCAAGCATCACACATATATCAAAATTACATTTACGCGTTGGTTCGTCGTCGGCGCTGTCCTCTCCTGAACTAGAGTATGTGTTGTGAGCGCTGCCGATGCGAGTAGCCATTTGGAGCTTCTGGAACTCTGATACCTGAAACAACCATTCAGACGGACCATTATTTTTCGGTACAACTCCCGCCTGGATCCGTTTACATATGTAGTTTAGGTAATCGCGGGACTAAATCGCGCTAAAAACTATTTTTTTATTTTCCTCGAAGTTTCGGTCAAGTTGCATTGGCCATGGTCTTGAGAAGACTTGAGAATGCGGGTGCCAGCGTCGGAAAGGGCAAGGTAAATAAAAATAGTTCTAGCGCGATTAAGTCCCGAGATATTAACTAACTTTTCGAATTGTGAAAGTTTAAAAGTTTCAATTTATATTTGGTCCATAGAACTAGTGAGTACACAAAGTTGGAACTACGATCCAAAAATTTGCAAAATTTAGTTCCAATACCCGATGGTAAACGACTGCACCGATTTACACCAAATATAGCTAAAAACACTCTTGATCAAGTCATATTTTTTTCTTCTGTCAGTTTAAATCAATAGTAAAAAGTGTGTAAATAAAGAAAGCTAATTACCAAATCAATGATTGTCAATGACAAGGATTCATGGGGGAAAACTGCACAAGAGCTTTTTAGCGACAGCAAAATATAGATAAACCTAGATTAACTTATGATAGATAGATAGATATTATGTATTAGAAAAGCAAGTATTTGTTTGAAAAAGGGAATGTATAGTGAATTTGTCGCCGAGTTTCTTATCGAGATATTTGTAAACTTGCGGATCTGGCATTAGAGTCATAAATTTTTATGAGCGACCATAGGGCCTTTGTGAATTTTTTTTTTTAATTTAACACATAATTAAACTGACATGGAGTTTAGGGACGACCCAAACAGAGATTTGTAACACAACTGTTTACAAATCGAAACGGCTTAAATGGTTTTGATATTAACTATATTTTTTGTTTACAGTAGACCAAACACATACCAGACTTTCCATGTGTTGTTTCTTTGCCTGCAACTCGCGTAGTTTGATCTGCAGCATCTGTCCGCGCGCCGTAAGCACGACCTCCTCCTCATCGCCTTCGCTGTGTGCGCCGCCGGCTGCTTCCTACAACATCATCCTACTTGTAAACCTTTGATTCTTAGCATCGTCGATGGCAAACTGTATCCGAGGCTTTTTATTTTCCTGCATGAAGCCAATTTTTTTTTAATCAAGGTAGTTAAACTTTTGACCACTATCTCACCTGATGGTAAGCGACGATGTGGTCGACGATGGAGCAAGCTTGCCTAGAAGATACCTATTCACTCGCGACTTGAAGACTCCCAAGTTGTACTCATCAGGAAACACCGACTCAGACTTAATTATTATAAAACCTTATGTTATGTTATATTCGGCTTAAAACACGAAAATTTTGACTTACTTTGTAGTCAACTAGTTTCGGACAAATTAGTTGTCCTTCATCAGGATGAGTCAGACGCGCGATACGCAGAGGCGTGCGGCTCGGGCCTCGGCGCGTGACTGGCGACGCGAGGGCGCGGGCGTCGCATCGGGTGGTGGTGGTGGTGGTGGTGCGTCCTGCCGCACTCCAGTCGCTGGCTCGGCGTCCGAGTTGTCACAGTCACTGTCACTTGTCTCCGTGACGTCACGATATTGACATACTGTGCTTGTAATATCAGACTCACATTTCCACAGCAATGTATTAGCATTCTTAGCGTCCAGCACCGGTTTCCATGCCGGCGGAATCATCCACCCACTGTCCCGGTTAAAGTTAGGATACCGACTAATTTCGATGGCTTCACGTACTTTACGCGGAACAAAGAACTTCTCTCGCGCAAGCACTGAAACCTTGTCGAAACGTAGGTAATGCCTAGTGTCCGGGATATGGGCGTGCTCAGCAACCGCCGAACGTACGGTATCCAGGTTCTTGACGCTCTTTATGTGCTCTGCTATCCTGGTCGATATGTTTCGTCTAGTCTCACCAACGTAGCTAGCACCGCAGTCACATGGTATCCTGTACACCCCTGGACCACTTAAGGGTTCCTTGTCCTTCGGTGACCTTAACATTTGCCGTAGTTGTGAGGGTGAACGAAAAAGAGTTTTGATGTCGTATTTTCGTTTCAGGTAGTGACTAATTCTGTCAGTGACACCCTTCACAAAAGGTAGAAAAACAGGTGATCGTTCCACCGTATCCGGTCTTTTTCTTGAACTAGTAGTACCCGTCCATTGCCTGCATTTATGCCAGCTGTAGCCATTAAATTCGAGCGCATCTCTGACATTTTGCATTTCGGCATCGATGTGTTGGGGGTCACATATATTTAAGGCCCTATGAATCAGTGATCTCGGTACGGACGCGAGGTGACAAGGATGATGGTGGGAGTCCGCCTGTAGGTATCTGTCTGTGTGAGTCGGCTTCCGATAAACGGTGTGAGCTAACGAACCATCCGGCTTACGAATGACCCGGACATCTAGGAAGGGCAAACTCCCGTCCTTTTCCTCTTCTATGGTGAACTGGATATTGCTGTGTACCGAGTTTAGGTGTAACGTCAAGTCTTCCACTGAGTCTCTCGTTACAATGGCAAAAACATCGTCGACATATCTCCACCAATACCGCGGTTTCATGGGAGCGTCTTTCAGTGCCCTATCTTCGAACCATTCCATGAAAATGTTGGCCACGGTTGGAGCAACCGGCGATCCCATAGCCACTCCGTCCACTTGCAGGTAGTACTCCCCTCGCCAAACGAAATAGCCACTTTTCAAGCAGAGCTCTGTCCACTGTATGTATTCAGTAGGTATATTAGTGGCATGTATTAGATCTCTAATCACGATTATGGCATCCTCTACTGGCACATTTGTGAACAGGGACGCGACGTCAAAACTCACCATTATTTCGTTCGGTTGGATACAGATACCCGCAATTAGTTGGACAAAGTGTCTTGAGTCTCTCACGTAGCTGCTGGTTTTTCCAGTCAGAGGCTGTAGAACGGAGACCAGATGTCTAGCTAGCTTATACGTAGGCGCATCAATCTGACTCACGATAGGTCGTAGTGGCCAGCCCGGCTTGTGTATCTTCGGCAGCCCGTAGTTGATGAACTAGTTGACTACAAAGTAAGTCAAAATTTTCGTGTTTTAAGCCGAATATAACATAACATAATGTGTAATACTCACGATAGTTTTAACATTAAAATTATAAAACCTGTTGATAGCGCACGAGCCTAATTTTCCATTATAACAAAATTCACCAGCGGAAGACGATGAAGTTTATTTTCATCGTCTTCCGCAAAAACCGCGAGTACCAGCCGGTTGGTAAACATTAATAATTTATTTACCAAGTTAAAATATTTTAGAATTAGGTACAAACACACGGTAATAGCATTAACCATTAAGGTTTGTAGGGATAATGCTATCATTTTCAGTCTACATCGAACTGAAAACTAGGTAAGTGCATTTATTAATCATAAAGTATATCTAGACTAGATAAAAAATTATGTTTTAATTTTGGCTTAAGTTTTTTGGCGTAATTATGTGGAGTAAATCAGTAGGTTATTTTTTAATTAACCGAGGAACTAAGTAGCTAGCAGTCCTCTCCCCGTACACATTGCTGGCGCGTTGAGTGCGCAACCGGTTCCGAGCAACAGCCCGCGTGTATACAGTTACAGGGTGACAGATCACTTTTTTTTATTTTTCATTTAGTGTTTATTTAATAAAATATATTCAAATTGTGATTTGGCGATGCGTGCTTGTGAATAGCCGATCCGTGCCAGCGTCGGAACGACCAATTATTTGATGCTCAAAATGCATGTTGTTTTCATAAAAGGGAAAAAATACCAGCAGTTATTTTGTCTGTGCCTAACAACCAAGCAGACTTAAACCTATATTATTTACTAGCCGTGCCCCGCGGCTTCGCACGCTATTATCAAGTTAAAAAGTAGCCTATGTGTTAATCCAAGTATAATCTATGTACATTCCAAATTCCATCCAAATCCGTTCAGCCGTTAAAGCGTGAAGAGGGAACAAACATACCTACACAAACTTTCGGATTTATAATATTAGTAGGATTAGAATTTGTGGTGTTCTATCCGCATATATTACGAAGAATGTGCAGCAACTATTCATAGACATAGTGTGGTTACCACTCTAGGCTTGAGATATTTGATGTTAAATATCTTTCAGCCCTGTAATTTCACTGCAATGCTCTCGGATGCAATGTTAGGGTGTTATAAAATCACTTATTAAACATCCAGTTAATAGATTTCTTACCTCTCCGCTGGCGATATTTCCTTCCCTTTGCGAGAACCTCTCCTCGTGACTGTGGGTAGAGACGTCATTGTCCGCGGCACTGCCCGGCGCTCCGTGCAATGTCTCGGAGGAATGCTGCAGTGTCGTCGCTACGCCTATTTGATTCGCAGCGTACATGCGATTCGCGTGGTTGTAGTTACTGCTGTTTGTTTGATTCTGCGATATAAAAAATTGCGAATCAGTATAGAGAGCGATCATTTAATTTAATTTATTCCAAAACAATTACATTGTATAGGAAATTTCTCACAAAATCTGTACATTTCAAAAATACATAGTGGAGTAATATAATAATTCAAATATAAACAAAAAATTTACAAGAGTTCTAAAATAAATGTCACACAATTAAAATCTAATAATATTAAAATTAAAATAATGTCCGGATGTATAATAATAAATTAGCAAATTGTATCAATAATAATAATATGTATGTTAAGTATGTATGTAAATGTATGTATGTATATAAAATATGTATGTATTCTCTTCATCATTTGGCTATCACTCACGTCATTAGATCGATATTATCGACCTAGGTTCAGTATCAGTCTTCGTCGCGATCTAGCGGCGTAAAGTTATCCCGAAGAAGAACATCGTACATGCTCGAAGCCTAGGTCGACAATATCGATCAAATAACGTGAGTGATATCCGTATTGTAATAATAGTATAATGTCTAATTCTCACGAAAACTTTTCATAGTAACATCATTTTACGCCACTGAGTTTAGTAACAATTTCATCCACAAAACAAACAAGTTAATGCTGCTAAAAAGCGAAAATATAAAGAAAGAAATTATATTTTTGGCACATTACAATAAGAAGTAGTATGTGTACCAACCTGGTTTCCAGAATAATTGTCATGCGATGTGGACGGTTGAATTTCTTGAGATCTTTCCCTCTCCCTGCTCATTTCATCAAGCTGCTGCTTTGTTTCCTCCTGTAAAAGTAAAGGACCTACTCTAGATTTTTTATGATAGCCCAAATGTAAAGTGATAGCAAGTTGTTTTTTATCTAGTAAAGGCAAATGTTGGACCATTGTCTCACCTGAGCGACGATGCAGTCGACGATGGAGCATGCTTGCCTAGAAGATACCTATTCACTCGCGACTTGAACACTCCCATATTGCTCTTATCGGGAAATACCGAGTCAGGCAAGGAGTTCCATTCCTTATTTATTTAGTTACTTTAATTAAAACGGTACATGCATACACCAATTACAATAATTAAAGGATTTACTCATACCACACATAAGAATTCAAATTCCAAAAGTTTAATAATCATAAAAAAATATGTCAAATAAAAGTTCATGAAATTTAGTATGAAGGGGGTTTCGGGGGCAATAAATCGATCTAGCTAGGTTTCAATTTTAGGAAACGTCGTTTTAATGAGCAAAGTTCGGTCATCCAGGTACTATTTATAATGTCAATAACAATAAAATATAATGGCAAATACACAAACATTTTAAATTATCAACATAAAAAAAACAATATAATTACAACTACTCCTTTGCGGTACGCACAATGAATGTGGAACGCTTCGTCTGCATTTGTGGAATTTCTAGGTACCATATACCGGTGTCGCACTAAATGATTACAACAAAGAATATAACTCACCTGAAACTTTAAGAGTCGCTTTTGTTGCTGTTTCAGTGCAGCCAATCGCATTTGCGACATCTCCATCTTATTTTTTATTTCATTCTGCCAAAGCTCGCTGTCGCTGTAGGCAGATCCGTTGCTCTGTGCGGACACCGGCCGAGTATCGACTTCCTACGAAACAAACTAATCATGTTAATCTGAAACAAACGCGCCTACGGTGGTCAGTGAGTTATGTACAGTAAAACAACACCGAAAATTAATTGTTTGAATTAAAATGTTTACATTCAGTCACTATGAAATGAACAAGAGCATTGGAGATGTCCCTGACACCTTGACTCTGTGACCATGTCCAAGTTACATCGATTTGCCATATAAATCGATCGATCTATATAGTTTAGTTAAATCAACCTTAGTCAAAATGTTATTGGTATCGATACTATTTACATTATCTTGGATAGTCAACCAGAGATTTAAATACATCAAGGTCTAAGGTGCATCGTTCACGTGGCTCAGTTAAATATTAATGGAAGGATTAATACTAAAAGGTAACAGGCTGAAAATAATTATCTTATAATCATCATTACTATTGAGTACTAAGACTGAAGACAGCACAGGTTAACTGGTTATTTTCTGGTTTCATGCTATGTTTCAATCCACGATAGAAGGGCACACGACGCGGCACACAACACTAACAGAAACCTGTTCGTCGGATAGAATGGATTCCTTGGATTTTTTCATCTCCCCAATGCGTGACACTTTTTCAACGCAAGACAGAATATTCTTACGTAAAATAGCGTTAAGTTCTTCGTCATCCTTTTTTATCTCATCGTCCGTTTCGATCGTTTGCATTTCATTGGCTTGGTGTTCAGTCACAACTATCGGTATATCTTCAACTGTACATTCCTGTAATCTGATATCTTCCTGACTGTCCTCTTCAGCTTTGATATTGTGCAATGATTTGTTCAATTGTTCGTTCTCTATGTTTGTCACCTTTTTCAAATTGTTGTTTATAATATCGTTAGTTTTAACGTTGCATTTCTCTTGGGCGTCGTGGGGCACTTCAGTTATTTCTATAGCGCCCTCGATTGGAATTGATTCGTCATTTTCCTCGGCTGGCACTTCGATATTGTCAGGTTTCCTTTCAATTAATATTTCTTCTAATTTGGTCTCGCTTTCTTTTAACTGCATCACCATTTCGATCAGCTCGTCGTATTCTTCTTTTGTGTGCTCAATAAATGCCTAAATTGAAAGTTATTGATGGTATCATTAAGGAATCAAAAAGCTTTATTTAGTCGTACTTATTAATTACACTTATACGCAAGAATCATTTTACATTCACAACTCACTTCCGCACCGTACAGTTAGTTTCACATGCAAAATAAACAAAAATATAGATAATAACAATTTAGTGGCCTTACGGGGAAGTCGCAAGTGAATAGGCAGCAACTACTTTTGAACAAATGTGCTCCTTTTATTACCGGACTAATCAAAGCTCTAACTAAGCTATCTAAATAACTAATTTTCATTTTCAATTGATACTTATTCGTTTGCGTTTTCAACGCTAGTCGCTAATCAACTAAAACTTTCGAGTTTTAGTAGATTAATGATCGAGTCTATTGTTTTGTTTGTAACATGTAATTTCAAAAACATAAGGTACAACAGCCACAAAATTCGCGACCTACATTCCCTTTTCGTTTATATTTCCATCCAAAGGTTGTCTGGAGGTCCGCTTTTAGAGATAAGACTGCCCATTTTACCTATCTATATAAATTTCTCTTTAACCTCTATTCATCTTTTGGTGTCAATAAATAATCATTTCATTGTATAATGTATTGTATGATTGTTTGAAAAAAGATAGATCTCAGCATTGAACACATGAGGTTCATAAGTTTGCTTTTCAAAGCAACATTGAACGTTAAAGCAAAGCAATAAAACTTAATTTTAACAAATGTCAGGGTCCTATTAACTTACCTCATCCTCTGAGTTGCGCATAGTGTCTACGAGAGAAGAAGTGACTCGAATGTACTCTCTAATCTGTCCCAGTCTGCGCTCCACTGCCACCGCGTCGGGACACGCGGCGACTATGGCTTCTCCTAGCGCCCTCGCTGATTCTCTATGGACCTACAAACCAACTGGTATTTGACTCTCCAAACTTATGTCAAAGAAAAGAAATAAAGAAAATACGTTTATTTATGACACACGCGCGCGTTACCGCTAAACATCCGGAGGGTGGGACTCCCCCCTTGTGAGCAGACCCTAGCCGAGATAAGGCAAGATAGGGCCGCGCTAGCAATCAGTATATTGCTCTGGTGGTAGGCCGGATGCAAGTAACACCTCATTCAAGTTCAGTCAAAACTAAACACGACACTATTTCCATCAGATTTTCGTTTTTATCCAAAGAGATAAGGGTTATTTTTTTCTCTTACATATAAACCCATCTAGATAACAGAACTTGAAGGACTAGTTTTGGGTCTAGAAGTATCTTTTTTTTTGTTTGAAATAAACTTGAAGTATTAGAATAAATTATAACTTAAGAATAATCATTTAATGGTGCACCAAGGAGGCAATTGTTTTTTTTTTTAGTAAAAATATGTTGTCTATGACTCCCGTAAAATCGAGACGAATTCGACGATACCCTATTACAATCGGTTAACTATTTTGGACGTTGTGTGGGAACAAACAAGCATAGATAGATAAAATACAAACATACATACATATGGTGTTAAAATTATGACCATCTTTTAGTAGTCGTAGTCTGTAGTCGGGTAAGTAGCAATAAACAACTGACAGCAGACAAAATGTATCTCTGATTGCGTGTATATGTGTGATATTAATGCTTGCGACACCCGAGATAAAAGTCTTTGAACTTCAAGTTTTTTCTTGTGATTTGTTTTTCTTTGAACTGTGAGTGAGAATACGTTTCTTTTGTTTCAGATAGCTTACATGATTATTATCGTTGATGTTGTTGAAGCTCCCGCCTTGTCCTTGTTCATACATGTTGTTCATCAAATTGACAGTTTTAGTGCCGGTCCTAGAGTTAGATGTCGGTGGTGTGTTGTTATTGTTACTCGCGTGTCCACCCTCGAAGTTATTACGAGCTGGATTCAAGTTCCTTGTCAAATTGTTCCTGCTTTGATTTGGTGCCTGAAAATAATTAAAAAGATATTAGCATTTATAGCTCAGCCCGTAGAGAAGGCGCCCCCAAACTGGTAGAGGTTTCATATCCTACTAGCTGCGCCCCGCGGTATTACCCGCCTTCTCGGGATATAAAGTAGCCTATTTGCTAATCCATGGTGTCAGTTACCTTCATACCAAATTCAACAAAATTGGTCCAGCCGTTTAAGCGAGAACAAGTAACAAACATACAAACACAATCACAAACTTTCACCTTCATAAGTAGGACGATAAAATAAAGATAATTTTACCAGCCGTACCCCGCGGCTTCGTCTGCTATTATCAAGTTAAAAATAGCATATGTGTTAATCCTAGGTATAAGTTATATACATTCTACATTTCATCCAAATCCGTTCAGCCGTTAAAGTATGAAGAGGAAACAAACATGCTTACACACAAAGTTTCGCATTTATAATCTTAGTAGGATTAGTAAATATGCGTTGAACAATGTCCGCACAATGCTCAACAGTAAATTATTCTTATATTCATTATACTACTTACATTAAATGGTTGAGAAATATTTCCAGCTACAGCATTTGGCGTCGTGGGATTCACTATCATAACTGCAGCAGCAGCGTGGTTGGAATGCGGAATCAATCCTGAAGACGGAAACAAGATAATTGGTATTAAAATTGTAGTATTTAAATATATATTAGTAGAGCGTTAAACAACAGTATGTGCACATGTAAGCCTTTTGCTAGCTAGAACAAAAACGAATAACTTCAAAAAAGAAAAATAATCGACGGAGAGATACATCGACGGAGCTACGATGACGACACAGTTGGCGCAGTGGACAGCTGTCCGCCCATTGTGCCGTGGGTCCTGGGTTCGATTCCCGGCAGGAGCACAAATTCCTTCACAAGGGAGATTTGTGCTTCTGGTTCTGGGTGTAATGTGTGTGTGATGTAAATGATTCCAGCACCCACGATACAAGTCTTTGAACTTAGTGTGGGGCTGTGAGTGTGAATGCGTTTGTTTCGTTTATATGTTTGATGAATAGAATAAAAAATATTGTTTGCAAAACTGCGTATAAAAAAAAGATCTTAACATAGATTATTAGATAGTCTGCCCTTTCGGGCGTACAATAGAAAATCCTTACTAATATTATAAATGCGAAAGTAACTCTGTCTGTCTGTCTGTTCCGCTTTCACGATAAAACTACTGAACCGATTTAAACGAAATTTGGTACACAGATAGTCTAGAGCCTGAGAAAGGACATAGGCTACTTTTTAACCCCGAATTCTGGCTGGTCCGGGACTTACGCGGGCAAATCCGCGGGGCGTAGCTAGTGTACAATAAAAGATTTTATATTGTTAAAAATAAAAGATTTAAAAATAAAAAAATGTACTCCTGGTTTTGGTTGTGATTGAATGTGTGGTGTGATATGAATGTTTTCGGCACCCACAACCTACCTTTGTTAATAATGTAAATAGGCACCTTTTATACAATGATAAACATAATCGTCACAACTTATCGAACATAGTGTGGGGCTGTGAGTGTGAAAGAACACTTACAGCTGTATTAGCAAAGGCAAGTTCTAGTATACTTTTTTGTGTATATGTACCTAGTACTGTAGTACATGTACAATTTTAATAATATAATTATGTACATATACATACAAACCTTACAGTACTTTGTAATTTCATTGATAATGTTCTTTTAGATGTCAAAGACAGACAGAGATACACATATTAAAATTAAAAAAGTCAAAAAGAAGTAGACTCAGCTTCAAGAACAAGTCCTACAATTTTGATGCAAATATAAAGAAACACCACAAAATCTCAGAGGATGTGTTGTCATCAAGACCGGGCATACATATTCCGCTTTGGTAGAAAATAAAAATTCATAGTACTTTTGGAGCTTACAACATATAAACAAGCACACCTAAATACAAATTTCTTTATTTGCTTGAATATGGGCAGGTTCAATTAGCTAGTGGGAGTGATGACAATAAATTATTTTTGATTCTGCTATGCGATGCACCAGGCACTGTTAAGAAGTGTCTTGTATCATATAATTTCAATCTCGCAAGTTAAAATCTGTTTAAGTCCCGCTACGAAAAAATTGCATAGCATAGCAAGAGAAAAACAACATACCATTCTGTATTTGGTGGGCATACGGGAGTAAACTGTGGCCAGACATGGAGGAACTAGCGCCGTCATCTTGGTGTTCTGTAATGTTGTCTCGATTCTGAACATTCAGTGGCAGAGCTCGGGGTTGCGGCCTCACTGGGACAAACCTACCAAACCCACTTTCGAAGGAGACTGCGTTGTCTGAAATATCAATGAAGTAGAGATTCACTTTCATGATTGATTCACAATACATGTCTTTGAATTTAATGTGGGGCTGTGAATCCATTTTTGTGACTAACCGTAATTTGATCTTGTGTTGTACTCCGAAACCGGCACCCAGTCTAGAGAGGTCTGTAACAAATGAGAATAATATGAACAAAAACAATAAATGTAGTGATGAAACTTTTATGTATAAATATTTAAATTATTATGAAGAAAATTCCTTGCTAAGTATAAGAATGTGAAATTGTCAACAATTCTGAAAGAAGAACATACCTTCTTAAAACTATATTTAGATAAACATCCACCCATATGGATTATTCCATTTCTACCGTATATACTACAGGTATATTAACACCTTCACTATAATATTTCATTAATTGTTGAAATATTTGATGAGGCAAGTGAAAAATTATAAAGATAACCTGTGTCAGACAGTGACTGCCCGAGTTGGCAGATGTTCAAATTTGAACTCATGCATCCAAAAATAAATCTTAAACACATGTTCACATCAAACTTCACTCTGGAATCTTGCTGGCTTCACAGTCAAAACAAATATGATTACAAAACGACGATTGGATAACCAAAATGAAACAACAACAAATGTTTTTAGTACTACACATTTTAAATTGAATTATATCAATTTACATTCATACTAATATCATGTGTCTTAGCATCTTTGATAGGCTTTTGTTAGACCACTATCTCACCTATTGGTAAGTGATGATGTTGAGTGTGATAAACTGGCTAGGCCTGGAATGTAACTGGCTGTCTAGGATAGCTGCCGGAACACTATTAAGAGCTTAGTGATAGATTTGACAGTAATAAAATATGCCTGTTTCTGTATCAGTGTAGTAATTTCTATCCTAACAGTAAGAGCTGCAAGTCCCACTTGGGGTGTATTGTGCATTTCCCATCCACTCCAGAGCTATTACATGTTTTACACTTTTGTTTGCCTTCGTGCATCGCTTACACAGAGGACTCCTATCTTGTGCTGGTGTTGAGGTTACTGTGTTACCTGTTATAAGGCCTATGAAGATCTGTTTTTTTTTTTATCCTCGTGCCTAGACCCTGCCCGTGAACTGCTGTTGCTATCTTTTTTGCAACATGTGCTGTGAGACATTGCTTCTTGAATACAGGAAGTACTATGTAGGTATTGTTTTTTTTTTGAGTATTCGATTTATTTATAATGAAGCATGATTTTTCACAGCTTTAAGGTACCATACTATTACACTTTAGTATTTGAGTGGTAAATGGTTTTCATGCTGTCATGCGAAATAAAGTCACCTCAATGTTTCATCGCCTAAATGTTTTCATATCACTTTGATATGTGATTCCTGTAACAATTCCTATCCAATATTATTTGGATAGAAATTGTTACAGGCCAGACTAAATAATTGTAATTTTTATCATACCACCATACTAAAATAAATTTGATTTATTATGTAACTAACCAACTATTCTATGGATTCATCTGAATCATTATCATCTTAATCATTTTCAATCTTAATTTTTATTGAATTTAATTTATTTAAATTTCCAAAGATATTTCAAAAAATTTGAAATAAAGATTCTTGAAATAGACTGATAGACAATAAAGTGATACTACTAAGGTTTGGTTTTTCCTCTTGAGGTATGGAAGCCTATAAAAAGATTCAATTGTGCTTGTTCACTCGCCTCGAGAACTAATTAAAGCACAGCCACTCTCACCACATTAGCAGGTATCATAATAGTCATTATACATAACTAGCTCAGATGTGCAACACAAAAAAATATACAAAATTGAAAAGTAATGAGAAAAAGACAAGAAAATAAAACATAGGTATTAAATTCAACAGCAGCAAAAGTAAATAGCTCACTTGCTATTATTTGACCGAGCGATCATGTAGCCCGAGCAAAGCATTTCCGTTTCAGCTTTGGCAAAATTGTTATCGTATGTCTGGCAGATTTCAAGTTGTTCCCCTCTACAGTTCGCATTTCTCAACAAATTCTAGTGAAATTTTGTGAGCAGGTTCAATAAATATATAGATTTGTTTTTGGCAATTTCACAAAATAGCGGAAATATGGGGGTTGAAAACGTAAAAAAAACATATTTCAGCCATTTAAAAAAATATGAAAGGGAAATGCTTATAGACATTAAGTTATTTTGTATACTGATTTGTGCCAACTTATGAAATAAAATAAACAATACCTCATTACTAACAACAAAATTCTCTACAACATATTCAACTATATTATATGTTAAAATACTCATTATAAGAAACACAACTTCATATGTTTTTATAGGACTTTGTTCCTTAAGTTTTGTATTTGGTAACCATGACATAGAGATAACAAGAAGCTACAGGTAAATCATATAAACTGATACAGTACAGTGATTAGAACAGTTAAAAAAATAACGATATTCTAAGCAGGATACAATAATCGATATGGATAATAACGACACGTGTAAATTTACGAAGTGTTCTCTGAAAGTAAACTACTTCTATCTCATTGATTTAATTGTGAAAATCTAAATAGCAGCACTACTAAATAAAATGTTCTTACCGATACTAGATTGGTAGTCATGTCCCTCCGGGTAGGTGTAACAGCTTCTTGTGGAACATTACAATTATTTCTCACTTTTGTCTTGGGTATGGTACCCGTATGGTTGGGATGCCTTCCGTTGTTACCAGGAGCCATATGTTCAGTTATCTTGCTTCTCACACTTACAACTATTCATAACAATAAAAATATGTAGGATTAAGGAGAAAACGCCGCAAATATGTTTACAAAAATAATGAATTTGCTATGGCGATACTTACTAACACGAACATGAAATACATGTTCATTTTCAAGAATAACTGAAGATATATATGAGCGAACCCTAGTTAGTATTCAAAATTAATTAACAGAGCAATTTCTTCACATGAAAATCAAAATTTTAATCGAGAAATGATAAAATTTAGATGGTTTCTCCTTCGATTCCTTCACTTCACCAAGCAGAATATTTTTTGACAGTCTGTTGACTTTTGACAATGACATCTGTTTTCTGTTGTCAAAATTACTGCTGTCCAATAACGCTTGCCGATTATGTATTTATATGTAATATGCAACGTAACGCGTAACAACTAACAATCGTCGTAGTTTTTAGGCAATCTGCCGCGCACTGTGCCGCGCCTTAGGTATAATTATATCTTATTTATCTATGGCGCCGCTGCACCTATCCAAGTTGATTACATTATCTTTGCACCCTGCGATCGCCGCGCCCGCCTTGCGCCCCGTAGTCGTAGATGGCGTGAGCATCGAGATAGGAAACAAACCTACGGTTTGTACAGCTACAACATCCTTGGGCGTGAGCGACTTTAAACTTTAAAGTCGCCGGATGCGTTCCCACTTTCCCTTCGAGCAATTACATGTAAGATATATGGATATTATCCTTACATGTACCCATCCCTTTTCGTAGCAGGCATGGTGGGTATCAACACATTAGAGCTTAGGCGAAAATGTGACTTGTTGCTACACTACTACTTGTTAATGAACAATAAAATAGATAATCCCACCACGCTATCCCACTGTTCACTCTCTGTCCCTGACCAGCTGCGGTGGCTGCGTACGCGGCGCTTATTTGCTACTCCTACTGTCCGTACACAAACTGCGCTGTTTGCTCCAACAACTCAAGCCCTAAGATTGCTTAATGACTTAATTGCTAAAGAACCAGATGTAGATATATTCAACATGCGCTACTCTGATTACATGAGGTATATAACTTATTTTTTAAGTTCCTAATAATAGTCTTATAATAGTGTAAATTATTATTTTAGTTTGTTCCTTATAATAGTGTAAATTTTATTTTAGTTTGTTGTGCGTCTTGGCATTGCTGTAAGCGCAACAAGCATCTGTTTATAAATAAATAAATAAATTACCATTGGAAGCACTTTACCGTTCCTCGTTTAAAGTTATCATCATTTTTCCTATAAGGTGAGATTGTGGTCAAAGGTTTGCCTATCGGGCATAAAAAAAAAAACCTCTTTGCATCTGTACAAAATGAAGACTACAAAAAGCTCTTTGCTCCCCGGATAAAATTAAGCATAAATTGCTGCTGAAAAACAAGTTTGTTGATTGACATGTTGCAAGTTTTGTTTTAACTTGCTGCAAGTGTACAACCTGTGTACAACAGCCTTGGTATGACAAACTGCGAACTGCAAACACTTTTGACACATCCTGCAAGTTTGTAAGCTGTTATATCAAAAGAGTATCAAAAAAGAACCAAATATAGTTTTAGAGTTTGTTTTTACGTCCGTCTGTCCGACCATTTAAAGGCCTTTTGAACCCCATTTTGTACCATTTAAAGGTCTTTTGAACCCTATTTTGTACCTTTGTCAACTTGAAAAAAATATATTACCTATGACATTATTTTTAGAAAAAATAAAGGTGTAGATTCTGGTAATTATGTAGTAATTCAATGTATTAACTAAGTTAAGGAGGTATAAACGTATATAGAGCTACTTATGTACTGGGAAAGGAAAATGAGGTAAATAATAGTTAAGTACTAGTAATACTTATGTAAGTAGGTATTCCTAGTTCTTTAGATTTAGTACGGAACACTAGTATTTGAATTAGTTTGGATGTTAAGATATTTGTAGATGTGTTTGGAATTTGGTGGCTCAATCACGCTAAAACTATATACTTCATATACATAGGTGAACGATAGATAGTGACCTGGAATTTAGGATATTTTTCATCATCATCATCATTGTCACTTTTCACCAACGCGCTAGCTATGCCTCACGGCATTCGCCCGCGTTAATTACCTATGTTAAAAAGTAGCTTATTTGTAATTTTGGAACCTAAACAATCTACATTCTAAATTTCATCAAATCGATTTATTCGTTACGGAGACATGAGGCAGCAAACAATCACACCCACAAACTATCGCAATTATAATATTAGTAGGAATACCAATAAATAAAAATAAATAAACACCTTCACACTAACAGCCCCACACTACGTTCTATGACTTGTGTCGTGGGTGCGGGCTACATTCACATAACATACACAATCACAACCAGAAATACAAATTTATCAAGGGGAGAAAACTTGTGTTCCCGCCGGGAATTTAACCAGATACCCCTGATTAGAAAGTGAACCCGCACCCAACTAAGCCAACGAGCAGTTCAAACAAAGCTACTTAATCCTAATCCTAATAATATTATAAATCCAAAAGTTTGTGTGAAGTGTGTAAGTAGGTATGTTTGTGTATGTTTGTAAAGTACGCGGCTTCGCCCGCTATTATCAAGTTAAAAAGTAGCCTATGTGTTAATCCTAGGTATAATCTATGTATATTCCAAATGTCATCCAAATCCGTTCAGCCGTTAAAGCGTGAAGAGGGAACAAACATACTTACACACTTACACACACACTTACAAACAAACTTTCGGATTTATAATATTAGTAGGATTATAAAGAGGTAAAGTTTATTTGTAGGTAGGTAATCTTTGGAACTACTGATCCGAACTACTGTTCGCGCCGAACTGAGATCCTGAACTTTGTAATGCTTGCTGGCGTGGGTGCGCGTTCTCCTTCAAAGCAGCGGGTTTGAATCCCGGTGGTAGTATAAGTGTTCTCCCCACAGCAAATTTGCTTTCCTGGTTCTGAGTATGATGTGAATGCGTGTAACTTGGATATTTACGGCCCCACGACACAAGTCATTAAACTTAGTGTGGGGCTGTGAATATGAAAGTGTTTAGGTGTATATTTTAACCAGTCAACGTCAAAAAATCCTACTTCACCCCTTATATTTCGGTTTTGGATTGATCGATTTCGATAAAATGTATAATATGGGAAAAGAAAAAGTATAATATACCAAACAAAAAAAAACATCAATATCGATTCATAATTGGCGTAATTATCGCGTAAAATACACACAAAATAAAACATACAGTCGAATTGAGCACCTCCTATTTGAAGTCGGTTGATAACAACTAAAAACAGTGAATCGCGAGTAATAGCTCTGACACAAAAACAAACTAATATAATAGGTATAACGCTTTTTAAACCAACAGCCGAATTCATTGGCAATTGTAGAGTCATTAAATTTTATGAGTGCCTCTTTGGGAATGTGAATAAACGATTTTGAATTGAATATTTCCAAAACTCTACAAATTACTTATAGACCAGGGTCGAAAACTTACCTTTTTATGTCCCAAATACACTGTAATTTATTATTATTTTAAATATTTATTTTTTCACCTTATTTTTGACAAAAAAATATATATTACTGTAGTAAATCTTCTCAGAAAATGCAAAATATATATATATAATAAGCCAAAACCGAAATAAAAGCGATGATGTCGGTTTTTTTTAGACTTTGCTTGCGTTTCAATTTTGCAAATAAATATATCAGTATAAGTATGAGTATCTAATTATTAATTACTCAGTGCTCTGGATTCTATTGAAATTAATATTTTTCTCAAACTCCATTCAAGTCGGTGCCCAGCGCAGCACTAGTATTTTGCCGGGAGCCGCGTCAGTCGCGTCACCCGCCAAGATTGAACTTTTTTTAGTTCGCGCTCAGACCCCGTATAGCTCAGCCGTGCTAGTTTTCGTATCGTGATTCGTGACCGACCATTTTTCCAAAGTGAATAACTCAGTGCAATTCTGCATTAAATAAACGATATCGTTATATTATTACCTATTATATTCTGAACCAAAACTTTAAATACTTTAAGTGAAGTTTTTTGACGTTTTATTCTTTGGTGAGTATGTAACACCCGTTATTATAACGTGCAATATAGTGATTGTTAAAAATTGGATTAACTCTCTAAAGTTAATATGAGTAAGTAATCATGAAAAGCATCTAAACATACTTAATTAGATAGATGAACTCTTTATTGTAAACCATTACAGAAAATTGTGGAAGAAAAACTAATATATCTTGGGCTATCTTTGGATGGAGGTGAGATAGCAAAAGAATTTGGGACTGCAGTTCTTAACAAATTATGTATAAAAAATAATTAAGATACTAATTACAATTATAACTAACGCGCTGCTCTACTAACGTGCGATTTAGTAGATTTTTTAGGTATTCATATTAAGCAAAATATGGTAACATTTTGCTAGACCGGAACCGGTAGTAGCAACACCTAATATCTGCCATTCATATATTATATTTTATACTAGATTTCAACTTTCGAATCACAAATTATTTGTAACAAACATCACCAACAACAGAAGAGTCACTGTAGCATTGCTTGGCAAAGCCGAGCCGGTTCAACCGGTCTTGTTTTGTTTTTGCGAGGGCTCCGCAGCTCAAATGCAATCTTTAAGTTGAGTTTTTAAATTCTAACTAAAATTCGACTATAATAGTAAAAATGCTTTAGAAGTTAAACCTTATGTTGTAATAAAATATGTAAGATAGACTAAACATTAAATTGTTTTTTTTATGCTCGATACACAAGTATTTGATCACAATCTCGCCTGATGGAAAGCGATGATGCAGCCGAAGATGTAGCATGCTTGCCTAGAAGATACCTATTCACTCTTGACTTGAAGACTTCCAGAAGACCCAGATTATACCGTTTGGAGAATAAAGAATGAGTTCCACTCCTTCGCAATAGGAACGGATGATAAACGTAGAAGCGAAACGCTTCGAGCGAACTGGAGCTATGTAAAACATATATTGATGACGTTTGACCATATATGGATAAAGCTTCTCCATAAATAGTTGCCGATTTATACAGTTATTTAGTTTTATACATGTAGTTAGTTCATTATGTAACAATTTGATCAGGTAACACGTACATAAATAAAATATAATATGAAGAATTGAGAATCTCCTATTTTTTTAATATTAGTGTTAATAATCTTACGTCATAGAATGCTATAGTTCTTACTACTTTGTTCGTGAGCGTTCGTTTTCTAAGGAGCAGCTATCGGGTTCGAACACAAGGGTGGGAACACAAGTTTTCTCCCCAAAAGAAATTTCTAATTTCGGAATGACCAATCATAACTGTTGAATGATAGGAACGCTACCTACTGGTAGTAAACTTGAGCACTTGTTACCTACAAGCGCGATGCCTTGTAGGTAACTTTGGAGTTTTGTGTTAGATGTATGTAATGAGTTTTAGTTTAGTTTTAGGTAATATATGCAATTGGCTCGTAGATTTTGCTTATGTTATATACTAAGCGTAGTAGGTACTACTGATTTGATGCTTCAAAAGGCATGTTGTTTTCGTGATGGCAGTAGTCAGTTGGTTACGTTATCTGTGGTACCTACTATTACTTATGTATATTCTGCGACCCTGGTGATTACAACAAGTCTTTTCGAAGAGGTGTGTAAAAGTAAATATTTATCAGATAAAGCAAGCGATCAAATTCCCCATAAAACTTCCACTCTTGCTCAGCAACAGCGATGGGCGGGCGGGAGACACGAGGTGCGCTAAGGTGCCGCCCGCCCCCGTTTCACCTGTTAGCCTGTGACCTGTGACACATTTTTGGGTGCGCCGACCTAGATATAGGTAGGAGTTACCTGCTGACAGTTTAATTAATACAAAGTCGATGCTCTAAAGCCGCGCCTGAATTTCACTCGCTACATAACGCGATATGCTAGTAATCAAGGTTGGACAAAAATTACTTCTAATATAACTGAGTGATTACGGCAATGTACGAGAAGTTAACGACGCAGTTGGCGCAGGTAGATCTCTATACCCTCCGCCGTGGGTGCTGGGTTCGATTTCCAGGAGATAATAATAATTTTCCTACTTAAGGGATTAAAATTGGTGTTTCTGGTTCTGGGTTTGATGTTTCCGGCACCCATGACACAAACATAGTTAGAGGCTGTGAGGTGAATGCGTTTATTTAAAGAAGCTACTAAAATATGCAATATAGGATATAATACGATGAGCGATGCTTCTGAAAAAATTAAGAAGAGAAAGCAATTAATTGGTTTAGATACTCGAATCCAATATAAGGATTGCACAAGGATAACATTTTCAAATTGTCTGTGTATTTGCTACATCAAAGCAAAAAAAAATGTTATGTTTTTATCTATAGTTTTAAAAGCTCTGCAAGTAAATTAAAAATAAATGCCATGAGTTCGGGGGAAGATATTGTCTAACAGTAATTAGAACGTGTCGTTCTCCATCAGGCCAACATTCACGATCCAACATTCTTAATCTTTAAAATCCAGTAAAAAATACCAATGAAATGTGGCTAATGTGTTTTCTAAAAATAAAAGCACATGGCTCATGGTAGAGTAAATTATGAGCGTGATCTGATGATGTCATAAATGCCGTCATATTCGTAAAGCATGAAGAACAAACCGGTCCGCCTCGTCCGGCGTCGCTTGCCGACCTCCAATTATGTTAATGCAGTTTGTTCATTCTTTGACATTGCCAGCCGATCACAGGTTCTTACTTGCTCCATCGCACATAATAACTGGAACCGATTCCAAACATACACATTTCTAACAAATAATTTGACTCGGGAGAATAGTTGCTTGCTTGCTTGTCGTATAGACTAGTGGGCAGTCCTAATAGTGTCAGGATTTTTCAGCCCGCCTGAAGGCGTCCAACATGAGAAAGTAAAATAGTAAAAACGTAAGTTTCTTGTATTTTACTTCACATATTTAGTCACGTATTTTATCTAACTCTATCGGTTATATCGGTTTAAAAGCTGAAATTGTACTTTATAAATAACTAGCCGTGCCCCGCGGCTTCGCCCGCTATTATCAAGTTAAAAAGTAGCCTATGTGTTAATCCTCCTAATAATCTATGTACATTCCAAATTTCATCTAAATCCGTTCAGCCGTTAAAGCGTGAAGAGGGAACAAACATACTTACACACTTACACACAAACTTTCGGATTTATAATATTAGTAGGATTCTTTAAGATTAACTGTTAAAACTCTACAAAACAGTGTAAATAATAAACATATTCAGGTGAATTTTCTTTAAATGTGATAACATGAATCACAAAGTGATTAGGCAACAAGTATTCTACTAACATTAGTGAATAATTTTACTATACTAACCTACCAACTTTTTACTTAAAATATAGGCTATCATTTGCTTCTTACCGAATTAACAAAAAAGAGGAGGCACTCAATAAGATTGTATTTTTTATGGGTGTTACCTCATAACTTCTTTCCACATACACCGATTTTGTTTAAATGCCGCTTTCTCATTGGTCTCATTTAAATTTGATCAAGATCTGATCAGTAGTTTTTGAGTTATCGTCAATAATGCGTGTTTAATACATTTAATCTGATCAAGGTTCCGAAGATAAAGCGGTGATGTCGGTATTTTTAAAGCTTTGCTTGCGTTTAATTTTTCAATTTGGCTTCGCAATCTTGTGCATTTATATAGCCAGTGTCAAGTAATAATACAATTCAAGTGAATTTCATATTGAAAGTCCTCACAGTCAAAGTAAAGTAAAAGAGCTAAGGTCCAGTGATAGTCAAGTCATGCTCTAGTAAAGTGGTAGAAACTTTACTAGAACTTGTATTGGAATATTGGAGCGAAGGAGAAAAGCACGTTTTCAACTTTGTATGATTTGCTGACACTTATGCACGTTTACTAAGTATTCACTATTTACACAATATTTCACATTAACACTAGAAGAATCATAGGTTTTAGAATGTTAAACAAAATCAACAGAGCCATATTTTAACTTTCGCGGCAAAACTCCCTTGCATTTAATTATTTATAATAATATTATGCTAAATTGGCGTATGAGAAGTGCGACCACACAGTAGAGAACTTTTTAACTACAATCATTCTTTTTCTGTCATCTGTAGGTATATTCATAATCGTACCCATATTATTTTATATTCAAGACACACTTTATTTTCCTTCATAACAAATTTCTTACAAATAGTCATCCAATCCTTACCTAATTAGAATTCTAAGTTACTCAAATAAAACCTTCAAGACAGATAAACATTATTTCAATAAAATCACTTTATCACTTATATTATTAAAACTACTCTACTCTAAGAGATTTTTCTGTGAGTCCCGCATATCTCTTCCTATTACCATAGTGTATTACCGTCAAGTGATGTAATTATTCTGCTAACGTGTCGTTAATGTCTACACGTCTTCAGCACATGTTTAATTTCGCACGATATTATGACTATTTTTTGTGTATGTTGAACCATTTAAAAATATACCTTGTAATTGGTATTGCACAGTGGGGGAACAGGCTGCCTTTATCGACTTTTAGTAGCTCACGACTTCCGCTTGAGGGGCGAAAAAAATTGCTCTTTATACTTACAAAGAAGCTAGACATGTAATTATGTGATTAGGTACCTACACATTGTTCACCAAAGTCATTGAGTAATAGATCTACTCCTACCAAGCTTGGACGAATTTCACGTGGGTTTCATCCAAGATATTTTCTATACCTTAAGCACTCGCGGAGAATTTATTGTATTTTCCGATAGCTAAACAAAATGAATATGTATAACATTCGCGATAGTTCTCAGACTCAAATAAAACTCATACTCAAACTACACTTCTTAGACAATACTGGAATATTACTGGGAAATTTATCATAAGTATCCTAGTTAAATACCAAAACATTCTAGTTGTATCTATATATTTATTGAAATACTTATGTAAGTACAATTATTTTTCTCAATTGTAATTGTTTATAGTACTCATTTTTTAATTTCAAGATACAACTAAAGTAAAAAACAAATATCGTATAGACAATGGCTATAACTATTCGAGACAGGCTACGTACCAAGGAAAATTGATTAAAACAAATCATCATCATGATCAACCACAACCATACTCTTCATCACAATTTTATCAATTCGACATAAAGTCAAGTACGGATTGCAAAACAAATCATCATGATCAACCACAACCAAACTCTTCAACACAATTTTACCTAATGCACAGTCAATTCGACATAAAGTCAAGTACAGATCGTAAAACAAATTATCATAATGATCAACCACAACCACACTCGTCAACACAATTATACTTAATGCTCATGTCAAATTTCTGACCCTATATAACTTGACGATCCTGTTGGTGCTGTGGGTAAGTATATGCCCTCTGTGCCTCTGTCCTGAGTCCGATTCCCGGCAGAGGCACAATCTCCTTTCCGAAGGGACATATGTGTTCCTGGTCCTGGATGTTATTGTGTTGTGGTGTGAATGTTTCCGTCACCCACGACACTAGTGATCGAACTTAGTGTGGGCTGTAATTGTGAAAGCGTTCCATTTCGGTATGTATTAATAAGAATCACATTACTCTTATTGTGAAACTTAGTTACATCGGGTGCATATATATCTTAGAATACAGAACAATTATTCTAAGACATATGTATACATACACTAACTGCGCCCCGCGGTTTCACCCGTGTGGTGATGGAAAATTGTGATAATGATGATAGAAAGTATTTCATTTTTTCGTAAATTTTTCGATGTTTTTATATTATTCTGCTATTGGGGACGGAGACAATCCTTGTAGGCGGCAGATTCTTTTCCTACTTACTTGACACTTATCGGTATATTTCACTCTATATCTTTATAAATTATAGCCTATGTGCTATTCTGATATGTAAGCTTTAATGTTTCATCAAAATCCATTCAGTAGTTTTTGCATGAAAGAGTAACAAACATACATCCATACATTCTTACTAACTTCCGCGTTTATAATATTAGTAGGATATATGCGGTAGTTGTGCATAGAGAGTTATCGGAGAGGTGAAAACAAAACAATGTGGTTGCCCCAGATGCTTAGTCGTGGCGTGACGACGAATGCTGGTACCTATGTACTTACGGGTTAGTTCTATTACACTATCGATACTACACGGGCTGGCCGCTGTAATACCTATTTCTTTTCTTTTGATTATCGATGTACTTTGGTAAGTATGTCGTCGCTTTTGATTGACTCTGTAACTAACTATTCTACTCACCTAACGTAAATGAGTAGTTGGAGATCTCCTGTGCGTTGCATTGGGGGTAGAAACTTGAAGTCCTCTATTCATAGACAAATCCTACTACCCACCTACGTATCTTTCTTTATATATATATATAATTTTTCTGTACGTGTGTATGTGGCTGAATTTCACCTAAACGGCTGGATCTATTTTGATGATTTTTGAGTGTGTTCAAGTGGATTAAAGAATGGTTTAGATTAAAAAAAACGAATTCAAAACGTTTGAACAGGACAGAGTCTGTCGGGTCAGGTAGTATTATAGTAAAATTCAAACCAGTATTACGTGATAAGGCATATTGTATAATATATAGTTTATTATAATATTGTATTTGTATTACTATATTAACAAGATTAGTCAAAGAGTTTAAACTAAAGTATGTACCCAACTGAATAATAATAATAGTTTTTTCCACTATATAGGAAATGCATCATATTAAAGTCATAAACTCAGTATGACTATGATTATAGTCTATATATACATTGGCCGTGACACACCCTGTTATGTCATCACCTCACTCACCGGCATCAGAGAGCTGACCTTTGACAAAATTTATATGAATGTTTACAGTTTTAATTCACCTAAAAAGATCTATTCAAAGCAATAATTAAGCAATATATATTTTTTTTTGTACATATACTAAATATTTAATTACTTGTAAATCTAAAAAAATAATGAGTTAATTATCTTGATATTTAAAATTAGTACTTTCAATCAACGGCCATATCGTAGTGTTTCGAATAAAAGAGTTCAACGCACTTTAATTCGCGAAAATAATATGTGCCTTCTGTATTGATAGAAAACTACTCTGAAGAAAATTTATTCTCATAGATGGTTACGCGCACACAGTGAAAGATTTTCTAGATTTCTTTCACAGATTTTCACTATAGCTTTTTGTCGCGTCGATTCCTAATTAAGTGGCGTAATGGCTTTTACCATTAATTTGTACCATAAATGGTACAACTGATACAGCCAAATTAGACCAGTACAAGTTCACACATCAATGGTAAAAAATTAAAAATGATAACCAATTTTACAACAAACCGATATTTATGCAATTTGGTACAGAACTAGTTTTTTTTTTAATTTTAGCTTCGCAATCTTGTGCATTTAGTCAGTGTCAAGTAATAATATATTTTATATTAAAAGTCCTAGTCACAAGTCACAGTCAAAGTCAAGTAACAGAGTCAAGGTCCAGTTATAGTCAAGTCATACCCTAGTAAAGTGGTTGAAACTTTACTAGAACTAGTAACTATTGGAGTTGTGGAGCGAGAGCTAAAATCACGTTTATTAAATTTGTATGATTTGCCTACACTTATGCACGTTAACTAAGTAATTACGGTTAATAATCCACTATTATTACACATCCACACTCGAGGAATCACAGGTTTTGGAAAATTATACAAAATCAACAACGCCATTTTTTCACTTTCGCGGCAAAACTCCGAGAAGGATAGTGTATCAAGGATGTTGTAGCTAAAGTAATTAAACGTAGGTTTGTTTCCTATCTCGATGTAATGTATACTTTTAACTGTCTAATATTACCTTTATTCATTACCTTCGTCATCAGTAAAACGGGCGAAGCTGCAGGGTACCGCTCTATTATTGTTATTGTCAAAGGTTATCATTATCAGTGAGACTAAAGCGTTCTTGTCTTGTGGTTGTGCAAATGTAGTCTCCAAGATGATGTCATCGCTCAACGGTTTGGCTATACGTACGAGTACATAATGAAGAGTAAACGTGACTTGAAAGCATTAATTGACAATGGTAAAATTATAACTTATTCATATATCCATTGTATTATTACTTAAGAAGCAATTAATGGTCATCAAGTGTGATTGAATTGATTGATGGAACTTTGATTTGTTTGTTTTAATAAATGTTAATTGAAGTGCAAACAACAACATGATTCAGAGGATGATTTATATTTTAATAAAAGTACTCGTAACTATAACTCTTCGATTTCGGGTCAAACAACAATCGAATTGCTATTGCCGTAACTAAGAAATTGAGTATATTATTCTAAGATCAACACCCTTTCATACTTGATGATCTCGGTGTAGAATATGTTATAATATACTTATAAAATACCACCTTCTTGCATTTACCTGGCATTTTGTACACTCCACATGGACTGTAGTTGGAACTTTTATATACTTGAGTAATTTACTTGTCTTTGGTTTAAAACCTTGGAATTGGAGCTTAATGATGGACTAGCTTTTGCCCGCGGCTTCGCTCGCGTTAAGAAGTATTATTTTAAAATTGACAAACTTTCATCCCCTATTTTATCCCCTTGGGGTAGAATTAATCAAAATCCTTTCTTAGCGGATGCCTACGTCATAACATCTACCTGCATGCCAAATTTCAGCCCGATCCGTCAAGTGGTTTGGGCTGTGCGTTGATAGATCACTATGTTAGTCAGTCAGTCACCTTTGAGTTATATATATTTAGATAGATAATGATAAAATGTAGTACCAGATTTTATTCTAAAGGAAGTTTAATAAAAAAACAGTTTTGCAGTTATAACGAGACGCATTGACAAAATGTTGCTTAGAAAAACAGCAAAACAAACTTTTCAATAAGATGTAATCGGTCCAGTGATTTTGCGCTAAACAACAACACTACTAAATAGTAAGTACTTCGAATAGAGATGATGAGAGATATTCACGAAGAAGAATGACTCCGAATATGATCATTAATTTCACCTCGTCTCGTTGTCAGTCAAGGTGTAGTTCTAAATTGATCGTTTACATCATGCTTATTGAAGCAACTTTAACGTTGATATTCTGTGACTCCGGCGACTCGGCGGCACAAATACAATCAAAAGTCACATGGACCTTCGCGAGTCGCGCCCGTTTATAGCGGTGACGCCATCAGCCGCCACTCGATACCAAAGCACTTTAAAATTGCTATTCTTATTCCAGTTGACAGTGCTTGATAGCTATCACAGCACACAGCACGACTGTGCTGATTTGTCTGGTCGATAAACTTTTTTTTAAACAGACTTTTAAAAAAATACAGTCGAATAGAGAACTATTCAACTGTATTTTTTGAAGTGAAATTATTTTATTTGAAGAAAAGTGGTGGGGGTAAACACCATAGAAAATAATATATTTCAGTAAACACTGTAATTTTTTATTAAATTAATTAAAGGTACTTAAATATTTTAAATGTTTCCCTTTATACAAATCTTTCACTTCTATCGTGTGTCTTTACGACATCCTGTTTTTTTTATGTGTGTTACTTTAAAAGATTTTTCTAGGTGAACCGATTTTGATGATTCTTTTTGCATTTGAAAGCTGGTGTTTCTCATGTGGCCCCATTTAAATTTGATCAAGATCTGATCAGTCGATTTTGGTTATCCTTAATAATGCGTATTTAATTCATTTAATCTGATCAAGAGCTCCGAAAATAAAGCGGCGAAGTCGGGTTTTGTAAGCTTTGCTTGCGTTTTAATTATTATTACACTGACTTTTTTTTGACGCATATTGTTCGAGTATTTTAGAATGTATTGTTAACTTGATCAAATGTCCCGGTTTTCAACTCTATGCCCGCGTCTTTGTATCCCTGAGCGAAGTTTGGGAACGCTTCAAATTCCAGTTAAAAAAGGCAATTTTACTACTTACTATTAAAACATTTTATTTCGCTTCGATGTGTACTAACTTTTATTACCGACTTCAAAAAAGGAGGAGATAATATGTTCGACTGTAAGTTTTTTTTATGTATGTTCACCGATTTCTCCCCCATTTGTGGACCGATTCTCAAAATTCTTTTTTTGCTTGGTAGATTATACTTTAGAGGTACAATATAAATTTTATCGAAATCGATCAAGCCAAAACCAAAATATACGCGGTAAAGTCGGTTTATTTTAGCTTTGCTTACGTTTAAATTATTGCGTCTAAATACATCGTATCTACCTTACGGATTTAGATGCCTTTTTTGTTTGAAAATGTATAGTGTCTATTCATTGCATCTTGTAAATTGTTATAGAAAATTTATCCAAGTGAGATATTTATATTGTTTACTTTTAGTAGGTCCCATAAAGATTAATTAAATTTTAGAATTTGAATGTAGGTAGAGTCAATAACTTTCATGAGTGCCTCTTAAGGGCCCTTAAATGTGAATAAACTATTTTGATTTGATTTTGATTCAGTTGAAGGCTTCCGGAGTTAAAAGAGTTGATATGGTTTTTGGTATGAAAAAAAACATTATATGCATATGTGTCGCTAAAGAAAATGTTACAAAAGTATCCTATACACTACTTATTAAATTGTAACTCTATAGTTACAATTTAATAAGTAGTGTGTAGGGTGTAGGGTACAGAAAAAATAATACTATAGTAGTAACTATTTACTACTATAATATTATTTTTTCTGTCCCTTAGACATTGCGCCGTTTAAAATGTTAATCTATAGAACTGAATATAACCAAGATTGTACCGTCAAGGACGAGTTCGAGTCAATAAAACATTGAAAAGCATTGTCAGTTACGGTTTCTATTATCTAATTTTACTAGTAATTGTACTTTGTTAGAAACAATAAAGTTCTTAGGTATTAGCTAATATATCATCATACTTACTAATATTATAAATCCGAAATTTTGTGTGTAAGTATGCTTGTTCTTTGGATGAAATTTTGAAGGCACATAGGGTATACCCAGGATTAACACACAGGCTACTTTCTTACTTGATAATAGCGGGCGAAGCCGCAGAGCACGGCTAGTTTTTTATAAATCGGCAGATATCGCTGGTATCGACAATGCACCAGTGAATCATTAATGGCGTTTGTAATAATAATGATGACTAATAAATCTGCATTACATAGCTATTGTTTTTTATCTAGGAAGAACCACGATGATGCAGACAAACCAATAATCATATATACTGAATTAGTACCCATACATATATAATGTAGTCAGTCCTACGTAACTAATAAATGGACTATGATCACCTAGTCAAAAGTTTTGCGTCTCTCGTATCTCGATGCACCTAGATTATTACATTCACGGTGACAATAAAGTTTCGATTATAATCACCCAGGCTATCATATATATACTTAGTGGAATAGACTAGAATCTCTACATGTGAAATAAAGTAAAATAGGAAAATAATTTAGTGCATATAACACGTCCCCATATACATATAATAAACTAGCCGTTCCCCACGGCTTCGCCCGCTATTATCAAGTTAAAAACGCCTATGTGTTAATCCTAGGTATAATCTATGTACATTCCAAATTTCATCCAAATCCGTTCAGCCGTTAAAGCGTGAAGAGGGAATAAAATACTTACACACAAGCTTTCGGATTTATAATATTAGTAGGATAGTATAGTTAAGCGTCTCTACCATATCATAACCGTTATAGGAAACTTACAGAAACTGCTTTATTATACCTACTTATCTAATTTATTTTTATTTATTTTTATTTTTTTAATGGTAAACGTAAATAATCCATACTTATACCCTTACTTCCTTACTTATATGTATGGATGCTTGCGACTCTTTTACGCAAAAACTACAGCATGGATTTTAATGAAACTTTACAATTATATAGCTTATACATAAGAATAATACATAGGCTATAATTTATAAAGATAATATGTGAATTGTCCTAAATATAACAATAAGTGTAAGTCAGTAGAAAATAATCTGCCATCTGCGAGCTATTCTGGCTTGCGCTGCGAAAACGTTAGAATTACACGTATATGATGCATGATGGAAATGTTTATCTTAAACAGTCCTACAAAAAAGCTTGCAACATCATATAGCTATCGTTTATGAGTAAGACATTATCGCCAAAATAGTGAACCATAAATACAATAAAAATTAATAATTTATTTCTAATGCAACGGCTGAACGGAATTGGAATGTGCATAGCTTTTAACTGCAGCATTAAAACATAAACTTTTTTAATGTTAACTTGATCAACGCGAGCGAAGCCGACTAGTACATTATAATATAATGTATTAGTTACGTATACCTAATATTATCGCATATTTTGGTAGCTAAAATAAATCATATTCATGTCGAAACATTCGAATAAGTTTATACTTATGAATTATAAAATATCAATTCACAAAAACGTGTTCTAAAAAATAACGGTAGAGTAATTTCGTCACGGTGTAGGATCTCGTCCACCTGGCTCGGAGCCTGTTTTAATTACTCTTTTAAATGCTTATCTTGCTTCCTATCTTTATGAATTAATATATGTAGATTCACAGACGTATATATCTTTAACCTAACCTCGTGCGTTCGGGGCATCGACCACCGCGTAGCTCCCCGTGCCCTACTCGCAATTTATCAGACGACCTTCTGACACGCGATCCAACTATTGAGCTTTATTGGTCCGCGAGCTTCGGTAACGACACGAAATGTGATATTTCACCAAGACAATACCACGGGGTACCTATTTATTGCTTAACTTACCTAGAAATCGAAATACCATGCGTAATAATTGGCCGGTTGCCACCACAACTGAAACGGCTGTCGTGTCACGCGTGAATGTTCGGGACGGTCATGTTTATGTTAACGCGAGCATGGCCTAAATATCTTCTCTGAATAGTGCCGTTTTCATAATTATTCAGCGAATGACTGACATACAGAATAAGCATTAAGCATAGCTGAAGCCAAATTCTAGCTTAGATGAGTAAAAACAGATATTCATATGAAAATGTAAATAATGAAAATATGAATAATTAGCCGTGCCCCGCGGCTTCGCCCACGTTTATCAAGTTCAGCAGTGGCCAAATAAAATATAAAATAAATATAAATAAATAAAATAAAATAAAATAAAAAAGCCTTTTTATTTCCAGTAAATTTTACATATCTTAAAGTCTATGTATGTGTTAGTTTTAATTTGTTTATTTCTATGTTATTTATTGTTCTCTTATTTAGTTTAAACTTTTATGTGTATCTTGTGTATTTTAATCATAGTATTTAGTTTTATAGTTACTTAGTTTTTATTTAATCTACCGGAACCCCAGAATGGGTGAAGGCCTCCCCCAGTGATGCCCATTTAGTTCTGTCTTTTGCTACTTGTTTCCAGTTTAGACCGGCTATTGCTTTAATGTCGTCTTCCCATCTTGTAATAGGTCTACCTCTCATTCTTTTGCCTAGTGGCCCGTTCCAGAATGTTACTTTTTTGGTCCATCTATGGTCTGTTAGCCGCGCAATGTGTCCTGCCCACTTCCATTTCAATTTTTGTGCGTAACTCAGAGCGTTTGTTGCTTTAGTTATTTTTCTTATTTTAGTGTGTCTTATTTTATCCAGCTTTCTTATATTTAGCATACTTCGTTCGAGTCCCCTCTGACAGACGTTTATATTTTTTCTTGCTTCAGCGGTGAATTTCCACGTTTGGCATCCATATGTCAGACATGGCAAGAGGCTCGAGTTCATGACTTTTGTTTTAATGGCTTGTGGTAAATTACTTTTAAAAATTTCCTTTAGACCCCAGTATTTGTTCCATGTTAATTTTATTCTTTTCTCTATTTCTATGTTATTATTTTTTCTGTCGAAACTTATAGTTTTTCCCAGATAGACATATTCTTCTACGTATTCCAATGGTTTGCTATTGATTATTATTGGTCTTTGCGAGCCATTTGTCATTGTCTTAGTTTTTGTAATATTCATTTCTAGCCCCACCTTAACACTAGCTAGGTTTAGGGTTTCTACCATGATCTGCAGTTGGGAGGATGACTCGGATAACAGTACTATGTCATCTGCAAATCTCAGGTGGCTTAAGTAGGTGCCATTTATGTATAGTCCTCGTTTGCTCCAGTCTAGCTTATTTATGATCGCCTCGAGTACAGCTATAAATATTGTTGGAGACAGCGGATCGCCTTGTCTCACTCCCCTTTCTATTGGGAAGCTAGGGCCTAAAGATTCAAGCTTAATTTTACCCTTATTGTTTTTATATATGGATTTGATAATTTTTATATAAATTTCTTCCACTCCTTGTTCTTTCAGGCTTTCCCAGATGCTTGTATGTCTTACCGTATCAAAGGCTTTCTGGTAGTCGATGAATGATATATAAAGTGTTCTTTGGTTATCCTGGTACTTTTCTATTATCAGTTCAAGTGTGTGGATGTGATCAACCGTTGAAAACCCCTTTCTGAAGCCTGCTTGCTCGACCGGTTGTTTTTTCTCTATTGTGTCGCTAATCCTTCTATTTATAATTGTGGAAAATAATTTATATAGGCTTGGTAACAAGCTGATTGGTCGGTAGTTTCCTATATTCTTTGGGTCGCCTTTAAATAAATAAATATATAGAAATAATAAATATAGGCAATTGGCTATATTCATATAGATAGCATTCGCCTATGTAAAAAAGGGTAAAAAAATCCTAATGTTATTCCTAAGTTTAAGCTATGTACATTTCAAATTTCATCCAAGTATATTCAGCAGTTAAAGCGTGAAGAGGGAACAAAAATACTTAACACACAAATTTTCGTATTTTTATAATTAATGTGATACTATTAGATACGTACCCATCATACTTCCCCAAAATTTGCATACTTATTGTCAGTAGTAAGTTGCACCTGCTTCAAGATATGTCACAACGAACTGAATTTCAAGGTTTCTTTGGAAGCACCAAGTACGTACCTGTCACATTTTATTCAAATAGAGCTTAGTCAGCTTTCTGCGTTAAAGGTAGTATGGGAGAGAGAGAAGAGAGATTTCTTGTAGAGGCACTCCTACAGAATATATATTTTGAATATATATTTAATAAATAAATTGATGACGTCACGTGAATCCGTCATCAGTGGGCCACGAATCTTTGCTCTTTAGAAGGTAGGTAATGACTGATGGTAAATTCTTAAAATATTGTTTACTAGCCGTGCCCCGCGGCTTCGCCCGCTATTATCAAGTTAAAAAGTAACCTATGTGTTAATCCTAGGTATAATCTATGTACATTCCAAATTTCATCCAAATCCGTTCAGCCGTTAAAACGTGAAGAGGGAACAAACATACTTACACACTTACACACAAACTTTCGGATTTATAATATTAGTAGGATATTTATATAGGGATATTTCGTTTCAAGATTAAAATCACAGCGCACTTTAATAATTACAGATAATAGCGCAACTGCTCATAATCCCAATGCTAAGGAATATCACAGTATTTTGTATCTCATATGTCCGGTAATCGGATACTTCAAGGAAATTGTGCAATTTTGCAAAGTGAGTTAACCAAGATTTAATCGTAGCACTCTTAGAGTGTTCGCGTTTATTATGGTCCCTGTTTGTGCCATTGATGGCCATTTAAATCTGCGACGGTTCCTTAGGCTATGGACTACATTGATACGATTCTTTGTATCTACCTAGTAACAACATGTATCATTTGCTGTAGGCATATAAATAAATGGCCCTGGCCCCAATCCTTTAAACACTCAACAATCAATAAGTTTTCATTTATTTTTAAATAATGACTCATATTCGTTGACAATAAAGTTCAATTTATCGTTCACAGACGCAAGATGGTGACGCGGCTGACAAAGTGATTCGACAACGAAGCAAACGACTTCTCAGGCAAAATGAAGCAAATCATGAATAAGAATCTCATCACGCTAAAATGTGTGCTGTTCTGTTTCCTTTCCGGTAAGTTTGTCTACTCAATATACGGATATACCATGTGTCTTTTCTCAAGTTTTTCTACTGACGGACCACACATATACAGAATATACGATTCACTTTCATTCATGGAAGCAGCGTATTATGTAAGTGTAACCTATCTTCTTGTAATATACGAATGTCTTGATTAGAGGAGAAATAATAACAACAAACAATCAAACGCATTAGCACTCTCAGCCCCACACCAAGTCCAAAGACTTGTATCGTGGTGTCGGAAATATTTACTCTACTACACATTCACACCCTGAACCAGATGCACAAATTGTGCTCCTGTCGGGAATCGAACCCTCGTCAATGAGTCTCTTGGCTCTTCGCTCAATGGTATCAAGAGCCTCAAGCTGGTACTTAAAATAGCTGAACCGTCCCAAAGATGAGAACAGTACTTCATACATGACCGGACTTGTGCTTGATACAAAAGGAACTGTTCTGGTGTAAAGTACTTGTTATGTCGTAAACTGTGACTGTCTTCCCCATACGGAAGATTTTGTTTTTAATTATAAGTACCTAAACCAATTTATTCATAATTACCACTCAATCGTATAAGGCTGAAGCAAAATATAAACATGCAGTTTTAGTTTAGAAGATCTCTACATCCTACCTTCCTCTAAAATAAATCTATCAAAAATCACAACCACTAATGTAGAGCAGTTCATTGAGAGATGTAAGACGTTCTCAAGTTTCAAACTAATGCTGACGAACAACATTTCTCGTAATGCCTTTCACTCATGCAGCCTAAGGTATATTTTGCTTATAAGTAATACGGCCCTTTGAAATAGTGAAGATGTCTCAATTGTAGAGCAGTATAACTGTACCCCGCGTTGAAGATATGAAAGGAACAACAATCCATTCCTATAAAAAAATATCACCCTAAGGTTTAATGTTTTTTTTTTTACTCTGTCACACTCACAGCCCCACACTAAGTTCAAAGACTTGTATCGTGGGTGCCGGAAACATTCACATCACACACACATTACACCCAGAACCAGAACCACAAAATATCCCTTGGGTAGAAATTTGTGCTCCTGCCGGGAATCGAACCCAGGATCCACGACGCACGCCAACTGGGTCGTCAAAATAAATATCCAGACAAAATAAAAGTTTTGTATTAATGTTAAAATCTGGGAGATATATTTTTTTAATTTATTTACTAGTTTCTACCCAAGCTTCTGCCCGCGACTTCGTCTGCGTACAAGTAAATTAAGGTCATACAAAAATGTTAGTTCCGAAATCCGCTACTAAAAATAGACCGTATAATATACGGTCTATTTTACGGTAACATAAAATATTATTTTATGTTAGACTTCTAGCAATACATTGGTGAAAACTGAATTCAATCCCACGCAGTAGTTTTTGTGTGAAGCGAGTACAAACATACAGACAGACTGACAAAATATCTAAAAATTGTGGTTTTGACTTCTAGTGCTCTAATAAAGACCCCCATATATTTTTTCTTCAATATGTATAATGTACAGACATTTACAATTGTATTATTATGTATAGATTAGATCTGTCAACAATTGTTACATCACATCAATAAATACTAGACAGTATAGTATTTGATAAATGCACAACCTTTTACATGCAAACACCTTGTGGTATATAAAAAATGATATGAGAATTAGTCGAGAGAATTAATTAAATTAAAGCTTACAACATAAATCGGCTGATTAAGACCGCTCCAGTAGTCTCATCAGAGATTGGAATAAAAGTTCTAATCATTAGTTGCTGTGCTCGCACATCAATAGGTTCTCGCAGTAGTGTTGCATGCAATGCAAGCTTCCTTCTAAGGATCGTAGCGCCGGCACTGAGGCACCGCGTGATACCGGGACCGTTCACCTCCGTCTTGCTGCATTGCGGCCACGATGTGACCGACCTATTTACCATAAATCACCGCACGTCGTCTTATTGAGACCAATAACTGTATCATCAATAGGAACGTCTGGGAATGTAGTAAGTCTTACAAAATTGCATGATTTTAGATAATATGCAGACAAAATAAAAGTTTTGTAAAAGTTGGAAACTTATATATTACTCAAATGTCATCTCCACAATATCGGGGGGTAGCGTCATAGTGCATTTTAACCGACTTCACAAAAAAGCAGGAGGTTCTCAATTCGATTGTATTTTTTGTCCTCATAACTTCTTTCTAGGCGAACCGTTTTGTTATTTAAAAGTTTTGTTTAAAAGGTAGTGGTCCCATTTATATTTGATCAAGATTTGACTAGTAGTTTTTAAGTTTTATCCTCAATAATGCGTATTTCATTCATTGAATCTGATCATAGTTTTCAAAGGTAAAGCTGCGAAGTCGGTTTTTTAAAGCTCTGCTTGTGTTTAAATAATTTTGCTCACGTAGTCGTGGTGTATTTTTTTAAATTAGTATATTTTTATCGTACATTAAACTGTCGGCCTAGAAGTCTTTGTGACCGTCATTAAAGATATATCGGCCGAAACGTATTTATTTTAATTTATCAAAACCTCAACCTGGTTAACATACAAAAAGTATTTAGTTTTTGTATGAGAGAGCGTGTGAATTATGTACAACTAGTCAATCCCCGCGGCTTCGCCCGCTATTATCAAGTTAAAAAGTTGCCTATGTGTTAATCCTAGGTATAAGCTATGTACATTCCAAATTTAATCCAAATCCGTTCAGCGGTTAAAGCGTGAAGAGGGAACAAACACACTTACACACAAACTTTCGGATTTATAATTTAGTAGGATTTATATTTACTTTCTAATACAATTTAAGCTCGACCTCTTGTAGGTAACTTAGGTCTTTGCTGTGTATAGTTTTAGTTTAGTTTAAGGAAATATAGGCAATTGGCCCGTAGATTGATGACAGTAGAAACAACACCAATTGTAAAAATGTATTTAAGTGACAGATATCGTAGGTATGTGTATATATGCTCGATAGCGAATTTAAATTGGTTTCCAGACTATTTTCAGATCAAACATTTTGTGAATCTGGCAGTAGAGTCCTCAACTCTCATGAGTGCCTCTTTGGGGCCCATGAGAATAAACGATTTTATTTTGAAAATAAAGATACAATAAATTATACGAAATTTACTTCTAAGCAAGATTTAAATATACCGGGCTTTACTCGTAATAGGGGTACTGTATATATAATATACAAGCCGTGCCTCGCGGCTTCGCCCGCTATTATCTAATTAAAAAGTAGCCTATGCGTAAATTCTAGGTATAAGCTATGTACATTCCAAATTTAATCCAAATCCGTTCAGCGGTTAAAGCGTGAAGAAGGAACAAACATACTTACACACCACACTAACACAAAAACTTTCAGATTTATAATATTAGTATATGGGATTATATATATATATATATATATATATATTGTAAATATATATATTTAAATATCTACAATGTAGAATAGACATGTATATTATTTATATATATATCTTAAAATATGATAATAAATTCGGTTATTTTGTTTCTGCCGCACACCCACCGCTTTTCTTCCACGGCCAGGATGGCTGGTAGAGAATGCTATTTAGCATTAGGTCATTCCCTGTACTCTGATTTGTGCAAAATGATTAAATAAATAAATAAATACTGCTAGTATGCGCACATCATATATATTATACATATATATATTCGGCCGCATCATCGCTTTCCATCAGGTGAGATTGTGGTCAAACGCTTGCCTATCGTGAAAAAAAAAGACGGAATAATAATAGTACTAACTACATCTTAACTTGTTTCACAGGTGTGGGGTGCATATTCCCGTTTCTGCCACTGCACATGCTATCAGTGGGGTTAGATAAAGGGGAAGCTCGCCTCATATCGGCAATCGCGCCATGCATCGCGCTCCTCGGGCCTGCATTACTTGGACCTCTTATCGATAAGTAAGTGATGTACATAAAAATCTCAGACGTGATATATGGCTTGGGTCAATGGCCACACTTATTTACATACGAAGATGATAGGACGCAAATTAAAATACTACATAGAAGGCAATTTCGCATGTATTCTTTTTAGAACTCATTGATGATAAGCGTCACGCTTTCAGATATCTGCAGTGCCATCCAAAACCAAGTCCCGCATGGCATATTTTGCAATTTTGAAGCGTTTTGCCTCCACATTCATTATGCGAACTGCAAAAGAATGGAATTCCTTACCTGAGTCTGTGTTCCCTGATAAATACAATATGGGAGTCTTTAAGTCACGAGTGAATGAATAGGCATCTTCTGGGCGAACGTGCTCCATCGTCGACCGCATCGTTACTTACCATCAGGTGAGATGGCGGTCAAACGTTTGCCTATCTTAAATAAAAAAAAATCAATAAGTATTGAATTTGCAATTTTGCTTAATATTGGCAACCGCCTGGGGCAGTACATACAATTGCCAGACCTACATTCAACCGCCAAGCAGGAGTTAAAATTATATTAATTAGAATTATATAAATGGGCGGCACTGATCTGTAATGGGCGAGCGTGAAGCTTACCATCAGGCGAGCGAATTGCTCGTTTTGTCTCTCAATGAGATAAATAAATACTTACACAAAAACCTCAAGCTATAATGTCATTGCTAGGGCTTTAGCCCGGGAATTCTCGTCTTGGCAATTCCCGGGATATCTTTAGTTATCGTTCCCGAGAAATTAAAAGTTGAGAAAAAGTCGAGAAGTCGAGAAATCGAATCGAGAACGAATAGTTTCGTATTTTTTTTCTGTTTAACTCTTTGCTTCAGACGTACTTATTCAATCGGCTATAGCCCACCACCGCCGCATCTTTTAACGAAAATGATTCAGAAGTTGTTGAAGTAAGCTTAAACCAATGAGAATCTGAACCTGACACATTTTAAGGTCAATTAGAGAAACCTATTAAAGTTGAGAAGAAAGTCATTTTGAGAAATGATCACCCAGAGGATGTGGCATTATCAAAATCTATCATAAAAAAAGAACTCTTCTATTTGAAAAAACTGGCATAAGATCTCAAATTTTTAAAAAATTAAACAAAGCAGCTTTCAGTCCAGGCTACTCGTGTTTTCCATGTCGGGAAATATTGTAGAAACGAATATATGCCGCTGTCCTTTACATGCCGTTTGTATAAAATGGGACATACTTTAAACAGTAACATCAGTTTTGTATTATATTTAGGCTTGTGTTAAAAACACTGCCCAAAAAAGTACCTATTTTACTACCAAAAAATTTCGAAACGGTTACCAAAATGGATAAATGGTCACCAAATTACGTTGGAAGATTAGAAGAGGAAGTTTAAGATCGTTTGTTTTCCTTTATTTAAACAATAAAATTTAACGGAAACGAAACATTAGTATCGGGAAGACCCGAGAAATCGTGTTCGAGAATTCTCGAGAACCGAGAAATGAAAAACGTCGACAAATCATAAACCCTAGTCATTACGGAATAAAAGAAACTTCAGTTGAAGCTTAATATAACCAGTTACATACGAACAAATTATATGTCCTAGTTAAAAATGGACCAAACTTAAGCGTTATTCCATTCGTTCTATCGAAGACAATTTCAATCTTTAGTACAGAATAATTGATTTTCTACTTTGCTTTATATGAGTCGTCTAATAATACTATACAAGCAGGTCATCGATCGGTGACCTATTCATTTATAACCACCATTCAAAATTGCGGCCTCATTCTGCTGGTGACACATGCTTTCCAATTCCGTTATTAACCGACTTCAAAAAAGGAGGAGGTTCTCAATTCGACTGTTTTTTTGTTTCCTCAGAACTTTTTTCTAGCTGAACCCATTTTGATGATTATTTTTTTATCCCATGTGGTCCCATTCAAATTTAATCAAGATCTGACCAGTAGTTTTTGAGGTATCCGCAATAATGCGTAATTTAATTAATATAATCGGATCAAGAGTTTCCTAAGATAAAGCGTTTTTACTTGGTTTTTATTAAGCTTTGCTTGCGTTAAAATTATTTTAGTCAGTTGTGGTGAAACTGTGGTGATAAAATAGTAATATTCTGGTTTACACCACTTTATAATCCGAATGTACTTTGTTTGAGTGGTCGAGTTAACAACAATAAAAATTAAAGGTGCCAACTCGACCTTGCGGTCGAGTTCCGGTCGGTCGAGATAACAACCAACCCCAATCTTGTTATCATTAAATCTCTTTTTAAACAGCGATAACATGAAATAGCATCTCCCAATTGTCAGCTACTTGCTAAGTAATGAAGATCGTGTTACGCACTTGAAGGGCCTTCCAATGTGGGCGCTAAGTGGTTTCTAAACAACTGAATAAGCACGTATAGTAGGTACTTGAATCGAAATGCATGCTTGTGTTCCGGTGTTCATCTTGTAGTTAGCGAGCGAAGCGAAGTCTAGTACTATGTCAGTCCGTCTGTCTGTCAGAAACTATTATCTTCAAAACCAGTCATAGTTTTTTTGATTAATTTTAATTTAGTTTTTAGTTTAATGTAATATATGCTTTTTGAGATTGCTTTAGAAATAAACCTATTTCTCACACAATATGTAAAGTTATGGCCCAAACCCGGAAAGAGCGATTAAAATTATATTGTATAATTAAAAGTATGAAACACCTACACACATTGGCAGGTTTATTTATTTTTCATTTGTGGGTTCTTCTCTTCATTTATCTTTCTTCTTCTTCATTGTGTTCGTTACATAACATAACATAAACGCTTTCACACTCACAGCCCCACACTAAGTTCGAGGACTCGTGTCGTGGGTGCCGGAAACATTCACATCACACACACAATCACAACCAGAACCAGAAACACAAATATTCCATGAGGAGAAAACTTGTGTTTCCGCCGGGAATCGAATCCGATACCCCTGCTTAGAAGGCGAACGCCAGCCAACTGAGCCAACGAGCAGTTCGTTCTTCGTTCATCTTTAAAATGAGTTTTGCAAACAAAGTAAAAGACCGTCTTTAGAAAAAAACTACAATTTAAATTGAGAACTCATCATCATTTTAGGCGGGTCATATTTCACAAGGTATTTGAAAAAAAAAGTTTTATTGTTAAGTGACGAATCTAGTAGTCACGCTTGCCCATTACAGTTCATTACCACCTACGGATTTGAACTTTTTGGTCAAAATCCTGCTCTGCAAAGCACTCTGCGTTCGTCACCCTGAGATGTTAGATCTCTTTAAGCTGTGTAATTTCACTGGAAATTTTGAACTGCAGTTCTTGGATAGCTATCCAAGCACTGCACGCGACGAGTTTGTCCATTTCTATCAATATGTATAATTTCTGCATAGTGAGAATCCTAAAAATTACTTTGACTGCTCGAGTGGTGTTTGAACAACATAATGAACAAATACCATTCACTTCTCTCTGAGACGTTTGCTTAATTACTTATGCTATATAATGTGCACTGTCCAGATTATCAGTAGGGCGAGGGTCAACGGGCGGCAGCGGCGCACCCAGCGGATCCGGCCGGCTGCTCCGAGTCGTAACGGCCATATGCCTCATTTTGAGCGCCATTTTCTACACCTTTTTGCTCGCCGTGCCCTATACAGAACGACATGAGGTGAGCTCACTATTGGTATATACGTACGTAGGTACGTATTATGATATTTTTGTTTCCCCCTTGCCGTTTTTATCAAGGTCTCTGATGCCGTGGTTAGTAAGTATCTAACTATACAAGTACCGGTACCGGCGTCACGTCAGCTAGAAATGAGTAGAAATGGTACCTTATACCCAAACTTATACCATATATATATCGACTTTGAATGCCATTTATTTTTAGCCGTGGTTTCGTGCTTGAACACTTTTTTTCATTTTGCAAGCTTTGAAATAGTTTTTAACTCATGATGGAGAGCTACTTAAGTAAGGACAAGATCTGAGGTTTTTCCCGCGTTATTAATCAAGATAGACCTGGGTCCATGTGCTAGGGTCTACTAGACTTAATTAATACTAATTTACATCCACACCCCACACAAGTTCCATGACATGTATCGTGGGAGTGGGCAACATTCACATCAAGTACACAATCACACCCAGAAACAGAAACGTGTTTTCACCGGGAATTGAACTCGATACCCGCTGCTTAGAAGGTAAACGCACACCCAACTATGCCAACGAGCAATGGGTAGGTCTTGAAGAGATGACTCCTATTCCTCTCTTCGACTCTCCCTGATGTCGCAAACCTGCTGATTCTAACCGTTGAGCCATGACCGCTATTTTTTTATGAGAAAACCGTGTCTGTCCGCTCTTTTATTTTCAAAACAATTGTTTTGACTAACCTAGCTGTTCTCGTTCGTGTCCGTGACATCGGCCGTGATCACGCGATGAATTGAGTCAAACATAATATTATTTTAAAAAGGGGTTCCCGATTCGACTGCTTTTTTTGTGTGTTACCTCAAAATTTCTTTCTGCGTGAAACGATTATGAAATGTTTTAATGGTGCTTCCTATGTAGTCCCATTTAAATTTGATCAAGATCTGACTATTAGTTTTTGAGTGATCCTCAAAGCGTATTTCATTAATTGAATTTGATCATGGGTTCCGAAGATAAAGCTGTGAAGTCGGTTCTTTTTAAACTTTGCTTGCGTTTAAATTATTCCGTCTTCTAATCCATCCTAAAGTTATTTGGTGTACAGTATTGTTGTAATGTCTTAGGCCAGAAGACCCCATGTCCTGTTCATGTGCAACGCCGACAGTGCTTACGTCATGCAAGAGGTGTGTGAAGAGGACATGCGCTGTAACCGCTGGTCCGGAGAGAAGGTACGTTGCACGTTCTGCACAATGCACATCCTACGGTATACCTACCTACCTATACCAACAGTTTAAATGACAGTTAAATGCTTCGTAACTGTAACTACATCTTTCTAAACCATAAATGTAGAACTTACTAACTAATGTACCCATATTATTATACAACCTGTAACATAAAGGTGTATGTAGTATTACTTGGTAGTGTGCATGTGTATAGTGCCAGGAATCATCTGCACGAACGAAAGTCCAAATCGGAGATTATTTTCTCCGGTATCCTGACTCGTCGCTTTATACTATTACAAAATACATATTTAACATATATGATTTAATTTTTTTTAACTTTCGCGAACATCAATCATGTTTATATGAGAAAATGGGGTCTTTTCGCGCTTTCATTTTTAAAATTGCAATATTTTGACTAACCTCGACGTTTTGGCAGGGTTCCACCGTAGTCACGAGAGACGTCGAGGTTAGTCAAAATAATGTTATTTTGAAAACAAAAGCGCGAAAGGACCCGGTTTCTCATATAAACATGATATCTGATTGAATAATTACATGAAATTAAACATTTTCTAGAATTTAGTTACAGATAGTACATATGCTATAATTACCCTAAATATAATTATATAGTTTTAGAACTTTATTGATGCACTACTTAAAAGTTACCGCACTAATACAGACAACAAACTCTTAAAACTGCAAACACATACAAATGGTAGTACAATAATTGCTAACGGTGGCTAATATTACTTAATACTTTATTATAAGTCTCCAATCAAGCAAAGTTCATATAATTATTATCATAACTAATTACTATTACACATACACGAAATAAGGATGTTGAGAAAGCTGCATTCCTTTATTTAACAATGGTCACAATTGAAGCGGCCGTCAGTATGGTATTCGTCTAATTAAAGCAGTTTATAGTTACGTTTTTGCGAGAATAATTGGTGGTAATTGTCAAACACAACAATAAAACGAAAACGTTTGCTCGGACAAGAGCAAATTAATTTGATAAATATCTAAGTACCCGAGGAAGGACGTGTATATATTACATAATTTATAAGTAAGTGCCTACATAATAGGTGCGAGAAAAAGTCTTTCCGTATTTTGTATATTAACGTTGTAATAATCTTTGGTTGTACCTACTGTTTATATCTGGCTGATTTTGTTACCATAATAAATATAAAAGTAGACATTTAAAAAATGAAACAAAAATTAAAAGAACAGTTTTTCGACATATTCAATTGTTTTATACTCTTGGATATGTAAGTTAGTGTGCTTTAGGTACAATAATCATGCATGCTCCTTAGAATAATAATATAGAACCAACGCACCCTTGCAATAGATAAACTAGATTGCATAGAGATAGATAGAGATAGACTAGAGCATAGAGCGTTTTTGAAATGGGTACGGTATTTTTGCAGAGCTGTGGCCGTTACAAGTAAATAAAGTAGATTTAAACCGAGTTCTACCTCTAGAACCCTGGTACGGAATTCTAACCTCTTTAAAAAACCGTTCCAGGATAGAAGTTCTAAGAGCGCATATAGTCAGATATTGCCCAAGCTACCGATGCCTAGAGTCTGATATTAAAGTTGTATGCATGGACTTGAAAGAAATACGGACGTAGTCTCATACAACCGTGCATCTCGCTGCAAACTATCACAACTAATAGTTGGCTACACCCAGAAGGGTGTAATGGCGCCTATTTTCCGACTTTGGTATATCTGTGCGCGAATAGCTCGCGTTATAACAAGCGAAATTGTAGGACCTAGGCTGCTTCACCCGTTATGGATGCGGCATTACGGCTGTATTTTTTAAATGTTTTTTTATGTTATACATGCGGTACGCTTCTTGTGTTTACCAAAGGATTGTTACAGTCAGGAGTGCTCGCTGTAGGTGCTTGCGAGTATGGGTGCGCGGATGAGAACATGACGTGGGTCCAGGAGCCTTTCACCACCACATCCACCAGTACGACGCTCAGCCCCATGTATAGCGGAGTCGCCAACGCCACCACGGTCAGTCTACTATAGACAACATTTATTATTAGTGCTACTGATCGCCTGAACTGGTCGAAGTAATTTAGAAATAAATATTTTTTAAATAAAATGTTTTCATTGAAAATAATTATAATATTAATGTAGATAATGTACTAAATAAAATAGGTAAAAAAACAGCGGCCATCTTGGATTTACAATGACACGTATTGTCATCAAAACTATACCAAATTTCAGATCAATCGTTCGACAAAAAGGGTGAAAATTTTAATTACTAAGTAAATTTGACCCAACAAACTGGGCAATCTAAATAAAACTATTTAAAAATATAGCCAGTAGTACCGCTATGATTAGCAAATGCGAGAGTCTTCATATTAAAACATTATTATTGTTTCTACATTTCCCATCTAGAGTCGAGTTTTGTAAGTTAGTTTTATAGTGAGTCTACTTTAGCTAGTGATATGTTACCACGGTGACTCTATCATAAAAATTAAAAAAATGAAACTAGTTGAAATGCCTATTATAACTAATTAATTTTTAATTAAAGTTAAAGTTAGTATGTAACTTGGGTATATACTCTTATACCTAATCTTTTAAAATTAACATTAGTTTCAATGGATTTCAGAGCAGAATTATGTCGAAGGTATGTTTCTGTCGAAATAATTATCTGCCGAACAAGTGCACGTCGAAGCAGGGTTTGTCGAAGTAGTGGTCTTTCTAAAGCGTGCGTTGTCGAAGTTAGTATTGTCGGACTATTCCTTGTCGAATATATGATCTGTCGAAGCAATGACTTGTCGAAATATATTTTTTCAAAGTAAGCAACTTGTCGAAGTAATGAACTGTCGATATTTAGTATGACACCCCTCGAGATGGCTGTAATTTTGCGAATCTGGTATTAGAGTCATTAACTGTCACGAGTGCATCGATGGAGCCCATGTGAATAAACGATTTTGATTTTGAGTGTTATTGGACACATTCTTAGTATACTACTTAGAAGTTAAGGTCAAACTTTATTATTATTATTTTTTTTAAACAAACGCATTCACACTCACAGCCCCACACTAAGTTCAAAGACTTGTATCGTGGTTGCTGGAAACATTTACATAATGCACACAAATACACCCAGAACCAGAAGCACAAATATCCCTTGAGAACGAATTTGTGCTCCTGCCGGGAATCGAACCCAGGACCCACGGCGCAGAGGGCGGAGACCTGTCCACTGCGCCAACTGGGTCGTCGGGCAGTATACTACTCTACTAAAAAGTTTAGGTCAAATTTAAATTAAATTGTAAACGATACCTAATAAAGATTTTCATTTTGATTTTGAGTGTTATTGGACACATTCTTAGAACACTACTCTACTTAGATGTTTAGGTCAAATTTAAATAACATAATAGTCTACTTATAGTGTTCCAACCGTAACTGGTACGTCATCAACAAAGATAAAGTTCGAACTAGAACTCGGGTTTTAGTTTGTAAACGTTAGACTTGTAGTTTTTGAATTTTCGTCTTGTTTGTCAGTTACGACATCCGTTTGGGTACCTTATCGTACTTTGTTTCTTCCAGACCCAAAGCCCGAATAGCACATTTGAAGAAGAGGAAGACAGCGGCATCACTTTTGAACTGAACCCCCCTCACTTGTGCTACAAGGGGCAGTGCTTGGTGTACATGCGGCATGTTGAAAGGATGCGGGTGCCGCTGTCGCTGCTAGCTCCTGAGCCAATAGACGACAATTCCACTGAAGAGTCCAATTGGTGCACTTATCGTACAAGTGAGTAATCCGACTAGGACTGTGTCAAGTTACCGACGTAAGGTAGCAAGCCTTTCCGTATTCTATCGCTTAAATTTTGGAGAGTGTGCTCAGGAGTTACATGATATAATTCCTCCATGCTCTTTTTACCATTAAACAACAAGAAATACTATCAAACGTCATCCATTTATGGTCGACCAGTTCGCTCGAAGCGTTTCGCTTCTACGTTCATCATACGTACAGCCCAATAACACTAACTTTCGCGGCGTGCGGGCGGGCGGATAGTGCATCCTGCTTGAAGCCTAACAACATTATCGGGATTAACACTAAATATAAAAAAAATACTTTGTAGTGGTCGAAAGCTTGCCTATTCTGCATTAAGTTGCAAACGAAAAGCGTTCTAGTTCGACGACCTCATGTCAGCTAGCGATTGAAAATTTAGATATCTCGCGCTTAATTTGCATTATATGCAGAATTAGGCACAGGTAATCAATGCGGGTGTCGGTCATTATAAAATTAAGTTGTAAAGTCTGCAACTGTATTCTTTTTAAGCAAATAAAAACGCATTCACACTCACAGCCCCACACTAAGTTCAAAGACTTGCATCGTAAGGGCCGGAAACCCATCACACACATGCACACAATTAAACCCAGAAACAGATACACAGATGTCCCTTGGGAAGGAACATTGTGCTCCTGCTTGGAGTCGAACCCAGAACCCACGGCTCGTAGGACAGAGACATGCCCTCTGTTAATAATAAATAAATGAACGTTTTAATCTGTTTGTATAATACCTGTTCGAAGAAATCTAAGACAAGTGTCGTGGGCTGGAAACTTTCAAACATACACATCACATACACAATCTCACTATAAAAAACTGTAGGAACCAGAAACATAAATTTCCCTTGACGTGAAAATGTGTGTTGCCATCGGGATTCGAACCCGATACCCGCTGCTTAAAAGGCAGGCGCTCTGCCAACTACCTACGCAAACGGGCAGTTCAAATAATAATTAGAATAATGTTTTATGCGTAGTAACACAGCAAGTGTGTTACGTAACTTGTTTGAATTATAGTAGGTATTTGCTATTAGGTGCAACTTCATGAAGATACCTTATTGGTAAGTATATATTATACAGTTCCACATTTAATAGTGCAACTAGCACGTACGTGATTAAATGCAAAACATCGTTTACGGTGATGCATCATAGAACAACCTCGATAAAACTAAGCAACTTAGAAAATATACGTGTTAACCTAAATGTTATATACTAGCTGACCCGCCCGGCGTCGCCCGGGCTTAACAAACAATTTACTTGAGAACCTCGTTCTTCTGTAAGTCGGTTCAAATCGTAGACTTTAATTAACACTAACCGTGCCCCGCGTGTTCGCCCAAAAAGTAGCCTATGTCTTATTCCGGAACCTAAACTACCTGCATTCTAAATCTCATCAAAATCGGTTTATTTTTTATGGAGATACGTGGTAACAAACATTCACACACACACACACACGCTTTCGCATTTATAATATTATAGTAGGATGTATAGTGTACCGGTTTACCCAGTTACTGTTACTCAATCGCGTTTACCTACCACGGTAAGATTTTCTTTTATATGCAGTAAAGGGTAAATTGTATAGAATCGTTGTAGTACGATACGAAAGCAGATGAAATTATCTATCTTTTTGATAAGCATTAGTATTGAATGCCTCAAAATTACGGCTAAAAAGAGGCCGCTATTTTATTTTTTATTTTAACAAAGAAAATAATTTTATTCCAGCCAATCAGAATCAGAATATGCTTTATTGTCAGACTGTACTAACAAGATGTAAATATAATAAATATAGTTTCAACAGCTTGCCCATTTCGAGCGTACAATCCTACTAATATTATAAATCCGAAAGTTTGTGTGTAAGTGTGTAAGTATGTTTGTTCCCTCTTCACGCTTTAACGGCTGAACGGATTTGGATGAAATTTGGAATGTACATAGATTATACCTAGGATTAACACACAGGCTACTTTTTAACTTGATAGTAGCGGGCGAAGCCGCGGGGCACGGCTAGTATTATTATATTTCAATTTGTAACTACTGTATATTAGTATATTAATATCATTGATTCCATCCCAATAGATTAGCTGTGTTTAACTTTGACTTTTGCTCGAAACATCAAATTTGAAATGTATTCAATTTTTTTTTTTTTTTAAAAAGACATCATCATTGCTTGCACTAGCAATTTGTTTGATATGTTAAACTATGCATTATCCACCTTGATTTTCGTTTGATATATATAAAAATCTCTACATTTAAACATAAGGAAATTATTATATGAGTCCAGGATCAAGTATAATTCATGTTCTAACTTATTAGGATCCACCAATCAAGTGATGTTTAGGAGTGCCGCAAGGATATATTAGGTGCCATATCACATATGTTTTAACTCAATCACTCACTAATAGTTTTATTTTTTATTCGAGATAAGCAAACATTGGTCACCATCTCACCTGATGTATAACAGATAGCTCTATGTTAGCATAATATTTGATAAAATTCGTCGTTTTTCCAGGTGGTAGGTCCCAATGCTTGGTGCCACCTGAACGTCTCCAAGAGATCATTATGCAGGAGAGTGAGTGCAAGCCGGCCGTTCGGTGCCAAGTGTTGGATCCGTATGACGAGCCCGATGGAGTGCTGGCTAATGCAGAGTGCAGACTGGTCATTGGAGATCCGTCACACACGTTCTGGAGCTATCTCGTTGTGAGGTGAGAACTAAAAGGCCGATTGTCCGGCACTATATACCTACTGAAAAAGTCTCATCAGTTCGATTATCGGACTAAATAATCGGACTACTTATGATAGTCTTATCTACTTTGTTTTTAGTTCAAAGATGTTGTTCATCTTTTTTAACCAACTTCAAAAAAGTTGAGAAGGTTCTCTTTTCGACTGTATGTTTTTTTTTGTAAGTTTTCTCATGATTTCTTTTTGATTGAATCGATTTTGATGTTTTTTTTTTGTTTGAAAGGTGGTACTTACCATGTAGTCCCATTTAAATTTGATCAAAATCGGACCAGTAGTTTTTGATTCAATCTCAACAATGTATATTTATTTTATTTTATTTAATCAATGTCCTGGGTTCGATTCCCGGCAGGAGCACAAATTCCTACTCTAGGGATATTTATGCTTCTGGTTCTGGGTGTAATATGTGTGTGATGTGAATGTTTCCAGCACCCACGATACAAGTCTTTGAACTTAGTGCGGGGCTATGAGAGTGAATGCGTTTAAAAAAAAATGGTTCCGAAAATAAAGCAGTAACGTCGGTTTTTTCTTTGCTTGCGTTCAAATTATTTAATCTCTGATATTAGCGTTTGACTGTTATCTCACCAGATGGTTAGTGATTATGTGGCCTAGGATGTAAACACGCTTTCAGGGATAGCTGTTGGAAAACGTAGTAATTTTAGCGATAGATTTTTCAACTTTAGTATCTCATATCTTGTTGCAGGGTGTTAGCCGACATCTGGCCCACAGCTGGGCTGGCCCTGCTGGGCACGGCTTGCGTGATAGCGACGCGCGAGACATCTCTGGGGCGCGGCGACGTGGGCCGACAGCTTGCGTTCGGAACTCTTGGCCTGGCCATCTTCCCCCCGCTGGCTGGCCTAGCAGCCGACCAAATGCCGGAGAACCCTTACTTGGTGCCTTTTGTTCTACATGCAGTGTTCATGCTGGTTGGAGCTCTTATCTTAATTTTTGACAGGTAAGTTAGATGCTTAAATATTTTGTTGCATGACTTGCAGCCTAAATTTTGGCCCATAGTCAGCTTTGTGGGAATTGCCTATATGGCTGCGGAACATGTACCTTACTAGGCTGATGGTCAAAAGTTCAGACCCTTTACACTGATAATTTGCTCGAAAGATACGAAGGAAGGCGTCTTGGACGTGGAACTTCTAAAGCTTATAGTACGCAATGTTCTCAAAGGATACTGAATAGTTACTTATTTAGTAACCTGCGTTAATGCCATTTCTGTCAGTTACATAACTGTAAAATAGGTATGTAATCTTCTCAACTAAAATCACACTCATATTGTAAATGTGAAAGTTTCTGTATTAGTGAGTGTTAAGAATGTATTTTCTTCAAGCTGTAACCGCTAAACCGAATTGGATGAAATGTTGAAAAACGCAAATCTTATAACTTGAAATAACATAAAGGCTACTTTTTTATGTTTGATAGGCAAGCATTTGACCACTATCTCACCTGATGGGAAGCGATGATGCGGCCGAAGATGTAGCTTGCCTGCCTAGATAAGATATCATTCACTCTTGACTTGAAGACTCCCAGATTATACCGTTCAGGAAACAAAGACGCATGATAAACGTAGAAGCGAAATATATTTGAGACGCCAGACGTTTTGGTGGAAACCATTCTTTAAAACCGAAAATTAAAGTAAAGTCGACCGTCCTCAGCATTATAACTTATCTTCTGGTATCTCCAGCCACATGCCTCTATCGACCCCGGAGTGGTGGTGGCACACTGCGACCGGCGTGCTCGCGATGCCCATGAACACGGTACGGCGGTACGGAGCCGAGACCGCGGCCGTGTTCGCCGTCGTTGCGCTACTGGGCATCCTGTGGAGTGGAATCGATGCTTATTTACCTTGGTAAGTAAGAAGAAAGTAGGTTTTTGCCGCGAAAGTGAAAATGGCGTTGCTGATTTTGTATAATTTTCCAAAACCTGTGATTCTTCGAGTGGTAATGTGTAATAATGGTGGATTATATGGTATGATAGAAGTATGTTTAACTACTGCGACTGGTAGTACATTAATGAATATTAATGGTTCAACATAGATAACTAGTCTATCTGATCCACTTGTGCTCGTGATGCCTATTGAAACTACGGCGTTGCATGGTGGTACGGCGGCCGTGTTCGCTGTCGTCACACAACGGGAATTCCTGTGGATCGGCACTTTATGTGCCATGGCAAGTAAGTAAAAAGCTATAGCTGGTAGTTATTGGTAGTTGAATAATGGAAAAGAGCCCTACGTTATAGCGATGCCCAAATTGCAGCGATACCTACTACTGAGGACCCTGCAATGTGGTGTAGACTCTACGCTTCGTGATTATCGTTTATGTGCCTTGGGTGAATAAAGGGAAAATATTATAATGATGGAGAAAGAATAAAGTTCAGTTTTACTCAGCGTGGTTATAATTGAACTGCCCGTTGGCTAAGTTGGGTGACCGTTCGCCTTCTAAGCAGGGGTATCGGGTTCGATTCCCGGCGGAATACCACCCAGAACCAGAAGCACAAATATCCCTTGGTAAGGAATTTGTGTTCTTGCCGGGAATCGAACCCAGATAAATCCAAGAATTCGGTTTTTTTATGCTTGCTTGTTTCGCGGCTGCCCCTATCAAATATATAGGTACTTGTATTTATAATAATAAAAAAATTCAATGACAACGTATATAAATTGTATACATTTTGTTCCAGGACCGTGTTAGACCTAAACGGCACTGTGACTGAAGTGGGGCTGACGCTGACCATAGGCGCTCTGCCCGCCGTGCCGGCGCTCTTCTGGGCGGAGGCTCTGGTCGACTACATCGGACATTCCAACGTCTTTATCATGGCATTCACGTTCTACGGACTGCGGTACACCGGTGGGTTATTGTGGTTATTTACCTATGATGACCATGAAATAGTGTTCCAAGACCTAGAGCAGCATATAAAGATAATAATTTTTTTTATGCTATACAGACAATAATTTTACCACCATCTCACCTGATGAAAAATGAAGATGCGGCCGAAGATCTACATCTTCATGCTTGCCTAGAAGATACCTATTTTAAGATTACTCTAGACTTGAAGACTCCCAGATTATAAAGTTCAATTGTATATACTACTTTATTATTTCCTAGAATTCATTTACGAACTAAAATCATGTTTTTTTATAATAGCGCTAATTATTCGCATATTATTATGTTTATCTTAAATCTAAGTATTATCTTGATCAACCTTAATGTTTTGGGCCATTTCAATCCGACCATGGTCACGCACGAAAGAACAACGACAATCAATGCAACTTAGCCGAAAAAAAGGTGCCGTTATAAAAACAACATGAATAGGATGTGAAAAATATGTAGTTAGATAGTACGAAACGAAGTCCGTCAGTTTGATTATCAAACATTTTTGGACATGTATGCTGTTATATAATATGCTGTTAATTTGCAAATCTGTCATTTAAAGTAATTAACTTTCACGAGTGGCTCATGGCAAATGTGAATAAAATGTTGATTCTATTTTCCCAGGACTAGCGTTCAGCACTGACTACACGTGGGTGGCGGTTTGCGAGGCGCTCGAAGTGTTCACTCTCAGCCTCGTGTGGGTGACGGCCATGCTCTACTTCAGACACCTCGTGCCCAGGAAATACACCGCCACGGGGCAGGCGCTGCCCGTTATAGCGCACTTTTGTATTGGTGAGTTTGGCCCACAGGAGACATTCATTAGCCGGTGTCAAGTATTAATATTTCAAGTGTATTTCATATTAAAAGTCCTAGTCACAAGTCACAGTCAAAGTCAGGTAAAACAGTACTGTATATATGGATTACTATATATACTGTATAAATGGAGGCAATAAACAATCTGAATCTGAATCTGAATCAGTCAAGGTCCAGTCATAGTCAAGTCATGCCCTAGTAAAGTGGTAGAAATTTTACTAGAACTTCTATTGGAGTTTTGGAGCGAAGCTGAAAATCACGTTTTTCAGCTTTGTATATTTGCCTACACTTATGCACGTTCACTCAGTATCATAATCCGCGCGAGATGAGAATGGCATGCAACCTTTTGGAACTGAGACGCGCGCAGTCCGCCGGACAGCTGTAGCCGTCGGCAAACTCGCGTCAAAGCTCGCATATAATGTTAGTTGTGATTTCTGTGCGCGTGGATTTCTGCTATATAATTGTGTGATTATTTTAAGTAGTTAATCACTAAAATGATCACTACTAGCTGACCCGCCCGGCGTCGCCCGGTAAAAAACATACACATAAATGCTTTCACACTCACAGCCCCACACTAAAAGTACTTTGAGTTGTGTCTTGGGGCCGTTAACATTAACACCACACACGAAACATTCACAACAGCATATCCAGAACCAGAAACGCAAACTTCCCGTAGGGAGAAAACTTGTGTTCCCACCGGGATTCGAGCCCGTGATTTGAAAGAGAACGCACACCTAGCTGGCAATTTAAAGTTCAAAGACAAACTGCCCGGATCGCCTAGTTAAAAATAAACCTACACATAAAATAAACACTTTCACATTCACAGCCCTACACTTAGTTCAATGACTTGCGTCGTGGGGCCGTAAACATATGGACTCAAGCTGGTATTTAGCAGATCTAGTGATTCAGGAATTATTTTATCAAGAGATCTAATTGACGAAGTTATGGGTTTGTGCAAAAAACAAACAACCGAACGAATTGTTGCTGCCACAGGGATATCCAAAAACTACAAGAACTTTTTTTGCTTATGCTACTTAAGAACTGTCATTGTCGATTTAATTTGACAAGTTTCCATCCCATTATCATCACGCGCGGATTATACCCTCCTTTACGTCGCACTCGCAGTTATAAAGATAAGTACTAGGTGTACAGACCACAGACATTATAAGTAGAAGATAGCATTGTAAGTAGTCCCATTTCGTGATACAGACATACATGAGAGGTTGTTTTCCACAGGGCGTTGCATCGGCGCGATAGTGGGCGGCATGGTGTCGCTACAGCCGCCCCTGGAGTCCGCGCGCGAGGTGTTCCGCGGGCTGGGCGTCGCGTCCCTGCTGGTGGCCGCCGTCTACCTGGCGCTGTATCACTTACTGCTGGCGCCGCGCTGCGCCGCGCCTTCCACGCCACCGCCCACGCATCTCTTGCAAGGTACGCACCACATTGACGATACACAAGTCGAGCTGACTTCTTTTTCATTTCGGCTCTGCAATTCTCGTTCATTTAGCCAGTGTCAAGTGATGAATGTTTTTAATTTTTGTTGTTGTTTGACGACCCACTTGGCGCAGTGGACAAGTGTCCGCCCTCTGCGCCGTGGGTGGTTCGATTCCCGGCAGGAGCACAAATTCCTTCCCAAGGGATATTTGTGCTTCTGGTTCTGGGTGTAATGTATGTGTGATGTGAGTGTTTCCGGCACCCACGATACAAGTCTTTGAACTTAGTGTGGGGCTGTGAATGTGGATGCGTTTGTTTGTTTTTGTTTTAATTATAACTGAGTAATTCATAAATATAATCCTATCACAAGTCCCAGTCTAAGTAAAAGAGTCATGGTCCAGTCATAGTCAAGTCATGCCCTAGTAAACGAGCACTTCAAATTCAAACTCACGCTTGCTCAAATCAAAACCTCTGTTCGGACATCGTAGAGTTCGAGACAAGCGAAGCGATCGGCAATCTCTTGAAGTTTGATTGAAGTAGATCTCTACTTTGAAGTTCTTCTACTAAGCCTACTAACACTCTCAATGGTAGTGCCAGTTCAAATAGTAATCTTATTTAATATTTTCATTATGATTATTAGAGTGATACTATAGTAGAAATATGTTTCTACTATGGTGTTACTTCAATTTCAAACTGAATGAATTATAAGAAAATCATAATGTAATAATAAATATACTCTTGTACATAAAAAAAATACTTATCCTAATAGGCTGTACCGATGTGAATGCTGGATATTTTTTATTAGTTATTCATGTCGGTACAGCATTATCAAATAGGTCTGACTTGACAAATATTTGCCCATGACCTGATGACTTCAGGATAGCTTCTAAACGACGACCTATCCCCATAATTGCTTTCTTTCAGTTTGTCGAATTTATAATATTTACTTGTTCTATCATAAGCATCCACTGTGGATAGTCAACTTGACAAAGGTATGTCCTCAAGGCAAGGCCCATATTGCACGAGTGGTTCATCCGCAGCGCTTCGATTTTTGGCATGCTGTTTGCAAGTGAAACCCCTTCCTGTGTTAGAAGCTAAATATATAGAAACAGATGATTTTAAGTAGATTGTTAACCATGAGCTTAACCCATATATAGCACCTAAGATATTCAAGAGCACGAGAGTAGCGAGCGAGTTCGCTCATTTAACGAAGTGTAATAAATGGTTACATCCAAAGTGAGCATACCGTTTTTCATCACACATGCGAGGCAATAAAAAAAACAACTTATTCAACTAAAAACTATGCTTTGAAAAATAATCCCGCGAAACTTGAAATCTTTATCCGAAATTAGTAATTATTTATCGATCTAAGATCCGAGCATGTGTGATGCTAAAAAATAACTCAAATGCTATAGGGCATGTTTCACATCATTATAAATTCTAGTAATTAATTATCTGGTAGATTTCGCACCAATTCTTAAACTTTTAGTTACACGTACAGTTGCCGCTAGAGGCGCTGCGCTCGTTTTTATATATTTTTATTAATTTAATATATAAAATTTTCGAAATGAAAAATCTTCGGAGGTCAAAAACAAGCCATTTTCTTTTATCGTGATCATTAATCTATAATTTCGAAAAATAATAGGTATCATTATCACAGAGTTTTTTAGCTGTTTGTACCTAGCTACTATATTAGATTTACGCGCTATAGTGTATATTTTTATGTGCAAATAAAATATTTATTATTTTTCAGGATTGAACGCGAACGGAGGCTCTAACGGCAGCTACTCCCCAATGCGCGTCTACCATGAAGAGCGCTCGAGAAAAGGCCATTTCCGGTACTAAACCGAAATCCTTAACATCCAAGAATACGCTAGTAATTTTGTAAAGACAAATCGATTTTGCATATTGGCGATCTTAGGATGATTCTTTCATAGAATAAACTACACAATGCAACTTTTATCGATAAGTAATATAGAACATTTTTAATGAAATGTTTTAATAAAACTAAAATATTAGCAGCAGGGTAGAACAATGCAAACATTGTGTTAATACTGTCTACACCCTTGTTGTGAAAGTGCCTATGTTTTAGTGTTAATATTTAATGTCTTCACTTGTTTATTTTAGAGCATAATTTACCTATGTAATATTTCTTTGTTATTCTAAAACAGAATTGTGATATTTTAAGTGCTTTTTCACTAATGGATTAATATTCTCGATATCTTAATGTTATTTATTACATAAAGTATTCAATAAGTTTATTGTTTGCATTTTTACATTAGTACATAATATGATTTCATACGTTTTTTTAATTAAATCAAGTCACTGCCTTTAAACGTTTTTTTAATATTCATTTATACGTACAAAGTTTATGTAGGTACACTTGTCGCCAATTCATTACTAGTATAAATGGACTCACTGTGCTTTTGTTTGTGAAAATTACTAACGTCTCTCTTTTATTTTGGCTCCTCAATCTCTCAGCATTTTCAATGGCAAGTATATTTCAAGTGTAATAGATACAATTTTAATAATAGAAGTCTTCTTTCATTTATTACTCAGACGCAAGAAAATATTACCATTTACCTTATTTTGTAGATAATTAAAATATATAGTAAAGACGGTTTTATTGCTACGATAATTTAAATATGTATCTTATATGCATAGGTATATAATAAAATATCGTTTAAATAACATTATGCGACTATAGCGAATTAAAAAAAATTGCACTTCCGGTGAAAATAAATTCGCATATTCATCATCCTATTACTAAATACTAACAGAAGGCATTTGATATTTGACTATTTATGTACAAGCATCTCTATTTATATTTTCGGTCTGCAGCAGAAGCTAAACATTACTAATGTTGGATAGTCTCTAAACCATAAAATGAGAAATTGACTATGCTAAAAGTTACATCGTAAGTTTTAGTAAAAATGAAATGAAATTTGTTTTATATTTTTTATTATTATTCTCATACATTGTCTTCAAAACTATTATTCAAGATGCATGCTCGACGACCCATGTGGCGCAGAGGGCTCCCCTGTGTAATGTAAATGGTTCCGGCACCCACGATACCAGTCTTAGACCTTGGTGTGAACCGTTATCTAATATCTTTAAACGAGCAATTCTTGTATATATATATATATGACTGTGTAATCTGAATCTCGGAAACGGCTCCAACGTTTTTTATAAAAGTTACAGATTAGGGGTTTTTCGGCCCAAGGAATCGATTTATCAACGTTCCAGGTCCGACAAATGCTCGGTTCCCAAACTGCATTTGAAAAAACGGGTTTAGGAAACTATCAGCGTCATCACTAGATGGAGCTTTCTGAGGCTACAAATTCAAACGCATTTTACCAAAAACAAAAAACCGAGCAAAGCTCGGTCATCCGGATATTTAAAAATTATAAGCAAATATTTTGCACCGCTAAAAAGAAGTCTTATTCTGTAACGACAAAAGATTAAGCTTTCATATTTGGACATATTATTATTGTGAATATTATATAGAGACAAGCCAAATAAAAAAGAAAATATTTATTTGCAAAAAAAGTGTAGACGGTCATATCGCTAAAAGCGATCTCTTCCAGACAACCTTTGGATGTAGAGGAATTACGCAATAGGGTTGGACATCGGTGTTTAAGAAAACAACATTTTAAAAGAGTTCATGAATCTAAAAATAATAAATTATAATATAGATACTTAATTATAAGTAATGATAATTGACAAATAATAACATATATATACCTCAATAATGATCTAATATAAATAAATATGAATATGATCGTGACACATATATCTATACATTTCACCAAAGGTGACTTAACATGAAACTAGAGTTTTTTACACCGGCTATAAGAAATAAATTTATACTACTTTTTCTTTTGATTTTTTCTTTTGACTCTAATCAATTTTGGAAGCTAAATTAGCCAACCTCCCGATGTCCGATTGGACTAAAATTTGGTGTTCTTATATCTTCGGTGACAATACAATGTATTGGTACCATGGAGGTGGTCCGATTATAGAGATGAAGATGCCTATAGGAACTTCTAAACTAAACAAGATAAACCCTTTGAGTTTGGACTCGTTTGATTCGTCTTGACAAGTTATCGGGTTATATAACTTGTTGGTCCTTTTTTTAATATTTACAATGGTAAAAGCCTTTTTTTTTACTTTTAACGTATTACTTTTTATTGATATAACTCTCACGCAAAACTAGTGTTTATGATTTATCTCTTAACTGAGATAATGAACCGAGGCTCTGATCTATATGTATCTCTTTTTAAATTAATGTGAGTAAAAAGCTCGTCTGATTTTTTGCACCTCAGTTCCGGCTAAAATAAATTTGAGTATCGTCTTAAAGCCACAACACGAAAGGGGTTCGGAGGCAGGTCGTCCCATTCGCAACTCGTCCAAATCGCTACTTGTCCCATTCGTAATAATGCAGATTGCTCACATGTTTTGTCTAGGCGTGTGTTTAAATAATATTGGTTTACTGAATCACCCCCTGGGTTATAGCATGCATTCAAATTAACACCCTGGTAATCCTTTATTGATGTAAAAAATATAAATGACATGAGCTGCGAATAGGACGAGTTGCGAACGGGACAAGCTGCGAATGGGACGAGCTGCGAATTGGACGAGTTGAGAATGGGACAAGCTGCGAATGGAACGTGTTTCGAATGTGTGACGAGTTGCGAATGGGACGACCTGCTTCCGACCCCACGAAGGGTAGGTACCTAAGCCATGTGTAATATAGTATGTAAGTATAATATAAAATAAAGTCTTATATCATTGCCGATAAATGCAAAGTCCCAATCAATTTAGCTTCAAGATGGGTCGAGGAGACGTTAACTCAATTGGAAGCACTATAGTGGATGACGGTATCCCCAAGGAGCGTGGGCTACATTCATCCAATCTATGTAACAATGGCGGATAACTAACCTAAATTATTAAAGTGGTGTTAGCAGTATAAAACCCTACTGCGAAGCTATATTCCTTACATATTTAATAAAATATCGCACTGTGAATCTATCCATTTAATATCTATACTGTACGAAACGGATAACATCTGTTGATATTTTTATCCACTTGTGAATCATCAATGATGCGTCAAGGATCAAGGAGAATCATAACAAGATCGATCATCAAGCGGTCAAGGTGAGATATCCAATAATAAGAGTTCCTCTTTATTTTCTTTTTTATAGCAGCCATGTTACTTAACTGGGTACAAAAAATAAGTCCAATGAATTAGGAACATTTTCTTGTTATCAATCTTTTAATGCCAGATCAATTTATAATCACATAAATTTTATTAAGCATATAAAAATGTATGTATAAAGGAAACAAAATATATTACATTTAATAGTGATAAAACCACTTGTAAACATTTGTTAGGGTGGTCAATTAGCTGGTTATACGCAGAGTATATCACGTCCATTCAAATTTTATCTGTGGTCATAGAATTTATTTAAAATATAAAGTTATTCTATTACATCTCTAATAATATTAACTGCCTTTTGTCTCTCGTCTGCGAAAGTAGAGGTTAAAATATGTTTCACCCGCATCAAACGCGCACGTTGGTCTCGTTATATAATTTTTGCATGATATTATGTTTACCGGTCAATTTATGCCTAAGGACAAAGGCATTAGAAGCGTCTAGCTACGCCAGAGCCGAATATTTATAAATTATTATACATATTTACATTAAATAGGCAGTAAATTAACTTGACATTGAATATAGGTTTCAAAGGACCGAGGTGTTGCTTATGAAGTGTTACACTGTTGTGTAACCTATATATTATTATCAAACAATATCAAGAAAAATATTATAACAGGTAAGGAAGTATTACATAAAGATTTACTTTAATATATTTTCACTATTTTTATTACCACGCTGATATCAGTTATCTTAGTAATATAAAAGAAATTATAATATTTGTGTACTTAATCTTGTTTATTCATTCGTTTTGGCTCTAAGGAATTCCATATTCATGTGAAGTCAATACAGTTAGGTTAGTCTTAAATCATACTATGTATCACATTAAGAAAATAAATTGCTTATATATCCCTAATTTTGGATAAGCGACATATATAATAATAAAATAAACAAATCCATCAATGACGAAAATAACCAAACAATAATGTTAACAAATATGATTTTTTACTAAGTCAGGAAATAAAGCAATGCGTCGCAACATTGAAACTTAATGAGTAACAAATATTTGTGTATAACTTACGACACAATTATAATTACAACAACTAATACTAGAGTTTGTGGTACCGGGTTATCATATAATGATAATGCAAGTTTGTGCCAGCCAGTAAGACACGAATCTCTCGAGTTTAATGTACGTAAAGTGCCAATCGCCAGACAAGGTTAGTTGACGCGACTGCTCGCACCGCTTTAGTGCCGTGACATCTAGAGTGTAAACATATCTTGTAGCATAGGAGCTTACGTTTACCCGCGAAAATTCAATATTATTAAAATGCATATTGACAGCATCTGTTAGGTTTATGAAATTTAAACAAAAATAAACAAGTCTAGTGGTCCATAGCCACCTCAAGATCAATTTGAGACATGGTGTAACCTAAATTAAGTGCTCTGAGCGAGTGCATGGGCTATCTCATGGTATACATTCCGCTCCCCGCTGATACTAACTACTACGCCTCACCACGGTAAAATCCGAGGTCGTAAGTCTGATAGCTCAGGTTATAACTCCGAGACAAACGGCAAGATGTCGTCGAGCGATGAGGCAAACATTCATAATTTGTGTGGCATTGATTTGCAACATTTGTAATTGGAGTGTAAGTGATGGCCTCAGGCCGTTCATGTTTATACTCAACTAGCAAAGTTCGGGGCTTCACAATCATGATAATAAATAGCCATTAATTAAACTATCTTCCAGCCAAAACATTTCACTAAAACTCATTCAGTCGTTTCAGTGATTGAGTGACAAACACCAACTTTTAAGTAGCGCATATTGTGCGCTCTGCGCACGATCAGTCACGCACCCCGCAAAGTATAATTATATTTTATCATACATGTCGTTGGTAAGGATATTGCTCATTCCAAATTTATTGCCTACTTTTACACTCTTAGCCGATTTTGGTAAGGTTTCGTGACCCTCAGCGTGATTTCATTCATCGGTGCCGTGAAATCGATGAAAATGAAAACAAATCAAGTTTTCAGAAACCACAAAACTAGTATTAGGGATACTGATTTAGAGTGTTTTAGACATTTTATAGTTCCAACCTGAAGACTTCTGATATACATTTCTTCTCTTATCGATCCACGTAAATGAATCCCTAGAAAAATTACAAAATAATGTATAAACTTATATACTCGCACATGTATACTATATCATCAAGCATTCATAAAGAAAAAGCGTCCCCATAAAACCGTTTACATATTTAAAGAAAATAAATTCGTTACTAACTATGAGAACCTTCAAGTCTGTCATATTTTTAGATGCATTCAGAATAATTTCAAAAAAGTATCTACTTAACATGCTTACAACTACACCCTTATACTAACTTACTCTATAATTATAATTTAGTTACCTAACTCATATGCGTGTTACGGTTAATAAAGATTAAACTGTATCATGACCGTCATAGATAGCACACATGCCTATTGCCTTTTTCACAAGAGCAAGTTCCAGCCTTGAATATTAACTTATAACAGGTCCACTTGGAATATAAATCGGCTAAATGTTTCCTTTTCAAGTTACATCAATTTTGTTATCCTGTTTTAGTTCTTTTGGATCACTTTTAGCTAGATGCGATTTCATCATAAATTCACCGTAGCAAGTATATGCTTTTCTGGTGTTACAAATCACATATAGATATATTAAACTATTATTTTTCTGGAATATCTAAACTATTTGTATTCGAAACATTTTCTATACCGTCCAGTGCATCGCCCTTTAACAAAGTTTCAATTAGTTCCTCGCTCATCTCGCCGTCCTCCGTTTGGTCAGCATCAGGTTCAGCCTTATCCTTCAGTGAACTATGTTCATCACCATCCACGTCCATACTTTCCTCCTCATCATGATTTTTTCCATTCGATCCATTGACTTCACCACTCTTGGGGCCAGAAACCTCATCACTATGTTTACTGTCTTCTGTTTCACTGCCGTTATCCTTTTCGTTTATGTCATTCAGATCTTTGTCTTTTTCAGAGTCCTGCTTCGAGTCATCATCCTGTTTATCGCTCGCCCTGTCGTCCTCCTTGTCATGTAACTCGTCGTCATGCTTGTCATTTGATTCGTCATCCTGCTTGTCAGCGGACTCTTCGTCGCGCTTGTCGTTCGACTCCGTGCCGTCCATCTCATCTGACTCATCGTTTCGTCGATCGTTAGTTTTAAGGTTTTCAGAAAGCAAACAACTTAACAGATTTGAATTTTTACCGTGACTCGTTGATTCACTTCCATTGTCCTTGTCACCCGTTTCATTATAGTTACTTAAAAGAGGATCAGAGAGATTTTTACTCTCTGCGCTATCGTTTTGCTCGCTGCTCGCGGCCCCCGTCAAGTCGACTTCTTGACTCTCGTTACCGTTAACGGAGTCAACAGAATTTTCGTCAATGAATATCGGGTCATCGTTGCCGGCGTTCGGCAAAAACTCGACGTCGTCGTCGTCGTCGTCTTCGCTCACGTCCGCACTCTCGTGGTTCGTTTTTCTCGAGACATATTGTTTCAGCTCCTTATTGAGGTTATCGCGAATTTCGATAAATCTTTTGGAGGACGTCGTCAACAGCTGCTCCAAGGTTCGATGCAGATATTTAATTTCGTCTACGTTTCGCGTGCGAAGGTGCGATGTCGTCGCCTCTTTCTTTAATTTATTGAGACGCGACAGGGAATAATCCAGAGCGTCCACGGCATCGATCAAATTGTATCGATACCATTCCACCGGCGTTTTCATATCGCATTCCCTAGTTTCTTTCAGCGCCGCCTTCGTCTTCTGGGATTTGTTAGATCGCGGCGTCGATTTAACTTTCGGTTTGCGGCCGCTGGGGTTGCGCGGAGTCTTGTTAGCCGGAGACGGGACGATCGCGCTCAATTTCGCGGCGTACGTCTCGCCGCCCTTGGGGGTAATCTTGTTGACGCCATCGGACACGGAGACGATGGTGGCGGAGTATCCGCCGGGCATGTTCGGGTTCGGATTGATGGCGAAGATTCGTCCGTCGGGCAAGCGGTACATTTTCTTGGAGGAGAGCGTTTGCGGGTCGACTCGGAACTTGAGTCCGCCGGTGAGGGAGTTGACGGTGACGTCATTGTCGGTCATCTGCACGATGTTGTCGCTGGAGAGGTCGGGCAGCGAGCGCGGGACCAGCGGCGGCGGCGCCAGCGACGGCGCCGGCTTGGGCGGCGCGGCCGGGCCCGGCGTGATGCACTCCACGTCGTCGTCGGCCTCCTCCGTCACCTGCCATCACGCGCTACTATCACTCACTGTTTTACTAACACAGAGCTTAGTATTCAATTAAAACGGTAATTAGCGTGACTTACGCGTTGACAATCTAAATATAAACGATAGTCGATCTAGAATCGACAATGCGAAGTCACGTTAGTTCCCATTTTAATTTAATAGTTTTAAAATGTGCGCAAGATTTTATCAAACGGTGTTTAGTGATTCAACGAATGAAATCCAAATATCTAAAACTTTTGGTCTGAAATTAAGAACATTAATAAAATTAATTTAATAACAAGTTGCGAATTAGTTTCGATTTAACTTTGTTATGACTTTCGACACTCCTGTGATATTTAAACATACGAGCTCTGCTGCTCGTAAATAAATAAATAAGGTTTGCTATACTTAAATATAAATACACAGTAAATAAATTTTGGGTGTTCAATTCTACTTTGCAAAATTTTCCTCATAATCAAAATTAAATATTGATAATAAATCGAGGCCCTAGTGATACCGGTGAGACGAGGTTGCATATGCAAAAGGTTCATTTCTACTAACCTCACAAAGCGGTTCCAATGGAAAGTCGGGAGTACATACAACGGTGTCGTTATCGGGCTGTGCATTATTAAATGCTGCTACAGCTGCCATGTCCAAACCCTGTAGAGAAAGATAAGTTATTTTCAAGCATTTCATACAAAATTGTTAATTAAATTTGCATTTACAAATGTATCATACAGAATACTCGCCTGAGTTAGAGTTTCCAATGACAAATTTATATTGTCACCCATAAAACTAGGCATATTAGGAATACTGGGCATATTTATGGAGAATGGGTGTGGGAGTCCATTGAAGCCTGAATTCACTATTGGAATAGGGAACTGCTGTCTCGGCCTGGTTGGCATTCGATTAAATGGGGTATTCATTTTTTTATCATTTGTAAACCTCACTGGGGTGAGCACAGGTCCAGATGGTAGCTGAAAATTTTTATTATAACATCATTAACAGCACATGTCATTTAAAAACTTATATGGGGACAAAAGTGGTAACACTACATTGACATAAACAATAGACATTCCCTGCCCTGCACCCGACAGCGCCTTAAGGATCAAATTTATTGTTCAAACTGCAGATGTCTAGCTTAAGTAAATAATTACGAGATAAGATATCCTGAGTCCACCACTTCATGGGACTCAAAGAAGAATCAAGAGAACTAAACAGTGAGTTAGTCTAGTGATGTGTCAGTGTAATATAGTGAGTGCTATAATTAACAAAGAACAAAATCTCTTCCCGATAATAGAGACAGTGAGAAACATATTATTGGACACATTCTTAGTATAATATTCAGAAGTTTCAGTCAAAATTAAATTATTAATAAAATAAGTCTTAAGGCTAGATCGTACTTCCAATGATGTACTAAAAGTAATTCACAGTTAGACACTAAACAGTTAGACATAGGTGGCCTTCATGAGTTTTACAAAAAAGTCCGCGACAGCATATATCTAACATGTATGTATAGCTCAGAAAAAATTCTTTTATTTGTTAAAAGTCTGAAAAAAAAGCGGCCTATGTTTAGTTGGCTTTTTGAGACATTCAGTATTAATCCTTATCAAAATAAACTATTTCATCGTCTTACGTAGTTCATGTAGATACAATTTGCTTTTTACTGCATGTGATTTGGATAAATAGTCTATGAGAAATCGTGAAATTAGTTTCACGGGAGTCCTCCCGTGAACGGGACGCGTCAGAAATTTATCTACACGTACTACGTATTCCTGCACATAAAAATAGCGGCTTCTATTTCGTTGCCTTTTTTAAGTATTTAATATTAATCCTTATCAAAAAAACCTATTTCATGGGCTTACGTAGTTCACGTAGATGTAATTTGCTCTTCACTGCATATAATTTGGACCTATAGTCTAGGAGAAATCGTTAAGTTTATTTGAGGGTGAAAACGGTGGATCACAGAATGTAACAGTTACTGCGTAATCCGGCATACTTCTGTTTTGAACCGACTTACATAAGAAGGAGGATATAAATTCGACTGTTTTTTTTTTGTTTAGTCGGTTATAACTTATCATTGAACTTTGAACTGCCCGCTGGAGTAGTTAGGTGGGCGTTTGCCTTTAAAGCTCCGGGTTTGATTCCCGGTGGGAACACAGGTGTTTTTCCACGGGAATTTGTGTTTCTGGTTTTGAGTATGTTGTCAATGTTGTGTGAATCTTGGATGTTTACAGCCCCACGATACAAGTCATTGAACTTAGTGTGGGGTTGTGAATGTGAAAGCGTTTATGGGTATGTTTTTTAATATTTACTACCCGGCCGACGCCGGGCGGGTCGTTCCTGAACTTTGAACTGCTCGCTGGCGCGTTCGCCTTCAAAGCAGCGGGTTCGATTCCCGGTGGTAATTTACCTAGAAGATTTATCTCCACGGGAAATTTGTGTTCCTGGTTTTGAGTATGTTGTGAATGCTTTGTGAATCTTGGATGTTTACGGCCCCCCGATACAAGTCTTAGTGTGGGGCTGTGAATGTGTGTTTATTTGTATATTTTTTAAACGGCCCCACGACACAACTTATAGTACTTTTAGAGTGGGGCTGTGAGAAGCGTTTATGTGTAAGCTTTTGTTTACCCGGGCGACGCCGGGCGGGTCAGCTAGTCATTTATATTATAATTACAGAGTTACAAAAATATATTATTATGTCAAGATAATTATAGTGATAATGTATCTACCTTTCTTCTTGTCTTACATGATCTTATAAAAAGATTAATTTACTTACCCTGATTTTTTTTATCAATGGTGGAGTAACCAAGTTACATGGGGCAATTGAAATAGGTTTCTGCATAAAACTTGGTTTCATTTTGGGACTTACAGGGCGCTTAAGGTTCTTCTTGGGCGTATCATCTATATTTATAGAAGCAAATTTTTTTACCTGCAAATGTTATCAAACATGACGTGTTTAACATTGGAACTGTGTTTTTTTTATTTATCTAAAACTATAATTGTGATAATAAATGTAGATATTTAGCCTCCAAACAGTTTTTAGAGGATTTATCCTTCATGGTGGATAAAGAATCGGCTCCAGGGTAGAAGAGCGAAAACATCTCGAAGCGTTTCACTTCTACATTTCAATCATACTGCAAGGGAGTGGAACTTATTGCCCTTGTTTTTGTTCCCTAAAGGTATAATCTGAGTCGTCAAGTCAAGAGTGAAAAGGCTCTTCTAAAGAATTCTACATATAAGGAGGCTTCATCACTTTCTTCTTCCTTGTCGTTCCTTCACTAACGAGGATCGTGACCATAACAATATATAATTTGTCACCATTTGCTTCTAACCTGCGCCAGTTTAATAGATCGTAGTAGAGTTTCTCCTGTTGCCTCTACAATATTTTTACACCATCGTATTGTGATAAGGCCCCTGGATTGCAAACGAATTCTTAAAAAATCTACTTTTCGTAGTCTTGGAGGGCAAGTGAAGCATGAAGTTTGAGTTCCTGATCTTCCAACATTATTTTCGTTTTTGAAACGTTGATTTTGAGGCCGAGTCTATCCTTTATACTCTTTATTTAAGCCGGTCATTGATTAGCATTGGTTATTGATTGAAGCATCACTTTAATGGCGTGAGACATTAGAGATATTGTACGGTAGTTCTCGCATTTTCTCATCAATCCTTTTTTATGAATAGGGATTGCGTCCAGTCCTCAGGCCATTGTGCAGTCTTCCATATTTTGTTGCAGATCTGGTGTAAGATTGCACATTGTACTAGGCAGAGGAAAATGCATACAGGTCAATGACAATTTCCTTTTTGATGTGTATCAATATATATACCAACTAGCCGTGCCCCGCGGCTTCGCCCGCTATTATCAAGTTAAAAAGTAGCCTATATGTTAATCCTAGGTATAATCTATGTACATACCAAATTTCATCCAAATCCGTTAAGCCGTTAAAGCGTGAAGAGGGAACAAACAAACTTACACACTTACACACAAACTTTCGGATTTATAATATTAGTAGGATTCATAAGAAAATATGCTTACTTGAATAGTTGGAGGCAATTTAGTAACCACTTTCTTAGCAGCTAGTGCAGCTTCCGTTTCTTTTTCTTTCTTTTTAGCAGAATCAGTAGTTGGAACAATTTTATCTTTTCTCTTGCCTTTATTCTTGCAACATTCAGAGTTGTCCAAAGCAATGGCCCTTTGATATTTCTCTTTCAATTCTGGATCTTGAGTAAGGAAAACTACCCTGAAAATGAAACCAATGTAATATGAATAAAAATAATGATTTGGAATCAATAAATGGATAATCAAATAACTTGATTTTAGGTTTTTGATAACAACACAAATGAATCTAGGCAGAGACAAATAGTGACTTTTTTAAATTACTTTTAATAATTTTATTTATTTGCATATAATAAACAAACGCTTTTACACTCTTGTGAATATGAACACGACACAGAACTCAGTGTGGAATTGTCTCCACACTAAGTTCTGTTTGTATCACACTAATTTGCATATACTAGTACTACATCATTTTCAGATCAGTGATAGATTACACACGCAACTTGAAAAAATTGTAACCAAGTGGTGTTTTGTCAGATATCCTTGAAGGCATCCTGAGCCATATTACCACACCTTCAGGTAATGTAGATAAAATAAAAGGAACACATTTTTTTATCTGCATTCATGTAAATAGGAATGCAATAAACTGAGGATGTACAATATATAAATACTAGACACTGTGTAAACGTGACGACCCAGTTGGCGCAGTGGACAGATGTCTGCCCTCTGCGCCGTGGGTCCTGGGTATTATTCCCGGCAGGAGCACAAATTCTTTCCCAAGGGATGTTTGTGTTTCTGGTTCTGGGTGTAATGTGTGTGATGTGAATGTTTCCGGCACCCACATTACAAGTCTTTGAACTTAGTGTGGGCTGTAAGTGTGAATGCGTTTGTTTGTTGTTTGTTTGTTAAAGCGAGGAGGGCTTACTGGTGACCATTACAAAACATTACTTCAGTTTGAGCAACTCTCTGTATTGCACAAAACATGTGTGGCTTAGCAAGGATTTGTCCTGTCAGAATCTTTTATACTTTTTTCCTCATAATTAGGTTCAGCACACCCTTGCGACTATGCTCTAGGCTTTGGAGCTTTGTGTCAATCTACTGTTTGTCACCAATAACTTTCTTGACTCGTTCAATTGCTCCAAGTGCCTCAAACAGGAACTTTTTTTTTGTGGGGGGGGAAATGCCTACCACTTCCCTTCCCTCCCAGGGTGAAGGAAGGGGGTGTGTGGGGGCTCGAACCCACTAAAAACCCCCCCGTGAGCAGTCCCTCGCCGAGGTGGGGCAAGATAGGTCTGCCTCAAGCAGGTACTGAGTTATCCCAAAGATAAGAGCAGTACTCTATACTCACCTGGTATGAAGTACTGTCTCAACTCATTTGTGAATCCATGTTAAAGATATGAAATGAGTTTTTATGAAGTCAATCCTCCTTGGGAACGCTTATGAGCCAGAAAGTAAAAAAGAAGCATTAAACTTATCATTACTTATAAAAAACTTTTAGAAAGAAGGCATACTTACTTATTCCTAAGATCACAGAAGCGTAGCAAAGCCCAGCAAACTGCCCTCAACTCCCAGAGGCACTTAGGGTTACATTTGAAACATTTCCAGTCATCTGTATTTTCAATCTCTTTAATTTTGGCCACACCCAAATTCCTTTTGATGCATTTCTAGAAATTAAATTTATTGAATTATTGTTAGCTGGACACAGTCTGCGCTTTATGAATGCAGTTACAAAAAGTCGAAGGGAGCCCAATCCCTTGATCACACACGAGAAGTGATATAATTAAACACAAGCAAAGCTTAAAAAACTGACTTCACCTCTTTATCTTCTGAACTATGATCAAATTAGATTAGATGAACTAAACACGGATTATTGAAGATATTTCAAGAACTACTGATCAGATCTTGATCAAATTTAAATGGGACCAATTGGAAAGCAACATCTTTCAAACAAAAAGGAAAATTTCAAATTTCACGTGGATACACACACAAAAAAAAATTGTACAGTCGAGTTGAGTACCGCCTCCTCTTTTGTGAAGTTGGTAGAAAGTATGCAATAGAAAAAGATGTCAATATAAACGTTATGTGAGCTGAATTACACTTTATTGCATAGAAGCTATTAAGATTCTGTGTTATTGTACTGAAACATAATACATTAGACATTTAATGAACTGCCCGGTGGCTTAGTTAAATGAACGTTTGGCTTCAAGCGTGGGTTCCATTCCCGGTGGGAACGCAAGTTTTCTCACCAAGGAAAATTTGTGTTTCTGATTCTGGTTGTGATCGTGTGCGTGATGTGAATGTTTCCGACTCATTGCCGGCTACTTTGTTCTCTGAACGGTACAATCTGGGTGTCTTCAAGTCTAGAGTGAATAGGTACCTTCTAGACAAGCATGTTTCATCTTCAGCCGCATCGTCACTTTCAAGTGAGATAGCAATCAAATGCTGGCCTATGTAGAATTAAAAAAAAGGATTTGTCATTGTAAGCTTTTTTTAAAATATGTAATACTTTCTTGAAAGTTTCGTTTGGTCAATAGGCAAGCATTCAACCCCAATCTCACCTGATGGAAAGCATTCCTGTTTTAAAACACACCCGAGTTTTTGAAGTGAAGTGGAATTTAGAAGTGATAGCTACAATCACATTTTCAACTTTGTATGATTTGCCTACACTGATTTGTGAACTATTAATAGTTAATAATCAATAATTATTACATATAACACTCGAAGAATCACAAGTTTTGGAAAATAATACAAAATTAACATGATTTTTTTGCTTTCATGTCAACAAACCATACTGTAGTTTAGTTAAAATGTTTACTTTGAAACCATAGGTCAGAAACTTACAGCGCAAAAGACATGGATGCAATCAGAGCAACAATACACCTGGCCTCCCTGACCGCACCACCTACAATACAATTCCGATCCATCTTCACCCTTGTCAAACTCTCCACTGTTGTAAAATGAGTGACAAGTATGACAAATTAGAGTTCGGAGCATTGGATGAGGCCTCATACGGGTCTCATTCTTCGCTGAACATCCTAAGTGGCGATCGCATGCCGTGCAGTGGAGTTTGACATTTGCAACAGCATTCAAGTCTGTAAACATACACATTCTCTATAGTAAAATTGTTAATGCCTGTTCCAATAAGTTTCAAATTTATACAAAAAGGACATATTTACCTGGAAACTTGCTTTTGTAATAGATTTTTTCATCATCCGACACATCTTCCTCAAAATCATCATCCGTGGGAGCTGGAAGTTAGTACATCAATTAGTACCGAGACGAAAGCTACAAAATTCCTACACAACGTCTTACATACCAGGGAAAGGCGGGAACTTAACATCTTCAACAACTTGGACCGGCTTCTCGTCTTCAAAAGAGGCACCCTCACTTGTACCAATTTCACTCATAATGAAGGCTGCAATTGCACTTTTTCGTGTCGTCACATGAAAGTATAATGTGATAACATGAACAAATGTTAAAATAGAGTAATTTTGCCAATGATCGACCAATATTGAACGAAATTCCGCACGTTTACAAGATTAATTTCAGTCACAAATCGGCCATCTTGGCATTTTTTGGTATTGCCATCAAAAATTAAAAACGTAAGTACAATATAAGGTAATCACAGACTTCAAAGAAATAATAAATAATTGTGAATTCCGTGTGGTAGGTAGATAGTCGTAACTTGGTATCATTATTATGAATTGTTTATGCGATGTTTATACATAGGCTGAGCACTTAGACAATCTAACCGAAGATAATGTAACCACTTGAATCTAACCTTGAGACGCGGCTTGCCTTTAATTCTAACACAGTTCTGCCAGATTTTGTGGAGGGAAGAGAAAGACACAGACTGCTGATACGATCGCAACAAAAACAAAAACTCTTTGTGTTGTCATAAATGCATACAAAAAGAAATCTTAAACACTAGTATAAAAAAGGTAAATGAAAGAACCTTCTTCTACTTCTTCTTAGTTATGGCTTCGCAATATTGTGCATTTAGCCAATGTCAAGTGATAATATAATATTTCAAGTGTATTTCATATTAAAAGTCCTAGTCGCAAGTCAAGTAAAAGAGTCAAGGTCCAGTCATAGTAAAGTCATGCCCTAGTAAAGTGGTATAAACTTTACTAGAACTTCTATTTGAGTTTTGGAGCGAAGGTGAAAATCACGTTTTTCAACTTTGTATGATTTGCTTACACTTATGCACGTTCACTAAGTATGAACGGTTAACAATCCACCATTATTACACATGAACACTCGAAGAATCACAGGTTTTGCAAAATTTTACAAAATCAACAACGACATTTTTTCGCTTTAAATAAAAAAAAGACGTGTGGCACTCGGGGACTGCCGCAGTAAAGCTATTGCATAGCATTTTTTATCAACTTATGCAATTATAATTATATATTTATTTTATTTATGCAGTATATTTTTTCCTGCCACTTAAAGGCGAGTTGCTGAACTAAAGAGACAAGCGTGATATTTCAAAAAAGTCATTAAAAGTTCTGCTATTCATCGATAGATGGCAAAACTAAAAAGTATCACCGCTGTGCCGGTCGGAGTGGGGTGTGTTAAGTTATTTTCGTTACGGAATTTCTGGATTCGGTCTCCACGCTCAAGGCCCGCGATAGAAGCTATGCAATAGCTTAAAAAAAACCCAAAATTAAATAACCAAAAGTTATGCCAATCATCAGTTTATTTTACTGATCTGTTATTGCTTAATGATATGTCATAATATACATCATAATAAATAAGTCAAAATAAATTAATCCTTACTTACCACAAATATTGAGACAAAATATACAGGTATATCAATATTATACAAAACCGTTACGTTCATAATTTGGATTGCGATGCGATCTTCTTTCAAATTTCATTCGATTATTTATTGAATCGATGATCTCAACCCATCACTAATACTAGACGTCGAACTAACTAAGATCTCACGCCTACACATAACATAATAAAGAAAATCTTTTGGGGTAAGTTGCTTATAACGTTTGTTTTTAATTAAAAAAATTGTTTTCTGTATTTTTGTTCAAGTACAAGATAAAACAGATATGATACTTCGGATATGACAAAACAGGTCTAAAACTTTAACCAACCAAATTGTTATTTTCTAACATATGTTTTTATAATTTAATTATTTTTATATTAAAACGGTTTCTACTCTACTTGTAGAACTCTTTTAATAATACCCCACAAAGGTAGATAAATAGATTTTTTATTTTGGCTCCACAAACTATGTGCATTAGTCAAAGTCAAGCGAAGTAGTCATGGTCCAATTATTAATGGTCTAATCAGTTAAGTGGTAGAAACTTGACTAGAACTTCTATTGCAGTTAGCAATGGACGGTGCAAAATAACAATCAAGTCAATAAACCTCTCTACGTACAATCGAGATGTTTTTCGATTGTACTAAGTCGCCGCCGCGCGCAATGGAATCAGCAAGCTAGTCAACCGTTTACTCACGGCATATGACTAAGTTGTTGATTAGTTTTATTTCAACAGACACTTTAAGTAATACACATAATTTTTGGAACGAAAGTTCCTTATCGCGCGTTGCGAATGGGGGCTAGACGGAAAAAAATAAGACCAAAAGTTATAACGACACTTTTTGCTATAGTTGTAAGCCATACCACGTTCTCGTCCGATGACCGAAGTTAAGCAACGTCGTCGGGCGCGGTCAGTACTTGAATGGGTGACCGCCTGGGAACACCGTGTGATGTTGGTTTTTGCATGTTCCTTTTAATTTTGGAACGAAAGTTCCTTATCGCGCGTTGCGAAAGGAGGCTAGACGGAAATTGAACTTCGTTCCATCCGGGTGACACCTCTCAAGTATTTTTTAAATTCTTTTTAACTAACACAAAAGATAAGACTTAGTAAATAAAACATTTTAATTTTTAGTGATGTATTTATTACATATGTTATGCTTAAACAAAAAGTAGCATTTTTTATATATTTTTGAAATATCACAAATAAAAAAGTGAAGAGAACAAGGCATATGTTAAAAAGATTTTTAAAATCAAGCTTTTATAAGTTGTAAAATGAGATGTGATGTAATAAAGAGGACTATAAGTTATATAACCAGAGAACTTCGAACTTCCTCAACGAATCAAACGAGCCGAAACTCCATGGGGTTGCGTTGGTACAGTATAGAGTTTCTATGACCACCTTCCAGCTCCATTTTCAGACCCTGGTTACCATTGAAAGACAAACTACTCGTCAAGACGATTCAAATGAGCTCTAACCCGATGAGGTTATGTCGTTTCATTGCGAAGTTCCTTTGGCCACCTTCCACCTCCATCATCAGATCAGCGCCATGTCATCATAATATTGCATTGTCTCCTAATTTACACAAGTAAGCAAAATTTCAGCTTAATCGGAGACTTGTATCGTGGGTGCCGGAAACATTCTCATCACACATACATTACACCCAGAACCAGAAGCATAAATATCCCTTGGGAAGGAATTTGTGCTCAATTGTTTTAAAAAGTTCAAAATGCTGAAAAGTCTAGTTTTTCAGCTCAACAATGACTTTCGAGTATATCTTACTAAAATGCGATTTAATTCTTTCAAGTGAAGTTCACCGAACGTCTACACTCGAAAGAATCGCACGGTAGAAAAATTGACAATACCTACGACCGCGATTATTTAATTATTTCCTTTCGAATGTTTAAAAGCTTCTCGGATTCACTATTCGACTGCGAAAGAATATCATCGAAATGTTTGAACAATTAACTAAAACCTCTCGGACTGGCCCATCGCTTATTGCAGTTTTGCAGCGAATCTCAAAATCACATTTTCTTTAACTTTATATGACTTGCCTACACTCATGCACGTTCTCGAACTATTGACTGTTAATAATTTACCATTGTTACACATTAACAACCGACGAATCACAAGTTTTAGAAAGTACTTAATACAAAATCGACACCAACATTTTTTCACTTTCGCACCATAGTTAAAATTTGTAATAATGCAATATTATTTCTACCAAAGTAAATAATTTATTTAGCTGGCAATTAAATAAAAGTTCCTGTTAGAGAGGAAGAGAAACACTCCATCATATGGTCTCGCGCTTGCACAGCCGTCTTTACTGCAATGTTACTTTATGCCATAAAGAGACTTACTGCGTTGACATAAGATTGAATATTCATATTTATGATTATGATTGGTGCGTTATCCAGTTGTATATATTACTGCGCACTGTACTACTTACTTATCTATGGAGAGAAGAGTGGGAGGGAGGAAATTATTTCTGTTAGTTGTAGGAAGTAATAGTATTCTGTGTTTGCTGCAGTCAGTTGGTTAGACAATAGTGAGATTAATGTTTGTAGTTCAAGCGCGAACTTTTTATTTATATTGTGTGTAATGTGTGTGTGAAATTCGATTACAGAAAATCTAAAACAAATGTTCTCAGAATGCCTTGTTGTTATATCAAGTTTGCAAGTGATTGACCTCCGAAAAAGATCAAATTACAATAATATTTAGGCATTATTTTCATATGAAATACCTCGTGCTTGCTCCGTTATTCACTGTGATAATACGTAATAATAACTTAAATAAAAATGACTGTAACTTATACTGGAGAAGTAGCAACATGTCGAGGATTTGGAACATTTTTAAAAGTTTTATATCGGTGAGTAAACTTTATTTCTACTGGACGGGAAATAATGGGTAAAAATCGTTTAATTATGTTCTTTCAATTATATTTGAATATTCAAGTAAAATAGTACTAAGTTAAATTTCAGTTAGCTTGTACCTTTTCCAGTAGTTTGAACCCTGGAACTGACAGAAACGTCTTATTTTCCAAGAAAGCCATGAGGTGCTTATCATATTATTATTACTAATCCCTAAATCTAGATATCGTCCTTCACATCTCAGTTCCTACATCTATTTAGAATTCGAAACTTTAAAACTCATAATTATCAAAATGATTACATTTTATTGCTAAATTTGAATTAGCATTAAGTGATTCGTTTTTTCTTCATGAGCTTTTATATTTAGTAATTATATATGAGTTTCAGGTTGATTATGTAAATTTTATTAGTAACAATGATGAATGAATTGTCATGTAAGTGAATCAGGTAAAAGTAGTTAAACTGTAGCCCATAAGAGTTAAAATAAATGCTACAACAGCTCTTACCAAACCAAATTGGTTTGATAGGAGTAGCTCTAAACAATTTTTGGCCAAACTATTTGTTTCATTTAGAGCTTATCTGAACAATCTTCGGATGAAGTATTTGGTTCTGGAAGGAAAAAAAAATAATGCCAAGCCATAGTTCTACATTTTATGACAAATCTTTTACTGTACAAGCTATTCGCCTCTGGAACAGGTTACCGGCCTCTATATGTCACTCTGGATCACTGCACACTTTTAAGTGACAAATAAAAAATTTGTTTCACTCTCAATAAGTAAAAGCTATGAATATCCTTCATTAGTCATATATATATATATATATATGTATAATATATATAATATTAGTTTATATATGTTTATAATATATAATTATGATTTATGTAGGTTTTTGTAGGTATATTATGTAGATATTAATAAGTATCTTAAAGTACATTCATTTCTTTAAATAAGTGTTGAGGTAGACCACCATCTCTGATTGTAATATTTTTATCATCTGCCTTTGGTTGTCTGAAAGAAATCGCTTTGAGCGATAAGACCACCCTTTGTGCTCCTATGTTCCAAATATAATATAATTATAATTTGTCATTGATACAAGAGATGAAAAAAGAGGTATTTGTTTTGTTACCATTCCAGTTTATTATATTAAAACTAAGATATGCTGTTGTTTATTTAATTTACATAATTATTATGGTTCAAAATCAATTGAGAACATACATTTATTTTTTATGTTTTTATTTGAATGGTTATGTATGTTAATTAACTTTAAAAATTCATTCATCAAAACAATACATTTCAATTCAGAAGAAATCTTTGAAAAAAAAAACAGATTCGGGCAATTTCAAATGTTCTTTCTGTGATGTCCACGACTCAATCATAGCTGCCGCAAAGGAATGTTGATCAGTCATTGATATCTAAAATCTGGAAACTGATATCACAAATAATTCTAGGCAATAAGCATATGTAATATTAATGAAATTCTGAATTAAAAAGTATTTATTTTAATGGGATTTTTTTTTAAATCTGTGATTCTATAGCTAAAAGGATTTAAAATATATATATACCTAATCAAGAGTGTCCAAACATGGGATGTTTTTAACTCCCACATATCGAGCAACACCATCCCACAGATTTAAAAACAAGGGGATATTAAATAATTACATTAGTGGTGCATTAGGTATATATCTCCTTCTCAAGCGCTGAGCCTCTAGTAAAAAAATATAGAGATAAAAAATGTACATTTTTATATATACATTACCTTTTTAAATTATACATTTAACTAGTTTATAAGAATTTCATAGACAATATAGGGTTAATTAAAACCATCCATATCGTGAGCAAATTATTTAATCCCTAAATTTTATATAAATTAACAGACGTCAATTTAAAATTACTTACGTAAAGATCTACAATAAAATTGCCCTATCCTCTACCAAACTTTTTCAATATGCATAATTATCAGTAAAATAAATTTATATGTATCAAATGTTAAATTAACTGTAACCCTATTTAAAAAATCTAATATTCACATATTAAATTAGCACATAAATGAAGTTACTCTAAAGGTAGGTAGGTCTTGAGGTGGTAGAGCATTTTGTGAGTTGCTCGCCTGGCTTGCTACCAAAGTAGCTTACCACCATCAAGTTGAAAGTCTGCCGCCAAGCCAAATACGGTGTTCCGGCAGTTATCCTTGAGAGCCTGCGTATTCTAGTTCTAGTGTGTTTACCAGCTTAGATCACATCGTCACTTACCATCAGGTGAGATAGTGGTCAAACACTAGCCTGTCACAAATTAAAATAATAATAATAAAAAGAACTAAATGTTGCTAACAAATATGCACGATTTCATTAATCACCTTACCACACATTTGTAATAAAGTTAAGCCATGTCGACATATAAAGTTTTGTGCTCCCAACTCTATTTCACGAAGCCACCAGTGTCCGTATCTCGAATCTGTCATATTGCTACTGCACCTTAACCATTGCGCCTTCAGACCAGCCAATTCAGTAATTGATTTGTTCTAAGAAAGCGATGGTTTTCAGCGCTAATGAGTAAATTGACATTGTTCTTCATCATGTTTTTATAACCCCGAAATGATGTTTCGTAAACCATGTGCAACCACTGCGAAAAAAACCAGGTACGAGCAGCGTTAAAGATAGACGGCGGGATGACCTGAAAAAGATGCTACTATTTCGTCAATAATAAATATATAAAGTCCAAGTAATGAGATTTTAATTTATTCTTAAGATACAATGACGATATTCGTTGCACAGCATGACTTTCAATGCTCCAAAACCAATGACTACTATAGTAGTGCTATAGGAATTTCCTCGCCCGTGACACTACACAGGTACTGCTATGACCACTCGTAGAATGTGATATAATACATTAATACTCTAATGCAAGTGTCACAGAAAATTTAATCTCCCATAGCACTACCATGATCTAATAATTTTCTGATTACTTAGTTTTAGCAATCTATCTAAAACGGTTTATTAGCATTTTGAGGATGTACAAGTACCGGCAACGTTCGTCTATTTCGTTTTAGGCGACTATTTTTATGAAGGCTCGCGCATTTTTACCCGACTTAAAAAAAGGCGGAGGCACTATGTTCGACTGTACGTTTCTTTTAATGTATGTTCACCGATTTCTCCCCTTTTGTGGACCGATTCTCAAAATTCTCTTTTTGTTTGGTAGATTATGCTTCAGAGGTGGTCCCGTATAAATTTTATCGAAATCGATCAAGCCAAAAGCAAAATATGAGTGATGAAGTCGGTTTTTTAAGCTTTGCTTACGTTTAAATTATAGTCTTTTGCTCTTCTGAAAGTAGAGAATGATAAGTGCAGAAATGCCATGGAACTAATAACGTTGCATGAATGTTATTGCTTCCATGGCAAATTGGCCAGAAAATAAATTGACTACAGCCGTTGAAGTTGTCTTAGATCGTTTTGAAAATAGAAAGTCTATTTGAGCAGCTTTACGCTTAACATGTATATCGTCCTAACACTGAAAAAGATTGTAGAGTCCCAAGTTCTGGGTCATACTGCAGATTTGAGTTTACAAACATCGCAACCGCAAGTGTATTTTACATTGGTACTATGTTACTAACCGAAATACATATTTAACAACAGCTAGACGTAACATCTACCGTTAAGAGAAATACCTACTTGTACCCCATTTAAGTTTTATAACTAGACAAGAGTTCGAAAACTAAAACCTGAGTTTGAAACCAAAAAGATGTTTTACGTTATACTTTATTACTACATAATAATATATTGTATGTTTTTTTAAGTGATTTATTTTTTAGGATCATATAAACATAAACTAAACGCTTTTACACTCACAGCCCCACACTAAGTTCGATGACTTGTGTCGTTGGTGCCGGCAACATTCACATCACACACACACACACACAATCACAACCAGAATATGATAGTAATAGCGATGTTTTTTGACTTTTTTAATTAAAAAACTAGCCTTTGACACCCTTAAATGGTCTTGACACAAATTAAAATGGCATTTAAAAAAATAAAATACATAAAGTTTTCAGCTAAAATACATTAAATATATCACAAATCACAAAATATTTATTGCCAAAAACTGTGTATAAAGTATACCAAGGAAGGGAATCGTATCTTCGATCCAGTTGCTTTTCCAATCCAAACTCGCCTCTTTTTATGTCTTCATTACACCGACCGTCTCTCGAATAAGTCGGGAACTATATTTCAGACAATTTATATTACGACTAGCAATGATCTTGTTAATTTTTTGTTACTAGTTCGTTGGTAGAACTTAGGGCATTATTCGGTAAAATTCATTTGCGATTTATCTATATTGTAGACTAGTTGAGCCCCGCGGCTTCACCCGCTAATGATGATGATGATTAAAGTAGCCTATGTCCTAATCTAAAGTATAAGCTACCTACATTCCAAATTTCATTAAAATCGGTTTAGTAATTACGGAGATACGTGGCAACAAACATTCACACACATACAAACTTTCGCATTTATAATATTAGTAGGATTAAACAATTATAACCAAGCTACTTCTTGTTATTTGCTAAAGCGATGAGGCGAATGTGTCGTTATTTATGATTAAAATTATATGAAAAAAACATATTATCATAAAACACTTTTTTACGCAAGTTGCGGCCTTGACAATATATTCTCCGATTTTTCAGCAAAGTGAAATAGGCATATTTATAAACTTTATTCCATCCACAACAAAAAATAAAGTTAGCTGTTGAAACCCTAGAGATTATGGTTTTACCAATTCGCCACGACTACCACAAATACTCTAACCCTAAATAACCCCTTGAGTTATTTCAAGCGTGCGTGACTTGAGACGATTTTTACCTACTTGCGATTTTGTACTTGAATCAAGAACTTTAACCCTAGGAGCGTGTTTATTTCGTCAATGGAAACTGCCATCATGTTTGCTCATTATAACGGACTCACGAACTGTTTACCTACACTAGTTTTCAGTCATCTGATTATGGCCTTGTTATCTATGCTTGGCGAATCATAGCTCTTCAGTTTATGTCTAAGTACTTTTATAGGTGTAACTGCCAACTCCCGAAGTATTTATTGTAAACAAAACGTAGTTTGCTGTAACTCTTGCAGAAGTAAGTTTTAGACAAACTATGTTAACTTTCCTTGATGACGTTAGTTTTTAATAAAACCAATTTCTTTTAAATCTGTTTTCATTCAAATTAATAGCATAGCTATAAACATTTGGTAGATTTTTTTTATTTGTGACAGGCTAGTGTTTGACCACTATCTCACCTGATGGTAAGTGACGATGTGATCGAAGCTGGTAAACACACTAGACCTGGAATAGAAGTTATAATTTACTATATATATTTAAATTTACATTTCTGCGCCTTGATAAATGCATATGTAAATGCATATGTATATACACATAGTACTACATATAGTAGAACAAAAGTACTCCTTTCAACGTTTAGATTTTAGATCCTATACCATAGTAGAAATATATTTCGACTATGCCTATACAATATAGGGATATTATTTGGTTATATAACCAAACTAGCTGCGCCCCGCGGCTTTGCCCGCGTAAGCCCCGGACCAGCCAGAATTCGGGGTTAAAAAATAGCCTATGTCCTTTCTCAGGCTCTAGACTATCTGTGTACCAAATTTCGTTTAAATAGGTTCAGTAGTTTAAGCGTGAAAGCGAAACAGACAGACAGACAGAGTTACTTTCGGATTTATAATATTAGTAAGGATAGCAATAGCCCTTATATAATATTTGGTTTTTGTCATTACTCTTTGAGAATACTTATAAATGCCTAATCTAAGTTGTAACTCTGAAACTAGGATTAATTCTTTCTCCAATTAATGACATTAAGTCATTAACTAATATAGAATGTCTTCGTTTGAAACACAGACTAATTATTTAAGTCTGAGGTTTGAAACTAGATATTTAGAAAAAAATATTTACTAAATACATACGTACTTAATCCAGCTGTAGATAAATAAAACATAAATATAAACATTGTCACGCTCACAGCCACACGCCTAGTTCGAAGACTAGTATTGAGAGCGCCGGAAACATTCACACCACACACACAATTACAAACGTAATCACGAATACAAATTTACCTTAGAGAGAAAACCTATTCCTACCAGAACCGAACCCAATTCCCACTGCTTAGAAGGCAGACGCAGCCAACTTCGCCAGCGAGCAGTTACAATCGATAGTATAAAGAGTATAAAGTGAAGCTTTATCGCAGTAAAATATCCGACTCTTTCTAGCAGTATCCGTAGGCTGTATGTCCTCGTCTCACTCTGCAGGTACCTGCTTACCTAACGCAGAAATTTAATTATGGGTTATAATATAACTACCTATTCTCATATCGTATAGTAACGATGCAACATACAATCGAGTATGTCTTACATGCAGTTTGCTTTAAATAAATAGAATCACAAATTGTTTCATAAAAATATGTCATTCATAGATATACCTACTATGAAATCGAGGAATGTTTACTCACGAGTCCTGCGGTTAATCTTGTGTTACAATAAAAAATATCACAACTATGACTGGTTCAAAGACGATCGCGACTATCAGACGAACAGGTGGGCAGTTCCTATAGCGAATAATTATGTAGAATTTAACTACCTCATAGTATTATCGTACCTAGTCAAGCTTGTTTCGCTCGTGCATATAAATAAACACCTCTGACCATAAAACATAAACTAATACTAAAACGGCACTTAAACTAGTAGGTATTAAAGTAAAACGTGAACAGTTTAGGAATAAATAAAATAACTACATAGTGTTCGGATTCGCCTTACTTTCCTTACAAAAACAAATTAGCACTGAGACTAATCTACTTACGAGGTTACTTGACTCTTTCTTTAACTACAGAATGTCATTAAATAATAATTTGATACTAAGTAGTTTCATGGTTGTACTCGATACTCGAATAGTGCTTTGAAACCTATCTTGTGATGTACAGATTATAAATCTTTGCAAATGAATGACCGTCTCGGCCATTTAGGTTGCCAGACGAGCTTGTTGCTGTATATATACCTAAATAAATCAGACAAGTGCGTATCTCACTCTCGCATCGATGGTTCCGTATAAACTTGTATGTAAAAGCTTTGTTTTCATTTTATTTTCATTATTTAAATTCGATTTTCAAAAACCAATTGATTAATTTATTATTTTTCCGTAACTTGTGCTGTGCTGTAAAACGTTATATTTTACCAAATTTCACGTCTACGGGAAGTTCCGATTTATTTGCAAATGCAAATATTTGCCAAATTGTATTATTGCACTGACTTAGAAGCTTCATTTTTTACAGTTCCAAAAGACTTTAGAAATACCTTTGTATTTGATATTAATTTCTACTTGATATCTACATCCATTCCTACGAGAAACAGTCCTGACAGACAGACAAAACAGTGGATTTTTAATTCCTTTTAAGGTACTAATCGTTACGTACTTACTAATGTTGTCAAAAGTAGAGTTGTCTATAGTCAACTTTAGAACCTAACATCAATAATTCCATTTTACAAAAGTCTCATTAGATCCACAAAATAGAAATAATCCACAGCCACTTTTACTGCCTGCTATCGTCGATATTTACGTTTACTTTTAATCACTACCTACGAGTTTTTAATTTCAGTTGAATTTCTGTTTACACTCGTGGTAGGTATTTGTAGATACTTTGCATCTGCTCAAGATCAAATCAAACTGGTTTGCACTAATTTTGCTAATATCATCCTGCCAAGACTAGTTGTCTGTGTATCTGTATTTTATTTTTATTTATATATATATTTTATAAAATATTTTTCATTTCGATCAAAATGTTATTGTCAACCAATAGGTACTATGTGCACTTTCATTCTTTGAATATCTATGTATGTTGAATTCTATCCTTAGTTGCTATCTAAGTGCCAGGGGCTACCGACGTGTCCACAATAACACAATGCCGATGCCGTTACCGCACCTAGTAGTTGCCAGGCAAGGAACATCAATTATTTACACATGCACTTTCCTTACCTCAGTCGTTCGGTCAATGCACTTAATTTTCTATATCGATCCAGGCTGTACTGGGAAATAACTCACCTGGTTTTCATTTCATAGTCCAGGACTCGGTGTCCTTGTTTAGTAAGAGATTCTTGAGTTAGGTTGGGTTTCGTAATAGAACCCTCCCTAGCCTTACTTTTGGCATATCAAATTGTGTTGTAGATACTTCATAAGTCTATAAAATTTTCTAAATAAAATATCTGAATTTATATTTTTAAATGTCTGCAAAATTTTACAAATGTCGAGTATCGGATAATATGATATAGCCAACTATATATCTGTTTTTGAGGGCTTGGTCGATAAGAGTGGTCAATAAAGGCTGCTAATCTTTCACCGTTTGGCAATCGGTTCGTATTAACAACTTTTACGACCCAAGCCTTTTGGTATAATACAGATGACAGCACAGTTGTATAGAGATACATACCTTATGCATTGCTAGAGGAGTGCAAGAGCATTTACTATGGTCATGGCCATGGTCTAGCGCTTAAAGTTGTCCTTGATAGCAGTCTCTCTTTTTGGGGTAATGCCAATATTGCCAATCTGGTCAAATTTAAAACACGCCTGTGTTTTATCCCCAAAAAGATTCGCAATATTTCTTGCTTGCAATAGACCATCTTAAGATTATTGAGATAAATCTGCCGTCGAATCTACGTTTTGGCATCGACATAGATCGAGTCTAAAGCCCGAAATAGCATTATTTGAAATGAGAGACAGTATTTTACACCGGACACCTGCTTTATTCTTACTAAGCGCAAGTCCAGTCTTGTACGGAGTGTTGTTCTCATCTTAGAGATGGATAGCCAAATACCAAACTTAAGCTCTAAAATCTTCAAAGAAAAACTTTGGAGATAGAGGATAGACGTGAGAATGCAAGTCTGTCTGTTGTATTTTCCCCGTTACACTTTGGAGAGTCTACTTCGAAATAGCCTTAGCCTTATTGTGCCGGAAGTTGACTGTGATTAAGTTGCTGCACATGTCGGATGTAAAATGTTTAAATCTGCATGACGAGTTATTACGTCGAACAGTTTTCAGATGTAATGCTACGATATCAATCGGTAAAAGATTTTCAAAACGGTCTCGAGATAAAAGTTGCAAAAGTTATTCTTCAAATATATTTTTTTCACACCAGCTCACCGAACCGCACTTGAACAATAAGAACTTTTTTCATAATACGGTCAGCTACGTAATAATACAAAATATTGGTCGTGGGCTCTTGTACTCTAATATACATACAGGATATATTGTTATAGTGTGTAGTCTAGTGTAGTGTGTTTTTTTTCTATTTATTACAAAATGAAAAGGTTCAATTTCAGAGAAATTATTTTTTCTAAAATCGAATGAACTAATGATGTATTTTTAGTTTAAATAAAAATCGGTCCCGTGTTATGACTTTAATTCGGTGGCTCCGAGACACCGTTGAGATTTTTTTGCTTTTCCGCTTAGTTACAGATTTGGCCATCAATGCCCATCAAATTCACCTTTGACCATTATAGGAGTATAGCATGCTTGCAGCAAGACTAAGACGCCCAAATCATATTGTCCGTAGAACGTAGTAGAACATAGACGCTAACTTCCGCGGCAAGACTGATGTGTTGCCGCGGACAAGTAGTTTGTGAGATATATATATATATATATAATAATATATCATTTTTTTTTCTTATTTTGTTTTCTTCTAGGGTAATCTCCATAATAATATATAATATTATTATGTATATCTCACTCGTATCAGTTTTTGCATAAGACCGATGATCTAATGGACATGTAGAAAGTTATGATTTTTTTTATAATTAGTTGTTTCGCGTTGGACTAGTATCCGCATCCTGTTTGTATCTTAGTTATATTTCCGTAAACGGTGGCAAAACGAAGTGTGGACATAGGCTTTGATTTGTATTTATGTTTATGTTTATATATTTGTATTATTGTATTTGTGTATTCAATGTATTTTTGTTTGGCGATAAAGTAACTACTACTATACTAAGTTAGGCAGAGTCGGGTAGAGAGGTAGGTAGTTCGGCGAAATGCCAACGAGTCTCATGATCAAACGTTTGTACTAAAAAGTATCATGCAAAAATTGTGAAACATTTGTTGAGTTAAAGTCTCCAGACGTCCCTGAAAAGTTTTAGGGTAATAGTTATTTATTGTAAATATTCGTATTAACAAACACTCAAACTGCAACTCAGTACTAAACACAGACACATTCAGACAAATCTTTTTGATTAAAAGTGCGCGACACAAAGGAATGTGTTTATCAACCTATAATAAACGCATTCACACTTACACTCACAGCCCCACACTAAGTTCGATGACTTGTATCGTGGGTGCCGGAAACATTCACATCACACACACAATCACAACCAGAACCAGAAACACAATTTTTCCTTGAAGAGATACTTGTGTTCCCGCCGGGAATCGAACCCGATACCCCCGCTTAGAAGGCGAACGCTCAACCAACTTAGCCAACGGGCAGTTCAATCTATATGTATGTTTGTTCCTTTGTAGCGCTCTAGATACCAAATGCGTGGGCCGATTTTGATGATTCTTACGTCAATCGATTTGTCGTAATTGTGCGTAATCAAATATGAATATGGCCACATCCAGGCGCCAAATTTTGAAAACTAAAAAAAATAATTTGATGAACTGTGTCAAGTGGGCTTTATTTTTTAGGTTTCTTTTATCATTTTTCATTTCGAATGACCGTTTATGATATACTAGCCGTATCCCGCAGCTTCGCCCGCTATTATCAAGTTAAAAAGCAGCCTATGTGTTAATCCTAGGTATTATCTATGCAAATTCCAAATTTCATCTAAATCCGTTCAGCCGTTAAAGCGTGAAGAGGGAACAAACATACTTACACATTTACTCACAAACTTTCGGATTTATGATATTAGTAGGATAACTATTTAAAGTTGAACTGAAAAGAATCACACGATATGTCCAATAATGGGTCCCGACTATTTAAGTCCATAATCCGCATTAGAATTTATGTGACTTGTATTTTTCTTTTCAGTTTTTATTTAAAGATCACTTTTTACGGAGTCGGGATGTTTTATTTGGTTGAACCTCTAAGCCAAGTAGTACTGTGAACCGTACCTATATTGAATATCGTTTCTTGACTAATCTACATGCCTTGACTTTTAATTAAGTACCACTCAAAACCATTACCGTTAACCGAATGTTTTTGCTGGTTCTTTCACTTGCGAATGTGATCAAACTGGAATGAATTTGAACTATGTTATTTAACTTCTAAGACTGAAAATAACACTAATGCCCACAATGGCTAGTGTTTTCAGCCAAGTTAATTAAAACCCACACGCATCTGTAGAATTAACACTTTGATATAGCATTCTACAGCCCAATTACGGCTATATGTTTTTTATTGCACATTGCACGTGTCTGCAGTATGTTTCCTATACTTGTCTTCTCTTTATATACGCCTTAAAATATTGCTTAAATTATATTCTACGCAACTAACAAAGTACCTACGTATGTAGCTGTTCGTTTTTCGTAGATTAGCAAAATAGCAGAAACACTTTGAAATTAAAATGAGCGGTATTGATGCTTTCTAAGAATTTACCATATTTTTGTTACACGACTAGCGTAGATATTAGGTATAAGTATGTTTAAACAATAAACAGTCTTCGGAGAATCATCAAATCAAATGTTGAACTTGAATTCCAACTCATAAATTTGTATCGTACGACTAGATAATCGATATTTTAGTATGCAACTTGGCTTTCCCCAATTCAGTCACGCAAAGCGAACAAGGTGATGGAATTGGTTTAAGGAGTCTGGCAGGTAAATGCGTGATGAGCATTATTTAATGCTGAGTCAAAGAGATTCAACTTTGGAATCTACTAACTAATATTTAAACAAAGAACAAGAGTTTGTGACAAAAAGAAACTGGCGAGTAAATGTCACTTTAGGAGCATTGTTTGTTATATTTGCTGTTGATACAAAGAGATTCAACTCAGAGACTATTAAAGTATCTTTTGCACAAGGATTAAGAAATTGTGACAAATTTACTTTGACGGTTAATAGGTGATGGACATTGTTTGATACACTTGATGTTGAGAAAAAGAGAGGAATCTACAGATTATTAGTAAAAGTATTTTTTGAACAAGGAACAATGACTTGTAGCAAAAAGTTGATACACAAATTTATACAAAGAAATTCAAACAGAGAATACTTAAAGTGTTTTTGAACTTGGAAGCCTTTAGCTGATGTTTGCTAATGAGATAAATAAACAATAACTATTTTTAAAGAACTATACATTTTATTTTAAAGATAAAGATTTTAATTTATTGTATGAATGGTGGGCAGTCAAAATTTTGTGCTGCCCGAAGACATGGCTAATAAGATTTGCATGGTAAGATGCAAATCTTACCTTCTGACTTAATAACGCCGAATAAGAAAACAATAGCAAAAAATATTAACAAGTACCTAAATCTCATTCAGGTACTAGCAGATCATAACAATTGTTCGCCTTGCTTTCCAAAAAGATTACATTCTCAACCATCTTAGTTTTAGGGTAAATATTGTTTGAGTTTGCTAAAAACTTGTTTTAAATAAATCATTCTTATCTTTCAAGTAATTTTTGACGTAGTTGTGGAATTCCCTTGATATTGCAGTTTATATACCTCAGGTCTGTTGGATGTCGATGGATTAGACAATTTGTGACGTTAATGACAGAACACAATAATCTAAACGCAAGCAAAGTTTAATAAACTGACGTCATCGCTGATGTGGCTTTTTGAGAAAATCTACAAAAGATTTTATCAAAAAGCGCTTAATCAATTTCGATAGAATTTATATGAGACCATTCTGAAATATGATCTACCAAACAAAAAAAATCGTCAAAATTTATTCATAAAATAGGCGGAATTATCGCGTAACATAAATATAAAATAAAACATCCAGTCGAATTGAAGTCTCCTTTTTTGTTCACACCAGTCGGTTGAAAACACTAACCGTTATCGTTGCGAGGAACTCGAAAAACACTCCCATCCATGGGTGCAGCTAGCAATTTGAAGGACAGGATCTAAGACGGATGGTCTAGTCTCTTTTCCAACGTTTTCGTTACCTTCAAACATGCTATGACGTCAGTAGGATGAATGAATACCTAGCTAACGAAGCTTGACGTAATCCCTGCTCGGTTCATTCAATATCTCGTCTTTTCGTTTCTGATACGTATTATTTAGGTACATTTATTTAAATATCTCGTACGGCATTCTGCCTTTAGGAAATTAGGCTAAAAATAATGTAAATTAATTTGACGATATCAGAATAATGTATTTCGACAGAATTAAACTACATAAAGCGAAAAATATGATTTTTCGATATAGGTAGTAGCAATCAATATTATTATTAATAAAAGTTATCTTTAGAAAAAATTTAAAGCTTAAATGTGTAGGCATTATTCAAACAATAGATTAACATTTAAATTTTTAACATTATTAATAAAACTGGGTCTTGACCTTGATTCTTACTGTGCATGATAAAAACTGGTGCGCCGCCGTATATTGTTAGCTGACAGTTCTGAAATATTCGAAAAAAAAAATATATATCTATTGATTGAGTATTGCGTGAACCGAATTAACCATACTTACTTTTCTTGGAATATATAAGCGCTGCTATTTTACCCAAGTCTCCTATGCTTCACTATCTTATCTATTTTCTTTATAAAAATAAAAGAAGCGCTATCAATATACATATAATCGGCATAATCAATTAGTATCGAAATATAATAATAATAAGTATAGTTAGTTACATTATAATGTGCTTGTGCTAGGCATTGAAAACATTTATTAGCGATTAGAACAAAACGAATATTTTATCTCAATACTAGATATCAAGAATAATATTATACCGATATTGCTTTTTAACCGTCTTCTATAATGGTGTAAATCTAAATAAGACTGAGTATTGCTTTTTGTCCTTTTTAAAGTGGTTATTCCTTATTATTATTGTATGTGACGTACGTACGTAAACCCGTTCTGATAGTTATTTTATTGCTTAACCTTTCCATCAAAAATAGTATAGTGTTGAAAAATCGTTTTTTTTGTTACGATGTTACGTGGTAACAAACATTCACGCACACACAGACACACACACACACACTCACACACAAACTTTCACATTTATAATATTATTTGTAGGATAATAAAATAATAATAATAATTAATTAATAGGATCTACAACCTTATTTTTAAACCCCGACGAGGGATATTTATAATTTTGTAGTGTGTATGCCTGTGGCATTGTAGCTCGCAAACATCTGGAACTATTTTACCGACTTCCAAAAAAAGGAGGAGGTACTCAAGTCGACTGTATTTTTTAAAAATTTGATCAAGATCTGATCAGTAGTTTTTTAAATATCGTCTATTTTATGGACTACTTTGACGATGTTCTCTTTTAACCGACTTCAAAAGTTACCTCATAACTTCTTTCGTTGTGAACCGATTTCGATGATTATTTTTTATTTGAATGAGCTGATGCCTTTGGCTGATGGTTCCATTGATTAAGATCTGATTTATAGTTTTTGATTTAAAGTCATTAATGCGTGTTTAATACATTAAATCTGATCAAGGTTCCAAAAATAAAGCTGTGAAGTCGGTTTTTTTTAAGCTTTGCTTGCGTTTAATTATTTGATTTAGTTTTTTAAATGGTAACTTTATCGTGTTCTTCGCAATGTTTGGCGACAATCTGTACAGCCACTATCCAGATCGTCGAGAGTATTTTCAAAATTTTGATTTTGCCACTCGTTATGTTTGGAGTTGCAGACAAGCAAGCGGCCTACATGATGCATTCAACACCAGTGACATTAGCAGAAACGCCAGGGTCAATTTGTTATAATGACTCGTCAACCCGTTTTGTTTCATTATGAAAATAACGGAATAATCTCATGTACTTTTATTAAAGCATCAGATCGCGTGCTAAAATGTACTATTGACAATGTACAATAGTTAGAAGTAGTGGTGATAGCATAAAAGTACTAGACATTAACACGATACAGCCATATACAGCTGTAGCTATTTCTTCTGTGGTTGAACTTTGAATTCAAGGTTACTCACAAACTGGTTCATTTTATACATTGTCTTTGATTTGAATTTTTTGCGATAACGCTATCTTCGTCGATTGTTTTTGAGGGAATTTGTTTGAGGAAGACTTTATTGTTCATGTTTTGGAATTATAAACGTAATACTTTATCTGAGTCATAGTATGTTCAATCTGTTGAGAGTCGAACTCAACCCTGTTTAGCGCTTACATACGCTAGTACATACATAAGCACATAATATAGTTTTACCTATTCTATAATAAAGGAAAAGGTCATAAGTCGTTCGCCCGCCTATACAATTATATATACATCTAATACATCGACTGTACCAATCAGACATTTTGCAACTTTTGTATGTATAGGTACAAATAATTTTGTTTTTTTTTTAACCGATTTTGTTTTTTTGTTTTAAAGATGTTGCTTTCCAATTGGTCCCATTTAAATTTGATCAAGATCTGATCAGTAGTTCTTGAAATATCGTCAATAATGCCTATTTTGTGACGAGTAATGCGTACTTTGACGATGTTCTCGATTACCCGACTTCAAAAGTTACCTCATAACTTCTTTCGTTGTGAGCCGATTTTGATGATTATATTTTTATTTGAAAGCTGGTGCTTTTTATGTGGTCCCACTGAATTTGATCAAGATTTGATCTCTAGTTTTTGAGTTAAAGTCAATAATGCGTGTTTATACGTTAAATTTGATCAAGGTTCCGATGATAAAGCGGTGAAGTCTGTTTTTTTAAGCTTTGCTTGTGCTTAATTATTTAATCTTTGCTTGCGTTTAATTATATTGAAGAGACTTTGACCGCGACAAACATAAGTTGTATTGAAACTATTAAATAGATGATAAGTCAGATAAGTATCATAATAATTTCTGAAAATGCGATCTTTGTAGATAGACTTCTTAGAAGAATAACTTTGGTTTATTGGTACATTAAAAGGACATTATTCTTCTCAAAGCGGAAACAGAAATGAGACTGACTGTTTGTTTATTATTTTGAGCATCATCCATTGATGAAATTTTAATGCATAGAGGTAGATACGAGTAGTTTATATTAAAAGCCGGAAAGTAACAATTGCGATATTTTTATCCTGATTCAACAGCTTCGTCGTTATGAATAACTAAAAATATATCTTAATATTATTTAGAAAACGTTGGGATGTGAAATTTAAAGTAATATAAGTACCTACTGTAATTTTACTGTAAGGAGCATAATGATGAACCTGCTCCATATGATATGGGCATTAGAATGATATTTGACGATAGGCTATATAAGTACTCCTTGTTTTTCTTCCTGTGTTTTTTATATAAAACAATTTATTTTCTTCGCCTTCAAAAATTAGTTAATAAATAAATTAAAATAAAGTTTATTGAAAATTCTTTATTTTCGATTAACCCGGGAGGCTAGTCACATATTTAATACCCGCGCAGGCGAAGACTCGGTTAAAGTTTTACAGCACTAAATTTAGTTTGGAATTATCATAGAAACATTTATCATATATAGAAACGGAAGTAACTTCAGCGTAAGGTGGCGATAACAGAATTTCATCTTAAACGCGTGTTTTTGTAACCGTTTTACTCGGCATTCATAGTAAAACCAGATCTATTAAAATATTCGTAAATGCTTAGAATATTCATAACGTTCATAAATATGAAGGAAAAAAATGTATATTATATCTCATGCAAATAACTTCATTTTGTATGTTTGTATTGTAACCATTTCGTTTCGCCTTTTTGACATCATAACACTGTGAAAGTTATTTCATATACGCATATTTACTAGACGAATGATTATTTCAGCTTATTTTTTTTTGTTTGAGGCGCGTTTTCACATAATTTTAATAAAACCATTAAAAATCAAAGATGGCCACGCGTGACCTTGCGTAACAGTCACGATGTAATTAACACAATATACACCTTTATGTGCAAAAGTGTAAAGGGGACAATTGGCTGTGGTTTAAAAAGATGCTCGCATTGACGTACACCTCCCCTTAAAGAACTCGGTGTTTATGTTCTTCTCAATGTCTAACGTAAAGTACTTCCATGCATCTTTACTGTAAATAACTTTATACTCAGCATTATCTTCTTATGTTTATTATCAAACTATAGGCGATTTTATGGGTTAATAACATTGATAGCACTGATTGCGAATAAACGAGAATGCTAGTAATAATTATATTGAGGAAAGTGTTCAAGTTGTTGTTATAAGATTATCTTCAAAAGCACTTATGCCGTCAACTCACCGTTTAATACACTTGTTGTCCTCTAAGAGGGGATATTTGCCTAATGTAAGTCATGAACGAACTAGTGGACCACTTAAATCCCATCTTGTAGTTGTAAATGACGTAATCCGCACTCTGGTGTGGCGGCAGACAGCCATTCGCATACTAAGAGAATACAATCCTGTACTTCCACTATGATTTATTCCGTGTCGAGAAATTTGTATTCATCGATTCTCTTCAAACGCTGAAGAAAAATAAGTACTAAGTTGTAAAATTCAAGTAATTTTCATATACAAAAATGTGTAGGGGCGTGGAAGGATAGAGTGGAGTAGAGTTCTTCCAATATTAATACCGCTCCAACAAACTTTTATATATATTTAACACTAAAATGTGTGTTAAGTGTCAAATGTAAACAGTATAATCGTAAGTCGTAAACAGGATACCTATACACTCTAGACTTGAAGACTCCCAAGTCTAGAGTGTATAGGTATCCTCTAGGTAAGCATGCTCCATCTTCGGCCGCAGCATCATCAATTTTCATTAGGTGAGATAGCAGCCAAATGGTATAATAGTTAACCATTATGGCATAAAAAAATGTATGGTGCAAAGGCGACCCAGCGGGACTGCCTTGGGTTCGATTCCCGACAGGAGCACAATTTTTCTTCCCAAGGGACATTTGTGCTTCTCGTTCAGGGTGTGATTGTGTGTGATGTAAATGTTTCCGATAACCACGATAAAAGTCTTTGAAGTTTAATTTGCTTTGTTATGTCTTTCCGGTTCGGATCTCGTAAATTAACTTCGACCTAGATCAAGTTTATCTTGACATGTCTGTGAAGTTCGACTATAAATTATGGTAACAACAACTGGGTGATCTCTGATGATGGAGTGAGTGAGTTGGTGGTGTTTTGGCTCATTCTGATAAGCCTAAAGTAACTATCTACGTTTTTAAAAAGATCTTATGACTAAGGATGACCAATGATTTTGGTTTTTACTCATTTATTTTGAACCAATTAGCCTCGAAGTATTTTCGAAAATCTAAATAAAGAAAAAATGAAGTCCTGCATGTATGAAAGATCATTACTTGAGAACGGCTCGACCGATTTGGCCGATTTTTTGTCGTGTTCATAATTGTTAGAACAAGGTTTAATTAAGTTTTTTTTTATCTACCGGTAGTTGCACCCGTGCGAAGCCAGTAGGATATAAATTCAAATATTAATTTTGAATTATTATTTTTATTTTAAGTCTATATGTATTGTGTAGCTATCCAAACAAACATGTAAACAAACGCACGGTCGGACGGAACTCTTCGCCGACCTTTTTTCTCCTTTTATTAATCTATTTTTCGTTGTTTTCAGATGGCGAGGGAGCATATACAAATTAGTGTGGTTGGATTTAATCGTGTTCCTGCTGCTATATTACACACTCAATTTGACCTATCGTCTTCTCCTAAATGAGGATGCAAAAAGGTAAGAAAATACTATTATAACAATTCTTTTTCGTCACCTGATAAGTAACCATAAGACAGGCAGCTATTACTTTTTAAATTTGTTATATAAACAAACAAACGCTTTCGCGTGGGTGCCGGATACACATACATCACACATACGCAATTACAACCATACCCAGATGCACAAATTTCCGTCGTGATGAAAATGTGTGTTTCCACCGGGATTTGAACCGTGTATCTGCAACGTAGAATGCATTTTTTAACCAACTACGCCAACGGGTAGTTGTTTTTTTAGATAACTTCTGTGTTGTAGTTATAGTGCTGAACTAAAATAGGATAAAAAAATCTAATTAGTCCATCAGTTAGATTATCAAAAAAAAATTGGCCACGTATTTTTTCTTTTGTCAAGTGAACAAAAAAATACAAAGAGAGCAGGGGCTAGTGACGTCATGCCTCAGTAAAAAGTGTACAGAGGCTTGACGTCATGCAGAATTTCAACGCACGATATTATCAACGCCATTTTTTATTTAATGACAAACTTAGAATAAATTATGAAATTTATATGATTGAAGTTGACAAAAGAAAAAATACGTATCTAGTATTTTGAGATAGCATTCTTATTTTGGTGGTTTTATAGGTTTGCACATGAGGTCACAGCGGCAGCATCACAGCTTTATGAAATCCGTGATATAGCATTTTAGAAGATTAGAATCCACTTTACCGTTTCCTTTCGCGGTTTTAACAACGAAACCTATGATGACAGATGTGACAGTTCTTGTCAAGGCCAAACCTGTTTATCATTAGCATCTATTTAACACACTCAGTCCTCAATGGTCTATCGCTCGCCTTGCTAATATAATACAAGTCAATATTGGGGGTCCATGTTGGCTCACGTCCGTAGGATTTAGCCCTCGATGTCTTACGTGGCCCTTGGGTGGCGCTGACGAGCAACCAATAAGAGGTGGGAGGCTTCATACCACCCCGGACAAAGACATGGTGCCAAGCGATCAATTCGCTTTCATGTTGTTCAGGCCAGCTTTGTAGAGGAAGAAGTAAGTTTAGTTGCGCTGCTTTTGAGACTGGTGTGGCATATGCAATAACGCTGTATCGAGTAACCAAGCTAGGAGAGCAGCGGGATCCGAGGCACGGTTCTCCGCTAGCCCACCGCAGATAGTTGGGGGCCAAGTAGTGAGCTAGCCACTCATGAAAAGCTGCCCCGCCAGTTGGCGACCGGATGAGAGGATCCGATGGACACTCTTGGGGAGGCTCGGTTATAGTTATTTTTGTTGTATGCCATGAGTCAAAGAGTAGCGCCGCGACTCACTTCCAACCTCTTAACTATACTTACCACACATTATGAGAAACAGAACTACAAAAACGTTAAAATAACTGAAGCACGTCCTCTCCTTGCAAGTGCACCTTTCGAATATCCGAGGATTGCACATAAATATCTCGCGAATCCATCACCATCTGGATGCCGCTAAGCCCCACCTACTATTTTCACGGAGACACAGATCAGATGTCCAGCTGACGCGTCGAACCTTGCATACCCAGGCTACACCCTTGAGCATAAATTAATTACGAAAATTACAAAGTTTAGGCTGATAAACTCAGTACTCTCACTCACACATACTCATACGCTTCTTTGCTTCGCACTGTCACATATCTAAATGATACATTATCTTTTACTTATTTGCAAATAGCTATGAGGTAATCATCTGCCTGTAAAACTACTAACCAGCCGTCGGAATGATCTGAAATATAGATAAGAATATTTACATCCTGTCACTGCCTGTGTGTGTGCGAGTAATCACAACCAGTGAATAGAACAAGTCATACATTATAATGAGAAGATAATGTGTGGTATAAACGACATACAAACTTTGTTCTAAACTATAACATTTTATAGCTACTTGCCTTCCTGATAGTCTAGCTTCTGACCACTATTTCACCTTTTGGTTAGTGATAATGGTCTAGTAATAAAAGCACACAGAGATTATGATATCAGCTGCTGCACAACAAAAGATCGTATTGAAATCGGTCCATTAGCTTAGAAGTAGCTCCTAAAGATTCTAGCAGCCTAGGCTTCGTGGAATATACCTTGAGCCTTGATCAGATTGAATGTATTAAACACGCATTATTGACGACACCAAAAATCTACTGATCATCAAAATCAGTTCACGTGGAAAGAAGTTATGAAATAAAAGAAATTTAAAAAAATGCAGTCTAATTGAGTACCTCCTCCTTTTTTGTCAAGTCGGTAAAAAAATCTGTTGGTTCAAGAATAAATTATACTTATTAAACAGAGCCGTGTCATAGGCTACAGGTAATTATTTAAATAAGTCTCTGAACAATCCAAAGAATGGATTTTAATAGCATAGAATATACAATCAATTACGGACATGTGACATGCAAGTTTGTTTCATGTCACTACGGGCAATGTTTCAATGTCTAGGTTGTTTGTTTTCTAGCATTGAAAAATACTGTACTAACTGTGTTATAATTACACGCTCATGATCATGAATATACCTGCCTGCCGTAATGTAACCTACCTCTATTGTTATCGATAGCTATTTAAATTATAGCCTAGTGGCAGGGGCAAAAAATACCATGTAATTTCTATGACTACACTGTAGTCTACAGGCTCCAGCCGTGAATCAGTTACGTAATCGAGCCTGGAGCAAGCTACGAGGTTCTAACTTCTAACTAAATAATTAGTATTAGCTTTAACGAAGAAAATATGTAGAGTTTACCTAGTTATAAAATATAGCAGATGTCGTATTATCTAAGATGTATGACCAATTTGTGTAGTGACAACTACACGTTACAATCTGCAGAATGTAAAGTTGGACTCTTTTGAAATTAAATATTTATTTGTCGGTATAAATACAGAGTATATCCACTTAATCTACCGTTTCCGGTGTACAAATTAATAATGTTATGTCTGGTAGGTGCAATCAAATATCAAATGATAACATGATTATGACATACAATAGTAACAAAAACATTGGGGTTATTTAATTTGAATCAAATATTCAATGTCTGAATTAAATAAAACAAATATTATGAGTATAAAACAAAAATATAGGTAGCATTTGAATTATTAAAAATATATCAATTTATTAAAAATTGAAATAGCTTACGTTTAAACTTGTTTTCTCTTTCAATAAACTTCGAATAAGAAGGTTTTCTGTTCCGAAATTAATTGGATAAGTATTTTTTCGTTCTTCATCTCCGGCGTACGTTAGCTGTTTTTTGTTTGTATCCAGTCGGTCCAAAAGGCATTTATTAAAAACTGGATAATCTAACAATACACGTATTAAAGTCTGTTTTTCCTTTTAATAAAAATATGACAAGTTTCGTTCCGTGTCTTTACGGTTCATAATTTGTTATACATTTTCAATCATTGCCGGCAATCGGCATGCAATTGAACTGAAAAGCATACCTGTAACTTCACACACCAACACCGCAAATAGTAATTTAATATTGCTCCCACTGCGTCTCATTGAAGCTACTTATCGTTTCTCTGCAGGACGTTCGAGGGCGTAGTAAATTACTGCAGTTTCCACGGGAATGTGATACCTCTGTCGTTCGTGCTGGGCTTCTACGTCACGGTAGTGATGAACCGATGGTGGAGCCAGTACACTACCATCCCTTGGCCTGATTCCATCGCAGTATTCGTGTCGGCCACGATACATGGACAGGTAAACAACACGAAGGTAATAAAATGAACAATCGTTGTAGTGGACTTGTTTCAATGGGCTTCAAGGGAACGCTTTCATAATAACCAACAGGTTTGCATGCGCCGTACTGGGTATTGTAGTTTCTAATAGTATGTTACCCGGTTTACTTGGGTTAAACACTTGTTTTGCACTTTTTCTATTGTGCTTTAGGGTTCTCTACCCTATTACTAAGCCGACTCCGTCCGTCTCTGTCTGTCCTAATCTTTAAAGGGCTCTAATGATTTCCGTTGCCAAATATCCCGTTCTCAAAATGTCCGTTTTCAAAATATCTTATTCATATTGTGTCCCTTTCGCAAAATACCTGATTAGCAAATTGTCTCGTTTGCAAATGTTTCTTTCGCACAATGTTGTCTTTCCCTTTCTTAGGTAAAAAACGAGTAGAGGTCATTTTGCGACGGATCCATTTTATAAAATTAAAACCATGTTTTTTTTGTTATTTGTTATTTCTCTATCGTGAATACGTTAAAACCATAGTAGTAACCAATATATTTCTACTATGTTAAAACATACAAGTTTTAATCTTGTAATTGTAGTACTAACTTGGCTTTAGAGTTCACACTTAAGTTTATTTTAATTTTTTTACTTTTTGGTTTCTTTACTATTTGATAGGATATTCGCCATAACTTCACATATTCTGTGGTTTCAGCGTGTTGGGGTTTATAAAATGGATCCGTCGCAGAATATTCCGTTCGCGAAACGTCCTCGCGAAAAGCCATCAGAGAATGAAATAGGCTCGCACCATTGTGAGGAACAATAGTAGAGAGAGGAGTAAGAGTTAGACTTGTAAGTTTATCAATTCAATAATAACTCGCAATATAAATGATGTGTGTATTTAATTCCACGTCAATTATTACTTTCTCACATACATAAATATTATAAGGGTTCCGTACTTCAAAAGGAAAAATAGAACATAAAAAGATAACTTTGTTGTCTAGGTGTACTAGTCTGTCAAGGACTGTTTTTCTCAGGGACGCGTGGAAATATCAAGTTAAAATTAATATTAAATACTATTATTATAATTATCCTCTATGATTCCATGGCGCTGTAAAAAAATCAAGTTTAAATTCTTAGTCAACGCGATAAATAAAATACCATTTCAAACCATGCGGCAAAATTTCCCAATTGTGGCACTCGTAAATAAATTAAAACTTACAGGGTACAAAGTTTCACAGCATACATAACAGAACAATATTCTAAAAATTATATACTAAAAAATTTAAAAAACCCGACTGTGTAAAAGTAAACTTACTTTTTTATTTTACTCTTGATTTTCAAACATTTTTTTAATGAGTTTCAAATATACGAACTTGTCTCAGTTCGTCTATTTGAAACTTTTTATTTGTCTGGTTGTCGCAAAGCCGGGCTAAAAAAAATCGGTAATTTGTTGAGACAAAAAGAATTGAGCGAAAACGTTCGAGACTCGTTTCCCGTGATGGATGAACTATCTTTTTTATGCTAAATAGACAAACATTTGACCACTATCTCACCTGATTGAAAATGATGATGAGGCCGAAAATGTGATAAACTTGTCTAGAAGATACCTATTCATTCTTGACTTGAAGACTCCCAATATATGCACCTCGGGAAACAAAGACGCAGGTAATTAGTTCCACTCCTTCGCTGTACGGATAATGAACGTAGAAGCGAAACGCTTCGACCCAACTGGAGCATGTCTACCATAAACGTAATTTTGACAGGTTGTTGTTAGATGGTAAAAGAGCATGGTGGAATTAACTCATAATTCGTGCACACTCTCCAAAATGTAGACAATAAATAGAATACCGATAGTCTATCTACATGTAAGTTTGTACGGATCCCTCGGTGCGTGAGTTGTATTCGATCTTGTCGGATTTATTTTATTTGGGTGTATAATAGTGACTACGTTATCAACAAAAAAGTCATGATTCATAGTGTCGGTATGCATCATTTTGTTTATTGCCGATTTAAAGAAGCTTTATTGTAGTTGGAATATAGCATTAGAAATAGCTTGCATTTATGCTATTCTATATCCTACTAATATTATAAATCCGAAAGTTTGTGTGTAAGTGTGTAAGTATGTTTGTTCCCTCTTCACGCTTTAACGGCTGAACGGATTTGGATGAAATTTGGAATGTACATAGATTATGCCTAGGATTAACACATAGGCTACTTTTTATCTTGATAATAGCGGGCGAAGCCGCGGGGCACGGCTAGTATGTTATAAATCAATATAATTGTTTGTCACTTTTAATTACACAATATAATTAAAATAACCTTGTTTCTATTGCGTACGCTTTATATAATACTAGTCTTGCCCCGCGGCTTCGCCCGCTATTATCAAGTTAAAAAGTAGCCTATGTATTAATCCTAGTTATAATCTATGTACATTCCAAATATCATCCAAATCCGTTCAGCCATTAAAGCGTGAAGAGGGAACAAACATACTTACACACTTACACATTTACACACACTTACACACAAACTTTCGGATTTATAATATTAGTAGGATTAAGTTACAACGTTTCAATTTATAAAAAACTAGCGATCCGCCCTGGCTTCGCCCGGGTGTGATAAATGAAGAACCGCTCGACCGATTTTTTTTTTATTTGTGACAGTCTTGTGTTTGACCACTATCTCACCTGATGGTAAGTGACGATGTGATCGAAGCTGAAAACACACTAGACCTGGAATACGCAGGCTCTCAAGGATAACTGCCGGAACACCGTATTTGGCTTGGCGGCAGACTTTCAACTTGATTGTGGTAAGCTACTTTGGTAGCAAGCCAGGCGAGCAACTCACAAAATGTTCTACCACCTCTCCTGATTAGCACCACCCGGGGACCACGTGTAGGGAGTCAGACTTAAGGGGTATCCTCCTACGGACGTGGGTGACTCAGCCCCCAAACTTCACATAAACCATCTACTAAATAGTCCGAACAAAGCCTAAACATTTGGTTTAGATAGGTGAGCCCGTTGTTGAGTTATAAAATAACAACGAAAAGTGGCATTGATTTTTATATATATAAGATAGATAGATAGATAAAGATAAATATTGGTATTGCAGTCACAAGGTCTTCGCGATGATTAAAGACTTGAAATACGACCAGATTCGCCTTAAAAGAGCTAGTTTTCATTCAATACGGTATAGCGGATGGCTTCAAGGCCTTCAGATTAGCTAAGGTTTTATTTTCATTAAATTCTTGTGTATGTAGTATTGAAGCTAGCAAAGTAAGTTAAATTAAAATTAACTCAATGTAGGCTACATTGTAATACCAGGCTAAATGATAATAGCTGGCGAAGCCGCAGGGCACGGCTAGTTATTTATACTTTAAGAAAAGAAAAAAATATATCTTTGTAATTAATTTTGCTAAATTTTATTATGAAAACAAATTTTTTAATTTTTTTTGTCTTGACTGTACTAAATTCCTCTAGTGGTCGAGTTAACTACCAAAAAATTATATAATGATTACGGGAGGCGACTCAACCGCGTGCTGAGGTCGAGTTCATTTATTTTCGAGCTAATTCCGCCATGCCCGTTTTACCATCTAACAACAAGACAAACTGTGAAACGTCATCCATGTACGGTTGACATACCTCTAGTTCGGTCGAAGCGTTTCACTTCTACGTTTATCATCCGTACTGCGAAGGAGTGGAACTCATTGTCCTCGTCTTTGTTCTACGAACGGTATAATCTGGAAGTCTTTAAGTCAATATTGAATAGGTATCTCTATCTATCTAAGCAAGCATGCAACATCATCGTTTTCCATCAGATGAGGATGTGGTCAAATGATTGCCTATCAAACATAAAAAAAAGTTCTTTGCAGTCGAAACTACTACCACTTTTCTAGTTTCGGTTTTAGGAACTTATAGGTTTTCCTTTTAGTCAATGTTGTTAGTGCTTTTCGATTACTTAATTGAGGTTGTTTCCCCGAAACGTTATTCATTTGCGTGTTCATTTAGCATTATTGGATTTGATGAAACGCAATACCACATTTCAATTATTAAATTCGTGCAATTATACAATAGTGCGCATTAGTATACCATTTGCCATAATTAGGCCTGTTTCACCATGAAGTTCCTGTTAATTTATCAGCGGATAATTTCCTACTAATCCATTCGGACATATAACCTTTTAACTGTTTTACCTGTTGGTAAGTGATGATGTGATCAAGTATGCTAAACACGCTAGGTTAAAATTTTCACAGATAGATGCTGGAACACCAACATTGGGGATGTCACCTGTAACATGTCAAAATATTATGTCATTTTTACATGACAGGGTTATTTTATTGCGTTGACTTAGAATCATGATTTACTCACAATATATTGGGACGTACCTACCCCTCTGTTAAAAACAATATCTTTGGTTTAAAAGAACCAGATTAGAGGAAACATAACCAGAAGAGTAATATTCAGTCGAATCAGGAAATTCTTATTCTCAGATCTTTCTTTTTGAATGTATGTCAGTTTAAAAAAAAAATCGGATAATCAACTAGTGATGGAGGAATCAAATTTTTCAGAGCCGCAGTAAGATATTCTGCTAGCCACTTTTTTAGTTCATGAAAACTTATAACGTATGGTTTCTTTTACTCGTAGAGTTTTTTAAATTACTTGCCATCTATTGGCAAACGTTTGACCGCTATCTCACGTGCACGTTTGCCTAAAAGATACCTGTTCACTCGTAACTTGAAGACTCCCTGATGGTACTTATCGGAAAACATATATCAGGTTTAATTTATATGTTGTAAATATTATTACATATTTATGACAATAAAGTTTTGAAGTTGCTACATTTGCTAAAGTCGCATGATCATTATTACAATACTACTTTACCTTGTCCATTATCGTTGCCAAGGTGACGATGTAGCTCATAAAAACAATGGATACGTACGGGAACATGTCATCCAGTTATAGATATATTTTTATATGTGTGCACACGCAGATGGTTGTGTTTAACGATAATGTATCTAACATAATAGAAAATATACTTCTCAAGTTGGTTTCGTCTTTCTGATTCATTCAGAAGTTATCTATTACTTTCTGAAAGTGCAGAACGTCAAAGACAATCTCTAAAATATCTTATCAATTCAGACATTGTGTACATTATTCAACCGCCTGTTATAAAATGAATGATAAGGGCCACGTCGACTTACAGCGTAGGAAGAGCGACTCCGCTAATGATAACCAAACCGAGAATATTATAAAAAACAGTACTTACGATTGTTAGTAATTTGCTTTTAATCCATTTGCAGATATCGAAGTAATATCGAAGAGCTAATCATGGGTTGGACTTGTTTCGGTAACGCTTGCTTTTAATGAGTTAGTAGAGTTTGTAGGTAGTTTTGATATCAGCCTGACTTATCGTATCAATTAACTCGGATGTAGGAGATTACAGGTTATTTGCAAACTTAGGTAACTGATAAATTAATCTTTCACTTAAAATGTGTTATCTGAGTTGTGGAAGTATGCTACAGCGTCTTTTGATAGCGGCCTTAGTTTTTTCCAAGTAGGTATTACCAACATTGCCGGTCTAGTGAGCATGTAATTTGAATTGTTTTTACTTACGATACATTACTTATTCTGGGTGGTAATGTAATGAGCAAGCGTGAAGCATTCCATCAGACGAACGCCTTGCTAGCTTCGTCAGTCAGTTTAGAAAAAAACATAAAAACGTGTTAGTTTGACCACGATTACAGGCAAGTTAGTTTAATAGATCTTTTGGTTTACTCTCTGCAATATTTTATCCTGTTACGCTTTACTAACGAGTAATTTCCTCTATTGTTATGAGTGGTATCTAGTGTGAAATTGGGAATTAGCAAACAGAGACTAACAATCTTATATAATACATTGCCAAGAAATCTTGGATTTCATATTCAACATTCCGCAACAACAAACTTCATTTACTTATCAAACCCAATATCCACATGCATTATGTACTATTATAATTAATTATCTACATCTTCCATACAAAAACTTGGCAATCGATTTTACTTTGGCAGATTTTTCCGCTCCATAAAAGTTTTCATCTTATTTGTAACTCTGACGTTTCGAGGAGATTCAGTTGTAGATTAGACGATCTGTACTAATGATGGGTTTACTAAAAGTAGCAAATATATTAATTATCCTTGGGTCTATTTACTTTACTAACTTATTTATAAGTTTTGGTATTCCAGTATTTTAGTCTTAAGCATTTATCTAATACCAACATTTTCATGATTTGGTATTTTTTAACAGTAAGTCTACATAGTATACATTGGTTTTTTAGTTTTAGTAATTTTGATTATCAACTATTATATAATAGCATCCTCCTCACTCGGAAGTACATCCTGTCGTATCAATCTATCACTTTATGTAGGTACTAGGTATCAAACAATCAAATCATCACAATAAATAATATGTATTGTTACACATTGTTGTTATATTGTTATTTGTGGTTATTAGCTTAAAAATAAAAATAAATATAAAATTTTAATTGAGAATTAGATTTTAATTAGAATATGTTAATTTTTCGAGCTTACTTATCAGAGGATAGGCTAGCGTTTAATTATTATCTCACCTAATGGTAAGTGATGATGTGGTCAAGGATATTTTACATATCCCCGACGCTGCTAAGCCTAGAATGACTGGCTCACGATGTGAGTCACTTTGGATACATTCTAATGTAGATTACAAAAATCTAATAGGTAATAAAAAAACAGATTGAATCAAACTACGTTATTTATCCCATGCACATTATACGGACAAATAAAAAAGATACCAATAAACATGTATAAAAATCTAGGACAGATTTTTAATAATAATATGTTTTTTCCCAAAACATCGAAATTATCTTCCAATCGAAACTTCACTGACGTATTTCAGTTTAGTTTAGTTCAGGTTAGGACCTTTCGATAGTTTTTTTTATTATCCTATACGATATCGTTTAGTGCTCAACTAATCTTCCTCTTGTACAGGACGAACGGGGACGGTTGATGCGACGTACCATCGTCCGCTACGTGTGCCTCTGCCTCACGATGGTGTTCACTATGATCTCACCGCGCGTCAAAAAGCGGTTCCCAGACCTCAACAATCTAGTCGAGGCCGGCTTACTGCTGGAAAACGAGAAGGCCATCCTAGATAACCTCAATATGAAGTTCCCCAAGCCCGCAAAACATTGGTAAGCAAACACAAGAATTAAAGAATTTGTAGTCCCAACTAATACCGATGCCTTTCCATTGTTTTTATATTTGACACTCAATCGTTAGACAAAATTGGTTTAGATGACTTCATATTAGACTATCTTTACAACGTTTATTACCATCACTTTGTACTGTCTAAATATTTTCATCTCTTTTATTCCCTAAGGTATAAATATATCTAAATTTACTCTTGATCTTGACTAGATTTAATCACCGGGTTTCATGTAAGTCGAATTATTTCGATCTGTTACAGCTGACGCTGAATAATGACGTTCGGTGTTCCATTGTTGCAGCTAAGATAGTGAATGGCCAAGGCTTTTCACATTTTATAACTGCAACATTGGAATTATACAATTACTATCACAGCTTATTTTAAGATTGTAACTCGTATCAAAATATGGGACTATAGTCACTTTCGTGACAACTAAATAGTAACAAAATTAAATGCTAATAAAGAATATGCACAGTTAAAAAAACGATTGTTACGATAATAATTTAATACATTGTCGGCAATAAAAAAAAATCATTAATATATTACATACCATATCAAAGCACATTTGAAAATGCTGTTTAGTTCGGGCAATTTTAAACGCGGTAATTTTGATGTTCTTTCAGTGAAGTACACGACCTAACTGGTGTAAAGGAAAGTTGACCAATCATTGACATCAAATATGTGTGACTGACGTCACGAATCAGTTCAGCTAAAAGGGCACTTTTCGCTAACATCTATAAGCAAATAATGTTATAGGTGTAATTTTATAGCTAGAAAGATTTAATAAATAACATTTGTTATAAAGAAATCTCATGCAAATTCCCTATTGGCTTTAGAATTAATTCAAAATCTGTTCATTTTTCTTAAATTAATGGGTCTTGATTGACGTTACCCAACCATTCCACCAAACTAAAGAACTCTTATGGTTTTGGCATTCATTAGTATGCTTCCCTTTCTGCTTGTTAAAGCTTGCGAAAGTCCATATACAATATTTAGGGCAGCTTTTCTTGTTTATGTTCAGGTGGTTGCAGCTTGCTGTATAGTAAGTTTCTTAGTAATTTGTTTGAATTTTGATATATGTTGTTGTTAAATGTTCATAGTGAATAAATAATACTAACGTAGTTTATGTTTGTTATTTTATTATGGTCTTTTTTCCATTGTGTTATTGATAAATTGGTATTTAGATATCAACAAAAGTTTGGGCATAACGAGAATACTTGTATATTTTAAATGTAGACTTCATTTAAATTGTTTAATATAAATTTCGTAACATTTATATTGTAGAGAAGACGTTATAGTAAACTTTTTATCAGAAATTTTGATTTCATATTTTTCGTACGTTTAATCTAGGGACCGGTGCACTTATGTAGAAATGTATCAGGCGTAGTAAAGCAATATTTGTTAGGTTGTTTGTTGTAAGTTTTATGTACAACACCTTAGCCGATAGATTTGTATAATATAGATTTATTAATAGTATAACCTTGCATGTCGTTATTGCATGTAGTTTTTAAACGTTTGACGTAATTGTTCTAAAATAAATATTCAAATGTTTTGCATATACTAAATTCTTGTATCAGCCTATATCAAGGCAACCTAGATCTTTAATTAATCTTGATATAACATTTCCAAAACTACTAACATTATCTATAATTGAAGTATATCACGTGGTACACAAGTTCTATTGACGTTTTGACTATATATAATGGGAATAATTACCTCCACTTGTTTCGTGGGCTATTAATGTATGGATAAAAATATAGCTTTCGTGGCTTTGAAATATTATTTGTGGAATATAGATTCATTATAATTTCTGCGAAATCCACCATGCGATGCCGGAGTTTCTGACTTGTGGCGGCTGACGGCTCGGATGATTCATGAGCTCAAACTAGTGACGTCATTATTACTTTTGACATGACGCGTTGCCCATATTATAAAGATAATGACTTGCTAGTAACACCTGCGGCAAAAAACTATGCAGATTTTTTGCCGATGATGATTATTATGTATTATTAAAAAAGAATTCAGTTCTACATTTATGCATTTTTTGTTCAGTGTTTTTGTATGGGTACACGTGGTAAGCGTTAAAAAGAACTCAATGAGTATGAACATCCATGACAATATAGTCAGATTTTATTATTTGATATTTATTTTGATTTTATTATTGATTTAACATGAACACATACGCATATACATACGCTTTCATAATCACATCCCCGCACTAAGTTCGATGACTTGTCTCATGGGTATCGGTTATATTCTTATCACACATACAAAACTCCCAGATCCAGAAACACAAATATACCTTATAGAGGAAATACTTGTATTTATATCGGGAATAGAACGCGATACCCGCAGCGTCGAAGTAGAACGCGCGCCTTACTAAACCAACGGGCAGTTCAACCTTAACCTGCAAAAAGAGTTAATTAACTTAGCGCGGGAAAATCCTCAATACTCAATAATGCATTTGCAGTCATAATGTTTACACGAATGGGTTATATTTTATTAGTCAACAGATGACCCTAACAGAGTATAGCAGTAATAGTGCTGGGAGTTTATGGGCTGATCTATCAAATAATTGTTTAGTATATGTAAATAATAATTGTACATTATTTATTTATAATTTAACTCGAATATGACGACCCAGTTGGCGCAGTGGACAGGTGTCCGCCCTCTGCGCCGTGGGTCCTGGGTTCGATTCCCAGCAGGAGCACAAATTCCTTCCCAAGTGATATTTGTGTTTCTGGTTCTGGGTGTAATGTGTGTGATGTGTATGTTTCCGGCACCCACGATATAAGTCTTTTAACTTAGTGTGGGGCTGTGAGTGTGAATGCGTTCGCGTTTTTTTTTTATTGTATCATTTTTTTTTTATTAGTATTGTTATTTTAAATTTATAGGTTTTATGTTTAATTGTAGGAATTATCTTTTATGTGTTCTTTTGCAATTTTTATGTTTATGTATTAGGTGTAATTGGTTGAGGCCGTGCTAATTTAAATCAATAAATTAAATGAAAAAATAAATAAATTAGTATTGCATAACTTTGCAAGTCGAAAAATAATGGAAGGTGATTTTTATAAAGTGAAGTAATATATTTTTATCATTTAGGTTTTTATTTTTTTTATGAATGTTGATTGTTTTATTCGATTTTTATTTGTTCCGGAATCGTTATATATGTTTACCGCCATTGCATTAGAATCCTATTTGAGTATTCCTAGAATATGTATTGTTTGGTGAGGTACAATGGCAGTAGTAGCATCTAAGTGATACCTAATCAAAATAAATTTGCATCTAAAGCATGACGCTAACACAAATAATGTATAGTTACAAACTCATAACTCAATAAATAATAATAAACTATAAAAACTAATAACCATTTATAATTAGAATTTCTAGACGGTTAGACATTATTAAATAGCTAATTAGATAGCATAATAAAATTAATTATACCTATCTGTATTATGTAGATTAGACCTAGCGAGTGGAATGTCTATACTTACAATTTTTATCGTTAGATATACTTAACCGATTATTCACAGATGTGGCGAATTATAATATATTTATTATTTTTGAAGGTTACCAATAGTGTGGGCGACTAGCATAGTGACCAGAGCTCGCAAGGAGGGTCGGATAAGAGACGATTTTGCTGTGAAAACAATCATTGACGAGTTGAACAAATTTAGAGGGCAGGCAGGCCTGCTGCTTAGCTACGACACAATAAGCGTGCCTTTAGTATATACTCAGGTAATTTAAATTTTATTATCCTTATTATTAATCTCGATCACGTGATTCAGCTGGACTGGTCATCGATTTGTAAACTATTGCTGATTAAAAAAATAACCAACATTTCAGCTAAGTAAAGCTATTATAATCATCGACCTACAAATAAATGGGTATAACACAAACTTCACGAAATAAGTGTACCGATTTTAATCTATGTAAACGTGGATATATATATATATATATATTATATATATATATATATAAGATTATAAACAAACTTATTTTATGCCTAATCCTTATTACTACATAGCTAACTTTTGCTTGCAACAATTTATCAGATGACTATTTTCACCCTATGAAGTATTTAGCGAGGCAAGATTGTCGCCTATGTTCCGTGGCCATATGAGCGCGGACCCGAAATCTATGTATTGGTAGATGCATGATTGTAATATAGCATTAGGTCAATGCATTCTGTTATAAACTTTATGGCCACGTAATTATGTTTGAAAATGCAAGCAGTAGGTAGTCTACAAATTCTTACTTAGCGATTTTTCTAAGCTCTGCGTTCGAATCCTGAATATATATTTCAACGAACTTAAACTTACCTGAAGTAAAGTTCGAACATATACTTACTTTACTATAATTTACCAAGTACTGCTATTATTAACCAGGCAACTTTCCCATATTTTTTGGCAGTAACGAAACGTCTGGAAATTCCCGCCTACCCTCATCCTTCAAACTGTACACTATCTTGACGTGTCAAATTTTTATGAGTTTTAGGGTCTACTTGAGGCACAGTTGTTATATTACTGATATACTAGTATATAAGTAATATAACAACAGTGTGTATATACTAGTCGTTTGCGCCGAACTGTGATCTCGCTTTGAGGTAATTGCTTATAACTTTTTTTTTATATCATAATTGTTTGATTTCTGTATTGTAATTCTGTATTGTATGTAAGTATTAACTTACATACAATATCCTTTATATCCTGTACTCTTTGCTCAAGAACAGGATATAAAGGATATTGTATGTAAGTTTAAGCGTTCAGTTTGAAGCCGTTTTTAATATAGACCCCGGGACAAAATAGGTCTAAAAACAGTGACTTTGGTGGCCTACCAAGTCTATTATTTTCCAACATAGATATTTTTTAAACCGGTTCCGTACTCTACTTGTCAAGTCCTTTTCAACGATACCCCACAAGGGTAGATAAAAAAATAATATTTTTCATTTATATAATTTAAAATGTAATTTCTGGCTATGGGCCGTAGTTTTACATATTCTATGAGAATTTGAGGTCATTCAATTGTATGGTTTAGACTCTGACAGACGGATGGACGGACGGACAACGTGCTGAATGACCTAAGTCAACTTAGAGGTCTCGCTTCGCTCGAGCAATTATTTAGAAAATAAAACTATTTTCGGGAAATTTTAGGAGGCATATATTTATGTAAATTGACTTATAATAATTATAGATTTCTTATTATCGATTAAAATCACGAAATTGAGAATATTGTCTCATTACACATATCATAATTAATTGCCTACAAATCCTGTGAATTAACTTCAGCGTCTCTGTAACACGCGTTATCGCATTATTAATTAATATTGCCAATACATGAGACGTTGTCCAAAAATAATATTGATGTATGATCGTACCGTCTTAGATAAGATGTAAAGACTCGCGACTTTACTGATGGATAACGATAAATTCCGCGTAACTGATAAATTAATCGAAGCATTGGTCGTTTTAGTAATAAACATTATAACTGTATATAAAAAAAACAAAATGGTCGTGACGACTGATGAGGATTATTTCAAAAAGTAAATTAGGCTCAATTGTTGAAATAATTTACAATATTCTGATTATTGTCTTCGTTTGGATGTATAATAATTACTAATAATTTTTTTAATTTTGTTACGTATTTATTATTTTTCTTTGTGTAACGATGCGTTAGTGTCATGTTTACATTAAGTAGTATAATATTTTGTTTCTAGCCGTGAGGACCAGTAATTGGTTTCAGCTGTTGGTATTCCTTGTAAATAAGTAAATAAATAAGTAACTTGTTACTAATTGTAGGATAATTTAATATTTTAAGATAATATTTAATATTAAATATTTAATACGCCATGAACTTGTAATTTTTGTTTGCGAACGCGTGCAGTGCCGTGAGAAAAACTATTTTTGAGAAACATACAAAGTGGCATTTAGTAACAACGTAAGTAGGCGAGAAATAAAAATAATGTTAGTTCAAAATATATAAAAATTGAGCGGAAGGTGCCTGGTTTTTTTTTTATGCCTGATAGGCAAGCATTTGACCACAATCTCACCTGATGGAAAGTGATGATGTGGCCGAAGATGTAGCATGCTTGCCTAGAAGGTACCTAGTCACTCTTGCCTTGAAGACTCCCATTATAGAAGTACAAGAGACGACATCATAATTTCAGATCAAAGTGATTCAGATGAGAACCATCTCGACACACAAGCACTATAAATAACCAAATTATTGGATGATTCCGGCTTGTTATGAGTATGATCATCCTCATAATGAAATCGCCTTTGACCAAGAACGCTTTTTGTCAAGCTTATCAAAATCAATTGATTTTGTCAAAGTATTCCTTTGACTAGGGATCTGACCGTTTTTTTTTTTTTTTTGTTGCTGGTGATGAAGCTGGAGATCATCATCATTTCCTTGTTCTACTGGGGTAGGTCATCTCATAGGTATCCCACTCGGTGGTGACCCAGTGGGGTAGACACGAAATCAGCTCACTTTTGAATCCATGTTGTTGTTTAAAGAATTAGAGTAAGGTTCTATGATCCTTCCTGGCGACGACGCCTCTCCTTGGGAATGCTTTTGTGATTCACGTGCAGGTCGAATTTGAGCGGCTAGGCTAGACCGTTCCCTTATGATATATGGTGTACTATAGCAAATCCTCGTGGCTTTGACGTGTTAATCAAGCTAATAAATAGCCTATGTGTTAATCATAGTTATAAGCCGTGTACGTTCAAAATGACATCCAAACGTTTAGCCGTTACAGCGTGAATACAAAACAGACTTACACACACACACACACACACACCTACACACAAATTTTAGTGTGAATTGTCACCTATACACAGTTTGAAAACCCGCGTCTATAAAGAAAAGATTTGATATTGACAGCTGACATTGCATCTCACTCGCACTATAGTGATCAGAACCAGAACCAGATACACAAATTTTCCTTGGGAAGTGTTTCAGTCGGATATAGAACCCAATACCTTACCCCTTAGAAGGCGAATGCGACGTAACTGAGCCAACGAGCAGTTCAAGTAAACAATATATTTGCATAAATAATGTACTTATGTATATTACAATTAACATAGTGTCGACAAGTTTTGCCAAAAATTGTGTACAAATATGGTGACCGTTAGTATTAGCATCATCTAGCATACATTTTCATTAATTCACCGACTTCGTAAAAAGGAGAAGGTTTTCAATTGACTAGTAGTTTGGAATTATCGTCAATAATGCGTATTCTGATCAAGGGTTCCGATATAAAGCGGTGAATTATGTTTTTTAAGCGTTGCTTGTGTTTAAATTTTTTTTTTATTATTTCAGGTAGTCACAATAGCTGTATACTCATATTTTATAACATCAGCGTTAGGTAGCCAATGGGTAGACAATAAAAAGCTTACGAGATCAAATAACGAGGCTTACATTATCGACATAGATCTCTACTTTCCTGTATTCAAAACATTGGAGTTTTTCTTCTACATGGGCTGGTTGAAAGTGGCGGAGTCATTGATCAATCCTTTTGGCGAAGATGACGACGACTTTGAAGTCAACTGGATGATTGACAGAGATTTACAGGTATGTTTAAAAGATTTCACACTCACAGTCCCTTACCAAGTTCGATGACTTGTTTCGTGGGTGCTGGAAACATTCACATCACACACACAATCACATTTAGAACCAGAAACGTAAATTTCCCTTGGGGAGAAAACTTGTGTTCCCACCGGAAATCGAACACAAAGCCCGCTGCTTAGAAGGCGGTCGCGCACCCAATTAATCCAACGACAAGATGCACTTAAATAAGCTATAAATATTTATTTCAAAGAATCGCAAACAATCATGTATTTTTACGCTACTTCACAAGTAAAATATTAATTATGTTATCTATCAAATTCAGGTATCATATATGATAGTAGACGAAATGCACCACGAGCATCCCGAACTGATCAAGGACCAGTACTGGGATGAAGTGTTCCCATCGGAATTACCCTATACCATAGCGACCGAGAACCAAAGAGAGGAACATCCCGAACATTCCACTGCAAGGATAGCAGTGCCCACGAGGCAAAAGAGCATGGTGTTCTCGGCTCCCTCACAAGTCAAGATCGACGAAATGGTACCGTCCAACACCGTGAGTTACAAGTTCGACCCGCCCGAGGTTAGATTCCCCCGTTTTATAGCATGCAGCACGGAGCTTTGCTGTGTGGATACTGGATCGGTGTCAAGGGTTGCCAATGTTCCTAACTTCATTCTGTTTTACTCTTCTTCGGGTCTGAATTCTGATGTCTCTTGCAGTTTGACGTTATTAAAACTTAAGCTTGAAAACTATCGCGTGTTATCCATATTTGTTTGCTAACCGGATGGGACTCGCGGCGGTTTTGGCCGGCCACCTCTGACGATGGGCATCTCACATGAACGAAACTAGTCGGAAAATACATTATTTGATTGAGAGACTAAACAAACAAGTTGCCCGCCTGATGGTAAGCGTCACGCTTACCCATTACACTGCAGTGCCATATAGAGTTTTGAATTGCGATTGAAAATCCAAGGCAAAGCACTGCGCTCGTCACCCTGAGATTTAAGATGTTTAATCTCTTTATGCCGTAATTTCATTGGAAACACTACAAACAAAACAAACAAACGCATCCACACTCACAGCCCCACACTAAGTTCAATGACTTGTATCGTGGGTGCCGGAAACATTCACATCACACACATTATACCCAGAACCAGAAGCACAAATATCCCTTGGAAAGGAATTTGTGCTCCTGCTGGGAATCGAACCTAGGACCCACGGCGCAGAGGGCGGAAACCTGTCCACAGCGCCAACCGGATCCTCACTGCCCTTTACTTGGAAATATAGTATGTTTGCACACTACTGTTTGGCGGATAAATGTCTAGCAATGGTGCGGTACTGCCCCATGCGGACTCTGCAAATGATTCCTACCACAATTAACTGTAACTCGGCAAATCCAACGAAATCGCCGCGACTCCAAATCGGTTAGTGACCAAATATGTTATTAAAACTTTATTTTATATCGTGATTGGACAAGCTTTTTGAGACACTTCGTATTCTTGATGCTCCTACGTTTACGTATAATGTGTAACTGAAACAGCTAGAACAGAAGTTGTTCAACTTTCAGTTTTATGTAAAGGTGTCAGAGACGAGTATATAAAATGATGCTGATGTTGTACTGTGGCTGGGATTTTACATTAAATTATCCGGTGACATAATTTATTGACACATATATTAACCGCAAATATGACTGTACGGTGTATAACGAAATTTGAAATCCTATAACCACTATAGGTATATATGACCTTGTCTGTCACTAATCCCTATCCGCATATTTATATTTTTGGCAGCCCTTATAGAAAAGTGCCTAATACTGGTAAGATTCTAACAAAATATTTAGTAGTTACTTTTAATGTGTACTTAATTTATGATCATATGATGCATTCTATGACGTAACAACTTAGCTACAACTAATACATTTTAACCATAGTGTAAATTAAATTATTTAGTTTATTATTAGATTTGGGACGATTTTAACTAACAGTAGCAGTACTATTAAAATTTTAACAACTAATCTACTACCTTTTATATAACAATTTACTATGCCAGTATATAACAAAATTTGCTATTTTATAATAATTTTGTATAACATACTAAATTTATAATATTTATGCCTAGTCTATGTGTTTGTAACTCTTTGTGTCGGAATCTCAACTTTCAATGTTTTTATGTTTGTGTCGATGTATTTAAACTATATGAAAACACTGTCCGTACTTCTTGATGCTGTAAATAATCTTGCATAACACTATTTGTGTAATAACCTTTGCTTTGGCTGTGTTTTATCATATTGATATTATTAATTTTATCTTGTCAATTGTCTTATCATAACAAAAAAGCTTTGATAACAAATCTCTTCCTCAATATAGTCTCACATAAGGCAAAAACCTTGAAAATACCAAGAATAACAATATTACAGTGTCCGGTAATGATAAAATAACGTATTATTGTCCGTTTACTTAGTCTGCTTTACTTTATTCATTTAAAAATTTAACTCCACTTACACCGTTCAATACAGAATTCCACCAAAACATAGCGTTATGATGAGCTACGCCAGACCCGGTTGAATTATTCTGTATATTTCATTCACAACAAAGATACCCGGATACAAGCGGGCTTGCGACAGTGTGTTGAAATATTGCCAATTCTGTGCTGCTAATCTCTGTGAGAGGACAAATTTAGAATGAATAGAGGAAGTTTTTGAAGCAAATACTTCTTTAGGTGCGTTGAGCACTTTTTGTGAACAAAAAACATGGAACTCGCGTCATCGTCACCGAACGCTTTTCACTTCTATCGGCAGTCCCCAAAGACTGCCCCGCATGTTTTTTTATTTACGAGAGCCTTCTCCAATAATTAAAATGATTCCCTGTAATACAAAAGTTTAACTTATATCATATTTCTTAACGACACACCCACACAATTTTATACTTACTTAGTGTAATAGTTTTGTAACTACAAATTTAAAAAAATACACGTTCTGAAATTTTACATTCTCCGCAGAGAGTGCAGCAAGAATTGGTTATAATGAAAGCCTTCTAATTCCGATAAGTGCAAATGTTTATTTTATATATTATTCCTCCGTGTCTGTTCATCAAACATTAAAATTTCATATCCGCTTAGAAAGTTTAATTTCCCTCTCGCTGATCACCAATATATGTATCACCAACAGCAACTTCAGATGAACGACGATGCTGTATCCGGGATACACTTCATCGTATCTCGCGGCAGCAAACGAGGCAAGCGCGATGACCGGAACTCAATGGGCTCGTCCAACTCCATGGCTTCTCTGGCCCAGACGCAGACGCCGATGACCCGGAACAACTCCGTTACTTCCATGCTGAAGAGACTCTTCTCGAAGGAAGAACAGAGAGGCACCACGCCCTCGCAGACAGACGGTAGTACGTGTTATGTTTGTGCTAATTTCTCGTTCATTCTCATTTACTAATTGTCATGCAAAATATTTCTTTCGACAGGTATCTTTTGGCTTAATTCATCATCGTATTTTAATGCCTTCTATCTATATGCTCAACAGATTTACTAACAAGTCATTTACACTCGAGTGTTACGAATATTTCTGGTAAAACATAGAATCCAAAGGTACCTAATCAGAAAATTTAACTGAACAGTGTAGGAATTTGAGTTAACACACTCGTTCCACAGTTTAATGAAGGCGCATCCAGCGATGCATTTGGTAATGGGTATAAATTATTGGCCCTTTTTTCCTGGCAAATAAGTCATTTTTAGAACAGGCGCCTGTGTTATACTTACTGACAATCAACTGTGCCACAATAAACATAATATTATTCACCGTGAACCGTAACGTCGGTTCTCCTAATGACACCACATAGATTTCTTTGCAATACATTATTGACGCAATAAAATTGTTATTGCTGTTTACAGATACAAACAAGTCATGCCTATTGTATAATCCGACCTTGTAATTTCCACTTATGACGTCACTATTCTAGAGCAAATATCCTGCGATGACTAAATGACATATGTGCACTCTTGTACATACACTTTTGCGGACGTATACAAAGATACACTGTGTTTTAAGAATGAATCACAAAGAAAGCAGATGACATCTGATTTGTTAGATAGAACAAAAGCGCTTTGATAATAAAAATAAAATGTTGGCAACAAATCTGGCAGCCCAGCAAGATTTGTAAAGCCAAATATTTAAATAAAGAGGGGAAAAAATACTAATTACGCATCAAGCTAAATTTATTTATTGCATTGCACTGTGTTGTTTTTCCTTTGGTAACTCAAACCAGTGCATTTACCTGTAGCACCAAAAGTAACTAATGATTTGATTGTATATTTGATGTTCATATGTGTACCTTCTTTATGATAAACGAAATTGAATTGAAAGGTTCAGATTGAGACGTGCGGAAGCAAAATCATAGAAAGATTTCCTAATCTTAACATATATATAGATAGCTATTATGACTGGCAATGATGTATGAGTATATGTATGTATAGATAATAAGATAACCTACTCCATCATTACTCAATAGTAGTCTAGGTATATTATAATGTACCGAAACAATGTGTTACCTTGTAATATCCTAGCAAACAATACAGTTATACTTCCTATCACAAATTAACATTCGGTTAACAAACACTCATTCATAATTTATGACTGTACCGACATATCGTCATCAATGAATAACAAGACTAAAATCATCATGTTGTCATCAAACTGAGTTATGCTTCTGTTATCAATTATCATTGAAATGGTGTCAAATTTATAATACTCGGCAACTTTTAAAAAATCCTCTTGTTCTTCTCCTAAAGCCTTACATACTGGTATTGTAGAGACCTGGTAAGAAGCCTAATTTTTTTTAGAGTTAAAGTTGCCTAAGAGAATATTCCATCACAAATAAAATAAGTTGTTCCTGTCGTGAATTTTTTACTAAAATTTTATGTTGTTCTTAATGCGTCCCTTCAAGAGAAAAAAGTATACAGACTATGGAGACGAGCTAAAGTCGTGGCTTTACTAGAACCAGGTAAACCACTATATATGATGTTATTGATAAATAATCTTTCTAATCCTATTTCCATATAACTCACGCGTCTTGGACGCCCATTTAAAAGCTAGTTGAATTATTGATATAACTTAATATGAGTAGCTTATTTAACTAGACTATTATTATCTCCATCAAGCATTAGGTTCATAAAGTTAAAGATAATCAAATTATACTAACTATGCTAGACGAGCTAATTCACTTTATCGTGAACACATCGTAGACGCCCATTTTACAAGCTACATTTCTTATAAATGTGTTCTAGAAGACTACTTCTAACTAACACTAGTTCACCGGGGGTACCCATAGTTGATGATAATGACCGATTTAATGATACAGCACGGACATCATGCCATCCATTTAACAAATCACATGGTGCTGAGAGAAGCTCGGGAGCGTTTAATATGAACTCCTAGACAAACAAAGTATAGGACGTCGTCAACAACTTTTGCTAGTTCTGAAAGTTATGACGAAGTAATACGAGCAGAAATGTGAAGTCTTAAATGCCAAAAAACCTAAAAGCCTTAAGTACTAAAAGCCTTTATTTAGCAGTGGATTTCAGCTGTAATAATTAACTAAGCCTCTTCAACTTTGTCAATTGTGCTGAAGATGGCGATTCCTGCTACTATATTAGATCTCACGGGCTAAATAAAAAGCGCCCCGTCTGCCTAATGCTTCTAATATCTGCAGTAGTATGAAGAACCAAAAAAAACAAAGTCCTCTCCATTCCTCGCCGTCAAATTATGTCTAATAATTTCGCCTGCAGTCTTACCCTTCTCCGAAACCAGTATTATATCTAGAATCTTGATATACAGATGTTGGCATCAGTTTCTAAAGTAAACTATAATAATTCCAGCGTCCCGGTTCACGATATCAGCGAGTAACCCGACCCTGAACAAACCAGCGACCGCTGGAGGCAGTATGAAAATCGCCAACGAAGTCATTGAAGAAGTGGACGAGCAAGCTACCATCACTAGCATGGCCAACCGGCGACCGGAAATCAGGTAGAACAATCCCATCATTCTTATTTATTTATTCTTTTTCACAATATAGCTGTACACGGAGGACTCATTGCTAATACAGCATTTTCTGCCAGTAATACGAGAAGGTCTATTTATAACTTAAATATAACCTACATAGCATAACGTACTACAAATATACCAAATATAAATATATATTATCATACATGAATATAATCCTACTAATATTATAAATCCGAAAGTTTGTGTATAAGTGTGTAAGTATGGTTGTTCCCTCTTCATGCTTTAACGGCTGAACGGATTTGGATGTAATTTGGAATGTACATAGCTTATACCTAAGATTAACACGTAGGCTACTTTTTTACTTGATAATGGCGGGCGAATCCGCGGGGCACGGCTAGTATAATATATAATATACAATACACATACATAATTATAAAATTTTATTATTGTATTCTTCCTAAGATTATAAATTTTGTATACAATTTAAGGCAAGTATTTCCATCAATACGACCACGATTATTATTACAATCGAATTCTAGGCTAATATTCCAGCATACACTTAAAGTACCTATATAATTGTTAATTTCCTAGATATTTTGTAAGTTATTCCATAATTGTAAGCGGAGACTTGTTATTAACTCTTTGTTGTATAAATTGCTACCTATATTACGTCATGATGGTTGTTAGTCTTCTTAAAAAAAAAAGGTTGCATTTAGCGTGATCCGATTCTGAAAATTCTTCCACTAATAGATAGCTACACTATCCCTGAGTGCCATAGGCTATGTTTTGTTGGGATAAAAGTTAGTTATCAGTTTGAAATAATAATATTCGTAAGACAAGTCAAACAAAGATTTGACTGAAGAGACTTGCCCACGGCGCAGTCGGCCAACTTGTGTTTGACCAAAATCTCACTGATTTTATAATCTCACTTGATAAGTGATAATGTGGTCGAAGGTGGTAAACACGAGAGCTAGAATTGTATCCTTGTTTATGTACTACCTATTTTTATAGTAACTATAATTTGTAAGACATGAAATTAAGAATAGTAAATAATACGACCCAAACACCCCTATCTACCTTAAAGATGCCTGCCGATTTCTGAGCGATACTCATGAGCGTGACCTTCGGTCTGCCTCTAACTTACTTCTTGCTGTTCCCCAACATTCCAGTTCTTTTCTTGATAATTATTTTTCTGTTGTTGCTGTCAGACTCTGGAATGAATTGCCAGCTGACATAAAAAAGGTTACCACCAAAGTTACCTTTAAGCGGCAAACTCAAGCCCATTTCTTTAATACGCTCCACTCTTAATGGTATCATCATCATTATTATAATAACATAACATAATATTTTGTGTTTAGTTCGTTTACTATGTTGTTGTCATAAGATACTTACGAAGTCTTGTACAATTTTATATTTATGTATGTGTATTGTACTTTTTATCTTATATTTTATTTATGTATGATATTATTATGTATTTATATTTTGGTATATTTGTTGTATGTTGTGTGTATATATGTAAGTATATTTTAAATCATAAATAATAGATAATAGCCCTTATACTTCACTACCACGAATTTTTCTGCACCTTTTCGGTTGACTGGCAGAAAATGCTGTATTAGCATTAAGTCTTCCGTGTACATATGTATTGTGCAAAAGAATAAATAAATAAATAAAATAGTTGAAAATTATAAAGTAGTTTTATTGTTTACTTTTTTTACCTACACCACCAGGAATAGAACCTAATGCCCGCTGCTTAGAAGGCAGCAAAACCAACTTCACCATCGGGCAGTCCTATTAATTAAATCTTTTTACTATCCTTTAACGTCTCTAAGTAAAATAAAGTATTTGAAAATTCTAAGTTGTTTCGTTATATTTCAGACCTACGGCGATGAGCCTGTTCCAAAAGCCTCCCCAGCCGAGCGAGCCAGTCAATATTAATAATTCGAGAAACTCCAATCACAGTTCGAGTAAGTTTTATTTATTTATATTGTGTTCGGCTTTGTATGAGTGCATTTAGCCAAATTAAAAATGTATTTATGTATCCAGTGCAGACATTTATGGTTATAATTTCTATTTCTTAAATCATGGTTCTTTGTGTGACGGAACAACCGTCTCGGGAGTTTTGGCGCGTCGTAAGTGAAAAAACCGTTGTTGTTGATTATGTATTGTTCTGCGAAACTCGTGATTTTTCGAGTGTTAGTGCGTAATTATGGTTAGTTCTTGAACCTGCACGAGTGTAGGCAAATCATACAAAGTTGAACGTAATTTTCGTTTTCACTCCAAAAGAAGTTCTAGTAACGTTCCTACCACTTCATTAGGACTTGACTATGACTGAACCACGACTCTTTTACTTGACTGTGACTGTGACTGGTGATTAGGACTACATTTATAAAAGACCTAGCTAATTTGAAAAATATATATTACTTGACATTGGCTAAATGCAAAATACAATTTTTTTTTTGTCATTCAAGTCACTGAATCAGAAAATGCACACTCGTTAGTATTCTGTCAAATTCTTCCCTGTTGTACAATAACTGGCCGAGCCATCACGAAGCGCACTGCCCTCTCAAAATTGCATTCGTATATCAGGATTGCCGGTGGTTTTCCTCTACAGGTAGCATTTCTAAACCGTTTTTCGTGAAATTTTGTGAGCAGGTTCGATAAGTATAATAATATATATTTTGTAAAATGTATATATGTATATAATATCTATAATTTTCCAAAACGGTGGAGATATGGGGGTGGGTTGAAAACCTACCCCCATATCTCCGCCTATTTGGAACGCCACTAGTAACTATTCCACCACTTTGAAAGTTGTCTTACTTGATAACGGTAATCGCAATATGTACATTCTTTCGCGTATTTCCAGACACTCGGCTGTCGTCGTCCGCGCCAAACCCGTGGAGCCACTCGCGGCACGTGGGCGACAAGAGCCCGGGCGCCGAGTCGCTCGGCACGCAGGGCTCCTTCAGCGTCCCCGACAGCCTGCCCGACGAGCCGCGTCCGCGCCTCGACAGCGACGTCGGGCCCTCGCTCAGCGCCGCCGGCAGCCAGACCGTGTGTGAGTGAGACAGTGTAGTGCCGCCGCGCGCCGGCAGCCAGACCGTGTGCGAGTGAAACAGAGCATAGAGCAGTCGCACGAAAACCGCACCGGCGCCTCGACCTCGGTCCCTCGCTCAGTGCCTGACCGTGTGTGAGTGAGACAGATAGTGCTGCCGTCTGTGAGAGATGACTCTTAGTACGACGCAATAGATAGCAATTCAGCTACAGCGCTACCTGCCTAAAAATTATATTAACCTATCTTTCAATCGCTTAGTCTTATCTCTTCCAGCACGGAGCAAAATCATTTGGAAAGCAAACCTGACGGATGCGCCGATGTACTTGTAATGCACTCAAGTGCCGCTGCTATAGTTCGAATTACAGACACGCAACTGATGCATATGTAGTACGGTAGTAGCATACTATGTTACTCTGGCTGGCATAAATAAATATGGATGCCATTGTTGCAGTGGACGAGGTAGATGGAGACAACGATGACGTGGACGACTTCGAGCGTCTTCGCAGCAAGCGGGAGAAGGAACGCCGCGAGAGATACCAACAGAAACTGATGGCTCGCTCTGTCAGCGCACAACAGGTAAATATGATTTATTATCTTGGCGGACAAAGACAGTTTCTATTCTTTTTATTTACGCACCATGGTAATTAAAATTCTTGTAAAACTATCATGTTGGTCGGATCTACAATCCGGTAGGTGGTGTAATGCGTTCCAGTAATGCACGTAAAATTAAATTATAGAATTCGCGCACGAAGCGTAGACGCGTATGGACCGGAGTTTCCGAAGTCGCGGCCATAAATTATTATTATTATACATATATGACACCGATTCCAGTTTTGCCCCGTTTAATTTTCCTTCCTTAAATATTGTTCTCAAATTCTGTTGACTTGGGTGAATCAGCAAAAAGCCAAAATTGCCAATTAAAATGATATAAATGAAAGTACACAATTTAAACAATAAAGCAAATATTTTCTTATAAAGAAGAGGCATTTGTCCACTGTCGCTCCTAAAGGAAAGCTTTAATGCGGTCTTTAAATGATAATATGCTTATCTAAAAGATACCTGAAGGTTCACTCTTAAACAAATTATACTACGGGAAACAAAAACGCCAATCACTTACCTCGTTTCAAACATACACTTGCATTCGCAGTTATGATACGAGTCTGAATTGCTTAATTATTTTTTCAGCGAACTGGAAGTATAGAGCTGATCGACAACGACATATTGTTAGAGGATCTTCTCCAACAGTCTGCCGCACTGAAAAAGGAAGAAACGAAAGACTCCGCTAAAGATGACACCACTTGACAAAATAGCTTTATATTCCCGTGGGACTCCAGCTGGAATATATCCGCGCCATCTCAGTATTAAATTGTGATATTGTACATTTTTAAGTACAGTACTCGTATTTTTTAATCATGGTGTTAATATTACATAGGCTTATGTATTTATAAAAGACATGTAAATAGTTGAATTGTTACCATATCAGCAGTGGTTTTATTTTTTCGTTATCGGTGAATAAATCGATTTTAAGGTTACCTATTCGTAAATAGAAAAGGAAGAGAAACCCTTAATGGGCCACAAGAGGGGGACAGGTTAGACTTTATAGTGGTATCCCGTAATCCCACCGGTAGGACAAACAAGTAGGTCCATTGCAAGCAAAATCAATCTACGTAAAATTTAATCGATCAATGTACGTAAAATTTGAAGCAATATGCATTTTTAAAACTAGTTATAAAAAGTATGTGAGCAGCCAGACATATCTTTAGTCTGAGCTAATTACCAAGTGTGATTTGACTACCGTAGCAATGTATCCCATGTCAAAAGCAAATCAGATAAGGGTCAAGAGTAATTAGGTGGGTTTTTTGACGTGAGTGAAAAAATGGCGTTGTTGATTTTGTAAAATTTTCCAAAACCTGTGATTCTTCGAGTGTTAATGTGTAATAATGGTGGATTATTAACCGTTGATACTAAGTGAACGTGCATAAGTGTAGGAAAATCATACAAAGTTGAAAAACGTGATTTTCGCCTTCGCTCCAAAACTCCAATAGAAGTTCTAGTAAAGTTTCCACCACTTTACTAGGGCATGACTTTACTATGACTCTTTTACTTGACTTTGACTGTGACTTGTGACTAGGACTTATAATATGAAATACACTTGAAATATTATATTATCACTTAACACTGGCTAAATGCACAAGATTGCGAAGCCATAACTAAGAAGAAGAAGAGTAATTAGGAAAATTAGAATTCTTAAATGAAATGCTTGATCAGTTCTTACAGCAATTAGATTGAAGAAAAACAGGGGAAGGTCCTTATTTAGTTTAACAACATATAATATTTCTGTTGATGATTGGAAAGTCTACTCTTGCACACTGTTTAATGTTATACAGTTACGTGTGGACTGCAGCCCTTTGAATATATGTCAACAATCAGATGTGTTCCTTGCCTCCTGACAAAAAAAATTTAAATGCAAGCAAAGCTTATTACCGACTTCACCACACTGCACTGGTCAGATCTTGTTGGAATTTAAATGCGACCAGCTTTCAAATAAAAAAGAATCACCAAAATCGGTTTACCTAGGAAAAAGTTCTGAAGTAAACCACAAAAAAACAGACAAATTGAGAACCTCTTTTTTAAAAAGGTTAAAAATACAACTTTAATTCTTGAAGGGATGACAAGGTTTATCATAACTCATACTAGTTCTAACTAAAAGGTACTTCATATAGAAATGATTAAAGAAAACAAGTTAGTTGTTTTCAGGGAATTTATTAACTTATAGTATCAGGATGTCACACATCAAGCTTACAGCTTGAGCTTTGTCCTCCTCCAGTGACGCCTCTTAGCGTTGTACCTGAAATAAAATAATATTATGTTAGTGTTTTACTTATAGAGCATTCTACTATGCTAGATGGAAACAATGTTCATAAATAAGGAAGGAAACATTTCTACATTTTAGTGATTAGCACACTGGGCCAGCGATTTAAAAACACATAATATGTAATAATTTTATTATTATATCAATCAATACTTGATATTATAATTAAATGTTTTATGTAATTCACTATGCTAATTCATCACTTCAAAAAGCTTGGAAAAAATACACACCAGAGCTGTCCACAAGAAACCACATTCGAGATAGGTACCAAGTTAAATAATTATATCAATGAGTATGAGAATAATTATATCAACTAATGTGTAAACACACTTAGTTCTTATCAAAATCTGCTTCTTTGAGCATTCCTCAGTTATAGATTTGGCAATCCAAAAAGACTCAAACTTTTGTCAGTTTACACTGAAATTATAAAAAAATATAAACACTATCACACTCACAGCCCCACACCAAGTTCAATGACCAGAGGCGTAACTATATAATTTGGGGCCCGTGGCAAATTATTTTGATGGGGCCCTATTAAATAAATTTGTCATGTTGTTTTTAGTAAACCATTAATTTTCATCACTAAAGTAGTTACCCAACACTAATACTTAAAAAAAATATTTTCAAGAGCATGGGTTTATACATTTACAATGAAATAACAATTAAATTTCAATAACATTTATTAAGAAAAATATTTTCTCCATGCTCTCTGTTCCGCAAAAGAATTTATGACATCATCAAAGTTTAACGACCGGGGCACAGAATTTTCAATATATAACCTATCTTGTCTCAGAGTTTCTTAAATAGGCTTTAAGCAGATTTTAAACATTAAAGCAGTGAATACTTCAGGAATACTATAATATATACTTGCATGACATAAAATGATTAAAAAAAATGTATCAAAAGTACTTTCTAGTTTCTTGGTGAACAAAATGAGGGAATTCCCCGACCGTCAATGCTCACCCGCGCTGCCAACGTACCATGACAAAAAATTTTGAAACCAATGGATGCATTCTAAAATTGATCAACCCATTTTTGTTTAGGATGTGTTGAAATTCTTAATGATTAATTTTGAATTTGTATTAGGTCTTAAATGGATTCAAGGCTTTAAAAAATGTTTTTTTTTTAAAGTAAAATAAAATATAATATAACTCAGGTGCAATATTAAAAATTTATTTCTGCGCTTGTGGTCTTTAGGGCCTGGGCCCTCTTGGGTCGGAGGCCCGTGGCATTTTGCCAGCCCTGCCACCCTATAGTTACGCCACTGTCAATGACTTACATTGTGGGGCCATAAACATTCACATCACACAAACAACTTCAATTCAAGAGTGAGTAGGTATTCTCTAGGCAAGCATGCTACATCATTGTCCGCATCTTTCCATCAGGTGATTTAATGATCAAATGCTTGCCTATCGAGCATAAAAAAACACATTCACATCATAACCCAGACCGAGACACAATTTTGTGTGGTGGCGATGGGAATAGAAACCAGAACTAAGAAGATAAATGCACACCCAACTACAGCTAATCAAAAAAAACTAATTGAGATCCTCCTACTTATTTAGTTGGTTCAAAATGAAGACGATCTTACATGCATAATGTGCTATATTACGCAGTAACTGTTGATCGATCTGTGATCCTTTGTCCCTCTCTAAGTCTAATCTAACACTAGACTATTGATCCATGCTATAATTGCAAGAATTTTGAGAATCGGATCAGTAGTTTCAAAGATTACCTTTTACAAACAAACTACCTGTTTATGACATAGTCTCATTCTTGTACATCAATTCATGCAGCCCAATTCTAATGTAATGTAATGTAAACCAACAAAAACGCTAAAGCTAGTTAAGCTAAGTGGTAACACACTCTTCAGACTCTTGAACTTTTATTAAATTATTGGAAAGGACAATCTAAACAGGGACTGCTGTAAGTTGGTGTCATACGCAATTATGCAGGCAGAAAAGTATTTACATATAATCCATCAATGTATGGATGAAAGCATCAGAGTATTCATTATATTGACGTTCCACACTAACAATAATCAATTCTGAAATTAGTATTAGTACTTTTATTCCCTAAGAAAACATCTTATTTGGTTACAAGACCTAGATATGTTACTAAGTGTCTACCCTGCTGACTAAATATGACGCAAAGGAAGCCGCCAGCTAGGCACAGCTAGGATCAATAGAACACTCACACTAAGTAGGTACTTCAGAGCAAATAATATGAACTGTATTTGCTACAAAGTACGATAAAGATTCATTCAGGAGAGTAGTTGATAATAATCTTAATTAATAGGATTAGTTTTAGAAAACAATGTATTAAAAACTTACCGAATTGTGTTCCCTGTGCGCATTCTAACCCATTGAGGAATAGGTCGGTTTTGTTTCAGCTTTTTAGCTAGCTTCCGCTTGATAATAAAGGTCTTGTGGGCCGACTGTAACATTAAACCAATAGATATTACTCACATATCCCTAAAACATTGTATGATTATAGTAATATTTTAGGATTTTCAATAAAACAACACAAACCATTTTGCCTTCCCTGAGCTGTCAAAACAAAGTGAACGAAGGAAGGAAGAAAACGTCCACACAGCCAGTGTGACCAAATTGAAATTTATAATACTGCTAGATCATGCATAAACTGCTAAATAGTGCTTAAATTTATTTTTTCAATTTATAAAATTTACACACTATTTTTATAAAGACATTAGGATTACGTGATGAAGGATTTTAGGTGTAACAATTAACAATATTTTGAAAATATACTTTACCATAAATACTGTTGCCATGATTTGCAAGTGAAGTCGTTTTATCATTTATAATAATTAATCCGTTAACTAATTAATTATTATTATTATGCAGTACCTTGCACTTCCAACTTTAAAATTGACTTGGGAGAGTCTGCACTTTATCCGTCCATAGTCCATAGTCCATCTGTCAGAGGCATTTTGCGACAAGACTCAAGAGACAAACGATTAACTTGAAATTCTCAGAGAATATGTAAAGCTGTGGCCAAAAGCCATTATCATTATCTAAATGAAAATATTTTAAAAAAACCTGCATACTTATGTGTATAGTCACATAAAAGTAGTGAACACATTGTATTTTACCCTTGTGTGTGTGGTGTATCGATAAAAAGAACTTTGCACGTAGAAAACAAAACCATAAAAAGAACTAGTACTTTGGAAAATAACTTTGGTAAAGGTTATTCGCAATTTATGAATGATACAGGCAAGTTTTTTAAAAGAGGCGCTTTGTAAATCCCAGCTCTATAATATATTGTTACAATGTGCGCTTTTGTATTGTTAGAACAGTGCGACAAGGATTTTGAATCACTTGACTGGCATTTGCAGGAGGCGTTGTTGTTACCTCAGATAAAGAGGTTTTAACCGCATACAAAGAGATTGTTACTTAAGGGTCATCAGCTAATAAATATCCTTTTATACAAGAAGTTTACATATTGCAATCAGCAGTGCGACATGGATCTTGTGACACTTTAATGACATTTGCAGGGGTACTTTTTTAAAATTTAATTTTGGCTTCGCAATCTAGTAGCCAGTGTCAAGTAATAATTTATTTAAAATGTATTTCATATTAAAAGTCCTAGTCAAGTGACAGTCAAAATCAAGGTCCAGTTATAGTCAAGTCATGCCCTAGTAAAGTGGTAGAAACTTTACTAGAACTTCTGTTGGAGTTTTGGAGCGAAGGCGAAAATCACGTTTTTCAACTTTGTATGACTTGCCTACACTTATGCACATTTACTTAGTATTAACGGTTAATAATCCACCATTATTACACATTAACACTCGAAGAATCACAGGTTTTGGAAAATTACACAAAATCAACAACGCCTTTTTTCACTTTCGCGGCAAAACTCGGTATTTAGCAATAAACCTCCTGAAATAAAAAAAAAATCATTAAAATACTGACAGTGACACTTTGCAAGATAGCGGCGTTAATGGTACTCACTCTACTTCATCTGTACCATAGTAGAAATATATTTCTACTATGTCTGTACTTACTGCCCCCTATTACGTATCTTTGTTGCACGCGGTATCTATTTGAATTAAAATGTACCTTATTTCTTAGGAGTTTTATTAATTTAGTATTGAAACCGGTAGGGAGTAATAGTATTCCGTGCTGTCGGGTAGAGTATATGCTTTTCTATGCTGTAGACTGCAGTTACCAAAGAAGAGGGATATTTTAAATGTACAATTAGAATGGCAGCAAAGGAAGTTTTGTATGAAAATTGTTGTGGCAGGAGTGTGCAGCCGTGTGGAACCGCAGGAAAGCGGTCGCGATCCGGGACGGATCTAGCAAATTATTTTTTTTGTAATGTTCGAATTTGTATTTAAATTCTTCTAAACAAATAGCCATAAACGCATACTACGGTTACGTTAATCCTCTTTTAGTCTATGGAATAATTTAAATATATTTTTTTTATGTTAAAACTATCGTGAGTATTACACATTATGTTTCAATGTTATATCCGGCTTAAAACGAGGCGAGGCCCAAGCTTTGTCCGAAACAAGTCTACTACCTTTATATTACCAAAAAATGTCTTAGATGCATGTATAATTTAGATAATACAGAAACAGCTAGAAACATATTTAAATTGAACAAGTTTCTCTCTTTAAGTAGCATCTATATTTATCAAATGTGTTTGTTTGTATGAAATAATATGAGTTATAGTTATATCTTTGAATCAAAATCTTGTTGATTAGATATCCTACGACCTAGATACAGGCATAATATCTTCATGCCTAAAGCAAATAACACCTTATTTCATGAAAGCACATACTTTATTGCTATTAAGATTTACAATCATTTGCCGTTGGATATAAAAACATTAAAAGGCATAGAATAATAAAAAAATCGGAGAAATGGCTGCTAAATAAATGTTTTTACGATATGAAGGAATACTTTTAATCAAATAATTAAACTGTTTGTATACTTTAATAAAATATTTAGTTTTTTCTGTTTAACTTAAATAATTTTATTATTAATTTATACATTTGATTGAAATATAATTATATTATACGCTCGAAATGGGCAAGCTGTTGATGCCTCTAATTTTTTTATACCATCCTATGTAAACAGTTAAAACGCACGAAACGCATTCGTGGGTGTTAACTAATGATAAGCATAGAAAAGAATATACTCTAATGTTAAGCTTTAAAGGGGGTCTGACCCCCTATTATCTATCTCTGTTGCGAACGGTTTCATTACTGAATTGACTAAACTCCTAATTAATTAAACGCAAGCAAAGCTTAAAAAACCGACTTCACCGCTTTATCATCGGAACCTTGATCCACCAGCTTTCAAATAAAAAAAGAATCATCAAAATCGGCTCACAACGAAAGAAGTTGTGAGGTAACTTTTGAAGTCGGGTAAACCAGAACATCGTCAAAGTACGCATTATTCGTCACAAAATAGACATTATTGACAATATTTCAAGAACTACTGATCAGATCTTGATCAAATTTAAATGGGACCATTTAGAAAGCAACACCTTTCAAACTAAAAAAAATATTTTTGAAATCGGCTCACGTGGAGAGAAGTTATGAGGGAACATACATAAAAAAAAAAAAAAAAAGACGTGTGGCACTCGGGGACTGCCGCGGTAAAGCTATTGCATAGCATTTTTTATTTTTCAGTTTCATTTTTCTTCACAAAAAGTTTTCGGTCACGATGAGATGCGAACTCCGTACCGATGCATACGATTCAGTATCCAGTACCATTCGGCTACCGAGTCTTCTAACTATAACTTCGAAATAAGCATATAGATCTTGACGTTTACTTTAAAAACGTAAACGTCAAAACCTATAGGCTTATTTCGATGTTATAGTTAGAAGACTCAGTAGCCGATTGGTATTGGATACTGAATCGAATGCATCTGTACGGAGTTCGCAACTCAACGTAACCGAAAACTTTTTGTGAAGTCGTGGGGGGCGTTAGGTTTTTTCGTTACGGAATTTCTGGATTAGGTCTCCACGCTCAAGGCCCGCGATAGAAGCTATGCAATAGCTTAAAAGACGTGTGGCACTCGGGGACTGCCGCGGTAAAGCTATTGCATAGCATTTTTTATTTTTCACTTTCATTTTTCATCACAAAAAGTTTTCGGTCACGTTGAGATGCGAACTCCGTACCGATGCATACGATTCAGTATCCAATATCAATCAGCTACCGAGCCTTCTAACTATAACTTCGAAATAAGCATATAGGTCTTGACGTTTACTTTAAAAACGTAACCGAAAACTTTTTGTGAAGTCGCTAGAGTGGGGGGTGTTAGGTTTTTTCGTTACGGAATTTCTGGATTAGGTCTCCACGCTCAAGGCCCGCGATAGAAGATATGCAAAAGCTTAAAAATACAATTGACTTGAGTACCTCCTCCTTTTTTGGGAAGTCGGTAAAAATAAGGTTAATTTTTACTTAATTCAAATAGAAACCGCGTGCAACAAAGATACGTAATAGGGGGGCTGATCCCTACGTTAAAACGGAGTGATTACATTATCTTTGGGAGTGATCAAACGGAGTGATTACATTATCTTTGCGTAGACGGAGAAAAGACATCGAGAATCCTAGTCTAGAAGAAAGCGAAACCTTTATGTGCGAACTGTGAAGTAAAATATTACCAAGCTTGTACATTGAATCTATGACAATATACATTTTGAAGTAAATTCCTAGCCCCTACACAATGAGTTCCCGGTGCAGTGGTACCTACAGCTGTATTATAGTAGTGTGGTAAATATAGTCTAATCAGATTTTTCCTCCGAGGATTTTTCTGAGTCTAGTGTGAAACTGTGAACTGTTTGTGCTAGGCACGGATGCTATCTACATCCTTTCTTGGGAAAACAAACCAAAAATGAATAAGTTTCTTGCGTTATTCAGTATAAGACAGCTGATTGTGATTGAGAATCGAACAATAGCTACAAGGCTGACAGCTGACGGAAAGGTAGTTCCTAAAAAAAAGCATTCGGAAAATAGGATCACACTCATAGGAACAGATAATTCAGTAAGCATCACAGATTTAAACAATGCTCAGAATTTGTCCTTGAGACGAGAGTTGAAGTTAGTCAAAATTCAAGATGTTGATGCGAAGACCAGAAGACCTATTTACAAGTGAGTTTAATTACATTTTCAAGCCCTAAATGACTTTATGTAATGTGGTCTTATGTATATGTTTTTTTATTTTTCCAGGTTAATGACTAGTGCAGAATATCATGCTGAGGAACTTGAAAGAAGAAAGGAAAAACAAGCTTCAAGACAGAATAACACAGTTAAAGGAGAAAAATTACTAACACTATCGTCAAAGATTGGAGAGCATGATCTTATGACTGCTGTACGAAAGATGATTAAACTAGCTGAGAAACAATATGAAGTCCGAATTGTAGTTACAGGGGAAGGAGCAGAGGCTACAAATAAATCAGTAGGTTTCTTTTACTTATTATTGTCACTAAGCTTTAAAAGATATCATCAATGAAACAATGCTAATCTCACTAATATTATAAATAGGAAAGTTTGTGTGTTAGTATGTTTGTTTTCTCTTCACGCTGTAACAGCCGAATAGATTAAGATGATTTTTGGAATGTAATTAGTTTATACCTAGAATTAACACATAGGCTACTTTTTAACTTGATAAATGTGGTTGAAGCCACGGGCCATGACTTTCCTATATTAAGTTTTCGGGATGTTGCATTATCCTGTCAAATTTATTAGATTGGGAGGTGTGGTTGGAGTTTTGCAAAGTGCCCACCATCTGTAACCATTTTTTCCGTAGAATAAAAAGAGTACAGTATGTCATAATGACTATAAGCAAAGACTCAGTAGCGGATCCAGGATTGTCGTTAGAGAGGGGCTTGACCCCCTGCTGATGAGTTTTATTGCTGCTGCCTTAACACCCATGGTAGTGATCTTGCTTTGGGGAGCTTGAACCCCTTAGCCCTCCCCTGGATCTGCTACTGCAAAGACTTCTAGTAAGCTTGTAGTATTAAAGCTTAAAAGTAGCCCATGTGTTAATCAGGAACCTAAACTACATTCTAAATTTCATCAAAATTTCTTTATTTGTTATGGAGATATGTGGTAACAAACATTCACATTTATAATATTAGAGATGATGAGTTGCTAATCTAGCACTGTCTACAATTCAAGGAAATTGTGTAGACAGAATCCAAAGAAAGGTGACTTTAATAGTGACTTGACCTCAGGCTTAGGACATAATTATTTCTGGTGCTTTGATGGCCACCTTCACTTAGTTGGTGTGGCTAGTGCTCATCAGTAGCATAACTCTCACACTCACAAAACCGCACGAAAGATTACTTGTTTAAAGACTTGATCTAACTACAGATAGATAAACTTTAGTTGGTGTGTGGGAAATGGTGGAACTAACGCCGCACTTAGTTAATAATTTTGTTTACAAGCACCGTCTCCTCCACGTGCCAAATTAGGTTAGAACTGCATTTGTTTTGTTGCAGTATCATTCACACTCTCCAAAACTATAAAGAAAACAGTGTACTCAACATATGTTTTTACATGCCTTGTGAGTGTTGGTGGGGCTTTGTAAATATCTTCACAAATACATTGAACATTGAATGTTTTGAGTAAAATTTAACATTGAAATACATTGAACTGTCCGTTGGCTCATTTGGGTGAGTGTTCGCCTTCTAAGCAGGGGTATCGGGTTCGATTACCGGCTGGAACGCAAGTTTTCTCCCCAAGGAAAATCTGTGTTTCTGGTTCTGGTTGTGATTGTGATTGTGATGTGAATGTTTTTGGCACCTACGACACTAGTTAATGAACTTAATGTAAGGGTGTGAGTGTGAAAGTGTTTATTTTTATTTATTATCTTATTTAAATGTTTTCACATGCATTATTATCGTTGTTTACTCTCACTCTGATTATATGACTGATTTACCATTATGACTTATCTATTAAATTCCTACTTTACAGGAGAACATTTATTCAGTCATAGAGAAGAATGTCAAGTCTGCTGGGAAACTAGTACAAAAGAGGATAAAAGGTAACACATTAAGGTTTCAATTGTTGCCATTGAGAGACAGCAGTTCTCAAGGAGGGAGCGACCAGGAGTCCAGCAACAATGATAAAGGTAAAGGAGCTATATGACTAGCCGTTCTAATTATTGTTTTGTTAAGTGCAAAGTATGTGATTTTAACTAAATACCTCTTCTCTAATGAAATATCAGAGGATGCTCAAAAATCTAAAGAATCTGAAGCTTCAGCTGCCAGAAAAGAAATTTTAAAACATACACTATTTTGAAAAGTCTTAATTATTCTATTTATATTATGTAAATATTTTAATTTAATAGTTTTAAGATAACTAGTTAAAATGAGAATACACACTTTTCTTTGATTATAATTGATTTTTATTTTGATAACGAAATTCTTACAGTACAGCAATCATTTAGTCAGTCGTAATTATGTCTACTTACATGTTAATTAGGGACATTTTATATTAGTTGTTACAAAATGACACCCACGCTCTAATTATAATTATACACAATATTAGAATTTTGATGAATTATAGAACAATGATATGGGAAGTAGAAAACCTAAACATGTGGTGGTCATTTTGTAATGATTAGCAAAAATAAACCCAATGTACATCTATAATAATAACTATATTTTCTAGATTTTAATACAAAAGTTTTTACAGTCCTACTAGAGTCTGAATACATGTCTATCATACTTCAAGGCGATATTGATATTACTAACATATAAATTACCTTTATATTATTCAATTGGAACTATCACAGATGTTTTGGAGATCTTAAATTCTTATAATGGTAGGAGAAATATTGATATAAATTACACACACATATTATGAATAATTATATAATAACATGCTATTTATGTTTTAACTATTATGACGAATCAAAAATTCTAAGATGAAAAGTATGAAATTATGATGACCTAAGTATGAATTTCGAATTATTTACAACGTTGTGATCAATATACATACGTACCTAAATAAAAGATGAATCACATTCCAATATAAACACACATAATAAGAAATTGTAACTTTTCAAAAATATGTAGTTATTCGTGTACTACACTTGTCAAGTAGATCAATCTACTTTGTACATTACTTATGTTGTAGCAGTTGTTAAAAAGTATGCGTTGTTGTGTATATGTTAGGGTTAAAATCCGAAGCGGGGCTAATTTTAGTCCGAATTCATTACGACCTACGAAGCAAGGAGGAGCTTTAGGTTGTTAACCACTACGCCAAAATTAAACGCCAAATCCAAAACAATTGTATTATTCGGACTTTACCCGGGTAATTTTACGTCACGGGCAAATAAAAGGTTAAATTCAGCCGCGCTTCGGGTTTTAGGCGTAATATATACAACAGGAACTCACAACGAAACATATGGGAGTCTTCAAGCCTACAGTGAAACTTCTAGGAAAGCATGCTATATCTTCGGCGCATCATCACTTTCCACCAACTGAGATGGTAGTCAAAATACAAATGGTTTCAAAAGTCATACACAGCAGCAATAAAGCGGAGAAGTGGACCCAAACTGGCAATAATCTTTGCCAGCTTGTGGTAACATACAAAGCTGCATTACTATACACCTAGTTACAAGTAGCATACTTATTGCACACCCTTATTCCTTAAGCTGTAGTATATATTCTGACGCTACTCTTCCGACTAAATATATGATAGAAGGCGAGTTTGATACAATGTGCACACGAGCGCTATTCGTGCAGAGCTAGTTTCGTGAGTACCTATGAATGGAATAAAATTGATATTTTACTTACAGCGTAGAAATCTTGGAAATATTCAAGACCTGGGACTAGGACAGATTATTTATATAGCCTACACTAGTTCCGAAATCGCGAAACTCGATAAACATGAACGTGTGAGGCGTTTTCAAATTAGCAACGAGCGAACGTAACAAACAAGTCCCTTCCAAGTATGTTTATTTATAGCAAATTGATACAAAATATTATTATGTTAACAAAGTGATTGCGCTTATGTGCCACATTCACTTATTTCACATATTATGTTCAAGTGACCACGTATACAAGACTATGTAGCTATAGTTATTCCATCAAGTTTTGTTCATATAGCAGGTACTCCCAGATTTAACTAAACAGCTGAAATCAGCATATTATTATATGTAACAATTGTTACGTTTCAACGAATACATCTTACAATCTTCACGCACAATGCATAAATTCCTGATCTAATGGGAATTGACAGATGCAGGCTAGATGCTATAGGCTGCTTTATGGGCTGGTCTGCATAGATCACGTGTAGACGACGTAAGCGTACCGATCGCGCTCCGCTGTCGAGGATAGGTCAGTGTTGAGCGTTCGGCCCCATGTGATCAGAGGCGAGATGGTGCCCACTACGGGTGCAGCGCGGACATTTGTTCCGGGGCTCCGTGGTTTCTGTAGACAATGTTACACTTATTGTTAGCATTTAATGTAAGTATTGCTTTCGATGTTGATAAGATATATGTTGTTAGGTGAACTGAGAAATTATATATCCCGGTGTCTGCACTCACGCTAACCTTCCGTTTGTCTGTGAGTCTGTTTGTTACCTTCCATGGTTGAATTGTTGGAACGATCTTGATGAAATCAGTAGAATACTAATCATGGAGGAGGACATAGGGTTCTTGATTAATCACTTGATATCCTAATGGAGGTTGGGTGGAAGAACATGCTACGACTCTAGACAAACGGCTTTTAATGATTTTTAAAATCTGTGATGAATTAAGTATGTACATATAATTTATTTCAATCGTGTCTGTCTAAAGGTAATACTTACTGTTAATATGCTATTGAAAATATTTTCATCCATTCCATATTTTAATGTCAAAGTTACATTTGGTGTCATATATCCAATATTAATTATACATGCGCGTCATATTATGTGAAATGATGTTATTTGTTAGGTTCAACAACCTCATGTACCTATAATCCGTTGTTCAACTTGTTTGTACATCGTAAACTTACTATAATGAAGATAAATGTGTTAGTTATAAAAAGTTAATAAACATGCAAAGCGTTAATATGAGGGTTAGTACTCACTGCCCTCTTATTCTCTTTTTACACACTTTTTATTAGCTTCACTTGTATGTATGTTTGTAACCGACTCTTTCGGACTTGATTTTGACCCACTTCAAACCGTCAGATTTTAACTTCGTAGACTTATCGAGGACCGATGACAATACAAAAATATGTATTTTTTTTTATTTATAAAGCGTGTTTTTTAGTTTTTTTTAAATATTATATTTATTATAACCTCAATCAACAAAGTGTAGATATATCTGGGCTCAAATATAAACTGTATTTAAAAGCTTTTTATTACATTCAAATTCAGTAGCTTCAAAAACCCTATGTTGCCAGTCTACAATAAAAACACTTTTTAGACGGATCCGTTGTAATTTTCCCAGTGGAAAACATAAATTATAATAATAAAAGCATTTAATTGCACATAAATATACACTATATCGTGTATACCTACCTAATGGAGTAGGTATGTAAAAAACTGCTAAGATGATCTAGGAGATCTAATATTATTTTTCGAAATTATAGATAAACTATTGTAAACATATTTGCGTATGTAGTAAAACTATTTAACATAATTTGGATCACTGGGGATTCACAAATGGAAACTAATAGGTACTTTTGCGTAATTGACGAGAAAGTATTTTGTGTTAAGTTTTTATAGCGTATACGATACTATGTCTGAGCCTTAACTCAAAACTAAGGTTACCATGTGTTTAGGATATTAGGTCTTCCATATATGCGCAAGTCTACCACTCAGAATTAATCTTGATCATTTTTAAAACTTGTTTAAAACAAAACACGAAAACATTAGACGTATTATATTATTTAAGAAGATCCCAGAAAATCTGGTGGTGATTCGTTATTTATAATTCTCACGTAGACAGATGTAATTCATGCAATCGCTGTCTGGTTCACTTCTTTGACCTAAGTAATTGATATATTTATCTACCTCCACTGATATGTAAGTAATGCCCATGTGAGGCACAGACTAGGAACAGAGTTAAATAACGGATGTTATCGCATACCTATATGTATATACGTTGCATCAAACAGCGAGATTTACCTTAGTATTTTATAAGGTATGCTACTATGAATAGAATGACATTATAAGAACAATCACATCTTGGACTTGGTATAATACTGAAGCTGCATGTGCCAAAGTAAAACAGGGCTTATTTTATAAAACTTGTGGTACATAGTAGGTACATTTACTATGATGTCATTCGATACGAAGGTACTTATTAAATTAAACAGTTCATGATTTTTTACAGAGCATTTTTGAATATTCCATTACAACACTAAGTAAATGGCTTTCTTATTTATCCAACAACCTTTAAAAGTTACCTAAGTTACAAAATTTAGGCACGCCCAATAAAGAAAGTGCATAATTGACTTACGAAAATTTGGTTGTTGAATCATCATTGTTAATTTGTACCTATCGAATAATAATGGTTTAAAATACTACCTATCTAGAAGCTATTTTAAATATCTCTCTCGTGGGTTTCTATACTAAGCGATATATAAGTTAACAAATATTTTAACTGAACTAAATACAGACTTTAATCGCTACGAATTTTTGTGGGACCACATTGAAAAAATTTACCTATTAAAAAAAACGAAAATTTGCCCAGTATCGGTAATCGATGTGAATAAATATAATAGGTACGCTACGAATATAATTATAAAACTTTTTTTTAAAGTTACAATTAAGTACCTCATATAACAACCTAAGAATCCAGATTGAACGAGAGAATAAGTGAGCAGCGAATGACAGACACACCATGTTACCCATGAGGGATGTCCGCCGTCGGCCCGAGCGTCGCTTGCGGCACCAACAGCGAGGCCTGCGAGCGCGGCCGAGCCCGCGAGTGCGGGCGCGGGCCTCGCGCCGCGTCTCTCGGCTTACCGCCCCCCGCACCGCTACACCACCCTCCTTCGCCCCCGCTCCGCCGCCGCCCGATCCGGACCCCGCCTCCGCTGACCGGTCCGCGATTATGTGCGCTTGCAGGTCTTCTAGCGGAGATTCTGAACTGAATAAAACAAACGAATATTAAATTCTGAACTATGCGAATATATGTCGACGCTAAGTCTTGAGATTAGTTGTGTAATGTGAATCAGAGTAAATAATAAGTTTCAGTCCAGTGATAAGCTTAACGATTCGAAAGGGTGCCGATCACAACTAAAAGCAGAAATATCTCTTGGTGAGGAAATTGTGTTCCTGCCAGTAACAGTACTCCGTTGCAAATCCTGAGACTAAACGTCAACAGAGCGTCAAATACCTTAGTGCATGTAACAACAAGCACCGAAACCAGAAACATCAAAACTTGAAACGTACACAGTTACTAATAAATAAGTATTTGGATATATTTAAAATATTTTGGATATATTTAAGACGTAAATAAGCTACTACTGTAATAAATAAAGGTTCTTACTTTGCGCTGATGGAACAGTATTCGTTGAGCTGATCCCACGTGCATCCGATGACACAGCACTCGTCCGCGATGCCTAGCTGGCGCTTCCGTCGCGCAACCGCTCCTGGTTGCTCAACTACTGGAAAACCAAACTTTATTATTTACAAGAAAATCATTATGTTATAATTTACTCGCAGAACGTCCCATTTAAAGTGTCAAGTCAATGAGTATAAAGTGCAAGTAATTATGATTAGTAACGTAGCTTAGGTACATTAAGCTATATTGTTATGGTATTCAAGTAGAGTCATTCATCACTCGAGTACAGCAGAGTCCGAATAGACTTCGCTAAATGCTTCCCGCGAGTAGAAGTGTAACTACTTCTACATTACAAACTCGTGGCATAGTAAAAACAAAGAAGTGTGTCAAATCAAGGTCCGTAGAAGATTTAAATGCCTATTCTAACCGAATACGCAGGGTTGTCACTATCTCTAAGTTTTACCTATGTAAAATGTATTATAATATACATTTTACATACAAACCAATAAGTAGGTACCTATGGATACGATTTAATTTGCATGAAAGCTGTAATTTGGCATGAATATACATATTGCATATGCGAAGAGGAATCACGGTATTAGTATATACTAGGTTACTTTGAATTAGCGCTCCATACCACGGGTATCGACAATGCAACACAAAAAAATATATAAAAAATAAATAAAAATTTTTTTTTTTTGTGATTAGTTGTTAAAGTGCCGAGCTACAATTACAACCAATTATCCAACACGTAAACTCAAAAATAAAAAAACAATACAACTAAAACAGTTAGCGTGTCCTTCGTTTCTACGCCGCGGGTACCGGGTTCGATTCCGACCAAGAGCACAATTTTGTTAAGTAATGTAATAAGTCTGTCTGTATGTTTCTACACATATCTGTTAGATCAGTCGGCAAGTCTTTGGTTTCTAGGCCGTGGGTAGCAAATAGAATAGAATTCGATTCCCGCCACGAGCACAGTTTTCCTCCTCAAAGGAATTTCGTGTTTCTTATTCTAAGTGTGACACGGCTGTCAATGTGACTCGGCAGTTCGTACGCGCTTAGTACCATAGAAAGAATATACTCTACTTTGGTAGTACTATGAAGATAAAATACTTCTTTGTTTTTACTATGCTCGTGGTCTCGACTCTCGGAGTCATAAAAGATGACACACACCTCGTTCTAGTATCGCTTAGATGTAATGATCTTAACCAATTATGAACAATGCATCAAATATATCGCTGCTGTTTGATTGTGTCGTTATCAGACTTGTTGACCAATAGTTACTACCTACCTATTGATTTAACTTTAATTTGTGTTTTTGAAGGCGGATTTTTTTGTAAAACTCCTAGCAAACAGTGTTAAGTATCCTTGAGAGCCAGAGATATTATAGAGACCTAGAGTGCAAATCATCACTTAATTACAAATGTGATAGTGGCAGCGAAACTATCTTACGCTCTCTATCTGTAAATAAAATTATTTTAGAGAATTTGGTGTCCTGCTTAGATATTCCCCAAATTTAAACATCGTTTGGCAGCAATTATTTGTATACCACATTTAACGCTTCGCTCAGTGTGTAGGTACCTTATATGTAACTGCAAGTTGAATTATAATTTCGGTTTGCTCTAGAATTCAGCTCCATGTATTCTTTAAAATTAGGTTTGACATGAGTCAAATTCATTAATTGTAGGAATTGAGAGTAGTCGTATTGAATCGAGCCCAGAGTAGTCTCTCTTACAAAAAAAGTATTTACTGTAGCGGTCTATTCTATTCGATGATTATGCCATGCTAAGTCTTAATGAAATGATTATACAACTTTTAATGAAACCTAATTAATATTAATCATATCCAACGATTGAATACCTTATAATAACCTTATGTTATGCCAATTATAGCAAAACGTGCAGTAGGTAGCTGTTAAGTTAGATCTCATTGACCTTACTTATTATAGTTGACTGATAACCCTTGTTACTTTGCGGATATTATTTTATACACATTCGGTTATATTTCATTGCCATATCATAATGACACAGAATTTTCCATTGAAAAATCGCGTACGTTGTCATTATATGCGCTATATGTTGATAGCCTTTGTCTCGTCTGTTAGTCGAATCGTAACTCCGAAACGGATTGACCATTTTTTAACTTTAGTGAAGAGGTTTTTCCTTACTTGTATGCTGGTTATATTGGGATGTTTTTTAAAGGATAGCTACAAAAACTGTACAGTTTGGTGTTTGGCAATCTAGATTTTCTACTCGAAGATGGTAAACTACGGTTCTACTATTGGGTTTTAAGTACAAGTTTTGATCGTTTGCAAAAACTGGAATTAATTTCTTTCCCATTTACGAAGCAATATATGGAAGAAAATAAAACGAAATCACGTTTTTGTATACGATTATGACTTGTACTAGACCCCCAGTTATTACTGCTCTACCACCAAATTACACTTTACCTGGTGAAGAAGGCAACGGGTGTACTTCCGCGTATATGCATATAGCAGAACATCATAGTGATACAATGACATATGACAAATAGTATATAACTAGGTACATGTTGAAGACTGAGCGTTTCTTTTTATAGCCAACTAAAATGTTGACATGTTTTGTAAGATAAACAAACTTTAAATGAGTAGGTATCCGATATCTTATTATCTAATTATCAACCAAGCTCCGGTTTGGTGGACCTACTTATAAATAAAAATGGCACGAAGTGTTCAGCAAGAACTTTTTAAATTAAAAAAAAAATGAGTAAAAATATGTTTTATAAGAGCCAGTGTGTCTCGGCGGTTCCTAGTGCGTTTTTAAATCTTACACACCTGTTTTGAATCCCGCTCAGACCCACAACAATCACTTATGTTATTAGCGGTATTTGCAGTCGCTCTAATAATGGTGAAGGACAATATCGTGAGGAAATCGGCATGTCCTAGAATCGTAACATTTAAGAACACGTGCCATCCGCACCTGCACTTTGCCAGGGTACTGGATTATGACTTACATTATCTTCCTGTGAGAGAAGGTCCTAAGTCCCAGCAGTGTCACTACTGTATGATGGACTGATAAAGGTAACGTTTTCTTACAACTCCTATAAGTTGGTTTACTAACAGTACAGAAGACAATAAAATAACAATTTATAATAGTAATTAAATCTATTTGTAGACAAGTTTGGCCTAACATAACAAATCTAAACTTAAAACGCCAAGCCTCTGACAGAAACCTCAAGGAAGAAGTAAAAAAAGATTTTTTAAAATTTGGTACTCTTACAATTTTGTGAGGAATTCGGAATCGATATTAAGTAACATAAATATATATTTTTTTATTCTCGATAGGCAAGCATTTGACCACTTTCTCACCTGATGGAATGTGAAGATGTAGCATGCTTGCCTAGAACTACCTATCACTCTTGACTTAAAGACTCCCAGATTATACCTTTCGGGAAACAAAGAGTTCCACTCCTTCGCAGTACGGATACTAAACGTAGAAGCGAAACGCTTCGAGCCAACGGTAACGGTACGGAGGTTTGTCAAGCATATATGGATGACGTTTCACAGTTTGTCTTGTCGTTAGAAGGTAAAACGGGCATGGGGGAATTAACTCGTGTAATTCCTGCAAACACTCCAAAATGTAAGCGATAGGATACCGATAGACTGCCAGTCTATCGGTATTCTATAGGTACACAGATCACAGAAACTAAAGGACTGGCAACCTGACGTCGGTGGCCGAGACTCTGCAACTTGGATTCAACTAGCTTTCGTCGCCAATGAGTCCATTTACAAACTGAGTGAAGGGAGTTCCGGAGCTGATCATGCAATGGGACAAGACTGTTTTACCTGTGGGGACGTCCCAGGAAGGACTGTTGTAAGCGTGACACACCCGGCTCATGATCTCGCTGAGCTGTCGTCCGCACAGCTTCACTGACGCCGATGTCGCGCCCTCCGACCCTTTCCACATTATCACCGCTGCTAGAAGCACTCGCACTGCTTGATTCACCAGCATGATTGCTACTGGAAACAAAACACAATCAAAATAAGAATCGGAATTCAGATATGCTAGAGATGGCAAGGACAAATAAGGACCAAGGAAATTGACATTTTATAAAAAATAAACATATTTGATATACCAAGAACAAGATAATAATTCCTGTTATTTAACCACTGAAAATTAATAATTGATATTGTACTCCTGCATAATGTTTGTCATCTTTAGACGTCGCGTTGCTGGTCCTGACTAGGTCAGCGATTACTTTTTGAGACCTTTAATTGCTACGTATACCTACCGATTCGTAAAATCCTCTAGAATTTGTCTCCACCTGTGACTGTAAGCTTCTCAAACTAATGTTTTCAAATGACGTGTAACTTGAGCCCTTCAAGCTTTTATATGAAGGGTGAACTGTAACCTGATACCGGGCACCGCCCAGTTGATACAGGATACGTCCCTCGAAACACCTTTTCATTTCCTAAGTAGCAACATCGCTATGTTAGTTATTGAAAGGACTTGTTATCGGAGTCAAATCAAAAGGTGTCGTGTAACGTGTAGGTATCGCTTATAAAAATAAGATAGGAAGCTTATCTACGAATGGTCAACAAGCCATAACTGAAAGGTCATCTCACCAGCCATATAACCCGCGAACCCATTTATAATTAATTTAATTCACGATGTTTACTAATGATGAAGTTTTCAAGTTAGTAAATATGTAATTAGTTGTAATCTTTTAGTAGATAAGCCGACGCTCCTTGAGAAGCATGTTATATAAACTTTGCGTGTTGTGAATATTTTAACGATGAAATAATTTTGCTATTTTTGAAGCCAGTATAATTAAAAAGGTAGCCTAATATAACTACACTTTTAATTATGTTTTTGCGTAACCGCGCTGGGTTCAATAATACCACTGACAAATTGATTACGTTTTTGTACATATATATAAGTCATTCCAGACTACGTAATTGGCAGTACCTAAATATAGACTCAAAAGATCTCAGGCACGAGGGCAATAGTTTCGACCTCCCTATAAACAGGTCTCCGAAAGTGGCTTTAATTATTTCCACGAAATCTAATTACCGGTTTGGTTGTATTGCCAATTCGATTTCCTCTGCATGTTGTGGCGTGGCTAGTCTACATTTACGAAGTGTATTTTATTGTATATTGTAAGCATTGTTTATTTACCAAATAATTAGTCAAACATTATGAAATCTTTACATTAAATTAGAGGAATTCTTTTATCCTTTGGGTAACCAAGAGTGATGTTCTCCTCCAAATTTTCTTCAGTGCAGTGATCATCCGTACACATAAACGTCGATGATTTCACTTCTCCTTCCTCGTTCATAAAAATGCAAATCAGCTTCTTCCTTTGAATAAGTGCCATTTACGTATTGTAGGGTGGGTGCCGTCGTTTTATCCACATCATGGATCATGACTGTTTGCATGTTGCATCGGGACATTATTCTATTATAGGAGGTACGTCGCATGTGTTTGATTCAGGACCCAGCTATTTATAAGTCGGTAGGAGTGCCTAATTTGCTGACCATTATGCTTAGAAAAATATTCTTAGGCTGTCAAGCTTAGGAACATGAAACATGTGCGCAGGCCCGCAATTTGTGGACATCCAATCCTTATTTCGATTAATATATTTCTGGAACAGTACTTTTTAGGTATCTACTAAGTATGAAAATGGTTTTATCGGAATTTAAATATTTTGTCATTTTAAATATTAACTTTATTATAAATATTAACTTAGTACTCAATCTTACTTGCGCTGCATGCCGTAAGAACTATTAGGTGTATCTGTGCTTGAGCACTTTCCTATTTTGTAATTATTAAGCGTCACTTATTACTTTCTCCTTCAGTCACTGATTAGGTAACTTTTCTCTTTCATTTCAATTAACTTCATCTTCGTGTGGACATTAAAGTTAACTATAGTTGCTTATAGTCAAAGCATTGGTTTTCCTGTATGCCATGGAGTGAGGCTCGGATTGGCTTCGGTCCGTCACTTAAAGGAGTTACATTGCGTGTCGTAAAACGTGATTGCATTCGAGTAAATCTACTCGGTGCGCCGCGTGCTAGTAAATTGAAGTCCCTTGTGATGCGGATTCGCTAACTGGGCCACAGAGAAGGCATCGTTAAGAGCATAATATGCGCAATGGGAATGTTCAGGACATCCTAGAATAGAATCGTAACTACGAAAATGAAGTGAATCGTTGATTTTTGTATTCTTTTCCTATTGTTGGACTTTGTGTATAAAAGGCAAAATTTAAACGTTTTCAACGTCTTTTGTTCTTATTTTTAAAAATGGTAATAATAACTGTTATTGAGTTTATGTTCGTATACCTACATACATATGACTGATCAAGTTATAAAATTTTCTTCTATAGTCTACTTAGTAGACTCAACTACATCTTTTTGTCTACAAATTTTTAATTCCAGACTGAAAAAGATAGGTGTTTGAAGCTTTTCTCTGTTTATACTACTGTAGCATCTAAGCGGTTGCGCGCCTTAATTGTAGAGCAAAGCGAGATCTCTAAGTTGATCTGGGGTGGTTCTGCATTTTGTTCGTCCGTCTGTCCGTCTGTCAGAGGCATTTAGCGTCTAAAAAGAACATGACAAGCTGGCTAAAGCCAAATTGGCAATTAAATTAATATAAATAAAAATATTAAGGGGGTATAAAAACTTATGTAAGTAAAGAGCAATATTTTTTCCCTTGTGGTACGTAGGTATTCTACTTTAAATTCTTTGAAAAGAACTTTGCAAGTAGAATACGAAACAATTTTTTTATTAAATTTATTCTGTAAAATAACAATTTGGCAGGACTTCGAAATCTAAATTTTTTGCTCTGTTTAGTCCCTGTATCTAACTCAAAAAATGGCTACATATTTAAAGCTGAAACTTGCTACGTATAATCTCACAAGTTATTCTGTACTAAGCAAGATGTAGGCGTGATATCTCTCAGTTCGGGGGCGAACAATTATCTACCTTAGAATAATAGACCAAACAAAAAAAGTAGGTATTCTACTTATCGCTAAAAGTCTCAAATTGTGTACTTGCTACATAATCAGTAATTAATCACTTATAGGTATATCGGAAACGATTTAACTTTATACCTACTTTATTTTTGTTAGATTTTATTATGTTCGAAAAATGATAACAAAATCATAAATAGTCGCGTGCATCGAAAGTAACATCCTCTCAGCGTGCAAGACTGCATGTAGGTAGAGTGATATGTTTATTCTCGCTCAGCAACCGACTTTGAATGCCGCATTCAGTGTCATGTTGTTGTTGATCTTTGAGAATATGCGAGTAGTCTGTAGTTGTAGTCAGTCACACGCAGGTCGCGTGCGTCCGAACAGATTAGGGCTACCACACGTCCCTTAAAATTGCAGCTCTGGATCAAGCTTATATCGCGGTTTTCATCAAGCATGGATGTTTTATACGTACGGAAGCCGCTTGTGTTGTTATCATCCCAGATGAAATTGCCTTCGATGGTCCGCGGCCCTGTATCGACTACCAAGTGAAGGGGCAAGAGCTGAGTATCGGGCGGTGCTGCGCCGCACCCGCACCGCACCCGACGCTTGACCGTGCACTGGCCACGCGTCCATCCAGTGAGCCGCGTAGCCGGTGCTCGCGTACTCGATTGAATAATTACATAAATCTCCGACAGAGCAGCCTTGCTTCTGCTTTATTTAGCTACTGGATTACTGGGTAAAGATCAGCTTCAATTACATGTATGTAAGATTCAGTGCAGTCGGACGCGCAACGGAGAACGCGCTATACTTTTATAAACATACATTGTTGAATGTAATCTGTAGTGTCTGGAGTAGGTAGTCTTATTTTCCGATAGGCTTAGTATTCCTAGAGTCAGAATACAGTTGAGCATCGTATATTCAAGGTAGAGTGTAATATGGTAGAATTTAGTTGGAGGTCGATTTTTGTTGGGTGATTTTATAGTCGGAGCAGCAGAGGTCAACCCAATAAATAGGTACCCAATTTTTACTACAGTTAGATTACGCTTCCCTTATAAAAATCACTGGATAAACAAGAAGCCCGTGTAGTGTAAAAACTTCTGCGATAGATATATGTGCAAAATATTCAAAATGTGTGAGTTTCATATCAACAGTATAGGTACATGAAAATATTAAAAATATTGTTTCGTACAGAAGTGTTCCTTACGTTTATACATTTTTTCTAAGTTGTAAATCAATACATTTTGTATATTTTGTCCACATATCTACTTCGCAACTACATGACTGTATTCAGTATGTACGTATTCAGCCATTTTTACACTTCACAGACACCATGTTTCTCCATCGATTTTTGTATGAATACCGTTCTCTGACCGTACATACCTGCACCTTAAATCAAATAGATATAGCTTTAAAGGGTTGATAGTATTTCACGTAATACTATGTTTATCAAACAACGACGAAACAAATGAGAGTTATGGATTTTAGCAGCGTGTTATGTATGTTTGTGTAACGTTGTATATCTACGTGGCTATGTTTACCTACCTAAATATATGCGTCCAAATATATACTACTTACGATTTATTTCGTCCCCAAACTAACAAACCGATTGCAACATAAGAAGCCTTACAAGTTACCTACTTTAATTATAAGAAAATATTATATAATAATAGCAAATCGCCCGGTGTCAGAATTTTTAAATAAATCCAATATGGCGCGCGTGGAACTTAATCACCTCTATACAATTGGCCTATTTTGAGGAATAAAATATTTTTATGTCTCAAAGAATATAAGTAGTAAGTAATGTTGTGAAAACGGATTACTGTCTCGTTATCTAAGGGGAAGCAACGACTTTATGTTTCTTTCACAATTCCCAAGTAAACGCTTACTTGGTAGGTAAGCCATATTACAATAAACCCCCTAAAGAGTTGTTAAGACTTTGTAAGTAAGGTGTCTTTGCTTCATTTTCATTAAATACTTAGGTCTACGGTGGCTTCGAGTTGTGAAAAAAAATTGTTTGAAGTAAAACAATCAGTCGAATGCAATAAAAAAATATGGCCATTTATTTTATGCCGCATATTAAAAGTTTTTTTTGTAGAGTACCTACTTCCCCAAGGCCTAGAGAATCATTAAATTTGGCAGGTAGCAAGATCTCACATCAAAAGTAACGTGAAACATCCGAAAATTGGTAATTTGTAATAAGAAGTGGAAAAGATCGAGAAATATGTAAGTACAGAAATCTTCGTTATCAATAATGGACGAACGAGGTTGTATGGAACGGTGCGCGAGTGTCCAGATTTATTGTCATTTATCCACCTCACAGTCTTACAGCCGTATAAAGACGAAGCTTTATCGACGTATGTTCCATTAGTGTTAAGTTGGTGGACCAGTTTTTTTAACTTTTGTTATAGGTATAAGTGACACATATCAGGGTACGCATATTAGTGACACAAAATTGCGTTTATATTGCTTGCTTGAATAGTTCTAAATAATGGTAGGTATTCAAAGATTTATCCACGAATAAAAATAAGCCAGTAACTTTTGATCTTCGGAGATCAATAAGAGCGGGATATATCGTGCGTAGATATTTACACCTAAATGCTGCGCGTCATGTATTAGGTTAGGCTACGTTCTAGGCACCTTCAGTCGGTTAGCAACGAGACACGGTAGTCGTTGGGGGCAGACGATAGGTAACAAAAGATAATTTAAGAGTTTGCGGGGTCAAGTGCACTGTCGGCTCGCCCAATTGGCAAGTTGTGTGCGGTCAGTGGCTCGACTTCGCACGAGACTTCTCACCTTAGAGTCTATTAGTCTAATTGATCGACTAGACACGACGAGAATATAAAGCAGGGATTTATCTTGATAAATGTGGTCACACGCTTATCAATGCGCTATTTGTTTTTATTACCAACAATTTCTTGCACCATATTAAAATGCACATTCAGGCGTTTTCCATTCATCAATGCCTTAAAAACCATCTTTATAAAAACTAGCTTCCAAATAATATCTTCATTGGTATAGAACCAACATTTTGGGACCGGGGGGTAAACTGATTCCTGTGTGTATTTGCGGATATGGAAACGCAGTGTCCGGCCGTGTGTAGTTGCGGATATGGAAACGCCTGTTGGGTGGTAATCCTCCATTGGGTAGGAGGGAAATATATTGTCTCCAGCGGACAAATGCCGCGCGAAGAGGTGAAACACCGACCACAAACAAGGTTGTAAGACTTCTATGCAATTCAGCTTTGCAGTTAAACTAACAGCTTCTTTGCAGCCAAAAAACAGGATTTCGGTTTAAAGAGCGTGATGCCTGTATTCAATAAGGGGGCGAGGTTTTGTCGCGAAAGTGAAAAATTGGCGTTGTGATTTCTTCGCACTCAAACAGCTGGACCAATTTTTATGAAATTTGTTATAGAGATAGTTGACACCCTGGATTAACACATAGGACTTTTTATTCTTGAATTTCCGCGGGTTCGAGACTTACGCTGATAAAACTGCGGGGCGTAGCTAGTTATACATATTTCAACATAATTTGGCACTTGTCACGAATTGTACAATTAATGTTCGTACAAAACCTAACCCCCGTTCAAATATTGCATGTTGTGCCTTTTAATTGCGATAGTGCGCACTGTTAAAGTGCTTCCTAGTCGGTTCCAATTGAATTTAATGAAATAACTATCTGTATGTTCTTATATACGAACAATTAATACAAGCACATGCACCGATATGTTTGACTAGATACCGCTTTACCTTAGTGTCAAAGTGTAGCAGAGTCGTTTAGCACCATCGCACTCAAGAGAAAATACAAATACCAAAATGGTTTCCCCCAATATCCTTAATAGCGAATCCTATTCTAGACCTAGTGTATTTATTTACTATTTCCGATCACATTATATACCTACCATAACCAAGTGCTATTAAATGATTGCCAATAGGTGAGATATTGGTCAATCGCTATCCTGTCAAATAATTGTATGAACAAAACAAACGCAATCACACTCACAGTTCCACACTAAGTTCAAAGACTTGTATCGTGGGTATTACATACTTATCACACCTACAACAAGAAGCACAAAAATGTCTAGATCTTCCTTCCAACCCTTACCATGACCTACCTCACTCGTCGCTTGTAACGAAGGCAGCTTTTTTTTTTTTACAGTAACATTCAAGTCCGGAACGGGCAGACTGTTGAAACATTAAAAATTTTAAGATCTATGTACACAGTTTTAAACAATTAATATATTCTGATTCTGATTCATCGAATCAATAAAATGCCAATAACATAAGAAACCTAGGAAATATGTTACTACTTCAGATAATTGACTTCATCGCTTATATTTTGGTTTTGGCTAGATCGATTTCGATAAAATTTATATGGGACCACCTCTGAAGTATAATCTACCAAAAAAAAAAAAGATCCGTACTTGGCGGAATTATCGCGTAACATACATACAAAAAAAAACGAATTGAGTACTTCCTTTTTCGAAGTCGACTGAAAATACTAACTATTACTAAACCAACGTATACTTTAATACTACCTGCGCCCGCGGGTTTACTCGCGTAAGTCTCGGACTCGCGGTAATTCCGGGATAAAAAGCCTATGTGTTAATCCAGGGTGTCATTTACCTCTGTACCAAATTTCATCAAAATTGGTCCAGCCGTTTGAGCGTGAAGAAGTAGACATACTTATACACTCACAAGACGATCGCATTTATAAATTTTGTGGCGGGACTCTCACGAGGCTGATGTTTTTGTAGGGGTCACAAATATTATTGGTCAATCTTGTCAGAGTTCATAAAGTGACCGCTTTCGACCTCAATCTGAAGATGACCTGACGAAGTTCAAATACCTACATATTGGACGACAAACAAATATGCACTTCCTGAGAATCGTACGAGTACTTACTCGTATAATACTACTATACACACCTATATGTATATATCTAAATAAATATGAGAATGATGTGTACAAAACAAGTCTGAGCATAATTTCAGTCCCTACATAAGTACGCACAAAATATGTACTGCGTAAGTATGTATCACAATACACACATAACGAATGATAAAAAAAAGTTCTTAGGCCTTGAAACTGAAAGAGAGTCTAAACCGGGATACGATATTTAAGGAGGACATTTTTATAATTTTTCAACCGATTTAAAAAAAAGGAGGTTCTTAATTCGACTGCTTTGTTTTTTTTTGTATGTATGGTACGCGATAACTCCGCCAATTATGAATCGATATTGATTCAGAATCGATTTTCTTTATTTGGTAGATTATACTTTAGGGGTGGTCCAATATAATTTTTATCGAAATCGATCAAGCCAAAACCAAAATATAAGCGGTGAAGTAGGGTTTTAAGCTTTGCTTGCGCTTTAATTATTATCGCTAAATAGAATAGAATCCCTTAGAGATATATACATGGTAGAGTCTACTACGAGTTTTGATAGTTTGCGACTACTGAAGGATGATATAGGAGATATTTGATGCTCCAAGTAAGTCTTTCTGGAATCAATTTGTTTTGTACAATTATTACATAAAATAAATTCAGTAACGATGCAATAATATCAAACGATCTTGCATGATTATAAAGGCAGAATATGGAAGCTTAAAGACTTGCTAGAAAGAAGGTTTGGGCTCATTTTGATAAGCACAGCAGTTGGTACTTATCATAAACACTTTCACCCCCACACTAAATTAGATTATTTGTGTCGTGGGCGCCAGACACAATCACATCACACACAATCACACCCAGAACCAGACAGAATACTTGTGTTTCCGCCGGGAATCGAACCCGATACTCGCTGCGTAGAAGGCGAACTAGTTAAGAAGTTCCTTACCACTTACTTAATGTATAAAAGCTTCTCAGTAAAAACATTTCTTTTACAAAAGGTTATATATACTAGTTCTAAATAATTTATTAGTTGTACCTCACCTTCTCCCGCATGCCAAACGTCAAGATCGGTCCAGTACCACATACTTGACCTAAGATGTTTACCACCCTCGACCACATAATTTTTTTTATCTCAGGTACTAGCGTTTGACCACTACCGCAAGATAAGTGATGATGTGGACGACGCGTCGTGCCCTGTATATCACCGTCGCGACGGTGATAAACAGGGCAGGTCTAGAATGACTGTCTCCCAAGGAAAGTGGATGGAAAATATTTTTTAGTGTATTTTGGTGGCACATTTTTCTACTCGAGGGTACTACACTACAACCATATTTCAGTACCCCTGTACCGGGTACAGGCAATCCAGGCGAGCACGAGAAAATGATAAATAACAAAGACTAATGGTTATGTTTGTGGTAAATACCAACAGCAATACCTGTAAGCTCGAAGCGTTTTGCTTTTACTTTTACTCGACTGCGAAAAAGTTCAAATCATTGCCCGCATCTTTGCTCCCTGAACGTTATAATCTGGGAGTCTTCAAGTCAAGAGCGAATAGGTATCTTCTAGGCAATCATGCTGCATCTTCGGCCGCATCAACACTTCTTATCAGGTGAGATAGTGGTCAAATGCTTGCCTTTCGAACATAAACAAAGGTTGCGGTAGCCTGAAAAAAGACAACTAAGGTCATAGACTGGCAGAGCTACTTTCGCATTTATAATAATAGTTAGATAACATTTAGGTAAGAATGGACTGTGGACTCGTGGCTCGGTGCAATCAGGAGAATGTTTGGTATCTTATAATAAGCAATTCTCTTGTATATAAACCTACTTATTTATATAGTACTTGTCTATTGTATCAAGATGAGCAAATAAATTAAAGATGTAAGATGACGCGTGTACCTATCATTTAGAAGCAATATTTAGGAAATATAGGCAATTGGCCCGTAGATAGAGGATACATAAAAAAACCTTATTAATTAGAAATTCCGTGCCTTTCAAAAGCTGTACTCATTAGGCGCGTCCGAAACCCTTGATTTGGTATCTTATAGATGATAATTTTGTGTAGATTTCCTTTAAGCTATTTTCAGACCAACTTATTATTATAAATACCAAGCAAAGGTACTTTGTAAAAAACCTTTCCAAAAAATCCTTGTACCTACTTCTTGATATACTAGTTATGTTGTACTTCTTTATATACGAATACTACTATAATTTGATAACCCAGTAAGCAAGTTGTCGCTTTCCTATATTAAACGTGGATACAAATATGTTTTTTAAGTCTGCGTTTTTTTAAGTGACGATTTGGTTAGACTGGTTAGCGCGTATACGCTAGGATATAAATAGGCTTATATTGTTGGTAAATAGTTTTCATATATTAAAATATAACGACTCATGGTTAATATGGGCATAATAGAGGTATCTTTTGTGGCCTCACAGTGTAACATCACATGTTCCACAGGTTCATTCTCCCGGAGGCAGCCACGACATAAGGGACTTTCAGTGGCACCAGTCTTATATATATGGTTATTTAGTTCCCAGTGACCTGTGATAAGTCCCACCATCAGGCGAAGGTCCTGTCGCTGAAGTCGAAGTAAATTATTAGTAAGGTTTCTATTTATGATCGAAAAACAGTTTTTGCATGTTTGCAGTCCGTTCTCTCGTCCCACAGATTCTGTTGCTCTTTTTCGGTGTGACGACGTAAGAGGTCTCTTACCTCCATCACTGATGGCTTCCAAAGGCCCCATACATCATCATTTACCTGTTTCTTTGTGCCTTCCTTGGCTAGTTTGTCTGCCATTGTATTCCCTGGACACCCATGCCTTTTTGTTTATTTTATAATTATATCCATTTTATAAATACTTATATTAAAGCAATACCTACGAGCCAAAATTGGGATACATGAACATTCCAACTCAACAGAGTCGACATCATGTACACCTACATCTTCACCATTGGAACAATTGTGCCAGCGACCCAAAGCCGTACTCCGATGTATAAAGGAGTTGGGGTGGCTGGGCTAACTGCTGGCAGGGGGAAATGCACAATACACCCCCAGCAGGACGTCAGTGCAGGCCTTATCGCCCCCAGCTAGAATTACATAATTGAGGTTGTAACGTAGTTCATATTCTTCATGATTTATTATTTTTATAGCATTAGCTATGCTAGGTAAGAACTAAAATAGCAAGCGTAGGTAGATCAGCGGTTAGAGCAATAGAGCATTACTAACGAAAACCAAGGATTCAATAACCCAGCCTTTAGCGATATTTTCTTCTTCAGGGGGTTGATACCAAAATGTCTCTTAGAACACGTGACTTTGTAACCGTTTTACTCAGCATTCATAATTAAACCATATAAATGGCTACGTTACGGTTAAAAAAGAGGCTCGCATTGACGTGCCCCTTCATTTAATAATTTAACTTCTTTTCTATACTCACACAAAAAAAAGGCTTTCGCAACATGTTTGATCAAATAATTCAATGAACCTAACCAGTAAAAACACACTGCGCTCTCTTGTCGAAAAGTCAATCTTCCGCAATAAAAGCCAATTTTCCGCAATGTAGTATAAGAAAGTACCTATACATATATTAATAAGAATAGACGGTACCTACATGTATAAATGGTGCCTATGTATTAATAGGAATTATATTGTAAGTAACAGTTTTTGTGAGGTATTCGAAACATTCGATTTGACTTTTTGATCAAAATGTAGACAAGAAAAAAACTTTTTAGTATTTTGTTATCCCGGTCCGATACACAAATAATAATACCGAAATATGAACAAGCCAGCGAATCAGGCTTGATGAAACTCTATCCGGTTAATTTCTAATTAAAACTCCTTCACGACAGCTTCTCGTACCAAAGTATACCGTTAGTAAGTGGGTGGTCTCAAAAGCTACTGGCAAAATAATTGGACTATCATACTTCATACATATCTCTGTTTGTGTATGTATATCTCTGAGTTTATGAGTATGTTTATTAGGGTCTCAGTAACGACTATTGAAACTGAGTTTGGTATACCTATAAATAGACTAGGTTAGGGCATGATGTGGTCGAGGATAGTGGGCATGCTGGACCTAGAATGAGACTGGCTCTCGAAAATAGCTGACGTGCTGACCAATTAGTGCTTGGCGGCAGGTATATTTCTACATGAGTAACACGCATATAAGAAGAGTGGTAAACTACGTCTCTACATGTTCGGGGATGCATCCGTAAATACCCTCTCACTTTAGGTATAATAGGAGTACTAGACAAAACGTATAATTGTATATCCTATCATAGCACTGTATCGGTTATTGTGTTATGCATTTTTTAAATAACAAACAAATCTGTTTGTAGTAATTTATTGGAAGCGATAAAGACCGCCCATAAATAATACTACCTTATTATTATACTGTTTCATATAAGTTTCAAGCTTGTTTTCTTTAGAATTAATATTTTTTTGTATATTATATTAATACATAGTTAACATTACGTTTTTAGACTTTAAATTATGTACATATCTATAGTTAAGTTTATTTGTTACATATTGTGCTACATATAAGTACCTATATAGGCAATAGATTCAATAACTTTCATGAGTGCCTCTTTGGGGCCCATATGAATAAAAGATTTTGATTTGATTTGATTGATACCCGATTAGTCGACAAATCATCGTTCCTTGTTCATGACAGACCTACGGTAAATTGGTCGCAAAGAATTCACATGTTTTAGTGAATAAAATTCATTAATAGAACCTTTAGGTTGCCATTCTCATCTGAGTTCTTATAATACTCAAACTTCTAAGTCTAAGCCTTCTGGCCAAAAAATAGGAAGATTTTATTTAATTAGCGGTTCTTATACAATTCACAGTGATTTTTAGCACGGTGAAAATCTGTCATGTCTTCTGGGGATATATATTTAAAATTTCGTAATACATTATGCCAACTTTTAATACGTTTTTTTTTATTTAATTTAGATACGAGTTTTTCTGAACTGAAATAAATCGCAAATTTTTAACAAATTTAATGTGTCACTTACACTACTTACTTTTTTATTATCAGCAGAGCTCCTCAAGATGTTCCTTCAGCGAAGGCGTTATAAGAGGACGTAGTAGTACCCTGTAGCACTGGTGTAGCGGTAGCGTGGCGTCCGCGACTCCGATTTCGAACGGAGAGAGCGAGCGACCGCTCGAGTGATTCGAGTCGGAGCAGATCTCGGTCGCGACTGCGGACCTTCGGCGTCTGCTGCCTTTGCCCACCGGTACTCAGTGACTAGCGTGCGATGTTTCGCGCGCTTGTTATACAGCCAGCCGTCAGAGAGTCAGATGGGGCGGCGCGCGCGCACCAGTCGACACGCCTCGCTCCGCGCCCCGCCCCGACGCTCATCCCTGACTGAACTCCTGGAGAACCTTCCGGGATCTCTGCTCTGCCGAGAGCCTGGCTAGGGTTCATCGCTCTCCCTATCAAATGCGTGTGTATAACACGCTTCCACACCCACCCATAACCTAACATAAACTTGTAGCACTTATAACAATTAATTGTAGTTCGGACATTTGTATGCCAGAGAACAAGAAGGGATATCTACACATTTGTATTCAAATTGTGGGCGATATACAATACATATACAGCGGCGAGCAAAAGGGTTTTTCATTAAGAGCGCTCGTACTTTGAATTTAATAATTAAACGCAAGCAAAGCTTAAAAAAACCGAATTCACCGCTTTTTCTTCGGAACCTTGATCAGATTTAATGTATAAACACGCATTATTGACTATAACTTAAAAAACTAGAAATCAGACCTTGATCAAATTTCAATGGGACTACATAAAAAGCACTACCTTTCAAATGAAAAAAGAATTATCAAAATCGGTTCTCAACGAAAGAAGTTATGAGGTAACTTTTGAAGTCGGGTAAACGAGAACATCGTCAAAGTACGCATTATTCGTCACAGTATAGGCATTATTGACGATATTTCAAGAACAACTGATCAGATCTTGATCAAATTTAAATGGGACCAATTAGAAACAACATCATTCAAACTAAAAAAAAATTTTAGAAATCGGCTTACGTGGAGAGGAGTTATGAGGTAACACATATAAAAAAAAAATATATATATATATAATATGGTTCCGATGATAAAGCGGTGAAGTCGGTTTTTTTAAGCTCTGCTTGCGTTTAATTATTTATTTTAATATGCATTCGATGACATTATGTATGGCATAAAATATAGGCCATGATTGCCAATGATAACCGCGGCTCTTGCGAACGACGCAGACGACACTCCCGAACGGCAAAAATATTCTCTAACATTCTAGCCTTTCCCTGAAGTAAAGGCGTTGCTTTTTCAGCCACAGACCCGGTTGTCTCAAATTTATGGATAAAACGTGGAATTGTGGACTATGAAGGATGACCTAATGCGTTTCGTGTGAGCAGCTTTTAGATTAGACAATCCCTTGACCTTCCAATGCAATGCGAGATCGATATTTTTTATGGTGTATCGCTCATGTAAAGTAGGTGGAGCATGTAAATACACAGAAATTTATCGTCATTGTTGTTTTTAACAATTTGATTACAAATTATATGTATTTCGTATACTGTGTCTTGTCAACACATAGTCACGGTTTTAGATTTGAGTTTCTCATTTATTTATTTTTATGACTGTACATTTGCCTTAATAAATCTAATAGTTTCTGATCTATTTCTGATACACAACAATGCCGAATATTTAGTACTCGATCGTAAATTGTGTTCTGAACTATCCAAGGGTAGACAGGTTATATAAATCGACCGTAAGCCAATAAGGACTTAACTCAGATTGCATTGTGAAAGTTTACAGCAAGGGCTAAGCACTAAAATAGGCTGTTTAGGTCGTTAAATGTTGATACTTACGGGAGACTGCCGCGAAGGGTCACTGACAGTTCGCATAAACTATCTGACCGGTATACTGGAGTCACTGCTCTCTCCACTCACCAGATATAATTATACAGGATTCTTTGCGATTTCCATCTCAATATAGATGTGCTATTTTAGAACGGGGTGACAATTTATTGATGTATGTTCTCTGATGCGTATAAATGAGAGTTAATTACGAATGTAATTGTGTCAGCTATCGAGCGGGAAGGATTTGATTGATGTTATTATGACGAGCCTTCGCCTCATACTATACCTATTGCTCAGACTCTGCTCCAATACTGTTTATCTGTACACATATTAATAGCTACAGTCAGCTGCACCTCCAAGTATTTATTTGAAATACAGAAATAGTTTGTCAACATACTAGTATAAGCTTATGGTTTTTTGAGGTCTCTAACAGAATGATGTTTTTGTTGAAAGACAATTTAGTTGGAAGACGAAAGCAGTATTCATCGAGTTTAATTTTATTTTGTTTAGTTTTGTCTGTGTTGATTTCGATCCTTGAACTCTCCAATTATTTTTAGGTTGAGGATGCAACATCTCCTAGCCACGAACATATGAATTAAACTTAAGTAGATAGTACGGAAAAAATACCTACGTAACTACTTAAATTACTACTAAAAACGTGAGTAAAATGGTACATACGAATTGGTACAGATCCAGTAAATAGTGAGCTTTATAATTTAAACGTAAGCAAAGCTTAAAAAAACCGACTTCACCGCTTATATTTTGGTTTTGGCTTCATCGATTTTGATAAAATTTATATGGGACCACCTCTAAAGTATAATCTACCAAACAAAAAAAGAATTTCGAGAATCGGTCCACAAAAGGCGGAGAAAACGGTGAAAAAACATACAGTTGAATATAGAACCTCCTCCTTTTTTTAAATCGGTTAAAAATCCAATAACTACCAGCTAAGAAATAACTAATAACAAATAACTCATGCGCATCCGCCAGGCAATCTATTAGTTATCTACATACAAAGTAATTATCAACTGCAACAAAACACTCTAGACCTCCTCTTGACATGGAAAATCTATACTTGGCAGTCTTTTGTCTAATCTATTAATAATGCAATTACAGAAATAATATGATACGAGACCTGTCTACTGGATTTATCAGCCGGGCGCCTGATAAATTTGAAAGCTGTCAAGGACTGCGGTCAGGCCGGTCGCCGCCGGCGCCCTCGTATTTAGAAATCTCTTTGTTTCATAACTATAAACGTATTAAAAATAAATACAAACAATTAGATAACACAGTTTATTATCCCTTACTTAGCCTAAATTTTGTTTAACACCAATATATTTTTAACTTTTCGAGAATATAACGAAAACCTTATAAATCTCAGTATGATACGCGTGACCTTGCGTAATCGCCATAATTTTACTACGCTTAACGCGCCATTATAATGCCCTATATGCTACGAATACGCTCTATATGTAATCGCATGTAATGACGCATCATGCTCGCATCGAAGTGCAGTCTGTTCCTGTACCTGTGACTTCTACGTGATTAATAATGTGGAGTTCATGGTGAGCGCTTACGTCCCGCGTTGCTGAGACCTGAATCTTACCAGGAGCGGGTATGTTTACACACCACGGTAGGTTCCAAATTGCAGTTAAATCGTCGCTATGTAACCGTGGGCCGAGAGGACAATAAAATAATCATTTATTATCAGACACACATGTCATTGTAGGACATGGTCGTGAGTTAATACGCCATTTGGCCTAAATATCTTTGAGGAGGCAAAATAACTAAATGAGGTCTGTTAGTTTTGAAATCTCTGAAAGGTATTAATAACCCTTAGTTACAAAGTACCCTTCAACATAAATAAATAAAAAATATTTTGCTCCCCACTTACATGTATGGGAGTCCCCACTTACATGCACGGACGGAAGGACGGACGGACAAAGTGCTGAACGACCCAAGTCAACTTAGAGATCTCGCTTCGCTCGATCAATTATTGTACATCGTGGGAGCTGCAGTGGCTAAAATAAAATTGTCTGATAGTGGGAGAACCAAAAACAGATAACCAACACCATATAATATTGCTTGAACAGAATTTAAAAGACTGTACAAGCAGATATCTATTCTGAACAACTGCAGGGATCTACTCTTGTTACGGCTTATTTACTAAACGGCACCGAAATTAATTACCTAATGGTTACAAAAAAGTGAAAGAAATTTCTTTATTGTAGCTGATCACAAAAACAGACCAAACCCTCACTTTTTGGTGTAGTGCAAAACAGAGTTTATTTATATCTGCACCCGAAAGCAGACATTGTTTGCAGATTAAACTCCGAGCAGATACGTATGATTCAGCAATACCGCACGTCAAAGTTCGATACAAGTAACAATATATTGGATAGTATATATTGAACTCATATATTAGAATAACATTCCTCCTTTAGTAAGAAATAAATAAACGGCGAGTTCATTCAAAACTAAACTAAACTATAAAGGTAGGTACCTAATTAACGAGCAGAAGCTCTATCGCAATATTATCGCTGACAAATCCTACGTATCGTCATTCTCCATCAGCACTGCAACAGAAATGGACGCTAGGATATTAGTCGAAATACATACGCTCGCAAGAACGACTTTCTGTGCAGTCGGCCTAAAAAGTACAACTAACTTGATACTTCATTTAACAGCTTAACGTATTAGTGAGTATAAAATCAATCTGTATCTCTTTATCTATACTATATACATATACATAAAAATCAATTGCCACATGTATCAAAGATATTCAGTTGAGAAAGGTTCGCTCGTGTTTTTTGGCAGATTTTTTTTGCTGTGTTTGTAATAAGTTGCATGAAATAGCAACATTGCTCAGTCAAGCTATCAATAAAAGTTTTTTTTTTTAAATCCTCCAGAAATGGCATCCGTGCGAAACCAGGACGGGTCGCAAGTAAAACATATTGTTTATAAATCATACCATTATAATTGGGGTAGAGACAGATAAACATTTTTTTCTAGAACTTTATATTATACTCTGATTCTAAGACTCCGCCCGAATCTAACGAAAATTTTCTTTTGGCACATACATTGTCCTTAGGCACCTATATGTGGGGTCTATAGTTAGGGATTGGCATACTCTTCACTAGTAACGCTAAATTGCGGTCTAGAAGAAGCACGCGGCGAGTGCGAGGCGGCGAGGCGCACGTTGCACGGTTTATGATGGGTTCCCAAGAAGCAACACAAGGCACTGTTTGTTCCTGCTAAAAATAGACTGCCTGTGGGCAGTGCGACCCGGTTACTCTGATCCTGTGTAACGATGTCCTGCACAAACATAACAATTCGACCGCGTTGCACTCCGTCCGCTCTCAACTTGAAGCTACATTGTATACATCAGGTATGTAATAAATTACAGTTTATGTTTCTTCGTACAAATGCTGTTCATGATTCAAAGCGCCGCTTATTAATATTATTTCTACGAATAATAACGCACTTACTTATTCATGTTTTATAGGTCTGACAACTTGTAGGTTTTGTATAGAACGGCCAATACGTGGATAACCTTAGTACGTTATTATGGTTTAAAAGTAGCATTTGGTCTATTCTGCTCTCGATGAGTATCTTCAAGTATCTTGCATAAATAAAAATAAAGGACGCTTAACCAAATTGTAGGTCAAATGTACGTCACTGAAAAGCATAGTCCATTAGGTTATTAGCGAGCACACCCCTATCCCCATTTACCTATCATCGGACACGCCGCTAAACGAAACCGTTGGTAGATATTCCACAAATGCGACCTGCAAAGGAATGAAATCCCTTTCCTGAATCTGTGTTTTCATTTAAAATCAGGTGAGATAGTGGTCATTCGTTTGCCCATCTTGGATAAAAAAACACGACGAGCCGAGTGCCGTTTATTCCGAAATAGTTTTCGCATCGAAGAGACCACCTCGAATAATCATAAATTCGAAAGTTTGTGTGTAAATGTGTAAGTATGTTTGTTCCCTCTTCACGCTTAAACGGATAAGCAGTGCCCCGCAGCTTCGCCCTCTATTATCAGTTAAAAAGTAGCCTATATGCTAATCCTAGGTATAAGCTATGTACGTTCAGCCGTTAAAGCGTGAACAGGGAACACATACTTAAACACTTACACACAAACTTTCATTAGGGCAGCGCTTACCTGCGATGCCGAATATGTGAAGTTACTGACATCCTACTAATTTTATAAATCCGAAAGTTTGTTTGTAAGTGTGTAAGTATGTTTGTTCCCTCTTCACGCTTTAACGGCTAAACGGATTTGGATGAAATTTGGTATGTAAATAGATTATACATAGCATTAACACATAGGCTACTTTTTAACTTGATAATAGCGGGCGAAGCCGCGGGGCACGGCTAGTAACGATATATTATAAAAACTTAGAAGGCTCTAGAGTGCGCCTTATCGCCTGGTTGACAAAAGCGGAATATGAATACTCGAAGTTGCACCAAAGTCTAAGTGTATCTGCACTTTTATGAAGATGCAGATACACGTCAATGCGAGCACTTCTTTTACCATAGGCAATTATTCACCTAACACTTTTGCACATAAAGGTGCATATTGCGTAAATTATATCGTGGCGGTAATGCAAGGTCACGCGCGCCAATCTTTGATTTTTTATCTTATTATAAAAATTTTGCGAAAACGCGCCTCAAAAAAAAAAAAAGATGAAAAAATAATTCGTCTAGTAAATAAAATTACGGAATAACTTTCACAGTGTTTTCAAAATTCTATATGTAAATATAAATAAATAAAATATATACATATATTAATATATTTAAATAAATAAATAAAATATATTAATATATTTTTCGTTTATATTTCAGAACATTATGAATATTCTACGAAGAAGGCACCATTTATCATGTCACATAGATACCGACGAATATTTATATTTATTTGGTTTTATTATGAATGCCGAGTAAAACGGTAACCGTTTTACTCGGTCACGCTTTTTAGGAGACATCCGGTGTCACCCCCTTCATGGGAATTCCATCTCTTCCATCTTTGCGAATTTCCAGGCTTAAATGTAGCTGGGCGCCACATAAATGTAAATAATAGATTTTTATGGTGGGCGCACAAGACACTTGGCATGAGGCGATGATACCGCTGGACAGGGGCAATCAATATAAGGTATCCAATAATTATACGCAAGCAAAGCTTAAAAATACTGACTTCACCACTTTATCTTCGGAACCTTGACCAAATTAAATGTATTAAACACGCATTATTTATAATTACTCAAAAACTGCTGATCAGATCTTGATTAAATTTTTATGAGACCAATGGGAAAGCACCATTCACAAACAAAAAAAAATCTTCAAAATCGGTTCATTTGAAAAGAAGATTCACAGGTAACACACATTAAATAATACAGTCGAAATAAGTACCTCCTCTTTTTTATGGAGTAGTCGGTATAATAAAAGACGTAGACCACCAAGCCGAGAGTCTGATGACATTTTTTTATGCCACTTGTGCGTCAAATCTTCAATGGACTAAGAATCATACAAGACCAGAAAAAGTATAGAGTTCAAAGAATAGTAGAATTAAGAATACGGGCTTTTTATATTGGTAAGTGTAGGTCTTTATACTTGGAGAGTTCGCGTCTACACAGAAAGACGGTGACTGGGGGTTAGAGCCGTTCTAATTGTACCCCTATTGTTGAAGCAATGCCAATGAGCTATTGAGGAATAAATATGCAATTGTGGACAATTCGTGGCGGCGAAAGGCTGCAATATGAATGAACTCGAGAACCTGTAAAACGGTATGATGTACGCCCGTTTAAGGCAACAGTTCCAGAAACTAGTTCCAATTACATTCCCAAACACAAGTAAATGATAAATATTTTTATTTATTTATTTAATTCTTTATTGCACAAAAAGTACAAAAGGTGGACTTAATGCTAGGGGCATTCTCTACCAGTCAACCACACATGGTAGACTAGAAGAGGGGTGTAGGCATGTGTAGGCGTGCATTATAGAGGGAGGACAGGAGGGAGGAGGGGAGGAGAGGAGACAAAAGTAAGTAATAATCATATTGTATTCCCGATATGCTACGGGTAGGAGTAGGCTAACACTTTATTATTAGTACTAATTTAATATTGTACCTTCATATTCTAATGTAATTAATTAATTAATTACATGACTAAATTTATAATGCATAATGTGGATATATTGTTAATTTATATTATTTCATACACAATTATAATTGAATAAATACTGCATAGTGAATACGTTCTGTGCAGTTGTAGTTAATTGTATACCGTACCTTGCAGCTTGCAGCTTAAATGCTTGCTTTAAGTAGCTAATCTGTCGCCAAGCATCAAACGGTGCTCCGGTAGCTATCCTTGGGGCCTATCCTGCTTACCACCCTTGAACATCATCATCACGTACCAGGAGGATATTATGAAAGCGTGCAAATATTAGGAAGTAATCATCAATGATTTAGGAAAAGTTTTAAATTACATAAACTTTCAATAAGGTTACATAAACTTTCAATAAAATTACATACATTTTCATTAAAATTAGGTACATCCATTTTAAGTGCTTACCTAAAATTAAGTAATATTTGTGAACGAGGTACGTGTGAATTACTTCAAGCTTTTTCCATACATTTAGAGAATTATAAATAATTAATAATAATTATGTACCTAAAAATGATTTCTAACAAAAATATATAACAATAAAATAGGTACATATGTATCACATTAATATTATAAATACGAAAGGTGACGTTTAAGTATGTTTGTTTTGTCTTCACGCCGCGCTGTAACGGCTGAACGGATTTGGATGAAATTTGGAATGTAGAGTTTATAACCGGGAATAAAATATATGTTACTTTTTTTATAGAAACGCGGGCGAAACCGCGGTCATGGCTAGTAAAAGATAAGGCAATGAATAGACTGCATATTTTATATATTATAAATATACATCAGGTACATTAAAATAACGTTAAACTATACTAATTTACTAAACAAGCAAGGCACTCGCCCTTAGGTAAGCGGCACGCCTTGTATACAACAGGAATTTTATATAACAAAGAATTATCATGCGCTCTTCTCATTGAAACTTTTTAAGTTACTTCTATATTCCCAGTAATTAAACTGGCAACCCTTTGTTTAGCCGGAACTAGTCCTGCTAGCGAAGTGCTGCTATTCGGCTGTTTTTGGAAGCTGCCGCCTCAAGCGGACTCGTAAGAAGTCTTATATACCACCTTGTTTGTTCACTGGAGAGTTTTATCACCCAACAGGCGTCGCTTTCCACAAAGAACGAACACCTTCTGACATTTGGACTGTTCTGATATACACCCCGGAGTCGAACGTGGCCATAGTTGCGTATGAAATGTAATGTTCTAGTGGAACTGTTGTTTCTCTTCGACTGATTCCTCCGGTTAGTAAGTGCTTGCATTGTTCCCCCTCATAGCCACGCTCATCCGTCTGTCGGCGGGGGGGCGCGGTCGCGGGTGCGGCGGGTGGCGCAGGCGCGCGGGGCGCGGCGGCAGGCGCGAGTCGGTGCTGGCGCGCGCTCGGAACTCTTCGGCGCACTCCGACTGACCCGAGGAGGATGTAGAGTCACTGCGGACTGGCCACTCTTCCTCCTCGAAGTCCCTTTCGGTCCAACGACGACCTGCAGTAGCCAACGAACCCACGTCAGTTTACATAAACTGAATTGCCCATAATAATGCTAGCAAAAAGCCTATCCTATTAATATGATTGTGAACCGAGCACAGGCGTTGGCTAGTTTGGGGCCCACAGTCAAGACGCGTCTGACCCGAGGCCTTGAGTGTACTTGTGTATTGATTCCTATGTATGTACCCGTCTATCGGAAATAAATACTTTTTACTTAATAGACAGATAGAGTAGAGATTGAGATACCTTGATCAATTGATCAGGTCATACAATATTGTACATAAACATGTACGATATTGTATATGATATATCATGATAATTATTAATTAATACAGATTTACAGATTAAAATGCAAACTTAACGAGTCAATTGCGTTTGCAAGATACTTGTAAAACGTCGCATTTGATCACAATAATTAGTAAGCGAGCAGCGCTCTCCTAAAATGTCGTCAAAGAAAGTTTATCGATAATTTTAACTATGTTGGATGAGCTGCATGTGCTTTGTCCATTGTTCTAATACCGGGACAAATTATGTAAGTAGGTACCCTGACTGACACACGAGATACATATCTGTCAGGGGTTAGTAGTGTACAATCTTTGTTGGGGTGATATAAATCAGCAACTGCTACGAGTGATACGTGCTACAGAGTAATCTAACTAACAAATGACAGCTGTACAGCTCTTCAGGAATTAGGAGCACCAAAATTCGACATGAAGAATTGGTTAGCTTAAGTCTGTTGGTAAGTAAATACCGATGTCATCAAGGGCGCTAAACTCGATATCTGCCGAAACAGTGCTTACTTTGAAATGTATGCCCAATTGTAGGTGTAGTCAGTCCAAGAAGGAAAAAAAAAATTAATTACATAACATAAATTTTTAGAACACTGGATGAACTAGTGCGGCCTACTGGTCGAAGAAAAAAGAACACGAACATTGGTATTGTCGCTACAATGCTCAAATAAAGCAACCAACGGAAGTGAGATAAGGATATCCTGTGGCTTACCACAAGGTTTAAAGGAGTCTTACTTCAATAGTACGAAAATGGCTAAGCAACAGATTTTCTACTAAGTAGGTTTTTATGTTTATTAAGGGTGGTAAACTATAACTGTATTTCGGTACATAGGTAGCTAGCCAGGCGAGCCTGACTAAATGCTCTCCAACCTACCATCATGAAGGATTTCGTCACTATGTTCGCTTCACCGTAAGGTCAAGCCCGTCGCGTCGCTTCAAATGACTAATGCTTCTTGTATGGGTTGGAGCACAGTGGAAGGTTGTAGGTAAGAATGATCCCTCTTCTATTATAGGTACAAGGTAGGTTGTAAGTAATCTTACAGAGCGGTGCGGACGCGAGCGGATCCTCCGTGGAGTCGGACGCGGCGCGGGCGAGCGGGCGGCACAGGGCGGCGCGCGTCTCATCTGTCCGCCCTCGGGACCACTTGCTCACGCGCCAGAAACGACGAGCGTCGCGAAATACACCCCATACCTGGAAACCAGACCCTTCGTTTGAGGCAATACTAATAATAAAAATAAAATTTTATTACATATTATGGGTCTTTTTTATCTTACAATCCCTCTAAGAAAAAAATAATTAAAAGCAATATGTATTCGTTCGAATTGAAAGCCTCTAGCACCTAAATAAAAACACGGTCACACCCACTCCATAGCACTCACAATAATGAATATTTACGTAAATCTTCGAACATATTGTATCTTACACGCATAATGTGCCAGATTACGTAGTAACTGTTATTCAATCTGTGATACAGAACCCGTTTTCGCCACCATTGCAATGCAGAGCCCTTTAACGACATCAACAAAGACTCATCTAACGATTTCTGCTAGACGGATTGTATCTAAGTACACAAAACGATAATATAGTAAATTTTGATAAGAGTAAATATGTAATGCAAAAAGCCAATGAAACTTAATTATTAGACAACCTAATTGCCGCAGTGGGCAATTGCAGCAATTGCCGAAGTCTCTGCCCTCTGTGCAGTGGGTCCGGGGTTTGATTCACGACAGGAGCACAATTTGTCTTACTTAGGGACATTTGTTCTTCTGGTTCTGCGTGTAAACAAAATAATTAAACGCAAGCAAAGCTTAAAAAAACCGACTTCACCGCTTTATCATCGGAACCTTGATCCGCCAGCTTTTAAATAAAAAAAGAATCATCAAAATCGGCTCACAACGAAAGAAGTTGTGAGGTAACTTTTAAAGTCGGGTAAACCAGAACATCGTCAAAGTACGCATTATTCGTCACAAAATAGACATTATTGACAATATTTCAGGAACTACTGATCAGATCTTGATCAAATTTAAATGGGACCAATTAGAAAGCAACACCTTTCAAACTAAAAAAAATTTTCGAAATCGGCTCACGTGGAGAGAAGTTATGAGTGTTACCTCATAACTTCTCTCCACATAAAAACAATTAAAAAAATACAGTCGACTTGAGTAACTCCTCCTTTTTTGGGAAGTCGATTAAGTTAGATATATGCTGTTGTAGGCTTTGTTGTATGCTGATAGAGGCCAACAATTTGAGCTTGGAAACTAGGCCAATAAAGTTTCAATATATTTAATTCATTTGAGTATCCCAAACTGTTAGTCAGCAATAAATTATTACCGGTATGTCTAACGAATATTGTGATTTAATACTGAAAACTAGCTTTTATCGCAATAAAACATAGACCTCAACATATTACTCAGGAGACATCTTATTTATTCATGGTCAGGCGTCTGAAATAAACTATCTGTCTATTATGAAAAAAATAAAATTAGAATCGAATCAGTAATTCCAAAGATTACCTTTTAGAAACAAACAAACTTTACCCCTTTATAATGTAAGTGTGTTGGATGTAGATGAAAATCGAAACTGTAGCAGTTTTGGTTGAGATTGGTAATAACGCCAGACCCGTTTGGTGCACAACGACCAATATCTTCGACAACGACAAATTGTTTACTCTTTAAGTAAATTCGTGCCTATGCGATCCAATCACAGTCCATTCAATCATATAATAGTAATCAATTCCAAGTTATTACGACGTGAGTCGAATCAATAAGAGACAAATTAAATCAAATTAAGTTAATTCAGACAATAGGAATAATTCTATTTGTTCGGTCATTTAAATTATCAAAAAATATTGGACACGTATTTTTAAGCGACTTAAAAAAAAGGGGAGGAGGTTCTGAATCAGACTGTATTTTTTGGCAATAAACAAAAAAATACGAAGTTATATTACGTTGAAATTCCGCGTGATATCAAACCTCAGTAAAAATTGACGTCACGAGCCTCTCACTTCCGAAGTTAGACGCTCGGATCTTTATCTTTGTAATTTTTTGTTTAATTGACAAAAGAAAACATACATGTCCAATATTTATCGATAATCTAACTGACGGACTAAGTAATTCAAACTAATATTATTAAAGAAATATAACGTAAATATAGGGTATCTGAGGTTATATCTATGTTAACATCATTAGTAGGTACTCGATTATCGCTAATGGAAATTAATGTATGTAGCTAAATGAAAAAGGTAGCTTCACCTCATGACCTATATTCCCTATTAATGTATAGGTATCTGCATTTCTATATGGGTAAGTAGATAAACAGTATGTGAGCGACGTTTACGATATGAACTACACATGAACGCACTGAAGTACGATTTGGATAACTTAATTTGGAACCCAATTCGGAGAATCAATAAGGCCGGGAAATTCACAACGCGTTATATATGTATACATACATAGATATAAGTGGCAATGCCATTCAGGACTTACACAAATTGGTTCCGATTGTGTAAAGTTAAATTGCCTCAGATGGGTGTTTGTGAAGTGCCTTAGCATGTAAATGAGGTACGCCGAGGCAATCGCGTTGGTGTAGGATATTTTGTATGACACATTATACAAAGTCATCGACGTCATAGTCATAGATATACTAGTCGTTCGACCCGAACTGAGATCTCGCGCCTATGTTTTGCCTAATAAAGTTTAAAGTTTAAGAGTAAAATGTTGAGGTTTTTGCTTATAACTTTTTATAACAATTGTTTGATTCCTGTATTGGTTTTTCCACTACAGGGTACTTATGACGGATATTACATGTAAATTTCAGCTTTAAATGTGAAGCCGTTTTTGAGATAGATCCCGGGATAAAATAGGTCTAAAAACCGTGACTTTGTAAATTGTTAATCTCCAACATAGTTTTTTTTTTTCTAAAAATCTGTTTCGTACTCTTCTTGCAGAGCTCTTTGAAACGATACCCACAAGGTTGTATTTTTTTAAATGACCAATATGTATAAAAATAAATTTTTGCTCCTCACTTTCGTGTATGAGTGCCCCCTTAATATTTTTATATTGACATCATTTTAATTGTCATTTCTGGCTTTGGGCCATAGCTCTACATATTCTCTGAGAATTTGAAGTTATTCACTTATATGGCTTAGACGCTAGATGCCTCAGACAGACGGACGGACGGACAAACGGACCTTTGTCCATCCGTCCGACCGTCTGTAAGAGGCATTTAGCGTCTCTAAGTTAATTTTGGTTATTTGGCACTTCTGTCAAATCACCCGAATCAACTTTTAGACCTCGCTTCGCTCGATCAATTATGTTATAGTACCCACTAGAGGGTTGAATGTGATTAGGCCACTAGTGGGCGAGGCTAAGAGTCTTGAAATCATTAAACTCTTAGGTTGACAGGCTTTTTCTAGAACTAAACTAGATTAATGAAAAACAATGGGGTATCCAATATTATCCATTGCATACTTTTTGTCGTCCCCAATTCTCATCTGATTGTCCTCCCCCGAATTTCTTGTGTTTATCCGGTTTTTCGTAACGTATTCTACAGCAGGTATGACGACTGCATGGCTTTGGTTAAGATGCGTCTCTCCAAGTGCAATTCTCCTTAATACTAATTTAATCATACTTCACGAATAATGTTAGTTCTACGCGGTACTGACTACAACAATCTAGAGTTATATGGCTTATTTGGGTTAGAACCAATAAAAAAACAAGCTTTATTAGTAACAGTTAGAAACGATGCGACGCGCGACGTTCACTTCCGACTTCTGTGAGTACATTTCTCGTAGGTAATTCATACTCTAAGAACTTTCCCACTTCGGTGCTTTAATAATGATGTCAGTAATGATCAAGGCGATAGAATTACCTCCTTGCCAAAGTTTAGTTCAATAATCAGGTAAAAATAAATTTGTAGGTACATCCTGCCTCACTTTAGGTTGCTTTAAAATAATCTTCTATATATATAAAAATCAATGCCACTTTTCGTTGTAATTTTATAACTCAAGAACGGGCTCACCTATCCAAACCAAATGTTTAGGCTTTGTACGGACTATTTAGTAGATGGTTTGTGTGAAGTTTGCACAAAATCGGTCGAGCGGTTCTTCATTTATCACATTTTTTGTAGGCAACTTTTATTGGCGGTAGGAAGTTCGCCGGGTCAGCTAGCTAAGTATATTTTTAGTGGGTTTAGAATTTTCACAAGCAAGTAGTAGTAATTACAACATTAGCAAGTAATTACAAGCAAACGCACATCACACCTACAGGCTCCCACTACGTTCATAAACTTGTATCGTGGGTGTTCACATCACACACACAATCACACCCAGAACTATACAAGCAAGAAAAATGTGCTCCTGCTGGGAATAGAACCCAGGACCACAAGCGCTGAAAGCAAAGACTTTACCTACTGCGCCAACAGAGTCGTCAGTATAGGTAATTATGAGTAGGTATTTATATACTACCTATGTTTCGTATTGCTTCGATTTTTACGCCCACATTTAGGTCTACCTTTGATTGTGCCTTTATTGTACTAGCTCCAATAAAATACCTGTTCAATGCTCTCTCTGACGGAAATCTCATGGAAACAGACGCAGCCAATCTCCTTGCTGCGCCGCTGGCCCTCGTCGCCGGTGACCATGCGGTCGCCGAGCTGGTCTGTCTTGTTACCCACCATCACCACTGGCGAGTCGAGGACATTGTCCTGAAAGTAAATAAGAAGTGTATTGTGAAATTTAAATACAATTTATTCAATGAAATTGTAACACCACATTACAGGTATTTGTATTAGGTATACGTATTGTATAAACAGATATATATGATTTATTATTTATATATTGTTATCCATATATATTATATAGTGCGATTTATATATATTATTATGTTTAATTATGTGTAAGTAGTATTTAAGTCATGTATCAGTATTTAATTTGTTTTATACTGCATGAGTTGTATTAGTTGAGAACACCACCTACAGCAAAATATTTCTACTATCCTGTCCATCCAAAGGTTGCCTGGTAGAAATTACTTAATGTGATAAGGCCGCCCATTGTACAACAATAATTGTTTTTCGTTTATTTATTGTTATTGTTTTTGTTTTTAATTACTTATTGGTGTTCAATAAAGAAATATTGTATTGTATTGTACAGGTAACCAAAGCACTGTATCAGTAAATTACTAATAAAAGACAAATTAACCTAGTGAGATCTATAGGAAATTTACGACATTTAACAATAATTAATTAGTCACTCGAAGTTAACAAAAAATAAGGACATACTCTAACAACGTAATAAAAAATATAAATAAAAACGAATTGCTTGCAAGTGATGTTGGTTGCGTGTCTCCCTTCTAAGCGGCGGGTTCGATTTCAGGTTTACACATGATTTCTTCCGGTCCTTCCCACTCGTTAATACCCCATCGTTAACACTATTAACGATTGGGAATGTTTTGTTTTCCCAAAGAAAATGTGTGCTTCTTGTACTGTAAAAAAATTTTAATCAAATTGATGGCAATATAATGTGATTCGATTTAGTGTTTGAAATCAAATTCTATTGCTATTAATTAGAATAAAATATTTATTCCCGAATATTCCTGCGCTTGATAAACGTAACATAAACTCTCTCACACTTACAGCCCCACACTAAGTTCGAAGACTTGTATCACGGGTGCCGGAAACATTCACATCACAAACACAGTCACAACTAAAACTAGAAACAAATTTCATTGGGAAGGAAAATTGTGCTCAGATACAAGGTTCTGAAAAGATATATAGAGGACTGGACGCCAGCAAAATTCCGTCTTGCGGCGAAGTGAGGAAGTCTCTGAAAATATACAACGGACAATTCATGGCCTTACTCTTATAGAAAGGGTTCCGTGTGGAGTATATCGTTTCCGTGGAAAATTAAAGCAAAATATTATTTGTAAGTGAACTACAAGTTCACTTTAAATAAAAATATAACATAAAATAAATTGTCTGACATCATATAGTGTATATAATAAATTAACTATTCTGAACTAGTGTGTAGCACTGTATTTTAGGTTCCAATGCAAAGGCTTCTCCTACTAATAATGCTGCGTATTATAATATTCCTAAACATTAATTTTGAATATTCAATATTTTAATTTTGGCATATTACATCTTCGGTTGCTTCACCATTTTATCTACCTGGCAAAAAAATAGTTTTTTTTTTAATATTTCATACTCGTAGCTGCTTTTGTACTTGTCTTTCACCTAGGTACTTAACATTTAAAACAAATATATTTATATTTCACACATAAGAGGCCATTCAAAAGCAAATAAATAAAAATGCAAGGAATCTTTTTTTCTTATTTGTCCCCTATGTTACGCTTGGCATTTGAAGCTTTCCAGCAAGCTATTAGTGAATCCAAATATTTTCAATTTTTATTTTTATTTTAGGATCAGTTGTTTCTAAGATAAAGTGGAATTATAAAGATAAAGAGGAAGTATGAAAGAATGTAAAAAAATAATTTAGATATATCTATCGGACCGCACCAAACAACCCCCGACGCCTTATCTGGTAATCGGCTGGACCGATTTCCACCAAACGTAGCTAAGAACACTCTTGATTAACCAAGAGTGTTCTTAGCTATGTTTAAACCAGGTGAGATAGTGGTCAAATGTTTTCCCTACATAGAATAAATAAAAAAAAACTCATAATCACACACAAAACACACTAGAAACTTATAACACCGCTCTTTTTCGTCCTGGTTTATTAAAAAGAAATCCTACAATGAGAGGCACCAATAGATAAGGATAATTTTAAAAACCTATCCAAAAGTATATAAAATATACCTAAATAGAAGGTATTGGAAGCAGTTTTTAAATTTTTCGAAGATTAATTAAAAACAACTACTAAATCTGATTTAAAAATAAAATTAAAATGAAAAATATTTTTGGCTTAAAAGAGCTGTAACAGATTTGTTTTTTGGATGTACGGGACCCAAAATACAAGCAGAGAGGGCTCATTGTAATTATATTTTTTCAAAATGGCAGATGTCAAATTAACTGCTCAATAAACATTTGTTCGATGTAAATCACGAACAGAAATGAAATACCTACTTGCTTTGATAAAAGTAGGTATTTAAGATTATTGATCACGGACGTATTTCAAAGGAAAAATTTACAATATTTATCGATGTTTATAAGGAAAATAGCCGTCATATAGATGTATGTAGCCTATATTATGATGAATCCTTCAACAGTAGGTATTATATGCAAAGTAGGTATATTTATAGGTTCTACTCGCCTTGGTGGTAGAAGTTAGTTTACGCCGTCTCTTGTTGTAGTTAATAAGAAACTTGAGCCGATGACACTCGTCGAACGAACACTTGTCGGTGACCGAGTACATCAATATGAACGCTTCAGCCCATCTTATGTTGCTCTCGAGATTTGCGTATTCACTTTCCTGCAAATGCGGAAAATCCATTACACTATGCGTTTTATATTAGTTAACTCTATTTGACGCTAAACGCGAGCGACACCTGTCCGTTTTAGTTTGGTCAAAAATGCTTTCGTATGTCCGTCAAATTTTAATGTCCGGCTGTTCTCCTCTGTCACAATACTCAACCGATATTCGTGAAATTTTGTAAGCAGGTTCGATACTTATATGGAATTTTCTGTTAATTCAGTTCAAGGTGTTTTATTTCTAAATGACGGAAATGAGGGGGTTCAAATTCAACCATTTCGAGAAATGTTCAAAAATTTTATTTAAAAAAAGTTATTCACAAATAACCCTAAAAGTTTCTCTATGTAAAACAAAATGTAGGCGCGAGGTCTCAGTTCGAGGCGCACGATTAATTTATACATAGATATAGGTATGTAAGTTTGTAGTAGTATGTACTTAGGAGATCCTCGTAATACCATCAATAGGCGGACCAATTCAATTAATACTTATGTAAATTTTATAAATGCGAGTGACAAGCAAAGTACTTATTATGATTGTTATATTCAAAACTAATGGATACATATAGTTCACAAGTGTATATTATTACACAATGCTAATTGTTTTTTTTTTTTGTAAGTTAATTTATGAATAAAATGTTTTAAATGGCAGAGCATAACGAATGAATAACTATTAAAATATTATTTTAGGTCATATTTCATTCGGTTGTTAGTTGATCGAGTCAAGCGTGATATCTGAGTTTACTTGGGTGGTTCAGTAATTTGTCTATCTGACCGTCTTCTGTCAGAGGCATCTAGCGTCTAAAAAATACAAGCGAATAATTTCAAATTCTCTAAGAATATGTAAAGCTGTGGCTCAAAGCCAGAAATTGCAATTAAAATAATTTTCACAACAAATACAAAAACCAAACAATTATTCATAAAAAAAGATACTAGCAATTAACCTTTTTTTCTCTATTAGGCAAAATGTAATCGCGAGATCTCAGTTCCTAGCAAATGACTAGCTAGGCACATTTTTTTTTAACATTGCATAGTACAAATGGTTTAAAAAGTTCACAAGCAGATGTTTTTTCAAACTTACCTTAATAAAGTAGAACTTGTGTAGGTAAGTACTTACATGGCTTGAGCTTATAACATACATTGGCCTCGATTCTGATGTACACTCAGTAAATTAAATCTAAACTATCCCTGTCTCTTACATAATAGAAACACAAGACAGAGATAGCTACATTTTAGTGCTGTCAAACTAGTTTATTAATTAAAATATGAACAGCAGAAGCAGAAAGGCGCGTGTTTTTAGTCAACACCAATAACATACTCGACTAAGCTTGCATAGACATCTAAGTTCTGACTAACTTGACGGCACTAAAATTTATGCTATCTCTGTCTTGTGTTCCTATTTTGTAAAAGACAGGAATAGTTTAAATTTAATTTAGTGTGTGACATCAGAATCAAGGCCATTACATCTCTAAAACAGATTTTACATTTTTAACAGATTATTATAATACTACCTCGTTAATGTTGGTATAGAAACGCCTACGGCAAACTGGGTGTGCTCCTAATTCCTAACATTGAGCCGTGTAGAGTACGTATTTAAATAATTAACAAAGAAATAAATCTTACTTGAGTTTCTCCGGCGGAATCCAATACTTCAAAATAAATAGTCTCGTTATCTATAACGGTTTGGTATGAGTAGATTTTTTCTAAATTGGAGTCGTATTCGCCTATAAATCGTCGAGTAATGAATCTCACCACTAGGGCTGTGAACAAAATTATTTGGAAATATTAATCTGGTACACAGTAGTTAGTTGGTCTTCTCTAAAAACGAATGCCCGTGTATCAAGTATTTCATTCCGACACTCAATCTTTAAATGGCAAATTTGTTGGAGGGTTAATTTTTAGAGTAAACATTATCTTGGTGCCTACTTAATAATAAAATTGACGATCATCTTATGCGAGATCTTCATTCGAGAAATAAGCAAACATTTTGAAAAATGCAGATATTCCGTGTCTTCAAAATTTCTGCCATTTTTTTTTCCATATACGTTTTTATCTTGCAACAATGCCGAAATATCGGAAGTTCAAAATAAACGTACCTAATACGTGGTAAATATCCCGTTTTTGACACAATATTTTTTTCCATTTCTACTTTGAGTCTGTGTATACGTATAAGTACAATCTTTTTCTCTTCAAGTCGATAGTGAATACATTCTACATGCATCGTCGACTGCATCGTCGACTGCATCGTCACTTAACATCAGACCCCTGATTCAGAACGTTTCGGTAACTCAGTTACCGTAAGATTCGGTAAGTTATCGTACGATAAAATGTATTTTTAATTTATCGGGTATCAAATTATCGAAACCGTAACGGAACCGAAAGTGACATCATTCCAACCGAATCCAACGCTTGTACCGAATGTTCTGAATAGCTCAAACATCAGCTAACGATACGAGAAAGTTATCCAATCGTATCGATTCGGTAAGTTACCGAAAAGTACTGAATCAGGGGGATGGTGAGATAGTGGTCAAATATTTGCTTATCTTCTAATATTATATATAAGAATCTTTGTCCTGACGTACTGACTGACTGACTTAGAGACAACGCACAGCCTAAGCCGCTGGTCGTAGAGACTTGAAATTTGGAAGGAAGAGAGAATAAGAATTTTTAGAAATTTTACCCCTAAGAAGGTAAAATGGGGTGAAAACGTTTGAAATATTTATGATGGTATGAAAATTTTTGTTTTCGAACTTATAGCGATGAAAATTGGTATTTGAGTAGTTTATTTAAATATAATAAACTTTTTGTATTAGGTAAGTAATTTAGCTAAATCTGTATATAATAAAAATATGTTAACAATATTTTTTGCCAGATGTGCATTAAGGTGGTGCAGGGGGGGATTAAAGTTCATGTCAAAAGTTCTTTATTTATGATCTTTATTCACACTGATGAAAACTGGTATTTGAATAGTTCATTTAAAATAAAATAAAAAAATTATCATCATTTTTTGTCAGGGGGATAAATATTCAGATTGAAAGTTTTTTATTTACGAAAATTGTATCTGAGTAGTGAAATGAAAGGCAATTTAATTAATAAGTATAAATACTGTAAAGCGTAATTAGCTCAATTATAATCACACTGATATCTAGTTCCATGTGGTCAGATAAGATTCTTGATGCGTCTGGACAGCCCTAAAAGCAGCTAGCTACAGACATTGAATAACTGAAAATACTAATGGTTTCTACGGTCTCGCGTAACTCGTAAATAATAAGAGGTAGAGACGGCAAAAAAATTGCGTAACCAGATTTCCGAAATCTAAATATATATAACTCAAAGGTGACTGACTGACTGACATAGTGATCTATCAACGCACAGCCCAAACCACTGGACGGATCGGGCTGAAATTTGGCATGCAGGTTTTTGATTAATTCTACCCCCAAGGGGAAAAAATAGGGGATGAAAGTTTGTATGAAACTTTGTCAATTTTAAAATAATACTTCTTAACGCGAGCGAAGCCGCGAGCAAAAGCTAGTATAAAATATAGTTTAAAAATATGATATGGTTTAGGCGTTTAGAAATACAGCGCACTCCACTTTTATTATTATAGGAAATCTTTCATTCGAATATAGTTTAATGAAGAACTTAGTAAAAATGGAAACAACTTAGCTGACACTTAAGTAACCGTAATTCAGTGGCAATGGTTTTTTTTACAAGAAACATCTTGAAACATAATCGTAATAAAGACGTAAATTAATATAGTTTAATGAAGAACTTAGTAAAAATGGAAACAACTTAGCTGACACTTAAGTAACCGTAATTCAGTGGCAATGGTTTTTTTTACTAGAAACATCTTGAAACATAATCGTAATAAAGACGTAAATTATTGCCGCTGAATTTCTTATGTGACAGCTAAGATATTCCCTTTTTCGCGCGTACCTTGTATGTATGCAAAAAAAAATGTAAGCAAATGAAGTTTTTATTATTATAATTATTTATACATATTTGTTAAGTTTTGTATTACCTTGTATCTCGATGTAGGCTTGATGAATTTCGACAGTTACGGTATTCGTTTTAAAACACAAGTCGTCTTTAGATAATTATTATAAACCCGCCATAAAAAAATGGCAGGTTTTTGGCGCGAAATATTATTATGTACCTATTTTAGTAAAACATAATTACCAAACCTGTCAGGTTTAAAAAAAAATTAAGTTATCAAAATCAAGGAAATTAAAAGGGGATTACATTAAAAGAAGGTTAAATATTTCACACCCGGGTTTTTTTAAATTTTATACATTGTGTATTATGTAACATAGGTTTCTAAAGGTTGAGGTTGAAAAGGTACTTCCTCATATTCGTAACGTAACTGAGCGTATTGACGAGTAGATCTATGTTGTTTGTCTCACCTGATTTTCCTACTCCAGATTGTCCCAGCACCATCACTTTGAAAGGCTTTGGTTTAGGGTACAAAACAAGCTTGGCCAGAGAAGACTTGGGCGACGGAGTCGTAGTCATGTCGGTAACTACCACTTTTATTTAACTACCACCTGAAACAAGCAAGCAGCGTAAACGGTATTTCTTCTTTGTCCGTCCCCTTTCCTTATTTGATTGTTTTGATCAACAGCGCGATAGCTATGTCATAAAGATGCCATGTCTTTTTTTTTATATCAGAAGTTCTTCAACGGCACGTAGATGGAGATGTGTAAGATTCGGATTCGAATAGGGAGCTTGTACAGTATTGTACAGTCAGCTGCAGTAGATGTAAATATCTCCTATTTATTTAATGTATTTTAATGTATTGAATTTGGGCATTTAGTGATATTAATTATAGTATTGTTTCAATTTTATTGTTAACTATGATGGTTTCAACTCAGCTAAAATGCACAAATTCGGTTTAGCTTATAGTAGTTAAATATATTTGAAAATTTGGAGATGTTTACATGTTAGGTATTTAAGCTCACTGTATATATATATATCGTCATTGGTTACTAGTGTACACTTCTTACCAATGACGGTATATAAATCCATTATATATTATGTTACTAGTCTATATATAAACTCTTACTATTCCTAATCGCTGTCGATAGAGAAAGACTTTGTGAACACGTTTAAGTAGGTCTACTCAACCTAAATTAAATCATAAAAAAGATTACACGGAACAAAGTATATTCAATTGCAATGGCCGTCATCGATTTCGCCTGCATAGATCAGACGGTTATGTTCCGAGTTTAGTTCCTTCTCCATAATTTAAAATGTTAGACTATAATATAATCTTCCTTGATCGGTCAAGGGGTTTCGCTTAACAGTAAAAAGGAAACAAACAGAATAGTAGTTCTGTAAATAAAAAAAATAAAAAAAATACAGAATAGTAGAGATGTGACGATAATATTAAGTAATATGAAGAGCACATCGTCGATCACTGCGCAATTATTTTGACAAACATTTATTAGTAGTTGTTCGCGCCGAACTGAGATCTCGCGCCTACATTTTGTCTCATAGAGAAAAACTTTTGAGGTTACTTGCTTTTAACTTTTTCCTATATAATAATTCTTGATAATAACGAATATTAAACAAAAGTTTCAGCGTTCACTGTGAAGTGGTTTTTAAGATAGACCCCGGGACAAAATAGGTCTAAAAACAGTGACTTTGGTGGACTACCAAATCGTTATTTTCCAACATAGTTTTTTTTTAAACCGATTTCGTACTCCACTTGTCAAGCTCTTTTTAACAATACCCCACGTATTGTGGGTAGTACCAAAAAGGTAGATAAAAAATAAAAACTATTTTGCTCCCCGCTTACATGTTTGGGAAGCTCCCCTAATATTTTTATCTATATCATTTTAAATAACATTTCTGGCTTTAGGCTGTAGTTTTACATATGCTATAAGAATTTGAAGTGATTCGCTTATATGGTTTAGACGCTAGATGCCTCTGACAGACGGACGGACGGACAAAGTGCTGAACGACCCAAGTCAACTTAGAGATCTCGCTTCGCTAGATCAAAAAGTAGAAATTTACTAAGTATTCATATTGTATTTATGGATAATTAAACTTTGGAATTCAAGTAGCAAAAGCCAAAAGCGCGGTTTTGTCGGTGTTTGTTTAATTATCAGCTAAAGTTCATAGCTAGCAAACTTGATAACGAATTTGATTGTGTTATGTTAGAATCAGAATACCTAGGTACTGTTGAATGTATACAAACCACAGTATGTAGGAATACTTACTTCATGTATCTTATGCAGCTGCTTCAACGAACATGATCATTATTATCCCGCTATTATTTTTGCTTTCGAAGATTCCTTTCTGGATGTGAAACTAAATGTTACCTTTTATTTTAAAATATTGGTACTAAAAATGAATCTAAGTAACTTTTGTTGGCACATCAACCTACATATTACTTCTTTTTTTTACATATTACTTAACCTACATACTACTTATATTTACTTAAAAATGTGGTTTGTTACACACAGAATAAGTCATAAGTACGTGTAAACTTAATTGCATGTAGGTAAATGATTTTACAGTCTGGTTAAATTTCAATTCTTAGGATTGACAGGATTTTTTCGCGAAAGCATTCAATGGATTTCCTGCTTTTACTTATATAGAAATATATATATGTAGAGGTAAATAAGGTTTACGAACCAGTTTATGAAATATAGTAGTTGACGATATAGACGTAAATAACAATACACTCGGGACTTTTGCTGTTATAAATCAACTCTGATAAATCATGGTTGAATAAAACGATCAATGAATTGATAATCTTTTTCTTTATCATACATCTTTATTATATTGTTACAGCTGAAAATAATTATCTACCTAAATAAAAAGTACTTAATAAGATTAAAAAACCTTTTGCCAAATAGCAGGACTGGTCCCGCAAGAGCGAGTTTCTAGTTCATTTACCGGGTAAAGGTAAACTTTATACGCCGTAAACATCTCTCTGAGAAAGAAGAGAATAGTCCCACGCGGAATTTTACTTAAATAACCATTCAACATTCTGAGTAGCATTGCAGATGTCGGTATATTGGCGGGTATAGACAGACTAAAATGCTATATAGGTATACCTAGATCACTTAATAGATTTCCTACTTATACTAAATATGCAGAAGCACATTTTATATTATGTAATATTACGTCACTGAAGGCTCTTGAGCATATCTTATCACTTGCATCAATAACTTTATCAACTCATCATAATATGGGCTCATATTATATATTAGGAAGGTATATAGGTAGGTACCTACTCGTATCTCTACCAAGTTGCTATAGATAGATAGATAACGCTTTATTGTCAAACCTTACATAAATCACTTACAAAAAATTTTAAAACCTTTAATTAAAGTGTACATTCGGCGGTCTTATCGCTCTCTTCCAGACAACCTTCAGATGGAGAAGATTTTAATAATATACTTACATGATAAAAGTTCTGTCGAACTTATTCGCGTCCACTAGTGCCGCCGCCGCCGCGCCACTTCGCGTCGTCGTTTGCTTTTAATTTAGGAATACTTTATTTTTTTGCAGTATTGTTCTCTGCGCCGTGGGTCCTGGGTTCGAATCCCGACAGGAGCAAAAATTCCTTCCCTAGGGATATTTATCCTTCTGGTTATAGGATTAATGTGTGTGTAATGTGAATGTTTCCAGTACCCAGGACAAGTATTTGAACTTAGTGTGGGGCTGTGAATGTGAATGTGGGCGGAGAAAAAATTAACATACGTAAACTATCGCATTTATAATATTAGTGTGATTATGGATCTAAAATAAGGGTTTTTTTCAGAAATAAATGGAGAAATAACAAGAGGATTCTTCTAATTTGGTTTATGCGTGCCAGGCTTGGTGCCTTCTTAAAGCTAATATTTCCTTAATACACTTTCGTATTCTTAGGTGCTCAATTTGAGAGTTGTATTCTTAAGGGTAATTTCTTCCAATGGCTTGGCCACGCAGGACGCACCTGGTACGAACGTATGGTGTGCGGGGACGCGGGCGCGGCTGCCTCCCATGGTTTCAATAATTATGTGATTGTGGAAGCGTTTATAGTTTTATCGTTATTTCCGTTAGAAGATATTATTAGGTAACAGTATACTACTTTTTATTTTTTTATGCCAGATAGGTAAGCATTTGGCCGCTATTTCACCTGATGGAAAATGATGATGCGAAGATGAAGCATGCTTACCTAGAAAATACCTATTCACTCTAGACTTGACTACTGAATGTACACTTCATTATACATAGATGGGTACTACTTTCAGACGAATCTTTGGGTCCTGCCTTACACGCGGTGGGACCGTTCGACTATACCTCAAACAAAAACGTCTCCTTGACAATTATTTTAAATCGTTTTACATAAGTATATACTTACAAATAAAAAGATGGTACTAAATTGCCATATTTTGTGTTCATAATTATTATTATAAATATAGGGTTTGTTATAAAAAAAAAGATATTTTTTACTTAAATTTACGAGGGCGAAACCGCGGGGAACAACTAGTTAAATATATAATTTTTTTTTACAACTTTGCCCCATTGAGGGATACAGTCTCTTTCATTCCACTGTATATGACATAGAAAAAGATATGCTGTTATTAGACAACATTTTAAATATAACAAAAAAAAAAGATATTTAAGTACATCATTATGATTATTAATAATTCGAGAACTCAAGATAAGAATTATTATTATTTTTGTTCGTGTGAATAATATTTGTATGTGTAAATAAATAAACAAAATCTAACGAGGCTAGGATTTCTGTTAGTACTTACCCAAAACTATATCTGCTGACTCGTTTTGTTTATATACCTGTCAGTAATGTTGTAGAATATTTAAGAACAAATTGGAATTTAAATTACATTCACTAATCTTTATAAATCACCGTGGCACTGACGAAGTTCCATAAAAATATTTCGGGTAGCTGATAATTTACGAGTTGTTTTAAAATCTGCTAGTAATACGACGTGATGATAAGTCAAATTACCGACCCGACCTAGACGTAACTATGACGGAATGTAAGGCAGGTGTATTGTAAACGTGCGGATCACGCGGCTACAGGGGCGCGCGAACACAACGCGAGTGCTCTACTAACTGGAGTAACTGGCTACTCGACTACCAAGTAAATATTCTTCGGATTCTTCCTTTCTGTATCGAGTATTGACGCAGATATTCAAACTAACACACGATCTGTGCCGGAACTTCGTTCCCAGCACCTCTGTGAAGTTAGTAACCAAGTTGGGAAAAATGCTGTAGAGATCAGATATCAAAGGATTGTACCGGAAGTGAACCCATTTGTACCGTTTTCGAAATTAGGGTACAAAAGTTGGGGTGCGAGATATTTGGATGCAAAAATTTGGCCAAAGAAAAATATTTTTTCGTACTTTCGCTGGACCGTGCTTATTGATTATTATGTCAAATGATTTCAGACATCATGGACTTGTTGGCACCGTATAGATCATCGTTTGAACCCAAGGGTCTAAGAGATATAGTATAGTATGGGGGCTCAAAAAAGAGTGTAATTTCAAATTATTTTTTTAGCACTTTCGTTTGACTACGCTAAATACGTATCAGCTTTCATTGATTGAAAGTATGGAGCTGGGAACTCCATACTTTGAATCAGTTTTGTATTCATTAACTCGATACTAATCTGCGCCCGTTTGTACTTGGTTATATCTATTCCATGGCTCGAATAAATCCGCAGCCGTCGCGCCACAACAAACGATAATTCTTCAAGTGCTTGACGAAACATAAATTAATTAGTATTCAAGAGCTTTTCGTTGGACTGAGTTGTGATAGACAACTCTATGTGGAGATTGTGTAGAGATAGGAAAGTACCTACATCATGTAGGGAATAGGCTACTTTTTAACTTGATAATAATTAAAAATATCGGGCATTTTTCGATTACCTATATGCAAGGACGCTACATCTATCTATATCTTCGGCCGCATCATCAGGTGAGTTAGTGGATCAATCGCGGTATTCTGCTTTTTCTTCCGACTTCACAAAAAATGAGGAGTTACTCAATTCGACTGTATTTTTTTATTTGTATCTTCTTTATCCCTCGTATCTTCCTTCCACGTTAACCGATTTTGAAGATTTTTTTGTTTAAACACTCACGACTCCATACTAAAAGTACTAAAGTAAAAGTACTTTGACTTATGTCGTGGGGCTGTAAACATTAACACCACACACACAACATTCACATCATACCCAGAACCAGAAACACAAACTTCCCGTGGGGAGAAAACGTGTTTCCACCGGGAGTCGAACCCGTTGCTTTGAAGAACGCGCACCCATCCAGCGGGCAGTTCAAAGATGACCCGGCGCGGCGTCGACTGGTTAATTTATACAAATAAACACTTTCACATTCACAGCCCGACACTAAGTTCAATGACTTGTGTCGTGGGGCCGTAAACATCCAAGTTACACACATTCACATCATACTCAGAACCAGGAACACAAATATCCCGTGGGGAGAAAACTTGTGCTACCATCGGGATTAAACATATATGCAGTAATAGGGCAAATTGTATCTACATGAACTACGTAAGACGATGAAATAGTTTATTTTGATAAGGATTAATATTGAATGCCTCAAAAAGCCAACAATACAGAAGCCACTATTTTTTCATATTTTTAACAAAGAAAAGTATTTTTCATTATTTTTTTTTTTTATTTTTTTTTTATTTGTGACAGGCTAGTGTTTGACCACTATCTCACCTGATGGTAAGTGACGATGTGATCGAAGCTGGTAAACACACTAGACCTGGAATACGCAGGCTCTCAAGGATGACTGCCGGAACATACATGTTAGATATATGCTGTCGCGGACTTTTTTTGTACAACTCAACATTTTTGCCATAAATTGTATTCACCTATGTCAAACTGTTTAGTCAGCTGACGCCGATAAACGGCCAGTTAGCAAATTTTCCTCCGACTTGTCTTACGAATATTATTATTTCGAACTGAAAACTTAATGAAATTTCTTAGAATCGGATCAGTGGTTTCAGAGATTACCTTTTACAAACAACCCCTTTATAATATTATTAGTAAACAAGTTTAGATAACAATATTTAAAGCTTTAAACACAGATGGACCTAAATCTACATAGGCACATAGAAATAGGTATGTATATGTATGTGTCTACCTACAAACTAAAGTATTCTCCAGCTACGGATAGTTTAATATTTTGTTTTGTTTTTTTTTTATGATGTAATGTATAATAATTTGCTATGCTTGTAAAAGGCGGCTAAGTTTAAGTTCTGATTACTTAGAATAAGACCCATGTAACACTTAGTTTGCAAATAAACGTATGAGTATGAGTATGAGTATGAGTATTCAAGGTGAAGTAAATTCTGCGCACATTTAGAACACGTCAAAACATTTCCTGTGATGTGATGATATCGCTGAAGTGTAAAGGAAATAATGTAATTTGACACCTCCACCGTACCATGTTTTGTTTACAATAAAGGTACGAAATATGTGAATTGATCAGGTGCTCCCGTCCCACGATATTATCGCTATCGAATGCGGACAAACATTTAATAACGAGCATGTTTATGAACCTTTTATGTTACATAAGTCCCTATCTCGTGTCGAATTAATGGCGCTGTAAATATATGTGATACTGTCAGGATCTATTTTCACTGGAAGCTCTTATTTTAGTCTTGCCTAGATTCAGAATACAAGAATAAAAATTTGTCGATAGTCCTAGGCCAGGGGTCGGCATCCTTTTGAGTTGAAGAGTCGAAAATTACAATTTACACAATTTCAAAGTTTTATAGAGCCACAAAATTTGTTCTTTCCAACAATAATACCTACTGTACTATGAGTATCGTATAGAAAATGCTATGCACGTGTTATGTCTAATCATCCCATAATTTACTTGTTTCAACTGTATAAATATACCTACTTTTTTGCTACCTTTGGAGGCTTGGCTCGATAGAAATCGTGCCTAATCCTCGTTAATCGATTCAGAACGTTTTTTTTTTATGAATAATATTTGCGTATGGAACTAAAGAGCCGCAGCTTCACATCCAAAGAGCCGCATGTGGTTCGCGAGCCGCCGCAGGTATGTTTATAATACAGGTCACCGTAGCGTAGCTTTATAGCAGCGTAGCTATATAGAGCTACGCTACGGTGTCTTCATAGAACGTATTAAAATCCTACAACTTCATCCGTATTACAGAGATACAACGAGAATATAATCGTCTTAACAGGTAGCATATATAGCTCTATACAGATCAACGTAGCGTAGCTTTATAGAGCAACGCTACTATTAAGCTATGCTACGGTGTATTCATAGAACCTATTAATATCTACTCACTAAATTCTAAAAAAAATTTCCTTATTGTATAGATACAACAAGAAAAAAGCCTTGAAAAATCGTACAAATTTTTTACACTTTTAAGACAGATATCGAACAAAGAATACCTAATTAGAATTGGTATAGGTAGAATGTAATGTGCCGAAGCATCCTAACATACGGCATAATTGTATGGGGTTCTATACAAAAATCATAGATATTTGCACGCGCATAGCGAAGTTTTGCGATATAACAAAACCGCAAATAATATGGTAATTGGACAACGGACTCGCAGATTAAAATGGGCAAACAAATGTACACAAATATTTGTCCAGAAACACGCACCCTAACTGTGTTAGGGTGAATCATACCCACACACTGATATGTAAAAATACTTGAGTACTATTGTAAAAGTGACCTCGACACAGAGATGAGAGCCTTTTATTTTAAGTTTTTGAATAAATAAATCATAAAAAATATTATAATTACTACTGCTCGCATGCGTAGTTGTTTATACGTCTGCAGTCTAATTAGCGGGTATCGGGTTGGATTTCCGGTGGGTACACAATTTATCTCCCCAAGGGAAATTTGTGTTTCTAGTTCTGGGTGTGATTGTGTTCGTGATGTCACAGCTTTTAAGTTAGGTATTGTGATACAGACCAAAAAACATATGACAAACGAAAAACTGAGACGAACTTAACATTATCTTGATGATACCCCATCCCACTTCCTTGCGATTATATCGGTTAAAAAATATATAATATATGCAATAAAAAGTTTAATACACTATATTTTTATAATGTAAATATGTATGTTAAATATTGGTGATATTTTATAGGACCATATGTAATATCATCCTATTAAAAGATACGAAAGATAAAAACTAAAACCCGACTACTAGTTCCTATATCAACTAAATGATCCTAGAATTGAAAACAAACAATATTTCTACGATATACTACGACATTCTAGTAGGGTATTTATTACAATCCGACTTTGCAAGCGTCTTAGAAAGTAGGTTAATTACTTTCTTTGAAAAACTAAAATCCATTAAGTCATAATTAAAATCAATGCTAAAATAAAGACGGCACGTAGCCATGTGTAACTGACAATGGAATTACAGGAAATAAACAAAACTATAAATAGGTACCTACTCTACTTATCAGTATAAGTCAACGGGATCGGGGCACTTGGGTTTGTTTGTTTTGAGGCCATCATAATGGCGCCGCCGTCGCGCGTGGTACTCCTCCCGACGAACTTCAGCTTTCGATGAAGGTAGCATCGTGATGAAATCCATGGTTGTAGGTTGGTAGGACTTTTTCTCGCCTGGCTTTATACCATGTACCGAAGTATAGCCGTAGTTTACCCTTCTCCGTCCTTTTAGTTTATTTATTCCTTTTTTTGATGCCCGATAGGCAAGCATTTGACCACAATCTCATCTGATGGAAAGTGATGATGCGGCTGAAGGTGTAGCATGCTTGCCTAGAAGGTACCTATTCACTCTTGACTTAAAAACTCCCAGATTATATCGTTCGGGAAACAAAGACGACGGCAATGAGCTCCTTCGCAGTACGGATGATAAACGTAGAAACGAAATGCCTCGAGCGAACTGGAGGTATGTCAACTATATATAGATGATGTTAGACAGTTTGTCTTGTTGTTAGATGGTAAAACGGACCGGGTGGAATTAACTCGTAAACTCGGAAGCCAAGCAGCTTATGTACTACATGTATTCAATGCTTAGATCTACAATTAGCATAAAACACAATAAACACATCAATATATTACAGCAGATAGTTGGCTTTATTAAAAAGGAAATCGGATGGTCATTGGCCAAAAATTTCAAAGTATTTGCAAAACAAAAAGTGGAAACTTTTCTAAATAAAGCACCAGATCATAAAAGTGAATTGTACGAGTACATGACAACCTAAATAAGTAGGTAGTTATGTACTCAATAGGTAGTTACGTACGCACAGTTCCACACTAAGTGCGATGATTGTGTCTTGGGTGCCGAAACATTTACATCACACCCAGAACTAGAAACACAGATTTCCTTTGGACATCAAACCCGATGCCCGCTGCTTTGAAGGCGGATGCAACTACGCGAAAATTTAGTTCAGAGCTAACTTAAATCTATGCTTAGATAAGGTTTAGATTAGTCTACTCTAGCTGATTGAAAAATGTTGGGTAAATCACCAGACAAAAAGTCAATTACATTAGTCATTTAATAAACATATTGTCAGTAAGTACATTCGTTAGGTAGGTATAAGTATATAAAAGACAAAATGGTGCTAAAAGTAATCTCACATTGAAGAACTTATATTTATCATTCATAGACCCAGTTCTCTGCAGCCGATGTCCAGGAGACGACGTCATTTGCTGTGAACCACATACCGATCTCTTTGTTAGCATTATCCACGCTGTCAGATCCGTGAACGATGTTACGGCCAACTTGGATGGACAGATCCCCGCGGATGGTGCCAGGAACCGCGTTAGCAGGGTTGGTAGCACCGAGCATCTGACGGGCAGTCTTCACGACGTCTAAACCCTCCCAAATCATAGGAACAACAGGACCCGAGTTCATATACTTCACCAGATCAGCGAAGAAAGGCTTGGTCGACAGGTGTCCGTAGTGTTGACGAAGGAGATCCTCAGAAGCAACTATTAATTTAAGGGCGACCAGCTTGAAGCCCTTCTTCTCAAAACGTTCGATGATCGTACCGACCAACCCACGTTGGACGCCGTCAGGTTTGACCATAATGAAAGATCTTTCACGTCGTTGCGACATTTTTTTGATATCGAGCGTGGCAGTTCTACGGAGAATATTGAAACAAATGACGAAAAATAATAGCGCTGGTATATATATATAGGTATATAATATATTACGCATGCTGCGATAAGGTTATAATGAAAAATAAAATGAAAGGAAGCGTGTGGTTCACCAACATTATCAGACATTGAATGTTCCCATACCAAAATTACCAAACCATAGTAGATAAAGTAATACCTGTCTAGGTATTTTTAACCGACTTCAAAAAAGGAAAAGCTTCTTTGTTCGAATGTGTTTGTTTTATTAATAATAACCGATTTCTCCCCCATTTGACCGGTACTCAAAATTATTTTATTGTTTAGTAGATTATACTTCAGAGGTGGTCCCATATATTTTTTTATCGTAATCGATCAAGCCAAAATGTAAGCGGTGAAGTCGGTATTTTGAAGCTTTGCTCACATTTAAATTATATGGTAAGTATTGTAAAGATATACCTACATTTACTATGTTTTAGTATGCGAGCATTCTGATCATGTTGATGAACCACACTCCTTCGATTTACTAACAATAAGCTATGAAATACTCTAAGCAAAGGCAATTTATACTTATCCTGTAAAATTAGTCGCAAATCGCAATGAGTGTGATATTTATTTTTATTGATTTAGTTTGATTTCTGTATTTGTTGTTCAAGTACAGGATATAACGGATACTATACGTAAGTTTCAGCGGTCAGAGTGAAGCCGTTTTTGACATAGGCCCCGCGACAAAATAGGTCTAAAAACAGTGACTTTGTTGGCCTACCACATTGTTATTTTCCAACTTAGATTCTTTTTTAAACCGGTTCGTATCCAACTTTTCGAGCCCTTTTCAACGATACCCCTCAAGAATAAATAAAAATATTTTACACCCCACTTACGTATATGGGAGCCCCCTTAATATTTTAATTTATATAAATTTAAATGTCATTTCTAGCTTTGGACCGTAGTTTTAAATATTCTATGAGAATTCGAAGTCATTCACTTATATGGTTTAGACGCTAGATGCCTCTGACGGACGGACGGACAGACGGACAAAGTGCTGAACGACCCAAGTCAACTTAGAGATCTCGCTTCGCTCGATCAAAAACGATTAGTTGGGTATTAATTTATAACCCAGATCCTAAGCTGGTTGTGATTGTGTGTGTGATGTGAATGTTTCCGGCAAGCACGACACAAGTCATCGAACTTAGTGTGGGGCTGTGAGTATGAAATCGTTTATGTTTATGTTTAAGCGAACTACAGCATATTTACGTAGTTACAGTTCAGAGATAATATAATCACTCAGTTTTAATCCCGTTTAACATGCGTTTAATACTGATCAAAGATATAAACATCGAGATAGGAAACAAACCTACGGTTTGTAAAAGGAGAGCTGACTCCGCCGAAAATCTGTGTCCGAGTGAGAGGTCACAAAGAACCCCTGTGTCCCTTTTCTTTAGGGTAACCCTGATTTTGAGATTTGTAGGATAACCTTTGGAGCCATTTGAATTATGTTCTACTTGAATGATATTTAACTGTGTAATAATGCTACATTCAAAATGCATTTAAATATAATTAATATTATATATATATATATATATATATATATATATATATATATATAATTTATTTACTAGTATCTATCACGTATATGTGTTTTTGTTTTTATACCCAGGCGAACGCCGGTTCGGTCGGCTATTAACTATTATGAAAGACTAAGTTACTTTTGGTTTAATTGACCGAACGAGCGCAAAGCGGGAACGAAGCGATTTCATTTTAGCTTGGGCAAAATTTCTTTCGTAGGTCCGGATTTCCGGTTGTTCTCCAGTACAGGTCGCATTTCTCAACCGATTATCGTGATATTTTGTGAGCAAGTTCGATATTTTTCAAAATGGCGGAGATATGTGCTGTAAAATTGTTGTAATAAGCTTCTAGATACATTTGCAACTCATGTTTAAATTTATATCCTAGAATAAAGATAATCGATGACAGATATTATTACTTCATTCTTGTTAAATATTATTATTACATACTTATATATATGTGTGTGTAATGTGAATGTTTCCGGCACCCACGACACAAGTCATTGAACTTTGTGTGGGGCTGTGAATGTGAAAGCGTTTAAGCGTTAAGTTTTTTATATCAAAATAATTTATTCATCCGAAAGTTTGTTTGTAATTGTGGCATTATTAAAGTATGTCTATTTTCTCTTCACGCGGCAACGGCTGAATGAATTTGGATAAATTTTAAATGTACGAAGCTTATACCTAGGATTAACTAATAGGCTGCTAATGTTTATGCTGACAAACGCAGACAAAGCTGCGGGGCTAGATCATCAATATATCCATAAAAATCCAATGAAGGTAAACCCTAACTTTTATGACACCTAACTGACATAAATTGTTGTGTTCAAATTGTTGTCAAAAAGTGTGACCCAATGCAAAATTTAAAATTACTAAATTCTTCAAGCCAACACTCACATATGCCATACACTTAGGCCTATAATAATTATTATATAAGAAAAATATAACAACGCTATAAATTATCAATAGGAAATAAGCATACAATTTAGATACAGGTCAAGTACTTTTTTTTTAATTTTATTTTTATAAAATTACACCCATAATTTGATTTTCTTCTTTAATTGCTTTTTATTAGGAGTTTTAATAAATAAAATGGATGGGAATTTCATAATAGCAAAGCACTCGCTATTGGCTAAGCTGATCGTGACTAAGTTACACATTTTGAGGTCATTGATTGGTCAACTTTCCTTTTATTCTATTTGGTTTTTTCAAAATCGCTGTGTTTAAATTTGCTGAACTTTTTTTCTCCGCTATACGGAGTCAATTTGAACTGACTTCAACTTTCCGAAATGTATCCCTACCAATAACTGACCATCTCGAGTTACTTGGTTTGACTCTAAATTCAAAGCTCAATTTTAGTACTTTCATCGAGTCAAAAGCCCAACTAGCTGCAAAAAAGCTGGGAATCTACAATCACATCCCCGTTCTATAATCGGACAAGCAGACAAACTGCTAAGCGACACCGCTATATGGTGGACACAAATGGCACAAATGCGCACTAAACGCTTTGCCTCCACATTCATTGTGCAAACCGCAAAGGAATGGAACTCCTTACCTGAGTCGGTGTTTCCTGATGAGTACAATATGGGAGTCTTCAAGCCGCGAGTGAATAGGTATCTTCTAGGCAAGCTGGCTCCATTGTCGACCACACCGTCACTTACCATCAGATGAGATAGTGCTCAAAAGTTTACCTAACTGGAATAAAAAAAAACATGATTGCATTTACCAATGCCTATTTATTTAAATAGGCATTGGAAAATGCAATCAGGTTTTTTTTTATCGAAATCGATAGGTATGAGATGTATTGTTATGAAGAAAAATTTTGTTTCCGGCAATGTATTATCGGAAACAATCGAATAAAAATGTATGCATATTCCATATTCACAAACGTATTAATTAATATAATCATAATTGAGCGTCAAGAAGAAACAAACTACGAACACACTCACAAACTTTTGCCTTGATAATATTAGTAGGAAGTATGATAGTAGGATAACTTTATTTTGTTTTTACAAAATATTTTTATAAATTGCGGATGTAGTTGTGTAGCTTGGCTTGTATCAAAAATAATATCATAAAACCTAATACTACTAGGAAAAAAAAGTCGGTTTATTAAGAATAGTTTGAATGTAGGTAGGGCATTTAGAAACATATTCTGTAAGGTTTCGATTAATCAAATAATTACGACAGATAAGATCTTATTATTACTACAGACTATAATTTCTACCACTGGGAAACTTTTTTAAAACTAGTCGCTCTTGTGCGAGAGGGACACAGGGGTCTTTTCTAACCTTTCACTCGATTTCATCGGGACCGCAACCACGATTGGTTCTTTATGCAATTGATAAAACGATTTGACATTGTAAATACGCTCTAAGTCAGTTGTGATAAGATTCCATGCATGTTTGATATTCGGCACTGTAAGTTTGTCAGTTATCCATCCTATTACTTTAGCTACAACATCCTTGGATATAAATAAGATAAAATATATACCCAAGGACACTGATGGAGAAAAAATAATGCCTTGTCAACGGAGTGGTCAGTTCCTCTATGAAGCCTTTTCTAAATATAAAATACTAATAAAAAGTATTTTGTGGATGCCTTATTCTGTATGTTGTATTCACATCTTTACACTTTCACATTTCCTATTTCGAAATAATGACTGCATTTGGATTTTGTTCCGATTTTTTTACATTAAAATTTTTTATTTTAAATAGCTTACTATAAAGGTCGGATTCTTGTTATCTGAAAATAGTTTCAATAACTTAAGAGTTCATTTGAAATATAAAAAGAACATCTATCATTCAGTACTCGTTTTTATTCCCTAGTTTATTTAAATAGATAATTAAACGCAAGCAAAGCTCAAATAATTAAACGCAAGCAAAGCTTAAAAAACCGACTTCACCGCACCAGCTTTCAAATAAAAAAAAAACATCAAAATCAGCTCACAACGAAAGAAGTTATGAGGTAACTTTTGAAGTTTGGTAAACGAGAACATCGTAAAAGTAGTCCATAAAATAGGCATTATTGACGATATTTCAAGAACTACTGATCAGATCTTGATCAAATTTGAATGGGACTAATTAGAAAGCAACATCTTTCAAACTAAAAAATAAATTTCGAAATTGGCTCACGTGGAGAGAAGATATGAGGTAACCTTGAGTACCTCCTCCTTTTTTGGGAAGTCGGTAAAAACCGACTTATACTTTGCCGCTTATATTTTGGTTTTGGCTGAACCGATTTCGATAAAATGTATATGGGGCCACCTCTGAAGTATAAGCTACCAAACTAAAAACATCAAAATCGATCATAATTGGCGGAGATATCGCGTAACAAACATACAGAAAAAAATACAGTCGAATTGAGAACCTCCTTTTTTGAAGTCGGTTGATAACTAACTTATAATTATAACGGCCGAAAAATATGACGCCAAAATCACTATAGTGATTTTCCGGTAGCTATCCTTAACGAGCCAGTATTTAAAATGGTTATAATTATCTTTGTATTTAAACCACTGACCAACAGGTTAGATAGAGGACAAACAACAAAGATCTAAAAATAAATAATTATTAGGGGCTTACTAGTTACGTTTCCAAAAAAAATGCTTATATGTCTGTAAAATATTATGTATTACAAAACGTATATAAATTTTTGTAAAAGTAATAAGTCCTTATATTAGATAAAAAAAGATCACGTTAATTGGCGAAAATAGTACCACTATTCGTAATAATCACTCTAAGCGCATTAAAAAATAAGGAATGCTCAATTTTCGGATTCGGCTCCTTCGTCAAGCCGCACTTCGCCACCGGAACACCGGCTCTCTGAAGAGATTTTAACAGTGCCTCTTCGTACTTAAATTCAATGTTCTTATCTTTGTTCGGTTCGCTGTATACAAAGTCGTAAGCGACAGCGACGCCATCGACGACGGCTTTGAACAGATTGATTAAATCCGTTATCCGGTAGATGCGGACGGGCCTATACTCGTACTCCTTCGATCTCAACTGACAGACACTACCGTAACAGATCCGTCCCCCGTCCGTAAACACGAAGCTATCATCGAGCCGCTCTTGTAAAGCTATCTGATACTGTCGGACGCGTTCTATTTCTTGTTTCTCAGTCTTGTTATCCTTAAGAGTGTCGAGAATGACGTCGATGCGTTCGTTCTCCGTCAGTTTCGTCCAGGCGGTTTTGAGTTTGGCGAGTTTCTCAAGGGAAGCATCGTCGATGGGGCTGGACAGAACAGGATAGAGCGTGCGGTAGAAAGGTAAGGAGGCTTGCGGCGGGCCATCGAAGGCGGCGTAATCGTTGATCCATACGAGGGTCGCGGGCGTCGCCAGCGATAGTTCCGTTGAATGCTGCGCGTCAGATGCCCACAAACTAAGACAGGTAGGCGATTGTTGAGCTAATAACGCGCACAGTTCCTTGTTGGTGCGATACGCTTCGAGCGGCACCCTTGCGACCGCGGGTGCCCGCATCTCGTCGCACACGAAGGTAATACCGCGGACCGCGAAGGCGTCGCCGCAGCCGTCGACCGGTTCTCGTTTACCTTTCCAAGACAGCGCGCCTTTCACCTCCTCGTAAACGCTCTCTTGCACGTATATCTTCTGTAGCTTCCACGGAGCCTGGAAAGGACCGACGATTAATACGTGTTCTATCAGTTAATTTCTTTGTCAGACTTCAGATATATACTTACAATTTATATATTTACGGTAATAAATGACTTAATTCTGTGAACCGAATTTCCCCACATTATAAGTCCACAACTTAAAAGCAACGACATAGATCCATAATAAGCAATTAAGCTTATTATGGATATGCTTCTACGGATACTGGTCATCTCAGCCTTAAAGTTTTTTACAAAGCAAATAGAAGTGTAACGGAAACGACCGATCGAGAGTTCCGTTTATGGAGTGAAATATTACACGAGAGTTCCCTGTGTAACACGACAATAGAGGCTCTAACAAGACATAGTGTAGGGTTCAGAAATTCGGAAATGCAATACCATAGTTCTAGAAATGCGCAACCATAACATAGTAGGTACCTTTTTATATCATATAATAGATCACCCAGCGGCTTCACCAGCGTTAATCAAATAAAAAAATGGTTGGTTTCATCCTAGGTATAAGTCATTTTTTTTTTTTTTTATTCTCGATCGGCAAGCATTTGACCACTATCTCAACTGATGGAAAGTGACGGTGTGGTCGAAGATGGAGCATGCTTGCCTAATTTACATACCAAATTTTATCCAAATCCGTTCAGATACAGCGCGAAAAGAAAACAAATTCACTAACACATTAAGTGTGGTAGAGTTGCGATTGAATACTAGCTCATACGTTGGCAAGTCATGATGTGGTCGATGATGGTAAGATAGTGCTGGCTTTTAAGGATATGCACCCACCCCGGTATATAGACCATTCAGTGCTTGGCGATAGATTTATCTACTTGTAGTTGTGAAAGATAAGCGTAAGGTAGGTAACGAGTTTATGGCCATAATAAAATTAAATAATGACTACAGTGTCTACTTTAAACTACTAGACGTTCCCAGCGATTCGCCCGCGTTTATCAAGTTAAAAAGTAGCCTGTGTGTGAATTCTAGGTATAAGCTATGTACATTCCAAATTTCGTCCAAATATGTTCTGCCGTTACAGCGTGAAGAGAGAACAAACATACTAGCACACAACATTTTGTATTAAATAACATTAGTATAATCGTGCGAAGTGGAGAAAACTTGGTCGGAGAGCGGTTATTTTATTAATTATTTTTAACAATATTTTGTACATTTTAAAGTAGTTTTATCAAGTTTTTCGAAAAGATTTTTAAAATATGTCCATTGTGTAATCTAACATTTTACATACAAAGCAACTGTAAAGAGGCAAAGGATCACCGGCAATGTTGTAAAAAAAAGATAGAGCTTATTGGCGCGCAGAATGGATATCGATCGATCGATATGATATTCAAGATTGATCTTAGAAAGGAGATACATTATTAATTTGAGCGTAAGCAGATAAGAGAGTCTACTAAACCACTATATTATTACTGTTGCTATACTCACCGTTGCAGATGCATTTATGAATAGGTCCAACGCAGAGTCAATATCTGCTGACTCCGTTATAACTCCAGTGCATCGGAACCCTGCAAGTGATACGTTACGTGAAAATCAGTCAAAATAAAATAAAACCGGCCAAGTGCGAGTCGGACCGTGCCATTTTTAACCGACATAACGTAGGCATGCCTACGTTATGTCGGTTCTCAGCGTAAATGAAACTAATAGCTATGAAAATAAACTATTTGGTAATAAACTACGGGTGCTGCATGGGAATACCTGTCCGGTGGCTTTTGGTGGCTTAGGTTATATACCAACTTAATAGGGAAATTGCTTAGTGAAACTGACAAACAAGGAAAATGCCGAATTCAGACATTGTCTAATGAGTAAACCGGTGAATTAGTGAAATTGAAGAGTAAGGAAACTGACCAGTGCTACGCTGACTCATAGTTTTACATATCTTCTGAGAATATTCGCTTGTATGGCTTAGACGCTAAATGCCTCTGACAGACGGACGGACAAAATGCTGAACCACCGAAGTCAACTTAGAGGTCTCGCTTCGTTTGATCAATTGACGTTGACACTGGCTTAGTAAAAAAAACCGGTATTACAGGAGTTAATTCAGTTTTTTACTTGCCTATTTATATTGGCTCTTTTTTACTGTACAGTATTTTCAAGACACTGTTCTTACCTTCATTCTCACAAACAATTGCGTTTAACCCAATTCCATTCAAGTATTTCTTGTACTCTTTAGTGTCATAAGCGAAGATAAGAGGTACAGTCCACCTGGAGATAAAACATAAGACGAAAGATTATTAAGAGAGTAACATCAGAATAGCTTCCTAGATATTATAAAATAAAACATATATTAGTTATGTGACATATATCAAAATAACAACATGTACTGTCAAATATATTTGTATTTTTGAAATGATATTCTAAGGTTACTTATTTTATAACCATCTCATTCGATTAAGATTATTTTTTTCCATACGTCCAGTATGGCGTACTATTGACGCCATATTGTTTTGTTATTTTTATAATCTCAGTGCAGTTTTCTGCGATATGTTATATTATATTATAATCCGATACGAAGATGAAAATGGGATGGAACCTTGTTAAAATAAGTTGAAAAAGACAGTTCTTAAGCAGCGTTAGCAAAAAAGTTTTTTAGTTTTTGGATATTCCTGTGAAAGCAACAACTCGTTCGGTTATTTTCTTTGTATATTTGAGCAAACCCATAACGTCAAAAATAATACCTAATAATAATTTCTTGACAATATAATTCCTAATTAATTTTCAATGCGTTAGAACACCGACTTCGTTCTTGATCGAAATATCAATTAACTGCCAGAACTAAGTATTTGGCGTGATTGACTACTCAATTTTACCCCTTTTTCCACTCATTATTGATTGATCACTAAAATAATCTCACAATCGCGCATTTAAAATAAAACTCGAGCAGAAATCCACGCGCACAGAAAACACAACTAACATAATAGGTATGCGAGATTCGACGCGAGTTTGCCGACGCTACGGCTGGCCGGCGTACCGTGCGCGTCTCTGTTCCAAAAGCTCGCATCTCATTCACATCGCGCGCTGATTATATTTAATCAATTTATTAGTGTGGGCGCTGTGACAGATAAACATATATATCTACATAACATACATAGTTACAAAAGTAGGTACATACATAACTACTGTCTTGTATGAGTAAAATAAATACACTGCTCTTCGAAACTCGTCTTAGTCAAGTATGTTCTAACAATAATAATAATAATAATAGACGCTTTCACACTCAAAGCCCCACACTTAGTTCAATGACTTTTGTCGTGGGTGCCGGACATTCACATCACACACACAACCACACGCAGAACCAGAAACACAAATTTCCCTTGGGTAGAAAACTTGTGTTCCCATCGGGAATCAAACCCGATGGAAGAGATTAAGAGTCGGACGCGGAATGAACTATGCCAACAAGCAGTTGAAGTTCAGTTCAGATATGTAAGAATGTATTGCGTATTTTAATGTACTTTTTAAGTTATATCTTACCCCACTTCATGACAGAGCTCAGTAAACAACAAGCACAGTGGCGCCATCTCCTTCGTAGTCACTATCTTAACTACCGCCGTACTATTGTAGAGCGCAATAGCGACACACCCTAAAGCGCAGAGGGGTGTGTCCACATTCACTAAAATGTTTAGTTTGAGACAGTCGAAATTCCCTGAAACACAAAAGAATAATGGATAGAGAGAAGCGAGATCTTTAAGTTGACTTGTTGATTCGGCACTTTGTCCGTCCGTCCGTCTGTCAGAGGAATCTAAGCCGTACAAGTTATTAATTTCAAATTTTCAGAGAATATGTAAAACTATGGCCCAAAGCTAGAAATGACAATTAAAATTATAATATTAATGGGCACTCATACATGAAAGTGGGGAACAGAATATTTTTTATTTTTTATATACCCTTGTACTTGTACGATACGGTACCCCGTATCGTTGAAAAGAGCTTTTTAAGTAGAGTACGAAACCGAGTTGGAAAATAACAATGTGGTAGGCTACCGGTGGGAACACAATTTTTCTCCCCACGGGAAATTTGTGTTTCTCGTTCTGGGTTTTGTGTGAATGTTGTATGTGTGTGTTTTTTTTTATGACAGATAGGTAAGCAATTGGCCGTTATCTCACCTGATGGAAAGTGACGTAAATGTTTACAGAAGGTGAGGCTGTGATTGTGAAAGCGTTTATGTGTGCGTTTTTCATAATTTTCTACTCAGGCAACGCCAGCCGGGACATTATTGAACTTTGAACTGCTTGCTGGCGTGGGTGAGCGTTCTCCTTCAAAGCAGCGGGTTCGAATCCCGGTAATAACACAATTTTCTCCGACGAGTAATTTGTGTTCCTGGTTCTAAGAATGACGTGAATGTGTGTAACTTGGATGTTTATGGCCAAACGACACAAGTCATTGAACTGGCTGTGAATGTGTATATTTTTTCAGGCGACGCGACGCCGGGTGGGTCGTCTTTGAACTTCCCCTATGGCGTAGATGGGAACGCGTTTTCCTTCAAAGCAAGGGGGTTCGAATCCCGGTGGGAACACAAGTTTTCTCCCCTCGGGAAGTTTCTGGTTCTGGGTATGATGTGAATTTTGTGTATAGTTTCAATGTTTACGGCCCCAAGTCATAGTACTTTTAGTGTGGGGCTGTGAATATGAAAGCGTTTATGTGTATTTTTTTTACCCGTGGGACGCCGGGCGGGTCAGTTAGTATAATATATTTATAGTTTAATATCAAGATATTGAATTGAAAATAATTGATTGTAGAAATCAATGGAACCTGAATAAACAACTACATTTCAGAAGTCTCTTACTACTAACAAATGTTTGTTAATGAGGTATCTATAAATAATAAGAAAAATTCAAACCAATATTCCATGAAGCGTTTGAACACTTCAGATGTTGTGATAATATCTTAATATTGTTCTTAACATCCACAGCATCCGTTTTTCTAATCATATATTCCAGTTGAGACATCAGTTCCTGTTTTTCTTCAATTTTCTTTGCTAACTTTCTTCCTATATACACTGGCATGTTGACATAATCTTCAAAATTAGAATGCAGTTCTACAGTATTTGTTTCAATAGTATAATCATGTTCAGCCTTCTGATTCGGATATTTTTCTATGTGCCAATATTTTCCTGAATGTGGCCAATCTTCGAAATTGTTATGATCATTTAAATACTTCTGTAAATTGTAATAGGTTTCAAATTTAGAAGCAGTCTGTATTTTTTTGTTTCACTTTTTATTTTAGATAGGCAAGCTTTTGAGCACTGTCTCAACTGATGGTAAGTGACGTTGTGGTCAATGATGGAGCAAGCTTGCCTTGGATATATCTATTCACTTGGACTCCCATACTGGACTCATCAGGAAACATCGACTCAGGCAAGGAGTTCCAATTGTTTGCGGTTTCAATGTGTAAGCAAAACTCTTAATTTGCATTTACCTCAATTACACATAGAAAAGAAGAATAAAACCGTTTTTGATGTAAAATTCACTGTTTAATTTATTTTTATGTGAGAAGGTGTCAGTCATGTTGTGAATAAAGGTGAAAGACAAAGTAATGGACGGGCAAGTGAAGAAAGAGCTTGGGTGCATTGGTGCCTACAACTTCAGTTTCTTTATCGCTGCTCAAAGGCTCTGAACAAAGTGCAATGGAATATTGAATAGTATAGTAATCCAGATACGACAGTTCATTTTTAATTTATATTTTTGTAGAGTATGACAGTCAACTTCATTAAATTATTTTTATCGTCAACTTTGACTTTGATTTCACATACAGTTTTTGTGGAAATTTTCCTATAAACTTGACATTGATAGATGTCAGTGTTTGACAACCATCACACAAATTGGTTGGTTGGTGGTGATTAACCAAGGCGCTGAACGCACAAGAATGTTCTAAGTTATCGCTATAACCTAACTAAGGCTAGACTACCTAGCCTTCTGAACAGGCTAGAGCGAAATAGTTGTATAGGAGCTGAGGCAATGAAAGCATCCACTACATCAAATTCTAAAACTTGAAGAAGATTAAAACAATTAAGAACTTACCTCCGCCAAGCTGGTGTCAACCTTCACTGGATCCAGGCTTAGATTAGTCATTATGTTTGAACCTAGAAACAATACATTTAATACATACTGTTAAATATTCTTCCACATTATAATACTGCCGTCATAATTAAAAAAACAGTAACTGCATTTTTGTCAAAATTGAGTTATATACATTATCGGAATTAGAAAAAAATTACGCAGTTATTTTCTTATTTTAAAATATTCAAATGGAACCTACTAAATCTTACTTTTAATTTAGTCGCCTCTGCTACAAGTCATAACATATACTAAATAGCAAAGACATTTCAGATTATAACTCAATTTTGACAAAAATATACTTACGTCTTTTTTCCTTATGTCAGCAGAATAGGTGGTACATTATAAGGTTGACAATTCTATTAATGCAAATATGTTCACTCTGCACTACCCTGGGACCTACTCAGTCATGTGCTTGACATTTAGTTACATTTAATAGCTTTGCCACATAATTATGAAAATAAGGTTTAACTAATGAAGAAATTAATTTATTTACATTATATATGTGTGACAACAATATGTCACTAAAACATAAGATTTTTTAGGGGCTCATCAAACATCTGCTTAGCCGACAAGTATTTTACTTAGGTTGTAATGTGCAAGTGGGGTGGATGAGCTAGCTGCTGACAGGAGGAAATGCACTATATACCCCAAGTGGGATGTCAGTGCAGGCCTTCTCACTCCGAGATAAAATAAAAATGTGGCAGATGTAGGCTGCTAAGTGTTATACAAAGTGTCTGAAAAATTTCGTAGTCTCTACTAATTTCCTAAAATTGTTCAATCCAATGCTGCAAGTTTCCTCAATGAAAAGTGAACAAAATCTTAAACAAACGAGAGGTAACTTCTAATAGACAAAAGCATTTCAGAAGTTGTATCTAAAATATTATAATTCTATGTCTAAAATACTTGATGCCAGTCAATCTTGGATTCAGACAAAACCATTTTTATAGAGGAGAAGATCCACAATAATATTGAAAAGTAAAAAGTATCGCTCTGCTGTCCTCTTGGATGTGACACACGCCTTCAAAAGGTGCGCCAACCAAATTTTACACTGTTATTAAATATATATTACATCTAAAAATTATGTTGCACATTTAATTTAAGTTAACCATTTAATTAAAAAGCTCAAAAGAATTAAAATATATGTTAGTTATTAATACTACATACCCGTCTATAGTGTACAGGAAGGTTTCTGTCCGGACCGAAGTAATAAAAAATCTTGTACTTATTATTTTATTGTAAGTATCCGCGTCCACCTGCGAATAGATTTGGATATGTAAGTATGAAGGATACTTTTGACCCTGACCAATTAGTTGACCTTGTTGATATCTGCTATCAAAATGAAAAGTTTACACAGACATACAATATTTTTATAATTATACAGAACACAAGATATAAATGTTATCGCAAACAACAGAAATCAGAATTCATTGGCCTCAGTGACCTCAGTACAAAACAGAGACATTTAATTCAATTGTAATAATACCTACATGTATATGAAGAAATATTTATAAACTTTGTACTTTCAAACTTTCCGGTTATTTATTTTCTTTTAATATTGGCTTCGCAATCCTGTGCATTTTGCCAGTTTTAAGTAATAATTTATTTTAAGTGTGTTTCATATTAAAAGTTCCAGTCACAAGTCACAGTCAAAGTCAAGTAAAACAGGCGAGGTCCAGTCATAGTCAAGTCATGCCCTAGTAAAGTGGTAGAAACTTTACTAGAACTTCTATTGGAGTTTTGGAGCAAGGGCGAAAATCATGTTTTTCTACTTTATAAGATTTGCCTACACTTATGCACGTTTACTAAATATTAACGGTTACTAATCCACCATTATTCCACATGAATACTCGAAAAATCACAGGTTTTAGAAAATTATACAAAATCAACACGGTTATTATTTCACTTTCGCGGCAAAAACAACTATCCGGCTTAGACTTATGTTTCATCCACAGACAACCGAGCGGTTTAATCATAGACAACGACTTAGTTATATATCTTACTTATCTATGAGTAATAGTCACAGAGTACTTTGTAAAACTCCAAAATGAATATATTATAAGAGACTTGATATACAGAGCGCCCGAGGCGCGCGGCCCGGACGCTGTGAAGAAAAAATGTATGGCGCCTACGGGATAATGATATGCCAAGGCGACTGGCCTAGCGGTGAGCGCTCGCCCGCAACCCGTCCCCGCACTGCAGACGTTTTGTATAGAGTATAGGCTCTAGTATAGCAAAATATACAAAGCGTCCAAAGTGCGCGCCCCGTACAAGCGCCCCGTAAGCGCGCCCCGTACGCGCGCCCAAGATATCAAGGCCCTTACAGTATTCTGGGGGCCTACTATGTAATATAATTTAAACGAAGTGGTTACATTATCTATAATAGTATTCTGTGATAATAAGTCCTCTATCATTTATGCTTGTCCGGCATAGATATACTAGTTGTATGCTTGTATGCTCTTTGCATACATTTGGCAATCACAAATCACAAAATTTTTATTGCTAATTTTGGCATAGATAAATGAGATCTGTCCGGTTGCCCCGTATAGAGATTTTTGTGTATCTTTCATTAATTTAGTTTATTTCTGGTTTGAAGAAAACTATTTACCATGTCTCCAGAAGAAGCAATAGAAAGATTCAAAATTTTGGGTCTAAATGAACAGAAGGCGAAAGAAACTTTAAAAAATACCAATGTTACCAAATCCCTTCTCGCCGCTTTGAAAGAGGTTAGACAATTTTATTGTTTTCGATACTATTCTTATATTTTCCATTAGTATCGGGTTCGATTCCCGACGGGAATACAAGTTTTCTCCCCAAGGTAAATTTGTGTTTCTTTTTCTGGTTGTGATTGCGTGTGTGATGTGAATGTCTCCGTCACAGTCATGGAACTTCGTGTGGTGCTGTGAGTGTGAAAGCGTTTATGTTATGTTAATACATTTACGAGTTTGTTTCATGTTGCAAACTTCTTTTTCGTAGGTAAATGTAGAAAAGTTGCCACCAGGCAGCGGCATGTTGATATACCATATGGCAACTAAAATAAAACCTCAGATATCGAGCAAGCTGCCGTTTGTCTGTGAATATGTAGCCACAGGTAAATTGGATTCAAGCCTTCGGGTTGATGCTGCGTTGGAATATCTGCTGAGTACAGTGAACGAAGCAAACATAGACATTGCAGCTTTTGAAAAAGCTTGTGGAGTTGGAGTTACAATAACGCCGGAACAGGTAGAACAGGTGGTGGAAACACATATGGCCAAGCACAAACAAGAACTTTTAGAGAAGAGATATCGCTTCAACTCTGGTATTGTAATGCAAGCGGTCAGGGCCGACCTTCCTTGGGCTGATGGGAAAGCTATCAAAAATGAAGTTGATGTACAGGTAAACTCACTACCCAGTCCTTTTCATTATGATAGTTATAACTGTAAGTGAAATTAACATAATTTTTAGATTTTAGATCTGTTGGGTCCCAAAACTGAGGCTGATTTGGCACCACTCCCTAAAGCTGAAAAGAAAATTAAAAATGATACTGGCAAGAAGCCAAAAAAAGAAGATGTGAAAGGTATGACTTTTGTATGTACAGGTGTGTTTATATTGACTTGTATAAAATGTATATTACAATATCTGGTCAATGTAAACATTGTAATACACATGTTATTTACATGGAAATTCAACATTTTTAGTTATAATGTTTTGTAGTTAGGCTGGATAATTATTTGAGACTGAGAATGATAAATTGTGTCTGTTATCCGTATTAGTTTATTAAACAGTTGGGACTCATGCCATTTTTGTTTGATTTTCTGAATAGTTTTGGGCATGTCAGATACCCATCTTTGGTGAGTTAGCTGATCACAACGCAAAACGCAAGCCTACTATAAAACCACAGACTATATTAATGACAAGGATGCATGGAGGCAAACTGCACAGGCTCTTTCTAGCGACTACCATAATAACACCTAGGTTAAGAAACTTATGTATTAGAGATTAAGAATGTTTAAAAAAAAAAAAATGATTGAAAAAAATATGCGCCGCCGAGTTTCTTGCCAGGTTCTTCTCGAGATGGCTGTAATTTTGCGAATCTGGCAATAGATTCATTAACTTTCATGAGTGCCTCTTTGGGGCCCATGTGAATAAACGATTTTGATTTTGATTTGACAACAAATGCGCTGCCTCTTGGCATGCACCTGATGATTGCTGGGATTTGTAGTGTTGGTCAAGTGTAGTCAGTCTTCTTGGCTGTTGTCACCAAGTCATCAGAGTATAACTCAACCACCCCAAATTATACCGAACCTTAGGTAAACAAATATTGACAATTATTGTCCAAATATATTTCATGACAAAAGATTGTTGTTAAAGTTATTCCCCAAAAATGTATAACAATAATACGTCTAATTGATTTTTTTGTAATTATTTCCTTAAAATGTTTATTTCCTTAAAGTTTACAGTATGTGGTTCTTATACATGTTAACAATTACAATATTTATTTACAAAGATATACTTGTTCAATGAATTACAAACAAAAAAAAATTAGGTTTTTATAATTATATAAAACTGTCTACAATACTAACTTGGTTTGATAAATACTTATAAAATCAAGAGCACTAGTGTTTAAAACATTTAATACATAAAGTTGAAAATATTTGTTAAATGGTACAATTCATATGATATATCTGTTTTTAATATTAAATTACAGCCAAGGTTGACCAGCCAGATGCATCTAATGAAGTAAGTGGTGCTGTATCAATCAGCGAGCTGATGAAGAAGTTACCATTTCATGCCCCTGGAGAGAATTTCAAGTCGGATGGTTATATTGTTACACCTGATACCAAAAGGTTATTAGAGGAACATTTAAAAATAACTGGTGGTAAAGTGAGGACCAGATTTCCCCCAGAACCTAATGGCATTCTCCACATTGGACATGCAAAGGCTATTAATATAAACTTTGGGTATGCAGCAGCCCACGACGGAATATGTTTCTTGAGGTATGATGATACAAACCCGGAAAAGGAGGAGGAGAAGTTCTTTGTTGGTATCAGAGATATGGTGGAATGGCTCGGTAAGCGTTTACTTGATGATTGAAGGTATATATTTCTTTAGAAGAATATAAGATGAATTGATATGAGAAACAGTAATGTTGAGACAATGGCCCTGTGGCAACCGGGAGCTCATTCTAATTTTAAATATCTATCAGTGTCTGGTTGAGGTGACGTGTGATCATAATACTGATACTTTTTTGGCTCAACATATAAACATTGCAATTCAGCCCTGGGCCCGAAGGGACCGGCGGCAGCTCATTCTATTTTCAATTAAATCTATCAGAGCGCTTGGTTGAGGCAACGCGTGATCAAAATGCTGGTATTTATTTGGCTCAACGTATTAGCATTGCAATTCAGAGAGACAATGCCGCCAGCATGATGGTAACACTACTCACTGGTAGTAGGCTTGAGCACTTGAGTTATAGGTATATAAGCTTGATGCCTTGTAGGTAACTTAGGTCTTTGCTGTATAGATGTATATAGTTTTCGGATATATAGACAATTGGCCCATAGATAGCATATAGTATGGTTCCAAATTATAATCACTAATGTTTATATGTGAGAATACATGAGAACTGTCAGCTTCCTGTTTTCATATATTCAACTCCTCACTTGGTTATATTAATGTTCCAGGATACAAGCCATACCAAATTACTCACTCGTCTGATAATTTTGAGCAGCTATACCAATGGGCTGTGGATCTTATCAAGAAAGACTTGGCATATGTGTGCCACCAGAAGTCTGAGGAAATCAAAGGTTTCAACCCACCACCTTCTCCGTGGAGGAATAGACCAGTGGAGGAGAGCTTACAACTGTTCGAGGTATTTTCACTAATTTGGGACACATCATTTTTAACTCGAGTATAAAATTTAGGTAATTTCTAAATGAGATATTAGTTAAAAATAACTCGAACTTCTCTTGAGGAGAAAACTTGTGTTCCCAATGGGAATGGAACCTAATAACTGGTGCTTAGAAGGCGAACACGCTCCGTCAGCCTGTCTAGATTTTTAATAATTCCGGTCTGTTTAGGTCAATATGTATTGCATTAGAATTTATTTGCCTTGTATTTTAAAGTCAATTTTTTATTTCATAATTTAATTATATTTTTTTATTTTCGAGTGTAAACCACTATTTTTATATTTAAAAAATCTATGTAATGAATATCTTTTCATTATATGTATAGATTTTTTTAACCAAAAATTTTGTTGACATGAATACCTAATACCTAGATAGATATTAAGTATTCATATCAACAAAATGTTATAAAACAAATCAGTCTAAACTAAATGCCAATTATTTAATTTCAGGATATGAAAAATGGTAAAATTGATGAAGGCGATGCTACTCTCAGAATGAAAATAACGCTGGAAGAGGGTAAACAGGACCCTGTGGCATACAGGATAAAGTTTAAACCTCATCACCGTACTGGCAATAAATGGTGTGTTTACCCCACTTATGACTACACTCACTGTTTGTGTGATAGCATTGAGAATATCACACACTCACTTTGCACTAAGGAGTTCCAGTCTAGGAGGTGAGCTCTCTATGATTATTAAGCTATAAATGAGCCATGTCTATGGCAAACTTGGTGTATAAGATGACGTTACCATGGTCATGAAATAAATTTTAAAAAAAAGATGACGTTAAATTAATAATTTCTTAGATTATTATCTAAGAAATTATTAATTTAACGTCATCTTTTTTTCATTTACATAATCAATAATTTTAATGTAAGCAAAGCTAAAAAATTCCGACTTCACCGCCTATGTTTTGGTTTTGGCTTGATCAATTTCGATAAAATTTATGAGGGACCACCTCTGAAGTATATTCTATATCTACAAAACAAAATAAGAAGTTTCAGATTCGGTCCACAAATGGGGGGGAAATCGGTGAACATAAAAAAAATATATGTACAGTCAAACATAAAACCTCCTCCTTTTTTGAAGTCGGTTAAAAAATACTTTTATTCGAATAATTTTTTTTTTATAATCTAACTGGCGTGGCGTACAATTTTTTTTACCCAGGCATCATCCCTTTTATTCATTGTTACAGATCATCGTACTACTGGTTATGTAATGCTCTCGGAATATACTGCCCAGTGCAATGGGAATATGGAAGGCTCAATGTTAATTACACTGTGGTTTCAAAAAGGAAGATAGCCAAACTCATAGATGAAGGAATTGTAAATGGTGAGTCCTACAAATATTATTAAAGTAAAGTTGATGTGAACAGTGTCTTTACGACACACTCTGTTTTTTTTATTATGTAATTGTAAAACAAGCCATTATTGTTTTATATTCTCTATTTATAAAACTTTACTCATTCTCCTCGATTTATTATCTACAGTACTGAAAAGTTTCTAGAAAGGTGATGTTTTGATGTTTGTGTTATTACGAAAACCGGTCTTTTCCCTGGTTGTATGACTTGTATGCGCCACACCTGCCTATAACATAGCAGTGCCATCCTGGAACTTGAAAAACAAAGTCAGAGTACTATATATAGTGTCGTTATCTGTACATATGGTTTACTCGCAAAACGTCCCATTCGCAGAATGTCCCGTTCTCAATTCGTCCTATTCGCAGAACGTCCTATTCTCAAACGGTCCCATTCGCAAACCATCCCATTCGCAGTCTGTCCCATTTTCAAACTGTCCCATTCTCAAAATGTTCCACGCATACATTACATTAATAACAATAACTTTTTAATACTGTTTGTCTATTTAATGTCTAGTCATTAATAAAGAAAGCTTACTATAAAACGATCGACTATATTAATGACAAGGATGCATGGAGGCAAACTGCACATGCGCTTTCTAGCGACTACATAATATAGATATACTAGGTATATAATGTTAATGTAATTATGTATTACAATTAAAAAAGGATTTTTGAATTTTAGGAAAAAAATGCGCCGCCGAGTTATTTACCAGGTTCTTCTCAAGATGGCTGTAATTATGCGAATCTCGCAGTAGAATCATTAACTTTCATGAGTGCCTCTTTGGGGCCCAAGTTAATAAACGATTTTGATTTCGATTCTAGTACGAAATTTAATAATTTCCGAAAACTTAATTTCTTTCGTTTTCTCCATACGTTTACTCACGGCTAGGGCTATATATGGCAAGCTAAACGAAATCTAGTGTCTGTATATCTCGCATTTTTGCGAGACTAGTTTCGGAACAGTCGGTGTTCCTTCATCAGTCGAGTACGCGCGTAGACAGGCTTTTCGGCGTGTACTAAAACTAGTCTCGCAACAATGCGAGTAGCCTTGAGTGAAATCGTAAATCATAAAGAGGATAACATCAATCTGCAAATCAAAGAAAGATCAAAGGAGGCCAAGTGTTGTATTGTTTGTAGACTGGGACGACCCTCGTCTGTACACGTTATCAGCGCTACGGAGGCGCGGCGTGCCGGCGGCGGCCGTGAACTCATTCTGCGCGGCGCTCGGCGTCACCGGCGCGCTCGGCGCCGTCGACCCCGCCATGTTGGACGCCGCCGTTAGAGACGCGCTCAATCTCACTGCGCCTAGGTAACGCATCCTACACTAGCCATAGCTCCGTCCAACGTCTCCGCGCCTAGGGAACGCATCATGCAGTAGCTCCTATATATATATATACTTCTTCGAACGCCGCGTTTAGATAACGCATCATACAATAGCCACAACTCGCTCTGCCGTCTGACTCGCCGCGCCTATGTAATAACATAACATAACAGAAACGGTTCATTCCCGGTCGTCCCCACACGGTCGTCCCCACTGGGTACGAGTGGGGAAAAAAAAGTTTCGTTCGTCCCCAGTGGCGACGATTGGAACTTTTTATTTCCCACTCGTTCCGCTATAGACCGAGAGTCTAAATGCAATAATCGCAACATCATAGTTAAAAATAATTAAAAAGGCCTTAGTTCTAATACTTTATTGTGGTGAATGTGGTGTATTATAGACATTCAATCTACTTTACAATAATTTAAGAAAACATTAAGGAAATAGGTAAACAAAAAAAAAACCAATTAAAATACATATTTTACAATACAATACAATACAATATCATTTTTATTTAAATTAAATATTGAAATGTTTGTTTTTTAAAATCATTCAAAAGTGATAATTTTGAGATTAGCCAAGCTTTTTTTTTACAGAATTGATTAGAATTTTCAAAAACTATTATAGGAACTTTACCTGTAATAATAATAATAACTGTAAATAAGTTTATTATCTGTGATACATAATTTTGCCATTTATACTATAATATAATTATGGTTGATAAATATTTTTAATTTGTTGATTATCTTTGATACGCACCTTAAAACTGTAAGAATTATTGTAAATAAGTTGATTATCTGTGATAAGCACCTCAAAACTGCAAAAATTATTATAAATAAGTTGATTATCTGTGATACGCACCTTAAAACTGTAAGAATTATTGTAAATAAGTCGATTATCTGTGATAAGCACCTCAAAACTACAAAAAATATTATAAATAAGTTGATTATCTGTGATACGACCCTTATAACTGTAAGAATTATTGTAAATTCGTTAATACTGTACTAATTACCTTAGTCTTTCAAAATTCTTTTCAATCAAAAACATTGTTCAGTCTTGCTCAGAAAGTCGTAATTAAAGTATTTTAACAATCCGTGAAATCTCTTATTGAAATCACTATGTATTTTGACTCTTGGTCTATAGCGGAACGAGTGGGAAATAAAAAGTTCCAATCTTCACCACTGGGGACGAACGAAACTTTTATTTTCCCACTCGTACCCAGTGGGAACGACCGTGTGGGGACGACCGGGAATGAACCACAGAAACGTTTCCTCATGAATGAGGGGTGAACTGAAGGGGCTGTGAACAGCCCCACACTAAGTTCGGTGATTTGTATCGTAATTGCTGGAAACATTCACATCACACAATCAGAACCAGAAACACAAATTTTCCTTGGGGAGAAAACTTTATTCCCGCTGTCGGGAATCGAACCCTATACTTAAAAGATGAACGCGAACCCAACTTAGCCAACGGGGAGTTAAATTGTAATGGATCATACAATAGCCACAACTAACGAGTTGCTTGGCGTGGCGAGGTTGTGGAACGCCACAACCTCGCCACGCCATGAATCAAATGTGATGTCAGATGTGTTACAAGCTTTTAGAAGTCCGCCATATTGGATTTAAAGTGACGTCACTTTTTTCGAGTTATTCTCAGCAAGCCCTTTCATTTGGTACCCATATTGTAGGAGTGCATTAAAAATTACTTGTCCGCCATTTTGGGTGTTCCTCCATGTTGGATTTAGAATGATGTCACACAGCCAACCATGCTTTGTAATCCAAACTAAAGGTGAATACAAAATTTCAACTCAATCGGTTGAAGATATCTGCTTCAAATTTGAGTTGCAAGATTCCACCCGGTAATACATTGCAAGTTAAATACAAGCTTGTAAAAAAAAGTCCTTTTTTTAGAGTAATGGTGGTGTTAGAGCCACTGAAGATCACGATAGAGAACTTCCCCAGTGAGACCTCAATTCAAGTGACGGTACCGAACTTCCCAAACGAACCGGAGAAAGGATCTCATGCCGTAGTATTCAATAAGGTTGTGTTTATTGAAGCCACGGACTTCAAGGAGGAACCAGAAAAAGGTTTTAGGAGGTTAACGCCGACTCAGACTGTTGGATTGAGACATGCAGGTTTCGTGATCAAAGTAAGTCGTGTTTATTTTATTGAAAACTGAGTATGCCCCTCGGCTTCGCTCGCGTTAATCGAAATGAAAATAGAAAAGCTTTATCTTCTGATTATTAATACTCCCAATCCAATTACATCAACTTAACTTGCAGATTTACATTTTATAATATATTAGCTGTACCAGGTATGCGTTTCAATGCCACGTTTAGAAAAAGTGTTTTACCTCTTTCACGTCTTCGTCACACGTTTCACGTATGGTCGCCTACTAAAAACTTTTTGGGATATTGTTCATACAAAAATACTAAAATCACGATTAAAAAACGTAATAGGATGGGGTGAAACATACATTACGACCTATTCTCATACCTACCAAATATACAAAAAAAAACATTAAAATCGGTCGAGCCGTTTCGGAGGAGTCGACCACAAACACCGTGACACGAAATTTTATATATTAGATTATACACATTACCGTATCTGAGACATGTCTGGGCGTTAATGACTAATAGGTGCTGGAAACATTTAGACCATAATTTTGCGTCCCTTTCACTCTTATATCTACATTTCAGGTATCGAAAGTAATCAAGGACAGTACAGGAAAGGTTGCAGAGTTGGTTTGTTCCGCTCAACCCACTGACTCGGCTGAAAAACCTAAAGCCTTCATACACTGGGTGTCCGAGCCTGTCAGCGTGGAAGTTCGGCTCTATGAACCTCTGTAAGTTAGTTATGGTAGCTCAAAATGACTTTGTTGATCCAAGGTTGAAAATGTAACTAATTTTGAATTGCGCGTTTGTAACTGCGAAACAGTACAAACTTATTTAGAGGGCAATAAATGATCAGTTGTGATGGTACTGTAGTATTCCAGAGCTTTTAGATATCGACAGTGCTACCGGGTACTTTAAACATAAACTGGAAAAAAAACACCAACACCACTCTGTGATGCGTCTCCCTGAAACTTAAGTTCTTATGCCCTGCTTGCACGGTGATGCTATCGGCTGCTAAGCAGAGATCAGATACTCTTAGTTAGGGAAAAAGTCCTGAGACATTCAATCTTGTCTATATTGAATAAAAAAATATATATACAGTAGATATTTATTATCTAGCGACCACTATTGATAGCGATGATTCCGCTGAAGATCTTGCCTAAATTATATCTATTCAATCTGGACTCGAAGAATCCTATATGACGATTTTGATGTATTCTAGCTACATCTGACTTTATTTCAGCACAATATTTCTCTAAAGTAGCTATCTTGTATATAAAAAAATCCTATTTCCCTCATCTATTTCTGAATTGCGATGGCTTAACCTGCACTGACGTCTGCTCGGATGTTTCGTCTATTTGGAATAGAAGAAATGCCATTATGCCCGTTTATAACATCAGAGGATATGGATCTTCATGGGTCTCTCTCATACCAACTACTCCAGTATTGAGGCTGCAAGGTCGTTTTCTTCGGTATTATAGGAAGTACTACGATTTAAAGTATGCGCCTCAGCAATCATCTATCTATCATCATCTATCTACGGAAATACAGCGTTCGATGACGATAACAGCTTGTTACAACATTTAATTGAAACTGTAAAGTGTAATGACAGGGCTTAAATAGATTTAACATCTAATATCTCTGGGTAACGTGCACAGTGCGTGCGCGGGATTTTGACCTATATAAGTTCAAAACTTTGGGTGATACTGAACTGCAATGGGCAAGCGTGACGCTTAACATCAGGCGTGCGACTTGCTCGTCTTGTTTTTCAATTACATTAAAAAAATTAAACTCATTTGTGACCTACAAAGTGCAGGACGGATATTGGTTACATATAGGTAATTGATTCTGACCATAAAATCGCGCTGAGGCGCATACCTTTAATCGCGTTGCTGTAAGCATCTAACCGTGTCTGCTCGATCACCAGATTCAAGCACAAGAATCCTGAGGATCCGTCGGAGGTTCCCGGTGGGTTCCTGTCAGATTGCCGTCAGGATTCGTTGAAGTCTGTAGCTGGGCTCGCAGACGCGTCTCTGCGTGGAGCCAAGGTTTACGACAAGTTCCAGTTCGAAAGAATAGGGTTCTTTTCTGTGGACCCCGATACCACCTCCGACTTGGTAAGTCAATGCTTAATAACAAACTAATCTAGCGTATATACTCTATTAGTTCCAAGGTTGTACAAAACTGGATGAATTGGCACTAAATAAGCTATGTTCTTGTTAAAAACTTTTTTAAAACAAGCTTTTAGAAGTCCACCATATTTGATTTAGAGTGACGTCTCGTTATTTTTCGAGTTATTCTCAGCAAGCCCTTGCATTTGATACCCATATTGTAGAAGTTCATTAAAAATAACTTGTACGCCATTTTGGGTGTTCCGATATGTTGGATTTAGAATGACGTCACACTGCTAACTATGCATTGTCATCCAATCTGAACGTGAAAACAAAATTTCAGCTCAATCGGTTTAAGATATATGCTTCAAATTTGAGTTGCAAGATTCCACCCGGACAAACATACATATACATTGCAAGTTAAATAAAAGCTAATTCCAATCCATCAAAAAAAAAAAAACACTGAGTTAAAAAATAAGTACACGGAGTAACACAAACACGTCTAGTTTTGTAATCAATGAAATAATAATTGATTTAAAACAACTTTAGTTTTAAATGTTCGTGCTTTTTCTTTAATTTTATGCTTACTAATGAATGTTTGTTTTCATATGAAGAACGTTAGCATCTGAATTATGGAAAGTTGAAAAGTGACCGCAGATGTAGCATGATTAAAATTTATGTACTATTTCTATTGGCTAACATTTAGCTTCTATTTAAATTATGAAACTTTTACCTTCACCAATACTCATTGTTTTGGATCAATTCAACACTGTTTTATTATTATTTGAGTATTATAGTGTCTGAAACGCTTACGGCATGTTTTATTTGAGTTTGATTTCCTGTGTGTAAGTATGTCTTTGCTTTGGGTTTTTGTGTGTTATTTAATTTATTCATAATTGCATCTATATACTGTTCTAAATGTAAATGTATCTATTGTTACAGTTGGTGTTCAACAGAACGGTGTCTCTCAAAGAAGATACAGGAAAATAAGTTATTTATCGCAATTTTGTACTTATTGTTATAAATAAAATATAATTTATTGATGCACTTGTTTTCTTTATTGTAATGACAGAAAAAAATGTTTGGGAGAAAAATAGACGTATTTAAAAAGCAAAGCAACTTTTAATATTAGTTTTGAAGCTCTGCCTCATCTTGCAATTATGAGCGAACTCTTGCTAAATGGTTGGTGTTATTTAGGTATATCCTTTTCGAATTACAAAATGTAAAAAAACATGTAAGTTAGAATTTGAAATAAGATCGCTAATTCAAATTCGAAAGACCTATTTAGTAAAAGAGGTTTTCTATCACTGATAGGCACTGAACATTTTCATATTTTCTTTATTTTTTATTAACCGACTTCAAAATAGGAGGAGGTTCATGTTCGACTGTATGTAGTTTTTTATGTATGTCCACGGATTTCTCCCCCATTTGTGAACCAAGTCTCAAAATTCTTTTTTTGTTTGGTAGATTATACTTCAGAGGTAGTCCCATATAAATTTTATCGAAATCGATCAAGCCAAAATCAAAATATAAGCGGTGAAGTCGGTTTTTTTAAGCTTTGCTTACGTTTAAATTATCTCTGATAGACTTCAGTTTGAGCACTATCACACTTAACGGTACTTAATTGAGACTTAAATATAATTATTACAAGAGTAAATTACTATTCATTAAAATCAAAACATTTATTCACATGGGCCCCAAAGAGGCAATCTTTATTAACAATCAATTAATAAATAGTCAAAAATATTTCATCATGACTGAAAAGTCTTAGGTATGTTATACCTACTAGAGAAAGATAATACAGTTATTTGAAATTATATTTTGGACTGACAAAGGCTACTTTTAATTCTTAGAGCGAGGGGACGATCAGGCGCGCAACTATTGTTTATTTTAATGATGATTTAAATTATTCACGAAATCGAGTAACATGTCCTAAAAGCAGAAATCTTTAAATCATGTTTCAACCTCTGTATCAAGCCACACCGGGCCAGCGCATTTTCTTTAAAACTCTTGTAGACTAAACGTAGTAGAATAAATTTGATAATATATGTTCGCAAAATAGTAAACTATATGTAGGTAGTACAGTAAAGTTAGGCCGCGATATCCTTGTGGCGATCCGATCGTCCTTGCTGAGTGCATGGTGGCCACAGCGGAACGAAAACAGTGGAACTACTTATTAGTATTTGCGTGAGTCGCAATCGAAATATAAAGATATCCTTTATATATATTTTAATTTAATTTTTTTCAATAAAACTGGTGTTAGTATACAAAACAAGATATCTTATTAAAGTTAAATAATTAAGTTTTACGATACGCACTTCTGTGACCGCTGCACAAGTTATTTTTAGAGATGGTACAGGCGGGCGGCTATCTCCCTATATACATCTAAGCAACCAAAACAAAAGCTTGCACACTCACAACCCCACTTAGTTTATCGTGGTAAAGCACAAATATCATCTGAGAAGGAATATTGTGCTCCTACCGTGAATTGAACCCAGCGCCCGGCGTAGAAAGCAAACACTTGCTCCATACCAACAGGGTCGACTAACGTGATCTCGAAGCCCTGTGCGACCATTCCTTAGTGGTTATTAATAACTGTTTTAGGCAAATATATCAACGAAGTTCCGGCCCGATATTATTGAATTTAACACATTAAATACATGCCAAAATCGTTATTAAGTGTGTACATAATTTTGTTAATAAGAGAAAGAGCATGCGCGATTACGAAATGCACGACATTTTGACCCAACAATATCTCGAAGCGCAACCACTTTTAGTTGCCGCTTTCGTACTCCGCCTACGGTATTAAACAGACTGTGGGCCGGGGGTTGGGGCGGGCGGCGCGCTGTTATCGAGCGTGGGCGGCGGCGCGCATGCCAATGGCATAAGCCGCCGAGTCCGCGCCGCGATCCGTCATGCACTACACGGCTCTCACTACTACGAACCACGACACTTCGCACCACCATGTAGATTAACCAACTTGTCCGACGCACATAATCAAGGTAAACCACTTTTATATCTCAATTCCATTTGTCACCCTCCGATTCTTTACCCTGCTCGAATGTGATTTAAGTGCGTCATTTTGACGTGTACGTGACGTAACTACATCGGAACCTTCATTTGCATATAGTTTTGAGGTTTCGTTGTTGTGAAATGTGAAGCCTTTGCATTGAGCCATGATAGCAGGGATGTGTTTAGACATGTGTGTATTGTATAGGTACGTATATTGAATGTGAATATAACAGCCTTTGTCGACCATAATCCATCTTCATAGCCTGATTTGTACTTAAACTTTCTTTTCATCACCTTTTTATGAATTACGTATTTATATTACTATGTGAAAGTAAATTATGGTATGAAAATATGTTTCAGTAGCGTGAAATACTATTTTTTATCATCTTTATTTTTAGCTCTTAACCTCGGCTAGACGGAGTAAATTATTTGGAAGTTACAGACTACAAGAAATGATTATTCGATAAGCGCTGACAGGAGACGATTATTAAATACAAGTTGACATTCATAAAACTGCTTAATAATGATAGCGATGTTGTGACATATAGACCTAAAGGAATATAAAATATAATTATTGCATTTTTAACATAAAATACACACAGATTTACACCCTTTTTACGGATTTAAATGTGTATGGGCGCTTGGTATATTATGTATTAATTATTATCATGTCTCTTATAATTACCCACGACGGAACGGAGAAGGTATAAGCGTTTATAGTCCAGTGAAACTTAAAAAAAAATACTGGCTTATTTCCTGAAATAACAATAAAGAGGTAATTTTAATTTACTTTGTTTTGAAATCCACCAATATTTTACAGAGGAAAGTAGAAAAAATCATCAATCTAGAGAAAGAATACAAACTACATGATATCGTTTATCAATGCAACAAAAATCCACCAAAATAATTAATATTGTTTTTTTAACAAAAGTAAAATATATATTTTTTACTGTAAAGCAAAAAATATGCTAACGGCGTTTCCGTTGTTACAGTTTCTTATACATAAAAACAATTCTACCCATAACTTCTATTACTCCTACCCCATCGATCGAAGTTTGGTTGATAGTGGACAGTAAAATTGGACCACAGCCTTACGCACTAAACAAATATATAACTAAAACAAAAAAATATGTTAGATTACAATTTGGAAAGATAAGACATAAACAAAACATTGACCGAACTGTTATAAATTTTGTGTAGGTACACACTAATTCTTTTTTCACTATTTGGGCTCATTATCCTTAAAAAAATCTGTATGGTCCTGGAATAAAATAACTTGAATTATTATAAAAATGTATATCAAAGAAATAACATACCTAAGTGCAAAAAAAAGTACTCTTATTATTTTTGCTTCATTAATTAAACATTGATATGTTCTGATAATAAGGTATCCATTGTCTATTACTTACTAACATATTATAAACATAGTACCTAACTATACTTAAAGAGAAAATGCTGCGGGTGGTTATGAATTAATGCTATTTCGCCATAGAGCGTTTCGCTGATTGGCCTGTGCAATTAGGGTGAAAGGTAGATGCCCAGAGAGAGAGGTAGATACCCAGAGAGAGAGAGGTAGAGACACATGCAAAACGAATTTTACCATTTAAGTCCATAACGGTTTGACCGATTTAGGAGAAACCGACTGATTTAGAAATTTTTCCAAAAAATACCGGTTTAGGTATTTTATGGTAAAATTTCTTGGTCTATTTAAGCTTAATTCGGTGAAAAATATTTTTTTCAGATAGGTCGTCGTCGGGCATATTTTCTAAATTTAGGTTTTGTCCACTCACACACCTACTGCTGGATAATAAGCCCTATCTTATTACACTGCCCTTTAATTATGAGCATGGCTCTTGTCTGTGTAAGCTTTTCAGGAGCTCTTACGAAAATAGAGCCATAGATTCCCTTTGATTCTTACACCGCTGTCAAAAATCTTGACTCTTCTTGATTCCAAAACTAGTCCAAAAAATCAATACTAGCTCATCTGGTACCCGTCGGTCTCGGTGATGTATTATTTATCTAAATATATAAAAATCTATTGCAGTGCGTTCGCAAATACTCGAAAATGGATTTCGATTTGGTTTTGTAATGTTAAAAGTTTTGTATGTAATAATCAAACAAACAAAACGCATTCACACTCACAGCCCCACACTAAGTTCAAATACTTGTATCGTGGGATAATCATTTTGGATAATTGACTGACACTTGACACACTCTAGACTTGAAGACTTGAAGTTTTTTTTTAAATTTATTATTTTTTCCCCATGTTTCCTGCAATCAAATATTTCATTTCATTTTAAAACCCATTCACACTCACAAATAGGTATATGCTTAACAGAATTACATTATTTTAGTTCAATACATAGAGCCTTAGACGATTTGTTTTGTTTAGTATTTCCTAAAATTCAATTATATTCTTATTAATATACCTATTCTTATCGTATACAAATAAGACCAATAGTTTATTGTATGCCATTCGAGTAGGTATTATAGACGTAGTAAAATAGATGTAAGGCTAAGGGAATCGCTCCACCCACGCCTCTATTTATAAAGGCTACTGTTACGACACATTTAATATTATAAATACCTATCATATATCTGTAATAGATGTTATTTCTAATCAAGCTACACAACATAAAGCTAAGACTAAGTATCCATATTCAAACTACGAGCTAATTGCCTATATTTCCTAAAACTAAACTAAAACTATATTTTATACAGAAAATACCTAAGTTACCTACAAGACATCGAGCTTATAGGTAACTCAAGTGCTCAAGCCCACTACCAGTGGGTACCGGTACCATCATGGCGGCATTGCCTCTCTGAATTGCAATGCTAATACGTTGAGCCAAATAAGTGACAGCATTTTGATCACGCGTTGCCTCAACCAGGCGCTCTGATAGATTTTTGAAAATAGAATGAGCTGCCGCCGGTCCCTTCGGGCCCAGTGTCTCAACACCAAACGGCTCGATATTGAAATGCACCTACAAGCTTTTTGTTTTTGCTCCGTTGTAAAAAAGATAACTAATGCAAGCTTCAAACAAAATGATTATAGTAAAAAACGCTCAAGTCCAGCTCATGCCATTCTGCGTTTGTCCGGAACCCTAAGAGTGTAAAACACACTCGTATCTGGCCGGTTTTGTTTTAAACAATCTACTCCACTAAAAGAAAAATAACAAAACTAGTAGAAACAATAACATGTTATCTAGTGGTGGTATTATCTGCGCGTAACGGCAATGAGTCCGACGCCGACCTCAAAATGCAGGCGCGATTAGTTAAAGGGGACATTATTTGCATATCTATACATGATAGTGTCGACACCCTCATTCTCTAGTACTTTATAAACTTATACCTACATTGTGCTTTGTGGCTTTACTTAGCACCATTCACTTAAGAGGCCTGCGGAGGTTGATTTGCCCATACAATCGTAATACCGAAATTATTTTTAATTCAAGCATATGACCACCATACTGTGCTGTTATTCAGAGTACAAACATATTAATCTAGGTTCCTGGATAGGTTTTATTTCAAAATAATTACCTAAAACGAAATGTAAACCAATTGATTTTTACACATTATTACATTATTCCATATATTCACATTATTACATATAAATGTCGCATCTTTAACTTATTCGTTTTGTATAAAAAACTAACACATTTCTTTTGTCATTACAACAGGAACATAGATTATCATTTCAAGGTACTATTAATGCATAAAGCAATGGGTAAACATTACATTTTCATTCATAATGTTTGGTATTACGGCACCTATCATAATTAGTTCGGTCGGTAGTGCTATCGCATCAAGCATGGGCACAGTTTGCCAGTTAAACAAAGACAGCCTATAGACTCGTTCAAAGCCTCCCCGGCCTCTTAATCCATTAAACTAGAGATTATAGAGACTTGACATTTTCAGGGTAGCTTCTAGTGGTAGTGAGAAGAGCAGTAAGATTTGATTTAAACGCGGACGAAGGTGCGAATGTAAGCTAGTTCAGAAATAAAGCACAAATAAAACATAGGTATGAGCTAAGACGTTGAATCATCTCGGTCTGTGCCCTTCCTTGCTCTTGTAAAAAGCAGCGATCCGAGGAAAATATACATCAATTGTTTTTTTACATTAAAGATCCTTATTCGCAAGAGCGATTTATTAGCAAGTTAAAATCACAATGTGGGTAGGAGTTTCAATAATTCATTTATTATTCTTTAACTCCCACAGTGTTCCAAACTTCGCTTAGACAAACACTTGCGTAAACTGGTTCTGAAAGTTTAAATAACTCTAGCTGTTGACAAAGCTTTTAGTATTCTTCACTTTAGAGTAAATAACTAAACTTCATTATAAAAGTAATTTCCTGCTGTTGTTGGTGAAAGGAGAAGCGAGCAATTTAGATGGATCTTGTCAGAACCATTACTCAGCTTCAAAGTGGGGAGTGTTCATTTTATAGGCTTTTGTCAATTTGAGGCTCTGCGAGAGACATTCGAGAAAGCAATTAGGTTCGCCAGCGGGCGGCCCTGCTAAAATATTACCCAAAATATCCGGCTTGATTAAAAGGTATCAATTCCTTGGCAATTTACTTAGGAAGATTCTGACAGCTGTCCTTTAGAATGGAACACATTTATTAGGAAACTTATTGTATCAGTTTCCAAGAGAGACAATTATCTTATTAATAAAATTGTAGCAAAATCATACTCTATATATCGTATACAAGGTTCTTCGTTAAAATTTATTTTCAGTATATAATGCTCAACTGACTAGATAACTATTACTAATACAGTCGCAAATGCGTAGTTGATCACCTTCATGTAGAAATCAAGTGTACAACATAAAAACACGGAAAGGTGTACTGGTAGCTTTCCTCGGGAGCCAGTTGCCATTCTAGATCTATCGTACTTACGATCCTCGCCCTCATCTCTAACTAACAAGTACTGTATAGTCCTCAAATAGCTTATCAGATATTATATTGTGAGAATAAATCTAGGTACTATTATATATCGTAACATATGTATGAAGAACATACATTATACTCTTTTGTTGTGTTGTTGAGAATGGGCGGCAGTAAAAATGAATCGACAATGATTTAACAATTGTGTATAATAAGTCCAATGATAGAACTAAAATATTGAGACACGAAATTAGTTCTTCTTACTTATTAGAATTTTAAAGTTGGTAAGTACAAAATATTTAATACAATAGCAATAACAAATACATAAGTAATTTGTAGAGAATATGTAGCTTTTGAGAATTTCCTTGTGATTGAAAAAAAATGTTTCCTTAATTGATGGAGAAATCGGTGAACATAGGTAAAAAAACCTAAAAAAGACAGCTGACGTGTCGGAACGTATATGTAACTAGAATAATAAAATGGTATTAAAAACTGAACTGAAAACGTATATTACGCGACCCGCGACATATTTAAACAAGAAATTCTATGGTAGGTATATCACAAATCATACAGCACAGATATTTGAGATTCTTTATACGTATTCGATTCCAATCTAGATAATGTACGTATATGTATAAAAGGTCAAGCCAATTCTGTTTTCTGATTACCACCCACATGCGTGACGCAACACCGTGGTATCTTCGGTACACATCATCCCAACACAAACGTTGGTTTATCTACGCGAGTGCCATGCTCACATCGAAATATAATGCATGCTCATAAAGCAGCTATACATGCGAAATATACACAAATTTACACCTACTAAAACTTGTTCGTTATGCCTATTATAATGTTAAACATTTGGCAAATTTCACCATAATTTTTGTAACACCTAGACAGTAATAACCACTTAAGTTTCCATTTATGTACACTTTTAATAGGTTTTTAATCAATACACGTAGTTAAGTTTGAAAATTTATTGTTTTACTGAATAAACGTATTATAAATTTTATAAAAAATTTCTTAAACGCGTTTGTTTCTCTGAAATGCTAGCGTGCGACCACAGTCTCATCTGATGGTAAGATGTGGTCGTGGGTGGTAAAACACCTAGGCCTAGAATGACTGGCTCTGAAGGATAGGTGCCAGAACTTAGTTTTTAGTTAAGTAGTTACTTTTTAATGATTTTGACGATATTTTTACTTGATGATGATGAATTACGACTAAATTTTGGTACAGTGCAAGCCATGAAAAAAAGCCCTCCACCATGGATTTCATCACTATATTACCTTTTAATTTGGCTGGACAAGCGGCTGCATGTCTAAATAACATATTAAACAAAATAGAACTTACTCAGAAAATCCTATTTAATAATCTAATTTCCAATTAATATTATCACATAATTTTAATAAGTTATAGATGTAATAAGTAGTTACTCAAATCACTACAGTAAAAAAATGTACCTATTTATAATTGGGTACTAACTGGAATAACACGAGAGTCTTCATCTTCATTAACACGAGAGTTTTCATCATTGTCTGGCAGGCTCAGTTAGTATTCATTGTCGGTGGCCGATATCGTAGAATTTGAAATATTCGTATACTTTTTATTCCACAGCTACGTAATTATTCAAGTTAGAACGTAATTCCCTGTCTAATTTCTGAAAATATGGTTCATTACATACGAGTATACAGCGTAATTGAGTTACAAACCTCAACGGCTCAATTACCACGTAATAAAGTACCTAAAGCAATCAGAGATTTAGTTGAAACGTAATTTAATCAAAAGCTCCGTGCGCGCCTTGGGGCTTACAGGTTACAGGGGGGCCCTTCTCAAGGTCGAGGGCCCGCCCTAAATGAAACGTTCCGTTTGAAAGTCGGTTAGGATAGGCGTCACACACGTAGGTACATATAACATACGTATGTGTAGCATTTAACGACTTAATGGCTGTATAAACTGAAAGGTTTTTGACAGCAATGAAAGAATCATAGCAATCCTAATTTTATGGTTAACTGTAAAACTTGGTATGAAGGTGGTTTATGGTCTATAAGTGCTGAAATTGCTTGCCACCTGCGAGGTAGGGCGCCCGAGGGAAATAGGTCAAGGGTCTCAAGTATTACCGCGTTCAAAAGCACTTACAAATTCGAGAATCAATAAAGATCTGTGTTCAGTATCTCCTATTATGAGAATCTGTGTAACAATATATTATTATCTGAATAATTGGATACTTATTTTAAAACATAACATTGATGTAGTCATGGTAGTAAACTTATTTATTATATAAAATTTAGTTCTTCCTTTATATATAACTCAAATCCTACTAATATTATAAATGCGAAAGTTTGTATATGTGTGTGTGTGAATGTTTGTTACCAGAGTTACCACGTATCTCCGTAACGAATAAACCGATTTTGATACAATTGAGAATATAGATAGTTTAGGTTCCGGAAGTAGCTTATGTGTTATAAGCTACTTTTTAACTTAATTAACGCGAAGTCTCAGGGCAAGGCTAGTGTTTCATATGAGATATCTGTATAACTAAGAATGTTGTTACTATGTATTTATTCTTTTGTTTTCAGTAAATAGTGGCAAGTGATAATTATGACAAGCAATATTTTGATACAATATAATGGGTTCAAAGAAACTCTCGTTTAGACTAAAGACGCGAATAAGCAAAGAGGAAATATGGACATTCAGAAGCAGCACCTCTGTCCGAGGCTTGTGGATTACTTGACTATTGTGGGAGCGAGGCCTTACACGTCGGGAAAGGGACTTGCTCCAGTACAGGTAAGACTTTTTGTAACACCTTATCAGTGTAGCTTTGAGGCTCATATGCCTCAAGTGAAGAAGACCCGAAATTGTCTAATCTACATACATAAAAAATTATCTCTATTTACCTTGGTCACGCCATAACGTGAGAACGAATTTACCGATCTCATTAATCTTTTTTTAATGTTTTCTAATACATTTTAGAAAGTTCTTTTAGAAAACTAAAAAAAAAATTCGCAGGAAATTGTAGATTTTCAGAACACTTATAACGACGATTTTTAATTCGTATGTTCGACAGTTAGCGTGTTGATATGAATATGCTTGGACAGGACAACGTTTTTAGAGTCAGTTTGTAGTTTGTAGTATATAGATATTACCTTACTCCGGGGAGATTATTCTACGTGACTTCTTATTAACCACCTATATTTAAGCAAAATGATTTGGAATGGAAAACAAGAGCACGTGTTGGTTCCCGAGATCTGTAATAGGAGCGTCGGTTCCCTATTTACTGCGATAACAACCGTTAAGCGCATTTCCACGGGATTGTATCCGCAGATTATGCAACCATTGTTAAAAATATTTTTCTGATTCTACAAACCGTCGCAGTTAACGTCCCTATAATGGAATGTCACTAAGTTTTTAGGAGGACAGTCGTGATGGCCTTTTCCACCTTGTAATTGCAAGGTCATATGCTTAGCCGATGTTGTATAACATTAGACATAATTTTAATACTCGTTAATAAATTTGGATAAGGTACTAGTACAGTGTAACTTTTTCAAATGGACGTAGTTGGCCAAATTTAAATCTACAAGCAATTGAGAATAACTGTAAAAAATTAATGGTAACAGTAGAGCTTTTTGTAGTTTTTTTTTGTGGTTGGAAGATGCCTAACGCTTCTCCTCCTTCCCAGGGGTGGAGGAAAGGAGTGTGTTTGGGGCTCGAACCCAGTAATCTCCCTCTCCCCCCGTGAGCAGTCCCTCGCCAACGTGGGGCTAGATAGGGTCACGCTAGCAATCACTATCTTGCTCCAGTGGTAGGCCCGGATACATACCGAGCCACTGCGCCTATGGAGCAAAAGTCACCCCTCCATGGGGTGACTTTGCTCATCAAGGCCACCTTCGTGTAGGGCCGTTCAAGCCGGTAGCCGGTATCGTCACTTAACATTAGGTGAGATAGTGGTGAAATGTTTGCCTATAACAGATAAAAAAAAGATACGATGATACTCGTAACTCGACATTCCCGCTTATTTGTCAGGTAACACTCAGCTTCGGGTAAGTAGTTCCTACAGCCAGTTTTGTATTGTAGGCTCCGGAGCTACTCAGGCGGTATCCGCTAACCAATCACGATGACTTTCCGCTGCCGCTTGACATGGTGTACTTCTGTCAGCCCGAGGGCTGCGTGTCGGTGGGGCCGCGACGCGCGTCTCACGTGGCCAATAGAGACACAACCTCATTCGTCTTCACACTCACTGATAAGGACTCGGGTGTGTATCTCTGTCTAATAGTACCGACGATAGATTAAATTTGACTTCGTTTCTCGAATGATTTGTCTGCTCGAAGCTGACTGTCAAATATTTTCCAGCGTAGCTAAACTTTATGAGTCGTTTTCTAACAAGTGAGCCAAGTGATACCACAGCTCCTCCGCCATTTTAGCATAAAAGGTTTTTCCTGACTCCACTAAGAAACATCACCTTTTCCACTAGGTTTCAAATTAAAATACCATTTTCAACTTTGGGGGCCGGAATTTTACGCATTGATCTGTGAATCTATCGTAATAAGCATGTTTGGTTTACAAGGTATAAGCATAATAATATGTGGCAGTTCATCAATTATAAGACGGCATAAACGCAACGCTAAATACTGTAGCTTTTACTTATGGCTTTCATACGAAGTTTGCATACATATAGAATTTACTGCTGAACGCATCAATCTACCAATACATGGATTTCGGGTCCGCGCTCAAGTGTCCGAGCCCGCTAAAAACTTCGTTAGACGAAAATAGTGCGACCGTCGTCAGTCCAAGCTGCATACGCTGTTAAATTGTTGCAAGCAACAGTAAGCTGTGTAGTAATTAAAACTAAATAGTCTTAGTTTGTTTCCAACGACGTATGTGTATCCACATTTAATATAGGTAGGTTTTAATCGGTACACTTATTTCGTTGTTATAGACCCGAGGTCCATTTGTTTGTAGATAGATGGAACGTGCTTTATTTATCAAAACGAAAGAAGTTATATTAGGCATACCTAGTAATTATTTATCGCTTTAGGTAAAACACGGTATGGCATTTGCGTGAACTTCTACCGCGCGGTGGAGCGCGCGGCGGCGGTGGGTCCGCAGCGCAGCGTTCTTCGTCGCGAATCATGGCGCAAGTCCATGGAAAAAAGCTCCGACTCCGCATTCTCCAGGTGATAATCACTAAGACTAAGCCACGGTTCCCGTGCATGAAGAATTTCGTACAACGGCCTGTTGTTTTCATATATTTCATTCATCAATATGAGAGCACTACTGCAGTATTATGTTTGTGCGCTAGCGATAGTACCAAAAAACAACGGATAAATGTATAAAATTCTTCCAGCTTAAGGATCGTGCTTTCGTAACATAGTTACAGATGCATACCCATACAGAGTTTATTGATTATGATTAATACATACATATACATTGATATAGAATGATCCATAAAGGATCTGTCAACACATTTCATAATGATGTATTGTATATGGTATCATTGCCAAGGTTCAAGTTGTTTCAACATTTAAAGTAATCGGCTACATTTTATCCTTATCATTAAAATATCGTATCAGTATAGTTCCGCAGTGGTAGGAGCGGATCGAATGAGTGACACGACATGTGTTCCAGTGACTATAGAAGCAGCAATGTGGCAGTGAGTGACTCAGAGCGCGACTGCAGCGCGACGCTGGGCCCGGCCGCAGCCGTGCCCGCGCCTGACTCCGAGAGCGGCGGCGAGCACGAGCATTCGCCTAGCCCGCGCGCTGCCAGGAAACGACAGGTAAGATCGTGCCAGTTACACAAAAAGCTAATTACGAAGTGGTGGCCAATACGGTTTTTCCCGAAACCGATCAACTAACCTAGCATAAACTGTAGAATGGAAACGAGGTGAAGCGTTTTCCGTGTCTTGCTTCTTCTGTTTTTGGTATTTTGCTAGTTAAATAAGAAGCGAATTACTTTCTCGAGTGTTGGACAGTACAGCTTTTGCCAAAACCGAGTAACTGATGATCTGAAATATTTTATGTTACACACACCTGAAGCGGAGAACAGGAACAAGCCAAAAAAGCCTTATAATCAAACCTCATCGTTTGGGGTACTTCGGCGAAACCAAAGCTTTACTTTTTTTATAACTTTTTTATTTGCTATATTCAATACATTATTTGGGCTAGTAAATTTTGGCAAGGTCTTAAAGTCCACAATAATTTGTGCAACTGTCTACAGCATGTTTTCGTTTTGGTTTCAGCGCGTACGAAACCATTCGCTGACGTCGCTGTGTCTGCTATCACACCATCCATTTTTCTCCACATTCCGAGAGTGCCTATTTATTCTTAAAAAACTCATCGACGCCTGCAACGAGTCTTCCAGCCCACGCCGTGTAGGAGGCTCGAGACAAATATTGAGGCTAGTTTAAACTTTTATGTAAAAGAAACTTGGATTATTCGAAATTTACTGTTACATCAAATTCTGCCACATTAAAGGTTCACACTTGTAATAAAGAACCCCATTGTATTTTTACCTTTATGTAATTCTAACTTAATTAATATAATCTCATGAAGTTACAATGGACATATGGCGGCCATCTTGATTTCCGCCCTTTTGAATGGTTTTGACCGGATCCAGAAGCGTCCTCTACGACATTAGTTCCGGGTCGGATTTTATTCAATCGTTTCCGAGATATTGCCTTCGGCATATGTCAGGAGTCGACTTTTCGAAGATCAGCGATTTTTCCCCATACTTTCCCCATTCATCATCTATTATACCCTCCATACCTTCTTCTGGGAAAGCAATTTGTCAATAAGTGAATCAGTCAGTGGTCATTCAACATTATATATGGTTTTCAGGGATACAGTGTGGTCAGTATTGACGGGGCAAGCGTACGACAACACGCCTACAATCGTTCTCCACGATGTGAAAGAGATAGAGACATGGATACTCCGTCTCCTTTCCGCGCCGGTGCCCGTGCCTGGCAACACTCGGGTGGAACTGGAAGTGTTATCTCCGACTGCGCATTCGCCGCTTCTATTCGCACTGCCGGATCACACGCGGTTCTCGCTCATTGATTTCCCTTTACATCTACCTTTGGAACTACTCGGTAAGTACTTGCCTTTCCTTCGTCTAATTATGTCTATTATCTACATTTAGACTCTATGGTAACTTAGTAGTGTAAAATCGGTATAAACGCTGGTTATTTTACGAGACACCATATTGAATCTCGTAGTGAACTTTTACAGACTACATCTGATAGCAATACAATATAATAATAGTATTGGACTGGTCTGATGTTGGAGCCTGAAGCATACCTTCTTCGTTTAGATTATATGCATATAAACGCTCGATAATTTGTTGTACAACACATAACTTCTTCAATTATTTCAAGAACATATCCATCTAGATTGCCCTATGTAGACTGCAATTCCTTTGAAATAGAAAAATGGTTTTACTAATCTTATCCACAATTTTACTCCCGATTAAGTCCTCGTTGCAAACGAATAAATCTTATCCCTACAGCGACCTTCAACAACACTACTTATTTGATTGTTGCTCACACTCACTTTTATATCTTCTGCAGGAGTAGACACATGCCTTAAAGTGCTGACTCTGATCCTACTGGAGTGCAAAGTGGTGGTACAATCCCGTGACTACAACGCTCTGTCGATGTCCGTGATGGCGCTAGTATGCATGTTGTACCCTCTCGAGTACATGTTCCCGGCAATCCCGCTGTTACCGAGTTGTATGAGCAGCGCTGAACAACTTCTGCAGGCCCCTACGCCGTTCCTCATCGGGATTCCAGCTACATTCCTTACTTATAAGAAGAACTTTAGGTAAGATATACGAAGCTAGTAGAGATTGCTTCCAAACACCGGTTTGTTACGTGAATTAATTATGTTTTATTGAACACCCATACTATTACAACATTGATTTTACTTAGGTATTAGGTACGCTATTTAACAAGTCAAGGTGATTCGCCAAACGTACATATAGGGTTAATGTGTCTGCCCAACAACCATGGTTTTTTTATACAGCGCAGAACAACTGCCGGTTGGCTTTGTTGGGTAAGCGTTCGCCTTCTAAGCAGGGATATCGGTTTCGATTCCCGACGGGAACACAAGTTCTCTCTCCAAGAAAAAAATGTTTTTCTAGTTCTGGTTGTGATTGTGTGTTATGTGAATGTTTCCGACACCCACGACAAGTCATCGAACCTAGTGTGGGGCTGAGAGTTTGAACGCGTAAAAAAAACTGTTACAAGCATTCTCTTAGTTCCAAGTCCTAAAGTATAGTAAAATGCTGCAAAAGCCTATATAGCCCGTAATCTATATTGTAGAACTTTTGGTATCGAATATCCATTGAGAAGTTCTATTTTTAAATAATTTATTTTATTTCATCATTGCATATATTTTAAAATTAATTAGAAATTGGCGATTGGAACTTGCAGCTAATATATATTTTGCAGATTGCCAGACGACATTTGGCTAGTGGATCTCGATGCCACAAAGCTGATAAGTCCTACCGGTTCTGATCAAGATCTCCCAGCGTTGCCGGAACCCGAAGGTTCCGTCTTAAAAAATCATCTAAAACAGGTAATGCAAGCTATATTTATTTAAGAATGTTTGAAGTGTGTGTCAATAATACATTTTTCTTGATTTTACTCACATAATTTTTCTCTGATACGCACTCGTGGGCGCATTTATATTGATGTCGCTAAGCTGCTGTGTCAAGTAAACTTTATTTGTATTCCTAATTTCTTGTTGCCCCTTTCTACATGGATTACATATACTTTATTAATGAACTTATAGTTTATTCAGAAGTTTAATAGATATCGCAGGAAGCAACGATAACATTTCACTTGGCCGTTTAATATGTTGGATAACTTGATTACTTCGGAATAAACTATAATAAAGCGCGTCTACCAAATCATACTCTTATTTATAGTTATAAACAATAGAAACGTCAGTAAAGGCGAATTGGAGATTATAACATTGCACGTTGGAGACATATTAGTTATTCTGTCCATGTTAACCGCGTTGTTATATCACGATATATGTCGATAAATTTTATCCAAAGATGAGATTTAAAATAAAAAGTTCAATCTTGTCTTTCATATTCAACAAATAATTGAGTCTCGGGCTAGAGTGACTTTGGTCGTCGCGCAATTTCTATCAAATTAAACTCTTCTTCAGATACACTATCCGATCTCACTAACATACTCCCTCACTTTTGTCTGTCGTCGCTAGGCTGTGCATCTCATGGGCAGTGCCGGATTTCGTGTAAATATCCTATTCTCTCTTTTTACATTGCACACTTTGACTTTTTATTCACGACAATTTTTGTAACAGAGATTTGTGTGCGTGTGTGCCGAAATCAAAATATGAATGTTATATTATTAGATATTATATAAAGATTATTTTTATGTATGTACTCGACATTTAAAAAAAGTCATTCATCGTAAACTTACCAATAAGCGACAAAATACCAATGCATCAAAAACGATCTAATTAATGGTTCCAAAATGAGTATAAAAACATATCGATTCAAATATGTAAGCATATATAGATGTTGGACACCATTCTTAAGTATGTATGTAATCATATTACAATAAGTATATTATCATTCAAATTCAAAATTGTTTATCTATATGAGTCCCAAAGAGAAATCAAAGAGGCACTCATGAAAGTTTAAGCTTCTAATTCCCAGTTTCGCAAAATTTCAGCCATCTCGAAAAAACCTGGCAAGAAACTGATGCGCATTTGTATCCATAAATATAATACAACATTTTGAATTCGGCACACACTGGCCGACTGAAATAAGTGTTCATTAATAAAACATTATCAACTTTCTCTTTTTACATTATATTTTTACCATTAAATGACTATTGACTTCTCTCCTCTCTTGATAAACTAACACGATTTCAGTCCTGTTTACTGTTATTTTCGCAGCATGGTTTGTTGTAATGTGCTATAACTATCTATGCTAAGTTGTTATACTACTATAAATAAATTGCTATAATTAAATACACTCAAATACCTGCGGGTGTATGATTAAAAGTAGTAAGTTTGGCCTTGTATGAACATGTTATAAACGCATTTTTGTAATTTGAATTGACAATGAGTGAGTAGTTGAAGCGATTTAAAAGTTTGCTAAATAAGAAGAGTAGAGGCTCTTTTCAATATTAATTTAAAAAGTACGATTGATTTTTACTGTAAATATAATAATTTAAAATGAGCACCTTTGTAACATATCACTCTTGAAGCAAAATTGCTGTTGTATTTAGAGTGAACAATGATTTTTTGGTGGCAGGCATTAAGTAGTCTGTCGAACAACGCGGCAGAACAAGCGACCGCCAATCTGATGCCTTCTAGGCGAGACAGCGTCGGCGGCGCTACTCTCAAGTAAGTTTTTGGCCCACATTTAATAAGCTTTATTTATACAGCTAACTGCTTTCCGGCGGAGACCCTTTGATATTTCTTGATTTTAGAATTAAGAAGTCAACACAAGTTTCTTGACTGTGTACCGATAAGGGAGTGACTGAAGCGATGTGAAATCTTTGACACTGGAAGTTAGCAGATAGAGTAGCGTGACGTTTTATACACTAAGTTGCAAAAAATGTGTAGGATGTACTCGACGAGATTCGGTAAAAGTTGTTTAAATCAATGAATAATATGACAGTAGAAATTGTGTATCATACACGCCCCACTGAATGCTGCCATTATAATGAGTATATCAATATAAGATCCAATATTCAGATAGATGAATGATAAGTAGGTAAACATGTAGGGTTTTACTGCGAAAGAGAAAAAATTGCGTTGTATTTAGGTACTACTTACCAAAACTTGTGATTTTACGAGTTATAATGTGTAATTATCGTAGCATTAACCGTTAATAGTTCGTGAAAATATGCATCATTGTAGGCAAAACCTATAAAAATTAAAAACGTGATTTTCGATTTCACTCTAAACCAAGAAGTTCTAGTGAAGCTTCTACCATACTTTACTAAGGAACTAGACCATGACTACTACTACTGCACTAGTTTTATAAACTACATACCGTCATTGGTAAGTAGTGCACGATCTTGCAGAGGGTGGTTTAGAATCGACAATTGAGCAGAATAAAAGAACAAATTGTAAGTACCTAATCATTCTCATAATTCATGAACAGCTATGACCTCTCGTAACGTCTCGTTACATGTTAGTTCAATGATTCCGTGGTACTTAGCAGTCGTAGCAGTCATAAGCTATTATTTTAGAAGCTGTCTATGAGTTGCCAAAGTTTAATTGACAGTTGCTACTAAATTGTCTGCGCCACAATTTACTTACCTTAGGTACTTACTAGGTAAAGTTTTTAAGTTTAAAAATTTTTTTTTTTTATTTATTATTCTGCTCAGTTGTAAATTCTAAACCACCCCCTGCAGGATTGCACTACTTACCAATGACGGTATATAGTTACCTAACTAGAAAAATATTTATTATTTACACTGGCTAAATGCACATAATTTGCAAAGCCAAAATTAATTCAAAAACAGGGGGTGTCGTAAAGACAATCGATGGAAGTGAAACTTGTGTATTACAGGGAAGGATTTTAATTATTTATCACAGTCTTTACCCCCACTTTTCGTCATAGAAAAAGGTTGCGGATTAGAATTTCAAAGCCCGCCCATTAAAAGTTTCACTACAAAAAGCATACGTATGTAAAGGGTACAACCGGCTTCGTTCCGTTCGTCGGGCGAGGGCGCTCACTCCGCGCCGCACAGCACGCCCGAGTCGCGCCGCATGTCGGTGGCGGCGCCGGCCAGCGCCGGGCACACGCCGCAACGGCACTCGCTCGCCTCGCCGCACCAGCCGCAGCCCTTCAACCCGCTCATATACGGCAACGACGTGGACTCCGTGGACGTAGCCACAAGGGTCGCTATGGTGAGTGGAATTATTTGTATCCAATCAGCTGTTTTAAAAAATTTGCGGCTATCACCGTTTTATAGAGTTGCGCGTACGTAATTTACTGCAAATTGTTCCTAGGGTTTTTTATGTTCTACAATGGGTCCGAAAACGAACAAAGTTGCCCCAAGCCATGTGACTACGGCACGGTTAAAATAAGTTCAAACTTACGAACTAAGTCTGGAAAGATGCGCCGTAAAATGGAACTAAACTGTCCAAATAGAATTCTAATTCTTGAACATGTTCATAGATACGTAATATGGTTATATATTTTTTATAATGATGTATATATTTTTATGTATTTTTTTTTCTCTTTATAGATATAGGATAATATAACTAACACTTTATTAAATATTACATTATTATTTATTGCACGTAATATTATGTTGACTATCAACTATAAAATTACCAAATTCATAGCAGGTCTTTCCATATTCGATAACCCTGTAGGCCAATATGCACATTTATATGCTTGAATTGTCTTACAAGATGTTTCACTTTCAGGTCCGGTTCTTCAACTCGCACAATATTCTGGCCAACTTCATGGAGCACACGCGAACCTTGAGGTTGTACCCGCGGCCAGTGGTAGCGTTCCAAATCAACAGCTTCCTCAGGTCGCGCCCCAGGACCACATCTTTTCTGAACAAATTTGCGAGGACACAGGTATGCTTGTGTAGAAAGAGAGACTGGGAGAGATTTTTAGATTCTGTGGCTTGCGGTTTATCAATATCTTAACAAATGAAAGCGTTAACATTTGAATTATCTTTAGATCTGAACACTGTTCTTATGATCACTTTCGGAGGATGAAAAAACTTTACAACCTATTCTCATTCCTACCAAATATATAAAATAAAATTCATTTAAATCGATCGAACCGTTTCTGAGGAGTTCGACCACAAACACCGTGACACGAGATTCGTATTCAGCTTGTAACAAAAAGGTGTAGTAATACTTGGTGATGTGTATGTGTATAGTGACAGGAATCGTCTACCAGAGAACGAAGTCGAAATCGGAGATAATTCTTTCCATACAAAAATGATATTTTTTTAATATGTTTGTCAACCCTACGGTTACGTCTGTGGCGGGTGACCTTGACCTTTGTTATGGCCACCACTTTCAGACGTCTTTGTCCAAAAACAATGTGGTGCAGAACGCTAGCTGATAAAATAGGGTTGCTAATGACATAATTTTTTAGCATCTTTAATTCATCATAACTTAATATTCATACCGCTGCCGCGAATTCAGAAGTT